>CM031543.1:24140735-25441380 GCA_018361395.1 Boechera stricta | reverse complement strand
TATGTCATCTAAAAACGTACTTTTCTGATGAGAAATTAAGATTTTCTTATCTTCTGTCTAGACAATTTATAAATTAAGATTCTTCTTTTTCTCTTGGGATCCCAATTTTCTTTTCCTTGGGATCCAAATGCATAAAGTTAAAACGTCACTTTTGAAAAGTTGAGAGATTCGTTGGAATGGTAGTTCCCTCTAAGAAAATGGTTGCGGACATTTATTTTTCTTACTCACGGAAGTAATTTATTTTTAATTATTATTATTATTGTGCATTTTTTTTTCATGTTTTCAAATATTTACTCTCTCTCTCTCGGGGCGTTTGATGTAAAGTTTTGTTGTGTTACAGCAGGAAATTTATACACGCCGCCTGCCGATACGCAAACCGGACCGGTAATTTCTGTACCGGAACCAGAAAAGATCATGAATGCGTACCGATATCCGAACAACAACAACAACGAGATGATAAAGAAGAAGAGACTAACGAGTGGACAATTAGCTTCACTTGAACGGAGTTTTCAAGAAGAGATCAAATTGGATTCAGACAGGAAGGTGAAGCTGTCGCGAGAGCTCGGTCTGCAGCCACGTCAGATAGCGGTTTGGTTCCAGAACCGCCGTGCACGGTGGAAGGCGAAGCAACTCGAGCAGTTGTACGACTCGCTTAGACAAGAGTACGACGTCGTTTCTAGGGAGAAGCAGATGTTACACGATGAGGTCTGTGTACCATATTGCACTATTTCAAAACCATGGGGCCTAATTAAATATGATCATATTACTTTTTTTTATCCCTTAGGTCTTGATTCTATTAGACTGCCCCCCTTACAAAATTGGACTGGTCAATGCAGGTGAAGAAGCTGAGAGCTATACTAAGAGACCAAGGTTTGTTCAAGAAGCCAATCTCGGCCGGGACCATCAAAGTTTCCAGTGAGGAAGAAACGGCAGAGCTTCCATCGGTGGTGGTAGCTCATCCAAGAACAGAGAATCTGAACACCGGAGGAAATCAAATCTACGGTACTGATCAATACAACAATCCGATGATGGTTGCTTCCTCTGGCTGGTCGTCTTACCCGTGCTAGCTATTGCTGATCTCAGGGAGATAGAAAGAGAGTATGAGTCAAAATAGAGCTTTAGACTAGGACTTTGAGTAGTGTTAACTGTTAAGACTAAGACAAGCTTGTCCCTCGTTGTACGATCTTACAACATAAATGGAACGTGTTCTTCTGTTTCAAACACAACAATATAATTTGGATGCGAGGTTTAATCTGAACACTGTTGAGTCAGGCTTGTTGAACAACTACTATGAACACTCAAAACTGGCTAGTGTAAAAAAAAAAAAAAACTAGCTATGAAAAGAAAAAATGAAGAAACCAGACGCTGATGCTCATTCTTCTCTTCACTGAGCAGAAGGGTTGCCTTGCGTGTTCTGTTGCTTGGCTGCAACTTCTGGCTTCTTGACTTGTTGAACATTCCTTAATGTCACTGCACATCAGTTACTGATGTTGTGGAATGAATATATGAAAGATTGTAAGAATCAAAGGACAACATGTTAATGAAAATCAAACCATACTTTAATATAGATTGTGTCCTCTATGCCTTGGTGAAAAAGTGTTAACCTTCATACGTTGGGCTCAGCCATATTACGATGTTTGGACCCATCGTTACTTGTTTGGGCCTAGTGAAGAGTCAGTGAACATGAGCCCAAGCTTGGTGAGATGTTTAACCTGTAAACCCATTCAAATAAACACGACCAAATCAAATTTGAACCAATTTTACAAACCAACTTCGAATAACTTTTCAAAAAATACTATTTATATACCAAACTAAATCGAATCGGATTAATCGAATTCATCGTGTACATAATATATTAATATTAAAGAAAAACCAATAAACAATGCTCATTATTTTGGGGTATTTGTATTTCGAATATCCGAGAAAAATCTCAAGTATTCACGAATACTTTTATTCCATCTGATTTTTTTTAGAATTATTTTTAATCTTTGATTTAATCCTATACCAAGTATAAAATATAGAAAATGATTTGTGTACCAAAATATTAAGTTGTCAGAATATTCGAAAATTAATAGTACTAGAATTTATCCCGTGCTATAGCACGGATTGATGTTTCTTTTAAAATTCGATTTATATTTTTTTATTTATAGATTATAAATTAATAAGGTAAGTGCTAAATATGTATATATATATAATTTATTAACAAAAATATGTATTCAATTAAATTTAATATTTTAGATTAGTTATATGAAAATTATGTATATTTTAGTTGATGTTTTAAAAAAATTTAAATTTGATAAATATTTTTTACTAAGGGTGCAATTGGTGACTATTTTTTTTTTAAAGGAATGGAAAAGAACAACATATTCCTCATTGTTCCTCATTTTTTTTACCATTTAGAAGTAATAAGTTTTCCATATTTTGATATGTGGATCCTACACTATTCCTATTCATTCCTTCTTTTTTTAGAAATCAATATAGAAGATTGTTTCTCTCCAAATTTAATGAGAAAAAAAAAAGAAAACAAATTAAATATTTATTAAAAAATACATTAAAGTCATGCAAATTAAATAAATGAAAATCGTAGAAGTTAGTTTGGTATATGCTACACAATATTTGTACCGTACGTAATACACAAGTCACAACAAGTCATCTTTAATTTAATGATATCATATATCAAGATCACACTTATCATATCTTAACGTTTATCGATATCATAAACATCATCTATGTCATAATTATCTTATTACTTGTTTAAATAAATAAGTTTTATCGCAAGTGAAGAAATCGTTTCTTATAAATTGAAACCACAAAGTGCTCTTTTTTCTTCTTCTTCACACAAACCCTAACTTTGATTTCATCATCTGAATAAACCCTTCAATCTCTTGGTGGTTGCTCAGCTTCCTACTTGATCAAAGGTTCAAGTTTTCTTTAAACTCTTGACGTTTTGTGTTATTTTGATTCTTGCAACTAAATATACTATATAGCATGATTTAATTTTTTTTTTTTTGCTTACGGTTTTATGTTCGTTTTGGTTAATGTATTTAATCTATAGAGAAGTTACTTGAATTATGGCAAGTTCCCGAGAGAATAGTGGATCACGTCGTGGAGGTCATTCAAAAAACAAAGCCAAATCGATCACTACGGCAGGGATGGAGAGTGAAGGAAAGGTATATATGTTTTGTATATAATTATTTATTGAATTTCAATGCATATAGGATTAAATATATTAAAGTGAAACATGATTACTATATATTGTATGTATATTATAGTATGTGTGGAAGGAAAGACATTGTCAAATTATGCTTGAACTCGTTATTACGAAGCTAAAATCGAATGACCACTCTAGTAGAATGCCGAATATTGCTGGTAGAAAAAGAGTTGAAAACAAATTATTTGAGTTGACCGGAGAGAAGGTTGTTTGGGATAATGAGATAAAGAGCAAAATCGAGTACTTGCATAAGCTTTGGCAGATTAATAAGCAACTGATGGAACGTACAGGTATTGCTGTTGATCCGTCTACTGGACAAATAATTATGTCAACATCTTGGTGGACTGATCGAATTGCGGTAAGTGTCCTTGTTTTCATTAATAATAATTTCATATGAACATAAAAAAATTATTCTAATTTGTTTTGTATTATTGACAGGAATTTGGAAATAAAGGAAAATTTGTTAGAGTTTTGAAGAACAAGCCTTTGCCGTTCAAAGATTTGTTGGATCAGATATATGGTCAACATGATGTCGATCAAGATGAACGTTATTCTCCGTTTACTTTTGGTGTTCATCTCCAGGAGGCATAATCTGATTTAGTAAACACGGATGAGATACAAGGACAAATCTACAATGATGAAATTTCATGCCACACTCTTGTACGCATGAGTTCAAAAGCATTCACCATTTTATGTGAAGTTCTTCATAACAAATACGGATTACAAGAGTCGAAGAACATCAAGATCGATGAAAGTGTCGCAATTTTCTTGATTCTTTGTGCCCAAAATGACACCCAACATAACATTGGTTTAAGATTTGGCCATGCTCAGGAGACTATATGTAGAAAGTTCCATCTTGTTTTGGATGCGATAGTGAAGCTGGCGCTAGACTATCTACGACCAAGAACAACACGTGAGCTTGAAACAGTATCTAAAAGTTTAGAAAGAGATAAACGATACTGGCCTTATTTTAGTGGATGTATTGGAGCACTTGATGGAACGCATATACCGATTATGATAACTCCGGGTCGAGATGCACTACAATTTGTGAACCGAAAAGGAAGATCAAGTCTTAATGTTTTGGCTATGTGTGATCTAGATATGCTTTTCACATATTGTTTTGTTGGGATGGTAGGGTCTGCACATGATTCAAGAGTGTTGGCAACAGCTATACGAGAAGATCCAATGTTTCCTAAACCTCTTGATGCTAAATATTATTTTGTAGATTCTGGATATGCCAATAAACGAGGATATTTAGCTCCATATAGGAAAGAAAGAAAAGAAGGTACATTGTATCATCTACAATAATTTTTAAATGGTGAACCTCCCAAGAATAGTAAAGAAATGTTTAACAGGTGGCATGCATCTTTGCGTTCTGTTATTGAACGTACGTTTAGTGTCTGGAAGACAAAATGAAGAGTTTTAAATGAATTTCCAAGGTATGATATTCCAACACAGAGAAAAGTTATATTCGTGACAATGGGACTACACAATTTTATTCGTTGGAATAAAATTAAGGATAGCGATTTTGAAGAAGTTGAAAGGGGAAATGATGTTATTTATATGCATCAAAATCAAAACAATCATTCAGATGACGTAGTGGATGAAGAACCGTCTGAAGGAACCTATATGAAAATTGTTCGAGATCAGATTGCCGAGCAAATGTGGAATGTAAAAAAACGTGGTTCTCAACGTCTATAGTTGCTTATTTTTATAATTACTATATAACTTTCACGTATTTGTATTACATACTTTATTTTTGTTTTATGTTTCTAAATGCATTAAATGATTTTATTTTTAAAATATTATTTTTATTAGATATTTTTATTTTTTTAAAAATAGATATTATTAAAAATATCTGTTCAATTTTTTGGTTACCATTTCTATGAAAGTTTGTTCCATTCTTCGTCTACAACGCATTCCTCTTCATTCCTCATTTTGGTCATTTTCCTTTCCTCTTTGTTCCCTTTTATTCTTTTTTTTTCTCATTCTTATTGTTCTTTTGATGGTCACCAATCAGAGCCTAAGATATTCTATTGTTTTTACTCATTGAAAATTATAATAATACTCTTAATGGAACAAAAACTTTTGTGGATAATTAGTTGAACTTAAAAATAATCCTCTTCTTCGCCACTTATCTCCTTCCTCTTAATGGAATAATTAATTTGGTGGGAGTGTTCTTTATCCCATTAGTTGATAATTTTTTAAAACAATCAAATATATAAACATTAAATAATTTTATTTAAATAATTTATCAGATTTTAATGTTATATAAGTAAAAATTTTAGTTTGACATATGTATATCAATTTTATTTTTAGTAAAATATGATAATATACTTTTGATGAAATGATTTTTAGTATGTAAATTAAAAATAGTTTTTTATTTTTCTTATTTTTGAAATTATAATCTAGTTAATAATAGTTAACATATTTACTTTTCTCTAGATTATAATTTTCGTTTTAATTAATTAATTTATTTTAAATTTTTTGAAAAGAAGTTAAAAATAGATTTTATGAAGATTTTGTTGATTTAATTAAACACACTAATTAAATTAAATTAAATGTTGATTTAATTTTTCAAAAAAAAAAGATTTGATGTAGATTGCGATTTTGTTTGGAAGATTTTTAGGAAGTATTCAAACTGTAATCTAGATATATCTATTTTTTTAAAATTATAATAATTAATGACTACAATATCTTTGATGAGAGATTTTAATTTGTTCTTAGATGTAATGGCAATGTGATATAATTATTAATTAATTATTAACTCTCTGTTAGAGTTCTTATGAGGATTTTAATTAATTTGTTTGACCGCATCATATCTAAATTTCATTTTGTCGTTTCAAAGGCCTAATTAATTCTGTGAAGTAGATAACCTTTGATTTCAACCAATTAACTACCTTATGGTTTTTAACGTAATTTCTTGCTATATGAAAACATAAAACCCAGAAAATTAAGAGCCCCATAAGGAACAAATAATCTATTCAAATGGTTGCATATGGTTTATTGTAAAATTGATCTTAAGAGTTTTATTTTCTGATCTATATATATATAAATCGATCTGATCTCTCTACTGATATACTCATAATATTCTCAAAACTATATATGTGTATACTGTATGCAAGCATGTAAACACGTAAACATTTTTTTGTTGAAGGTCTTAGCTAAAAAGGTGAATAAAATATATAAAAAGTAGTATGTTAAGTTGTTATCAAAACGATCCTGTGCACTATTAAGTCATCGGAAGCCATTACTCATCATCAAACAGATATAAACAAAAAAACGCTATCAGGATTGTGATGTCTCATAGTTTTCAAAAGCTGCCTTTTTTATACACTAAAACCAATCTACTTTAAATACAGTATACCGAAAGATTCCTTTGTACTCTTATGAATCAACCAAAACTCATTCTTTCACATCTATAATCCTTAAATGGTAAAATTTGGGATGGATTTAAAATGGAACCAGAAAGTGTACCCAGCATAATTTCCGATGAACCAAAAAAAAAAACCTCCAAAAAAATTTCAAGATCACACACATTTTAGATAACCCGCAGATATTTGCAATTGTTAGATCAACAAGGCTTCTACAAACTCAATAGTAAAATTTTTGTCTTATGCTTCGAGAAGGCCCAATTATTTTTTTCTTTCAATATATCTATTTGCTGATGCTTAATATTTGGAAGTCCTTTGATACTTAGTTTTTAAACTTCTTCTTTTTGGTTTAATTTAATTCAATTACTAATTATTAATCTAATATACTTCTTTTCGGTTACACTCTTAATATAGATGATCTACTTCGCTATATGTGTGAATTCTCAGCTTTCAAAGGTTGCTTTCAAATTTAGCTTTTTGCTTTTTTTGTTACTGCACATAGACATCTTTACCATATCTTTTGGCCTTTCAAGTTACTGCACACACATGTGTTTATGAATTTACCAATAGTCACAAACCTTATTGCATTAGTTTATAAAATTTTGTGGATTTTTAGACGGTGAATGTACATAAGAGGAAAAAAAGAACACAAAAAATTAGGGCTGAAAATGAAAGCATATTTCTATACGACCCAATAGAAGGGGGAACCATGTTGTCAGTTTTTTTTTGTTTTTTTTATGGAGTTCTTGGACCATTGCACTTATTTTAAGCTTAACTTTGACTTAGAGGCATAAATGTGGGGACAAGTAGACCCACTAAAATATAAATATTTGATATTTAACATTAAGAAATATATCTAAAATGATATAATGCTTTAATACGTACCTATTAAAAAAGTAAAAAGTGAAAATTTTGATTTTTCTTTTTATAATATTGTGCATCCAGTCAAATAAAATAAATATATTAAATTTTATTAGTGCTGGGTCAATTTTCTTTTCACCTACATTTATATTTTCATGTCTTTGAAACCCAGTCAATTAAGGTGGTGGTTAAAAATGTTAAAGCCAACAAGTAGATTTATGTAAATGCTAATGATTTCAAGTTTAGCTAAAATTGCGTCGTATAGGATTTGCTAATCCAATATTTTTTGCTAGTTTTTTTTTTAAATATATTTATATGACTTGGAATTTCATTTTCTTAACAGATTTGATTTTAAACGATTACATGATTTCCAAATAATATGAAACAGTCTTGGCTGGTTCCCGTTGTTTGGTTCAAACTTGTAATAATATAAACAATTTCTTTTTGAATAAATAAAAATTGATTTAAGGCTTAAGATTGGTTCAGCGACAATCGTTTTTAAACGACAACGATTGCAATTCCACACGTTTGAACATAACACCAAACGGTTGCAGTTACATGCACTTTAAACTAATTTAAGCTATAATACACTCAAGAAAACTCATCTTTCTAAGTATTTGTGGTGGTGGACAACTGAGGAGGAAATAATTTTTGTTTTTACGGATTCATCCATATTATCAAACTAGTATTTATATAAAATATTATTATCATTCATATATTAAAACTATCAATCATTTTTGACACTACATATTTTATATTTTTAAAAATATTACTAAATATATATGTAGAATTAAACTAGAAAATATTATAAATAATTAAAAGTCTCATTAAATATTACCGAGTTTCATAAAATAAATATACACATATTTTAAATTCTCAGAAAAAATACACATAAAAACATTGAACTCAATTTAATTGTCAAATTTATCATAACTGTTTGTGTTTGTGTGTTTGACACATTTGAGTTAACATATGTTAACTAGTCATGGTTTTCTTGCAAATTTTTTTTTTTTTTGAACATGTTTTGCATATATTGAAATTTTTATGTTTTTTTTTTGTTTGATATAATATAATAAACCACTTGCAAGAAGAAACAAGTTTATTTTTCTTACAAACTTATCCGCTTCATCAATAATATAAAAATCGTATTAACCATTCAATAAAGCTTATATTTGCAAATTCTAGCAACCACAATACACCCTAACTTGCGTTTAGACCATTTTTGCTTGTAAATAGAGAAAGCCGATATAAAAACAACAAACAAAAATTAAGTTTTGACCGCAAGATTCAACAATATATATATCAACATACGTAAATGCTAGGGAGATGATCAAAGATGACGAGCAAGTGAGACAAAATATCACGCTATGCATCCTTTCCCTCTCTTTCTTTCTTTTTCACTATCCCTATATATCTACCTCTATCTCTATACCTCTTTATAAACTTCTTGTCACGCCTCTACCGCTCGATCTTATGGTCCAACAAAACCCTTATTTCTATTTTTAGTTTCTTCGTCATAGTAACCCTACGAGTCTTCTTAGTAAAGGAAATGGAATGGTCAATGACGAGCAACGTACAAAACGAGAGAGTTGATTCCATGCCACCGCCATGGCTGGAGTCTGACTACTCTAACTCGCTCCGCAGCTTCAACTATAATCCTTACGCAGGTATGTGCATACATATATTATATATACCACACCAATTTACGTAGATGCTTTCGTTTCTTTATTTTAATTTAATTCATGGTCCTATTCCTATCTCTGTGTGGCTTTGTTGTAATGGGGGTAAGGGTTTATAATCCATTTTCACCAAAATGTAGGTTTATGTTATTATAAGCACATATTATTAATGTAGGTTTATGTTATAACAATCACAAATGTTGAAAGGAAAAAAAATACACGTCTAATTTTCTTGTATATAATTTATGTGAGGAAACATTCCTAAGCGGCATTCCAAAAACCTTTGGATATGTTATCTAAAACATTACTTTTATGATGAGAAATTAAGATTTTTTAATCTTCGGTCTAGAACATTAAAATTTAACGAATATCCTACCACAAAAAAAAAACTTTGGATGCCAAAAAAAGAAGAAAATAAATGGTAACTGTAGACTGAAGAAATCTGATGGATATTGATGGTAAATAACTAAATATCCCCTCCGTTTTATAATAAATGATGTTTTAGAGAATTTTTTTTGTTTCAAATGGTGTTTACAACTTTAATACAAATTTAATTATTTTTTTATTGGTTTGACCATTTATATTCTGCAAATTGTTTTATCATTGGTTGAATTGTGTTTAGATAGATAATAGATGATATTTTAATTTAGAAAAAACAAAAATTAAATGATTTCTTAATTTGTGTGCAAAAACCTTAAACATTATATATATATATTGAAACAGAGGGAGTACTAAATTACTAAATGCTGATGAAATTTGGCAAAATTTAGCGGCATAACTAATAACAGAAAAAATTCTAGCTAAATAGTTGAAATTTGGTAACTAACTGATAAAAATTGTGTAGAATAAGTAATAAATTTAAACATGATAATTACCAAAAGAAACTAATAAAGAACTTGTGAAAAAAGACAAAAATTTGATTTATAAAAGTAACTAATCATATAAAAATAAGTATTATGTCCGATTCCACCTTTACCATTTAGAATGTAAAGAAAAATATGTTTTGTTTATAAAGGGTTCGAAAGATATGTTTTAAATATATTTTTTTTGCTAAACATTAAAAAATTACAAAAAACTGTTTGATAATGTTCTTTCTTAAACATGAATAAATTTATATGTGAAAATCAGCTAGACTTCTGTGTTTTCGTTTTTTTCTGCAATTCAGTAAATTTTCAACCAAATTTATTTTTCAGTTCAAATAATGTGCCACTAATTACTTTGCACCCAATTTAGCAATTCTTTTTCGTCTTTTAGTATAATTTTTCAGAACTTCTGCGTTTTCTTTTAGTATCAGTGTCGTACGTTTTGTCGTTTTGTTTTATTAGTTTTGAATATGTTATACAACAGGAAATTCGTCTAATTATCCTGCCTACACGCAAACCGGACCGGTTATCTCTGTACCGGAATCAGAAAAGATCATCAATGCGTACCAATGTCCGAGTAACAACAACGAGATGATAAAAAAGAATAAGAGGCTAACGAGTGAACAGTTAGCTTCGCTTGAACTACATTTTCAAGAAGATTTCAAATTAGATTCAGAGAGGAAGCTTAAGCTAGCGAAGGAGCTTAGTCTGAAGCCATCTCAGGTCGCAGTTTGGTTCCAGAACCGCCGTGCACGGTGGAAGGTGAAGCATCTCGAAGAGTCATACGACTCGCTTAGGCAAGAGTACGAAGCTGTTTGGAGAGAGAAGCAGATACTACACGATGAGGTCTAGGCACTATTCATAGAGTCTTATTTACAATAATATTAATTTGCTTGTTTCAAAGAGACCCCTCACAACAAATTGATATGTGATGCAGGTGAAGAAGCTGAGAGCTATAATACTAAGAGATCAGGGTTTGATGATGAACATCAACCAAATCGCCGGAGGAGGTCAAACTAACGGTATTGGTGAATACAATAGTCCGATATGATGATGGTTGGTTCTTCTTATTGGCCACCACAGCCTTACCCGTGGTAGTTTGTTATCTTTAGTTTTCAAGTAATGTTAGACTACGAGAAGCTTGTACGATTTTAACATATATGAACGTCCAATCAAACGAGTTCCAATTACTATCTCAGATTGAGAACTATCAGACGCAGTACGCGAATCCCTAGAACAGATAAATAATAAATTAATAATTCACAAGACAATTGTACATAATGTGGCAGAGGCAGAGAAGGAGATAGACCCATGCATATCGTTACTAATTTGGACCTAGTCAAAAGTCGGTGAACTTGAGCCCAAGCTTGGTAAACCCGATCAAATAATATGTGCTTCAATTTTACAATGTGTTATTTACTTATCAGCATATTCAATCCATAAAAAAAAAATTAAAAATTATAGTTCTTGTAATTCCCGAGAAGAAAAACATATTTTGACACGAAAATGTGCAATTATACTTTACAAAACCAATCCCTGGACTTTTCAAGTACTTTCACTATTGACTACACACCAAAACAAATAAAAACTACAAAAAGTAACCAGTAAGTTTTTTTTTTTTCTTTCCAAAACCAGTAAAAACATTATTACCTTATTTTCGTACAGAATCATTTTTCAATTTCCCTGGTAATTAACGTTTTCTATTATTTTGAAATCTTTTATATAAAAAGTAAGAGCGACTCTTTTTTTTCTTTCTAAATAATGAATTTATTTCTGAATAGTTCCAGAAAACAATAATAACGGATGGATTCTCCTGATCCTGAATATCTGAGTTTTTGGCTCTGTCTAATGCATGAATCAGACTCAGAAGGTCTTATGTGGATTTAATTTATTTAAATGTTATTTTGTCGTTTCTTAGACTCTAGTTAATTCTGTGAACTTGATTCCAATTATTACCTTCTGGTTCTAAACAGAATTTCTTACTATATGAAAAGATTAGTATTAGAAAATTTTCATCATTGAATCTATCATTTATTTATTTATAAAGCCTAATCTTCAAAACGAACCAAGTGGTGGTAGTTGGTGGTTTCTTTCTATTGGTGAGAATCGTCCGGTTGGTCCAAGCCAGAGATTGACTCCCCACGAAAACGGAATTACAACATTTATCATATTTGGTCACCAGAGCATTTACCTGGTTTCTCCGGGCCCCAAAATTAGTCGGTGTTGGGGGATGATGCGCTGGTCTACAGTATGGATCTTTTAACCCTAAGCTGTGCCGCCGGCGGTCCCTAATTCAGCCGGATTACCAGAATTTTAAAAAAAAAAATCTTCAAAACGTAACAGAAAGTAACAAACATAATGTCCTGAATCAACCAAAACTCATGTTTTTCACAGCTTATAATAAGCTAATGAAATTCGGGATGCTAATATGGAACTAGAAAGTGTGCTTAGTTCGCAATCTCCGATGAGGAAATATATCCAATTGTTTTTGAAGACCACACGCATAATTTTAGATAACACTCATAATACTACAAATTCAATAGGAGGATCGTTGTCTTATCAACTGCACACAGCACAAGTAATCTTGTCTTTTTATGGATATGTATCAATTTGATGATGCTTAATAATTGGAACTCCTTAATTTGATACTTAGCTTTCAAAATTCTTTGCTTTTTGCTTTTTTTTTTTGTTTTAATTTGATTTAGTGACTAAAATTTATTTAAAGTTCTTTCTTTGTTGCTTTTATCGATCACATTCTTAACTCATTATATAGATGATCTACTTGGATATTTGTGCTGATTCTTAGCTTCCAAAGGTTGCTTTCAAAGTTAGCTTTTTGCTTTTTCATGTTACTGCACATATACATATTTACCGTAGTTTCTGGCCTCTCAGTTTACTGCTCATATATATATATGTTTATGGACTTACCAATAGTGACAAATTTTATTGCATTACTATATAAAATTTTGTGAAGTCGGCCTGCGTGTATATATTATTAGACAAAACAAAAAGAAATATATCTTAGTGTAAAAAATGGAGGCAAATTAAAATCATACCCTAAGGAGGGGTGAACCATGCGTCAGTTTTTAATGGAGTTTTCTTGGGGGACCATTAATTTCACTTATTTTAAGCTTGACTTTGACTATCGACACCTGAAGCTCCACTCTATCAACTACATATAATTCAAATCTTTTTTTTTTTTGGTTAAAAAATGTTTTCCACAAGCTGTAAAAATGTATAATTTATTTTATTTACTTTCATTTAAAACAAAACTAGGTAAGGTGGTGATTGATAAAATGATCAATACGTACCAATGTCCAAGTAACAACGACGAGATGATAAAGAAGAATTAAGAAGAGGCTAACGAGTGAACGATTAGCTTCACTTGAACTAAGTTTTCACAGGAAACTAAAGCTGTCGAAGGAGCTTGGTCTGCAGCCACGTCAGACAGCGGTTTGGTTCCAGAACCGCCGTGCGCGGTGGAAGGTGAAGCATCTCGAGGAGTCATACGACTCGCTTAGGCAAGAGTACGATGCCATTTGGAGAGAGAAGCAGATGCTACACGATGAGGTCTCGGCACTATTCATGGAGTCTTATTTACAATAATATTTGCTTGTTTTGTCCCTTAGTTTTTTATTCTGTCAAGGAGACCCCTCACAACAAATTGATATGTGATGTAGGTGAAGAGGCTGAGAGCTATAATACTAAGAGATCAGGGTTTGATGATGAACAGCAACCAAATCGCCAGAGGAGATCAAACTAACGGTATTGTAAGATACAATAGTCCGATGATGGTTGCTTCTTCTCGCTGGCCACCGATATCGCAGCCGCCTAACCCGTGGAAGTTGTTGCTGATCTTGGAGAGAAAGAGTCTCATATAGAGCTATGGACTTGGGAGTTTTAGATTTTAGTAATGTTAGACTATGAGAAGCTTTTGCTCATTGTATGGTTAATTTTATCATAAATATTGTAACGTTTTTGTGTAACTCAAGAATGTTTTGGACGCAAGCAAATGGTCTAGTTTGTTGAATAGCTTCCATGCCAAGAATCTGAGAACTGGTGAGTCTCAGAAAGTTTCTCGTATAAAGTCAGTGTAGTAGAGAAAATATCTTTAAAAAGTATCAAAACAAAACTAACTATATGGTCATAATAACAATAATACGCAAACTTTGGGAGCTTTCGGATCAAACGAGTTCCAGTTACTGTCTCAGATTAAATCGAAAATCAGACGCAAAAAGTGAATCCCAAGACCATATGGATAATAACAATAATACTTCACAGAGCAATTATAGCTGCAGAGGCAGAGAAGGAGATAGAGATATTACTTGAGAACTATTCGCTACTGTTGCTGCTGCGCCTTGCGAGGTTCATATAAAACGTTGAAGCGTTCACTAATACGTTAATGACGTTAAAGCCCTCTGGTGAACACAAAACTTAAGAATCTGCCACTATAGTGATTTTTCATGGACATATCCCAACTGGTTTTGGCCCAGCCAAATGTCAGTTTAGCGCATGTAACTAAAATGATTCAATTGGAAAAATTATTTAAGGCTCTTTCTGTTTCACAAAGAGAGTGTTATTTTAACATATTTCACATAAATTTTTAAAAATTATATAAATTTTGACTATAGTTTTTATAAATGCACTAAATAAAATTTTCTTTTTAATTAATGAGATGAAATAATAAAAATTATAAAGAGATTTAGTCTTTAAAACTGTAATATAAATACAAAACAACATTTTTTGTAAAACAAAAATAAAATTTTAAAATAACACCTTTGTGAAACGGAGGGGATAGAATATATGAACACCAAAAAATCACCTAATTACCAGATTATTAATCACATTATTTCAATGTACTTTTCCTTCGAATTTTCGAATTGAACTTGATTGCTAGTAAATATATATTCATATCACAAATTAAAAAATATGAGAATATAATTATTATTCGTGTATTACAACTTAATGGGAAAAAAACACTCACAGCTTATTTGACACATGAAAAAGCCCAATTATAATTTACAAGAACAATCCCTCCGGACTTTACAATTATTTTCACTACACAACTCAAAAGTCAAAACCAACAAAAATCCGACAAAACCAGAAACCCCAAACTTAGACATCACGGATCCTCACATTCAATCTCCTTACCCAAATCGAATGAAGAATCATATGAAACACATCAAACCTCTTCGCCGGTGAATTCACCTCAAAATGTCGTCTTACCTTCAACACTCTCCTGTACATCCTTAGGTACTGTCTAGGAGATATCGCTGTCAATATCGTCTTCAAATTTGGTATGTCTTCCACTGAAACGATCACTGAGAACGATTTCCAATTCAATACATCGCTGAACGGAGGAACGTAGCCTGAGTTTACCAGAACGGGGACGCAACCCGAGTAAAGTGCCTCCACGATCCTCGGGCTCGCAACCTCATAGCCGCTCGGACAAATGCAGAACTTGCTGTTCCGCATCATATCCGAATAAGACGTTCCTCTAGGGAGATACTTGTGGACTCTAATGTCATTATCTTTATTCTCCCAATGCTGGAGCAAGACTGGCCTTACCGGTCCGTGTACACCCCCTGCAAAGAAGGCTAGGATTGGACGGCTAGAAGGTGACGGGCCACCGACTAATCCGGTTAAGGATCCTGTCCGTAGATTAATCTCGGGTATTGACACATCTTTTCTTGGTTTGAATCTCTCTGACGTGTTGGCATTGCATAAAGCTCGAATCGAATTATGTCCTAGATATGGATGAGAAAAGCTTGCCTCAGGACCCTATACCAAAAAATTTCAAGATTATAACGATAACTAGCTAACAAGACGATATACGCTGAGTAGTGGGGAAATATATTGTTAGCGTACCCAGTCATGGCAAGAAAGTATGAAATGATCAGCTCCGATGCTGCGATTCCAATATGGGTATTTATCACCCACAAGATTGATGTAATCCCTGACTGTATTTCGGATGGGGCTGAAATCATGAGAGTTGCGTTCATACACGTATCTTACCATCTTGACAACACTAAAGGGTAAATAAAAAGCGTGGGCCTTTTCGGGATTATTGGTCCGGAAACGCGTATTGGTTTCCATCTCATAGATGAAACTTCCTTCCATAGAGTAGATGCTTTTACATGGACCGTCATGGAACAACGGTGGCTCGCCTTCTTTGTACACATATATCTTAAATTGTTTCTCCATCTCCCTGTAGCTCCTAAGCATTTCAATACGGGAACAAAAAAACGTAAGCAGATCATGATAGCGTTAGCAAATCTATGCCATTCTCTACATTGGACCACATGACAACAATGTGTGCACATGTATATTACCTAATATATATTAAAATACTCAATTCTTGCCTGTATGATACTATATAATTCCATTCGAGAACCCTGAATTTCACATACTTGGTCTCCTATAATTTATAGTAGTAAACCGACACGGAAAACTATTAGGAAATCACAGGCTCGAATGTCTTCTCTGGTCTAAGTCAATCCTCAAAATATGATGGGCCAATAATAATATAATAATCTCTTGCTTTTACGAATCCAGGACTCCAAAAAATTAAGGTATGTGATTCCTGACTCTCCTACGCATATAAGATTGGACACCACAAAAAAATCTCTTGCATTGTTTATGTTATCGATCTAGACGAATTTATAAACCAGTCTAATCTATACGTAAAAACCAGTACGATTGATTTCAAACAAAATCAACAATTATTAAGCAAGAAACTAAATAGAAAAACCCATTCAAACGTAATTCAAATTTAATTGAAGCTTCCTTGCCACGTTTCACTTAACTATTAAAAACCAGTTCCAAACCTTAATTATGATTCATAGTGCCAACCCGTTTGACTAAAATTTAATTCAAATAAATTCTTAGCGAGCCAATAAATTCATAGTTCCAACCGTTTGACTTCAATTTAATTAAGATAAATTCTTAGCGAACCCAAATTGCTGTAACTTCAATTTATTAAAAAAATAATGAAAATAAAATAACCCATTATTATTTAACTAACCGATGAAAGACCTTAGCGTTCCAATACATAGGACCAAGAGGAACATAGTCCGGGTCGTCCACGGGATCGTCCATCGAAGCGGCTTTAATGGAGGCTCGAGCTTTTTGTAGCTCGAATTCGATCTTTTCTAAATTGCTAAGAACTCTTCTTTTCTTTGGTTCTGATGATGCCGTAGAAGTGACGTTATTTTTCGTTGTAGTAATGTTGATCGGATTCAATCGAATGGTCCGATTATAATTACCCTGTTCAATAATATTCTATATTAATATTTAATTAATTTTAAGAAATAAAAAAAAACATATTGACATGTGTTGTTGATTAATTAGTTCAAATTTAGACCACCCGACCGTACAGATTAAAAAAAAAAAACATTTCTCCATAAACTTTTCATTATTAATTTGAGGTTTCCGCATCCTCAAAAAAAAAAAACGAATTAAAATTTACAGTTGACTAGTATTTTATTTCTTTTTACAGTTGACTGTAGTTTGACCACTGAATTTTAAAACATAATTGTTTATGATACCTGTTGGTAAAACATATATTTGTTGGTAGAAATAAGATTAGAAAATAAATAAATAAAATAGCTGGAAAGAAGAAAAGACATAACATGCAAAGATGAAGAATGAAGAAAGGAATAATTTTGATATTTGTAAGTAATTTCTCTAACCTGAACAGATTCCACTTTAGTCGATAAAGATGATGCTGGTAACGACGGAAGTATCTCTGGTGGCAGAGGAGATGGTGCCGGCGCCGTCGATGGAGGCAGAGACGGAGGTGAAGGGAGATGAGAAGTGGACAAAGAAGTTAAGAAAGATGTTGGAGTTTTAGGAGCAATATTTACAAAGAGGAAACCAGAAACAAGAACAAGGGGAACCATGAAGAGAAAGAGTTTAGTTGAATACGACGACGTCGTTGAGGAACATGCAGACATGTTTCTACACTTCCCATCAACATCTTCATCTCCCATCTCTCTCTCTATTAATTATCTTTCTTTGAGAAGAAAATTATGAAGAAAGAAGAAGAAGAATCAGATTAAAAGAAGAGTTTTTTTTTTGTTTTTACTTGAACTTTTTTTTGCTTTCGGTTTTAGGAGCAGAAGAGAAGAAGAGAATTTAAAAGAAGGGGAATGGAAGAATAACATTTGGTAATAAGTGGTTGCTTACTCGTGCCAAGCGTCATCTTTCCACTCTCTCTTTTCTTTTCACATGCAAACTTTCTCTATATTTCCTTTTTCACTCCAAACTTTTTATTTCTATCAATTTCCACCCTGCCCCAACAAATCCAAACCAAAAACTCTCGTATTAACCACTTATAAAGGAAAAATGATAGGTACCTATACAATACACTACAACATAATCACACATGCAAACTATCTTAATGTCAGAAATTATACGAACATCTACCCAGTAACATAAGATATTAAGACATGTGCATAATATTAAACATACATTCTGGCACCGTTCTGGTGTAACGGTCGTCAGATTCCGGCACCGTCCGTTTAGTCCGACTCGACGGCTATTAGACCCGAAAACAAAACATTGGGCCTTAACCTGACCTAAAGCAAACAAAATTATATGAACCACCTAAAATCTATCCGACTCAATACATGAATCCGACCCAGAAAGCATAATTACATGAAATGATGATGATTTGATGATATACAGTAACAGGGTTCAATTTTATGGTTAAAACACCTAATCTCCCATCGATCCTGCAAACATAAAGACTCGGATCGGATTCATGTGTTGACTTTGATTCTTATGTAAACCAAAACTCTCGTATTAACAACTTATAATTATATAAAAGAAACATTACAAAAACTATGGTCTTGGTTGATTCACCACAGATCTCTACAAGAACACTTGCCATTCACAAAATGATGAAACCCTGACGAATCTCTCATCACTATCTCTCTCTTTACCACAACTGAAATATACTTGAAGAACTCGTGACAATCACCACAGAGCATCACGTTCTTCACAACCCGAACCGGCTTCCCCCGAGTATTGCTCGTGAGAATGCCATAAGTCACGGCGAGTTTTGCGCTGTGGTGAAACAAGAAACTCTTCTTCATAAACTCATCAACCTCCTGAAGAACAAACTCTGTGTTTGGTTCGTATCCAGCTTTCAGACATTCCATTATCAGTATCTCCAGTCCACTGTATATGTCTTTCTCTTGCGGGTGGGATGTGTCACGCGCGTGAAAGGAATGTACTTTGTTCTCGTGGATTATCCAGCTTTTAGAAGGATGTTTCCGGTAACCTCGTTCCCGCATTTCCTCTCTTATCATTTCAGAGCGATGCCAGAGTCCGGAAGCTGAGTAGATGTTGGATTTGAGGATGTACTCAGACGGGGTTTCAGGTTTTGTCGATATTATAAGCTTTGCTACTCGTTTTGCAACGCTTGTGTTTGAATGGACTCTGCAGCTATCAAGCAGAGCTCTCAAAACAGAGACCTCGGGCTGAAATGGCATCGAGTTTATTGTGTCTTCCGCTTCTTCAAGAAGACCCCAATAACCCAGAACACGGACGTATGCAGTGTAATGTTCAGTCGTTGGTTCAATGTCATAGATAGTCTTCATGGAGAGAAACAGATCACGGCAGCTACTAAGCTTATTTGACTCTGTATACCGAAATGCAGAAATAACAAGAGTGAGGGTGATCATGTCAGGCTTGATCTCTTCCTCATTCATCCTCGACCATAGAGCCAGTGCCTCGTCACCATTTCTTTGAAGGATGTAGCAAGAAATCAAGCTGTTCCAAGAAACAACATCATGTTCTTGCATAGTGTTGAAAACCTTTATGGCATCATCTGAGTCACAACATTTCGAGTACATGCTAATCAAAGAGTTTCCCAAGCCTACATCAGAAAAGTACCCACCTTTAAGAGCATAGCAATGGATCTGATAACCCATTTCCTGAAACCCTAATGTCCCGCAAACCGCAAGAATCAAAGTCAACGATACTTCATCTAAAAACAACTTTTCTTCACAGAGAGTGCGATTAAAAAGCGATACAGCCTTATCAGGTAAGCCATTCCGAGTGTAACCACCAAGTATTGACGTCGTTGCCTTCGAGCTATCGAGATTAGAAGGCCATTGGTCAAACATCTCCTCAGCATCTGTCATCCTTTCACACCTTGTGCACATATCAAGCAATGCATTCTGGATACAAGGGTTTACAAGACATCCAAACTTAATACAAAACCCGTGAATCTGTTCACTTACTTTCTTCTCTGAAACTAAACCACAAGCATCCACAACGCTTGTTAAACTGAAATCCGTCCACTCAACACCTCTCTGCAGCATTTCAGTGAATAATTTCAGTGCCTTCAAGCCATGGCCGTTTCTACAGAACCCAGCCATGAGTGCGTTATAGTTAATAGTGTTTTTCTCAGTTATATTCTCAAATATCTCAACAGCGGAATCCACCATTCCAAATGCCATGTAAGCTATGATCATCTCCGTGAAAGTAACGGCATCTCGCACCATCATCGTCTCATACAAACTCTCTACCTTTTTCATATCCCCAAATTTAGAATAAAACCCAATCAGAGCGTTATTCACACTCAATTCCTGCATCAACCCAATTCTAATTGCACGACCATGGAGTTCTCTGCCTCTCAATAAGTCACTAGAATCAGTGCAAGAGCTCAAAAGCGTTGAAAGCGTAAAACAATCAACTCCAAGTCCTTCGACCCTGTTCATCTCATAAAACAAATCGAAAGCTTTATCAGTCATTCCCTCTTTCACCAAACTCGAAATCACAGTGTTCCACGAAGTCACATCTCTGTGAGGAATTTCATCAAACAACTTCAGCACATCATCACACGAAGACCCAGAATCCTTTGCATACAAACTCATTAACGAATTACCAACAAACACAGAATTCAAGAACCCTGATTTAACTATCAATCCATGAATCTGAATCCCAAGTGAGAATAGCGAAACTCTCGCGCAAGCAGTCAAAATCGCTACAAAAGTATACTCATTCGGCTGGATAATACCTGATTTTCTCATCCTGAAGAAAACCTTAAGAGCCTCAATCTCAAGGTTTAATCTTGAGAAACCCGAGATAAGAGCTGTGTAAGAAACCACCGTTGGTGAAGTCATAGACACGAAGACGAGAAAAGCCTCTCGAGGGAAGCCAAGTTTGAGATATGTAGAGATTAAGGCATTTCCAAGACGGATTTTTTCTACTCTGAGCTTAAGAAACGAAGCGTGCACAGCTTTTGTTACCTCGACGTCGTGGTATTGAGCAGACAATCGAAGCAGATAGAAAAACCCATCAACAATAGATTCAATATCTTCCGTTTCTTCCTTCTCAAACGATGAAGAAGAAGATGATGATGAGGAAGAACACTCATGAGTGGTTAGTGGTGAAAGAGACAGAGACGCAGAGAGGGCAAAGAGGCGTTCTGGTTTTCGATAGAGCGAGAGAGAAGAGAGAAGTTTCGGACGATGGTTCGGAGGAATTGAAGGTGGGATATGAGGAAGGTTGAGGAAGCAGTGATGATTAACGGTGGACATGAATGAGATTAGAGAGGCGCTGGGCGCTAAATCGCCATGGATAAACCTTTTCACTTGTCCTCTTTTACTTCACAAGAAAGAGACCAAATTTTGTAATGGAGAAATTTAATTTAGGTCCCTATATTATTGAAAAATATACACATTTCACCCTATACTATTGATCTGATAAATATCTCCATATAACTGAAATTATCTATTTACAAAATTAGTTAACTCTCAACTTCTATATATATATTTAACGCTTCTTTTGTTAATTTTAGATAAATGTAAATTAGATGTTATTTCATATCCAGATTTACATAATCATAAAATGATATTTATTTTGGTGTGTTTACTTCTCTATTTATCTTTTGTGTTTCTCTTTCTTGAGAGGTGTTTCTTAGAGATACATTAATTAATTGACTTCGATGTAATTAAAGATGTTACATAAGAACAAAGATAAACCTTTAGTTAACAATATCCAACCATTCATTAAGCTATATAATCTAGCTATTTTTCGTCATTTCATCTTTACTGTTTGTATCAAAGTTTTGGAATAAACTTAGGTTTAAGAGATAAGGGGGATTCCTTGGACAAGAAGATTGTTTGCGATAACACGATTGGCTGCCTCAGATGGATGAAAACCATCCCAAAACACGTAATTGGTAGCATTCGAACATGTACCGACCGATCTTGCATTGCATAGGAACGAAGTTTCCATTGTTCCGGTTCCACAACAAGCGCTTCTTGATTCAAAAAAACCTATATTCAAATATAAAAAAAAAATTGGAATATTTTAAATGAGAAAAAAGTGTCGGTGTTTAGTCGTCAAATAAAGTTGCGGTTTGATAAAAATCGTACCATTCTCGACAGGGTTCATGACCATGCTTAAGAGAGGATTATAGATGTCAAGGACGACCAATTTCAGACCGGGAAGCTTGTTTGTTAAGTACATAGACGTATTGTTGAGTTTGGTATTGAAGGAAACCGCGTCCCGGTTTAGTCTTTCTACGCATGTATTGTTCCCGGCTCCACCAAACATCGTAATCGCCGCCGGTAAACAACCCAATGGCGGCAATGTCGTCACTCCTATCCTTCTAGCCCCTAAACCATACAAATTCTGGCAAAAAAAAAACACAATTTTCGACCATGGTTTCAGAGTAAACCGGCAGATTAAAAAACGGTGCGGTGTGGTGTTGGTTAAGTTACTTGGACAAAGGTGGTATAGAAGTTCATGAGACGATCTGAGTATCGATCAGGCGTGAAAATCCGGTTAAGGATCGGATTGATGTAATAGCTTTGAAGAAAATCGCTTGATCCCGTGCTTAGAAGATGAATCGCACTTGAGAATATCTCGTTTGCTCTTTCTCTTCCCACAATGCTCGTGACTTTGTTTTGGTACTCTATGTAGTTTCTCAGCTGTTGGTTCAATGTGATTGCGTTCTACACCAAAAGTTAACAGAATATATGATAAACCATAAAATGGTAAAGCATTCCGGTTAATTAACTCAATAGCTAATCAATCGGGTTAAAGATATTAATTACGTATAACAGGGCAGTTCCGTCATGAAAACCGGAAGCACCGGAGGCGAAATTGGCTCCGGTTAGCAAATTTGTCCCATTTGCATCTTGGCTAAGATACGCCACCGGATAAGAAGTGAACCCTAGATTCTCAGCTGCTCAACAACAAACAAAACCTAAGCAAAAAAAAGAAAAAGAAATGATAGATGGTACTATATACAACGTAAATAGCGAATTATTAAGGCTGTTTCGAACCGGTAAAGTCGGTGGCAAGTTTTCCGTTAGAGAAACGGCCAGTGGCATTGTGGGCGAAGAAGTCACGTCCGTAGGGAGGGAAATTAGCCTTGACAAGGGTATTGAGGCGATTGTTGTTACCGGCATCGACAACTGAATCTCCCATTATGATCAATGCCGGTACAAGAGGCTGACCAGTCCCAATGCCGGCGTAAAAACCAGCAATAACCAAAAAGCTCATCAACATTATAAAGATCTTTATTTTCTCGTTGAATGTAGTAAGAGATAGAGAGATAAAGAGAGGGTGGGGTGAAGAAGTAGTGAATGGTTTGGGGTTTTAAAGGAAGAGCTAGAGAGTAGTGAAGTTGCTTGAAAAAGAAGTAACATTTTTAATTTGTTTGAAGCTGCATGCACCAATCTGAATCCTCAGTTGCATTTCATTTACTTCCACTCAAAACCAATTAATTTTTTTTTTTTTGTCATCTTTGTAGTTTCCGAGGACTAATTAATCACTAAAAATAGTTCGTCTCTGAATTCTTTTTTTTTTTTTTTGCTTTCTTTTTGTGTGTTATAAAACAATTGTCTAACGGAAGACTTCAAGCCTAAGCTTGAATAGAGTAGGAAAAGTTATGCATGCACATTTCAAACTCTCGACTTACATCATGATATCCGTTACATAAAAATTGTTTTTTTAGCTTTTTAATTAACTTTCACTATAAAGATTAAAAATGTGTTAGTGGAAGATATAGGAATAAATTGAATTACTATTGATATATAGTTACCGGGAAATATTTAGTGTGGAATAAAAATGTATTAGTGGACGATATATGAAGAAATTGAATTACTATTGATATATAGTTACCGGGAAATATTTAGTGTGGAAAATGGTGCATGTATGGAAAAAAAAAGATAAGAAAAATAAATATTAAATGTTTCTTAAGTGTGAAAATCCTTAAAAATCAATATTCATAAAAGAGAAGGAGCATATATAGTTTTTTTTTTTTTTTTTAGGACAGCTTTATTCTAAGGCTCTAAGCATATGATGAATGAAGTCGGTGGTAACGTCGTATTCGAAGTAAAAGAAGGTAAACCTTAACACGCAATGCATCCACAAGAAGACATACGTCACCTCTCACATGTTTCATGCAATCACAAGGAACAAAAGTAATTATTATTTATATATATATATTTCGTTGTTAAATAGTTTATCTTTCGTTGAGTTTAGTCAAAAGATCTACGAAGAGATCACATGTTTTAGCATGTGAATGAAACTAACTTTCACTTAACTTTTACTTCCTAAATTCTTCGTAACAAACCTTTTTGTTTTCTTCCTCGAGTCTCCTCCTACGTCATTTCATTTTTTTCTAAACCTAATGAAACCAAATTTCTGATTTGCGAAGCAGGCTTTTCGTTATGTCACAACTTGAAAATAAAATAAAAATATTTGGCTATATATATCGGGTTTTATAAACAGAATAAAGTACACTTATTTGTGTGCAATAATACACCAATAAAGATCGATCTCTAGTCGTCATCACCAGGCTATATATATGATAATTAAAGTATTGAAATTTAATTGAATTGTCATCGTATATATATTGAACCAGTTGATGAGAGCTAACGTTATAGTGTAAAACTGGTTTTGACCATGTGAATATCATTACAGTAATCTTGAATACACTGACTTCTCAAAGTTGCCATTGCCATTACACCAAACCTTAACTGTTGTGTTACTGTTGCTTGCACCACCTTGCAAACATCACTCCTTTCCTTCCGGTTTAGGCTCCAATTGAGCTTTGATTTGGAAGGAACAGAGATCGGGTTTATAGTTGGACCGGACCGGTACGGTGGATTAAGAAAAAAAACCCGGTATGGACTGACTTAATTGAACCATTCGGTTTAGGCAATTTAATTGTATGAAGCCGTTTCTTTAGTAGACCAGGTTCTTCTGTTCTCTCGTCTCTCTCCAGTTGCCGCCGATTCTCTTACCGGTGTTTCATCTCGCTCCACCGTCGGTCAGTTTCGCGAGAATCTTAAGTTTTTCAATCTCAGTCCAAATATTTGTCAGCTTCTCAATCCTAATCCAAATTTTGTAGCTAAAGAATAAGTTTTGCTATTCATACTCTTTTCTCTTATGGAGTAAGATTATGATCTAAATTCATAGAGAAGGGACAAACTTTGCATAGTTTTTGGTGAATTATCGTTAAATTTTGTTAGTTTTCGAATTGAATAGATGCCTCGAAGGCCATCAGGGAGAAGAAGATTGTCAAAATATCAACCTTTAGCATTTCTACCGTTTTTGCGTTCTCTTGCCTTTGCTTCAACGGCTAGACGTAAATTGCCTCATCCGGATATGTCTTTTTGTTATTAGTAACCTTAAAGATTGAGACTTTCTCTGTACAGAATATTGTAGTGACTTGATGAGTATGTCTCATTCTTGACTTTGTTTTAGATGCAAAGTTCCCTAAATTTATCTAATAAAGGGAAAGAGAAACAATTGTTGGAATCCTCTGATGAAGAAGACTCTCAGGTAAGCGGTTAATTAAGTGTCTCTTCTGTTGGTTTTGTTTATCTGTTTGTTACGCTGTAATTTCGGTGCTTGATCTTTTTGAAGGGAGAGATCCAAGCAGACTTTGAGTTCTTCGACCCTAAAGCTACAGACTTTCATGGACTCAAGATTCTCCTACAAAACTATCTTGATGACAAGGAGTGGGATTTGTGCGGTTTTGTGGATTTGATATTGAATCAAACAACGGTGGGAACTGTGGTCAAAGTAGCAGATGATGAGGATGATGCATTATTTGCTCTTGTCACTGCTATTCACTTGGCAAGATACAAGGCAAGTCATGTAAAACTCACCTTTGTTAGGTGACTTTACTTTTACATATGCTTAATGATCGACTTGAATGTTCAAAGGTGTTTGTTCGCATTTGGTTTTATAACTTTACGGTATGCAATCTATTAACTACTGTATATGTAAATTTTTTTCGCGTTCAGGACAGTAAGTGCTTTAGAGAGCTAAAAGAGTTTCTTCTTAAAGTTTGTCCAGAGAAGGATATAGCGAGTGATCTAGAACTACTCTTGGAGAAAAAGGAGAAAGATGTTGGTTTAGTGGTATCTCAAAGAGTGATGAATCTTCCACCACAACTCCTTCCTCCACTATATGATGGATTGTTCGACGAAGTCACATGGGCCACTGAAGACGAGGTATGGTCTTTTGAAGATAAACTTCAGGTAAGTTCTTTACTTATGAGCAATGTTAATTTAACAGTTTTAAGTTTCGGTTTATAGCCTACAGAAGAGCTTCGAGGGTCATTCCGCTTCAAGTCATATATTCTAGTCACTAAGATTTACAAGGTGTTTTGTGTTCCCGTAAGATTCTTTTCCGGTTTTTGAATCCTCTTTCTTGTTTTAACAATGTATGTGGATTCTTGGTTATATAGTTGAAGCATCCCAAGCAGAGAAAACCTTGTCGTAGTGAAGAAGAAAAGGAGGAAACAATATTCCTTAAGCCTGAAGATCAAATTATTCTCGAGGTACTTATCCTCACATTACCTATCACTTCCCGTGTGAAAAGAAAAAAAAGTTATACTCTAAACATTTGTCTTAAAAATGTATTCAGCTTAGCTCTTGGTCCTTCACATTCCCTATGCACTCAGCAGCTCGTTACATCTCAAGAGGTAAGTTATCTCTTGAATGCCAACATACTTTTGCCGGAATCATATAACTTTGATACAGTTGTTTCTGGTTTGTATTCTTTGGTTATAATGCCAATTCTAGCAGTTGAAGAATTATCAGTTGATGGGTCTAGTGATGGTCGTGGAGGCACAAAAGATCCCTGAATTCAGACAGAAGTTGAAGTCTCTCATTGGCGAACAGTAATGAACATCTTCTTTTTAAAGATTCGGCTCACGGGCCAGTTGTTTATCGATCTCCGCCAGTTTTTATGAGGTTATTACAGTGCTAGGTTTTGTTGTTCTCCGACTTTCTTCCCCTGCATATTACTGGAACTGAGACAATGTCTATTACTCTAAAGGGTTTATCTGAAACCATGTAAAATGCTATGAAAATGATTCTTAATTGTAAGAGTTGGAGACTTGGAGTTTAGTTAGAAATAGAGTTAGACTTGGTTTATTTGATGCATATTAGTAAAGTTCTTTTCTTTGTAGTTACTAGATTAGATCTTGGAGAAATAAAATGCACGTGCTTGTGTAAACTTTATATTTATCTTTTGAAACTCTCTATGTATAGGACTATAGATAAACCTCAAATGAGATTTTTTCAAAAGATGAAACAGTAATGTTGACAAAAAGTACTCAAGTATGTGTGGTGGATCACGCCTCCTAGGAATACATTGGTAAAAATAAACAATAACTTGGCATATACCAAAATTATCTCAAATCTGTATCAACCAGAAATTTCCTGCTAGATTGTGTAAATCAGAACCAAGATTTTGAACAGCAAATGTGTGACTGCTGTTATCTACTATCTTCCTCAACCCTTGGACTCTCCCAAAAGACAATTTTCTTGTGATATTTTACTTTGATTGCAAATACAAAGTTAATTGCAAAAGAAAAAAAAAACAAAAAGGAAAGAGACACATGTTTTTGCAGCTTTTGCACTACAAAAGCATCGCAGAAGAAGCTCCTAGTGGAAGATAATTTTTATAAAAAAAGCATATAAATTTATTTTTTTATAGAAAATTTTATGTTTTTTTATATAAAAAATATTGGATAGAAACTAGTTATGCTTACATTATAATTACTTTTTAATGTATAATCATCTTAATTGTTAATTGCAATTGATGAACGATTTTATTAAGTACATGCAAGAGATATAGTTAAAATGGATAAATAAACAATTATATTACTAAACAGATGCAAGCATGTCCTCATGTATTAACTATTTACAAAATGGCGTGCTCCATTTGGGGCGGAACTTAGTTTCTAATGGAAAACTTCAAAGTTTTGAAATGGAAATTGATTTTATAAAGCAAACAATTCAGAATCTCGATCTATACACTAACTCTACACTTTATAAGTATATATAACAAGCAATACAATTTTTGTATACTTGTGATAATATAACGTGTTGCTGTTTTCACGGAAATGTGATGCATGAGTTTTTGATTAACCAAACCTACATCTGACCCGGAAAACCAAAATCGAATACGAACGGAAACATTTTTATAAAATCAAAGATAAGTTTGATTGAAATCTCAGTCCCAGCCAAAAAAACTCAAAACTATATATGTTAGGAATCTCGCATCATAAAAAGAGACCGAGTAATTTATCAAGAGCATGGTAATCTAGTCACTTGTCAATTGGTTTTGAATTGAAAACTCAAAAAAATTAACATTGTATCACAACATAAACACACATTGATCCAATAAAAAACACCCAAAAACTTAGGAAAAAAAAACACCTAAAACTTAGAAAAAGAAAAAAAGAGATTGATCGGAAATCCTTATAGTTTCTTGGAACAATAAATACCATGTTAAGTCATAAAAATGTAACTTTTGCTGAATTTACTTCTTTTTTTATTAAACAATCAATTCACTTCTTTTTGTTAAATCATTGAGTTTACTTTGTCTACATGTATGTCTAAATGTACTTCCTCTTCACTTTATGTTGTTTACTTCTTGTGAGTATATATGAAGCGCACATTCGAAGCGCACAAACCAAAACTATACGAGGATCAATTCAAAACCTTAACACATGAGAGGGGACCTAGCACGACTCCTCGACACGTTTACCAATCAAATGTAGACAGCCTTTATATATACATAGCCCTAAATATTTAAAAGATTAGAATCTTCATGTGTTTATACGAAGGACCAGTGGACTCGGTCCAAGGGTTAGTATGTTTTTTGCCTTTACATGAAACATGACAGGTCGTCTCTTTTAATCGTAAGGTTATTGCATGTTATTTTGTCGTCGAGATTCGTTCTAAACCGAAGTATGGCGGCTAATAATTTACACTGATGGTTAATCACTAGGTTTGCGGTCTCGTACCGGTGTAATAGAAGATGTTAATGTACTTATATATAAATCTATGTAACCGGTAGATATAATTCATTAGTTAATGTGTGATTTGAATGATGTGATTTATATGTGTACCGTGAAAAATGAAAGAAAAAAGTACATATGCTCGTATAAGTAGAAGTACATAATTACTTGTGGTAAGACTTGAGTTGCGTAAATTATAGATCATATAATATCAATTATAAGAAGCTATGTTTTATTTTGAACGATGGTTGTTGAAAAAATAAAATAAACGATTACATGTAATCCAGTGAAAAGGCAGTTGTTTTGCTCCATTGATCAAAATCGGAGATTAATTTTTACTCCACCGCAAGAAACAATCTCTTGTAGCATATAATGAGCAATTTGATTATATCTGCCGTAAAAATTAATAGTATATGAATAGCGGTAAGAAATGATTTGGCTCTTAATTGGGGCATTTAAGAAGATACATGCTCTTCCAAATTGTCACCGCCAAGAATTGTTGACTCTAGTATGGAAACAAGTTCATCTTCTAAACATTTAATTTTTCCTTTCCGTTATAGTTTCCCTAACTTTTATCAAACATATTATGCAAATCGAGTTTTAATGAGCACTAATTAAAAAAAGATTGTAAATACATATAATAAATATACTTACGAGAGAGATCATGCGTTTGAACGATTTTTCTTAAACAATAAACACGTATTTAAGAAAAGAAGAAAAAAGGAAAAAAAAAGAGGTGAGCTAACAACTTTATTTTTGGGCGAATTATATTTAGATGTGGCAAATTTTTGGGTGAAACGAGGGATGGAACAGAACATAGTACGTGTTGATTTGTAATTACAAGGGCCACATTTTATGAATAAACATACTATTAAAAATATGTTTCACTTTTGGAAAAATACTTAGTCATGAAACAACTATAAGTAGCTAAACACAACAAAGGCACATTATGTCTTATTGAGACCCTAAAGCTCTATAATGTTTAAGTTCCAAACGATTCATAGTCTAGGTCTGGGCACTCGGGTAATCGGGTCGGATAATTCGGATATCGGGTAGTTCGGGTATCGGCTTTTAATATCCGAATAGGTACCGAAATTTTTTCGGATCGGTATCTTCGGGTATCGGGTCGGTTCGGATATTAACCGAACTATCCGAATACCCGAAAATATCCGAAATACCCGAAAAAAAAAATTAAAACATTGGTTATTTTTTATCCAAATCTATCCGAATTACCCGAAAATACACAAATCACCCGAAAATATCTAATATATTCGGGTTCTATTATTGTAATTTTGGCTATTTGAGTTATTACAAGTATAAATATAACTAATATTTTTTGCTATATACTTGTGTTTCGGATACTTTCGGGTACCCATAGGTATCGGGTTCGGTTCGGTTCGGATCCAAGTTTTTCGGGTATAGAGGTCTAAGACCCGTTCGGGTATTTCTAAAAATCGGTTCGGATATTTTCGGGCCTGTTCGGTTCGGATATTCGGATATCGGGTATTTTGCCCAGGCCTAACTCATACCCTAATACTGACACCATTTCTGGCAATGAGAAATTTATTTATATGTAGCAAAGTCTTGAGTAAAACCAGGGATGGAATGGAACAGAGGAGGTGTCGATATGTAATTACACCAGACGAGGGGCCAGTTATAAATAAACATACTATTGAAAAATGTGTTTTACTTTTTGGAAAAATATTTAGCTACGAAAATAACCATAAGTGGCTAAACACAACACAGGCACATTATGTCTTACCGAAACCCTAAAACTCTATATAATGTTCTAGTTCACAGTGTCTTTTTTAGGCAAATCCTAAGGTCTTTTTATGCCCTTGATTTGGTAGTCAATCCATTTGCCTACGTAGGTGTACTGTATATACATCTTTATACCCTTTTTCAGTTTTTAGTTTAGGCTTGAGAATCTTAGACTTAAAGTCTTGGAGGCAATAATTGCATGAGATTTTGTTATGACACATGCATGTGTAGATAACCCTTATCCTTTCCAATTCTTAAACTATAGCTACGATAATTAATTAAAATATAGAAATTTCATAAATGTATTAACCATCTTTGTTTTATAAATAAAAGTGTTCATTTTAGATAAATTGATAATCGGTAAGAAAATAGTTTTTTTTTTTGGATTTAAATAAAATTGAAAACAAATTTTAATGATTTTATAAATGAAAGACATATTTAGTTAATTCTAAGTTCGAAACTTCGAATACACAATAAAACAAAAAACCAATATTTAGATCAATTTTGCTTTCACTATCCTTAAGCAACACTAAAATAGAATAATTGAAACCAAAATTGAACTAAACTTCGACTTCAATTCCTTGAAGCATTGAACTGGAACGAATCCTTGCACTGGAACGAAGATGATTATAATATTTGCTAATTTGTTCATAAACGAGAATCCAAACTATGTCTACGAATCTAACAAACTCCAGACAAGTTAGTAGTATTTTGCTAGATTTGTTGATAACTTGATATGATAGCGAATATACATGTAAAGAACAATTGTAACAGTACTTAGCCGCTAACCATACAACTATGACACGTGACCTCTCTTGAGTTTACCGTTGAAAGTAATATTTTCCACTTGCATATCTCAAACGTGGGTCTATCAGTCATACTGTAATCACCCAAAATGGCCAATCCATTTATAAAAATATTTTCTCCATTTGAGCACTGAATGTAGAATGCTAATTTTTGTTGTTATTAAAAGTAGACTATTAATCATATATTGCTAGGCAGAAAAAAAAAATTTATATAAATATTTGTAATATAATGATTAAGCAATTTATAAACATTTTTATATAAATATTTATAAGCAATTTAATGATTAAGAGTTTGTAATATAATGGTTATTCGGTTGAATATAAATATGTTTCCTTAAATCTCATGATAAAAAAAAATCTTATACCTCAATATATACTATTAACGTATTCAATTGAAGACATGATTTTATATTTCATTTCAGTATTATGCATTTGAATATGTCAGACTAAAATAGTTTGTCGTCATATGATAATATATATACATATATATACTATTATACATATATATATACTATTAACGTATTCAATTGAAGACTGACTTTTATATTTCATTTTAATATTATGCATTTGAATATGTCAGAATATTATAGTTTGTCGTCATATGATATTCTGTTTCCCGCGGACATGTCGATATACCAATAAATCTAATTTGTGACATTGAAAGAAAAATCAATTGTAGTATGACATTCGATTTAATTATCACTATACATACATTTCTCAAAAGTGGTACTAGCCTCTTGCAGCAAAGTATTTTTTTGTCACAATACCAAACAATGAACACATGAAAAAGATAGAAATGATAATATGATCGCCGAGTAAGAAGAGAGGATCCTGTTTTAGAGGGTCATCAAGGTCTTGTCACTTTGACCAGAACCAAAAAAAAAGAGTTTCCTCCGTTTATTAATTTTTTATTTTCCGTATTTCCACATTTATCATATAATAAGGTTCACTACATATGATGTGACCTATCAAGCCATGTATAAGCATTTATACTTCAACAACTTAGAAATTATTAATTACTAAGTACTTATGTAGTGGTACAAGGATGCTAAACATGATATGCAATTTAGTTTTTATTGTGATTGTATCGTTATCAACACTTCTGTAAACTAAATTGATATATCGAGTTTATAAAGTTGGTTATAGAGAATTTCTATATAAGAATAAAATATGAACGTAGAAGGTAATTAATTTCATATATGTCTATTGATGATCATTTGATGATGTCTTTTACATGAAAATAGAAGAAATTGGTTCGTCTAATGAAATAATTATTTGGCTTCTATATGTCATTTATCGTATATGTAGGTGCTGAAGAATAAAATAACATGTTTATCAAACCACAATCTATATACGATAAAATATAAATTGTATTATATGGATCAGATAGATATTTCGGATTCAACTCATCTTTGGAAGTCTTTATTCAAAGTACGGAAATTCAGAACATAAATAAACATGTGATTACAAATTTTCGTCATCTTCTTGTTTCGTTTTTGCGCTTGATGGACAATAGTGAAACTAGCGTTTGCGAGCTGCGGTTTCTCTTTGTGCGTTAAAGAAGACAGCCGCGACTGGGAGACCGAGATCATACTCGACCGCAAATTTACGAGTGTTGAAGTGATCTCGCGAAGGGATATTGGGGAAGATAACGCGTCTTTGCTTCTGCTTGAACAGAACAAATACAAACCTATGTATCCCTATGCTTGGCCTTGGTAATTCATAGCTCACCACCTCTTTTCCTATATTGCAATGCAAATGTTTATTTATATTTTAACATATTTTTTATATATAAGTATTTATATTACAAGATTCATGACGAGGCCTTACCAAATGTAGCATCTGTTGTACCGGGAATGTTTGTAACGAGCCTGTTGAAACGTTCAACAAAACTAATGCTATTATTTCATAAGAAAAGTTTAGAAAAATCATCAAGTTTATGCAAATTAATGTATAAACCAAAAACAAACTTTATTAATTAGGGTTATAAAGAAAGTATTGATATGCAATGCATATGGGATATGGGCCCAAATAATTAAAAGAAAAATAAATAAATTGAGCGTACCAGTGCAGGTGTTCTTTTAGAAAGGGGTCACTAGGACCTGGAACATCTGGGTCTATCATCACCTGTTTTGCATTTCAGTTGAGTTTTACCATCAATAACAAGAAAGCTAAAATATGACAAGAAAAAAAAAAAAGAATTGATAAAACCTAAAGGTACAATTTTTATAAGATTATTGAGCTGGCCCTCTCTTTTCCCCAAAGAGTCAGAAAATGAAAAACTTGTAAGAGGAAAAGGACGTGAAAAGTTTGATATGTTTTGGCACAAAATATACAAAACCAGCAACCCCAACATTTTGATGATTGAAGTAATTTTAATTTATGTATATATATACCAAGGTGAAGAAGGATCTGAGATCACCACCATGGATCTCAACCCTAGGCTTGGAGGAGACAGAGGAAGGAAAGAGCTCATGGCCATTGGAGACTTGCTTCTTTTTGTAACTCACATTCATCTTAGTTGTTGGAGTGAAGAAATCAAGAACATCTCCTACCACTCTCCCCACTATCAATGGCTCTATCACTCTAGTTCCCATATTCTCCATTTTTTTTTTGTTAAGTTTCTTTCTCTTTCTATTTAATTGTGGGTTTAGGTGTACTTAGAGAAAAAGAGAGGTTTGTAGTGATGTGGGAGACAAAGAAGACGACCAAGACATCTATTTATAGGGCTTTTCCAACTTAGAGAGAGAGATTAGGGGCAACCTAAAAGAATCAATAGACCTCAATTCCTAAATACGTATCCTAACCTCATTTTTTCATTTTATTAAAAAAAAACCTCAATTTTTTGTTTGTCTAACCATATACTAACCTCATCTTTCAAGTAGGAATTAATTAAATTTGCGGGTTTAACAAGCGACTGACTTTAGGTGATTTAAAAATAATAAATTTAAGAAATATTAATAATCTTATGACATTTGATATAATTTATTTTTAAAAAGTATAACTATCACACGTTTGACAAAAAAAAAAAAAGTATAACTATCACACATGACCATGATGTTTGCTGACTGCTTTTACTACAGGATTGACATAAGATAATCCAAATTATTAAAAATACAAAATTTTAATAGATTTCAATAACTACATATTTTGTGAAGTGTTAAAATATATGATTTGAATAAAAAATATTTGAAAATATTTGTTTAGATAGTATAGCCCAAGAAAAAACAGATCTGAACCGATCGAGGCCAACCTTGAGGTTTATTGACTGCTTCAGCAACATTGACGACATATCATGTATCAACCCCTGTCTATGACCAAGACTTTATATATCAACCAAATCGCTAGATTAATCAATAATTGAGTTCATTAATCTATAGAATCCTAAAATCTTTTAGAGTCACCAAGAACAAAAACCATTGACGTCTAAAATTCGACAAAATTCCTAGCTAGATATCTCGGCGAATAAATTAATTCAAGAGCTGTTTTTTACTCATTGGTCCATGAATTCAAAAATAATTTAACTAGAACATTTGATTGGCCAAGAGAATTAAGAAATTTGTGATATTAACAGTGTCATCGTACTTTGATTCTATTACAACTGCGGATAAAAATTATTGCTCAAAGGTCATTTCATTGTCGTAAGATGGGATTTTTGTCCTTTTGCAAGAATAAAGCTAATTAAAAAAAATTGTAGTTACTAATTTACTATGAATGTTAAATACCATTAATCATAGTCATACAAACAAAGGCATATTATAAACCTATGTCTAAGGCGTGTGATAAAGTGTTAAATCAAATAGTGTTTTCTTTGTCAATTAAAAATAATAAAAAGGCAAATCATTTTAGGTTAAAAAGAAAAGTACCGCAGATTTGGCGACTTGGGACTCCTCACACTCGTGGAACGACAACGCATTGTCGAATTGATTCTTCAGAAAGAAACATCGGTTAATATCTTTATCTATCGAAATCAGTAAACCAAGAGTTTTACGTGAAGAAACAATTCTTAGAATGGGGATTGTATGTATGATTTAGTTATATAACCTTAAAACTTCTGAAAATATTACGAAGATATATTTTAATCATACTCTGAAACACCTCAAGTGTTATGGAATAACAAAATCCATAGACTATAAAAAAAAAACCCCAAAGGTTTTATGGAATATAATTCTTATTATGGATTCTCCACTAAACAATAATATATTTATTTCCTCATACAAGCAAGTCTTGATTGATACTTTATTCAAATTGGGTAATTAATCAGAGAATAAAGACACAAAGCAAAATAGATATATTATAAACTTGATCTGATCACATCATCACATAAGACAAATTCTCCAACAAGAAAAGAGAAACATCAATGCGCTCAATTTAGACAAGTAGACAACGTATCAATTAGTTTAGGAAGCTTAATCCAAAGAAAGTAGCAACAACTCATGAGTCATGAAGAAGTTCCGATGTTCATCTAAAACGAACAAAGCCGTTTTGCGAAAACCCAAGTATGCGAAGCTTGGGTCACTTTAGTGACAACGTAGGGATGTTACTGATTGGTAAACTGACCCGTTTCAAGTCTAAACTCACTGCAGGGCTAAGATCAAGGTCAGACTCAAAACGGACCAGAATATAAGAAAAGGATTGTGATGAGGTATGAGATGTTTGGTTTGAAAACTACTTTGAGCAAATCATTTTAAGGATTGTAGTTTCCTATAGCGGGGTTTTGGTTGATGCATTATGTTTAGTTGTCTCAAGAGACATTTTGGAGGGTTTGGACTCGGTTAAGCCGGACCAATGAGCAGTACAGTATTCTTTTTTTTTTATCCAGGACTTGGCAAGAGGCCGCAAAACCACACAATTGCTTATCCAAGTTAAGAAAGAGCGAAAACTCAAGAACTACTTTCCCTTGGTTTGAAGTGATTTTTTGTTTGAACCAAATGGAGGATGCGGAGAGCAAATTCTTGACGTGAGTGACCAATTAATGTCTTATCACATTGCCCATATCGGAAAAAAGGTAAAAGATTCAGAATAACCAACAACCAAAACACTTATAAATCCAGCAATTGTCTTAAAGCAACAACAAAATTCATACTCCAAAGCATAATCACTAATCCAATCAGAGAAAGCAAAAGCGAAATAACCAAATGTTTTCTTGTTTCTGCTTGTAGAGTAGGAAGAAGAAGAACAAGAGACGACGCATCAACGGAGTCTTCTGGCTTCTCTCTCAGACTCGAGCAAGGTAAGGATATCACCTTCCCTCACCGGTCCTTTAACGTTCCTCATGATGTAACGATCAGAGTCAGTGAACTTCACTCGAACCTGAGTGACCTGACCCCTTGAACCAGTCCTACCCATGACCTTAACCACCACAGCGTGCTTAATTTGAGAATCCATTCTGATAGTATAGACCAACCAAGAAAATTTCAGAAAATTCACATAATGCATCAATGAAATGCATACAAAATCAGCAGCAATCAATACATAGTTTCATGTAAAGCAACCAACTTTACAGAGATATCACATGAGAAGAATATAATCACATTCAGAATTACTTGTTAAGAAAGTTTCAATCTTTCAAGTTATAGAAGCTTTGTTCCTCATCGTAAAAGAAGCTAAAACTAGGGATACAATTATCTAACAAAACAGAGGATAATTCTAATGACAGATTCGATAGAACACAGATTCAGACGAGAAACGTACGAGATTGCAATCGATTCCAGATAAAACAGAGAAGATTTGTAAGCGTCGAAGAAACCTGTAGTCGAAAGATGACGGAGACGCGACGACCGGAGGTAAGAGCTTGGCGGCGATAACGCGTGAGAGGCAAAAACCCTAATTTTTCCAGAGACGCAAGAATGAAGGATTCCTTTGGATTTTATAGGCCTGCTTAATTTCGGCACTCGGTTTTCAATAACCGAATCGGTTCAGTCATTTTTTTTTTTTTTCGCCCAGCCGGTATAATTTGGATTGAACGAATCAATCCATGCTTTTGATTCTTTTATGTTTACTGTATTTTACAAATCCATGCTTAATCTTTGCAATTTTGTATCTGTTTGATTGCTTCTTCTTTCTTTTTGCTTTTGTTAAATATGGCGTTTACATTTATATTCCAATTCTTTTTTTTTCTTTTTTTTTTCATTGGTTCAAATTACACTTTATTGTATGATAAAATTAAATAATGAATTCCTTAAAATCACCGAAAATCTATTCTTCATTACTGATGAGTAGACCAAATGATCTGCTGATCACCCTTACCTTAAAGGCTGACTATCTTAATATTTGCAAAAGCGATCGCTTTCTCTCCAGCAGAAACAATTCTTTTGAATCCACCATCTGTTATCCTCCAGTTCTTTTGGGTTTCGTGAATTGATTGGCTCATATGTATATATATGTATGTGAGATGTTGAAACATTATGTCTATAAGAGGAGGCTCTTCTTTTTGTTGTCTTTTTAAGAAACTTGTTGATACTAAGATAGTTCATCTAACCATTAATCAATTATGTATATATATGTATCATATGCTCTGCTTTTGGCTTACCTCCAATGTCCATGCATTAAGAATGCTGTAGAAACATTTATTTCTTATTGGAAATAAAAGAGCAAGTTCTGTTTATTACAATATACTACCAACATATCGAAACTAATAGAAAGAAACACATTTGAGAAACAGACAAAAAAAAACACAGAAGCACAAACTCATATCTCAAACTCTCTCTCTCTTCCTTCCATCTTCTTTTCTTCATCTTTCTTCTTTCAGAGCCTTGAGACATTGATAGGGTAGTGAGCTACAATGTGATTATAGACGGCAAGTGTAAGAAAATCGTCAAGCTCAGGTGCAGTACACTGCTTTGTGAACATCTTGCAAGCTTCCTTATACATTCCTTTCTTGAACTTGTCTTTCCCAACTTCTTTCTCAATTCTTTCCATCTCTTCTTCTACAACTCTCCCAAACAACTCTTTACTCACCCGAACTCCAAGCCCGTCTCCATCCAATTCCACTCCATACCTAATCCATTGCCAATTCTGGACACGGCTTATCTCAGCCGTAGCTGCGTCCTCCATTAGGTTGTAGAGTGGCACAGATCCTGATCCTGTTAACCACGCCGCTAAGTATTGGATTCCCACACGTGTGTTCAGCCTTAGACCCTCGAGTGTTCGTACTCCTCGCGGTATTTGAAGCAGATCTTCCTCTGTTATCGCGGATGCGTCTTCGCGTTTCATTGATTTGATCTGGTTTGGATTTTTGCCCATGTGGTCTGTGAATGCTTCCATGCAGATTGGGATGAGTCCTGGATGAGCCGCCCATGTTCCATCATGCCCTGCTCTTACTTCTCTTAGCTTGTCTTTCTTCACTAGATCCAATGCCATCTCATTCGCTTTGGGGTCATCTCTTATCGGAATCTGAGCCGCCTGATCATCATACCACCAAACAAATCAACATCAAGATCAGAGATGTGCAATTGGTGCATTCATAAATTATTTATAATGTCTTCACGTAACATCCAAATAGTTTGAGATAGAGACATGGTAAACCGTAAACTAGTAATAAGTTAATAGGGGACTAACCATGCCGCCCATGGCGTGGACACCGCGCTTATGACAAGTACGGATGAGAAGATCAGAGTAACTTCTCATGAAATGCTGTCCCATGCCGACTAGGACGCGGTCTGGTAAGAGGCGGTCAGGGTGAGCCTGGAAGGTCTTGACATAGCTGAAGATATAATCCCACCTTCCACAGTTTAAACCAACTGAGTGATCACGCAGTTCATATAGTATCTCATTCATCTGGAAAACAGCGGGGAGGGTCTCGATCAGTACTGTCGCTCTAATGCTTCCTCTTTCTATTCCAGCCATCTTCTCAGCTCGCTCGAACACACTGTTCCATATCTTTGCTTCCCTGTCAAGAAACCAAACAACCTAATTAGCCCTAAACCGAAAACTATCAAATTTATGACAAAACCGGGTCGGTATGGTCCAGAGAGGTACCTAGAATGTTCCATTTTGGGGAGATAGAAGAAGGGTCCGAAACCGGAACCTTGAGTCTGTCTAAATTTGGCGTAGTTGTGGAAGAAGTAAAGGCCAAAATCGACAAGACATCCAGTGGCGGGCTCACCGTCGATGAGGATGTGAGCCTCCGGGAGATGCCAACCTCTTGGCCGGACAAAGAGCTTAGCGGTTTGATCGTTGAGCTTGTAAACTCTGTTCCTTGACTTGTCGTGGAACGTAATGGATCCATCCACTGCATCTTTCAAGTTCACATGCCCTTTCATCAGATTCTCCCAACTCGGAGACAATGCGTCCTCGAAATCAGCCTGTCCAAACCCAACAATTACTTTTGTAGACTATTTGTTGGTTAAATTAAACCGGATTTCATCTACGGCAAACCAAATCGACTTCATGTTGCTACTATATATCTAACATAGAAAAAAAATCAAACCGGTTCTAACTAGAAGAATATCAAATCAAATCAAACTACACCAAACCAAACAAATTTGATAATAGCTTTTACGCAAGGAACCGGACATTAAACCAAACCGAAACTGGAGAAAGTAACTAGCCAGACAACAGAACCGAAACAAACCGAACTAAATTTGGTCAATTTTTCTGAAGTAAAACATAAATAAAACAAAACCAAACTCGACTCTAAACCGATACCAAATTGAACTCGGTCCAATTATAAGGTTGTTTGTTATACTAACTTCTACTTATATCAAACTTTTACCAATGTTAGTCAAATCCAAACCAAACAAACAAATGCGTTATATATATAAAGAGAGTGAGAGAACAGGGACCATGAAGACTTTAGCTCCGGAGTTAAGAGCGTTGATGATCATCTTCCTCTCGACCGGACCGGTGATCTCAACTCTCCGGTCAGCAACGGCGGGAGGGACGGAGGCACATATCCAATCACCGTCTCTGATGAACTTAGTGGAAGGGTCAAACCCAGGAACGCCTCCGGAGTTGTAACGCCGTCGTGCCTCTCTCCGGCACTCCATAGCGTACCTCACGTGCCCACGAAACTCTCTCTGTAACTCAGCCACAAACCCAAGTGCTTCTCTTGTCAGAATATTGGCAAAGATTTGGTCGTACCGTCCTCGAACCTCCACGCCATCCGGCGTATCGTAGACGGCGACGTTTGGTCGATAAACTGAGGTCTCGAGCTCCATTTTTTTTGCCTGTCTTTTTTTGATAATAATTCTGTTACGTGTGTAAATCGGATCGCATATTATGAATTATAAAGGTGGCAATGGATAGGTATAATTGGGGAAACGCATTGACATGTGTGCCTCTTTGGGAAAGTGTGCCAAGTTATGTATGGTTTTCGTCATCATATCGGTTAGGATAGGATTATCTCAAATTTTATACTTGTATCTATATAATAATATCCTTTTAAAAACGAAAAAACTATATATAGGGTCGCCACTTCAGTATTAGCTCGTTTCTTAGTGTGGATTTTTGGTTTATTTCAATTTTTTTTTTTGAGTTAGGAGACCTTCTTTGAAATACAATTTAACATGATGTGTTGTTGTTGAAGGATCGAACAAAAAAGGAGATAACGTGATTGTTTGTTGAAAGTTAAAACTTAATTTTGGATCAAGTTAATTATTGGGTCTAATTTAAAAACTTAGATCGTTTTGGAAATTTTCTAAAATCATCTTCCACCTCCTTATATATAAGAATCTAGATATTTTATAGAATTATCTAGATAATTATAATATTATAATCTAGATATTATTCTAGATATATATTTTGTAATTTGGAGGCTATAAATACCTCCTCCCTTTTCATTTGTAACTAAGTTGTGAAGTTGTCTCCAAGTTAAAATCAGAATAATAAAAATTCTTTTTCCTAAAATTCTCTCTCAAACACTTTCTCCATCACCTTTAAAACAGTATTCTTCCAACATTGTTACGATTTAAAATCCAAATTTCTAGTGAGTTAAGTAAAAATATAGAACAGTTTTGATGCTGTGAATTAAAAGATTATACACGTAATTTGAAAACAGAATAACATAACTAATCACATGCTATTTTGCATATTATTTACTCAATAACAGATTATTCAATAAATGACATGATTTTGGGGATGTAAAAAGTAATTTTGTCAAAACATTTGTTTTTGGTCAAAGTTAAAACATGTTAAGATATTACTCTGTTATAATACTTTTTGACACTTGATTATTTACCAAAATAAATGATAATTCAAAATTATTTAGTGTGAATACCCATTCTCATTTAATTATAATTCAAATCTTAATCAGTTAGCAAAACTAGTACATTGACCAAGGTTTTTTTTTTAAACCCATCAAAGGCTATTTAAGATGTTTAAGTTGTCTATTGAGCTAAAAAAAAGTTAAAGTTGTATGCCTTTCATTTTAATTGAATTATGAGTCGGACTCGCATCACCAGGTGAGCAACATGAGAAACAAGTTATTTTGTCAAACACGCGTCACTATGTAATTCATACTTATCTTTTAGATTAAGTAAGGTGTTTTAGAGTTATTCATGTATTCCATTTTAGAATATTAAAATCAGTTTTCAAAGCATTCGAATTGAACCATCAGAACAATGCATTTTGTTCGAATCAATAATTTGACGAAAATAACTTAAGATATAAAATATCATCATCCAGTAGAAGCAAGTACTCTGTCACCTCCACATTAGAACTAATACAGTTTTAGTTGTCATGCAAAATTAGTTGAGTAACTGTTTCTATTGGATAATGAAACTAAATGTCTTACAAATAGTCTTCGTCTAATGATCGATTTAGATGAAATCTAAGCACTGTTTTGGTGGTTCAATACTTCAATCCAAATGTTTTGAAATATGGTCTTAATATCCCAAGATGGGATACATTAATTACTCGGGAGATACCTTCATTAATCAAAGAAATAAGTATGAATCATGGGATGATGCGAGTTCGACAAAAGTAGCATGTTTCTCATGTTGTTTGTGAGGTTTCATCTTGACACAATAAACCCAAAAGTCGTCAATTTCTCGCGACTATCTTTCTCTTTCCAAATCCAACCATCATTACCGTTTTATCTAAACATTTGCGATTTCTCACTTAAAATCTTCACTTCTAAAATTTTATAACGCTATATTCGAAATTCTATAAAATAATATTGAGTTTCCAAACTCCATTTAGCTTTCTGTTAATCATGTTTTCCAAAACAAACCTAGGAGTAATGCAATAAAATAACGATAAAAGTTGTGGTTCATCAAAACTAGAGCATTAAAGAAAGAATTAAAGAAAGCGATATTTAAAATGATTATACAAATTGAATTGAATCTTAAAAAAAAAAAAAAAAGGTTTACAAACATTAGAAACAAATTCCATTAACTAGTACACACCAAGAGCCCTAAACACAGCTTTAGAAATTCATTCACCAAATCATTACAAACCAGAATCAATCCTTCAAATCCAAAGTCAGGCTCCAAAACTAAGTCAACCCTCTTCCAATTTCTCCCAATTGAACCAATAATGTTAGGGCAAAACTGAACAAAGATAACCATAATTCTCTTTTAAGAACAAATTGGACATAAAACCAAACCATTCTCATTACACTCCAAACACTTAACCATACTCTTCTTCTCTTCCTCCCTAACCTTGCAGCTTCCGTTGCAAACTACACACATCACAAACCTCATCCCTCCGCATCCGCGGCAGCAACCGCCTCCGAGCCTCGCCGCAGGAATACCTTCAAGTAAAATTCCCAATTTGCCCTCTTCCTCTAACCTCGCCACTTCCTCAACACTTCCTATCATCCTCCCTTTCACGAATACCGCCGGTATCTTCACCTGTTTTGCTCCCATGATTCCCCTGATCTCTTCCTTAAAAACCGAGTGCATCGACACGTCCCGCTCCGAGAATCGAACTTCGTGCGAATCTAATATCAATCTAACCACATTGCAATCCTCAAATGTCTTCCTTATCCCTCTAAGAGTTGTTATGTAGATGACCACTGAGTTTTCTCCTCCCGGTGGACATTTTACCGGGAAATTCTCAAGGATTCTCTCCGATTCTCGGGTTTTCTCTGTTCTTCTACTCTCGCGCACCACCGGAGAAATCACCATCTTGATCTGCTCTTGCTCCTGAGACAACTCTCTCTCGTAAGAAGCCACGAGATCTGGATCAAACATTGGACTATAACTCTTCCTCCTCTGCATAATCACCACCGACGGTTCTTCAGATTTCAAAGGAAATCTCAAACGCGTTACGCCTCTCTTCGGAGTTTCAAGAATGTTCTTCGGCTTCAGAATCTGATCCGGACTCACACCTCTCGAATTGTTTCCTACTCTGTTCTCTTTCCCCCCAAATCTCTTACTACTTCCTCTCTTCGGAGATTCAACACTCGATTTCACCGGAGTCTTCCAAGATTTCCCGAAAATTCCACGAGATTTGGGACTAATCTTCTGTGGATTAGAACCGTGCATTGAATCTTCAAGATCTTCCATAAGCTCCCAAGTATTGATTATCTCCGGATCATCTCTCTTTATAGATATCCTTGGTTTGATTTCAGATTCAAAGACTTCTCCTTTAGTAAGTTCCTGTAACTTAGGAGAAGTCTCTGCTCGTTCATCGAGATCGAGATGACCATAAGTAGTTGAAGTAAGAGAGACAATGTGACCGCCGCCATTGTTGACTCTAATCTCTCTTATGAGTTTCTTCTTGCCTAATTTCGAAGAAACACAACCCATCTCTCTCTCTCTCTCTTGATTTTTACTGTGAGAAGTTTTTATTTTTTGGGAAGAACAGAGATTGAAGAATAAGAAGAAGAAAGGAGTTATTTAGTTTTTATTTTCGAATTTTAATTACTTTCAACGGTCATATTTTTTGGAACGGACATTGTGGAAGTGTAAGTGGATCGAGAGATTTTTGTCGGAAGTCCCTGATCTTTATGTTTTATTTAGATTTTACCGTATGATCTTTTAAAATTTCTAACTAGCCCTCTTGTGGTAGTACTTAAACTCCTAATTTATTTTATTTTTGTCCCTCAAGTATCGTTTGTTTCGTTTTTATCCTTGGACTCTTTTATTTCTTTGTCTAGATTCTTTCAATTGCAGACTGCAACGGCCTATTATTGTACGTTAAGCGAACGTTAAACGCTTTCCAATTTTACCTGTCCATATGAATTTATTATATATTTAAATTACAAAAGTTGACCATTCTTAATTATTTGTTATAAACTTATGAATAGAGTTGCTTGGGGACTATAGGTTATACATTGTTGGATTTTTCTGTGTGTTAAATTGTTGAAAGCTTACTAACTCAATTTGTGATAAAACCTTCTCACATTTATGTTTTTTTTTTTTATGATATCGATAAACTTTGTAGGTAAAGAAGCAAATAAATAGTTATATGGAAGATGGAACCATATTATTTTTTTTATTACTAAAGAGAAACAATATATTGGCTATAAAGGAGGGCATGCTATTTTCAAAATAAATTAATAGAAAATCTAGACATAACCTCACCCAAGATTACACTTTAAATTAAAAGATTGAAATAATAACTAGAAAATAGAAATCGTTTGCACATCTGAATCATAATGCCACCATACAGAAATGAACCGTGCTTAGCCTTTTATAGTCTACCTTTTGTAAAGGCATTATTTTTGAAATAGAATTTTGTGAGTCACACAATATATTAAATTTATATATACCAAAAAGAAATTTTTGGTTTTTGATAATCGTTATTTCTTGACCCTACCAAATGTTGGAACAACTATATTTCCCTCCATTTATGTATAAATTGAATTTTTTTGAGCTTTAAGATATCGATAAAAAAGTAATCATAACAAGCAATTAACTAACATTATCCGTAACAAGTATAACTAAAGAGCACAAAACGACAATTCAACCACTAACAACAAACAAACAATTTATAGGGCCATATTTTGAAACTTAAAAAAGATTTGAATTTCCGAATTGTTAGTTTATTTAAATAACTAATTTTGACAAAATCTATATACAAAAAAGGACACATAAAAAGAAACAAAAGATCATCCAAATTAAAATTTAAATAAACGGACCACATGTGTGTTGATACTTGACAGACTTTGTAATCATAATATACTCAGACTCGGACCACTTGTAGTTTCTCGGACATCATGTGCCTTTTTCAACCTCTTTGCATGATTTTCTTTATTTATTTAGTAAATATATTTTGTCAAAAAATCAAACCATACAATTACAAGCAGCTCTAATATGATAGATTACCTTTAATTGTGTTCTATGAAGATAAAAACTTGGAGGATTATTGTCACAATAGTTTATTTATATATAAGTACATTACTACATTTCTTCATTTAAACCCTATACATAACTGAGCTCGGTTTATTGTTGGAATAGAAAACAGCTGAACATACACACGACAAGTAACATGCATCTGTACGTATAGAGTGAGGAAGAAGATAACTTACGCAGCATAAGTTTGCTTGAGATACTCTACGATTTCTGCACTCTCAAACATCGCAACTCCAGTGTTTGGATCTTCCAGGTAAGGCACCTATAACAGCATAACACAACTCAGTCAGTGTCAACATACTTCAAACCTTCTTCTCTCTTTCTCTATGTATGTATTTCTCTAACCCACCTGAAAGTGACCAGCTTTCTCGAGCAATTTCTGCCGTTTGGGGCTACCACGAGCACAACTGATGGAAAAGAACAAGTAAAAGGGTATCAATAAAAGAATGTGACTTTGTTCCTTTGGGTTTTGAACAAATATATGAAGAACAGATGGTGGCACTGGTCTAAGAGTTTTTTTGTTGTTGTTGCCATACCTGCGCTGAATGTGTGGTAACTCCAGTTCTACAAGAACTTCGCGCACAAGCTTGCAGAATGGGGAACCCTATAGGGCAATTCAAATGAAGATGTATTTTGATTATGCAAATAAGATTTGGTATTTGATGACCGAGATAGAGTGATGAGATTGAAACCTCGTATGCCCAGAATTCAAGAGGCTTAGGTGGTAGTTTTGCTGGTGTGTACAAGTTACCCTGCATGATAAAAAACCAAGTATATTGTGACAAAACCGTTGCTTATACCAATATTGTATATTACATAGTATTCATAATAGAGTTTAATTCAATTACTGTATCAGGATGTGATGCTACCTAACCATTTATAGCATACTCTTCCGACATTAGATCTATAAGTTTTTTTTGACATAGTCTTTTGAGAAAATATGTCAAAAGAATGTTATAGAATTTCTTCTTACCTTCCCCATACGACCAATCATTGCAAAACCAGCTGTTATAGCCTACAACATCAAAGTAGTAATGTTAGTATTATACTCTTGGATTCTGAGGCAAGGGAAAAATAACTGCAACATATGCAAAGAAGCTAACCGTTAAAGCACCAAGTGACAGACTTAAAGGAACTGTTCCATCTCCTGAATAAGTTCAACCAAACAGAGAAAAAAGGTATTAGTTCAATAGAAATGAGTAGACGATGGCAAAGATGATGCTATTATCGATAACCACAAAGGGATCTGGTAAAAAGAAGCAGAATCAGGCATAAGCAGAAACCAACCATATTTCTCGGATAAATATTTGATGATTCCATCTGATTCATACATGGACACTCCAGTATTGGGATCAACCTATAGTTTACAGAAACATTATATAACTAAACACAGAACATTAAAATCTTATTTCTTACTGACGAAAATGGTGGCAAGGCAACATAAAGAGTTTTAATTGTGAATACAAGTAAAAAAGTTAGAACGGAATTCTAAGGTTTCTGTTCCAAGGATTTATAGCATTTACAGATGTCTTCTTGAACCAAATTTCTGTGATTAACGCATCATGAATTTGAACTCAAAGCATGGACATATCAGGGCAAAGACAATTACTTCCAAGAATGGTTTCCGTGGGAAGAATGAAAAAGAAATAGAAATCATTAGGATAAAATGCCAAACCATGTACGGAAACTGTTGTTTCCCGCCCATCTGTTTAACCTTCGGACGGAAATTTGGACTCCCTCTTGGACAAGGATAGTACAAAATATCAAGATCCAACACTGCAACCATTTCCCTGACCTACAAAATCTCCATATTATTAGAGTCTCACATTAAGCTGGTGTGATACATCAAGAAAAAATACGAAGACATACATTTTGTTTAAGGGGAATCAGAAAAGGGAAGAAGCAAAAGCTAAAATGATCACGGGACAAGATTCAACAACTTGTTTTCATGGTATGAAGCAAATATTTTAAGTAAAACAAAATCTTCAGAATCTTGGTTAACTGTGAAACATCTAAGACAGTGACATTGATTAAGTAAAAGAATAGAGAGAGAAAGAGAGAGTTACCTTCCGGCAAAAGGGACAGCTTAAATCGCATACCGGAAAAGGAGAAAAAAGGAAACATTCATTCAATATCAAGAGAAAAGTAGAAACCAAATGTGTCTAAATGATCAAGCAAACATACAGTCTACAAACATACAGTCAATAGAGCATACATACCCTTCAAACTCATATATCTCAATGGGTTTCTCAGGGCGAGGGCCGAGCTTTGAGGTTTCCTTTACCGTGATCCCTACACATAGCATAAAGCCATCAACCGTTATGATTACCATCTACGCAGAAAAAAAAGGCCACGGCTTTGAAGGTATTTTTCCTAATCTTGAACACATATTCATTAAAAAAAATTTCCTCTAACATCTTAAAGCACGAGAAACAGAAAGTGAAAGCTTAGAACTTGTTCATGATTACCGCCTAAACGCAACGCATACTGGTCAGCTGAAATCTCTTCCTTGGACACGAAAGATGCAGAGTACCTTCTCAGATACAACATAGAGATAAAATCAAGCATAAACACAAGAGTGACTCAATAGTGTACACACTCAATTCAAGGTTAAAAAGGATCAGAAATGGACACAGAAACGAAAATTTGGGGGAAAGCGAAATAAACGATTACCCAGAAACGAAAACACCAGTGCCGAATCGGAAAAGCAAACCAATGGAAGCACCCAAGACATCGAAGAGTTTCCCGGGTTTGATAGCGAACCGTTTCGGCTCTGGTGGCTTGAAACCAGGAGGAGCAGTGAATACTGTAACAGCTCCAGTGTCGTCACTGGTCTTCGTAGAAACTGAAACTGACTCGGAAGGTTCAGAGGAAGCTTTAACCATGACTAGGGTTCGAATTGAACTTCTTCGCGAAGAAGAAACCGATCGGAGAATCGGAGGTTGAGGGAGGAGGATATTGTTCACCACTATCCCCGCCATCGATTTTTTTTTTCTTTGTTTTTAATTAATTTATTTCAACGTGTTATATCACACATATGGGCCTTACTTTTGGGCCGTAAGCTGCTTTCAGAGTTTACCTTTCCCGTATTGTTCCAACGTTCTGTTTGATTTGACTTGAGAGAAATCTGAACGTTATGAAACGGTAACATTTTTTTTACCGTTTGAAAATATAATATTTTATTGGAAAATATTCAGATAATGACTGTCTATAAGTACCCCTTTCTTCGTTCGGAAATGTGAATTTCCTTATGTCGAATACAATATGTTTTTAAATCCTCTTAATTCTGTTCTTACCACTTGAGGAGTTCTCACTCAAACTTATCTACACTTCTCATTACCCGAGAGAAACAAACATAAACATCTTCGTACAAGGTAAAAATACTCTGGTCTAATTCCTTTAGTTTGTTTACCATTAAATGGTTCTTGTGTTAGATTGTTTACCTGTTCTTCATCTTTTATGGAGTTGAACATCAAATTCAAAATGCTCTGTTATTATAAATCCATTTTATATATATTGTTGTCTTTTACTTCAACTATGTGTGTCTCTAGTCTAATAAACTGATTTTTGGCTATATATGTGTCTTTTTAATAAAGTGAATTTTTTTTACGCTAGATATATATATATATATATATATATATGTTGAGTCTAAGAAGAAAACACAGAATGGAGTTTTATTTTTTTATGAAAAAACAAAGAAAGAATGGGTTTTGGCTAGAATGCCTTTTTGATTTTTATGCATGTGCCAAAATTGACAAACGGACAAAACAATTGTACTGAAAACTGATTTTGATTAATTAATTTTGCAGATGAGTTGATGAGTCCAGAGTTTTCCATCTTCTGCTTTGTAAAGTTGACCAGAGTGTATGTAGCAATATTTGTATTTTTTTCTTTCCTGATAAAGATACATCCGTATCGACATGTGTGTGTAATAGATGTGCATGAAAATGTGTGATGCATAGATGTATGTATAGGTGTGAATGTGTATAGATGTATGTATAGGGTGTGAATGCATAGATGTATAAGGTGTGAATGCATAGATGTATAAGGTGTGAATGCATGTGTATGTATAGGCTACATAGAAGCATGTATCTAGTCTGCATAGATGCGCGTGTGTGTGAGCGAAGAGAAGCACCGAATGCGTGACTATAGAGTGTAGAGCGAGAGTGACAACGCGGCCCCTATGACAATGGCAAAGAGCGCACGTCAAAATGTCGAAACACTAAATAGGTGCCAAACAAGTTTAAAAAACATCAAAATGCCAATTAAAAATGCTAGTAAAAAAAAATGTGAATTAAAATGTGATAAGAAAATGTCAAAATGCTAGTTAATTAAAAAACACACAATGTTATATATTAATCAAAATAAAAAAACACAAAATGTCAGCCGAAACACTAAAAAAAAAATGCAAAAAAGCAAAATGTCGAAACATCAAAATGCCCATCACATATCAAAATGTCAAATGAAACACGATCTGTGCAAACAAAATGCCAAATTAAAAATGCTAGTAAAAAAAATGTGAATTAAATGTGATAAGAAAATGTCAAAATGCTAGTTAAAAAACACACAATGTTAAAAATTATCAAAGTAAGAAAATAAAACCGACCGAAACACTAAAAAAAATACAAAAAAGCAAAAACGTCAAATGAAACACGATATGTGCAAACATTAAAATGCCAATTAAAAATGCTAGTAAAAAAATGTGAATTAAAATGTGATAAGAAAATGTCAAAATGCTAGTTAAAAAACACGCAATGTTAAAAATTATCAAAGTAAAATAAAACCGAATGATCAGCCGAACACTAAAAAAAAATGTAAAAAAGCAAAAACGTCAAACGTCAAATGAAAAACATGATCTGTAATGCTTTAAAAAAAAGTGGTAAGAAACGTCAAAATGCTAGTAAAAAATACACACAACGTTAAAAATTATCAAAGTAAAAAATAGAACCGAATTATCGCTAGCCGAAACACTAAAAAGATGCAAAAAAACAAATGTCAAACGTCAAATGAAAAACAAAGTACGCTAAAAAAAAAAACTTGAAAAGGCCAAAAATAGCAAAAAAAAAAAAATTAAAATCCAAATGAAAAACACAAACAAGCTAATTTCAATGTTATAGATATTGCCAAAAGACAAATAGAAAAATCTCCAAAAAACAAATAAAAATTGAGAATCCGTATAATAAAATATAGCAACCTAAAACATATGCAGTTTTGATTTTTTTTTTAATTTCTTTTTACGATTTCTACTTTGGTTTTTGGATATCTAAAAATTGTTTTAAGCATCACTATAGTTGAGCTTTTATATCATAAATCGTTTGAGTCTCTTTTTAATTTAATTCCATAAAAATAATTCATTAGTATAAAAAAGAAAAATATAAAATATATAAACTTCCACACAAAAGAAAAACTTGATCAAGTAAGATAAGAACATTTTTAAACTAATTAATATTTAGAAAAATTTCTTACGTACTTTTCTTTTCTTTTTTTCTTTCTATTTTCATTTCATCTTTAGTTTACAAAAACTTTATATAGAGTGTTTTTGTAACATAAAAGAAAATTGTTTTCTTGTATATTTACCCACTTATATTTGACAAGAAACATACTAAGGTATCTGAGTCTTGAAGACACTGTTTAGCACTTGGCAGAAGCAAAAGCGATAGTTTAAAAAAAAGAGTCTTTGGACGGTGCCTACCAACAGAAGACTACCACGTGTTGTAAGCAGATTTGCTGGAGCCTAGCACGTGAACCGACCAAAAGCATGGGAACTAAGGCCGAGAAATCTAAATTCCTTTTGCCTTCGTCACTTCGTGTTTTGTCCAAAACACACCACAAAAGGGCTCTGTACTTTTCTTTTCTTTTTGTTAAGGGCTCTGTACTTTCCAAAAGAGAATGAGAAAGGAATCTCAAACTTGACTGAAAATGTCATTTATAGTAATCTTATCTGGATTTATGTTGCTTCTTTTTTCGATAAACTAATTTCGTTATAAACTACAACTTACAACATATAGTTTACATTATTTTTCTCAAGTTGAATTACATACTATGATTTTTTTTTCCTATAATTATGCGTACATGATTTGACGTTTTACGGTAAAACAGTCAAACTATATACAATACACATATTAACTTTATAATACCAAAGGACAGGTAATGATAAAATCTTGAAATATACTACTATTACTTTTGAAAAAAAACCGTTATTCATAAGTTATTATAATTCTTCTCAGATTGGCTGTTTGATATATCGTATCTTTAGTAGATAGCAATTCTACATACAAGTTTGATGTAACGTTTGTACATGTCTATGTACTCCAATTAGTTTCTTATGCGATATTGTTTTTGGTGTAGGGTCGTGTTTACTGTATAATAAATAGTAATTACATGGTCCTCTTGACCTAAAGAATTAAATTATCTATAACCAAAAAAAAACATTATTTAGAATACAATTTTTGTAAAAAGAGAGTTGAGTTTTCAAAAGTGAACCAAAGCAAATCATTTGTTGACTTGGCCTTTTGAATGTGGACTGCGTATGCTCTTTGAAAACAATTTTTTTTCCTAGGACACATATGTGGTGACAAATTAGAGACACTGACATCCATAAAAAAACACTATTTTTCTAAGTCCGTTATCACTGCATTCACCAAATATGTGCGCTCTTATTATTTTTGTTGTTGTTGTTTCTCTTAATTTTCGTATATCAATCTTAGTTCTTGGATAAAAATTTTAGTTTCAATTTTCAAGAAGAAGAAAAACTTTCTCGTTCTAACATAACTTCCTATGTTAGACATACATGCATATGATTTTTTGTTTTTCCATTAAATTTTCTCATGCTTTTCATAGAAAACCCTTTTTCAAAAAAAAATAAAAATGTCCAATCATTTGTAATTGAAATTCTTACAATATTCTCAATTAAGCCAAAGTAATCAACCAAAATGCTTGGGTTACTTAGTTTTCTAAATTTTTTATCTGAACTAATCAACCTACCCTCGCCAATCCGATTTGCAGTCGATTTGATTGATTTGATGTAGATTTAAAAATATTTGGTTCTTATAAAAGTGTATATCCCCACAAAATCTAGTGGACCTTTTGGAAATGGGAATGGTGAGTTGCCACTAGTAAGGGATTTTAATAGTCTCAATGTAAAGAATAAACATATATATATATATTATTAAATATTTCACATCGGCTGATAAAAAATTTATATAAATGTATGGCATCATCCTCTTTTAAATAGTTTTTAAGAATTGAATTAAATTCATATTTCTAATATGGTATCGAAGCCATCAGAGTTTAACCTTTTATCAGTCTATGATATATCAAATATTCCACATCGGCTGGTTGATAAAAAACAAAGATCTATATAAGTGTTTAGCAATTCTCTTCTTTTGAGCTAATTTTTGGGAGTTGAATTAGATCCACATTTCGAATATATATATATATCTCTAAATGTGCAATAACTTATACAAATTATGTAAATATAATTTTACTATTGCAAAACGACTTAAGGAATTAAATTAAAGAATATATGATTAAACTATCTAAAAACCAATTTTCTGAATCATTAACGTATACTTAGGTGAACATACTCAGGACTTTTAAAGTTTTCCAAAACAAATTCCACCGATTGAGATATGTAAACATTTTTTCTGCCACCACCAATTATAAGAGAGGAAACGCATTCGATGCCCTACGTTTGTAAGGAAAATTCAATGGCATGCTTTTTTTTTCCTAGAAAGATGAAACCACTGTATCACGAAGTCACAAACATTTAATTGATCTAGATAGTTCTTATATACCCACCCAATACCTGTTTTTATTTATTAACTTACTATTTAATAGCCTGTGTTGACCATACCTTTACCTCTCATCTTCTAGTTTCACCTCTATGTCGTTGTCAAACTCATTTTTTAAGTCACATTCACTCGAGTTAGTAAATTCTTTTGAGGAGAAACATTAAAGAAAATAGGATTTTATATCATACCAATTAATTTGGGAAAATCCGTTCTCATATGAAAATATAAACCACAATTATCGTTTGTGTTTAAAATTTATAAATAAAAACAATAATATTATAAAATGAAAAATTAAGAGGGCATACCGCGTGCATACGTATGTATTATATATGGGAGATGTAATTAATGTATAATATAATAAGCCCATGCTATATCTTAGATTGTTAGTATGTGCATGCAATTGCAAGTATCATATCCATTGTGTGTATAGTTTGTACGTAGAGTATTGAACATGATCTTTGATAAGACGAAATTTAAAAAGAAGAGTTTTGAATCGGAAACGATTAAATACGAGGGGATACGTTTTTGATAATTGACGAATGAATATTATTAATAGGGTAAATTACACATGACATGGTCATATGAAGAACAAAATAAAAACAATATGATCACATGACTTTTTTTGGTTAATTTCATACCAAATAATTTCTCCAAATATATGTATATAGCTAAGAATTATAAATATCTTGCATGGGATCATTATATAAAAAAAGACACAACTTGGGATCATGATGATACTAAGCACGCAATATATAAGTTGTAATATTAAATCATCATGTACACTTGAACCGCCAACTCAAATTCATTTTCGTAATAAAAATGGAAAATCATATAAAAGGATACATAGAGTAATGAACATGAATTTTTTAAAAAAATTTAAAAAGAAAATTGATCACAACTCATCAAAAACAGTAGTTATAAATATCTTGCATGGAATTATATCAAAAGAAGACACAACTTGGGATCATGATGATACTAAGCACACAATATATAAGTTGTAATATTAAATACGATCATCATGTACACTTGAACCGCTAACTCAGATTCATTTTCGTAATAAAAGGGAAAATCTTATAAAGGATACATAGAGTAATGAACAAAATGCACACCACCCCGACCACACCTCCCCACCCACTATAAAATATTAAATGGAAAAGAGAGAAAAATCAAATCAGGCCCCACCTGATATAATAGCACTAACGAAACGAAATCCCAAAACTCTTATAAATATACAAACACAAATCTCCAAGAAAACAATAGAAAAACAAAAAAAGAAGTAAGAAAAGAAGAAGAAGAAGATGGGGAACTGTTTAGTAATGGAGAAGAAAGTGATAAAGATAGTGAGAAATGATGGGAAGGTACTTGAATATAGAGAACCCATTAGTGTTCATCACATCCTTACTCAATTCTCTGGCCACTCTATCTCTCACAACAACACTCATCTTCTGCCTGATGCTAAGCTCCTCTCTGGGCGGCTCTATTATCTCCTGCCTACAACGACGACGAAGAAGGCCAACAGGAAAGTGACGTTTGCGAATCCGGAGGTGGAAGACGATGATACTAGTGAAAGCAACAGCAACATCGACGGTGATGACAATAAGAATGTGAGTGTTGTGAGAATGAAGATCGTTGTGCCTAAGCAAGAGTTGGAGAAGCTACTTCAAGGAGGGTCAGTCCATGAGATGATGTACCAGACTCTCGAGAAACAACTTTTGGTTACTGATGATGGTGATCTTGAATGTAATAGCGGCTGGAGACCTGTGTTAGATAGCATACCTGAATCTGAAAGTTTCAGAAGAACATAACAGATAGATCATATATATGTAGCTATATATATATATATATATATACACACAAAAACAGTCTTGAGCTTGTTCAAGGACAAATTTGTTTTTGGGTTTTCATGGTGTATATAAACTTTGAAGCTATGTTAAAAAAATGACTGATATTGATGATGGTACTATGAGCTATTTAAAGGAAATTTTTATCAATGTTTTGTCATGGAATGGGATCGAAGAACTTAAAAGGAAAAGTAACAACCATATATTATATGCTCTAATTAGTATATAGCATATGTTTCAGTCTTAGTGTCTTGTTTGTCTGTTCAAATCTCTTTCATTCAGTGTAAGATTAGTTGATTTTGTCTACAGTTAACAAAGAAAGCAATGTGTTTTGGTAGAGACATCCACTAAACCAAAGAGAGTAATGTGTATGATATGGTAAATTAAAGACCGTTTCCGGTTTAAAATATTCTAACCGGACGATTTTGAGAGGCGTACCGATCGGTTTTGGATTTTGCTGCTCTACGTCGTGGGAGAGAGAATCACTTTTTCCAGGCACTGGGAAAGAGAAATCCGAAAGCTTCGATTTTGAACCATATAAATCATCTCCCATGGCGGAAAATCGAATCCGTCTTAACTAGACAAGAAGAAGACGAAGAAAAAGATAAAGCTGTGTTATTAGAGAATGGCTTGTGTATCGACATGCTTAATCCTCTCCCCTAGGTTAACTCAAGCGGGTTTATCATCAAAGAAGCCTTTTTTGATTAGCCTCAGATCTCCCGTTGATCGTTACTCTTTCCCCCGAATCTTGACGGAGAGGTGTCTGAGCACTCGTCGGAAGTTCATTCGCCATGGAATCGCGGTGGTGAAGGCTGCGAGTTTAGATAAGGTTAGCGGCGCAATCAAACCAGGTGGATTGGTGGAGAGTGATAAGTTACCGACTGATGTACGGAAACGAGCGATGCAAGCGGTGGATGAGTGTGGCCGGAGAGTCACTGTTGGTGATGTGGCTAGTAGAGCTGGCTTGAAGGTTACTGAAGCTCAGACAGCTCTTCAAGCTCTTGCGGCTGATACTGATGGGTTTCTGGAGGTACTGGCTAATTCGATTTCATGCCCATCAACTCAAATTTTGAATAGACGTTAGGAGAGTAATGTAAATTGAACTTGAGTAACTTAATTGCTATACGATTTGAGGAAATTCTGATATAAAGTATTGATCTTTATAAAGAACGAAAGCAACAATACATTAGAAATCTGAATTGCCGTAATGAGATTAGTGTAGATTGAACTTGAGCAGCTCAATTGCGAAGATTTGAGGAGATTCTGATATAAAGTATTGATCTTTATGCGTTTCATGTTTCGTTTTAGTTGTGTGAAGGTGCTAAATTCAATGAAATGTTTCTCTATTCAGGTGTCGGATGAAGGTGATGTGCTTTATGTTTTCCCAAACGACTATCGAACTAAGTTGGCTGCCAAGTCGTTAAGGATACAAATTGAACCATTTCTTGAAAAGGCAAAGGTAGTGTCTTTGTTATGATTTATCGATTTCCTTTTAACAGTGATTTGCTTTGAACTTGAATGTTCTGAGCTCTGTTATGTGCCTGGCAGAGTGCTGTAGACTATTTGGCTCGTGTTTCCTTTGGCACGGCGCTTATAGCGTCTATTGTTATCGTCTACACATCAATTATAGCCCTGCTTTCAAGCAGAAGGTATGTGTTTGACTTGGCTGCAATTAAGTTGTCTTGTTATCAAGATATATTATCGTTCTGGACAACGATCTTGGTTTAAATTTTGCACTAACCTTTTTGGATTTTGTTAAAGCGAGGATGATAATCGTCAAAGAAGACGTGGGCGCGGGTATGATTCAGGATTCAATTTCTATATCAACCCTGTCGATCTGCTTTGGTAATTTTAATTTCTCGTTTAAAGGTTTTCCACTTAACCGATAGAGAGGATCTGTAATTGATTTAACGGAACCTCCTAGTTATATTCTAGTGTTTTTATGTAAGGTACTGGGATCCCAATTATTACAACAGGCGACGAGCTCGAGAAGATGAAGGAAAGGGAATGAATTTCATTGAATCTGTAAGTGGAAATTGAATTTGAGAGCTTTCATGCTTTGCTATATGTTTCTTCCCTCATTGCTTTTGAGTGATAATGGCTTGAATTAAGTGATGGTTGATCTCTAGGTTTTCTCGTTTGTATTTGGAGATGGTGACCCAAATCAAGGAATTGAAGAAGAGAGATGGCAGATGGTAATGTGCAGGACTTGAATTTACTCATGTTTTTTCTTCAAGTTCTGGATCCATGTCAGGTCACTAGTTCCAATCTGAAGACATCTTCGATGATTTTATTATTATTTTCCAATAAGAAAATTGGTGACTACTTTCGACATATCTATTGGAAAAGAAATGTTCATATAAATATTCTTTTAAAGGTTATGAATATGAAAAGATACATCACACTCATAGAATGAAGTATTAGTAATTTATTCGTTTTTGATACATATTCTCAGATTGGGCAGTATATAACTTCTAGAGGAGGTGTTGTTGCAGCTGATGAACTTGCTCCGTACCTTGATGTGCCATCTTCAAAGAGTGCTATGGTTTGTTTTGCTTATTGTTTCTTCCAAAGGGAGCTAATGAAACTATTTTTTTTATGCTGCTAGCTGTCTTTGTACTGGTCCTTTGTAATCCTTTACCTCTTGCGCTAGTTGTTTCACTAAATAATGTAAAAGACATACTGGTCTTCTCAAGTTTTCTTTTTGATGTGTACAGAACGATGAATCCTATATTCTACCCGTTCTTCTTCGGTTTGATGGTCAACCTGAGTTGGATGAAGAGGTATGCAAATCCTCTTTTTGGTTCCTTGAAATGTGATGCCCAAATGTGATCTGCCGCGTTTCCTTTGGTCACTTTTATTAACAATTATTTCCTGTTCCTTAGGGAAATATTTTGTATCGATTTCCGTCCCTGCAGCGCACAGCTTCTGGATCTAGTAGACGAAAAGAATATGTCGGGAAATGGTTTGACTGGGTTGCAGATATGGAGAAATTCTTCAAGGAGAAAAAATGGCAATTTAGGTTCTTATCATTGTTTGAACCTGGATTTTAATGTTTACACTTATGAGAAGTTTGTATTGCATTTGTGGTTCAGTTCCTGATAGTGGAATCTTCTTTCTTCACAGTAAAACGAATACATCCGAGAGAGCAATGGTCATCGGCCTAGGTGCAGTAAATCTCTTTGGTGTGATTGTTCTAAACGCCATGCTAAAGTAAGGCCCTCCTAGACTATACTCTACCTAATATCCCCTAGTGTGTATATATATATATATATATATATAAATGTCTAACGGAACCTTGTTTTTGTGTTCGTTTCCAGCGAGATGACTGTTATGCCAGGTGGATTTCTTACATTTGTTAAGAACATATATCCACTACTTCAGGTATAATTTAGTTTCTGTTGATATGGCAAACTACTTTTATTAAATAGTTTCCTGATTCTGGGTTTTCCTGTTGGCTTTAAACACGATCTTAAGGTTGTTTCTAAGCATGATTACTGACACGAACAAGTTCTTAATGGATTTTATTCGTAATCCAGTTATCCAGATGACAGGTCTTTGTTTGAAACCTTTTTAACTAATTATCTTGGTCTCCTTCATGACTGTATGAACGACTATGCAGATATACGCAGGTTCATTCTTTGCCATCCCTTTGATTCGGTGGTTTTCAATCAAGAGAAAGAATAATCAGATAGAGAACAGAAACAAAGCTCGGCTACAATTTGCACGAGCACTTGAATCTCCAGATATCGCACTACGGCGTAAGGTAGGCACATCAGTAGTAACATAAATCTAGGGAGATGTTTATTTGGTTTCTGTTGATTGCATTATATAGAATCATTAATGTGACTCCCAAACATGCTCTATTTTCCTAAGAGGAGATAGCGTCGCCTACATTTTCCATTAGTGGAAGATCTCTTTATGTGATTACCCACTTGTAATTGCTTTATGTGACAGGTGAGATGGTGGCTCTTTTCGTGCTCTCTAGCACCAGCCAGATGAAAGCACATTTCTTGGATTCTTTTCCTGGAAACTTCGTATATATGTTTTTTCTTATTACTTGGGAGTTGTGAAATAACGCCTTTAAATGATGCAATGCAGCTACTAAGTGCAAGGGATATGGCTCAAAAGACAGTCATCGGGAAGGAGCGGATCGTGTATAGTACAGATAGAGATATGATGGAACAAAACTATGAGACAGACGAGTGGGACAGAAGATTCAAAGAGTTGGAAAAATCGGATTGAAATGTGAAATCTGGTAAGTGAATGAGGCGATTTCACATTTTCTTGCTGCAATTACTAATAAATCAATCTTGACCTCATCCAGTTTTGCATCTGATTTTTAGGGACTTGTGACCTTGTTCTGTTATTGCTAAGTTACGTAGCAGCTCACACATCATCCGCAACACAGAACTATCTCAACAACTTTAAAAACATTCATGGGCGCTCGAGTTCAAGCGGATGACACAAGCCATGGTACATACTATTTAGACATTCTTCCTCTCTCTGAGACAGAGAAAATAATTAGTTTATAGGTCTCTTAAGTTCCAGAAGTAATAGACCATTTTGTGCTGCTCCTTAACACAACAAGCTTGGTCTTATTTATATCATCCAGGAGATCTAAGTATTGCTTGTTCCTGAGAGTTACTACATGCAACAATAGAATATGTACAGTAATTTGTATATACAAAAGTCCAAATTCTTGCTCATGAGAATGTTCAATGTATTATCTTTCTGTTTAAGAGATCTCTTCTTCACTTTCTGGAGAAAATTGAGGGATTACCTATCAATTATTTGCATTTTAAGGATGAAATTTATTTGAAACGGATTAATGAGGCCAATTTGGAAAATTTAAAAATTGTGGGGGCGATACAGAAATAGATGACATGGATGCTAAAATAAAGCGTGGTGTTCACAAGACCAATCTTTCTTTCGCCTCCCTTCATCGTCACCAAGTAAGAAATATTCCCAGAAAGCTTTAAACTTTTGTCTTCCATGGCGAAAAACTTATAAATTTCTAACTAATTGTAGAAAGGGATTGAGAGAAAGGTTCTGAAGGATTTGAAAAATCATGTCGAGATCTCTGGTAAAACGCGTTGCTCCTTATTTGGCTGGTCGTATTAGAGAAAATCATCGATTGCTTAATTTTTCTTCCGTTTCTGCTCTCAAAGAAGCTTCTTCTTCTTCTTCTTCTTCTTCTTCGTCTTCCCAATCTGAATCGTCTTCTCTTGATGTCGTCCATCTCAGCGACAATTGTATCCGGGTATGGCATCTGATGTTTCCCAATCTGAAACTTTTATACCTCTAAATTGCTTGAATTGGATATGTTGTATGTCTGTTATTTGTCAAAGCTTTGAAATTTCTGCTCCTTTGCAAGATTTCTTTAGTTATAAAACATTTTGAATCATTCAACTTACCAATTTTAGATTGTTGGAAGCATGACGTTGTGTGTTGTTTTGCCACTTCTCTTGACCTTCTATGAGTTATCATTTTGTCAGAGAATGAAAGAGTTACAATCTAGTGAGCCGGAGAAGAAACTGCTTCGCTTGGGCGTAGAAACGGGAGGGTGTTCTGGTTTCCAGTATGTGTTTGAGCTTGATAATAGAACCAATCCTGATGACAGGTACTTTGGTCACCTCAAGTCTTACTATTACTATTCCTTCCCTCAAGCTAGAAGAATTATGATTCTCCGTGTTGCACAACAGTGTTTATTTATTTTGTCTCAATTATAGCTGTTCTTAAACGTTGCAGGGTTTTCGAGAAGAATGGTGTCAAATTGGTTGTAGATAATGTTTCATATGACTTTGTGAAAGGTGCTACGGTTGATTATGTGGAGGAACTGATCCGTGCTGCTTTCGTGGTAACACCCTCTTTTTTCGTCTTTCGAGACTTCTAATCTTCAGTAGTCACCATCTTCAACACTATTCTTTTTCATCATTGCTTAGATAGTCCATGGAAGCATTTTCGTATGTTTTACCTGAGCTGATTGGAGTCTATAAGCCTAAGATTCTTAACTATCATTTGTAACATGTTGTGTCCTGTGTTTGTGAAGACAAGATATAATCTTGAAACAGCATGTTTTTCAGTAAATTTTATAAGATTTTCATTTCATTTTGTAATGCTTTGGTGTTCAGGTAGCTGAAAACCCAGCTGCAGTGGGTGGATGCAGTTGTAAAAGCTCCTTCATGGTGAAACTGTGAATCGTCTAATCAATTTTCTCTACATGGAGTAGAATCCAAAATTTGATATTTTGTTTATTACATGTATAATGTCAGAAGTTTTGCTATGTATCAAAAGGCATACCTAGGGAAAGATACAAAACTCTGTAGGCTTTTAGCTCAACATTTGTTCATCCTATTTTTAAACAATAATGGAAAGATTTACACAAAGAGGAATCTTGTATCTTCTCTTAATTTACAGAACAGTTGGTCTCTACCTGCTCTTGATCATACTTTCACTAATCTCAAATCACGAGTCCAGCTGATGAAAGTGAGTCCTTGTGAGTATTTAACAGAGAAGAGCGATTTAACTCCTTTAGTTTCCCCCTCTCCAACAAGAACACTCTCTGCGCCATCATCACTGTCTCCAGTCTATGTGCAATCACAATTACCTGTAAATGCAATCATCAGAACCATGGAACCAGGAAGTTTCTGAATAGTCTCAGTGATGATTCACTTAAAAGGTTGTTTAGAATGTAAGAACCGGATGTGTTTTTACCGTATGGTCTTGCATTACACGTTCAAGAGCTTCTCTGACTAGCAACTCCGACAAACTATCCAATGCTGAAGTTGCTTCATCCAAAATCAGTACGGATGAATTCTGATAGAGCGCTCTTGCGATAGCTAGTCTGCACATTTGCCAATGATAACAAGACAGTAAGCATCCTGAAGAGAATATATGAAACTGGTTTGGAGAAAAAAAAAAAACTATCACTGGGTTTTAATCACTCTTCCAGACCCCACCTTTGCTTCTGGCCTCCGCTTAAGCTTGAACCCCTGGGGCCAACTCCTGTATTGTATCCCTCTGCTAGGTTTCTGATAAATTCATCAGCATTTGCAATTTTTGCAGCAAGCTCAACTCTCTTCATATCAACTCCTATCGTGAGATCTCTGTACCCAATGTTGTCAGCAATTGTCCCTGAAAACAGAGTCTTGTATGTGTAGAAAAAGTTTAACTACGATGAACCATTATAAGAATCTTGGGATGAATCATGAAAGGAGTAAAATTTGAAAACTGGAACTTACTGTGTCCTGTGAAACCAGACTAATATGCTTCCTCAAACTTTCCAATTTGATATCCTTGATGTCATTTTTGTCAATGAAGATAGAACCTATTCAAGAAAACATTGGGATTAGATGACAAATCGTTGGTTCTAAACATTGCGATTAGATGGATACAAGTAACGAAATAAGATTTTCTAACCAGATGAAGGTTCGTAAAGGCGGAGAAGCAATTTGATCAGTGTAGTCTTTCCTCCTCCAGATGGCCCAACAAGAGCTACAGTCTCTCCTGCTCTAATATGAAGATTTAACCCATCCAAAACGGGAAGCATATATTCGTCATACTTAAAGGATATATCGCATAACTCAACTTCGCCAGCAACTTTTTCCAATTGAATGGCTTCAGGTCTCTCGATCACCTAATTTTCAAGACAGGGCCCAAAAGCACTTTGCATCAGATTTTGAGATAGACAAAGAAACAAAACCAAAATGATGTCAAAAAATCATTAGGAGTATAAACTGAAGGGAAGATCAGAGGAAATATAGGGTGTAGTACCTTAGATTCCAAAGAGGTCAAATCAAACAAACGCTCTATCGCTGGCTCTCCTTGTTTCAATTCATTATAAGCTTTTCCCAGATCCTGCATGATTCTTTAGATTTAAAATCCCAATAAGACAGCTCCTCAAGGTAAAGCGGCTTAAACAGATGTCTAATGAACTCGGCAAAATCAGATTTGATTCTCCAAAATAATAAAGCAAAAGAAAAGAAGTAATAGTTTGCGTCTAGGAGCAACAGATTCAATATGTCATAAGATAAAAAGGTATGGAGGCGAGGCATGCAATGCCACACTGACAAATGTATCTACCTGAACAGGATCGATCAAGAAAGCTAATGATGCCACAAAGGACACAACTGCACTAGAGCTTAAAGAAGAGCCTGCAAGTATCACTGCTCCAACACAAAATATCGACAATGATCCGAGATACATAACTTGAACAATCTGAGGGATAAGTGACTTCATTTTCTTCTTCTTAAAACGTTCATCTAGGTCAGCACGAGCAAACCTCTGAAACCTCACACTCTCAGAGATCTCTGCGTTATTAGCCTTCACAAACAAAATTGCAGGAAGGACCTAACCATAAAAAGCTCTGCTTTAGTAACTTTCACGTATGTGAACAGGAAGAGCACAAACACCAAATGTATGTCAAAGAAGAATGGAAAAATCAGGAAAAGAAGAATACCTCATTCAAGTAGGTTGAAAGTTGAGCAGAGGCAATCTGTGCCTTTCTAGATATCTTACGAAGCCGGTCACCAAGATATGCTATAAGAAGCGCAACCGACGGGATCACCTAGAACAAAAGCCAATACTAATAAGAAAAGTGTAGAGCAAACGATACACAAACAAAGACAATTACTTTACTCACCATTGCAGAGACTAATGTCAGGGCGGGACTTGCAACAATCATATGTGCCGTCATTACAGATATCTGGATAGCACTGGGCACAACTGTCTGCCATACAAGTGTAGCGTAGAGTATATATAGTTAGCCAAAATCAACACAATCTATCCAAAAATTTGGAAAAGAAGGAAACTTTCTCTTTGCAAACATTCATAATAAGCAAACACTCACGTTGAGAAGAGCATAGATAGTGTCAGCAACTTCAGAAGCTTCAGCAGTGATCCTGTAAGCAATATCTCCCGATGAAATCCCATTCCCACCTTCAAAGAACTCTAATTCTCTCTCTAAAACCCTCCGATACGCGAAAACACGAATCTTGTAAACAGTATTCAAAGCAGCTTCCCAAAGAAACGCTTGCTGCAGAAAATAAGCAACAACCTTAGCTAAAACTAGAGCCGCCAACACGAGACATTCGCCTTTGAGGTTCATCAAGCTTGCAGCGTTAGCGTTTAGGTTGGAGGTGAAGGAGCCTAGCCTTGGAACAATCTGAGAAAGCGAGACAACAGAGACACAGCTGCAGAGCCAGCCAAGGAGGATCGTTCTAGATTCCGACTGTAGATAGGGTATAACATTTTCGAGGGGTTTCAGTGAATTGACTGTTGTATTGGCCTGGAGACGGAGAGTGGAGGTTTTACCGGAGCTTAGAGGTCTCCGAGATGGTTGAAATGTAGGTTTGAGAAAGAGAGATGAGCTCCGGCGGTGAGATAGCGGCGGCGGAGGAATGAGGAAACACGGTGGCGTCGTTATACGGAGGAGAAATGCCATTTGTCTCCTAACCAAATGAATCGAACCAAATCGAATCATCTTTAATTCTAATTCGGTGACAATTCTTCTTAACCGAACCTAAACCGAAAATTGAAGCGATTGCTAAATCTAGGCCTTTTATGAGTATAAAACCCGAGGCCCGTTAAAGTCCTTTGGCAACGTACATTTAACATTAGTATCATGGCACTATGGTAACATACATTTTTTCTTCTTTTGGTTTTAATGTTAAAAGGCAACATACATTTGTTACCAGAAATGTTAATTTATTTAGATTATTTTTTTATGATCCATTTTTTATATACATAAAAATATTCGAAAGAATGAAAATATGTTTCTTTTCAAAATTAACTTCAATATTTTTTTTAATTTTTTTCTTGTCAAAGAACTTCAATATCTTTTAACAACTTCTAGAAAATATGATTTTAGAAAACTAAAAATAGTATTTGTTTCTTGTAATCAATTATGATGCGATGTGCGAACATTCATTCACGCGGTAAATTTTTTAAACTCTGAAACCAATAAAATTGAATTAAAAAAGAGCAGTTTTTTCATTTTCTGTTTGTTTAGATTTTTCTTATTTCGGGATTTTTTTTTTTTTGGCAAATTCATTGGAGAACAACCTTTTGAACGAACAAATTATCGTTCGAACAGAGTAAAATCTGAGTGAAAACAACTAAAAGATGATTGAGAAGATGAATTGTTGAAAGTCTAAATTATTGTATTTATAATTAAACTACTACAATATTAAATTATAAAATAAACATAATTGAAAAGTTTTCTATTGTGTTATAGACATTTTTGTTAAAATTGGAAACTATCGATTTTATATTTTTATATAAAAAATTATCAGAAAATTGTCTTTTCTAATATAATGACATTTTAGTTAAAACTGAAAATTATCAATTTTACATTTTTCAAAATGAAAACTATCAATTTTACATTTTTCAAACTGGAAACTATCAATTTTACATTTTATATAGAAAATTATCAGAAAGTTGTCTTTTCTAATATATCGACATTTTAGTTAAAACTGAAAATTATGAAACTGAAAATTATCACTGAAAATTACGAAACTGAAAATTATCACTAAAAATTACCTTACCGTGGTTGGCCGGATTGAGCCGGTAGTTTTCGTCACTGTTGATGGCGTTTCCATCCGTCTCAGCAAAATGAATATTAGTGTGGAGAATATACATATTTGCGAGACCAATTACAACAAGGTAAAATATGTTCAAATGACCATGCACGAAGTTGCAAGCACTTTTGAGTATAATTTGAAGGTATGATTATTTGTCTCGTTTTTTATTTTGATTTTTGGAATTTGTTGTTAATGTGCTTTTTATTTTTGCAGAATGTATACAAAAAGACACATTGGCCTTCCTATGAAGATCCTCGTGCAAATTATTGGAAAACTGTTCCCCGTCGATTTAGAGTTGTGTTGCTCAATAAGCTAAACACGATTACCGTCACCTCATGAAAGTTGATGAACTCGGGTTTGCTTAGTCTAGGCTCCATCACTGTACCTAGAGATATTCACCTCTGCTGGACGTTTGCCCTAACTCGTCAATTCGAAGTCAAGCTTAAGATTAATGGCATGATTGAGATGGATATGCATTTATCAGTGCAAGATCTAGTCAACAAAGCTTCTAGAAAGTTGTTAGATAGGTTTGACAACAATAATGTCTGAGAGAGTGCATCATGGGCTCTTACTTTTGGTATCGTGGTCATGGCCAAAGAAGGAAAACATTCCGGAGCTAAGGAAGGGAAACTGTCCAAACCCAAAATCTCCTTACATACATGAAAAAAGTCAAAAGAATGAAATTATGTTTCTTTTCAAAATTAACTCAATATTTTTATTTTTATTTTTATTTTTATTTTTATTTTTATTTTTATTTTTGTTAAAGAACTTCAAAAGTAACTTCAATATCTTTTAACAACTTCTAGAAAATATGATTTTAGAAAACTAAAAATAGTATTTGTTTCTTGTAATCAATTATGATGCGATGTGCAAACATTCAAAACTCTGAAATCAATAAAATTGAATTAAGAAAGTGCAGCTTTTTCATTTTCTGTTTGTTTAGTTTTCTCTTATTTGGGGAAAAAGTTTTTTTTTTTTTTTGGCGAATTCATTGGAGAACAACTTTTCGATGGAAAAATTATCGTTTGAAATGAAAACTAAAAGATGATTGAGAAGATGAATTGTTGAGAGTCTAAATTATTGTATTTATAACCAAACCATTACAATATTAAATTATAAAATTAACATAATCGAAAAGTTGTCTATTGTGTTATTGACATTTTTGTTAAAACTGGAAACTATCAATTTTAAATTTGTATATAGAAAATTATCAGAAAGTTGTCTTTTCTAATATATTGACTTTTATACTGAAAATGATAAATATTACATTTTTTCAAACAGGACACTATCAATTTTACATTTTTCAAACCGGAAACTATCAGTTTTACATTTTTATATAGAAAATTACTAGAAAGTTGTCTTTTCTACTATTTTGATATTTTAGCTAAAACTGAAAATTATCAATTTTATATTTTTCTGTTATTTTTATTTTTGTTTAAACTGACAATTGTCTATGAAAAGAATAAATTTTTCTTGTCCGCTATTGACATTTTTGCTCTTTTCTAATGAACCAATTATATTTCTATTTTTTTAGAATTTTAAATTACAATTGAAACAAAAAAAAATTTATACTAATTAAATTTATCTTTGAAACCTATAAATACAAATAATAATAATATATATTAATAAAAAGTTTATAAGTTAATACATATTGTTCAAATCATGAGCAATAAATTTGGAAGTTAATAATATATAGTACATGTGGAAAGGAGATTATCGGGTTGAATTCACTATTTTGTTATAATAACTACGAATTAATCATTTACCAATGAATGCATAATTCTATAAATGAGAATCAATGCAAATTAAAAATAATTTTAAAATTAAATAATGGAGAGTCATTGTAATGATGACACATGAACAAGAAGATTTGTAGTATAAATATGGAGAGTGAATAACATAAAAGTCATTCCAAAACAAACAACGAGAGAGATTAAAGTAGATTGAGAAGTCCCCCGTGGTCATGGCCAAAGAAGGAGAACTGTCCAAACCCAAAATCTCTTTGTCTCATCTTTGTCATGCACGTACGAACCGAAGAAAAGATGATAGCACTTGTGAAACGTGGTGAGGAGCTAGATTTTGGCTCCAATGATCGGTTCCACATACAAGTCGAAAACTTGAGCCATCTCGGAGTGTCCAAGTCCACTATGGCTGATGCAGTAACGATCAAGTGCGAAGTCCTTTATAAGGATGATTGGGAAGACGTCGTCACAATCGTTGATGCCCGAAGGTCATTAGACACAAACTTTGGATGGTTGATCAACGATATTGTTATTCCAAAAGGTTATTACAATCGCGGCCTAGTGGCCGATGTCAAGGTGTGTTTCAACAGCGAGTTATTTGACAAGATCGGCCTTCAGATATTCCTCGAAGGCGACGGGAGATATTTTTCCCTTGACGATACTCTTAGATATCTTCAATGTTTTTTCCTCTCTAAAAACTAAGTATTATTTATGCAAAGTCTATGAAATTTAAAAAGCAAAATTTGTATGCATTTTATTCGGTCGATGATATGATATTCAAATAATAATATTTTTCTACCTAAACAATCATGAGTTTTTGTCACCAAATTGATATAACCAAGAGTATTCATTAAATAACTTATACAAAAAATAGTCCGTTTTGAAATTAACCAAACTGGACTGAAACAGTTTTAGTTACCAGAGCCAAAGCCACGAGGACCTGGCTTGCTTGATGATGACTCTACAAATTTCTTCCTTGATTCCGCCTTTCTCTTCCTCCTCGCAGTTCCAGGTGGAGCCTTAAAGATACATTTACAAGAATCCATTAGAACTCTTTCAGATGTTAAAGGTGAAGAAGAAGAAGAAGAAATAGAAGAAACCTTTTGTTCTGCCTTCAATGCGTCCTCGAGACCGCTTAATGCAGGAATTGATCCTCCTTCCATTACTCCCATCAAGTTCTTCATTTTCACTCTCATTTGGAAGATTTGTGCTACGAGTGCGCTCACCTGAACAACAACAACAACAAAAAAAACGATATTGAGAATCTTATTCTTCTTGTCAGAGATCTGCAGAAACTAAGCTTTAAAATATGAGTTAGAGTACCTGCTGTTCTGTCTTTCCTGAATCTTTAGCAATTCTTTTTCTTCTCTCTGGAGATTCTGCTAGTAACTCTGGTTTCTCCCTTTCCTCTGTTCCAACAGAATTTAAACCAAGAATAAGACAACCAAAATCGAGTTTATGAAATACTTTTTGTTTGTTTAATGGAATGGAAGAAAGGAACAGAGAAAAACCGGGTGTCATCACTTCAATCATTGCTTCCATGACTAAAAGATTCTTTTCCGCTTCTCGGATTTGTGCTGGACTCACTTTCCCCATTCCGGGTATCATTCCAAGAACTCGTGTCATCGAACCCATTTTCGCAACAGCACGAGTCTGTTTTAGAAAATCGTTGAAGTCGAACTTTGCACTCATTATCTTCTTCTGTAGATCTTCAGCATCTTCTTGACGCATCTATAAAGACAGATAAAGAAGACTTCAATGGGGGAGAGAGAGAGAGAGAGAGAGAGGGAGAGAGGGAGAGAGAGGGAGAGAAAAATAAATTTTTGATTGTAATTTTACTGAGAAAGAACTTACAACTTCTGTTGCCTTCTCTACAAATGAAAGTACATCTCCCATTCCTAGAATTCGTCCAGCCATTCGATCTGGATAAAAGGGTTCAAGATCCTCCATTCGCTCTCCACGTCCTACCAGTTTAATCGGTTTTCCGGATACCTAGTGACAACCATTTACGAGTAAACTATCAATGTTAAGCATACATTAAGTAACTTTCTATGAAATAATTGATCAAAGAAGAAGAACACAAACCTCCTTGACACTCAAAGCAGCCCCACCTCTTGAATCACCATCTAGCTTTGTCAAAATGGCTCCTGTGATTCCTATCTCTACATTGAATGTAGTCACCAGTGCTGTAGGAAGTAAAGAAGCTCATCTTAGTATATGACCGATACAGCTAAGGTTTTGAATCTAAACCATTTTCAGACTGTTTCAAATCTTCTTGACAAATGTAGAATAGAAACAGCGTACCTGCAGCTTCTTGTCCAGTCATGGCATCAACAACTAGTAACACTTCTGTGGGATTCAGAAATTTCTTCACGTCTTTTAATTCGTCCATCATGCCTTTATCTATCTGTCACAAAGAGGCAATTTCATGACTAAAGCTGCAATAGATTTACGATACAATGGCTCTCAGTGATGAAGATTACCTGAAGCCTCCCTGCAGTATCCATAATAACTACATCGACATTATTCTTTTTAGCTTCTTTTAGACCTTGCTTAGCTATATCTGCAGGTTTTACATCAGTCCCTGCCGTATAAACCAGCACACCAACCTGACACAAAGAGGGCATCAGGGAATATTGATTTACGGAATCGAATAGCCTCACATGTTCACACACAGGTTCTCTTAAGCCGTTTCTACGAATGCACACGATGCTTCAAAAGTAAAAATTTCAATACCTGTTCACCTAAAATGACAAGTTGATCGATGGCAGCAGGTCGGTACACATCTCCAGCAATAAGCATACAAGACTTTCCCTGTAAAAATTATCAATAGCATAAACGTCAGTGTAATTTGACGGAGTAACAAACAAGCCCATCAAAATCTCCACTGTATTTTCAAAAAGCTTACCTGCTTCTTTAGGTAACAAGCTAGTTTAGCGCAAACCGTTGTCTTTCCAACTCCTTGGAGCCCAGCCAACAATATTACAGTAGGACCTGATTTAGCAAACTGTAGCTCAGATACTTCTCCACCCATCAATTTCACTAGCTCATCATGTACAATCTGCAATAAAGCCATAAAAATCCACACTTCAATACTATTGAAACTAAAATGATCATTAAAGAGTGAATCAACTATCAAAACCATTATGTTATGGAAAAATGGGGAAGGAGATGAAACAGAAACAAAAATAAGAACCGCTTTTATTGCTGATTACCTTGACCAACTGCTGATCTGGTTTGACTCCACGAATGACACCCATTCCAACGGCTTGGTCACTAACAGATTGAACAAACCTTCTAACAACTGGGAGACTCACCTGTTAACAAAACCGCCAAGCGACTAAATTACCTTAATACCACATTCTTCACAAGAACCTAAATGAAACAGAACAAACCACCACTCACATCTGCTTCCAGGAGAGCTCTTCTAATATCTCGCATTGGTTCAGCAATATTCTCTTTTGTCAAGACCTCTGCAAGTTCAAAATAACGTAACTAGCTTTTAAAACCGTGCTCATCCTTTCTGTATCCACCAGTAGCAAGATTACACAGCCCTTCATTCAAATATCAATAAAACGATGTTTCTCTAATCCATTCCTCCTTCCAGGCATGTGTTTGAGTTTAGCTATATTTGTAAACTATATCCTCACATACATAACCAAAATGCCTATCTTCACCCATCTTCTCTTATCGTCAAGATTTATGTTACCAAAGCTAATAGCTTTGATAATTACACGAGATTCCTAATTTAAGTTCAAGGCAAAAAAAAAAGAAAAAAGAAAAAAGAAAAAAATGGAACCTTCGCCTTTGAGTTTGCTCCAAGCAGCCTCGAGTCCACCAGTCAACTGGCCAAACATCTCGGCTCTCACTTGGCTCCTTCTGTATCTTCCATGGCCAACAGTCTTCGATTTCACCCAACTCCATATCTCTCGCTAACTCAACACAGACATAAAAAAAAGAACAGTAAATAACCAAAAAAATCTTACAAAACCCAAACTGAGATGAAAACGAAAAGAAAAGAAGCAAAAAAATTTGAAGCCAAACCGTGGAGAGATTCCTAGAGGAGAGAGAAGCTGAATTGCTGGTACCGGTGAATGCAGAACGAAGTGTAGCACTACTTCTTCTATTTCCGGTACAGCTCTGAGTACAAGGAGCTCTATTCACGGTAAAATGGCTGGAAAATTGCAGAGCCTCCATTAGTAGTGATCAAAGCTCAAAACTTTTCCGCAAAATCTTTCTTATCTTCTCACAAAGAAAAGAAACAACTTTTTGGATGGTTCCATTTTATCCCTTTCGATGACGTGGCCGCGTAACAGCCGTCGATGTGAGCTTTCAAGAAACGCTGCGTATTAATTGATGGAAGAGGGCTAAGAAGATCAGAACCAAAGTACCCTATGTGATGAAGACGACTCCAATAACCTTGTATTCATTGTCTGACATTAGAGCTGACAAGAAGAAGATGGACGAGATCCAAACCACGAATCTTAACACTTTGATCAGACCCGATAGCACCAATAAAGCTTGTGTGGGTAGAAATAAATGGGCATCAGAAATGAAGAATACCAACTTGCGCATCCCTCGTGGCTTTCTACGTTGTGAAAGGGCTTGCAAGCACTGGAGCTATTACAAGAGAAGGAAATAGTCGTTTCATTGATCCTGCAGATTTATCAGTCAGGTATATAACTAAAGAGGAGGATAAGATAAACAGCTGAAGGTGTTATTAGATAAATCTGTAGGCTATAGGATCTTGAACATATAGCAGTATTAAGATTTTTTCATGGTTTGAACAAACTGAATCACATTGATAAAAATGCTTCCGATTCCTCAAGAACAGAAATGAACAGAAGCAGACACCAAACACCAAAAAAAATAGCCCTCTTCATAAGCATATCTATAAAGAACATGAGATACGAAACCCAAAAAACAAAACAAAGAGAAAACCAAAGAAAGAAACATGAATGTTCAAGATTTAACAATTATGTTGATATGTGGTCAGAGACGACTTCTTTGTGCTGTTGATCTTACTATTTTCACAGACAAAAGAAGACCAGAGAGAGACTTTATCCCCATTCTTCTTGTAGTTATCAAACCAAGAATCCAGCCCTACACGTTGCCTCGGTGTGCTCAGTGATCTCATCTTTTCCCTTGCAGACTCTGTTACACTCATGTAAGGCTGGAAACCATTGGAGCTTTGAAACCAGCTCTCGTCCTCCAGTACACTCTGCTCCAGACGGCTGAAAGATCTCCTCGGGAAAGAAAATGGAGAGTCTTGTCCATCACCAGAGTCTTGTCTCTGCAGAGTTCTAAGCTTTACTTTTGTAGGGACAAGCATTTCACTTGGAATGAGAAATGAGTTTATGGATTTTGCAGACTTGGATTCACCCCAATGTTCCAATCGACAGCTTCTCATTCCCATATCCTTAGCGTACAGTGACTCCATAAGCATATGAGGACTTCTTCTCTCCTGCAAATACAACTCCTTGAGACCTCAAACCGAAACTGACCGGTTATATAAAGATCTTGAGAGAGAATTTACCCGATGAGAGCGGGAGTATTTTAACATACGATCACGCTTGATCACACCTTCTTGCTTCCTCAACCATATGGCTTTGATGTCTTCCTTCGTGAGAGCACTACTGTCCCAACCATTGCACTCGAACTTCGAGTCACAGATCAAATGTTTTGGCACCTTAAGTTCTTCTTTGATCTCAGAGTTGGTCATGGACCAATGCTTTCTCTCTGTGTTTCTCTTGATGATGCTTGACATTGAAGCTTTGTTGGAGGGTGAAGATTTCAATAAAGCAGAAACCTTTCGCCTAACAGCTCGACCACGCACAATTGCTTGAAGCCTTACGAGTGCCTTCAACGCCCGCAACGCTTTCCTGGCCTGTTTAGTAATCAGTCACAAGATCAAACACTGCAGGCAAAAATAGCTTCAAACAGAAACTAAGATTTTATTCAAATTTCAAAGTAGAATGTCTGACCAGATAGGCCCTGAAGGTACTCTGAATCTTGATAGCAGCCAAATTGGGATCACGCTTCTTGACAAAATGTTGTGATGTGAAGGCGTTTCCCGCCATCCGGACAACCTCAGCAGCTGCCTTAGCGGCTGCAACCGCCGCCTCAGCTGCTGCAGCCGTGGCAATGGCTACATTCATGGCATGCTTTCTCTGATCCTGTGTTGCTTCGTTCAAAGTCCTTGTCTCTTGCCCACAAGTTGCAATCTGCTGTCTCAGCTTCAGCCTTCTAAACACCCATCTCAATCTCCTTGGCTTCTACAAAAATGAATCAGTTTATAGATTCAGAAACATAAACAATTGAATGGTATAGCAAGAGAAAGGAATAAAACCTTCTCTGCTTTTGCTTTCGCCTCGCAGATGAATAATCTTTTCATCCAACCAAACCACGACCTCCGCTTCGCCATTAGATAGAGTTCTCTGGTAACAAATTATAAAGCCTCTTATTGATCTGATCAAGAAGACATAACAAGAAACTAAAGAAAGACTCATTAAAGATCACAAAGAGAGAACCAAATGGTATCCATGATCATTACATATTCAACCCATTTTATGTTTCAACATCATTAGACTCATCAATAAAACATATCCATCCGTATGTGTATATCACATCAACAGAACAAACAATGATGTAACAACACATTGTCTAATAGATATGGAAGAATCTTACTTTACCTATGGACACAAACCAAATGATCTGGTGTATCAAACGTGAAATCAGATTCTGTGGAAGAAAGAAATGTAGTGATGATGTGGAGATTCAGACACTTGTGAAGAGATAGATGATTTCAAGTGATGTCTAAATATAGGATCCTCTCTCTCACCTTTTCCAACTGTCACTTTCACTATCTATGATTACTGACTTGTTCAAACCCCTAAACTCTCCTTTTTCTTTTGCTTCTTAACCAATCACTTAAAATTGGTCCATCATTTTTTATCCCTTAAATTATTCAATTCTTTTCTTCTTTCTTTCTCGCCGCTTTTGGCTTGTGATAAAAGAACATGTGGCTTGTCAACGTATCTATGCTTACAAGATATAAGAAATTATGTAAAGAAGAAAAAAAAAGTAGATCATATCATATTTTAATGTATACATACAATGGACTCGTGAAATATTATAGATTGGAGAGAAAAGAAAATAATGACAACAATGAGTAATAGTACAGTTTAATCATTAATAGAGAAAGAAAAAATAAATATATCTAACTTTGAAGATTCAAAACCAAGAACTACTACATTTTGGGTTTGATTTTCTTGTGAGAATAATAAAATAGTAAAACGTACTAACCACTTATTGATATATTTCTTTTCGACAACTGAATATTAATATTTACTAAAATGACATTATAAGAAATAACAGTAACAAAACAATTTTTTAGTCTATAACAGATATACGTCGGAGTTAAATAAAATACTAAGATTTTTATACAAAATATTAAACTTTAGAAAATTATAGAAATTGAATTTTTAAATTTTGATTCTTATTCTAATGTTATATCTCAAAGAAATGTTTATTCTTTATAATTTCTAATGTAATTATCTAACATCCAAAGTTGGTAAAAACTCAAAACATGTATGAATATTTATAACTTTTAAAGTTCCATAATAATGATCATGAGCTCAATTTATCACAAATTTAGTTATCAGATGAAATATCAATTAAAATTAATTGATGGTGGTCCATATAGACCAAAATTCGTTGTTGAGTAAATCATTACAACTTTAGCTATCATGTCATTGAAACAATGATGAGCCATGTGAGCCATATATGATACTGAAGATAGAGCGACCTATAGGTTTGGTTTAGCCTTTTAAATAATGCATTTGAGTTTCTCAACACAGTAAAAGATCCTTTTGAGTTGTTATACAGTCCCACATCTCTTTTAACACTTTTTTTTCCCATCAAATCCAATATTATTTTTCCTCCATTAATTTTATATGTAGTAATGTGCTTCAAAATTTAAAATATAATTTCACTTGAAATCAGAATTATTCGTGCATATACTATTCAAATCAATAATTTCTATATATATATCTTTCATACTATGGTTTTTCTCAACATGATTTATTTTTATCATTCATAAGAAAAGAAGGAAGACTCATTATCAAAGCTAAGCTTATTTTTTTTCCAAAGGTTGCAAGCAAAAAGAAAAAAAGAAAAAAAAAATCAATGTACCAATAATGAGATCATAAAGTATGATCTGTACCTAAGATTACATAGAGAGAAGCTATGATCTGTTTCTTAGATCAGTACATGACTTTATATTGAAATTATAGTTATTCTTTTTATATTGAAAAAACACACATTCGTCATTACATTTCAAAGAATGTGGACATTCTCCACAATCTACTCATCATCCAAGTGACCCATTAATCCAACTTATAATATTGAAATTATTTGGATCAACCTGAAACTTAAGAACAAATATACAAGTGATATCGATTATTGGTATAAGTAAATTGATATAGAATTTGTTAGATCGAATCACTGTTATATGTGAAAATTACCATAGCTAAAAACTGAGTCAATCACAAAACGCAGATCCAAAAGGGAAACGTAAACGGCAGAGGTCAATGACCTTTCATGACAACCATGAGATATATATCAAAACCATGAGAGGTTCATCAATGGTCAAACCAAAAACTTCAGCCCCAAAACATAAACGATAGTTCAATAATGGCCTACACACAAACTGATTAATAGCATAAACTACTTAGTTGCTTCCTGCGAGAGAGGCGTTGCATTGAGGAGAGTCGATCATCATGACATTGTTTTCAAACAGAGGAGAAGAAGGCCAGGTAGGTCGAAAGTAAGGCACGACTTTGCAGAATTCCCAAACGAGTGTCGATTTTCGTCCTTGGTACTGAACTACTTCGACCGTTTGAGTCTCTGTGTCATAGATGAAAATTTTTGTTTCACATCTGATGTAAACCGAGTCCGGCTTCTGATTGAGGAACGCGAGCAACTGCGTTTCTTTAGACCGAGTGCTGAAGCGTGTAGCTTCTACTGGGTTCTTCTTCCACATCGCCTTGAAATTCAGCCTAAACAGAATGTTCCATTGAAGCACATTGTTTACCTTTTCAAGCTTCCATACCTCCATTACCGACTTATTGCTCCATCCGTATTGTAAACAACCATCAGCGGTTTCGCCCAGAACCTGTTCATCATAGTCATATGTTTTCTGAAGCTTTATCACATCGATCCGTTTCTCCTCACTGATTGAGTCATAGATGGCAACTTTATCTCCTGTGGCAAGCCAATAAACAACGCCTTTGATCACTCTCCCTGGAGTCCACGGACTGAGAGATATAGGCTCAGGACAAGTAAGCTCTGAGTAGCTCCACGTAGTAGTTTTTGAGGAAAAAGTCTCTACCTTCACCTTTGTACTCTGAGCAGTAAAGCCTACACACTCTGCCCGGATCACCTTGTAGCTAAACCCTTTATGAGGACAATCCTCAGTTATCAAAGACATACAAAGTTCTTCGAAATGAACTCTCGGACGTGGAAGTTGCTGCTGCTTCTGTGTACTCGGATCCCACAAGTAGTAAGCTTTGGGATGGCGGCCACAAAGTAAAAGACCGTTTGAAGAGTCGATGTAGTATCCAATCTTTTTCAGAATACCAGAGTATTCAAGTTCATCACCAATACAGCTGGTTGAGAGCAAAGGAAGCGATGGCTCAGCGCGAGGGCGACGAACTCCATCTACGCGTCTTCCAAGGTACATTGAGCTGCAGACGAAGAAGCCTATGAGTTGAAAGCTAGGTTTCCACTTGGTTAAGTAAATGTGACGGAAGGATGGACTGGATATAATCTGAAGCCATCTCTTCGACACCAAGATCAGCTTGTAGATTGTTTCTGGTGGAAGCAGTAGAAAAACCTCACACATAGCATCATTACTGTTAAGAACCTCGTGAGCACTCAAATCAGACCTCATCCCCAAACTCGTTTTTAACCTGGAAGAACAAGACATTGCAGACACTGTTTCTTTGATCATCAGTAAGAGAATCCAACACAATCACAACAAACAAAGAGATCAAAAGAACAGTAAAGACACCACAGAGCTACAAAGAAACTCAAATCAATTTAAAGAATCCTGGAGAAAACAAGCACAAAAGCTAGTAGATTTCTACAGATCACAATGTAACGGCTCAGGAGAAAGCTTAGTAATCTAAACCCCAAAGAGAATTAAACAATACGCATGCAAATTTACAAAAAGATGTTATTTTGGTTGTACCCACGCGGAACAAGAACAAAAGTCGGAGACTTTCGCAGAAATTCCTAAAACCCTAGGCTTCAAAGTTACGTTTTTTAAAGATCAGGAAACGATTGGGGAGCGAGAATCGGAACTTAGATAGTAACAAGGACTTCGCATTACGTCAAGAAATCGGAAGATACAAGAGCTAAAAGAGGGAGAGAGAGAGAGAGGGAAAGACCTTGATTACGACGAACGCTGCACAACAGAGAAGGTTGCTACGTTTCTTCGCAGGACAAATTTATAATGCTAAAATAAGAGACAACTATAAAGCTACCCGGACACAGCACCTTCTCTTAACCGGATATTACGATTGGGTTTGAGAACAATTTTAATTTTGGTTAGGATTGATGGGAAATCCAGAATTCTTATTGAATTGCTTTTAATTTGATATATTGATTTTAGGTTCGTTATGATTTCGTTTGGTTTAAGCTCATTTTGTAGGAAATTAATCAATTATACTACAATAAAACTGAACCGGTCAGGTTTGTGCAATTTCCCCCTCAGATTTCATCGCATGGATAAGATTTACATACTAAATTAACGGTGAGGATTAAAGATGTGGGGCCTAAAATAATGGGAGGAATAATATTTTTCCAAATTGTGTTTTATTCTATTTTCGAATTGAGATTTTTTACTCGAAAGAATTATATATTATTAAGTAACTGTAAGAAAATATATACAAATAATAAAACTGAAGAGAGGCTTAAAAAACACACTCCTAGGCCCTGTTACACTTGATCTGTGAAAGAATCTGATTGTTCAAGAACTTAGACATGAATCTATAAGCCTTCTGAGTCAAGTGCACTCCATCCCAACTTATGAACTTGTCTGGATTCGGACACACCGGCACACCCGCTGCTCCGCATTGCCTCTTTCCGTCGTAGTTGTAAGCTCCACCGATCCCGCAACACGATTTTAAAGCCACACTCTTGTCGAATCTTCCACTACGTAGAACGGATTGAAACGCGTTGTAGTAATCTCCGTAGACTATAGCCACATCTGGAAACTCTTTTCTCAAAGAAGCTATAGCTTCTTGGAGTTGGTTATTGTGATCCATGGCGAATTCGTTGAGATGCTTCAAGCAACCTTTGTCGTCGTAAGCTTTTGGATCCTTCACGGGAAAAGACGTCAAGTAAATCGGAAAACATCCCACCGGAAAGTTTCCTGGGACGACCATGTTAACTGCACCAGCTCTGATCACCTCTCTAGCTGCGGCTGTGATGGCTCCAACCACATGAGGTGTGTAGCTTCTAATCTCTTCCATGGGTTTGCCTTGGAAGAAACCGTAGTTGTAGTCATTGCCTCCGATCTCACCGACCATAAAAAGCGACTGCTTCAAGCAATCCGAAGAAGAGCCATGACACGTGGAACGTAGATGAGTTTTGAACCAAGCGAGCTGAGTGGAGAGAGGAGTGTTTGTTGCCGGAACGTGGAGGTTTCTTGCGGTGAAGAAGGAGCTGTTTAGTGCTGTGCTTCCAGAGACGGCGAAGTTAACACCGTTCTTGTAAGACAAAGACTTTGTGTTCCCGTTGAGGTAAGGGTTTAGGAGTGGGAGACCAAGCCTGCGTGCCAAGTAATCGATCATCAGCTGTCCGTTGGAGCAACGACCGGTGGCTCGATGGAAGTATGTTTGACCGTATGGATAATTAGCGGCGTGAGATCTAGCTCCAACAGGGCCGTTACGGATTAAGTTTCCGGTGTCTGCGATGGAGTCACCGAATTGGTAGATAGAGTTGATCGGACATTGATCCGATGCATAAACAAGCGGCACAAAGAGTAGAAGCACAAGAAGCGATAATGCTTTAGTCGTAGACATTTATTTAAGTTAGAGAAGGGATGACAGTTTTGTTGCTTATGTGTATGTATATATAGAGGCTCTAGAGTTTGAGGCACACGTTTTTGTTTCCTTTTTTTTTTAAGTCGACTTTAGATTTTCCATTTTTCTCGGTTCAACTTTCCTAATCTTTAGTTAGATTTTCCATTTTTTGAGGTCTAGTTTCCTAATCTTTTAGGTTAGTTGTGAAATAGATGTATTCAATACTAATCACTGATAAAATAAAATAGATGATCGAATGAGATTTGGGGAAAAAAACCTTTTAATACCACACACTTTACTAAATTCAATTACATGCGGATATAGTTTAGCCTTCTTGGAAAATTATGGAAACTGATTAATGAACATCCTAGTTACAAATTAATTTTTTCCCAACATTCAACATCTTAGAGTATCCAAATCAAAATAAAGTTAATTAAATTAATGCAAGAGTGAGAAAGGCCACCAAGACGTAAGGCTATTTCTAAAAACTTTAATAAAAATATATATATATATATTTATATATATTCGTTATAAATATAACATCATTATTTAGATTTAGAATAAACTAGAATCAGGCAAAAACGAGGCAACGCATCCAAAATTCCGTTTCAGAAAAAGGAAAAATCTCCAAAAATATTTCCCAAAACGAAATAAACATTAAAAAAAACTTTCTTTATTTTCATTTTCACCTGAAAAATTCAAAATAAAGAACGAAAAAGGAAGCCGAGGTTTTGTTCTTTCATGTACCAATCAAAGTTGGGATTTTTTTTCACCCTTCTTATTATAAATCCTCTGTTCCGGTGCGAGAGATAGAGCTCTAAAAAAGAAACATCTTTCTCTGAAATTCTTCGAACTTTCTCTCTCATTCTCGTCGAATTTAGGGATTTTGTTCATTAAATCTTCCTGATTTGGAAGGTCTTTTCATTGTCTTCTTCTGTGTTTATTCCTTCTAAAAATTCAATCTTTGTCGGGTCATTATGAGTAACTGGAGAAGACAAAAACCCAGAAACAACAACAATAATAATAATAATAATAATTTTATTCATCAACGAGGGACGACGATGACGCAATCTTCATCAAAGCCGCCTCTTGGTATGATCTCTGTTCTGTTCTCTCTGTTTTTTTTTTTTTCCCTCTTCATCTTTAATTTCGTGGACTATTTTGATTTTGTTCTTCAATTTTGTAATCATTGGTGGATTTTGAATTCTATGATGGGTTTCTCATAAACGATAACTGGGTTTTCCTTGGATTTCTGTGTCTGGCTATACTGTTATGTTCTTAATTAGGGTTTGTGTTTGTTCATCAATCTCGGTACTAAGCTCTATTATGTACTTTAGCTTAGTGGAATTAGAGAATTCGTAATAATAATTGACTTAATCTTTGCTAGGTTTGTTTGGTTTTTGTCTTAATCTTACTTCTAATTCCCAATTCCAGCATGTACAGTGGAAAGGGATGAACAAGTTATCACATACATGAACAATCAATGGTTGATAATGGTTAAATCAAACTTTGATTGACCTAATAACTTGTTAATGATAAAAAAAAAATCAATTTTTTTTGGACTTGATTCTTAATCCTCAGCCTCTGAACCTGTTTATTGTCTGTATCTTTTTCTTGATCTGTAAGTTATTCTTTACTTGAATTTAGCATGTGATCAGAGTTTTTTAACTCTCATATTCTTATGTTTCTGCAGCTAACTGCAAACTCTCTGTTCCGGCGTGGGAGAAGGATTTCTGTGCTGTGATTGGTTCGGTTCCGTGGTGGAAAGTTGTAGAGGCGAAGCGGTTTATGCACATATACGATAGAGTGGTCCAATGGGATGACTCAGCGGGCGAAGACGCATTCAAGAACGCTAAATCCCGGTTCTGGGCAGAGATTAATGGTTTTACTTGTGACTTATCTTTGCCTGATCCTGATGTCTACGTTGATGATGTTGATTGGGATGCTGAAGTTGACACCGAGCTGATTCTTGACCTTGAACGTGGTCCAGACCCGATACCAGAAGAAGAAGAGCATGTCGTGATTCTTGATGCTTTAGTCTTGTCTGGACAGTATAGCGGGCTTGGTTGGGGAACGGGTTGGGGAGACGCTGAAGGTATTAACGAGGACAATGTCGGAACAGGTAAACCTGAAAACTCATGGGATGATCAGAAATGTGATGGATTGAATGAAGATTCTTGGGGGAGAAAGGAGAAAACTGAATCTTGGGATCAGAACAACAACAACAACAACAGCTTCAAAATCGAATCTTGGGATCACAAGAATAGCAACAACAACAGCTTCAACCAGAAGAAGGTTGAGAATTGGAACAGTAGGGATCAAGGAAGAGAGAACAGAGGGTGGAGAAAGAGAGGAGAAGTACGACATGGAGGAGATCGAGTGGAGGATTGTCGATGGAGGAATGGGAGAGGGAGAAGCAGAGGCGGGTTTCAACAACATTCAAGTGGCTGGGGTTGGACTGAATCCTTCTAATATCAGACGCAGTGTCTCTGTTTGATGAACATTTTTGAGGAAAGAGCCATAGTATAAGGTTAACTATATACTGTTAGTGTTGTGTGTGTGGGTGTGTGAGAAGTTAAGAATCATATCGATGGCTAAAAATTATTTTGTCTAAACGTTTCTGAGGATCTTATCACTTTAATGATATGCTTTAATACGTATATATAATAAGTATATAATTTGACTGAATCTCAATATTGAAATTTGATGTTAATAATAGGGTTCAATTCTTGAATATATAAAAAACGCTTGGAGGGTGATGATCGGGAAAATGTACCGAGTTTCTTACATGCCTCTGGTTCGCGAGTTTCATTGTTCTGTCATATTCTTGAACCTTTGGAAAGAAAGAGAAGCTTCGGGAAATTTCTCCAAAGAATGTCTCTGGTACATTTTAAGAGATCTTGAAGAAATTGACCTGAAACACCATTGGATCAACAACTTTTTACTACCAATAAAGGAGACATGAATTAAGCTGAAAACACACATAATATGTGAACTTAAACACAATATGACGGATCCGAGAAAATTAATTTTATAAATTTAGCTTACAGAAGCAAAAAAAAATTTAGTTCAAAAAAAACGAAGAAATTTGTGGAGACATAGACATAGATACGCACGTGTGTCTGTGAAAGATGAAGAATCTTGAGAAAATGTCGTCCACCATTAGAGCGAAGATGGTAGCTGAGAAGATCAATGTTGTGGGTTAGAAAACAAAATTTTTTTTCTTTTTTTCTTTCTTTCCCCATATAGAAAGTGCCAGTGGTATTTTTTGTTTGGTAACAAGAGAGTGTAAGTCTATGATGTGGAGATATAAATAGGGGCACTTTCGATATTGGTGACCTGAAGAGACAAGTAAGGTAATATACATTGTTAACCCTTTATCCAATTATTCAAAAATAATAACAAAACTATTATGCTAATGGATAATTAAAAAGTGATATTAAATTACTAAAATATTCTATTTATACTTGCTCCTTTCGTTTTATATTAAATTTTAGACTTAAAATTTTATTTCAAAATAAGTGTCGTTTTATATTTTCAATGTATGTTTAATAAGATTTCCAGTTTTATACTTACTATGGACCGACTAATAAAAAAATGTATAATATGATAAGAAGGGGTAAAATATAAAATTTAATTATTTTTTTAATTTGTGTGAAAAAATCTTAAACGACACTTATAAAGAAACAGAGAAAGTTTTATTCAGCCTTAGATTACAAAATAATATATTTTATATTTATTAATTACTTACTTCGTTTCATATTAAATGTCGTTTTACACTTTAAATATTGTTTCAAAATAAGTGTTTTTTTTTTGTTTTTCAATGCATATGTTTGGTAAAATTTTCAATTTTATTTTTACTATTTTAATATATTAGCCAATTAAAAAAATGTATAGTATATTATAAGAGATAGAGTAGAAAATTTAATTATTTTTTAATATGTGTGAATGCCTTAAAAAAATTGAAGGAAAATAGTATTATTTTAAGTTACCAATACCCTTGTAGCTAGTGTATTTTTTTTTAATTTTTTTTGTCATTTTATGCTTTAAAATAGGGTGGTAAAATCGTTGTTTATTTGATTTCTTAAGAGTTTCAATTAAAAGAGCTAACTCTGTCTTTCCTTTTGTTAAATGTTTCACCTCTCTTTGATTACGATCACTTAATTCGCTAATGCTCCTTATTCACCAACTTCTAACTTCTACACGCTACCAGCTTCCAAATTAGTGAAATCGAATGCGACGAAAAAATTGATAATCTATACTTCTATAGTGGTTGCCAATAAAGGGTCATCAAATAATATCCAAGTAGCTGAGTGCTAGGCTATGATTAACCACTTTGAAAGAAATTAAATGACATTATATTTATAATTTCGTAAAAAAAATGTAAACTTATATATATTTTTTTTTAAATGCAAGTTTTTTTATTCGTAAAAGTTAGAGACAAGAGTCACAAGACACTGGAAATTGGATTAAGATGATATATGAGCTAAAAAGCAATGTGGAGTCTCTTCAACTTGAGCCACTTATTGAAAGATGATTCCATTCTTTCTCTCATTGGTTTAATTCGTCCCACTTAGATCACCAGATAGTGGTCTCAACGTAATTGCCACATTATGATAAGATAATTATGATATATATGTGAATTATTGATGTATAATTGGTAGTTTTCATAAATAAGATGATACATCTGTGCCCTAACTAAGAGAAGTTTTGAGTTTTATTTGTATATATGACATGGGAGTATTTGATTTTAACTATTACTAAACCTTATCATATATTTGATCAATATAATTTTATAGAATATTATACCAAGAAGATGTATATATTCGTTTAAACAAGTTCTGTTAAAAGATACAATTTGAGAGGATTTATCTATATCAAAACTAAAATTTAAAGCTCCTTAAAAACGTTTTGCTATAAGCAGAGCAAGAAAACAGAGCAATTCAGAGAACTTCTCAAGTCATCGATGATCTTGAAACATATGGAATGCTTTTAACTCAAAAAAACTTTCTAAACATGTAGCAACTAAACCAAGATTTCTCTACCTTGAAATCTTCCAGCCTTCGCCCATCATCACAGATTCACACACACCAATTGATCCCACAAAACCCAACAAGAACTGTAGAAGCACTCGAGCCACCAACGGAAAGATTTACTCTTTAGGCCAGCCAAGACCCGGTCTTTGAACCTGCGGTTGCGCTTCTTCATAGTCACGAGCAGAGCGGATTGATTCCTCAAAGTCAGTCGAGTCACTCGCCACAGGAAGGAAGCTTCCAATGTCGTCTTTAGCACCAAACCCTCCAGCTCTAATCACATCTTCTGCTGATATAGAAGCTTCCATGTTCACTTCACCACGAGGCTGATCTCTACCATCTTGACTCATGTCATTCTGATTAGTAACACCTTGACTTTGCCTCTCTTCGGTCTTGGATCCTCTCGGAGATATTACCATCGGCTCTTTTACTTTACCTGCACCTATCTCAAAATTACAAGACTTACGAAAATCCGAACAAAACCGACATATTGTTATCCACATACATGAACTAGTAACTTGTTAGTTGTTTACGAACAAAGCTATGCTGTGTAAATGTATAATCCGAGGCTACGAGAAATCGTAACTTATTGACTAGTCTAACACATACGCGAATTACGGACTTGTTAAGACAGATGATAACCTAAATAAAACATATTCATCTACAAAGAAAGCAGTGTCGTGTAATCTAAAATCAGAAGCTAAGAGAGATCGGTATCTAACTTGTGATGTACATATATCATAATAAGTCTTTCTTCCTTCAGCTACGCATTACAGCAAGACTTGATGATATGCAGAGAATTGAGTAAAAGACGCCAGAGAAGAGACTGGAGTTGTACCATTTGAGACATCTGACGCCGCAATTTGATCCATTTGGTAAGTGAATTTTGATTCCGAGAATCTAAGAACTGTCACGAAACATCAAATACGGATTTAGAAAGTTAATCTTTACAGAAAAAATACACAAAAAGATTAGAAGCACGTGAAGATCCCAAAAACGAAGCAAATGGATCTTGAAATAATATGGATTCTAAATTGCAGACCAAAGTTAAAATAAATCTACTAATACACCCAAAACTAAGAAAATCGAACGAGATTGCATCAACAGAACTAAGAAAATAAGATAAAAAAATCAAGGTGGGTATGAGAGATTAAGGATCACTTACCCTATGAGAGCAAAGAAAATAAAAGAAGATTTTTCCTTCTTTTGCTTCTGATTTTTTCTTTCGTATATTGTTTGGATGAAGAGACTCTATGTGATGTGGCGTCTCCGTAGCTGTTACAGTACACGTGTCCTCATCACGAGCGTCTATTATTGATGACGTTGTTTCAACTTCGTGAAAACTCGAAACGTATTATCTCCGTATTAAACTAATATCACATAAAATCCCCAAATTTTTAAAAGCATCTTATTATTAACTAAATCCTAATAGTTAATGGAATATCTTGACTACTAATTCATGTTTTTTTAAAAAAATTTGCAGAGTACATACTAATTTATTGAATATGTAATTTCACAGCATTCACAAACCCTACTTACTTCCAAAAATTCAAATCAAAGTCGGTTAATGAATACTTGTTTATTTTCGTGAATCTATACTTTGATTTTATTGAATACTATGGAATACTGTACATAAAAAAAATATTTGATACAAACGGAGGAGGAAAACATTAACACTTATAGGTTACTTGCTAAACAATCTACTTGAAACACCTAGGTTCTTGTAAAAATATTATTTCACAAAAAAGCGCTCAAGATAAATCAAAGCATCGTTAACAAACAGAGATCCCCAGTCACCAGAGTCTAGTATCGCAAATCCAATCTTCTCAAGAACCTCGCCGTTGTAGCTTGTCTTCACGTCGCCGACTAGCTTGCGGCTATAGGAGGAGCACACCGGAAGTTTATCGGTTAACCACCCATTCTTTGCGTCCAACGATCTTGTTATATCCGCCATGGTAAACAACTTTTCCCAATCTCTGAACACGACTTCCCACGTTAACCTCACGTCTTTCGTACCGGTAGTGATAGCGTACTTGCTGACGTCAAATTCGATTTGGAACTTATCGGAGCCGATCTCGAGGAGGTCCTTCCCCTTTTTGTAAACCGCTTCTTTTAATGATCCGTTGGTGATATGTACGGTAAATATGAGATCGGAGAGAGAGATCTTTGGTTCCTCCGGATGTTGATTCTTCCGGCGGCGTTTGGCGTTCGTTTCAGCGACGGTAACGAGGCGCTTGTACGAGAATCTTTCCATGGTTTCCGCAGCGATCGCAGCGTTAGAAGAGGTATGTGGGAACCGCGCGGTGAACACATATTTCCATAAAGACTCCGAAGAGAAACAGTTCGACCAGGTGGTGGAGACGCAGGAGGCGAGGGCGAGTGTCTCGGGGTCCATGTAAGGACCAAAGAGACAGAGAACCTCCCAAGAAGAAGGATAAGGAGGAGGCTTGGAATATTCAGCTACGAGTTTCTCTTCAGTGATTTCCTTGTCGCGTTTACGTTTCAAGGGGTTCTGTTTCATGGCGGCCGGAGAGGACACGACGGAGGCAGAGGATGAAGACACGTTTGGGGACATGTGTCACTTGGTTTAGTTTGGATTTTGTGGAACTTGTGTGGTTTCTCTAAGTCACTAAAACTATATTTATAGCGGTTTCTTTTCCTTTTTTTCCCCTTTCCTATTCATATTCTATTTGAGAAGTGAAAAGTTTAACAAACCTTAGACATGCCATTACCTTATTTTCAATATTATATTTAACTCTGAAGCAAATCGTAATATTTATATTAATAAAATTTCGTTTCAATCGTAATGTCTATATTTGATCGTTTAATCAAATCTTCTAATAAAGATCCTCACGTACTAGTTTTTTTTATGTTTAGTTTAAAGAAATTTGGACAACTTTCAATTTTAGAAAAGAAAAAGATAATAACAATAGAATCATAAATTGCATTAGCTAGTTTTATTTCTATAAATTAATATAATTATTTATAATATTATAAATACATAAAGATTTTTAAAATCTGTAATTTCATCATTTTTTTTTTGTTAATTTGTTATCTGGCCTAAGTCGGAACCAAAAACATGTAATTTTAGAATAATTACTAATTTATCAAGTAATAATAAATAGGTCTTAGCCCTTAATCAAAAAATAAATTAATAAATAGGTCTTACCATATTAACAGAATAAGCCGTCATTGGCAGTTTTAGGCCCCCCATTATTAAGATATTAGAAATGGAATTTTGGTTTGGATAAGTTTGTTCGGATCCATACGTATTCGTATTTTTATTACTATTTGTTTTATGTTTAATTTTAAGAAATTTGGACAACTTTGTAGTTCAATCAAATCCCTTTGAACAATAATACCTTCTAGACACATTACAGGTGAGAAGTGAAATAATGACATGGCATGTACAAAAAAAAAGAGAAACACCATGAGATCATTGCAAGAACAAATAATCATTCAGTCTTTAGTATCTTTCAGTTCCTTGATTAGTCTTTGCAGATCTTGTTCTTCATAGAACTTTGTTTTCCGAAGCTGCAAAACTATAGAAAATTGTCAAACAATGGAGAAACTAAGGAAAGAGTATATGGCAGACATATATATAGTGTGTTATGAGGCTTTGTTTACCTTATGAATTGAGAACTGTGTAATAAGCCATATTGTTTGTCTCAGTTCCCTGTAGCCGAAAGAGTCTCAAATGCTTGCACTAGTAACTGAACTTTAAGTTTCCGAGCTGGTGTTAGCTTCGAAACCACTCCTTGAAGCACGTTATCGACCATCCATTCATCGCCGTTTTTCTTGTTTTGAGTTTCTTGATGCCTTAGATTCACCTTCTCCGCTTCAACTTCGGGGTTTGGAGGCAAGAATCGGGGCTCTCTCGGGTTGAATTTCCTTACATTCTCTAAGGCTTTGACGAATCTCCTAAGCAAAATCGCTCTTTTGAGGTTGCTCCATCGGTCAATCCGCACTTTTGAGACCTGTAAAGTTTCATTCTTCTGTCTTGTTTCTCCTTGGACGAGGTTCTGATCCTGACTCTCTTCAAGAGAGATTCCATCTATGACTTCTCCTAATAGCTCCACTGCTTCGGTTTGGTAAAGTTCCATCTTTTCACCATCCACATTTGTGTCTTCTTTCGGTTCTTCTTCTTCTTCTTCTTCTTTTATTGTTTCTTCAGGCAATGTTTGGTTTCTCTCAGTATCTTCCATCTGTTTGCATAATAACCGCCACAAGCTCGAGCACTGTTGTTTCTCTTGAAAATCATTGGCTACACCATCAAGTTTTGTACTCTCTTTGAGATCGTCTTGTAGATTTCTCAGTCTTTCTCTTAGGATCTCAGCATTACCTTCATTTTCATTATGGACCGCCGTAGAAGAAATGCTGGATTGACGAGAGATGTTCCTGGACGTTGCTGCTGAACTGGGGATTGAACCACTCCCCATATCTTGTAAGCTTATAGTGTCGAAAGCTTGTGCAAGAAGAGAGACTTTTCTTTTCTGAGACGGTGCTAATGTTGATATGGCTTGTCGCAGAGCATAATCGAGCATCCATTCCTCTGAATTCCTCTTCCCTCCAATTGCCTGATGCCTCAAACGGATCTTTTCGGTTTCTGGATCGGGTTCCCAAGGCAAAACCCGAGGAGTCTTGGGGCTGAGTCTTGTCAGACTTCCTAAATCACTAACAAATCGCTTTAGAAGAATGACTTTCTTCACATTGTTCCATCCCTTCACTCTTTTCTCATTAGACTTTGGTTTGAAAGTGATCTCCTTAGCTGAAGAAACAGGCTCTTCACTGACTTGCGAATTTCTTTCGAATAGTTCTTGATCCGTAGTTATATCACTGTCCATAGATTGATCATCAGATGAGTTATCCGGGATTTCAGATAGAATCTTCTCAAGCGCTTCTCTAACAAGGGTAACTGTTCCTCTCGCATCAACCTGAAGAGCACTAGTCTCATCATCACATTCACCTTCAACTGAAGCCACTGTTTCACCACCTGCAGAATCAGTTCCTTCTTTCTCTGTTACCATGTGTTTATAGATGAGCTTCCACATTCTCGAATCTTTCTCTTTCTCAATCACGATTCGCTGTTTGACATTTCTGATAGAAGGAGGCAAATTTCTGGATTCCTTCGGCGTAGAAACAACTTCCTCTTCTCCTTTCAAGTCTTTTTGATGTACCTGAAATCTTGCAAAGACATTTTTAATCTTCTGCTCATCTTTGTTGACTTCAAAATCGTCCTCTAGTTTCGGTTTTCCTTCTTCGCCAGTTTCATCATTGTTCCGAGGAGTACCACTGCTCTTGGTTTGTTTAGGAGTATCATGGCCATCAAGAACTGTATCAAAGGCCTGCACAAGGAGTTCTACCTTCTTTCTCTGTATAGGACCCAATCTTGATATAGCTTGTCTCAGAGCATAATCCAGCATCAGTTCCTCTCCATCTGTTCTTCTTCCTTCCATTATTGATCGGTGTCTCAGGAATACATTTTCTGCCTGAAATGCAGATTCAACAGGTAGATTCCGCAGCTTTCTCGGATTAAAAACCTGTACTTTCTCCAAGCTTTTCACAAATCTTTTCAAAAGTATAACCTTTCTCAGGCTGTTCCAGCTCCTCTTGGTCTCTCCTTGATGTTCTTTCTCCTCTTTAAGAGAGTTAGACGATTCCGAAACAATCTCTTCGTCAGACGATGAGTCAGGTATCTCTGAGAGAATCGTTTCAAATGCTAGCTGAATCGATTTAACAGCTGCAGCATTACCATCTTCAATACCTGTCATCTGATCTGTTCCATAGGACCACTTGTGTTCTTGCTCAGTTTCATCACGATTTCCCTCCCTCTTGTCTCTCATGACCATGTGCTTCTGTATAAGGTTCCTCCATGTAGAAAGATTTTGCTTTTTAAAATCTCCCGTCGTCTCTTCTTCTTCCATAGATGAACTCAAAGCCGACCTATCTACTTTTTCCTCCACAGCAAGATGATTACATAAACTTGTATCCGATATTGATTCCAAAGCTTCATCAGATTTCATACCAATAGACAGAGAGGATGATGATTCACTAGTTAAATTTGTTTCTTCAAGATCCTTTACCGGTAAATCTTCTAGTAGATCAGTAGTGTATTTATTGTCTCTAAAGATCGTTTGCGAGTTTGCTGTTTTGTTCTCTTCACTTCCGGGACTTCCAAGATCATCATGACCTCTAGCGCCACCATCCATTGGGATTAAACTTTCAAAAGCTTTAACAAGATGTTTCACTTTCCTTTTCTGCGACGGAGCAAGTGTCGAAATGACTTGCCTAAGTGCATGATCAAGCATCCATTCTTCTGCATTCTTCCTCTCCCCAACCAACTCTCTTCTCAACCGCATTATTGTATCTCTCTCTTCACCATCAGACAACTTACGCTTCTCTCTTCGATCCAACGACTTGAGAAACCTCTTGAGAAGAATTACCCTTTTCAAGTAACTCCACTTCTTGGGACCTCTCTGATGATCAGAATCTTCCCCCATATGAAAAGTAGAAACAATCACAGACAAATGTGTGTCCCTTCCTTCAATAGGCTGCATATCCGAGCTAGATGAATCACTCGAATCAGCTCCTACATCATCTTCTTTTGGCAATCCACCCTCTGAAGGTTCATCTTTTGTAATAGAAATATCATCGGACGAGTCATCATCGGTGATTTCCGCAAGTATCTCATCAAACGCTTGCTTAACGAGCGTTACAGTTTCATTCCATACATCTGCGGTTTTCTTTCCATCCTCTTCTCTCATTTCTCCAGGGGAACCTTCTCTGCAAACTTCTTCGTTATCTCCCACAGTTTTCTTTCCATCTTCTTCTCTCATTTCTCTAGAGGAAACTTCTCTGCAAACTCCATCATTATCTCTCAAAGGTTCTTCACTCTTCGCTTCCTCGACCTTCACATCATCATGATCGAGAGCCGTCACAGTTTGCTCACATATACCGTGCCATTGTGCGGCGTTTTTCTTCATACCTTTGTCAATTCTTCCATCTGAATCATCCATAATCTCTGGTTTAGATTCCTGAACCCATTGTTTTCCAGCTGATGCAACAGTCTCCATTGAATCCAATCCTCCATCCCCATTATCATCAACATCTACCATTACTGTCTCACTAGATCTTCCAATCGATTCTGAATCATTTCCACCATTCTCCGAACTGGAAACCTCTTCTTCAAACACCTCTTGATCGGAATCTCCATCTGCATTATCATCCACCTGCTTTGACTCTTGATCAGTCACAATCCGACCTCCTAAAGGCCCTCTCTTTCTACTCAAAGTCCGCTTCAATAACACCAAACGCCGGTTCACACTCTTCTGTCTCTTCAAAAACTTCCTCCTCATCGACACAAACCGCTTCAAAGACGGGACATTAGCATTGTTATCCACAGCGTGGCTATGACGCCTACCGTGCAGAGAACAATACCTATAAGTGCAAACATCATTACTCTTCTTAGAAGAAGAACCTTTCATAGCTGAAGAACATGTAGCTTTAAGCAACCCATTGTATCTCAAGCTTACTATTCTCTTCAACCGAGCTACTCCAAGATTCTTCTGAATATTTTCGACGTTCTTTGAAGCAGAAGAGCTCGTTGGTCTTAGGTAATGAGGCTGTAACAATCCAAAATCTTCCCTAGAAATTGATTCAAGATTATTTTTCCTTAGAATATACCTTGAGTTTGAAGTTAAACGCTTCATAGATCTCATCTTCTTCAGTCTTTGTCCTCCTCCATATAATTTCCTCGTTGACTGTCTCCTAAGAACCTTCATACTTGAAGTTGGAGAGATACTCTTCAATTTCGCTCGTCTCTTCACCGATCTTGACCTTTCCTGAAATCAAAACTCACCAATTTTCATTTTTCCCAGATCTCTGACTCTATTACAGCTAGTGAGGTCTTGATTCCGACAAGAACAGAGAGATGGAGAAAAGAACAAAAAAAACAGAACAAATGTGAGACTTGCCTGGTCAATCTCCTCGTTCTCATCAGATGATTTCGAGTAAGTTCTGGAATCATCAGACATTTCTGAAGAAGAAGAATCTTCTGATTCGGCAGTGTAGCCGGAGAAGATGGTCGGAATCTGATCAACTGTGAAATCAGAACCGGAGAATCCAAAACTGGGCAATCTAGAAATCTTGATGGGTTTCTTCCACATCTTCCTCTCTCTCCTTTGATGAACTCTTCTGCTGTTTTTACTTGAGCTCTCCCATTTCTCCGAGATCATCGGATGTGACATTCTGTGTCTAAAGTTTCGAGCTTTTTGATTGACACCGCAAATCTCTCTGTTTTTTTTTTCTTTTTTTCTCCAAATACAGATTTTACGCAATTGCCATTTTATGTTTCTCTCTGTTTCGTCAAAGATCGGAACTTTTTATTCGTTTTCTTTGTTTTGTTTGATTCGTGTTTGAACACTCTTTGAAGATGAGAAAGTCGCCGAGATTGAATTTTTATTTTCTTTTTTCTTGCTGAAGTTGAATTTTATAGCTGTGTTGTTGGATACATTTTTATTTCACTTTCTTCACTTTTCTACAAATTATAAAAATTGATGACGTCAATTTATTTTTAATAAAATGTCATCCTGGTTTATTTTTAATAAAATCTGCAACAACAAACAAAAAATATTTTTATGGAAACTTATAGATTCAGTTCCATCTTTATCAGTTTTGTATAGTACAAATTTCCTAATAATTATATTATAAAACAATTTTTATTTTATTTTTAGGAAATCTAATTTACAATAAATAAAGTATTCTGTAACTTTTCTAATAATTTATGTCTATTGCTTTAATTAATAATCTGCGTTTTTATAGACATCAGTTATTGTTCATATAAAATCTGAAAAGAAAGAGCTTTCATTGATTAAGGAATTGAAAGTTACATTAATGATATGTCCCTATTAATTCCATGCTTATAGTTATAGACATATTAATTGAGGTTGAGATTTAATTGAACAAGGAATGTGGGTGTTAGTTCGATAATACTAATTCATTGTGAAAAAATCTCAGGAGATATTTCAATTAAGAGACAAAAAGAAAAAAGAAAAAGCACACATAGTTGATATTAAATATTTGAGAGGATGGATTGATACGTAAACAGTAATCACTGAGATGTGTGTTATGAGTCATGTTTTCACTTTAAAAAATGGTTCCAAAGTTTAGGTTATAGATTCGACTGGATCAAGTAAGTAATCAAAGCTTTTTCATTGTCAAATATCATAGAGAATCATGATTTTATGATCTAGTTAAAAGCAGGTCCAGAAAGGTTACACAGTAATAAAGTTAACAATAAATAAGAACGCGTAAAATGTGGGACCTTGTTAAACATGTGTTTGATGATGGACACCTCTACCACGTGACTTCGAATCACTCTGAAACCACCCTTCTTATATCGGTTTTTTAAATTCATTTGTGTCCCATAAATTCAAAAGTTTTGCTTCTACGTAGGTTCAGAACACTTATGGAGTAGTCAAAAGAAGAGAAAACAAATCCGCAAAAGAAAGATTAGTTAAATACGAAACTTTTTTGAAAATTTACAAGTAGTATTTTTGGCTTTACAACATATGGAATCAATAGATGTTAGTTATTATGGTACGTACATGTTCACACACATTGTTTCTGACATCGAGAAAAAATACATCGTGTTGGCTGTTCAATTTGTTCAATGCATGACAAAGACGTTGACAAAATTATAGATCATCCCTTTATAAACACATCACTGCACAACGATATGATGTATAGCACACGGGGGTATGCTTTTAAGATTCTTCGGGAAGATAGGAGTGTGACAACTTCAGATTACGGTGTATCTTCTCAGTCCGGTGATCTTATATACCCTTAGTCAAATGAGTTCATTGAATGTGCATAGTTTGATTCATGGTTTATGCTTAATTGAATGTTAAAGGGGATGGTAGATTTGAATGCATGTCTAGCGGCGAAGACTTCAAACCGCGGGAGAGCAATGACGAGGTGGATCCGGTGAGATGGGATGATAGGCAAGGTTCTCACTAATTATCTTTATCGGACAAAATTCTTACTAATTATCCCTCTAGAACAAGGTTTTCACTAGTTATCCTTTTAGAAAAAGGTTCTCACCAATTCAAATCAATAAATCATGACAAAAAAAAATCTCCCAAACAATCTGTGGTCATTGATCAAAACTCTTAACTAGTATATATTTTTTATATAGATGCTTAAAACATAATGAAGACAAAAAAAAAAAAACTTATACAGCATATCAAGAGATTCTATACCCATTCAAACAAAAAAATCGATCAACGTTAAAAACAATTAACAATCTCGAATTACGCCTTCACTCTACGGTGGTGGTGTAAAATCATGAGGAACAGGTGCTAGATTACCTCTTCGAACTGTTGGAGGCGGGCTCCAAGAACCATAATCCTCGTGAAAATTTTCTTCCCAAATTGTATCTCTCTTTGCTGAATCTTGCTTCACCGGAGAATCAACTGATAAACTTTCTCCAGCCACGGAATTGACCACCATCATGACCAGTGCAGCAACAATAAGAAGAAGCCTCATGTTGTTGATCATACGAAGCGCCATGATTCGTGATTGACTCAACTAGGGCTCTTCACCTTCTCTATAATATTTATAATGTGTTGTAATTGAAGTAGAATATGTTCGTGTCTACATCACAAATGGTAATAGTTGAGTGAAAGAAATGGTTTGGTTCCGAGTTGTGTTTTTCATATTAGAAAATAAAAATCATTTACGCCTTTACTATATGAGTTAATACATATAAGTACATTTGAAATTACGAATCCGAGTTGAAAATATATACAACCACGGTTTTCTATATTTCGTTTATTAATGTCGATATCCACACAATTATGATAATTTATTAGTGATAAAAAATGGAATGATAGTAGTGTATAATATAATATTTTAACATTTATTAACACTATGATTGAATAATGTAAATATTAAAAAATTGTAAAATAAAAGAACATGGTTGAATCATCCAAGTTTCGTTTATGACTTCTCTTTTACATCAAAGTTTAGTTTTCCAAGTTTTGAAAAAAGTTGATTTCCAAGATTTTTGGCACAAGTTTTCAAGTGTATTCTTCTTTTTGTTTGGTTGTTTGTACTCCATCTAATATTAACAGAGGTCTAAATTTGGATTTACAATATGAGATTACGCATAGAGAACAATCTTTCATTATGATTAATCAAATGTACACAGTATACGTACATAACTACGTAAGTAATAAACAACCAATTGCCAATATCTTTGGCTCTTTAGCCCATTGTTTTGCTAGAAGTTCGCATTTCTTTGTTTTTAATTCCAAGAGACCTACATCTAAATATGTATTTTTACCTTTTAATGCACATCTCTTAATTAAGTCCAAGTTTTAACACGTACAACTTTATTGCTATAATATCAACAATAATCCCTTTTTAGAGTACCTATTCGATTGTTTAACTTTAACCAAAAAAATTACGTACCTCTTTGATAAATTTTATTATAAACATTTTATAGATTACTGATATTCTGGCACCTGAAAAGTAATTTACCACGGTTTATAATCGCTTAACGCCTAACGTTTAATCCCAAACACACTGAAATTACCGTTTGCTGCCAATATTTGTTCAAAAACTCAGCGTTTTGAGAAGGAAAAAAACAACTCAGCGTTTAACCTTGGAAGTACATGTTGTTTAGCCTTTTGAGAAGACAACACCATGGCGTTTTTAAACTCCACGTGGGAATTGCGTAAAATCTTATCCAACGACCTTTAGTTTTGTTTTCTACTCAGTCACGTTTATCGAAAAAACAAAAGAAAAAAAGAAGCCGTCATGATCGGCCATTTCTCGGCCGAGTCTGAGTCTGACTCTGCGTCCGTGTCATCATTATCGATCGAGCCTGTCTTATCTCGTCGCGATTCCCTATGCAAAATCTTCTTTTTAAAAATTCCACATTTATTTACCTCTCTCTCTTCTTTCTGATCTCTTCTCTCTTCCCAAGTAAACCTCTCTTCTGCTTCACGTCTCTTCTTGCTTGTCGATTTTGTTCGGTGACCTACCCAAGTCCAGGATCAGGTAATTTTGGTTTCTTTCTAATTTGATCTGGGTTTCAATTACGGGTCTTTTTGATGAATCTCTAAGTTTTATCTGTCGGATTCAAATTTCTCTTTTTTGTTTCCTGGACGCTGAGAAAATGCGACTTCATGATCTCGTCAAAGTCTCCTTTTTTTTTCATCCGCCCTTTCGTCAGTTGAAACTCGTATTCAATAAAAAGGATCATACTTTCTTAAAAAGCAGTTTGCTTTGCTTAATTTTGCGAATTGCTTCTAGATTCAATTGATTAGCTTAATTTGGGGAAACAACAAAAAAGCTAACGCGGTTTCAGATTCCAAATATAGATCATGACTCTGGTTTCTCTGCAGAGGTTTTAATAAATACGTGCTTGTTCATTGAGTTCTCGTCTTTTGTTACCTTTGTAGTTAAAAACACACCAAATCATCTTCAATATCAATGGATATAAGTAATGAAGCCAGTGTTGATCCCTTTTCAATTGGACCAACATCGATCATGGGTCGAACCATTGCTTTCAGAGTCTTGTTCTGTAGATCGATGGCACAGCTTAGGCGTGATCTATTTCGGTTCTTGCTGCATTGGTTCCTTAGATTTAAGCTGACCATATCACCGTTTGTGTCGTGGTTTCATCCTCGGAACCCACAAGGGATCTTAGCAGTGGTTACAATCATTGCTTTCGTGTTAAAACGTTACACGAATGTAAAAATCAAGGCGGAAATGGCTTACCGGAGGAAATTCTGGAGGAACATGATGCGGACGGCTTTGACTTATGAGGAATGGGCTCATGCTGCTAAGATGCTTGAAAGAGAGACACCTAAGATGAATGAATCTGATCTCTATGATGAAGAATTGGTTAAGAACAAGCTTCAGGAGCTTCGTCATCGTCGCCAGGAAGGATCACTCAGAGACATCATGTTTTGTATGAGAGCTGATTTGGTGAGAAATCTCGGTAATATGTGTAATTCAGAGCTTCATAAAGGTAGACTTCAGGTTCCTAGACATATCAAAGAGTATATCGACGAGGTCTCTACTCAATTGAGAATGGTCTGTAACTCAGATTCTGAGGAGCTTTCTTTAGAAGAGAAGCTTTCCTTTATGCACGAAACACGGCATGCCTTTGGTAGAACGGCTTTGCTTCTGAGCGGTGGGGCTTCTCTTGGTGCGTTTCATGTAGGTGTGGTTAGGACTTTGGTTGAGCATAAGCTTTTACCTCGGATAATTGCTGGTTCTAGTGTTGGATCCATTATTTGTGCCGTTGTGGCCTCAAGGTCTTGGCCAGAGCTACAGAGTTTCTTTGAGAATTCTTTGCATTCTTTACAGTTCTTTGATCAGCTTGGAGGCGTTTTCTCAATCGTGAAACGAGTAATGACACAAGGCGCTCTACACGATATCAGACAGTTACAGTGTATGCTTAGAAACCTCACAAGCAATCTCACATTCCAAGAAGCTTATGACATGACAGGAAGGATACTTGGGATAACCGTTTGTTCCCCAAGAAAGCATGAACCTCCTCGGTGTCTTAACTATTTGACTTCGCCTCATGTAGTTATATGGAGCGCAGTTACTGCTTCTTGTGCTTTTCCCGGTCTCTTTGAAGCTCAAGAGCTAATGGCTAAAGATCGAAGTGGAGAGATCGTGCCGTATCATCCACCTTTCAATTTGGATCCAGAAGTAGGCACTAAATCGTCTGGACGCCGGTGGAGAGATGGTAGTTTGGAGGTTGATTTACCAATGATGCAGCTTAAGGAACTGTTCAATGTCAATCATTTTATTGTGAGTCAAGCCAATCCTCACATTGCTCCGTTACTGCGCCTAAAGGATTTAGTTCGAGCTTACGGTGGTAGATTCGCAGCTAAGGTATGTATTTCGCATAGTTGTTATTGTTGGTCTCTGTTTCTTTCCTTTGTTGTAACCGCACTACTTTTTTCGCCTATTTAGCTCGCGCATCTAGTAGAGATGGAAGTCAAACATAGATGCAACCAGGTATTAGAGCTCGGTTTTCCGCTCGGTGGACTCGCAAAGCTTTTTGCTCAGGAGTGGGAAGGTGATGTAACAGTTGTAATGCCTGCTACCCTTGCTCAGGTTTTGATCCAAAACCCGAAATCTTGAACTTTCTTTGATTGGAATCAGAGTTTTTGTACTTGCTTGGATTCTTATTGGGTTGCGGATTTTGTGTAGTACTCGAAGATTATACAAAACCCGACTCATGTCGAGCTTCAGAAAGCAGCTAACCAAGGAAGAAGATGCACTTGGGAGAAGCTCTCAGCCATAAAATCAAACTGCGGTATCGAGCTTGCGCTTGATGATTCTGTGGCTATTCTTAACCATATGCGTAGGCTCAAGAAAAGCGCCGAGAGAGCCGCCACTGCCACGTCATCGTCTCATCACGGATTAGCTTCAACCACCAGATTCAATGCTTCTAAAAGAATTCCATCTTGGAACGTCATTGCCAGAGAGAACTCAACGGGTTCACTCGATGATCTAGTCGCTGACAACAATCTCCATGCTTCCTCAGGCAGGAATTTAAGCGACAGTGAAACCGAGAGTGTGGAATTGAGTTCTTGGACACGAACGGGTGGACCTTTGATGAGAACAGCTTCTGCTAATAAATTCATTGATTTTGTTCAGAGTCTTGATATCGACATTGCATTGGCCAGAGGATTTAGTAGCAGTCCCAATTCTCCAGCATTTCCTCCTGGCGGCCCGTTTAGTCCAAGTCCGAGATCCATGGCTGCTCATTCCGATAGCGAACCTAACAGCAATAGCAACAACAGCACTTCAAGCATAACAGTTACTGAAGGTGATCTTCTACAGCCTGAGAGAACGAGTAACGGGTTTGTGTTAAATGTTGTTAAAAGAGAGAACTTGGGAATGTCATCAATTGGGAATCAAAATACTGAGTTACCGGAGAGTGTACAGCTTGATATACCGGAGAAGGAGATGGATAATAGCTCTGTATCAGAACATGAAGTAGACGAAGAAGATGATGATGATGATGACAATGAAGAAGACCGTAAAAACGGTGCAATTGGCTCGACTACGGTTACTGTTTCTTCAGAAGATTCCGGTTTACAAGAACCGGTGTCTGGTAGTGTTTTAGATGCTTAGAGTGATTGATTCAAGTGAAAGAGATTCTCAATTGAGTTTGGAGAGTTTCCAAAGGGGTTTGGTGCGCCTCTTGTGTATGTTTGCATTGATTTATTGTTTGAAATTTAACATATTCATTTGTGAAATTGGAATATATCTGTAAATTTCAGAAAAAAAAAAAGTTCACGCAATCATTACAAAAATAGTTATTACAAGATTTTAAAATGAAAATTGTTGTCAACTTCATGATTATTTAAGATGTTGATCATAACACAAAAGTTATTACATTGGATAAGTTCTTCTTTTAATATTATAAATAAAAAATGATAAAATCCTAACTATGTAACACGATAAAGTTGAGTAACGTAAAGTCATAGATGGGAAGTTTCCGGGAAACTGCAGACTAACGAACACTTGTCTATATCTTTGCTTTTAAACCTCTTTATTATACTCCTTCGTCAAATCTTTCTATAACTCCATCATCATGAAGTTCAATCCCAAACGTTTCTTCCTATCCAAGAAACGATCCAAAATGTCTCGATCCGAACCGTCCTCGTTAGGTTCCGCTTCGTCGTCGTCATCTTCCTCTTCCGGCGAAACCAAAAATCTATCAGTCACCACTTCTTCTCCGTACTCGCACGTCGAGCTTCTCAAAGCGTTCAAGCTTATTGACAAAGACAACGACGGAGCCGTCTCGAGACATGATCTAGAGGCGTTACTAACTCAACTCGGTCCTATTCCGCCGAATGAAGATGAGATTAACGTCATGCTTCGTGAAGTAGATCATGACGGCCATGGTACGATTAGCATCGAGACGCTGGCTACTCGCGTCGTCTCCTCTGATTCGTCTGACGGCTCGACGGAGCTGAAAGAGACGTTCGAGTTCTTTGATTCAGATCGTAATGGTTTGATCTCGGCGGAGGAGCTTCTCCGTGTATTCGCCGCCGTGATAGGTGATGACCGGTGCACGTTAGAGGAATGCAGTCGTATGATAGCAGCCGTGGACGAAGACGGTGACGGATTCGTGAGCTTCAAAGAGTTTTCTCGAATGATGGATCTTTGATGATCGATCTTACCGAAACTTTTGATCTTTTCTCTTTACGCCCTAATTTTGGTTTTTTTTTTTTTGGCGTTTTGAGTGTTTTCTCGAGACTTGGGGTTATTTCGTAGTGACAATGTCTATAATAGATTTTTTGTTGAAATAAATGTCTAAAATAAATAAAACGTATTGTAAATCTTCGTTTACGTTTTTTTTGTGTGTGTGTGTTTAAGTGTTGAAAAATACGACAAGTTGTGTTGAAAAAAAATATATAATAAAATTTTTAATTTTAAGGAGGAGACATACGTATGTAAATGACGGGAAAATATACGAAAATTTTGAGGAGATGATGAAATATATATATATTTTTTTGGTCTTCTTTAGGGTCTCCAAACCGCAACGGCAGCGTTTTGAGCAGAAGAAGATTTTGCCATTTTGGTGTGAAAGGCAGTTTCTCTTTTGGAGGGTTCTTCTGAAGCTTAAGGTTAAGCTGCTTCACTTTATCAACATGTAGCAGATATTCGCAAAGGTAAATATTAGGCCTGGCAAAATACCCGAAATCAAAGAACCGAACCGAAATCGACCCAAAAAAAAAAGAATCGAACCGAATCTGGAACCAACAAAATACCCGAACAGATCCTAAACTCCTATATCCGAAGAACCGGAACCGAACCCGAACCGAACCGAGAACCGAATGGGTACCCGAAATATAATTATATATCCAAAATTTTAATTATATTTAGACTTGGTATAAGCCAATTATCCAAAATTAAAATTATAAATCCGAAGATATCAATTATTTTAAGACCAAAATAACCAAAATACTCAAAATAACCAATATATCCGCAAGTTCTTAGTTATATTTGTCAAAATTTAACCATTTAAAAAAAAAATCTGATATTTCGAGTATCCAAAACCGAACCGAACCTGAAACAAAATTCAAGAATATCCGAATGGATCTTATATCCTTCTACTTGAAAACCCAAAATCTGAAAAAATCCGAACCGAATATCTGAATGTCGAAGCCTAGTAAATATTTTATTTTTAGGCAACGATAAGGTAAATCTAAATCTTTACTATGCCGGCAAAAAAAAAAAAAGATAAAGTAAATTTTTTTTAAAAAAATTGTTTGTCAAGATAAGGTAGTAAATCTAGTATTGAGAAAATAATATAATTTGGAAATTTGAAAATAACTTTTTTTTTTTTGGTCAACTGAAAATTTGAAAATAACTAAGTTACCCATTTTGGAGTAATTAAGTTACCCGTTTATTAAGGAGACGTTCCAAGTTGACCAATAGTCATGTTCATAATTAAATGAAAAATATAGAAACAAATTAATGCATTTCCAATTACATTAAATGTACAAAGGAGACCCAAAAACCCCATATAATAAGCAAGCCTGCAATCACCCAAAACAAATACAATTGAAGACATCGGAAAGTAAGATATAAAATGGAAAAAGTAAGAAGCATTAACGTCGTTCTTCTCCTAATTTCTTCATGTAAGCATTTCGCGTTTTGTTTGTTATTATTTTTTTTTTTAATAGAATGAAGACTTTCATTCTTTTAAGTATTGCTTTATTCGTATACACCACAGTATAACCAGAGAATTCATGAAAATATTGTGGTTCATATCTATATGAGACATATGATTTAGTTCGGTTTGGTTTGGCTTGAAATTTGGTTCTGGTTTACATATATACACAGGTCTGATTATGAGGAGTGAAGGTCAGTTTCGATGTAAGAGTGCTGCGGATTGTGATCCTCGTCGTTGCAGATTAGGGGCACATGTAATATGTAATAAAAATCATCAATGTACATGTGCTTATGGTTCTCTTATTGGTGGTGAATGTTCTACACTCAATGACTGTTATCTTTCTGGTTGTCCATCAAACTCTCATGTTATCTGCGATAGGGACGTCTGCACTTGTGTCCCCAATTGATTAAATTGTCTCTAATGGTTGAGTAATTTTGATATAATGTCTTATATAGGAAGAAAATTCCATTCTAATTCATCCATGTGAGATGTAACATCTGTGGACATCAGTAATAATTATATATTGTTAACCATTTATACGTTTTGAAAGTCTTCGTTTCTTTTAGTTTTTTGACGAAAGTAATTAATAGATAGATACTCTTACTTTATATATTGGCTATTCGAAATTATGTTACACCAAGATTTTAATATCAGTTTGTTTTAGGATAAGTTCTTTTATTTGTTTAAAATGTTGTTTTATTATTTCAATAGACCAAAATTTATAGTTTAGTGGTTTGTGATAGTGTTATCGACGGTGTCAGCACTCTCGCATTCAAATCCGCATTATTACATGTTTCTAACAAAAATAATTTAATTTTTGATTGAAAAATATAATTTTCTACTAGTCCAAATTAATAAAAAAAAAGAAGATAAGATAAATCTTTAGTGAAGATGGTGCAAGCTCCCACGGAGTGGCCAGCGTTTGAGATGTTTTTAGACGACTACAAGAAGCTCAAAGAAGATTTTGCAACTTTCTCGGTGTTTTTTATACCACGTTATTCTAATGAACAAGCAGATAATTTAGCGGTAAGTGCTAGAGTATTATCGTACGAGGTAAGCTATGTAAACTCTGATTCTCCGGTTTAGATTTGCAAACCGTTTAAATTGTAATTCAAACTGTTGACAAAAAAAAAAATTCTTTTTTCAAAAATTTGTTTTTTCAAGATAAGGTAGTAAATCTAAGAAAATAATTTATTTTGAAAATTTGAAAATAACCAAGTTACCCATTTTGTGTGTTTTTTTTTCCTATAATTAAGTTACCCGTTTATTAAGGAGAAGTTCAAATTTGACCAATACTCATGTTCATAATTAATTGGAAAATATAGAAACAAATTAATGCATTTCCAATTACATTAAATGTACAAAGGAGACCCAAAAACCCCATATAATAAGCAAGCCTGAAATCACTCAAAACCAAAATAATATAAGCCATCGGAAAGTAAGAATAAAATGGAAAAAGAAAGAAGCATTTTCGTCGTTCTTCTCCTAATTTCTTCATGTAAGTCTTCCAAAATTAGTCATTTATTTTCACGTTTTGTTTGTTATTATATATTTTTTTAATAGAATGAAGACTTTCATTCTTTTAAGCTTTAAGTATTGCTTTATTCGTATGCACCACAGTATAACCAGAGAAAATTCATGAAATTATTGTGGGTCATAGCTATATGAGACGTATGATTTAGTTCGGTTTGGTTTGGCTTGAAATTTGGTTCTGGTTTACATATATACAAAGGTCTGATTATGAGGAGTGAAGGTCAGTTTCGATGTAAGAGTGCTGCGGATTGTGATCCTCGTGGTTGCAGAGTAGGGACACATGTAATATGTAATAAAAATCACAAATGTTCATGTGCTCATGGTTCTCTTATTGGTGGTGTATGTTCTACACTCAATGACTGTTATCTTTCTGGTTGTCCATCAAACTCTCATGTTGCATGCATTTGGGACGTCTGCACTTGTGTCCCCAATTGATTAAATTGTCTCTAATGATTGAGTAATTTTGATATAATGTCTTATATAGGAAGAAAATTCCATTCTAATTCATCTATGTGAGATGTAATATCTGTGGACATCAGTAATAATTATATATTGTTAACCATTTATACGTTTTGAAAGTCTTCGTTGCTTTTAGTTTTCTGACGAAAGTAATTCATAGATAGATACTCTTACTTTGCATATTGGCTATACGAAATTATGTTACACCAAGATGTTAATATCAGTTTGTTTTAGGATAATTTTTTATTTGTTTAAAATGTTGTTTTATTATTTGAATAGACCAAAATTTAAAGTTTCCTGGTTTGTGATAGTAGTGTTGTCGACGGTATCGGCACTCGCATTCAAATCCGCATTATTGCGTGTTTATAACAAAATTAATTTAATTTTTGATTGAAAATATAATTTTTTACTAGTCCAAATTAATAAAAGGTTTAAATAGAACAAAATTCAAAGAATCAACTTTTTTTGGTAGGAATAAAATAAAATATTTGACTTGTTTCTTATCTCATATGAAATTATAGAAACGGCATTACTTAAAGAGATCATAACTCATAAGACCCCAAAAAAGCTGCTGCGGCCAAATCAATTCACGTCTCAACAAACTCTTATTCTAGATCAAACAACAACACATTTTACTAAACAAAATAATTATTGATAGACTACCACTTTTTGTTATCTTAGTTTTAAACAAAAAATCTGTCTCATTTAAAAGAACTTCACTTTCTTTTAAGTTTATCTTAATGTAATATTATATATGAGATTTTGGTAAAACAATAATGTTTATAAAAAAAACAAAGATAAAATTAAAGTAATATATTTGTCAAACTCTATGTATCCCATTTATACATTAACTTAAGGGTTCCCGCTGCATTATTTCGTACATATATTCCATCTTCTTGCGCTTGCCAGAAACATACGTCAGGCTTCCTACCCCCACATACATCATGTATAAAACTTTCCTTCCCGATAAATGCGTTAAACTTTACGTGATGCTCATAATCAGGTCCCTGAAAAAATATTATAGCGAAAAGGACAACTATTTCAAATGAGTAACTTAAATATAAAACGAGAAAATATTGTAGAAACATTAGACGCGGAAGAATGTCAAAGAACTAAAAGTAAAATTTGAAATTACCTTCCATAAGTTGCACCATATCAAAGTTTTTGGGTAAATTCTGAATTTGATTGTCCATACGGTATTGAAGGGAAGAAATTCAACTTTGGTCGCTTGATCTCGGCCGGATCTACAATTGATCATAAGTTTTTTGTTACCTGCAAGATGATTCGAAATTACGATAGTAAAATGTCTAAATATAAGAATAGAGTCTATTTTCTGGATGGAGATGAAAAATAAGAAGAGGAAACATATTATAATTTTTCCCATCTTTGTTATTTTATTTTATTCTCCTTACATGAATATGTATATATACACATTTCACATACACATGTATGTATATGCATAAACAAACACCATATTTGTTAGTATATTTAACTTCATTCATTTTATGTTTTCATTGACTCTTTCCGTTTTTATTAAATGTTATTTTATAACTTAAAATTTTGTATCATATAAATGCTATTTTATATTTTTATGCAGTTATATCTCTATTTTTTTTCAATGTATTAACCATTAAAAATAATTATAGAATGTATTGATGAGCGTAAAATAAGAATTTTAGTTATTTTTTTTTTAATATATGTGAAAAATGTTAAACAACACTTATAATAAAATGGATTGAATAATATATTAAGTACAAATATATTTTTCTATAAGAATGAAAAGTTGCAAGAGTTTACTTACAAATTTTTTTTCTTAAATTCAAATTAACTTTCACGAATTCAAAATAAATAAAGTGACATTAATAGGGGTTCCAAATGTAGTGTATAGACATCTCGCATTCTACCTGGACGATAGTGCCCATTATGATTTCTTCCCGTGAGATGGCATTAGAGAGCTAAATAGGAGTGCTAATCATATATTGCGAGGGAAGGTCTCTCTTGAAACTGACCTGATGATCAGTTTCCTTAAACCGTTGAAGAATAACCTTCCCTCGTAATATATGATAGGAGAAAATTCTAAAAAGTAATATGTTTTATGAGATCTCGGTAAGTAGTAACAGTATTATTAACAAAGATAAACGAAAGAGATATATTTGGTCTTTTTATGTATTAGTTCCATTTATACATTAACTTAAGAGCTCCGGTTTGATTATGACGCACCCATATTCCGTCGTCTTGCACTTGCCATAAACATACGTTAGGCTTCATACCCCCACATACATCATGTATAAAACTCTTATCCCCAACAAATACGTCAAAGCTCACACGATGCTTAAAATCAGGTCCCTGACAAATATTATAACAAAAAAGATATGTATTTCAAATGAGTAACTTTAATATAAAACGGTGAAAGATCATTTAAACATTAGAGGCTTGAATAGTTTGTTATAGATGATCCAGAACAAACCGTTTATATCCGTCCACAAAAATAAAACAATTTACTTCACCTACTTATTATAATATACAAAGCCTACTCTACTCCATTTAAATCCTATGTGAAATTATTTATTCTTATGAAATAACCATAGAATGATAAGAAAAATCAGATTTTGTAGATGAATGTATTTGTTTTTTATCCACTATGATTTTAGTATAATCATCTTCTTTTTTTATATGAAGTATAATCATCTTTTACTTAAAAAAGAAAGGCAAAACAAAAATATTCTTAATGGACAAGATAACAAATTTACTGTAAATATATATATATATATATATATATATATACATATTCAAATTTAAGAATGTGAAAGAGGTAAACCTAAATTTAAAATTACCTTCCCTAAGTTGCACCAGAACAAAGTTTTAAAGTAAATTGTTGCATGAATTTTAAATATATCATTGGAGATAAGATAAGCAACTCTTGTCGTTTCTCGTCCCGATTTACACTGGACCATAAGTTTTTGGTTACCTCCAAGATGATTTGAAATTTCAATGTTAAATTTTCTAAATAAAAGAATAGAGTGTGTTATTTGGATTGAGATGATGAAGGAGAGTAACCATATTATAATTTTTGCAGTCATTATCTTTCTTTACCTATATTTCATATATATATATATATATAAATATATGTATATTTGATGTAATTTATATATACATTAATAAATACAACATTTTTAATATATTTAATTTCATTAAATTTTTCTCTTTTAATATACTTTATAATAGCTTAATATTTATTTTTCTATATTTTAAATCTTTTTAAAACAATGGAAAGAAACCAACAAATCTTGCATGAATTTACTTTAAAAGTTTTTTCACACATTTAGGATTTTTAATTTATTTTTGTAATCTTTTCCTTTGTCAACTATTTTTGCTTTAATATTTATTTTCGTTTTGAAACGAGTATGTCTAAAATGTATACATAGTCGTTCTTAACATTGGTTCACTTAGTCCATTTAATCCATGAAGCAAAATCAGTTTTACTAAGGAAAATTTTAGTTTATAGTATTTGTTCTCTCGGTCAAATTTTTACCATATACTAAATATAGAAAATATAGTTTAACTTTATTTTTATTGGACCATGACTCTAAATGTATGCCTTTTAATCTTACAATATTATTTAATTTTAAAATTAATATAATATTAATTATCTTTAATTTTGATTTAATAATTTATTTTGAATTACCATTATTGTTTATAAAAGGATTACCTAATCCACCATTTGGGAGTGTATTCAACCCTATATATTAAATGATTTGAGTTTTAATGAGTTTTTATATGATTGTGGGTGAATTTAGGGAAGTTGTTATGATTGTTGTAAAATCCTCCCAAATCCCACTTAAAATCATGAGATTTAGATCTATATGTTTTTAACTAAGAAAATCCTCTAAACTCCCTTAAAGTCATTAAAAATCCAATGCTCTAAATATTTTCAATAACAATGGATTTTAAAGTATCCAAATCACTAGTTCAATAATTAACACTGGATTCTAGAAAAGCTTTTAAAATCCATGATAAAATAACATAAGATTTATTATTTTAAAACAAATCACTTAGAGTGCTTGATTGAATAGATCCCTCCTAAATGTTAGATTGGAACAAAATACAATAGCGATCCACTACTGCAAAATCTTATATTACAAACCTCGGTCAAACAAACTATGTTAATCATAATACAATACAATACAATACAAACATTTAGTTTTTTTTCTTCTTCTTTGTTATAGTAATTATTTTTTTCATGATCAAATTTAAAAAAACTATGACAAAAGAAAACGATTTCCACACGTAAAAAAAACAAAAACAAACAAGTAGCTGATGTCAAAAACCAAAATTATTGTTTTAGCGTAATTTTTATTCAATTTCTCTAATTTGTTTTCTCCCTCTCTGCTCTGCTCCTCCTCCGTCGCCGCCGGTGAACAATTCAGACGACAACACTTTGACGAACTTTGGCAATTCCATGGTTTTGCAGCTGAGAAGTCACTCTCTCTACAACCGTGGAACCTCCTTCCTTGTCTCTTCCCTTGAGGAATCTTAGTACGGCCTCTTCGCCTTTTTTGAACTCCGACCAAACCATTGCTGAGCCATTGGTGAAATCAGTGCTCGAAGCCCTAGTTCTCAAGCAATATTCCCATGGTAACTTCTACAGTAGTCTCGTTTAAAACGCCGTACGTTGGCTTTGGCTTCTGTCTTTCTCGCCGCTTGTCAGAATCTGTCTCTTGCCGCCAACTCTCGAGATTGTGTATAATGATCAATTCGCTACGTTTTCGTAGGGTGGACGTGTTGGTATGGGTAGGCATACAAGCTATTAATTACCTGTAAAACTTTGTACTCGTTCACTTCCTCCCTTTATTGATTAGATTGTTTTAGTGTTAAAATAAGATATAGCTAGAGAGTAGAGAAGAGTAAGATCTCCTTCTCTTGCGTAGAAAGAAAAGCTTTCACTCTTGTCATTCAAAAAAAAAAAAAAAAATTTGATTCAGACTCACGATTTTACTGAAATATATAGAATGTTACTCCATTGTATTCAGTATAAGTGTCGGATTTTAGATATATATATATATATATTTTTTTTAACTCTGTTTTCATATTTCAATTTAGCTTTTGATAAGAAAATGTAGAATTTGCTGTTAGTCATACATAATAGGAGAAAATTCTAGAAAGAGATCTCGGTAAGCAGTAACAGTATTTGTAACAAAGATAAACTAAAGAGATATATTTGTCTCTGTTTATGTATTAGTTCCATTTATAGATTAACTTAAGAGCTCCGGTTGGATTATGACGAGCCCATATACCGTCGTCTTGCACTTGCCAGAAACATACGTTAGGCTTCATACTCCCACATACATCATTTATAAAAACTCTTCTTCCCAACAAATGCGTTAAAGCTCACATGTTGCTTAAAATCAGGTCCCTGACAAAAATATTATAACAAATATGAACCCTATTCTTTTTTCAAATAAAAATATAAATATAGAACGTTGAAAGATCACATAAACATTAGAGGCTTCAATAGTTGTTGTTGATGTTCCAAAACAATCCGCTTGTAGAGTAGATTTAAAAAAAAAAAAAATCAACAAATTGTTTACCGTCCACAAAAATAAAACAATTTATTCATCAACGTATAGGTAAGACCGTAAGATATAGTTCAGTTTCTCACTTTACATCTTATATAACCACTTAAATCCTATGTAAAATTATTTATTTTTACGAAATAACTATAGAACGATAAGAAAAATCAGATTTTGTAAATGAATGTAGTTGTTTTTTTTTTCACTATGATTTTAGCATAATCATATCTTTTACTAAAACATAAGGCAAAACAAAAATACTCCTAATGGACAAGATAACAAATTTTATATAAATATATACATTTAGATTTAAGAATGTGAAAGAACTATTTTTTTTTAATAAAAATTTACCTTCCATAAGTTGCACCATATCAAAGTTTTAAAGAGAATTGTTAAAGGAAGTTTAAATACATCAATGGAGGTAAGACCACCTCCAACGCACGACTCTTAATGGGGTTCTTAGCTATTAAGTGTATTTAAAATAAATAAAAATGAAATAATAAACTAAGAGACGGTTCTAACAATGCCTGATTAAGAACCGCCCTTTAGAGAGACGTGGCATCATGTAATTAGTTTCGGTGTGAAGATATTTTTTTTGGGGCAAAAAGCTTTTTCTCATTTCGTATTTTTCTTTTGTCACGGAGAAGTAGAAAGAGAGAGAGACGATTGCGAAGGAGAAATCCAAAGGGTTCATGCAAACCAAATCGATGAAACTCGAAGCAAATCTGATTGGTGATGGAGCAGGAAGTGAATCTCACGGTCGATTGAGCAGCAAATGGATCGGCGATGGAGCAGGAAATGGATCGGTGAAAGAGAGAGAGACGATTTGCGAAGGAGAAATCGAGAGGGTTCATGCAAACCAAATCGATGAAAATCGAAGCAAATTCGATCGGCGATGGAGCAGGAAGTGGATCTCACGGTCGATTAAGCAGCAAATGGATCGGCGATGGAGCAGAAAATTGATCGGCGATGGAGCAAGAAATTGAAGGTAATGGTTGCCAAAACACTTGTTTGTGATAAATGCTTGTTAGCTGTTTTGTTAGGTAAAAGAGTTAAAGCTATGTGATAAATTCTTTGTTTAACATTTTGATAACATTTCTCTGTTTTTTGTGAGGTTAAATGGAGGAACAATCGATAAATGCTCATACAAGCTTCGACTGAATCGTGGTAAAGTTACTTCTGCAAGGTAATTAATAGTTAGCTTTTGTTAGGTAAAAGTCTTTCTGTTAGGTAAAGGTCTTTCTGATAAATGTTTGTTAGCTTTTGTTAGGTAAATGTCTTTCAGATTAATGCTTGTTAGCTTTTGTTAGGTAAAGGTCTTGTGATCAATTCTTGCTTGCTAAATACACTTAAACACAATCGCTTATATATTGGTGCAAACACTTAACCACAATCGCTAAAACCATTAAAGACAAACACAATGGCTTCTTTGTTCTAAAACTTCTTTCATCTAAACACTTAAACCATTAAACCATTGCTCTTTCCTCTAACACTTAAACCGTCTAACACTTCTTTCATCTTAAACACTTAAACAATGGATTCTACAAACCCATATAGTCAATCTCCGGGCTTTGTAAACCTCTTAACTAGTCAACTAGTTAATGAGAGTTACTCGCCTAGTATTGAACTTGGATCATCAGAAGTGCCTCTGTTTAGTAGMCAATGTTCTGATGATCCAAGCCTTAGAAGGCGAAAAAGACGGAAATGGACACCGAAGGAGGATGTTGTTCTGATCGTGCATGGTTGAACACCAGATCCGGTGATTGGTAATCGCAAATAGCGCATTTTGAAAACGCATTCATGGGTACTTTAACTCAAGTCCGCAGCTTCTTGGAGAGCAAAAGAGAGGCCAGTCATTGCAAGAGGTGGGGGAGGATAACGACCAAGTTTGAAGTTCGTTGGTTTAACCGCTGAAAGACCAATCAAGCGGATAAAGCGAGGATGATGTTATGAAAGCACTCATGAAATTTTTACGATCACCGATCAAGTTCACACTTGATCATGCATGGAGGAGCTTCGCCATGACCGAAGTGGTGTTCGACTTCTTGTGGTAAAGTGCAAGGTTTAACGCAGAAAGCTTGAAGCGAGTTCAGCACGTCCTCAAGCTACCAACCGAAAGCAATGGAGAGGATGTATCAATGGGTCGTCCCGGTGTCAAGGCATCAAAGAAAGCGGCTAAGAGGAATGGGTACAACCAAAGAAGAAGGCAAGGACCTCTTAGAATTACTGAGCATGTGGGAGATCAAGCAAAGGATTTGGAAATCGAAGAGAAGCTTTCTAAGAATAAATTACTGACAACCTCCTTGAAGAACCGAGCCACTTCTGATTTAGAAATGGCGGTTAAGAAAAGCTAATTATGATATGTCATAAGTATGTGTTGTTCTCTGTTCTTTGCTCTTTGTTCTTTGGTTTTTTATCTACTTTACAAGTTTGTTGATGTGTTGTTCTTTGTGCTAGTGTACAAGTTTGCTGATGTGTTGTTCTTTGTGCTAGTGTACAAGTTTGCTGATGTGTTGTTTTTTGTTCGTTGTTGTATGATTGAAGGACAAGCGAGACTAAAAGAGGTGAAGGCCATAGAGATCACGTTTTGGTTTGTAGTATTGTATGGGTCCATTTTGGTTTTGTTTGTAGTATTGCAAACCACAAAAAGTTTGAGAGTCTTGTAAACCACACAAGTTTGTAAAACAATCGATCATGGATTTCCTATATATATGTTTACAAATGTTTATTTACTTGAACACCAACTCGTCTCTTCTTTTATATAAACATCAAACTCAACTCTTTTCTTCTGTTATATAAACATCAAACACACAACTATTCTCTTCTTTTATATAAACATCAAACACTCAACTCTTAAATTCTTTTATTTCTCTACCAAACTCCAACACTTCTCTAGTCTATCCGTCAAACACAAAAAAAATAAAAAATTATGGCATCTTCTTCAAGCAATGCTTTTGACGGATCGGTTGACGAAAGTTTTGATGAAATCTTCGATAAAAAATGCGACAATAAATTCGACTGTTCGACGCGGCGCGAACAAAGCCAAAGAAGAAACGAGCATATATTGAAAGAGAACGTGAACAAGGCCACAACCGCTTATGGAACGACTATTTCAGTGAAAATGCAACATACCCTCCTTATATATTTCGACGCCGTTTTAGAATGAACAAGCCCTTGTTCATGCGTATTGTTGATCGACTCTCCCATGAAGCCCCATTCTTTCAACAAAGAAGAGATGCTATCGGAATGTTTGGTCTCTCTGGACTACAAAAGTGTTCAGCAGCAATTCGGATGATGACATATGGTTGTGCGGCTGACGCGGTTGACGAATACCTCCGGCTCGGTGAAAGTACTGCAATTTCATGCTTGGAAAATTTCGTAGAAGGAATAATATATTTGTTAGGAGATGAGTACTTAAGAAAACCCTCACCAGAAGATCTTCAACGACTACTCAATATTGGAGAGATACGCGGATTCCCCGGGATGATAGGAAGCATCGATGTATGGGAGTGGAAGAATTGCCCTACGCTTGGAAAGGGCAATATACACGGATCGGAAAACCGACAATCGTTTGTGTAGCATCACATGATCTTTGGATATGGCACGCATTTTTGGACCTCCGGTACCTTAAACGATATCAATGTTCGATCGTCATTTGATGATATATTACGGTCGATCAAAGTGAATTACTTTGTCAACGGACGCGAGTATCATTTGGCGTACTACCTCATAGACGGTATTTATCCAAAATGGGCAACTTTTATTCAATCTATTCCCATTCCTCAAGGTCCGAAAGCATCGTTATTTGCTACATATCAAGAATCCGTTCGAAAAGATGTTGAGCGTGCTTTTGGAGTTTTGCAAGCTCGATTTGTAATTGTAAAAAACCCAGCTCTTATTTGGGATAAGGAAAAAATAGGAAAGATTATGAGAGCATGTATCATACTGCACAATATGATCGTAGAAAACGAACGAGATGGATACACTTGATGATCGAATTAACAAGAGGGAAGTAGAACTTCACAAGTGGATATAATGTATTCTACATATATGCCTACAAATCTCGGCAATATGATCGGCATTCGAAATCAAGTTCGTGATGAAAATACATTTATTGAAAGCTGATTTGGGATTGTAAGGCTTTTAGTAGCTCATTAAAAGCAATCAAGAAATTTTTAAGAGATAAAGTAGAGCATCGAGGACTCTTAATGCTCTTTAATTGCTTTTCCAGCTAAGGCTTTAAACATATTAAAAGACATATTTGCTTAATTATTAAAATCTAATATATAATTAATAACTAAATTTAAAATATGATATATATACATTAATAATTACAAATTAACATGTAAACACAAACTTAATTTGAAACCGAATTAAAAACAAGATTCATTCAAACATAAAAATCATATCAAAGAAAGTCAAAAAAAAAAAAGAAAAGAAAAAAATCAAATCACACAAGTTATTTCAAATTCTACACTCATCAAGATTTTTTCCAATTCAAGATTCTAAAATCTTGGGATTTTATTTTTCTATTTTGAAAAATATTTTCTCTAAAACTCCAAAATGAAGATCATTTATTTTAAGTATCTCTACGCCACGCTCTACTAATCAAATTTTTAATTAAAACTTACGCTTTTATAGATAACGTTTTGGAAGATAACGCAACATACCGCTTAACGCTTTATTAAGCTCCCAATCGCCCTTATGAGTATATGATAAATTTAACCCTCAAGATTACAACTAAACGTTTTTTTTTCAATATATATATTTTGTATGTTTTAAATTTCATGTAATGCAATATAAATTTGATTTTATAAAATATTGTATGTTTAAAATTATTATAAATATAATTTATACTTCAAATAAATGATTTTCTAAAATATTTTTTTTTTAAGAACTCCTATTTGAGGTTTACCATTGGACACTCAAAAATTGATGGGGTTCTAAATTTTAAAATGATCCAAAATTTATGATTAAAATATAGTTAAGAACCCCAAAAAGGGTTTAGGAATGGAGATGCTCTAAGAAAAGTAACTCTCGTCGCTTCCTCTGCAGATCTACACTGGACCATAAAATGCAAGGATAGAGTCTGTTTTTTGGATTGAGAAGATGAAGAAGAGGAAACATATTATAATTTTTCCCATCATTGTTTTAATATTATTTTTCTTTACATGTAAATTTTGTATATACATTAATAAATGTCACATGTTTTAATATAATTATTTCATTAATTTTCTCTCTCTTAATATATTATATCATATCTTAACATTTATTTTTTCTATATTTTTCTTTAAAAATTAAAAATAATGGAATCAGACTAACAAATATTGCATGGATTTACTTGAAAAGTTTTCTTTAACACATTTACATTTTTTTTTTATTATGTAATATTTTCTTTTGTCAACTATTTTTGCTTTTATAAGTTCTTCGTATTGAAACGAGTATATCTAATATGCACATAGTCCTTATTAAAATTTGTTCTCATAGTCAATTTATTCATGAAATTAAATCAGTTTTATTAAGGAAAATAATAATTTTTAAGTATTTTTTTTTCTCTCGGTCAATTTTTTTACCATATACTATATATAGATAGGGTTTTAATTTGTTTTTAATGGACCATGACTCCAAGTGTATACCTTTTAATCTTATGATATTATTTAATTTTGAAAATTAAATATAATATTAATTATCTTAAAATTTCGCTTCAATACTGTAATTTCTTTTGAATTACCATTACTTAACAATTTAACATCAATTATTTGTTTTTGGTCAAAAAGAAAAAAACATCAATTATTTGTTTACGTAATTTCAATCCCACTGGAGAACCGGCCCACGAAATCCATCAAAGCCCAAAAGTAAGTAATTGTTTTCTCCATCTCTGCTCTGCTCCTCCACCGTCGCCGCCGGTGAACAATTCAATCGACACTTCGCTGAACTTTGGCGATTCCATGGTTTTGCAGCTGAGAGGTCACTCTCTCTACAACCGTGGAATCTCCTTCCTTGTCTCTTCTTCCTTGAGGAATCTTAGTACGGCTTCTTCGCTTCTTTTGAACTCCGACCAAACCATTACTGAGCCATTGGTGAAATCAGAGCTCGAAGCTCTAGTTCTCAAGCAATACTCCCATGGTAAATTCTACAGTCTCGTTAAAAACGCTGTTGCTTTACCTTCTGTTCTTCTCGCCGCCTGTCAGAATCTGTCTATTGCTGCAAACTCTCACGGTTCCTCCGGCGACTTAGCCGATCGCGTCTTCCGAAGGTTCTCGATCGAAGAAATGGGACGCGAGATACGCGAAGGCAAGTTTGATATTCGTTCATCTTGCGTCGAATTCATCTCTTCAAGTGAAAAGGAACGATGTGATGAATCTCTTGTTCTCCCCAATCTAAAACTCAAAGTGTTGATTGAAGCTATTAGAATGGTTCTTGAGATTGTGTACGATGATCGATTCGCTACGTTTTCGTATGGTGGACGTGTTGGTATGGGTAGGCATACAGCTATTCGTTACCTGAAGAACTCAGTGGAGAATCCACGTTGGTGGTTTCGTGTTTCGTTTGCTCGAGAAATGTTCGAAGAACGTAATGTGGATATACTGTGTGGATGTGTTGCAGAGAAGATCAACGATGGTTTGTTGATTGAGATGATAAAGAAGCTGTTTGAGTTTGGGATTCTGAAGATTGAACTTGGTGGATGTAATAGTGGACGGGGTTTTCCACAAGAATGTGGATTGTGTTCGATCTTGATCAATGTTTACTTTGATGGACTTGACAAAGAAATTCAAGATATGAGGCTAAAGATGAAAGTGAGGAATCCTCGTGTTGGTACGGGTGAGGAGGAATCGATAGGTAATGTGTTCTATAAGCCAGTAAATATTTATGCAGTTAGGTATTTGGATGAGATACTTGTGATAACATCGGGATCAAAAATGCTGACCATGGATTTGAAGAAGCGGATTTTAGACATTTTGGAACAGAAAGTAGAGCTGAGAGTAGATAGACTGAACACATTGATTCATAGTGCAGTGTCAGAGAAGATTAACTTTTTAGGGATGCATCTTCAGGCTGTTCCACCTTCGGTTTTGCGCCCGCCTATGTCTGAGAAGGCGGTGAGAGCAATGAAGAAATATCAGAGGCAGAAAGACGTTAGGAAGTTGGAGTTGAGAAATGCTAGGGAGAGGAATCGGATGACACTGGGGCTGAAATTATTTAGACATGTGTTGAAGAAAGTCAAGCAGAGCAACGGATTCAGATTTGAAGGTGAGATAGAGAATGAGGTTAGGGATATTTTTCAGAGATGGGGAGAGGAAGTCATGCAAGAATTTATGGGGTCCCTTGAAGAGCGCTGGAAATGGCATTGGCTGCTCACCAGAGGAGATTTTCTCTCTTTGAGACATATACGAGAGAAATTACCACAAGACCTGATTGATGCTTATGATGAATTTCAGGAGCAGGTGGACAGACATTTGGCACCGACCCAAGCTAAAAAGGTACTAGAGGATGAGGAGAGGAGAGTAGCAGAAGAAGAGGAACAGAGATATGCTGAAAGGACAGTTGAGGATTTGACTAAGTTATGCATGAAGGTGTCAGCTCCGGAGGAACTTGTTAGAAAGGCTGTTAAGTTAGTTGGGTTCACAAACAACATGGGACGGCCACGGCCTATCATTCACCTTACGAGTCTCGAGGATTCTGATATCGTCAAATGGTATGCGGGTATAGGGCGTAAATGGCTTGATTTTTTCTGCTGTTGCCACAATTATAAGATGGTCAAAATCATTGTAAGTTATCATATAAGGTTCTCCTGTATTTTGACACTAGCAGAGAAACACGGATCCACTAAACGTGAAGCTATTAGACACTACACGAAATATCTCAGAGTATCAGATCTTGACGGGAGTGAAGAGGCGCATTTTCCATCGGAAAGAGAGGTTAAGATGATGGGAGACAAGAACCTTTCAGACCCGAAACCTGTGGATGGCTCACTGTCTTTGCTTTTGATCAGGCTCGCATCTGATGAGCCCTTGCATTCTTGTGCTGCTAATTTCTGTGAACGATCAGATACTATCATGTACCGTGTACATCTACTGCAAAACCGCTTGCGTATCAACCCACTAGACGAAGAGAAATGGGTTCGTGGCATGGGAACAATTCACTCAGCTTTGAATCGGAAATGTCTCCCTTTGTGTTCCACTCACATCAGTGATGTATACTTGGGTAAAATAACTCTTCAGGATGTTGATGGTAGTTCATTCATCGATCTCAGTTGATATGTGTTAAAATGGTCATTCCTGAGATCAGGCGAAAACGCATGCCAAAAGTGTGTGTCGCAAATACATCTGTCCCGATTTCATCTCAATCGATGACCAAATGGATGAATACTTCCGACGCAAATTTTTGGCTGCGCAATGCATCGTATCTGTCAAGCCGTTTGGTTCTCACTTCTCAGGGTCAGGAAACAAAGGTTTGAGCATTAGTTTGGTTGCCTGAGAAATGCAAAATTTGATGATCATCAGCATTCACCTGAACTGTTGATTGCACAGAACATGTTTGTTCCTTTATGATCGTCAGTATCAGACTCGGCATTGTGATCTCATTTGATCTAACCAGAAGTGGCTATGGATGGTGTTATGTGGTTGACTGGATGTTCGATATTTGGCGAATTGGCGGTTGGCAATTGACAGTTAAATAACTACCCACGACACTTGTGCGTTTGCCTTTTTTCGCATAATTTCTCAATCCTACAATGTCTCTTATTGTAGTAGTGAGACAGTTAGAAGAACATTTCGTTTCTTTTGTATCATGTAAAGAAGTGAGGTCAATAGTGTTCTGGTTTAAAGGAAAGTAAGGGCGTCTAAAATAATTACGAAAATGTAGGAGTGATTATGTGAATACAAGAAGTTTTGGGGGACAATTTGCAAAAAGACATGAAGAATCAAAATATGTCACGTGTCCCTCACATGGTTTGCCGACGGGAAGCATTAGGGGGGTAAAGTCGGAATAAATGTGAGATCTTCATCTTGTCCGTCTCTCTTCGAAGCTCTGAGCTTTTGGTTGCTTCAGTTCAGTCACTAAACAAGATTGACATGATTGTAGAAAGCAAACTATAAGATCGAGTGAGAGGAGTAGAAGAAGAGGAAGGATTGATAAGAGCAAGAAAGGAATTTTAAAACCATGGGAGGTTATGTGTTGGGTTCGGCCAGATCGGGGCAGACGATAATGGTGGCTCTTGTTCTAATGGTTGGATCATTTTACGCAGGCTCTATCTTCGGAAACAATTCACCTATTTACATTTCCCAACCTTCTTCTTCCAATTCTTCTTCTTCTCCACCATCGCAATCTGGTTCGCTCTCTCTCCCTCTCCCTATGTATTTTTCTCAAAGTCTATCCTTTTCTCTGTACATCGTTAAATTTCCTTGCTTGGCTTGATTTTTGGTTTCCGGAGCTAAATTGATTGAAACCCTTTTGAGTTTCTCTTCTAGATCGAACGCTTTCGAAGGACATAGATCTCTCAATTTAGCTCGCTAGTTTCTTCTTTTGTCTTCAGTTTCTGCTGGATTAGGACATGAATCGATAATGCAACAGTTTTTTGGTTGCAGGTCCATCGAATTTTGCTAACAAAATTGAGCTTACTTACCGGAGAATTCCTGTTTCGATCCCTGAGAGTGGGGTGAATGTTTGCCCTTTGAAGTTCAATGAGTATATCCCTTGCCACAATGTCACTTATGTACAACAGCTTCTCCCAAGCTTAAATGTTTCCAGAAGAGAAGAGCTTGAGAGACATTGCCCGCCACTTGAACAGCGTCTGTTTTGTCTGGTGCCTCCGCCAAAAGATTATAAGATACCAATACGCTGGCCTACCAGCAGGGATTATGTATGGAGAAGCAATGTGAATCATACACATCTTGCTCAAGTGAAAGGCGGGCAAAATTGGGTGCATGAACAAGGTCAGTTATGGTGGTTCCCTGGTGGCGGTACTCATTTCAAACACGGAGCTCCAGAATACATCCAAAGGTGTATTTGAAATTATCATTTTTTTTTTGGTTTTTGGATTGCTTTGGAATCCTATGCGGAAGAAACTTAGACCGGGTTTTATACTTATGCCTAATGCATTTCTCTGAACTATTTGTATGTAACTTCAGGTTAGGAAACATGACGACTAACGAAACAGGCGACCTACGTTCAGCTGGGGTTGAACAAGTTCTTGATGTTGGATGTGGAGTTGCTAGCTTTGCAGCATATCTTCTTCCTTTAGGTATACAGACAATGTCCTTTGCTCCTAAAGATGGTCATGAAAACCAAATTCAGTTTGCGTTGGAGAGAGGAATCGGTGCAATGATCTCTGCCATAGCCACCAAACAAATGCCATATCCCGCAGCCTCATTTGATATGGTTCATTGTTCAAGATGTCGTGTTGATTGGCATGAAAATGGTATGTCTCTTGTGATGTTCTTTCTGTTTGTCAATCCCTTGCTTGGTTTTGTATCGCTTGCACCTAATGGCAATAATTTGCGATTGATTCTGCAGATGGTATCTTGATTAAAGAGGTTAATCGTCTTCTCCGACCCAATGGATACTTTGTTTATTCAGCACCACCTGCTTACAGAAAGGATAAAGATTTCCCTATGATTTGGGATAAGTTGGTCAATCTAACTACCGCAATGTGCTGGAAGCTCATTTCTCGAAAGGTACAGACTGCAATATGGGTTAAAGAAGATGACGAGGCTTGCCTTAGGAAGAATGCGGAGCTAGAGCTTGTAACTATATGTGATGAGGAAGATGTTTCAAAAGCTTCATGGAAAGTTCCTCTTAGAGACTGTGTGGACATTACTGAAAACGTACAACAGAAACCCTCTTCTTTAACTGAACGTCTATCTGCATATCCGACAAGTCTAAGAAAAATAGGTACATTTCTTCTATTCAGTTCATTGTAGAAACGAAATTATGTTCCATCTGATTTCTTTAATTCATTTGGAAAAACTTTCACAAGGCATCAGCGAAGAGGAGTTTACATTGGACACAAACTTCTGGAGAGAACAAGTGAATCGTTACTGGGAGTTAATGAATGTTAACAAGACTGAATTACGAAATGTGATGGACACAAACGCATTCATTGGTGGATTTGCCGCAGCTATGAACTCATATCCCGTTTGGGTCATGAACGTTGTACCTGCTACGGTGAACAATACCTTATCCGGAATTTACCAGAGGGGCTTAACTGGTGCATATCATGATTGGTAAGCAAATATGATCACTTTCTCAAAATTAATCCTTTCTCACTTAACTTTAGCACCAATAGTAAAACTTTTGTTGTATGTGTTGGTAGGTGTGAGCCATTCTCAACATATCCCCGTACATATGATCTGCTACACGCAGACCATCTCTTGTCTCACTATAAAATCCACGGTGATGGTTGTTTATTAGAGGACATCATGCTTGAGATGGACCGCATCATACGCCCTCAGGTAATTTACATAGCACTAACCTATCTCATCTTTTTTCTTATGTCTGTGACTGGAAGTAGTTTTTAATACGGATTTTGGGGTTTGCAGGGATTCATCATTATCAGAGACGAGGAATCGATCATCTCAAGAGTTCGAGACTTGGCTCCAAAATTCCTTTGGGAAGTTGAAACACATGAGCTTCAAGACAGATACAAGAAGACTGAAACTGTTCTATTTTGCAGAAAGAAATTCTGGGCAATCGTATGAAACATCTATTTGTGTAGATGAATAGAAAAATTCTTTTTTTTTTTAATATATATATCTTTTGGTTATTAAGAGAAAGAACTTACAGAATTACTTATGTAATGTTTGTTCATTGATTGACCGTAATAGATGTCTCCTTGTACATGTTTTGTTTCGCCACACTCTTAATCTCATAACCAAATTTTAGGTTCAAACTAGTCCTTATGGTTATCTGCATTTGCTAGTTTGCTCTCATTCTTTCATCCTTGTCTGTTAAAGCCCATCGCTTGGAGTGCGCATTAGTCTACAGATTCTAAACTGTTGTTTAGGTACATGAGTTTGACTCCTGAGTGAAAATCTCAGTCGTGTGCTTTTTTTTTTTTTAATTATAGTTGATTGCTAAACATTTTTGCAGTAAGTATGATGGAGAAGCTGAAGGAGGCTTTGCATTGTTCTCTAATGATCAATGAGAATCAATGACAGAATCCAAAATCTGAATACTTTTCACATCATTTTATAAACTAAAAAAAAAAAAACCAAAACTCTTTAAAAAAGAAGCCGAAACGTTTAGTTACAAAATAAAAAGCATAAGCTGTTTGTTGTTCCCAAAGTGAGTTTGCTCTGTCTCTTTTATTCACACTTGGGCTCTCTTCTTCGTCGTCCTTCTTCTTCTATCATCTCGAATTTAGTCTACAACTGATTGAATTACCCATCGATCTTGGCTTCATTATTCCCAGGAACAAAGCATCTGATCCTTGAATTCGGAAATAAAAATCTCTAATTTCTTCACTCCATATGGAGTTTGCAGGATCAACTCAGTCTACAGATTGTTCTTCAGGTACATGAATTTGACTCCGGTGTGAAAATCTTCAGTCTGTGTGCTGATTTTTTTTTTTTTTTAATTGAAAATTTTGCAGTAAGTATGATGGAGAATCTGAAGGAGGCTTTGCATTTTATCTGCTCATTTAATTTCTGGAGGATGGCTTTGTTTTGGAACATTGCCCTCATTTTTTCTTACTTTCAATTGCTTAAAAAGAGTATCTTTGGCTCAAAATCAAGTACCTCTTCTTCCTCTAATCATTCATGGACTAATTCACACAGACCTATTTGTGTTATCACTGGTGTAAGTTCATTCTCTTCATTGCCTCGGGACTGTGTAATGTAGTAAACTCCACTATACCTGTTAGTCTTATCTGTTTCTGCTGTTGTGATTCATTGCAGGCTACTTCGGGCCTTGGAAAGGCCACTGCGTTTAAGCTTTCGAAGAAAGGTTTCTACGTTGTTCTTGGTAAAAAAAAAGTGTTTCTTTTCCTTAGCAGCTAGATATTTAGAAAAAAGAGTTCATTTGGATCTCTTGTTCAAATAATCTCTCATGGAATAGATGTTTGTTGATATGAGCCAATGCATCAGGAGATGATAAGTTGGGAACATGTCTTTTTCATATATTCAAAGTTAACCAGTGGCTGAATCTTTCTTTGCAGTTGGACGGTCCTCCCACTTGCTATCGAAGGTTTTCTACGGTCCCTTTTATTTCCTTATACGGATAGAAGAACTCACAATTTTCTTGATGCAAGAATCTTTGTGGCTGTCACTTTTTGTTAACAGACCTTGAATGAAATTAAGAGGCAGAATGAGGATGCCCAACTCAAAGCTTTTGAAGTTGACATGTCGTCTTTTCAATCAGTTTTGAAGTTTGGAAACTCTCTAAAGCAATGGCTTTTAGAATCAAATTTACATTCTTCGATACAACTGTTGGTGAACAATGCTGGAATATTGGCAACATCGAGCCGGCCAACCGTTGAAGGCTTTGACAGGTAACGTTTTCACAATAGTTTCATAACTTCGAACATTTAAAGGTTACACTTTCTGTCTTTAATATTTGTCAGGATGATTGCTACAAATTATGTCGGCGCTTTCTCTTTGACCAAACTTCTCTTATCGCTCCTGAGAAACAGCCCTGTGCCTTCACGAGTCGTTAATGTTACATCTTTTACACATCGTTCTGGTGAATAGTTTCTCACACGTAATCTGATCTTATGGTTTTCTATTTTACAATGAGAGTAAGATAGTTATTGTCTTTTCCTGGTATTTTTTTTCTCTGTAGCTTTTGCTGAAAGGTTTGACATGGATTCTGTTACTGGAGTGAACTTTTCGAGATCGAAGCAGTATCCTTGTGCTAGGATCTATGAGTATTCTAAATGTAAGAAAACCCACTCATAAGTACAAGCATGTGTTTTCTCTTATACCGTAATGATGCTGATATTGTTTCTGATCATTTGTTAACTAGTATGCCTTCTACTTTTCTCGTATGAGCTGCATAGACAGCTTCACCTCATGGATGATTCACATCACATCTCTGTTGTGTACGCGTCCTAAATACTCATTTCTCTTTACCTTATCGCTCACTTATGTGGTTTCTACTGTTCATGATTGAAACAACGAGTCTTAAAGTTAAGCATTTTACTCTCTTAAAACAATCAGGCCCTCTATTATTCTTCTTCTGTTTGTAAGTTTTGGGATTATGGTTTACTTATGTGATTACACTTTTCTTTTTGTTGTAGAGCTATAGATCCAGGAGTAGTCAAAACAAACATAATGCAAGAGCTTCCTTCATATATACAAGTCATGGTGTTTTGCGGTCTCAAGATTCTTAGACTCATGCAGTCCCCAGAGGATGCAGCTGAATATGTCATTGATGCTGCTTTAGCTCCACCTGTAAGATCTGCTGTTTTTGGAATTCTTCATCTTATCTAACATCAATCTTATGTGGTTGATGAGCTCTATTTTGATCTGTTTTTGCAGGAAATATCAAGCAAATATTTCTTTGGAGGAAACGGCAGGACCATCGAATCTTCAGCCCTTTCACGTGACACAAAACTGGCTAAGGAACTCTGGGACACATCATGTCTCATATTCAACGAATTGCAACAAACTTACACTGGATAATCAAAATCTTCTATACATTTGTTTAGTTTTGGCTAATGACGTAATCCTAGGATCCAAACTATATCAACTTCTGGTTTCGTCTACAAGTGTCCTTATAAAATCAGTTTTTGTGTTTCGTGTTCCTGTGTGTTAGCATATGTCAATGAAACGTTGATTCTTCTTTTTTAAAACTTTGAATTTATTGTTACCAAAAGATTGGTTGTCAATTTTTGAGCCATCCAAATTAAAGTGTGATTAGACCAACAATCTGCTTTTAATCCCATTGTGGTTATTACAAGTTGATAATTCTTTATTGAAAAGTATGATTCCAAATCAAAATTAAATTAAACGAAGAAAGGATAACTATAACACATTAACACTAAATATTATATAAAAATAGGTGTTTCTACTAGTTTCAATCTTTTTTTGTTTTCTTAATAAATTCTCCAACGAGACAGGACAAACTAAGAAAAAAACAAACAAGTGTGAACACATTTTGTAAAGAACCTCAAAAAGGGTAGTGAAAGTCTCCTTTTCACATATAAAAAAACACATACATGTTTTTGCATTGGCCCCTTCGTGAAGGAAGGTATAAAGATACAAAACGAATAAGCCGAAAGTCAAAGAAAAACTAAAGAAGAATATTTCGTTTGACAGTGCCACCTAGCTTCAAAATTAGAGCTTATATAAGGAGAAGCATCCTCACAAAAATGTTTTAATCTTATCACTAACCAAACCAAGAATCATATTCCCAAATCACAATCCCATTTGGTGTGTTTCCCACTTGCAAAGTGAGAGAGCCAACACAAATAGAGGAGCTTCTTCTGTTTTTGTACATAGTTAAGAGAAGATGCAGGACATGAGAGATCAAAATCCTCCACAAGGTCAGATTTTTTCTTCGTTATTCAATAATGAATCAGGCATATTATATAGATTTTGTAGTACTTACATTTCTTGACAGGATATCCAGCTGCAGAACAAGTCTCTGCACAACCAGGACAAGACAAAAAGAAGAAGAAACCACGGTTTTTCGAGACAAAGCAGAAAGGAGATAGAGGATGCATTGAAGGATGGTAAGGCTATATAACTAGCTAACAAAATCATTATCTGTTGATTGCAACCAAAACTAGCTAATAAGCAAAACAATTGTCTTTTTTTGTTTGTTTCTTCCTATGCAGTCTCTTTGCACTATGCTGCTGCTGGATTTGTGAAATGTGTTTCTAAGGAAAAGAAGGAACACTACAGTGTGTGAAGCTTTACTCTTCTGTATCTACGAATGGCTTTCCTTATCTAAATTATTTCCTTGAGAGAGACTGCAGAACCAATCTGAAACTTCCTAGACTATCTGTGTTGTGTGTTGTAAGAAGATTATTACTCTAATAATGTAAAGGATCATCATAGTTTCTCAGTTGGTATATTTATCATCATATTTTATGAGTCTTACAAGTTTTAGACTTGGCCACATAAGTCCAAAACAAAAATCAAATATCATACAATTATACAATCAAAACCCAATATCATAACAATGATACAATAAAAATAAACTGCTTCATAAATATTTATTACTAAAACCAAAAATCTCTACAATCGAGAATAATAATATTAGTATACACCTCACTCAAAAAATGTCTTCCAAAACGTAAGAATATCTCTATGTACACTGACCATGTGATTAAAACCTGCAAGTAGTTGCAAAGGTCAAAAGCATGATGATGAAGCTCCATATGTAACAAACCTATTTGCTCCCGAGGTTTTCGTAACTGAAGCCTTCAGATATAGTCCCCAATCTCTCGTGGTCTCCTATAAGAAAAAACACTTGTGGTTACTTTACTATTCTATTTTTTTACTTTCTTGCAAGACTTACTGGTGTCTCTAGTTCCTGAATGATTTAGCTCTTTACATACTAGCTGAGATGAGCCAAAAACTCTCAATGAAATCTATTGAACTAGGGAAATAAAAGAAGAGGGACATCAAGTACGACATAAATCTTCTTTCTTTTGTAATAACAAAGCTTCACGTGCTCACCTTGATGTTCTACCGTTTTGCTAGAGTCCAGGAAGTTTTCAGCATCAGCCAATAGGAATGGTGATCTATCGTAGCTCTCCAGAATATCTGGTATTAAACAAGCAAGTCACAGTAAAAAAAAAAACAATGAATCCTAAATTCTTTATGCCAAAACTGCAGTTGCTGTGCGAGTTTGTGCACAAATGTCTGCTTAACATGTGTGCTAAGGAAAAAAAGAGAGCCTATATGAAAATGAGACCTGAACTCTGGGAAAAATCAGCTGTCAGATCAGAGAGGCTGAAGTTCCGAGGAATTTGACCTAAGAACCCAAATGTAGAAGCGTCTGCATCAACAAGTGGATCATTGAGGGATTGACTGCTGGAATCGTTGCTGAAAGATGCAATGGAGGCAACTCCAACTGTGGAATGTGCATCACCACCATACATGTAAGGAGCACAGTTTGAATATGCAGTCTCATATTTAATCATTCCTTGCATCAAAGGCATATTTGTGGCCTGCGAGGAGAGCAAGTTTTGTGGAGGATCAACTCTTATAGAATTGGTTGAAAAGTCCACATAAGAATGTATATTTGTGTTAATCGCTGAGCCTCCATTGAGGTATGCACTTGACAGATTAGGAGAGGATTGATCTGAGTCCTTGTGTTCCAAGCATAATTGTTGCTGATTCACTGTTGAAAAAATTACATTAGTTGCAGCACAAAAACAAAATTCACAACTCCTTACTTCCCTGCAGTATCTAACCAGTAGAAAATAATACCCTCATACAGTCAAAAGTCTATGGACTCAGTTCATAGTTGTGACTTAATAGGATAATAGATCTAGATTTTAGAAATGCTTTGATTCATTAACTTGAATGGATGGATGCATGAGTCGGTGAAAGAAGCCTATCAATACTTCAAACAAAAAATCTTGGCCCACCTAAATTACTCTAAGAGAAAACAATTCTGTGTTACTAAGCTAGATTAATCTTAAGAGCAAAATTCATCAGCTTGTGTTCACCAGTGGAATTGAAAGATAAGCTTCTATGTATGAAATAAAAAGTTGCATATGAAAGGATACAAAGAAAGTTTTCTAAAGACAATATTTAGTACCTTAATTCCTGAAGAGAAAATGAAGTTCAATATCATGAGCTTTCATAAAAAGACAAATCCAGAAATGAACAATCTATAAAAAATGAAAGTCATACATATCTTACTTGATGGATCATGAGAACCATTCCTGTTTTGGACGGAAGCCCCTCCGGTTGGATGAATCTGATGCATGTGGTTTACCTGCTGCTCAAGCAGCTTGTTATATTCCATTATCTGGTGCTTTACCATGAGTCTCAGATAATATGCCCTGAAAAATTCTCGGTTCTCTTCTTCAAGCTTCTGCCAAACTGTCAATTCAGAGAAGGAAAATATGCTACCATGATTATCTAAGGATGTCATAAACTTGAAAAAAAAACAAATAATTTCGATACCTATCACTCTAAGTGAGAGATCAAGAAATCAGAACCAACATTGAACAAAGAGAATTACCCAACTAGGTACTAATTGTGTCAAAAAAAAAACCCCGAGAAGTGTTGAGGTTACCTAGTTCTGTAAAACCAGGTTCGATCTTAGCCTGCTCTAGTAGAGTGTCCACAACTTCTTTCCGGTTCATGTAAAGCTGGAGGCATCGTTCAATTAGATTCTGAACCTGCAAAGAAACAACAGGGCAGAAGGAAAATTATGTCACATTTTCTGAAGTATACACCAAAACAAAGGCCTTCCTAAATAATTCCAATGTACAGGCAGAGAGAGGGCAACAGAAAAAAAAAATAAAGTGAAGATCACATGGCTAACAAAATTGTTAAGAGAATGAAATATTGTCATGTCCACATACCAAAAAAAATAAATGCAAATGAGTATAAACTTTCAAGAGAAAAAAAAAAAAAGAAAGAAATTATACCGATTGTATATCTTCACGTGACACTCTTCTCACTGTTAAACTTGACATGGCTGAAATATTAGTAGAAGCGATCTTGTTCCTGTCAGAAGAAGAATCTCATTTCTGTCAGAATAACAACTCTAGTCTGATAACCAACATGTACTTAGCTGAGAAAGCATACAATTGAAACTTTTAAAATCAAAACATTTTTTGATTAACATGAATACTAACTAACAAAATTATTAGTAATTGCATCCCCCATGAGACAACAACAACAAAAAAAAAAAAAAAAAAAAAGGATTTGGAGCTTAAAATCGGATCGAAAACTAGAATATTCGTGGCAGATATCATAAAAGGCAAGATTTGTGAATTGATAACAAGGGACGAGAAAACCTCATAGAAGAAGCGATCAGAGAAACCCTACCGGAACCCGAAAGCAAATCGTCGATACAGAAAAGAGGAACCAACTGACCTCTTTCTTTATATTTTGCGGAATTAATGCTAACGAGAATCTGCCACGTGGATAACGGTGAGATCCCAGGTTTTAATTTTAATATTTGCTTAATTTACTTACACGCATTCATGATTGAATAAGATATGATTTTCAACAAAATATATTGTTTTTTTTTTCTATCGAAATTTTACCAAAGAAGTGTATTCGAATTCAAGTATTTACAATGACTTGTTTTAAAAGAACATATTATATCTATTATTTAATCACGAATTTTTTTAAAAAAATTCTAAAATCCAGTGGTTATTAAACTAATTATTTTGAAAAGTATTTTAAAATCTACTGTTATTGAAAACATTTTGAGAGTTTGATTTTTAATGATTTTATGAGATTTTAAGAGATTTTTTTAACTTAAAATAATCTATGTTATTTTAATCATGGATTTTAAAAAGTCTTCTAAAATCCTGAACTAATGATTTTGAAAACAAATTTAAAATCAACTGTTATTGAAAATATTTTAAGCATTGGATTTTTAATGATATTTTTCGAAGATTCTTTAGTTAAAAATATATGGTTTTAAGTGGGATTTGGGAGGATTTTACAGCAAATCATAACAACTTTCATAAATTCACCTAAAATCATCAAAATTAGGGGTGGGTGTACGGTTTTCGGTTTGCTTTCGGTTCTGTTCTTTTCGGTTTTACGGTTTTTCGGTTTTATGAAAACGAAACCTATATAAAAACCGTATATAATTCGATTTGATTACGATTTTTGTTTCGGTTTTACGGTTTACCGGTTTTATATATAAAAACCACATGCAATTAGGTTCGGTTTGGTTTCAGTTATTTTTTGTTTATTCCATAATTTTTCATTAAAAATAACATTAGATTTTTATCTTGAACTATATCATCTTTGATTTAAAATCTATGAGACCGTGAGTACATTCAAACATATTTGATCAGTTAAATGTTACACGTAATATAATTATGAACTCTATCATTTTTTTTTCCTTCGTCTAAAATACCGTGAAAACACCAATCAAGTTCTATTGATCAATTTATATTCGGCAAAAAGGTTGCAAAACTGATGAGGTAAGTTCTGTCGAACACAATTGATAATGAACGCAATCCATAACTAACACGCCTCGTTTTGACTGTTTATGCTGCAAGAACTTATAAGCATATGAGCATCCGGTATTTCAATGTAGTTAGGTTCAAGCTTTTCGAGCTGTGAAAAATATGTCTCAAATAGAATCAAATTTTATGTTGGATCGGTTTGGTTTGAACATTTTCAGTTCGACAATTTTATTTTTGTATATATTAATATTGAGAGAATTTTGGTTCATTTAGTGTAACAACATTCGGTTTGGATTCGGCTCGAATAATTCAATATAGAAAATTCTAAGCCAATCAAGTTATAATAAAATCTGGTTCGAGTTCGGATTGATGTATTATGGTTCGGGTTTTATGCCCACATTTAAAATCTTCTTTTCACATTTAGTTTTTTCATATATGAAAACTAATAATATATTTGAGTAAACATCGAATATGAAATGAAACCAACCCGTGCTACCCTACTTTGACACCATAGATTTTCTTGAATTTGAAAATAAAGGTTACACTTAAAAAAAAATTTAATCAATATTACTGAAAAACTTTGAATAGAAGAACTACAGAAATAATCCATTTGGGGGAATTAAAAATCCTATATCAGTAAATTCCAAAGTAATTCGGACTTTTAATCCTAAATCCTTGAAGATGGTAATTCTTTTTATCTTATTATCAAATATTTGAAAATAACCTTAACATATGTTAATATTTACTTTCTGATGTCATTGGTATTAAGATCATTTGTTAATTTTTTATTAAAGTTATAATTGTAAATTTAATTAGCACCTAAAAAAATTAAATTGTGATTTTTCAGTATATCAATCTTTCGACTAAGGAATACCCAAAGATTCGTAATATTTTCTGGAGAATACATTTATAGAAATAACATTTAATTTAATGAATGACAAATAATAAGGTAATTCAAAATTATTATTTAAATATTAAAATCATTGCAATATTATAATTAAAACACATTATATATTTTACTTGATTTATAAATCCTGAGAAAGACGAAGAGGACACGTGGAGGATCCAGATGATCTTAGCTGATTAATGCATCAAGGGTCATGATTAAGCAGAAGGATCTATGGTCAGGATTAAGCGGTTAAAACAAGGGCTGAGATTTAGTAGATTGCAAGATTAGTGTAAACATAATAGCTTTATATGGCGCATTGAAGTTGTAACTTGTAAACACATTTAGCGAATTTGTTGAATAGAGTTTCTTGTTTTTTGTTTCTTTCTTGTTCTTGTGTTCATCTGTGTTCTTGAGTTCTTGAGCTTCTTGCTCATTGATTCAACAACAGCGTAAATTTCCTTATTTCATCAAATTTCTTTGGTCTATTTCTACTTTTGAACGCCAAGTTGTTGCTTTGAATAGCATTGCTTGGAGGTTTTGTTGTGATTCGTATTGTGTCTTGCCCACTGTGAATCACATGTATCAAATCCATATGGAATTTAGAAATCCTTATTGATTTTGAAATCAGACATATGGATTTTAAAATAACATGGTTTACCCATAAAATTTGAATACTTATAATTTTCGCTTCAAATCTATTTAAAATCTAATGTGGATTTTGAAATCCAACATTAAATCATTAAACAAATAACACATGATTTTAACTAGTATTTAGAAATCAATGAATGAATAACACGTCATTTCAACAAGGATTTTAAAATCAATGAACCAATAACACATGATTTTGCTTTGGATTTCTAAATCAGTTAAAATTCATGAACCAATAAACCCCCCTTAGAATATAAAGTTCTGAATTCGAAATATTGAAGAACTGATTCGTGAGTGAAACAAATCTTTCAAGGTTCACGAAGAAAAGAAAATAAGCTGCGTATTTAGTATGACAAAATCACATTTGGCCCTATAAGGATCTCTCTTAAAAGATCCTATGACAAAGAAACTTCAAGGGGAAACAAGTTCTTGAATCACTAGGAATCAAGAGGACGGTAAAGCGAGTTACCTGTAATAAGGAGAAACTCCGCAACGGTTATGATTATCAACAAGGCCTTCATCCCGCTAAGAAATCGTCATAGTGGTCATCATCGCTATCGATATGATTAGCAGCAGAAGAATTAGCAAGCAATCTCATGCGTTTGATGAGGAAAACATTGTAGTAGTAACTGAGGAGATCCTTCTCACTTTTTCTTGGAAAGGAATTGGAAGCAAATTCCCAAAATCCATCACTACTTGACAAAGGATTCTTTTTCACAAGAGCTTCGAACCTTTGCTTTTCTTTGGCCGTCCACGACTTTGACCCAGCTTCTTCACCCATTTCATCAAATTTCCACGTATAGAAAGCACGGTTAATTTCCTTTTCCAAAAGCTCCCGTGCTTCTTTAGTGTGTCGTTTTATGCAATTGATTGACCTAGGATAAGTACAAGAACAAAAGTCGGATCTTCCTTCGCCGACTTTTTTGTAGTGAACTGTCTTCTTTAGGCTGTATGTTGGCCAAACACCAGTTCCCAGCCATCTTAGAGTATTGGAATCTCCGGGACTACCGTAAAATTTACCCTTCTTGGTAGGGGCAATCCAAACCGGAATTTCAGCTTGGAACCCCGGACCGATCGGGATAACTGGTCTTGTTTTGTTGGATCCGTGGGTTACATCTTTGGGAGTCTTTTTGCTAACATCTTTAGGGTTAGGTGGGTTTGAATCACCAGCAGATTGTCGTGAAGAAAAACAGAGATGTGAGGATTGGACAGAAGACTTCGGTTTTTTGCTTTTCTTCTCAAAATTTGAATCGCTACTATTCTCTGAAGAATCTCCAGGAGCTGTAGAGACTGCATCATCCCTCCAAGGCTGTTCCCGTGTCCTTTTGTTCTGGCAAGAGACAGAGATACCTGTCAGAGCCACCGAGACAATGCCTTTTGGCTGGTAAAGAGAGGACTCTTTCGCATTGGCATGCTCATAAGGAGTCACCAATTTTCGTTTGCGTCCCATATTTTTCTGACACTCTCGCGAGCTGTCCCAACTCGACTTAAATACAGTGAATAAAATCCAAAAGTAGGGCTTTTTTCAAGCATCCATACGCGTGGAGACATAATAGTGCTGCCTTACTGCCCAGATATAAGCTGGAACTAAAGTCAAAGAATGCATTACCTTGAAACACCTGCCAGCGCCGTGATTCGCAGCACCACCAGAAGAATCTCCTCTGCCTATAAAAATCTCTGGAGGCATTGGGAAAAAGTTTTAATTAAAACTATCGTGTTTCCTTTTTCTACTTCTCACTCTAAATGTACGAGATCAAATCTCTACCCACTATATTATAGAGCAACTTTAACGTTTTATTCACAGATTTTTTTATGGGCACCATGTATCTGGTTCGTGTTCGCCAATAGGGAAATACTCGTGGTGGTGACTAAGGCTCCAAGAGGAGTTTCCTACAAGTCCACCACGGGTAAAGCACTGGCCCATAGACCTAGTGATCAGATGGCTCAAGAATATTGTTTACACCCGTGGGGTATAACAACGGACTATCTGAATTTACAGCATAGTCCAAGGCTTCTCCTACCACACGGCCAACCCATGTAGTTTTTTTATAATGTTATATGTACCAAAAATGTATCAAATAAAGCTCCTTTTTTTACTTACTATCATAAGACATACCCGATGTTTCAGAAGAGCAGTTGGTCAGTTTTTCAGGAATGGACCGAATGGTGCACAACGTTGCTACACTTTCTGATCTATACAAATCCCTTGCCCTCTTGACAGCCAAAGCAGTCTAGAAAGAGAAAGAGTAGTCAGGTATATTTTCATGGTCTTTTAATTAAAAGTAAGAAAGCAACAAGTAGAACAAAATACAAAAATAAAACAGTGGATGTCTTTAAATGCATTGTGTAAATGAAGATTCAGCAGTATCAATAGGTATAGCAACAGCATACCTTGCAAGCGTTAAAGGATTTGGAGATAATGCTCTCGAATACATCTGGATGCAATTCAAAATACTCCGTTAAGTACTCCTGGACTGATTGGTCAACAATTTCCCTGACATATGGATTTCCTAATCTCGTCTTGCAGATATTGGAGACAAAATATTAGTGCGAACAATTAATCGAAGAAAGTGGAAAAATATCACTGCTTGCTACACAGATATCATTGCCAAATAGGAGGATTAACAATCACTATGATCTTGCGTACCTGTGTTTGACCTTCAAACTCAGGTCTTGGAACAATGACTGAGACAATGCAAGTTAGTCCTTCAATAACATGCTCCTCACGCAAGATAATATCCTTGTCCTGAACAAAATCAACAACAATAAATCTCACCACCAGTTGTACAAAACATCAGAAATGCCTTCCTGACAGTGGTAATATTATGTAAGCTGTAAATTATATTATTGTCTTTAAAAATTATGGAGGTGCTGAGAACTTTTACAGCAAAGTCTACTATGCTGCAGATGTGAAACTATTCAAATTCGGTTAAATCTGTGAAGAGGGGGATATATTGGCAAATTGCCCATGCAGCTTTTCATGAAAAAAAAGATGTGAACTGATGATGGCAAAAAATGTTCAAAAACCTCGTAAATAGAGAAATAGCGTCACATAGACAAAACTGGTTAGTGATGTTGACTAGTCTTATACCTCAACAAGCTTCGACTTTTTCACAAGGCTGTTAAAAGTTCTAGTTATTGACGATTTCACACCATCTATGTGTGTTCCACCATCCATGGTGCGGATACTATTGGCATATCCCAGCATTTTGGCTGAATATCCATCTACGCACCTAGTACAACAACAAGACAATAAAACTGGGATCAGATCAATAGGATCTTGTTCAAAGTAACTACAACATCCACATACAATAGTACAAAAAGGGAAATACCATTGAAGTGCAATGTCCACGGTGGTACCATTTATCTCTTTTCTGAAGCCCAGCACATCGTGAAGCGGTTTCTGAAGAGGTGCAGTCAGTTAATATTTATCAAAATAACAGATTTGAAGTTATGTGAGGAAGAAAACTAATGATATTTCCGTATTGCATTTTGCACTATAAAAGCTTGGCATCGTCCAACATACAAAAAGCTGACAAGCTTCCTACAACTAAAAAAAAAAATAGTTCTGGACGCAAACTCTCACCTTATCAGCATTTATCCAACTAATGAATTCACTTAAGCCTCTAGCATATAAACATTCTTTATTCGGATCGTTATCCTCCATTTCCAGAGAAACTGTAACCTGCACACACTATAAAATATAGAGCACTTAAAATAGACAATCTCTGTCCCATTCCAAAAATCATCATAAACCTACAAAACCAATCCTTCTACTCTTGAAGTACTCAGAAAATTTCAAACAAATATAAGCAAAATATGTTTGTTTTAGTAATAAGCAGAAAAAAAAAGAAAAAACTCAAAACCCTTTATTTGCTGAACTTACCAGTTTAATATCTTGCAGTGATACCCTTTTCACAGCTCCACTGTACATTGCTGAAACTTACGAAACAGATGTTTGTTCCTGGCAGGAAGAAGCAGTAGAATAGATTTTAATACACGAAAAACTAAAAAAGTATGTAACACGAACACAGAACAAAACCACCCACAGTCGATCAGAGACTATTCTATTTCACTACATTGGATAAAACTCCACACATTCGGACAAGAAATGCAATGCAAGACAACCCTGAAACCAATTCTAGTTTCAAGAACAAAACAAAATCCAGAGCACATCAACCAGAGAAAGTTACTACTATTTCCATTTGGCCAAAATCAGGTTTCTCAATCAAAATCCTACAAACCCCAATCTACAAAAGCTCAGTAACAAAAGAACAAACAAGTGACAAACAGAAATAATATATTGAAACATTTTCTGGAAAAAAAACACATCAAAATCACAATTGTTCAATCCTCCACAATATTTCATCAAAAAAAAAAAACTTCGATTAATAATAAACCAATTAAGACGAAAGAGAAACAATATCAAACTTATATGCAATTCTAACGTTCAAAGAGAAACCAAACAAGTGTATTCACAAACAGAGCCAAATCAAAATTGAATTTTGAAAAATGGATCAAATCGATTTCTAACAAAGAACAGAACATAGTTGTGAATTAAAGACCCAGAGAGATTTACATCAACCCTACCGGTGTCCTCATCGTCACCTTAATCGATTCCGAAATTTACGGGAGAAAATCTCGAAATCGATAGAGAGAGAGAGATAATTAAAATTAAAAAAAAAAAAAAAAACCTTACTTTTGAAGAATCATCAGCGAATTAAAGAGAATCAATTTCCCAGAAAATTTTATGAAACCGTCAGTTATATATACGGAGAAGAAACATCGAAATATATGAGGACATTTATAACCATAAATGCCGAGCGAACGAAAAACAAAAAAAAAACTTTACAATTCAAAAGATTGATTTGAAATATTTGAAAGAATATACAATTTCAACTTTATATTCAAGTGTTAGTAGATATGGTTACACCTCTTCAATTATGATTTATCAAAAAAAAAAAACAATTTAAGGAATTTGTCTAACAATTCTTTTTAAAACGAAAAATATTATGAATTTATGCGTACATATTGTTAAGATCTAATAAATATTCTAGGGTTTGAATATTAGAATCGTGATCTCTTAGAGAATATTCTATATGTTTATCTACTTAAAAAAGGATTTATTAATAATTATATTTCCATAAATGTTAATGTATTAATGCTTAATTGTCAAAAAAATTATGTGATATTTCTAAACAACAAACGGAAAAAAGATCTTTTTACTACAGTTTTTCCAAGAATTTCTTTAAAAGGTAATATTTTATATTATTCATTAAAAAAACTTTAAGTTACCAGATACTTCATAGACTATATATTTTATATCATATGTGATATACATTCTGAAGGCAAAGCTTGGATCTGACCCGAAGAGAGTGTTGTCTCGGACCGGCGAGATGCTCAGCTAGTCTTCACCGTGTGAGGATGGATTGATGAGCACCACAAGAGGGGTGGAAGCCTCTTATACAACTCGAAACTCCAAGGACCGGAGTGCTAGTACTTAATGGTCATGAAGGGTTCTTCACCTAGAGTAAACTCAATAAGAAAAGGAAGAACAAGTTTTGAAACTTTTTTTGATTAATGAATGGCTGCCCTTGCACGCTTAGGTTGAGGCCTATTTATAGGCTACAAATTAGATCAAGGAAGTCTAGAAGCTAGGTCCAAGCCAGTAGAAACAAGATCTGATACTTGGGCCAGCAAACACAAAGAAAATGCACTAAAAGACCAAAATGCTCAAAATAAAATAAAAAAAGAGAAGAAAGCTTGTGTATGGGCCTTCTTGAGATAGGGATCACATCTCTTGCTTATCCTCACCTATCATGAGTGTTTCCAAGTTGAATAAGCGATGGGAAGGAGATGTGATGCACTAGGATTCATTGCCTCATTAAAATCCTTTTAGTAAACCCGATGGAAAAAACCTAAAATGAGAAAAAGAGTACAACTTCCCCTAATGACTTGGGGGTGTCCTCATGTTGATAGTGAGGACACAATGAACCTTGTTCTAGTATAGTGGAGACTCTCCTGGATGCCAAACACGTGATTAAAGTCTCCCAAAACTGACAATTTCTAAATCAGGCAAGTATAGGGTCCTTCGGCTTAGAAAAGTAATAACTATCAGCTCTGAATTGTTCTTGACCTGATTCCAACTTGCTGTGAGTCCTTGCTGAGTCAAGATTGTAGAAAAACTCACCTTGTTGCTTAACTTCTTATGGCCTGGTCGGAATCCTCCAAGGACTGCACATATGTCCAGCTCGGGTAAGTTCACGTTCACCCAATTTGCAAAATTCATATCTCCTTCATTTGAACTGAGTTTTGGCTGATTCCACTTCTAGATGCTTCCTAACTGAGCTAAGAATGAATCCCAAGTAGTCGTTGGGATGGACCAGTTGATCTTGGCCTTCGTCTGGGCTGAACAAGGCTCATGTCTCTCCTCGGGTGGACTAAATGTGCTATGGCCGCAAGTTTGTGAAGGATATTTTATTGGTCTTCCTTCGGTCTTGGTTCCTCATGGGCCATTATTCCTAGTACATCAACTTCTTCATAGTTTGGTGGATGGTTTGATGGCCGCATCAATATGTAAAATATATTGATTTTTAAACATAATTGGTTTGATGTCCAAATATATTATATATATATATATATATTTATAATTGGTTTTTTTCTATAAATATAATAGTATGTAGGCCTACTTGCGAAAATCCTACGTTAACTAATATGCGAGTTCCGCTTCTAATGAAAAGTTAACATTAAATTTTTAAATTAAATAATATTAATATTATATAGATAAGATACCTAATGAGTATCTTATCAATGGGGATAGTATTTAGTAGTGAGGTTCTTAACTTAAGTTATACTAAATATACTAATTTTATCCCCTATATATTATCTCCTATATATTATTTGGGGAGTACATTTATAAATAAATTTTACAAAATATTAATAATTACATCAAATTGTCATTATATCTGAAAACAAATTAAAATCTCTCATTAAGGGTATTTTAGTCATTAATTATTATACAATTTTGAGATTTCCTTAAAAAAAATAGATATCTAGATTACGATTTAAATACTTTCTTAAAATCTTCCAAACAAAATCGCAATCTACATCAAATCTCTTATTTTTGAAAAATTAAATCAACATTTCATTTAATTTAATTAGTTTGTTTAATTAAATCAACAAAATCTTCACAAAATCTACTTTTACCTTTTTTCAAAAAATAAAATTATTAAAACGAAAATTATAATCTAGAAAGAAGTAAATATGTTAACTATTATTAACTAAATTATAATTTCAAAAATAAGAAAAATAAAAAACTATTTTTAATTTACATACTAAAAATCATTTCATCAAAAGTATATTATCATATTTTACTAAAAAATGAAATTGATATACATATATTAAACTAAAAGTTTTACTTAAATAATATTATAATTTAATAAATTATTTAATGTTTATATATTTGATTGTTTTTAAAAAGATTATCCTCTTAATAATATTACGGAAATACTTTTTAGAATATAACCTAAAAGTTTTAAAAATTATATAATAAAATTATTGGAATAAATCATTTAAATAATAAAATTAATTGTTCCATTAAAGAGTATTATTGTAATTTCCAATGGGTAAAAACAACATAATATCTTAATAAATAAAAAATTTCAAATTTTAAATTTTTATTTAACATCAACTAAAATATACATAATTTTGATATAACTAATCTAAAATATTAAACTTAATTGAATACATATTTTTATTGATAAAATATATTTTATATATATTTAGCATTTATCTTATTAATTTATAATCTATAAACAAAAAATTTCTAATATCGAATCTTAAAAGAAACATTAATCCGTGCTATAGCACGGGATAAATTCTAGTATTGGTATCTTTAGTATAACTTAAGCCATTCTCGACCACCGTATAACTTAAGCTCTAAACAATGTAAAATTTAAGCCATTCTCGACCATCGTATATATATGTCATCCTAATTTGACACTTTTATATATTCGATCAATATTTTTTGTTAATTTATATTGCGTTAAACTTAGAAAGAAACTTATATTGCTACCTAATAATCGGAGAAGAAGTTTTTTTTTTTGGTCAACAATCTAGTTATTTTTTAATAGTCCCTAAACATCGTAGGAAGCAGGGTTTGAATTCCGAACCTGCAACTTAATGTGATGAGTTTTCAGAGGTGGCCACCATTGTGACACTGGATTGCCACCGGAAAAGAAGTTATGGAGTCAAGTATTTATTAAGCTCTCGAGACATGGAAAGTTTATAGTAGTAGGCAAGAAACAAAAAAGCTCTCGAGTAAAGATGTTATTATAGGCTTAAAGCTTGCAGGCCTAAGCCCATGGTCCTGTCAAATAAGCTATGAAATTAACGCACAAGTTACAAGACTCACAACATACTGATTTGTTTAACGAGGTTAATTAATTGCGGACAAATATATTATTTAAATAGGATAAATAGGCCACGCTTAAACAGGCCTAAAAAAAAAAGTTCAGGAGGTTTCTCGTAAGCAAACCAAACCAAATTTGGAGGATAATTTGGTGACTTGGTCATATACTATTTTGGCAAGTTAGTGATATTTTAAGTCACCATCTAGGCTGAAGGTGAAGGACAAAAGAAACGTGGAGAAGATTTTCAATAGATGTCCAATTATCGTGCCAAAAATAACGTACATGACCATTGCCAAGTTAGTGGGAGATAAAGTTGAACTCAAGATTTTGCTTAGGGAGTTGTCTCCAAGGCCAAGAGGACATATGGTAGTCTAAGAAACAATTGTCAGTTAGATATTTGCTGTTTTGATAGAAGCAATTATAAAGTAGCATGATTGAAATAAAAATCGCTTATAATAGCTATAGAAGGAAATTCCAACGACTCAAATCTCAAATATTTGATCCACCCTTCTCTTGAACCGATGTCCAAATGAATCTCTTACCTCTTGAGAAGAAACACGATCTCCTTTCCACAAGGGACAATAGTTTTATGCACATTATTATTTTAAGAATATAAGTCGAACACCCAAATTAAGTGATTTTCTGATGCACCAAATGACCATATCTTGTATAAAGTTCAAACTACAATATGTATGAAATTAAAATTTAAAACAACTAATTAATATATAGTATGATGTGTTAGAGTTCTATTTTATTTTTATTTTTGTCTATGATATGTTAGAGTTCTTTTGGGAAAATAAATGATTAGTGCTCTTTAACTTACTACGTTATTGTCATTGTTTCAAAAGATTTAATACAAAAAATGTTATGATCAGACTTCTAAAAAAATATGTTGAGAGAGAAAGTGTAACCAAATTTTTTTCGATATCAATATTTTCAAAGCTTTGTCAAGATATATAAACGTAAAAGATTAGCCGTTTGTTTACATAAATTATAAACAAAGATATAAATAAAAAGCAGGTTTATAAGGTCTGATAACTAAAGAGTTTGGTATTATGTGTTAAGATATCATTATATTAATTAAAAAGATGACTTATTGTAAACTAGCATATACAAACTAATTTTAATAAGTTTTGAAAACATGGGTTATTGTCCAAATTGAATATTATTGTGATCTCTTTCAGTTCCCTTATACTTTGGAATCTGATTTGTCTTCTTGTATTAATTTAAAGTATGATTGGAGAACATTATTAGGGTAAATAACTAAACAAATGATGAAAGTGAAAGGAATCCTAAAAATTGATTGGTAGTTGAGTATTCAGTATCAAACAGTATAAGCACTGCTGGCAAATTGTTTTCTCCCACGTGGCTCAACTGCTCACACAATGCCATAGATCTTGGAAACTCTCTCTGGCAACTTTTGTTTTCTTTTTTATTTTTCTCTCAATTTGATTCCATCTGATTACATTTTCTAGATCCGGATATTAATTTTTGTTTCTTCCGCCGATTACAAGTTACCTAAATGGTTATACCGATCGTTTTTCTCAGGTGAACTGTTTTGTATCTGATTTTCAATTCCATATTCTAATGATTTTGTGAACCATAATTGCATTTACTCTCATGTGCACTGTTTTGTATTCACTCACATAAATTGGTTAAACTATGATTTTTTTTTAAATAAAAAAGGCAAATTTCAAGTAAATAATTAAATTTATATTATTGAATCAAGAACTGAGAGAGAGAGAGAGAGTAAAATGGGAAAATGAATCTCATACTGAAACAGAGTTAGGTACATATGTTTATATAGGTATTACAATGTAAATATACATTCTACATTTAATATCTAGCGTTAATAGCTCACCTGGTGGAACCTAGAAAAATGTTTAGAAAGATGAATATCATGTACTCTCCAACATGAAGTTGTATCAATTTAACATGTTGTGAACTAATTTAACAAAAAAATAATAATCTATATATAATACCGGATATTTGTTTAATTAATGTGAAACAAAATCGTAAGAATTCAAGTTATTTGATCGATACATACATGCATTAACCTGTCAAATACTACCAAATACACTAGAGGAAAAACAATCCAATTTACGATTATAAAACAAAACTATGGCGATGTGTCAAAAGAGAGCGATTAAAAGTAGGAAACCGAGAGATTATTTCCTCCATGTGGCAAAGATACTACACGACCACCGATCCTCATTGTGAGGAAATGAAACTATTTTTTTTTCTCTGTCGCGCGATCCCACATGACCTGTTTTTAACGACCATTATATATTGGTTACTTTCCCCACATACCGTTAATTCTTTTATATACATAGTCTTTAAAATCACATATACAGATTTTTACCATTAGTTTCTTTTACCAATGTAATGATAAACAAAACTAAAATGAGATTTTTCCTTGTGTAAAAGTCATCAGGTGGACAGGCATTAACAATGATATATGAACATGGGATAGTTACGTTTTAGGAGGATACTACGTGTTTTTCTCCAAGATCCAGTAAAAGATTCTGATCTGAGGAATATGTCCAAGAGAGTTGGAAATATCGACATAACACGTGGTTACAATGCCTATACGAACAAATAATTGTTTAAAAAACGATATATATGTATATAAGTATTTTTAGTAATTACGATACATGCATATACGTCAACGAACATTATCAATCAATGAGCTGCCACAATCTTAATTATTTTCATTATTTTTCCCAAATAAATAAAAAGGAACTAGAAAAAAAAAAATTTCCTCGACGAAAAAGGTTATAAAAGCAGAAACCCCGAATCAACAATTCTCATAAGTACCAACACTTCTTTCTCTCATCACATTATTCTCTCTTTTTCTTCTCATATCTCATTTTTCTTCCTTTTTTTTTGTGGTCAACATCATTTTCTTCTTTTATCTTCACTTTTCTATCCACAAAAACCAATAAAATGGGTCATGAATGGTATTTTTTTTTCTTAAACACGTTCACCAATTTTTATTCTTTTATTCATGACATATATTAACCTTTACGCTTATAGAAAGCATAGTGTTATATATTGTGCACGTCTTCAAAATATTACTAATTCAAACGACTTTTTGTTACTTTTCTTTTGTTTTATCGTCATTAATTCTAACCAAAAAATAATTTTTTAGTTATAATTTCTCCAATTCTCCACTAGGAAAAGTCCATGCATAACCAAGATATTTGTAGACGATGGATCATGAATACTTGATGAGAGATGCCGAATATATATACAAATATATCTATTAATTCTACGTATGGTATGTTTAATAATATATCATTTTGTGATTAATAAAGAATATATAAAAATGTAGGATCAATGCAGAGAAGGAGTTCAAATGGAGTGAGGATGTCAAAGTTGAAACTGAAGTGACTGAGATTGTTCTTGTTCGCCATGGAGAAACCACTTGGAATGCTGCCGGAAGAATCCAGGTATCTATATGCAAACACACGTACGTGTGTATGTATGCATAGGGTAATCTCCTATACATGCATGCACATACACACATGTATGAATAAAAATATTTACAGAAAATTTGCCAAATGCAGGGACAAATTGAATCAGAGCTTAACGAGGTTGGACAAAAGCAGGCTGTTGCAGTTAAGATCAAATCCATTTTCATGTCTTTTTTTTCCTATATATTCTATTAAATACATGTGACTCACAATATATTTAATCTATTAACACATGCATGATCCTTTATTGTTTCGTCGAAATAATAATTAGATCGCTGAGAGATTGGGAAAAGAGGCGAGACCCGTAGCTGTGTATTCATCAGACCTCAAACGAGCCAAAGACACTGCTCTAATGATCGCCAAAACTTGTTTTTGTTCCGAGGTGTGTACAACATCTCTATCTATAATACGAAGCAGAAAAATCATGATATGTATGGTATATATAATTCGTATATATGTAAACAGGTGATTGAAGTACCTGAGTTGAAGGAGAGGCACGTGGGTAGTCTCCAAGGGCTGTATTGGAAAGAAGGAGCTGAGAAAGAACCTGAAGCTTACTCTGCTTTTTTCTCCTCCCAGAATGACCTTGAGATTCCTGTAAGATTAATTATTTCATATATTTACTACTCCTTAATTTCTCTATTATTCATTTACTTAACTATATCTATATTTAATATGTGATTCATATTTATACAAATCAAAAGGGAGGAGGAGAGAGCTTCGACCAGCTTTGTGAGAGATCCATGGATGCTCTTGAGCAAATTGCTAAGAAGCACAAAGGTATCCATCAACACATTAAATTCGATATCAGCTGAAGAAATTCCAAAATATTTTCAAAGTATACAGTTAAATTTTAGTTTTGAACAATTGATGATATTTATCATTTTTCTAAGTAAAAGATATAATTTTTTGGATCAAAATTAGGAGTATTCTTTCTCATGTCATCGTTTTTAGTAATTTTAAGATGTACAAAATATAATTAAAATTGTTAAAACTTTTGCATGGTGAAGGAGAGAGGGTGATAGTGGTGACTCATGGAGGAGTGTTGAGGGCAATTTACTTGAGGATCACGCAAGCTACCTCTGCCGGAAAACTCCTAAATGCGTCAGTGAATGTTGTTCACCTCCGTGACCAGAAATGGATCATCGATTCCTGGAGCGATGTTTCACATCTCTCATCCGTCGGATTTCTCCAACGTGGCTTTGATGGAGACGCCAAGCCCTAGAGAACCTCCTCATCGATCCATATCTTACGAGTTACGTCTATCGATCGAGAGATCTATATATATATTCTATCTCTGTATCTGTTGTTTGTGTTCTTTTTTTTAAGTCGATGTTCTTGTGGATCTGTTCCTGTCTTGTATTTTGTATTAATCGATCATTTACAAGATCTCGAGTTAAGGGTCTTCAATAATAAGCTTTTCTTCTCTGGGATAAAATATAACGGGACTTTTTTCTAATTATTTGTGGACATATTAGGCTCTGATTGGCCTCTTAGTCTCTGACTATTATAATTTAATGTCCCTTACCAGATGAAGAAATATTTAGCGACCAATCTCAAGCGGTTTCCAGTTATATGTCAAGACGCTGCAGATTGATCCTTGTTGCTGCATTTTTGATGAGTTCTTTCCGGACATCGACCTTAGATTAAAAAACGGTAGAAGATCAATCAAACTGCAGTTAAGCTTGAGAATGACATGTTTGTACCCTAAAAAAAAAATCAATGAAGTTGGAAATTTGTAGGCTTACCCGAGCACCCATAAGTGATGAAAATGTCATGTTTGCTTCCGCTATATCCTCAACAACTAGTTGCTTCAATATCCTTGTTTCTGGATTCATTGTTGTTTCCCAAAGCTGCTCAGGCATCATCTCTCCCAAACCTGCAAAAGCAGAAAATGAAACAGTACAGGTTTGCTTAGTTTGCCATGTTCCTCTCAATATACATTCTGGTATTGGACGCTAAAGAGTGAAAACTTTCCTCTTAGAAACCAATATCTAAGGGGTGAATAGAATCAGGAAGTAAACTTCAGTTTTGGTTCTGTAAAGACTCAGCATACCTAGTTCTTAACCATGAGAAACTACTCGAGTTTAACTTTTGCAAATTTTTTATACCACTGGATCAATATCTAGGGGTTAATAAATCAGGAAGTAAACTCTAGTTTTGTTTCTGTAAAGAGCTAGTTCTTAACCATGAGAAACTACTCCAGTTTACCTTTTTCGAATTTTGTATACCACTGGATCAATATCTAGGGGTGAATAAAATCAGGAAGTAAACTCTAGTTTTGGTTCTGTAAAGACTCAGCCTACCTAGTTCTTAACCATGAGAAAGTAAGCCAGATTAACTTTTTTCAAATTTTGTATATGATTGGATCCCAACAAGTACTACAAGTGCCTCTGATATACTCATATTATGTGAGAAGCCAGACAATGTAGATCGCAAAGGTCAGATTTTTGTTTAAATATTTACCTTTGAACCTTTGAATGTTGTAAGACGCGTTTGCAGGGAAGTTGGCGGTGATCTTTTTAAGGTCTGTGTCATCATAGCAATATTGAGCATGTTTGCCCCTTTCAACCTGATCATTTTCATAGTAAAACAGTTTTTGTTAGAAATTCCTAAATCTGAAGCACCCAAGTTCTGAAGATCATAAAATATAAAATCTACCTTGAATAGAGGTGGAACGCCGACATAAATGCATCCCGCATCAAACAAGGCTCTCTGCAAAAAAGAAATATTAAGTCAAATGTACAACTAAATAAACGCTACCAACTATTTAGGGGACATTTTTATTTAATCCTAAACTAATACCTGATATCTGAAGAAAAAGGTCAACAGAAGTGTCCGTATATGTGCACCATCAACATCTGCATCTGTTAAGATGATAATCTTATGGTACCGCAAATTTTCTTTCTTAAATTCCTCTCCCTGAAACCAGTTATCTATTGCACTGAGTTTTCCATACCCAGAAAAAAAAAAGTGAAAAGGAGAAACAAGATATGGAAAAGGGAGATATCACCTTCACACCAAGGCCAAGGCCAAGAATTAGATTTTGAATTTCCTCATTCTTATACATGGCTGCTTCATCCTTTCTTTCAATGTTTAGAATTTTACCTCTCAAAGGAAGAATTGCCTACAAAAACCAAAACCTGTTGAATTATCTTTCAAAGGAAGAATTGCCTTTCAAGCTGTACAGATTCTCTAATTTCACAGAAGATACAATGTCTTTGACTGTTATACAGAAGAATCCTAGTATTGATTAGTCTAATCCTAGCCTATTGTTTGGAAATCAAATGTAGGTTCTTTCAAGGATGGATCAACAATCAAAACCCCTTACCATCGCCCTTATTGGATAGTGACACAATGAAATAGAGGTAGATGTGATTACCTGAAAACGTCTGTCACGGCCCTGTTTCGCACTGCCACCAGCAGAATCTCCTTCGACTATAAAAATCTCTGGAGAGATTGCAAAGGGATGTCACTACTTGACCGAATTAGCATGGCCAATGACTTACAGTTTGTAATTATTGTAGCCACATAATTAAAGCATATGATTTCCTTTTTTAACTTCTCACTTGGAATATAAGAAGATCAGATACTTTCTGTGATGTTTAGTTTTAATCAATTATACAAACGACATTTTCATGCTGGCCAATACATACCAGATTCTTCAGGATCTGTTGATGAGCAATCAGCCAGTTTCCCAGGAAGTGATGATGACTTCAAAACGCTTTTCGACCTGACCAACTCCCTTGCCCTTTTGGCAGCCAAAGCAGCCTAGAGAGAGAAAGCGTGGTGAGGCAGATTTTCATAATAATTTGGTTGAAAGATAGCAACTAATACATTAATATTAAGCAGAGCAGGGGATAAATAACATGAAGGGCGTAGAAAGCAATACGCTAAATCAAATAAATCAATAGCTAATTACAGACTGCTGTAACCGTCCTTGTGGGTTGAAACATACATTTGGTACATGCTTGTAAATGAAGAAGCAGAAGTAGATATGTGCATCAAAAGCATACCTTGTACGCGTTAAGGGATTTGGAAATAATGCTCTCAAGTACATCTGGATGCAATTCCAAAAACTCCGTGAGATACTCCTGAACTGATTGGTCAACAATTTTTCTCACCTCTGGATTCCCTAATCTTGTCTGCAAGGGGGAAGGAAGATTAGGAGACAAATTATATTAGTCGGGGTAAATTTTCACAATTGAGACAGAAAAAAATGCTTCATGTTGACCAGAGATCATCAATAAAGAGGCAATCATTATGGGTTCACGTACTTTTGTTTGACCTTCAAACTCAGGATTAGGAACCTTGACTGAGACAATACAGGTCAATCCCTCTCTAACATGTTCCCCACTTAAATTAATATCCTTCTCCTGAAACCACAGCCAACAAAAATATTGAAAAAAACATACTAAAAAAAAGAACATTTAGGAAGTACATTGTTCATTGTATATGTCAAAGCAGGTAGGAACTAAGAACGTTTTACAGCAGAGCCTAGTACACTGTATATGTACAGTTATTCAAATTCAGTCCAGTTCACAAAGAGGAGAATATAGTTTTCCACCTACATCATCTAAGAGGACTCTTTCAACCAAGTTATGATCATGAAAAACAGTAGTTGGAAAAGCCCATGAGATTTTCATAAAAATGAGAGGATAAAAGATGATGGATTAAAGGGTCGAAACCTTGTAAAAATGTAAATAAAAATAGGCACATAAGCTAAGCTGGTTACAGATGTCATACCTTAACAGCCTTTGACTTTTTTGCAAGGGTATTCAGAGTCCTGGTTAATGAAGCTTTCACACCTTCGATGTGTGTTCCACCATCAATAGTGCGAATGCTATTGGCATATCCCAGCATTGTGTCTGAATATGCATCTGAACACCTGGTACAAAAATGTGCCAAGCCTATAAGATTAGATCAATCTAGAATAGTCATATAATATGTGTTTTCTTGGGTAAAACAAACGACAGCATGTCGTGAATAACATGAACAAAGGATTACCCACTTTTATTGATCCAATTTACAGGTAAGAGTAAAACAACAAAACATGCAGACAAAGTATTCAATTTTGTGGGTCTAGTAAACCCAGGCAGATTACCTTGTGACTGAGTACGAGTTGGATAATATAATCATGTATTTAGTAGGAAAAACAACATACCATTGAAGGGCAACGTCCACAGTGGCACCATTTATCTCTTTCCTGAAACCCAGCACGTCATGAATGGGATTCTAAACAAAAGAATTGTCAGCTAATCTTTTCATGTAAATGTAGGAATAAGAAAGTAGTATAAGAATTTATGATATAGGAGATACTAATTCTTAAGAGTTCACTTCTGTATAAATTGAGTTCATAATAGTCCATAGACATGTGGGCTAGACCCCTTGATAGTAATCAACAAACTCGAGAGTGGTACTCAACATATCTTGCTCGCTTAAGTTAGCAGATAAAGACATTCATTGATACCACCGCATTGATGCATCGCATATCACCTCACAGAACCTTTTCAAAATTCTAGTCATCTTAGCCTACTTAAATAAAGAATCTGATAGGCTTCATATACACCAAACGTGATTTTGATGTGTAGATTCTCACCTTATCAGTATTTAGCCAGCTAACATATTCAGTTAATCCTCCAGCAAAATAATATTCAGTATATTGGTTCTTTTCAAGATCATCATCCTCTTTTTTAAGAGAGATGGTAACCTGCAAACATAAAAATAGAGCAATTTGTTATGAAAAAAGAATCATACAACAGCAGCTACCGGAAATGCTCCATGAAGTAAACCATAGTGAATTTTCATGTCTTGATGAAAAGTTGTCATGGTTGACCTCGCTTTAAGCAAAGTAATTTCACCTTTGGATTCAGAAATGCAAGTTCCCTAATTCGTCCAGCAATGGTGTTATGGTCGAACTCAATTGCCGTTGTGAATACTGAAAAATAGTTCATTCCATAAGAAGAAAATTTAATCATCAAATCCAGTTTTGGTGAAGGTAAGGTAGTAAAGAGTGGAAAACAGGTAAAACCTTCTTTGTCGGGCCAAAACCTGATGCTTGTCCCTTTAGTCCCCTTTGACTCTAGCGGGAGGACACGGCACGTAAGTGTAGTTATGGGCTTTCCACGAGAATAATTTTGCTTATGCTCCATCCCATCTCTCCAAACCGTGACCTCCAAGGCCTGCAAACCAAGAGATCAAGGAAGCTTCTAAGTTAGCTATACTGATAATTATAGTCATCAGCTAGGTTAAACTTCAAGTCATTCCAAACAAATGTTCTGCAGTTCTTGTGGTGGAAGATTATTTGACATCAATATGCCCTATAATTCAATAAGGAAACATTCCAGGTTTTTCCTCATAACAATCCCATACTGGTTTCACAAATCACGGAGGGATATAGAATAATAAATTATTTCCAAAAGAAAAGAAGAAGCAATGTGAGTACAGATTAGAACACACCTCAGACAAAGCATTAACAACTGATAAACCTACACCATGTAGTCCACCAGACACACTGTAGCCACTACTCGTGCCACCAAACTTGCCACCTGCATGTAAAACCTGCACAAATAACAAGCATGGCAGGTAAATCGCATGATCAAATATTATGATAATGATAAGTAATAGCAGTTGTTCTACTTAAAGTAGCAATACCGTAAGCACAGTCTCCAGGGAAGATTTTTTTGTCGCAGGATGCAAATCTGTGGGTATCTGCAAGAAAGCTTTATATATCAATGACAATGAAAAAAACGAGAATAGATTATGGTTCACATATGTGTTTGCTCTTCATGCATGGGTAGATGTAAGAAAGGAAAAGCTAGGGATACCAAAACAAGCACAAAATCTGCATGATTATAAAATGCTGCAGGCAGCACTTACACCAGCAGCAAAAACTACAATCCTTTTTTCAAGTTTACATTTGGTAGCATGAGAAGGTAGGACATATCACATACCCCACGTCCATTGTCCATAACACTGACTGAGCCATCTGCATGCAGGACGACATCAACCTTTGAGGCATAACCAGCTTGAGCCTCATCAATTGCGTTGTCAAGTATCTCATAAACCTAAGAAAAGAGATTACATTAGAAGAACATAAAAAGATGTCAAAAGCCAGTTTGAACAAGAGGTTTCAAAGGATAAGACATTTACCAAATGGTGCAAACCACGAGGTCCAGTGCTCCCTATATACATTCCTGGCCGTTTTCTGACAGGGTCTAAGCCTTCCAGCACCTAATGGATCATAGAGAATTTGAACATATAAAGATTGAAATTAAAAGCATGACTTCAAACAATCTATGGTAGAAAAGAGGTCAACAACTATAGCAACAAAATGTATGTTAAAACAATTAAGCTACACAACAAAATAAAGAGAAATATAATTAAAAGGATTACCTGAATCTGCTCGGAACTGTAGCCCTTAGATGTGGTAGTCTCTTGGAAAGCCTCAGTAGACAAGGACCTCGATGTAATAGCATTTGGTTGTATCAGTCTTTGACTGAAAGCATTGGTTAACTGAAACTTAATCCTGAAACTGAAAAAAAACACTCAATTAAACAACGAATAAAGGAATTCATTCCTTTGCTCGTAGCATTCTGGAAGAGAATCAGGCAGAGAACCGACAAGGTATCAGAATATTCACTCAACCCATTAGAACCCAGAACCGAATGCATATCACTGATAAAGATAACATCCTATATGGAAAAATTTTACAGTAATCTCATGGAATTTCTCTAAAGTAACCTAAACCCATAAGTCTCCAAACACACAGACTTAATGAACAGGCTAAAATCAAGATACTCCAAGTATAGATTTCCAATTTCTAGGCCATTGTCTCGAAAACTTAACATGAAAATAGAAAGCTTGGCAAATTCAATAACTCAAACAAAGTACTGAACTAAGAATACGAAGCTAATTTCTTATAATATCGCCGATTTACCAGGAAACTTGAAAGGAAAACGAAAAAAAGGAGAAAGAGCGAGAGCGAAAACCTGGGGCTTGGGGAGAAAAATGGAGGTGCGGAGAGAGATGAACTGTGAAGATGAATAGAAGGAGAGACTGAGCTAGGTAAGAGACGAGGACGAGAAGCCATGAGCCGTAAATAGAGACGAAGATAAGAAGATCTCTGAAGAAGCGCCATGGAGGTCATTCTTCTACTTCGAATTTTTTTTTTTTTTTTCTCACAAGATAAAACCCTAAACCCCAAAGTGTAATTTCTATTTTGAAATTTTAAATGGTAAATTTAATTTAAAAGAATGTTACTGTATATAAGTAAAATACTAATATTTACGAAAACAAGAATTTTGCCGCCGTTTCAAAAGCAATAGAATAAATACTCCGAGAGGCAGAGCCCAAGAGGCTGGCTTAAACTATGGGCTTATTTGTAATATATGCCAAATATTAGTAATTTTTGGTGGTCAAATCTTTTTTTCTTAATGGTTTGATTAAAAGAACTTGAACTAATTTACATTGAAGTACCAGGTTCGAATTGTGACAATGGAAAATAGACTAATTTACATGTATTGGTCCTCTGTCCGAAGAGATTATGGGTTTATAAGGTGTAAGTAAACACACAAAAAAAAAAACCGAAACGATACATATAACTTTCTTTTTTAATGTTTATCGATATTAGTATTTGTGAGTGCGTGAACTATTAAATGTAAATTACCATATTGCAATCATAATAGTATTAAACACTAAATGGCATTTGTACTCATAAGATATATACAGTTAACTATAAGTTTTGACTTCTTGTGCTGTAAAGTAACAACATTAAATGGCATTTGTACTCATAAGATATTGGTGGATCCAAACAATAACTAATAGTGAATCTCAGTTATCTTCCACCAAGTGTCGCAAATTTGCTCCTTTTTGGGTATTCGTCTCGTGATACGCCAACTGACGATAAGCTGTAGCTCTTATCTTATCATCATCATCATCATAAGTGAGAGGCAACGGGAATATGAATATGATTAGAGAGAAGGTGGCTTTTAAAGCAACTTTAAGGACATTTCATATCCCAAAGGTGCTTCTTTAAGAGTTCAAGTCCATTTCAGCCACACACCTCAATCCATACCGTACGTGTCTTTTCGTAAATTCACGTATTTTTGTAGTTATTCGTGTGTACATTATACATACATACATTTTTCTTATTAATATCAGATATACCAAAATCTTAAAAATATCTAAGAAAAAGTTGACCAGAATAAACAATGGGAAACTATTCCAAAATGACACATTTATAAAGTCCACTTGAAAATGTATTGGCATAATTAGTTAGTATGTATCCGAAATAAAATTGATGGTTTTTTCGGTTTTTTTAAATGTATGAATAAAAGAAGAACCGGATACAATTTTAATTTTTTTTTATATGTTTTCAATTTAGTAACAAGATTCTTTTTTTATATTTTTTTTGGTCAGCATTTAACAAGATTCTTTCCTTAAATTTTCTCAACTTTGAAATATTAATTTGGGGGGCATAAACGGTATTTCTCTGTATCTTTTATCTGGTGGTTATGGATTTAAGGAGTAGTCACCATCTTCCCTCTATCAGAATAGCTTATTTATCTACCCTTAATTACATGTCTCAATCCGGTTAAGTGACCAAAATAGTCGTATCAAACCGGTAAAAGCAACCGAATTCTGTAATTGGCGGTCCCAGATTCCCGACCGTTACCACTCAAAAACATTTGTTTCTTTCTTCGAAAAGAAAATTCGATTTTGTGCACTACAACAGTCCTACTTAAAATTCCCAAAATACCCTTTTTTTTGGTACATAAATACGAAACAGAAAGAGAGATAGAAAAGGAAAGAAAGAGAGAAGAAGAAGCTCTCATCACTCATCTGTTATCTTCCTCTTCTTCTTCTTCTTCTTCTTCTTCCTCTTCTTATTTTTCTTTTTTTTTCCCACACTTATCTTTATTTATTTTTATTTATTTTCTGGGCATTTCTCCTATATTACACACACGCCTCTCATTTTTCTCTTTCAATGGCGATGAAATCTCTTTCCCCTGTTCCTAAACTTCTCTCCACAACACCAAGCTCTGTTCTTTCTTCCGACAAGAACTTCTTCTTCGTCGATTTCGTTGGATTATACTGTAAGTCCAAGAGAACCAGACGCAGACTTCGTGGAGATTCGTCCTCTAACTCACGCTCTTCTCTCTCTCGCTTATCCTCTGTTCGTGCTGTTCTCGACCTTGAACGTGTTAATGGCGTCTCTGAAAAAGATCTCTCTTCTCCGTCAGTTTTAAAACCTCAGGTCAGTTTCTTCACTGAGATATTTTCACATATACCCAACTTGAAATTTACGACCTTTTTTGGGGTTTTCGTGATTGATCTTTGAGCAGGTTGCTAATTTGGAGGACATATTGTCTGAGAGAGGAGCTTGTGGAGTTGGGTTTATAGCAAACTTAGATAACATACCTTCACATGGAGTTGTCAAGGATGCTCTTATTGCTCTTGGGTGTATGGAACATCGTGGAGGTTGTGGATCAGACAATGATTCTGGTGATGGCTCTGGTCTTATGTCTTCCATTCCTTGGGATTTACTTAACGTCTGGGCCAAGGAACAGGGTCTTTCTCCCTTTGATAAGTTACATACTGGTGTTGGAATGATCTTTCTTCCACAAGAGGATACCTTTATGCAAGAAGCCAAACAAGGTGACTCCTTAATCATATCACATATCAGTTGTGCTGTTGTTGGAGGCAATACAGATTCAATATGTTGCTAAAGTGTATGTTGTTTCCTTTTTGTTTTTGTAGTTATTGAAAACATATTTGAGAAAGAAGGATTACAAGTACTTGGGTGGAGAGAAGTTCCTGTAAATGCTCCCATAGTTGGTAAAAATGCCAAAGAGACAATGCCTAACATACAGCAAGTGTTTGTGAAAATCGTAAAGGAAGATAGTACGGATGACATTGAAAGGGAGCTTTACATCTGCCGAAAACTAATCGAAAGGGCGGTGGCTACTGAGAGTTGGGGAAGTGAGCTTTACTTTTGTTCACTGTCCAATCAAACCATAGTGTACAAGGGGATGCTTCGATCTGAAGTTCTTGGATTGTTTTATCTAGACCTTCAGAATGAGCTTTATCAGTCTCCCTTTGCTATTTATCATCGAAGGTACAGTACAAACACTAGTCCTAGGTGGCCTCTTGCTCAACCAATGAGGTTTCTTGGACATAACGGAGAGATCAATACCATACAGGTTTCTACTATTTCTAGACATTGTTATGACTCATCATTGTACTTTAACTATGAAGTATCTAAGTTCAAGAAGATTCTTTATTTGAATTGTGCAGGGGAACTTAAATTGGATGCAGTCTCGAGAAGCTTCGTTGAAGTCTTCTGTTTGGAATGGTCGTGAAAATGAAATTCGTCCATTTGGTAATCCCAGGGGTTCAGACTCTGCCAATCTTGATAGTGCTGCAGAAGTAAGTGGCGGTGGCTTCTTTTATATGTTCTAATTTCTCTTAGTTTGTTATGAGAATCATAGATCAGATGTTTTACTAGTCATAGTATTGAATATCCTGCAGATCTTAATTAGAAGTGGCCGAACTCCAGAGGAAGCTCTAATGATTCTTGTCCCTGAGGCATACAAAAATCATCCAACCTTATCTGTCAAATATCCTGAGGTAATGTTGATCATCAGATTCCATTCGACATGATATTCTCTTTTGTTTTCCCTGACTCATTTCGACATCTTTGTCGTCTTTGCGATTTGTTCTTCAAGAATCCACTGCAAAACTCACCATTATGTTTGCTTCTTATTTAACTTCAGGTTGTAGATTTCTATGACTACTACAAAGGACAAATGGAGTCTTGGGATGGTCCTGCCTTACTTTTGTTCAGGTAAATCTTTTGAGTACCTTCAGGCTGTATTTTCATACTTTGGAAAAGGTCATCTAATCAAGTTATTGCTTTATGGAATTAGTCAAGGGAGTTTCTTGTTACCGCATTCTTGTTGTTTGCCTGTTGTGTCTGAGCTCAGGCTTCTCTATTCCCCGTCGTTTTCTCCATTCTTTTTTTCGGCTTCTCCTCAGGTTTATCTGACACTTGCTACTTGAATTCGTCCCCTAGTGATGGAAAAACAGTTGGGGCTTGTCTTGATCGCAACGGCCTTCGTCCTGCTCGATATTGGCGGACAAGTGACAATGTCGTCTATGTAGCATCTGAGGTATTTTCACATGTCTATTAATCTATAGAATTATCGTTTTGATCAATCATGATGGTCCAAGTCACTCTACCACCAGATTTATTGGTTTTACAAGACTCACTAAGTAAGAGAAGCTTATTCATCTTAGTAGTAACTTATATGCAGTTAACTAAGACATGATTCTTAGCTGATGAATATTGGAGTATCAAGTTTGTTCTTCGGGGAGAATCTTCCATCTTTCGTCTTTCGGGCTGTCTAGAGAAATAAGCTCACAAAAATGTATTGCATCTCAAAATGATATTCTTGTAGCCAAGGAGATTGCCATATATCTTGATTAAAGTAACCTATCCTGAAAGATGGAAAATGCTCTTTCCGATGACTACAACCTTGTTTTCCTAAGATCTTAACTAACTTATTACGCACTGACATACCTATCATGTACTTGTCTTGTTTAGGTCGGAGTTGTACCAGTTGATGAGGCAAAAGTCACAATGAAAGGCCGTCTAGGACCTGGAATGATGATTGCTGTTGACCTAGTGAATGGCCAGGTTTGTACATGAGCAGTCCAAATCTTGATTACTCCTTTTTTGAACACATTCTTACAGTTTCTGTATTAATAGCACCACCCAAGATATAACTCTTTGGCTGACTCATATAGCTTGTACAACTTACAGGTATATGAGAATACAGAGGTCAAGAAGAGAATATCTTCATTTAATCCATATGGAAAGTGGATAAAAGAAAACCTCCGGTTCCTGAAGCCTGTGAGTTTCAAATCCTCAACTGTCATGGAAAATGAAGAAATCCTAAGAAGCCAACAGTAAATATTCCTGAACTTTCATCTTTTTGTTTAGATATGCCTCTTGTTTCTCTAATCATCCAGAAGCTAATACTTTCAAAACTCATCTTCTCAGGGCGTTTGGTTATTCAAGTGAGGATGTGCAAATGGTTATTGAGTCTATGGCTTCTCAAGGAAAGGAACCAACCTTCTGCATGGGCGATGATATTCCGCTGGCAGGATTGTCGCAGAGGCCACATATGCTTTACGATTATTTCAAACAAAGATTTGCGCAGGTACATTCAACTCATAGGTTTCTATGTATTGCATTCATTTTGTGTTTCTATCTTGTCATCTTGAAAGGTGCTCCTTTTATGGCTAGATCCTCAACTAAAGCGCATGTCCTGGTTTCAGGTTACAAACCCTGCCATTGATCCCCTTAGGGAAGGTTTGGTTATGTCTCTTGAAGTAAATATTGGAAAACGTGGAAATATATTGGAGCTTGGGCCTGAGAATGCCTCACAGGTTTTTGACTCTTAATTACATTTCCTCTGTTTTTCCCCATTTTGTCTCACACTATCTGTTTATGTATGGTTTTGTTTTCATGAACCAGGTTATTCTGTCTAACCCTGTGTTAAACGAAGGAGCGTTGGAGGAGTTAATGAAGGATCCATACTTGAAACCCAAGGTTCTGTCTACATATTTCGATATAAGTAAAGGAGTTGAAGGTTCCTTGCAAAAGGCTCTATATTATCTTTGTGAAGCAGCTGATGATGCTGTCCGAAGTGGCTCTCAGCTCCTCGTTCTTTCAGACCGATCTGATAGCCTGGTAAATGTCATATAGTTTCTTCACAACAATGTTATGATGTTACACTTTTGTTCCAGATAGCAGGGCCTTACATAAAACTCTCATTTAATTTGGCTCTTTTAGGAACCAACCCGGCCTGCAATTCCGATAATGTTAGCTGTTGGTGCTGTCCATCAACATCTTATTCAGAACGGGTTGCGGATGTCAGCTTCCATTGTTGCTGATACCGCCCAGTGCTTCAGCACACATCATTTTGCTTGTTTGGTTGGATATGGTGCAAGGTTAGTCTCTTTGGTGTGTTCTGAATTTTCTAAATTTTTCTTTGCCAAGTGATAGTTAGATTATGTTCCACCACTATATCCATTTCATCAATAAGTATGCTTTTTGAAACTTTCCCACAGTGCTGTATGCCCATACTTGGCACTAGAGACATGTAGGCAATGGCGCTTAAGTAACAAAACTGTCGCCTTTATGCGGAACGGAAAAATTCCCACTGTGACCATTGAGCAAGCTCAGAAGAATTATACCAAGGTGAGAAAAAATTTCAGTACACGTTCTTAAGAACTTTTCACAAGTTTCTTAAAAGACTCATCTTTTAGTTGTTAAAAACATTATAAAGGATTCTGATTTACACATGGCTTATCTTGCAGGCGGTTAATGCAGGACTTCTTAAAATTCTTTCTAAGATGGGCATCTCATTGCTTTCAAGGTTCCATTTCTCTCCTCTAATAATTTATGTATAACTTATGTTATGTGCACTTGTACAACTACTGACTTAGCATTTTCATTGTTCAGTTATTGTGGTGCTCAGATATTTGAGATATATGGTTTGGGACAGGAGGTTGTTGATCTTGCATTCACTGGAAGTGTGTCAAAAATCAGTGGACTCAACTTTGATGAGGTGAGAAATACATCATATTGATGTTCTGATTACTTTTGATCAGTTTCACATTTCTTCTAACAAAATGCAGTCTTCTTTCAGTTGGCAAGGGAGACATTGTCTTTCTGGGTCAAGGCCTTTTCTCAGGATACAGCTAAACGATTAGAAAATTTTGGGTTTATTCAATTTAGGCCTGGAGGTAAGAACTTTGTTTCAAGAACACATTTTTTTTCAGTTCCTGATTAAAATCAGTATATTCATTTACACAAGCCTTGATATTTTAGGTGAGTATCATTCAAACAACCCAGAGATGTCAAAGTTGCTCCACAAGGCTGTCCGTGAAAAGAGTGAAACTGCTTATGCTGTCTATCAACAACATCTCTCTAACCGACCTGTTAATGTGAGTTTCTAGTTGCTCTTTCTCAAGCTAGACCTAAAACTTCAACAGGCCTAATCTTTTTGGAACTTCTTTAGTGTTAATTAAGTTAACTTATGTCTGACCACTTGGGGCTCTCTCTCTCTCTTTAGGTCCTCCGCGATCTCCTTGAGTTCAAGAGTGATCGTGCACCGATCCCAGTAGGGAAAGTCGAACCAGCTGCTTCTATTGTTCAGAGATTTTGTACTGGTGGCATGTCACTTGGTGCTATTTCAAGAGAAACTCATGAAGCAATTGCTATTGCAATGAACAGGATTGGTGGTAAATCAAACTCTGGAGAAGGTGGAGAGGTAAAATATCCATTTTCTCTTTCAGATTAGTAAGAAAATCAAAATCTAATGCCTTGTTTTTTTCATTTCCCTCTATAGGATCCTATCCGCTGGAAGCCACTTACAGATGTGGTTGATGGATATTCATCAACATTACCACATCTCAAAGGTCTTCAAAACGGAGATATTGCAACAAGTGCTATCAAGCAGGTCTCATATTCTCATCTTTTACTTGAACAGTCTCGTTATATTGGTATCTTTTCGGGTGTTTTCGCTATAGAAAACCTTCATCGAATGCATTTGTATTATCTCAGGTTGCTTCAGGGCGTTTTGGAGTCACACCAACATTCTTGGTGAATGCAGATCAATTGGAAATCAAAGTTGCACAAGGTGCCAAGCCTGGGGAAGGTGGTCAGCTTCCTGGAAAGAAAGTCAGTGCGTATATCGCAAGGCTAAGAAGCTCTAAACCTGGTGTTCCACTTATATCACCGCCTCCTCACCACGACATTTACTCTATAGAGGATCTTGCTCAGTTGATCTTTGATCTACACCAGGTGATCAATCTGTTCAGAACTCATTAAACAGTTGAGCTAAACAAAAACAACTCCATAAAATCTAATTTCCAATTGAAAAAACAAACAGATTAATCCAAATGCAAAAGTATCAGTCAAGCTGGTTGCAGAAGCTGGAATCGGAACTGTTGCTTCTGGAGTTGCTAAGGGTAACGCTGATATTATCCAGGTATCAACTTAAAAATAAAACATTGCCTCTTGATTCTACCATGTTCTTGCGCCTTTTCGTTATCTGCCAAGAAGTTTCATTGTTCTTTTTGATATGATTCTCAGATATCAGGGCATGATGGTGGAACCGGTGCTAGTCCAATAAGCTCCATAAAACATGCTGGTGGACCATGGGAACTTGGACTAACAGAAACTCACCAAGTAAACCTTTTGGTTCTTTTGGACGTTCTGATGAGGCTCTTGATAAAAAAACTCATTTCTTCTACTTGTGTTTTTTCTCTTTTGCAGACTCTTATTGAAAACGGACTCAGAGAAAGAGTCATCTTAAGAGTCGATGGAGGCTTAAAGAGTGGTGTTGATGTTCTAATGGCTGCAGCTATGGGTGCTGATGAATACGGATTTGGTTCCTTGGCAATGATTGCTACTGGATGTGTTATGGCTCGTATTTGCCACACTAATAATTGCCCTGTGGGTGTGGCAAGTCAGGTACACTCAAAAAAAAATTCGTAAATTTTCCTTGGCTTCTTAAACATCTTCTCTTGAGTTTTACTAATGCTCGTATAACATTCTATGAATGGTCACAGAGAGAAGAATTACGTGCAAGATTCCCTGGTGTGCCTGGTGATCTTGTCAATTACTTCTTATACGTAGCAGAAGAGGTTAGCCGATTTTGTACCATCTCAATTATTAAGACTATTTCTGTCCTAATCTCATCTGAAGTATAATCTTTTCTCGGCAGGTGAGAGGTATCTTAGCACAGTTGGGATACAACAAGTTAGATGATATCATTGGACGAACAGAGTTACTCAGACCACGAGACATTTCGCTAGTGAAAACTCAGCATCTTGATCTGAGTTATCTTCTTTCGGTATGTGCTTGTATCCAGACTTTATTTCTTCTACATGAAATGAAGAATCATATTTGTAGAATCTGTTCTGATTTCTCTTTTCTTCACTTTTTTAGTCTGCTGGAACACCTTCATTGAGCAGTACTGAAATCAGGAAGCAGGATGTTCATACAAATGGACCTGTTCTTGACGACGATATTCTTGCAGATCCACTGGTAGCAGATGTCTTTCACTGCTGTTTCTCTCCTGGTTATGCTGACTATGGTTTCTAACAGTTTTAATATCTCCAGGTGATAGATGCAATAGAGAACGAAAAGGTGGTTGATAAAACCGTCAAAATATGCAACATAGACCGTGCGGTTTGTGGTCGCGTTGCTGGTGTTATCGCAAAGAAGTATGGAGACACTGGTTTTGCCGGACAAGTGAATCTAACGTGAGATAAAAACACTAAAGCTTTGTATAAACTGATATGTTTCAGTTCAGGTTATATAGCTAAAGCAAGCTTTACTCTTTTCTTGTCTGCAGTTTCCTTGGGAGCGCGGGACAGTCCTTTGGGTGCTTTTTGATACCCGGTATGAACATTCGGCTCATAGGAGAGGCAAATGACTACGTTGGAAAGGTAAATTAGCATCCATATGCATAGAAAACAGTTTTTGCATCAACTGATACTTGTTATTAAATCTTCTGCAACGGTTGATCTTTTTGAAGGGAATGGCTGGTGGTGAAATAGTAGTAACTCCTGTGGATACAATCGGGTTTGTGCCAGAGGAAGCAACGATAGTCGGGAATACTTGCTTGTATGGTGCCACGGGGGGTCAGATATTCGCTAGAGGCAAAGCTGGAGAGAGATTTGCAGTGAGAAACTCACTCGCTGAAGCAGTAGTTGAAGGCACTGGAGACCATTGCTGTGAGTACATGACTGGTGGCTGTGTCGTCGTGCTTGGAAAGTGAGTAAACTGCAATAATTCAAAACCGCTTGATAAAAAAAAAATTTATATCTAATGATGATATTTGAAATGTCTTCTATTGAAACAGGGTTGGAAGAAACGTTGCTGCGGGTATGACTGGAGGCTTAGCTTACCTTCTTGATGAAGACGACACTCTTCTTCCTAAGGTTTTCTTTCTCTCTTTAAGGTGAAACTTAGATTCTTTTGTTTTGACATTCATCTGAACACACTCTATTTACAGATTAACCGAGAGATAGTGAAGATCCAGAGAGTAACTGCACCTGCAGGGGAATTGCAGCTGAAGAGCTTAATCGAAGCCCATGTCGTAAGTCATCTCAAATATCTGCAGTAAACTTAAGTAGACATATCATCAGTCACTTTCTTGGCTCATTTAGACCAGTTCAACAAACAGTGACTTGTCTTTTATGGCATCATATATAAAACTCTCTTTCGTTGTGGTGAAAAGGAAAAAACCGGAAGCAGCAAAGGCGCGACGATTCTGAATGAATGGGACAAGTATCTACCTCTCTTCTGGCAACTGGTTCCACCGAGCGAGGAAGACACTCCTGAAGCTTCTGCTGCTTATGTAAGAACAGCCACAGGCGAAGTCACATTTCAATCGGCATAGAGATCATTCAAGAGCATGTTGTTGCAGTTGAAACACAAGGATTGATACATCAACGGTGGACTATGGAGGGGGTCGAGAATCATTATCATTCATATATAGATCAATGTGTGTGACAATATTCTAATTTGTCCTTTGATCTTCAAGACTACCATGGTTGCTATAACTGTACAGTAAATTCAGTAAAGTCACTGCTTTCAACTGCCATATATAATCATCCCATAAATTTGCATATTCTCTTTATTGAATAAGGTTTCCGAGTTGAATAATCATATTTGAGAAAAAAAAATGTTAAAGAAGATTACAATTCTAAAATCTGATAAAAGTCTAACATTAACTAACAAGATTCACTCTTTGAAACTCTTCATCTCTCATTATGATTGGCATAATCCCAAGAGCATACCATTGATGAGTTCCTCCAGTCTCACTTTGCAATCTCCTATTATCTGCACAAAGAAGAAGAAAAAAAACGATTTTAGATTCTCTTAACTTTATGAGTTTCAAGTAAGAAGACCACATTATGTTTTTTTAGACAAGCACCTGAAGATGCAGAGTGTAAAAGATCCTTGCGGTGGAAGAAACTGAAGAAGAGACGCTAATGACATTAAGCCCGTTTTCTTCTAACCTAAGCAACATGTCAGAGATAGATGTCCATTTCGATGTAGCAATCTGGACAGCAATCTCTGTGTCAGTGAGCCAATTTGCTGCTATCCGTTGGGAGGAAGAAGAATCTATTGAGTCCACAATTGCTTTGTTTCTCAGCTGTTCTTGGTGAGTTTTTCTCGAGATTCTCTTCAAAAGCTCTTCTTTTCTCCGAGACAAACGTTGAAGTTCTTGCTTCTGCTCTGGTATGTACTTCACCACTCTCGCTACCGTCACTGGAATGCTCAGCTTCCTCTGCATAATCATAGATCAAAAGGGTTTCTTTAGTATATATATCCATTTCAAGATTAAAAAACCTAATCTTGATCCGTTTTTCAGATGTTAGAAAACAGTTTTAATTAATAATAGCACAAACCTTTTGATCAGAAAGAGGCAAGAGGACACGAAGTGAAGAGTACAAGGCGTTAAGCTTTCTACGGCGGTCTCGTTCGCTTGCGTTGTGATTCAGTTTCTTCTCCAAAACTGTTCCTCTATCTTCTCCTTGATCATTGTTACTGTTACTGTTAGTACCATTGCTGTGACTACGACTCATATTGATGTTATAGTTCTTGGATTCATCTGATTGGGCGAAAGAAGGATAAAGGATAGAAGGAAGATATTGGAGAGTAGGAGCGAAGGAATCAACTTGAGACTGCAGCCATGGATACTCCATTGTTGAACCAGAGTACCATTCTTGTTGCTTACTTGGAAATATTGGTGTTAAGGCACACATTTTATTTGTCCTCTTATGTGTGAAAAGAATAGCTAGAAAGAGAAAGAGAGACTTTGATGGTGAAAGAGAAAGATGATAAGACCGAATTTGAGATGGAATCTATCTATGTAGCTGCTAGTTGTGTCCCCAAGTAGTTAGTATTTATAGCTCCATGATTAATGGAAGTTTCTTTAAGCTTTTTAAGTGTCGTCTTACTCTCCACACGCAGTCTCGTGCTGGAACGAGTAGGGCACGGGCCCTTCGTACAACATTATCTATTACAATAACATTAAATAACCCGATGATCGGGGTTTAATCCAAAACTGTACTAACATATTTCTTTAAATTATATTTATAAATTAATTAATTATATAATATTATTGATTAAGTAGGTTAACCTACTTTGCAAATAAATAGTAAAAAAAGAGCGTTAAAAATGTTCTTACGTACATAAATTCATTTTTTTCTTGGGTATATTTTGAACATGTGAACGCAGTTTGAGGGTATCTGGAATTAATCCTTTATATAAATTGGTCAATTCAATATATTACCAAGTTAACATGTTTGCATACATCATATGTAAATTTCTTCTAGAACTTACTGAAGTTTTGTTGATTTCCCTCATGAAATTTTCTGTTTGGTGATTAGTGATTAGTGATCCATCATATATGCATCCGAATAAAATAGTCACTTTCAAAAGAACCGTCAAAGTTATGTTAAAGCAAATGTAGGTTCTTTTTATTTTAGTTAGGGGATATTAGAAATTGTTAGAGTCTTTTTTGTTTGTTATAGTATTGTTGAAGTTATTTAGCTATCCATCCATCACAATACCATATTATTTATTATTTTCATATATATTGATATATTTCTGTATTCTTTCTGTTATTTTTCATTTTTCTTAATTTGATATAGTCATCTAAGCATTTACCATTCAGATCCATGTAAATTAAAAAAGAAATATTTTACTAAGCCATTGTTTGTAGTTTTTCTTTTATTACTAGAAAGTTAGAAGTAATACATTTAGAAAGAAAATAAAAACAAAGTTAGAAGTAGACACTATCAAATATCAATGATCTAATCAATGACGTTTATCATTTTAGTTTATTTTGGTTTAAGGTTAATAATCATTTTTTTGTCACACTTGATTTTTCCTATTATTTCATTTAACGTAAAGAGGTAGAGAAATACTATCATATACATTAAAATGTTAGAACTCGATCCATAAACTGATTAATTAGCCAGTTTAGTTCTATCTTGATTCCATACTATATATTAGCTTCTGATTTCTTTTTGTGTTATTTGATATGTTAGGGCGTTTGTTGGTTTTCACGGGAATCTAGTTTTTATCAGAATAGCACCATTTAAAGGTCTCAAAAATTGCATACGTAATTGAATAAAAAGAGAAATTAAAATGACGTAAACAAACACAAATTAGGTTAAAAGTCGGTTTAGTCCAACTAACTATATATATATTCCACTATTCCAGGTTCACTACAAGAATACAAACGATTTCCGACGGCCGAATCCGTCAGAAATCCGTCGGAAAACTCTATTTTCTGACGTATTTCCGATGGATATTTTCCGTCGGTTACAGTTCGTCGGAAATTAAATCGAATCCGTCCAACTCCGGCGGAAATTCGGAAAAGTCGGAATATTCGACGGATTACCGGCGCGACTTCACGGCGATGTTCTCCCGGTTTTCCGGCATAGTTCCGGATTTCCGACGTTCAAGAGTTTCGGAAATTCAATTTGAATTTTTTATTTAAAATTTAATTAAAATTTTTTTATAATTTAATTATAAAAAATTAAATGAAATAATTATATAAAAATTTAATTATTTTAAATAATAAAATTCATTAAGATAAAAAATAAATATTCGGAAAACAAAATATTTGAATGTTCAAAAAAAAAAACGTTCAGACGGACGGAGAAGTGTYGTCGTCGGAAGGAAAGAGATGTGGAAAGGCGATCTTCATAGTCGCCTCCAACGAAGAGAGCTTGGTCTGGGTTCGATCGAGCTGGGTCTAGGTCGAGGTGTATGCGGACTTAAGCTCTTCGACCTCCGCGTCCCGTTCTTTCACCGTTTGGGTGAGCCGCTCGATCTCCTCTTTGTACCCCGAAGAAAACTGATGAACGGAAGAAGACGATTCCTGGGTCGGAAGTCCGCCTAACCCAGCAAATCGCCCTTTGATTTTCCGAGTTTCCTATGAAAATAAAACATCAAAATAATGTTAGTAATGAAATTTTGAAAAAAAAATAATAATTGAAAACAATTAGACACTCACACTGAGGACAATGTCGTTGATATCTTCCCGGGATAACTCGTTGAGGACGCGACCCATCGAGTAGAGCGTCTTTCCGTGGGAAATACGATAAAACGTTAACTTAAGAAAATTAAAGAAATATACACAAATTCGAGGAAAATTTCAAAATTCCCAAAAATGTCAAAAACAAATATTTAAATTTTAAATAATTTTTAAAAACTCTATAATTTTACAAAAACTAAAAAAATAGAAAATTTTTATAAAATTAAAAAAAAAAACCCAAAATTCAAAATTTTTTCATAAATTCCTAAAAATATATATGAGAATCCAAAAATTTAATAAAATTTTTAAAAAATAAAAATAATTTTCTATAAAATTTAAATACAATTTTATAAAAATGTTTGTAATATAAATTTAGTAATATTTATAAAAAACCGATTTATCAAACCTATAAATTAATAAATATAAATTTATAAATTACAAAAACGTTTTAATTAGTAATAAATTCTGAAAAAATCAATTATAATTTTCAAAATTCCCCAAAAATATACTAAAACGTTTTTTTAATTCTCTAAAAATTATTAAAACGTTTTTATATAATTATACAAAACAATTTTACATAAACGTTTTTTATATAGTTTTAATAATATTTTTAAAAAAGGTTTTAACAAACATATAAATTACTAAATCATAAAACCTAAATCACAAAATTTCTAAATTGAAATTCTAAATTAATAATACTAATCTCTAACATAAATCACAAAATCCAAAAAATTTCTCTTAAAAACAAATTCTAAATCCTAAATCAAAATAATAAAACCTAAATCCTAATTCCAAATTTCTAAACCTAAATCCTAAACCTAAATCCTATTTCCAAAATCCTAATTCCAAAATCGAAATCCAAAATCACAAAACCACAAAATCAAAAATAAAAAAACTCTAAAAATCTTACATATTGTCGCCGGTGGAGGAGGAGAGGAGACGCCTGACGTGGAGGAGAGGGGGAGGAGGAGAGGTTCGCCGGCGGATGAGGAGAGGAGGAGAARGAGCAGTTCACCGGAGGAAGAGGAGAGGAGACGCCGGAGGAGGAGGAGAGGAGACGCCAAAGGAGGAGGAGGAGAGGTTCGCCGGAGAGGAGGAAGAGGAGAGGAGACGCCGGAGGCGAGGTTCGCCGAAGACGAGACGCCGAAGAGAGAGAGAGATAAGAGGAAAATGAGAAAGGAACATCGGGTTTACGGATATATCGCGATTTCCGACGGACAGATCCGTCGGAAATCCGTCGGAAACTGAAAAGTTTTTCTATTAAGGCGGCATAATTTACGTGGGAAATTTCCTACGGATTTCCGACGGATAGTGGAATATTGCAATTGGCTTGTCAACACATACGATCCGTCAGAAATCCGTCGGAAATTTCCCACGAATTTCCGACGGATATAGGGTATAATTAGGGTTTAGGGTTTAGTTTATATGATTTAGGAAACCCTAATATACATGTTTCATTCATAAAATAAGAAATACACCATCGTTAAAGACTTTACATGAGTGTATATATTATACAACATAAAATGTTATACATTTAACATAAATCAACTATACCTTATATTATAACTTATATAAGCACTTCCATCAAAATTTTTAAATTCTATATAGCACATTAATTTTGAAATATTACAAGTTCAAACTACTGTATATACATCATACAAGTGTTTGTAACCATTTTTTTTTAAAAAAAAACCCTATACCCTATACCCTAAACCACATTTATATAAATCCGTCGGAAATCCGTAGGAAATTTCCCACGGATTTCCGACGGATAGACACTTAGCATTTTAAAAAATGTTTAATTCACGATTCGTCGGAAATCTGTGGGAAATTTTCTACGGATTTCCGACGGGTTTAGTTGTCCGACGGATTTTACTTTCGTCAATGTTCCGTCGGAAGTCCATCGGAATTTTCCGACAGAATTTTCACCGTCGGAATCTACCATGTTTTCTTGTAGTGGTTGTTGGTTTCAATACTTATCTTTTAAAAGGTATATTTTTATCATATTCATATGTATAAGTCATATAAGATAAGAATATTCCTTAGATTTGTGAAAATATCCACGAGAGGATTTGAAACTATTCAAGAATGGGAAATTGAATTCATAAACCACAAAACTACGACAAACGATTCACATGTATATCATGCATACTGAGAACTTATTATAACTTTAGATCTATATATAGTTTTCATCAATTTTCAAACTCTAAACTAAAATGTTAAACTAACTCATGATGATTCAAAAGTTTAAGAGTTTAGTTATAAATTTAAGGAATCCGAATTCTAATTTTTTAAAATGCAATTTCAGTTGATTGATTTGGTTTTCCAGTCGATCCCAAAGATTTCAACCAGTTCCAAAGATTACGGTTTTTTCACATGAAGATCATCCCAAGACTTCTGTCCGGGATCTAATAGCTGTTTTCTTTGTATCTTTTTTGGTTGAAAACGCGATTCAAAGTAAAATAAAGAAGATCCCAATTAATGTAAAATGTAACAAGTGAGAAGTGAAAAACACAAGAAGTAAGAGAAAACAGGGTAAAACGCACGCGCTCTTTGGTCAACGGCACGTGTCAGCCATAGGGTCGTACCGAAGAACCACATCTTTCATGTACACATCATCGTCCACTTCCCTCACGCCTCATCATCTAAGAATCTATTTCGATTTATCTGTTTTTTTTCACACATTTCAAATGTTCTATACTCTAATGGAAAACTAGTAAATATATTTTGATAATATGAAGGGGCTATTAACTTCATCTCCCAGATTGGAAATGTAGTATAAAACTTGATCATCAGTTCATAATTTCATCATTAATTTTAGATACATTTTTTTGCTACCCTAAATGTGTATAAAACCGAATAAGAAAAAAAACCCTAAAGCTAACCCTAAAATGTGTACAATTGCATTTAAAATTAAACAATTATTTAAAGCATATATATTATATAGTAAAGGCTTGATGAGTCGCTTGACCTAACTAAAGTCTCCCCTACGTTGACATGTTAATAGTTAATGTTTCAGAAAGTAAAAAGAAAAGAGAGGATGAATTAAATTCGTTAATTTTTCCTATAAATATGCAAGAACATCTATTATAAAAATACCTTTTTCCATATAAGAACTTACTAAAAGAAAACATTCATGATTTGATTCTCTTAGAATTGACTTGTGATATCTTTCTTTATTTATTCTCTATTTTAATCATCCATGATTGTTTTCTTAGCTAGAAGAAAGTTATTATTGGTTGCACAAAAAAAACAGAAGAAAGTTATAAAAAACTATAAGACCATCTTCTCATCCAAAATAAACATAGCAGAAGACAAAGAATGTTAACTTGATAATGGTTTGCACGTCCGCGACATGCCAGAAACTATATTCCTCTAGCGGAAATCGAAACCTAAACTAAGCTTTTGCTATTGTTTGTTGTTAAGCCGTCCATTTATTTATGAATTATTACCTTTAGTGAATTTATTATATAAAAAATCTGTTTGGAAACTACTTCAGGAATCTTCAAATCAGAATACATTTTTAAAAAATTATGATTAGTAAGTTTCCTAGAATCTTTTTCAGGCATATACAGTATTTTTTTTTCCTTAATAAAAAATTGCGCAAACATAATACAACTTTTCATTTGTATTTTGTGTTTACGTTCACAATGTATTAAATTTTAATTAATAACATTAATGTACTATATTTCTTTTAACAAACAAAAATATAGACATGAAATAGTTTCGCCGACACCTTTAAAAAACAATTTAGATTTGGATTAAGCAAAACGTTATTGCCATTGGACAAACCTGTTAATAGCGTGGAGTAATACTTGTTAGACAATAAGTTAACTAACCAAAATGGCATCTCATCTTGGAAACACAAAAATGATATCTCTCACCATAGAATCTAACATAGTCCAATACATATTACATAATAAAGTGCGTATACGATAGTTACAAAAAATCACTATTGAGAAATTATCATCTCTTAAATCCCCAAAAACTTCAGGTCCTAATGAGGAGTCTTGGGCAGAAGAAGAAACAAACATAGATAAGCTATGTTGTGACTTTCGAAGGTCTGAAAGTTCATCTAAATCTGCGTTTAGTCTCTCCATAAGCAACCACCCCAAGGACGGTTATGGAGTACCCGCCAATTCCCATAACCGTAACCGGGTTTTGAAAGATCAAGATCGAAATCACCACTGCAACTGCTCCTTTAGCATTTCCAAGAACCTGCACAATCAACATTGTTAGTCTTGTTATCTCCAAAAATCAAAACTCTCGGGTGAGAAAAGGAGATAGAGAGGGAGAGGCAAATAGGTTTACCTGGAGGGTGAGGGCGCTTGTGTGTTTGGTAACCAAAAAATTCAACAAATTGGCTGAATAAGCCATTACCGAGTTAACCAGAAGAAGTATCCACATGTACTGATGTTGTTTTGCAAGCGTCAAGGTCAAGCTGATCACGTCTGGTTCCATAACTAGCGTGACGGGAAGAAGAGCAATGACAGCTATTGGAGACATATACAACATCAAATTCATCGAGTTCAACTTTTCCCTGCAGGAGAACCAAAAAAAAACAAAAAATCATATATACAAAGATGTTGGTGTTTGTGTTGTGGAGATGAATATCTTTAATTGGTAACAATGTACTACAACATTCTACCTAACCAAACATTTATGAGATTTCTTGATTAGGTAACAAAAGTTTCCTGATTTGATCGTCTAACTAGTTGCAGTATTTAAATTCTGTAAGATAAATTAAGGTCATATTCTGAAATTATTTACCCTTCTGAAGAAAGTAAGATGCCTTGAAGAACAGATTTAAAGGCTCTTGCCGCCGTAGCACTAATGCACATAATGAACCCAAACCAGTGAAATCCTGGTTCACCCTGCAAAACAAAATTGGTGCTTAGATCAAGATCATACAAAAATGATAATAATAACACCGAGATCCTCTCTTCCAGATGGTACAAATCCAAAAACCAAAAAACAAGAATATGATATAACCACTTTATTAAGCTTATAAAGATATCACCTTGGAGGAGAAATAAGGAAGGTTAGATCCCAAAATGATGTTCTACCAAATTCTACACCTGATGATTAAACCAACAAAAGGCTGAAGCTTTTTAGATAACTTAACACTCAAAAATTTGCCCTGATTTCAAAGTTTAGACCTTTGTCCAAATTTAGGTCTTTCACACTAAGATAGACACAATATTCTTCAAGGTGAACATCTAACTACGGATCAGTCATCTGAATCCAAAATTGGATCCTCCAAAAATCATGAATCAAAATAACCAGAATTTCAAATCTAGGAAAGCCCAATTTTCATATTAAAACATAGGCATTGTTAAAAGAATTGAAAACAGAGGAGAGGAATGAAAAAGGTGATTACCCCACTAGCGATGACGACACCGGCGACAACGGGAACGAGAGCACCATAAGTAACCCAAGCTTCTCGCTTAAGGGTCATAAGATAAGCGAACAGAGCGGTGAAAAACGGCGTCGTAGCACCGACGGCTTGATTGAAAGAGACGGGAAGGTAACGAAGCGAAATGTTACCACCGACGACGGAAGCACAAAAGACGATGCTGAGCGTAGTAACCTTAAGGAATTGGGATCGAGATTTGAGTGATTGGAGAGGAACAAGCTTGAGGAAGACGATGGAGATGTAGCTAAGGATTGCGCAAGCGGACATGTGACACATTGTGAGAAAAATCGGGAATTTGAATCCGTAATTTGAGAGGAGGAACTTGTTGAGGAGAAGAACACCTATGTTTGAGGAGTACCATGAGATGATTAAGGTCGATATGAACAGGGTTTGTTTCTTTGACGACGAAGACATTGTTGCGATTCTGATCTGGGTTTCTTCTTCTTCCTCTTCCTCGTCCAGATCGAGATTCGATTCAGAGAATGAGAGAAGAAAGAGAGAGAGAGAGAGAGAGAGAAAGAAAACGAGAGAAATCAGGTCCTTGCTTCGAGCATGGAACGGCAAAGGACAAAAACCTTTAGATGAAATAAAAATTAAGCCTTTCTCTTACTTTTATTAATGTGTGTAACCCTTGTTTTGTTTCTGTAACGTATTATTTGTTTGTTAATTAATTAATTTAAGAAGATCATTCAAGATTATATCAAATCGATATTTGTATTTATCAAAAAGAAGAAGGAAAAAAAAAATCAATATTTGTATTACTAAACTATATGGATTTGGTTAAAGGAGATTTATAGGTTTTATAGTGATTAAAATTACATTTAAGAGCATATAATACGTTTTAGATGTTTCATGAAATCTGACCATTCCAAATTAGATTAACTTTTAGTTTCTTAAACCCAACTCCAAATTACACCCTCTAATTTTTAGTGTCGGTTGGATCCACTTCCAATGGCATTATTTGTAAATAGTTTGAAATCAAAGACAAAATTCCTAAGAGTGTCCTTATCAAAATAAATATCAAAACTTTGCTTTGAACACAGCTTGAGGTCAAACTAAATATCAAAATCTCAAACTTTGCTTCCTCTTTTTTTGATCTCTTCAAAGTTTCAATTTTTCTTTCTTAATTGTAGAACACAGCGATGTCAGGGTACCCTCCGACGAGCCAAGGTTACGGTTACGGTTACGGCGGCGGAAATCAACCACCACCACCTCAACCACCTTATTCATCTACCGGGAACAATCCTCCGTACGGATCATCGACATCCTCAACTCCTTACGCAGTTCCCTACGGCGCACCGAAACCACAATCATCCTCTTCGGCGCCGCCGTACGGATCTTCAAAGCCTCAATCTTCGTCATATGGAGCACCGCCTCCTTCAGCTCCCTACGCGCCTTCTCCAGGAGACTACAACAAGCCGCCAAAAGAGAAGCCTTACGGAGGCTACGGAGCTCCTCCACCGCCTGGACCTTCAGATTACGGGAGTTACGGTGCTGGACCTCGTCCGTCGCCACCGTCTGGGCACGGTGGAGGTTACGGAGCTACTCCACCGCCTGGGATTTCTGAATACGGCGGTTACGGTGCTCCACCTCGTCCAGCGTCGTCTGGACACGGCGGCGGATACGGAGGTTATCCTCCGCAAGCTTCTTATGGAAGTCCTTTTGCTTCTCTGATTCCATCAGGTTTTGCTCCGGGAACGGATCCGAATATAGTGGCTTGCTTTCAAGCTGCGGATCAAGATGGTAGTGGCTTCATTGATGATAAGGAGCTTCAAGGAGCTCTCTCTTCTTATCAGCAGAGATTCAGTATGAGAACTGTTCATCTTCTTATGTATCTTTTCACCAATAGCAATGCCATGAAAATTGGTGAGTTTTCTTCTATATTCTTTTGAGTAATGTGACCTAAATTTGCTCTAGATTGGACAAGGTTGTTAGTTTCTGAAGTTATCCATCTCTATGATTCTTGTTCAGTAACATTATTATGTCCATCTCTTCATTTCATTATCTGTCTAAGATGCAAAACTCAAAAGATTCATACTTTGGGTCATATCGTCAATGTTTTTCTATTACCATGTTGGCAAAATTAACAATATTTGTAGACTTTTCCATGAATTACGTGCTACCCCACTGTCTCTCTATCATCTTGTTGAATCTCTTGGTTTCATTATTTTAGTTCTTGAATTTATAAATAAATATTCTAGTTACATTCATCTCTCTTGTTAGCCTAGTTTTGAATTGGTGTCCTGTACTAACTAGAGAAGTCTCCATGTTGCAGGACCTAAGGAGTTTACTGCACTTTTCTACAGTCTTCAGAACTGGAGGGTAAGTTTAAAATTTTCCAATGGTTTCGTGAATCTATTCGGTTGCTGCTAGTGATATAGCATAGCAACATTGTTTGGAAGTTCACTCATGTGGTTTGTTTTGGGAATGGTTCAGTCCATTTTTGAGAGGTCTGATAAGGACAGGAGCGGCAGAATAGATGTAAATGAGCTGAGAGACGCACTTTTGAGCCTTGGGTTTTCGGTTTCTCCTGTGATTTTGGATCTGCTGGTTTCCAAGTTTGACAAAAGTGGAGGCAAGAACAGGGCCATCGAATATGACAACTTCATTGAGTACGTTATTCTTTCCGTGCTCTCTTTTCTTCTTCTTGCTGTGATCATTGCTTATTTATTAACGGTATATGTTTTGCCTTGATGCAGGTGCTGTCTCACTGTTAAGGTACGGTCTCATTTACTCTGTTTCTCTCTCATAAAGCTCCTAGATAAGTGCGCCTAGGTCAAATGAGACTGAAACCTTAGTTATAGGAATTACTCCTGGGAAGAGTTAAACTCAAACTTGTCTCTCAACCCAAATATCTAACTCCATAGTCTCCAATTATGCTAAGTTTGTTAATTTTGTCAAATGTGGTGAGGTTTAGGGGTCAGAACAGCAATGAGTTTGCCTTTCACTACTGATTGCATCTGAGACCGCAACAGTTCATAATCGGTTCTTGTTACAATGTGGTTTGGTGATCCAAGTATCTTATTTAGAAGTTTGTAATCTGATTTATAATATGATGGAAACTGCAGGGGCTGACAGAGAAGTTCAAGGAGAAGGACACAGCATACTCAGGCTCAGCTACTTTCACCTACGAAACCTTCATGCTCACCGTCCTCCCCTTCCTCATCGCATAAGTTTTTAACGGTAACCTGTTTGCGCATCTTCAGTTTTTTTTGTATGTTTTCGTTGTGTGAATGCTATTGTCAAAGGAACTACAAGAAGATTTTCCGGTTTAGTTGAACTCAAAGAGATTTATAAAATGTGAAATGTATAGATCTTGTGTTATAAAATAATCAAACAACTCTTTATGGTTGGATATTACATCTTGTTTTGTTTCGGAATACATGTATAAAAGAAGCCGTTATGCATATAGCATATTGTGTAGTCTTAACTTATAATATAAAGAATAAATAAAAAATTAGTTATGGCCCCCAATTTACATACATCTTGAAAATTCTTTTTCGAATTTTCTTTGTATGAAAATTAGGGCTCGGTGTTGCCTTGTCCTATAAGACTGTCTCAGAACGGACCAACTCGTGGTATTTTTAGTCGTGGTCCTTGTGGACTTGGTCTGGACTGCTCATTTAAATAAACCAGACGTCCGTTCAGCGGTTGAGCCGGTCTTGCGTTCTTTTCATAACCCTATTTATTAACAAAACATGTTTGATTACAAAGCAGAAATTCAAATGTGTTTTTGGTAAATGTTTATGTGAGAGTGTATAGTTCTTACACCGCGACGAGCATCGGTCAGTACATCAATTTGCTGACGCGAAACAGTCCCCACCTGCATTTTTGAACAGGCAATCAAATTTGAATACGGGTTTTTTTATAGATTCTGGATTCTTGAATTCAATTACAATTTGGTTTAAGTTTTGCTAGAATTATTACCTTGTTGATGATGGTCCACATGACATCTTCCGTGCAAGGAGGAGTTGTGAGCGAACCTCTATATTCATAAAATTTTGTAAGATCCCATCCAAATTCTCTTGGATCTATCTTTCCGATGCTGACCTCTCCATTTTGTATGTCAGCAATCTTATTGATCTTGTCACTTATCTATCGAAATTGTAAGAAGACAAAGCAATAAGCAAAGAGTTTCTACTTTCTAGCAAATGATATAACGGTATCCTAAAAAAATTACCCGTGAAATGAAAGCATTCGGTGCACCTTCTCTGAAGATAACTCCGATAACTGCTAAGTGTCCTTCTTTACTTTTGTGTACCATGTGAAGTTCCATGGCCAATCTAAAACCAAATTCAGGTATGATATTTTTAGCTACTACTATATATTAGAAATGATACCAATCTTTTGTTTTTGTTTTCCCTTACTTTGTTTTTGTTTTCCCTTACCTCTTTCCATTGAGAAAATGCTCTGAAGGTGCGTGCCAGTGGCTTTGAATCAAATTATAGTCGGTATTATTGATCACGATCTTCCCTGCGTTGTCTTCCCATTTAACCTGATGCGCGCAACATATCAGTCTTGCGGACTAGTTGGTAAAAAAGAATATCTTAGGTTTTCTTTTTTTCGCGCGAATAATTTACCTTCATGTCAAATCCACGGTTCTTAAGAATAGCATTTACTGGTTTGTAATATGTCTGAAGAATCTCTGTAGAATTGTGAACAATGCGTGCTATTTTTGGAGAAAGATCGATTGGCGATTGCCTCTTCCCTGTCCCGCAAATTTTCCATTCAGGCTTGATATCGCACCATTTCGAGGGATCGGCTATCTCACCGGGTTTGTAATGAAATTCAGTCTCTGTGTCATCTGCAAACGATCAGACGAACAAGAGTCAAAATACTTCTCAGAGTTTAGCATTAGTTAAATATATCAATTCATACGTTGTGTTCCAAAGATTAACACAACTTATTGCATCATATGATATGGACTGTGAACGTATTGGACAGTTTAAAATCATCCTTTCATTATGAATCGGATCGCTAAAGTTCTATCTTGTTCTTATCAATTCGTAGAAATCACAATGGTCACATATATATGATGTTCAAGGAGAGAACAAAGTTTGAGATTTTACGTGCTAGAGATGAAGAAGAAAGAGCAAGAAATGTTACAAAAAGGATAATGGTGTTCATCGTTTTTGTTTTCTTAATTTTTTTTCTTCTTTTCTCAGAATTAATGTATTCTGCCTTCGTCAATTTTTAATCCTTCTTTGTATAGAAATTTAATTTAGGCAAATTTAGGAGGCTGTCTAAAAACCTCAATAGTTCTAAGGTTGAAAATTTTGTTAATTATTAACTCTGATTCTATTTTAATATGTGATAGTCTATTAAAGAAACCTTTTAATGGTTAAATTGGGTTATGACTCTATTACCTCTCTGAAGAGGCCTATTATTGAGCAAATGAGGTCTAATTTAAGTCAAACTTGCACTCAATTTTTTTTAAAAAAAGTTTTGAGTTTGGATTAATTGTTTAATTACTCAAGAGAAAGAGACCAGTTCTCTTTTAGAAAAGCTTTAAACAGTAAAGTTCTACAATTTGTGAGACACCAATTTTTGGATAATATTTGAATTTATGTCACTTTGTCAACGAACTTATGTCAATTTAGGGTATACAAACAAATCGTTGAAAAAAAAAGGGTATACATACAAATTATATTTACCTATAACCCTAGTAGACTGCGACAACAGAGTAGGCACCCAAATTTTTAATATGAATGTGGTAGACTAATAAATCGGCTAGGCCAAATGGTTCAGACACTAAGTATTTGACACAATCAAGTCATTGCTCTATAGTCTAATACCAAATAAGTTTTTACATTGAAAATGATGAAGTTAAAGTAGAAAACACCACACAATTGACAGCCTATGAACCCTAACCATGTTCGGAGCATTTGTCCGTTAAATGTCAAAATAGCATGCATTGTAACAAAATGGACCCAATATTATTACAATGATAATTCTTATCCTCTCTTTTGATCTGTCTCTTGTCGAATAGGAAGTAATCACTATTAAGATTTGTCACCTTCTTTTGAGTTATATTTGTCTTCTTGCTTAAAAGCATCGTAAAGAAGAACATAATAATGGAGAAGCCACATGGTTCCGACTATGGCCTAGGGAAACCATCACGTTACCAGATTTGGAGATAGGGTGCAACAAAACTTTATGTTTCTTCTCATCTTTGAGATTACAACTTGGATACTGGTTAGTCTATTTTGGGTCGTTTTTTTTTGTTTATTGATGTGGATTTTTTTTTATAGAAACAACTCAATTTTCTTTTTATAATTAGGAAATTCTGAATTTTTAGTCTAAACATGAGCACTCTTTGATAACAATTGTGGCGTAGCCACACAATGTAAATCGTACAAGTCAAGATTCTTCTGTAAAGTTTATTAGCTTTTGAAATAGAATTAAGTAATTAACCTAGAAAACAAAAATATGTCATCGTTTCAGAAGCTAGCATACTCATTTCGAATTAGTTTAATCAAATCTTAGAGAAGATTGTTTGTTTTTTTTAATAGTCTCCAGGACCAAAATTCGAACTACCAAGTGATATCCTAAACCTTCAAAACTGGCTTTGGACATACATAGAGAGACTATAGACCAAATCACCAACTCACCAAAATCTTGGATTTTTTTAGAAAAGTATATGAAGAGAAACCAAAAACCCTAAATCCTAATCCATTCTGTTATTTGTTGATGATGACTGAAAATTTCTTGTATGGATTTTAATGTAATAGTTGGGTTCCACAAAATCAAACTTTTAAATAAAATTTCTTTTAAATAAAATTTGAAATTATTAAAGGACTTTTAACATTTAATACATTAAGGAAACCGGCATAGGCCACTAAATTTTTTACATGTAAGAAAGTCATCATGACATTTAAACGAGGTAGATAGAACTTTCTCAGACATAACTAACTCATTACACTTCTCTCAAGTCTCAAGTATATATATACACAAAGAGCGAGACTTGAGGCAGAGCAGTGAACTAACTTGCAACTCTGTTTTTCAACTTTTACAAAACACAAAGAACCAAAATATACTTTTCAATGACGCAAACTACTGTAACTGTAGTCGCGACCAAACGCGATGCTCTTGATCCTTACATCAAGATTCTTCAGAACCGATCAAAAGATATTGATGTCTCCTTCTCCTCGTACCTCAAGCCAGACAACAACGAACAACGACAAAAGGAGCATGAAGATACTGAGCTAAGCATCTTCGAAGCTCGAAGTTACTTTAGCGAAAACGGAAACAACGATAGATGCCAGACGAGGAATCTTAGTGGTCCAAGATTCTCTTCGGTTTCATCTGCAAAAGTGTCTTCTTTTACCGTAGGACACACGGCATCCTCTGAAGCTAGCTGGAACAGCCAAACCGGTTTGCTCCGTAACAAAAACCGCCAAGAATCGGACCGAGATGGACGTGGAAGCAGCAAGAAAGGACCCAGATGGTTTTTTAGACGCAGGACTTGTCCTTGTTCTAGCTCCAAATCGGTTCAGGTCCAAGAATCTAAACCAAGAATCGCAGTGCCCAAAACCGGTTCTGACCGAGTCGTGTCAAACCGAATCGTTCATCATCATCAGACGATATCTTCGCCTGAGCCAATAAGATTAACGATCCCTTCAAACACTGTGACTCGGTCCATCGATTACACCGCAAACAGAGAAGCTAGAGCTCCAGTTAGTAATTTTAGCTTCCCAACTCTAAACGAAACTTCAAAATCATCAGAAAATCCCAAGAATCCGGTTATGAATCCTATTAAACCGGTTCTGAATCCAATGAGCCCCAAGGGAGTCGTCACGGACGAAGAAGCCACGAGCGACGCTAGCTCCGATCTCTTCGAGATAGAGAGCTTCTCTACTCAACCCGCAGCTCGTCCGTGGGCCCCACCCGCATCGGATATTGTCCGGGACTCGATAGACGAGACCATGACCGAGTATGGATACGAGCCGAGTGAAGCAAGTGTTACATGGAGCGTTATGACCGCGGAGCCAGCCTCGGCGGTTGCGGCTAATTTCTCCAGAATTGGCTTGTCGTCGTCGTCGCTGGCGTTTAGCGGTTGCGATAAAAAGAGAACTGGGTTGCTGAGCTGTCGTTATGAGAAAGCCGTTATGGTTAGCGGCGGTCAGCGTTTGGTGCAACCGCTTAAGAGCGTTAGCGTTCAGAACGATGTCGCGGGAAAGGTGTTGTGCAACAATGGCAGTTCTAAACTATGCGTGACAAGTCGGGATATGCTAGATACCAAATCTTCGTTCTTGGTTTAGGTCCTGTTTACTCCTCTATCTTGGTGTTTTGGGTGCTTCTCGTGTAATATTGCTCTGTTTTATTTTTTTTGTTTGGTTAATATAACTTGTGTAACGAAGATTGTGGTTTGTGTGGTTCAACAAAATCAATGCATGTGACCTGTATAATGAGACGCTAATTTATCAGATTGATCACGTTTTTTTTTAATAACCGGGGTAGATTCTGGATTGAAACCCAAACTAATCCTCAATATCTGTACAAAACTAAGTATGTTGATATCTAAGGCGTCTACAGTCAAGAAACTGATCCGTAGCCTTGACCCACATGGCGAATCCTCTATCCACGGGAACAAACCAATGGACCACAAAACTCTTGGGTTACACAATTTCTTCAAACCTCATCCACTACTTCTTTGAGGTCCCATCGCAGCATGCATATCTTCAAAGCTTGAAGGCGGACTGAATTGAGAAAATGAAGAGACCCCATATGTCTTTGCTGTAGGTACATTCAGAAAACAAGTGGTTCTTTGATTCAGGTGCAGTATTGCAGAGGAGACAAAAGTTTCAAGCATATTCATGCCCCAACTCCTCAATTTTTCACGAGTTGGGAGATGATTCCAAGCCGTCACCCAAGAGATACATGCATGCTTAGGAATACAAACAACGTTATGCAAAAAAAAAAACAGACTGTAGTATATATAGGTTTCTTGTTCATGGTTGATTTAGTTTAGTTTATTTGTTAGAAAAATAACCCAGCCTGTGTAAACATTCGTTTTTTTTCTATCACATAAAACCATAACCCCAAAAAAAAAAAAAAAATCTCATTTGATGCAGACATTAATTTGATTGGTCTCTCGTTTACTAAAAGCTTTATATATTTTTAAATTTGAATGCTTTTTATTTTGTTAAATTTTACTATTCAAAGTTCGATTGCATTTTTGGGGATATAACTTAATTATAAATATGAAGTCATGAGTTAGGCTCGTAGAGTCGTAGGTGAAGTGAAGATGGTGCTAGTATCATAAATGGTTCGTCTTAAAAAGATTTTGCCGTTGCGTGCACGAAGTCGTTATGGTATAGACGATCCTTTGGGATCAAGACAGGTTAGTTTGGTCAATTGATATTATTTTTCAACAATGTATACGTTATATACATTCGTATATCACAGAATATAAAATATAGCTCGTCTCTTACCTTAGATAGCTAGATGGATTTGGTCTAAATATTTGAGAAAATGACTTCTCTTTTGAAGTTATGTACAACCAAATTAATCATTAATTATAATATATAATCCTTGGGTTTTTTAAACTTTAAGCATGAGGGTTACAACTTTAAACACCATTCCACTTCTGGTGGGACCATGAGTCCATGACTTGGGATTTAATTATGTCTACCTCAAAAGTCAAGTTTAAGTAGTTTCTTGCTTGAAAGCATTATATATTAAAGTCAAGAGTACGCCATTAAAAAATGTTCCATAGCTTAAAAGCAAACTAGACATGAAAAATATATATTAATATAGTATGTATGTAACTTGACCCTCAGTACAAGAAACCTCAATCATAAATACACATTAGCTCCAAAACCACAACACTGCACATGAAAAACTAAACACATACAAGAAACCACCAAAACATTTTGCCTATATATAAAGTTGTTTAAATTCCCCTCTAAAACCTTAGGAATCAAATCAAGAAACTCAATGGATCAACAAGGGATGGCCAAGAAAAGACTAGCCGTTCTCGTCGGCTGCAACTACCCTAACACAAGGAACGAGCTTCACGGTTGCATCAATGATGTTTTAGCAATGAAAGAAACTCTTTTGACCCGTTTCGGATTCAAACAAGAGGACATTGAGGTGCTAACGGACGAGCCAGAATCAAAATTGAAGCCGACAGGTGCCAACATCAAGGCTGCTTTACGTAGGATGGTGGATAAAGCTCGATCCGGATCTGGAGACGTCTTGGTCTTCCACTATAGTGGCCATGGAACTCGTATTCCTTCGGTTAAACCTGCTCATCCTTTTAAACAAGACGAAGCTATTGTTCCTTGTGATTTCAATCTCATCACAGATGTTGATTTCAGAGAATTGGTCAATCAACTTCCTAAAGGAACAAGCTTTACCATGATCTCTGATTCTTGCCATAGTGGTGGTCTCATCGACAAGGAAAAAGAACAGGTAGGACCCTTTTCTGTCTCTAGCAACATATCTCCGGCCATGGAGACAACGAATAAGACTATAACATCACGTGCCTTACCCTTCAAGACAGTCCTTGACCACTTGAGTTCTCTCACCGGAATCTCAACTTCCGACATCGGGACACACCTACTTGAGCTCTTTGGCGGCGATGCTGGCCTTAAATTCCGGTTACCGGCGATGGACCTAATGGATCTTTTGGAGACTATGACGGCCCGTGAAAGACACGTGGATTCCGGGATATTGCTAAGCGGGTGTCAGGCGGATGAGACGTCTGCTGACGTCGGCGTTGGCAACGGGAAAGCGTACGGAGCGTTTAGCAACGCGATTCAGACGGTGTTGAAAGAAAATGAAGGTGCCTTGAAGAACAAGCAACTAGTGATGATGGCAAGGGATGTGCTTGAGAGACTAGGGTTTCATCAACACCCTTGTCTCTACTGCAGCGACCAGAACGCGGACGCGACGTTCCTATCTCAACTTTGATGCGACCAATTGGATTTAGTTAATGAATTGAACCGTTGGTCGTTGTTTTCATTTATTTGTTTTATCACGTTTGCGTTTGGGGTTGTTGTAAATTGTTAACTGGAATTTTCTATTTTCACTCTTTGTGTTGTGCTCTAAAAGGAAAAAGGACGAACAAAAAGTTGTTGATAATTAATCAGGCTCTCATAATTAAGTATGTTAAATTATTGTTTTTACCTTTTTGGTGTTACAGAAAAGGTTTAAAGTTTTTCTAGAGAATATCCAAATTTTATTACTAAGTCTATATTGGAGCTTGAACCACCAACCTCTTGGGTTGAAACGACAGCACCAATTCTCTGCGGGTCCATATTCCGCTGCTGAGGTAATAAACCACTATGAGCCAAAGTGCCCTTTTGGTTGGAAGTATTTAGATCAGGTTTGGGGAGCTGAGGTCTTCCCCATAAGAGTTTTAGCCTCTGACTGTTGATGTCAATCAAGGTAGAGAGCTCTAGCATGGCCTTCTCTGCTGCTTGTCGGGTTGTGTATGTGAGAAACGCACACCTCTGTGGGCGAAGAATCCGATTTCTCGATAAGGGCAGAAATGGTCTCGGATGTCCTGCTCGAGGACACTCGAGTTAGGTCAACGGATGTAAAGCGTTTTAACACTTTCATCCTTTGGTGGTTTCAAAGGGCCCATGTCACCAGCTTTTGCAATCAACTCGACCATAACTGGATAGTCTAAACTGTGAATGTGTAAAAGAAGATGAGAAGAAATTCATCACAAAAGCGTTTCAACAAAGACTCAAGCAACAGAGAAGAGCTAACCCAGAACGTCGACGAGAATGGGTTTTGGGGCATCTCATGCCGGAATGGACATTTGGCACCTCTTGTACACTGGCGACCAATTTCGTAGAAACCACAAACTGGTAGGTAGCGTGGTCTATCTCTTTGGCAGTATATATAATATACGACCAGTTACGTAGAAACCACAAACTGCGATGCATGGGTCCAATATCTGGCGGTGGTCTGTTTTAAGATAAAAAGGAAAAAAAGGAGATAAAGATTTTCGATCGACTCAAAGAGTGATTTGGTAGTGGTCTGTTTTAAGATATATGATTGAAGCGGTCTGTTTTGTAATATTGTTTTTTTAAGTTTATTGAAAGTTTCAGGTTTATTTTGCAATATTTCGAATAGATATTGATGTTTTTTTTTCTTATATGTATAACTAGATATTGGACCCGTGCATCGCAGTTTGTGGTTTCTACGAAACTGGTCGTAGATATCAAACCAGTATACTTCTATATTCGTAGAGCCTCACAATTGGATGGATGAAGGTACTATATACACTCTTAATGTATACACGCATTATGGATATGTGTTGGTTTCTTGATTGGTCTTAATCTCTCTTGCTATGTCAGCTGTGGAAGATAATGTGTCGGAAGGGAAGTTATTGTGTCCAAAATGTCAAGCTAAGGTTGGAAGCTTTGACTGGTCGGGAAGTTATTGTAGCTGTGGAAGCAAGATTGTTCCGGCGTTTCAACTTCAGATGAGTCGCGTCGATGTTATCACTGTGAAGGATAACGTGAAGAAGAGGAAGAAAAAGCATGAGAAGAAAAGAGTCTAGGCTTTGATCTTTTAGTGAAGAAAGAGCGCTACTTCATTTTTATGCAGCTTCAGCATCGAATCATATCTTTTTAATATGAAATTATTATAAATTTAATATGAAAACATAATTGTATTTCTCTTAAACAATTAAGGCTAAACCGGTTAGTTTGAGGGTACTTTTGTGTCCTCTTAAAAAAACATTAAGTTGTTGGGCTTTGAAGCCCAGTGTCCATTAAACTATTAAAGTGATTAGACGATTCAACTAATGACACGTGGACGGTCGATCGTTACCCGACTCGCATTTTCCTCAACGACGAAGAAAACTCAGAGAGAAGCTAAACTCGAAGCTAGAAGAAGAAGAGTGGTATTTTCCGTAATTAAAGTCGAATTCTTTGTCCGATTAATCGAAAGCGCAAAAAGGAAGCAATGAGTGACGCGTTTTGTTCTGACTGTAAGAGGCACACGGAGGTTGTGTTCGATCACTCTGCCGGAGACACGGTATGCTCTGAGTGTGGACTTGTGCTTGAGTCTCACTCCATTGATGAGACCTCTGAGTGGAGAACTTTCGCTAATGAGTCTGGTGACAATGATCCTGTCCGTGTCGGTGGACCAACTAATCCTCTTCTCGCTGATGGTGGTCTCACCACCGTCATTTCTAAGCCTAATGGCTCCTCCGGCGACTTTCTCTCCTCTTCTCTTGGTCGTTGGCAGAATCGTGGATCTAACCCTGATCGTGGACTCATTGTTGCTTTCAAGACCATTGCCACCATGGCTGATAGGTATTGTTCTATGCCCTTTTCTTAGAAGGTTTTCAAAATCTGGTTTTGGGGGGTTTTGGTCAATGGAAAGCACTAATTCGAGGAGATTGTTGCACAATTCTGTTTTTTAGCTGACATTGTTGCCTCAAAAATCAAACTTTGTTTTGTAATTGAGAAGTGTGAGAATTAGGTTTCAATTTTCCCATCTTGTGAAATCTATTAGTGAGCTTTTCACTAACTGGAAAAATGAAAGCTTGATCTTTTCTCTTGGAATGCATCTTTCTTAGGCATATAGAAACAACTCTCGTTATTAGGCATAGAGATGTGTTTCGGTTTTTGGCATGTTCTTTGAGATACTCATTTTTTATTAAAAAAATTTTGAATCTGGATTTGGGAGTTAGGATCGAGGTTTTGGTCTATGGTAAGCTCTAATTCGAGGAGATAGCAGCCCAATTCTGTTTTTGAGCTGACATTGCGGCCTCAAAATCCAAATTTTGTTTTGTAATCGAGAAGTGTGAGAATTAGGTTCCAGTTTTCCCATCTTGTGAAATCTATTAGTGAGCTTAAGCAGTTGTATTGTCGACTAGAAAGCAGAGACAAGCTTTTCACTATCTAGAAAAATGAAAGCTTAGATCTTTTCTCTTGAAATACTATCTTTCTCATGGATTGAAACAACTCTCGTTATTAGGCATAAAGATATGTTCTTTCTTTGACATGTTCCTTAGGGATACTCGTTTTCTTGGTAAGCTATTAATTGCTTGACATAGGCCATTACTAATTTGACGAACATTGTATTCCAGGTTGGGCCTTGTTGCGACCATCAAGGTATGGGAGACCTTCATCTTCTCCCATTTCATCGATACACATCAATATTCAGGGTTTTCTTAGTATTACTCTTTACTCTAGCCGCAGCAAATGAATTCTTTTGTTGAAATTGCAGATATTTTCGTAGAATAGAATCAATCTACCACTCTCTTACCTGATTAAATGCCTGTGCTTGATCCTTGCGTTTTCGTATTGTTAGTATAAACTTTGTGTCATGTCCTTTGCCATTCTTTTGAAGGATCGAGCAAACGAGATATATAAAAGAGTGGAGGATCAGAAGTCGAGTAGAGGAAGAAATCAGGATGCTCTTTTGGCTGCATGTCTGTATATTGCTTGCCGGCAAGAGGACAAGCCACGAACTGTGAAGGGTACACATACAGCTATAAGAATCTTCTTAAGCATCCATCATTCCCTTCTTCAATGGCATCGTGCCTCTAATACTCTCGATTTGGTATAGAAATATGTTCTGTTGCCAATGGAGCCACAAAGAAAGAGATTGGCCGTGCAAAAGAGTACATAGTTAAACAGTTGGGGTTGGAAACAGGACAGTCAGTAGAAATGGGGACTATACACGCCGGTGACTTTATGGCGAGTTTTTCTAAATACGTATCATCATTTGTCATTCTTCATTTTCTTGTTTCTCCTTAATCAAGTGATATTGATTCTTACTGTTCAGAGACGGTTTTGCTCCAATCTTGGCATGAGCAACCAAACCGTGAAAGCAGCTCAAGAATCTGTGCAGAAGTCAGAGGAGTTTGATATTAGGTAAGTAGATCATAACCATGTCTCCTTGAACCCGTTGTTCTTATTTTCTGAATCTATCCTCGTGTGGTTTATGCATTTCACTCGGTGTAAACTTCTGCAGGAGGAGTCCCATATCAATCGCAGCAGCTGTTATCTACATCATAACACAGCTTTCCGATGACAAGAAACTGCTTCGAGGTCAGTTTCATGTGCACTCCGTTTCACAAAACAAGAAAATACTCTTTCTAACTGTGAAATTGAGCCTGCAGATATATCAGTAGCAACTGGAGTTGCAGAAGGCACAATAAGGAACTCATACAAGGATCTGTATCCTCACCTTCCTAAGATCATACCAGCTTGGTACGCCAAAGAGGAAGACCTCAAGAACCTCCAAAGCCCTTAAGTCTCGTTTATTCTTTTTCATGTCTCTGTATGAAACATTTTACCATTCATTTAATATATACGTCGAATTTCAATTGAAATAATATGATTTAGATAAAGGACACGCAAGATTTTAATAAAAGCCCCACTAGAACAAAAATTCATGTTATCTATTTTGTTAACTAGTCGTCCAATGGATCTCAATGTGAATAATGCCGTTTCTGGAATTGATAAGATGGTATTTCTGGTTGATCCTTCCATTATCAACAACATCGTCCAGATTTATGTCTACATGTCCCAGTTCCTCCTACATAGAGATCAAGCAAAGGTATGAGTTGAACTGGGTCTGTCTGCTCGAAAACCGGTTTACAACCAACCCAAACGTTAAACCGCGTTTTTAGCAGGCTCGGGTCAAGGCGTGAGATCTTTACCTTGGATCGAAAGTGAAAGCCGGTTCCTTTACTCGTGACCTCAACGCGTATACTCTCTTTCACTGGCGGCCCCTCTAGTGTAAACTGGAATTCCTCATTCCATCGAGGGTCTCGTGTTTTCTTCAGCATCTGATCAAGAAAAGGTAGTCATTAGAACTCAGACGACATGATCCATTTGAGCTTAGTCTCATCATGACCCAAACAGTTCTTAAGTAGCTTGTAAGCAAAATGCAGGTTTAGAATGTACCTTTGTTTTCTTCTTTTCTCCTCTGAAGAGAACAACAGCATAGGGGTTCGAGTGTTTCTTCTTGCCCTCAACATCTTTGGCAGATTGGATTGCAACCGAGAGTAGACCGGCATGGCTAAGAAAATCGTCGTCCTCTGATGATTTCTCTTCTCTGCTTTCTTTTCTCTGGAACTCTTCCTGATTTTCCTTTCTACTCTTGAGGCTTTCTTCTCTGAATGGCACATACCTGAGATCCAACTCTAATCTTCCTCTTTTCTTCTTGTCCCCAGAATCCATAACAACATTTGAATTCTTGATCAGATCCAGATTAAACGCCTTCTTCTCACCCGGGTTAATCTTTTGCAGGGGGATCATCTGCATTCCCAATCTGTCGTGCCCACCAACCTATAGAGATAAAGAGAGCAGCTTTAGTAAGAATAACACAAAATGTTAAACTAGAGAAGAAACCGGATCATGAAATGCATCTGGAAGAATGGAATGAGATGCATAAACCTTGTCCCAGTCAAAGACTTCTAGTTGAAGGACTTGTGTTTTTGGGTCCTTCACGATGAGCTTGAAGTGTTCGTTCCATTCTGGGTTTAAGTTCCTCTTCTTTATGGTGGTTTTCTTTCCTGGAAGCTTTTCTCCAGTCAAGCTAAGCTTGACATAAGGGTCAGATGTTCCCAACAAATCCTTCTTTAGGAGATTACGAGCTCGAATAATGTTCACATGTAGTAATCCAACAGGCTTCTTTACAGACGCTCTACATCAGAAGTAAACTTATACATCAGAGGAAAGAAACAGAAAGATCTCATGATTTCTAGTTACATTGTTCAAAAAGTTGATCGACACTTACGTTGAAGCATCAAGAATAGGTATCTCAAGCACTTGTGGCCAATGGTACATGCATGAAACTTGCCTTTTAATAGTTTCCTGCAAAATCATGAGACAAAGATAAGTTTTTTGAAAAGATACTGATGAAGGAGCATCTCATTTGACTAAATAAACACCATAATCCAACTCCTACCGATAGGAGGATCATCAATGCAGCACCTGAACATATCTGTAGAGACCCGGTATGGACATGAGATCTCCACCAAGCACTTTCAATCCAAAATCAACATGTGGCTACATAGAGAATCATGCTGATCAATTTCCCACCCCAATGATTGGTAAAGCAAGTAACTTTCAAATCTATTCTGAGTCACTTTTATGTGAGATGTAGCTACCTTTTCCATTAATGAAACTACAACCATTCCGAAACAAGGGAAGGTCGGCAGAAGAGGCTTCAGAGCTACACGCATTGTAGCAAAAAATTGGAGATCTACGAGCTGCAAAGGTCAAGTTTATGGAACTAAAATGTGTTAAAGTTTTGCATTGCTTGTGTTCCATTATTTGACAGTTTCACTCTTACTGACCTGAACTCTAATTCGTAAAGACAGCACCTTTAGCACCAAAACAATGTTGGGATTGCCAGCCCACTTTATTGATGGTTCAAATAGAAGCTCCTTCTCGTTGGTCTCGTAGAACTTAACACCTGCAGGAGATTAGACACAATGCCTTTCACCATTAGCACATCAAACACAACGGTAAGAGGTGACAAAAACTAAAAGGGACAAGAATTTGCCGTGAACTGTTGGTGGAAGCGGTCCAAGACTCAATTTTTCGAACTCAATAGATTCTATACAGAACGTCCCGGTATAATCTGCAAATATAGGTTGTGCAGAACTCCGGATGATCCTGCAAATAGCCTATACAAGAAAAGAAAACTAAAGCTTTAAAACAGGAGCCAAACTTGATGTAAGCTAATCAGAAAAAAGAACTAGAAAGAACCTTATCGAGGTAGGGCCACATGTATGAGAGAAATCTGTTAAACCAGTCCACCTAGATGTAAACAATAGAAAGCACCATCAGTCAAGTAAGTAATCGAGCTTAGATGCTAAAGTCCAACAACATAATCCTATAAAATGTGACTTACTCTTTCGTAATCTGGATTCTTCATCCATAATGGAATGTCTGGTAAAAGATCAAGAAGGACACTGATGCTAGTCTCAACTAGTGGCCTCGCAGGTGGATACTGCAATGTGTAAAAACATTATATCATTAACCCTCAGATTCATAAACAGTAACCCAAAGGCTCAAAATGGATGGTAGCTAGATGAAAAGTAACATGCTTTAATTCAGAAATAGACTCTCAGATTCACCATCTTCAAACACATGGCGTATTTCGTCAAATTAACAAATCAACCACTGAAATCGACCCGAATCTTTTAAGCTTACCCAGATGAATGAAACAAACAGAACAAGCCTCAAAAATGACGATGAACGAATCAAAACGAAAGATGCAACAAGTGTGTTTGATTGATGTTTCAAAAGATCAAAGTTACCTCTTGGTGTGTAGGCTGAGAATAAATCAAGACGAAGAATCCAATGATAAGTCCAATAGGGATTCCGATTGCGAAACCAAGGATCCCCAACACACTGGTGAAAAAACCCATTTTTTTTTTTTTGTTTCTCTCGATGAAAAAATTCAGAACTATGTAAAATGGCAACGAAGGAGAAGGAACCGGATCCAAAACGGTAACGACGAAGAACGTTCTGTTTCAAACCGCCAAAATATTTTCCGATTTGTAATATTTTTAAGTAAATTTATTTTATTTTCTTTTGTAAAGGACAAAAAAAAATCACGAGATGTCTTGTCATTTACGTAGTTGACGTGAAAATGATTTTTTATTATCCTTTCTTGTGTGATCGCCTGTGTTTTGTTTGTTGGTTGGCCTAATCAACTTGGATTTTTTTAGCTCCGGGCTTGATTGGCGGGTGTAAATTTAGGATTAGCAGATTTTTTGCTCTAATTTTAGGATTACGGCGGTAAAATTTTGGTTGTACATTTTTAAATTGTAGCTTTAGGTTTATCTGCTGGAATTGTAGGTTTATCTGCTGAAACTGTATAATTTAATAAAAAATAATTGGTAAACATGGCTGTAACTTTTAAAATATCAAAATATTTGGTGAATATTAGTGTCTATTATATCTAAATATTTTGTCTATACATTAATAAGTAAAAAATAATTTTATTAAAATTTCATTTAACTAAAATAAATAATAAATTAAAATACTAAAAATGCAAACACGACAATCATGTATATATATATAGGATTTATCAATTTGTTTTAAGTAAATTTTTTAAAAAAAATAATGAAATTTTTTTTTATTCTAGTGACTACACGACAATTATGTATATATATATATATGATGTTTTAAGTAAAATTTCTTTAAAAAAAATAAATTTTTCCTATTTTTTTTATCAAATACACGACATGTATCAAGAAAATTTTCCAAATGCCAAAATTTATGGTTTTAGACTTTTATTCAAAAAAAAATAAAAAAACCATAAAAGTGGTTGTAGGTTGTTAAAAATGGCTTTGGCTTTGAAAAATATTTATAAAGCATTATTGCTTTCAATTCAAATATTTATAAAGTATATTGCTTTTAATTTAGATCTTTAGACCAAAATATGGCTTTAGAAAAGTTTAAACCTCTAATCAATCACCCTTTTTCTTTGAAATAAAAGAAAATCATGAAATTTATTACTTTATGGTCACAACAACAATTTGTTGGACTACTATTGGAAATACAAATAAATACACTCATTGATTTGGTGATTTATAATTAATATCTTTTAAGTTTTTTATATAGTTTAAATTGTTAGTTTGTAAAAATTACATAATTATATAGTAATAAAATAATATAAAGTAATGTGAAATACATTTTTGGGATAAAATCTTTCTACTGTTATTATATAATATAACGTCTCTTTTATTACAATTCAACATATTAGGTAATTCCGTAATTGGTTGAATTGTAGATATAAACTTTATTTTTAAGGTAATACTTTTATTGTTATCTACTTAGAGAAAATCCAAAATATTTCTACTTTCTTTTGTGTGTGTTTAGTTCTTTTCTTTTTTTTTAACTGAAATATTTTTTTTCCATACCCTGTAGGCATAATGTGAAATTTTCAGTCGCCAATAAAAATAGTTGTGTTTAGTTCTTTATATTTTAATTGTTTACTTTTTCTAAAATAAATCAAGGTTGAAATTTTATTAAGAAAATGCATTAGTTTTGAACCAGACCCCGACCCGAAAGCCGATGCCTTTCAATGCTGTTCAATCAAATCATATAGCGTGTGTTTATTGTATCTGCATGCATTGATTATATTAATCTTAAATCTTGTTTCTAACAAACCCAAAGGCCAAAACAACATCATATTAAACTCGTGGCAACTCCGAGTCCTGGCTTGATCGAAGGTTTTGAGGACTGGTCCAGGATCGTGGACGCTCGTGACAACTCCGAGTCCAATTTAAACTCATTTCTTCGCTATGAAGATTTTTTCGTTGTAAGTTTTTGTGCCAGTTTTGTTGGTCTACCACTTTGTGTTTTATGTATTTGTTGTTGTAAATTTTCTGTTTAGTAGATTTTGATTTTCTTTTGTTCTCGTATATCTTTGTAATTTTCTGTCAAAAATTGAAAACAGTATAAAATTTAATATTCATATTAAAAAAAAAAACATCATATTTCTAAGTATTTCTTAATTTGGACAAACCAGACGTAGTTTAAGTGAAAAAAAAATGCTCAAAACCCAAAGTCTATCGTCACGAAGAAGAATACGCAAAACACAAGATACCCAAAACTTATTTTATTGGAATCAATCACGAGACCTCGAAAGACGTTTGACATTACAATCGTTATAGATTTCAACTAAATGTGTTTCCCTTGAATTGATTCGTAGGTCATTTTCATTCCACACACGCCAATCGTAATATCAAATTTTGACATATAAAATTTTATTGGTCGAACATCTAAATTTTGTCAACAGAAGCCTCTATTTGACCAAGAAAATTCCATACAAAAGCTCAGGGACCTTATCGCTGTACGTGATATTTATAACCATGCATATATTGGTACAGAACTCTACTTTGAGAGGTTTGAAACCACCACATGGTAATAGGTGTAAGGAGCAAGAGCCACCACTAGACTACTTGTCGCCTTACAACACTATCCTGGTTTATGATTTATCCATTTATATATATATACTAAGTTATATAGCATATATTTTCCCTTGTTTAAAGTACCCTACATACTTTTTTGGTCGTTCAATTATTATTATTTTTGTTTTGTTCAAAATCTTTAGTGTACTTTCAACATCATTCTTTATTTCCTTTCAACTTTTTTTTTCTCTCAACATTATTCTTTGTTTTTGCTGTCGGAAACAACAACTTGTGGAATGTCTAGCAAATATTAGTCTTTCATATTTTCCATTTGATTAGATTTAAGGCTAACCATTAAATTCTACTAGTTAACAAATTGTGGAATGTCTAGGAAAGACAATTGTGTTTTGTTGACGATGGCTGCAACGATTTTGGACTTCTAGTTCGAACGAGATAAGTGTTTGTCATGTGGAAAAAAAGAAAACATAACACATTATAGGAGAAAGAAGTTAAAAAAAAAACAAATATGTTTAACCGGTTGAAACTAATTGTGTGCTTGAAGTAATTTTAATATTTGCCAGAGAAAAGTTGTAAGAGAACACATTTTATGCGAGCTGAGTGAAAAGATATTAATGTTAGTTTCTTATTATGGCTAAAAAACGAATACTCCTATTAACGTTAATCTAAATTTAACACTCACAAGATGTTCTTAAATATTTTAACTAATTAACCCCATTGCTCTTCCTCTATATACCTACCAAGTACCAACCAACCACTCACTCACATTATTTTAACACATGATTTATTTACAGTGTCTACATATATATAACTAGTATCATGACCCGTCCGATGGACGGGCAAAGTTTATTTTTATATTATTTAAAATAATTTCCTTTTTGTAAAATCAAAATGTTATGACGTAATCAAAAATCTAAATACTGATGATCTCTTTAGAATGTTAAGAAAATCATTAACATTTTTTTTTGGCATAAATGTTAAGTTATCATACCATTTTCGAATTTGTGACATACGATTACAGAGAATACGAGTAACGGAAAAAAGACCAAAAAGCTACAGAATTAACAAAACATACAACAAATCTACAAACTCAGCAAATTAAATTAACAGGCGAAGGAAGGACAATGGAGGATGAGAAAAATTTGGAAGGAACAACAAATATCCTACACAAACCAAAGCTCACGGCACGACGTGCGTTGAAGTTGCCACGAGCAACCACAATCCGAGGCCAGCCCTCAAACCTCAGAACAAGCAGCGCCTACAGCTCCTCCGTTGACGAAACACGCAATGAGCCTTCAACCAAACAAGCCACTCAACCACAACAAACTCTAGAGAACAAGCCCCTAGCGTAGTTACGATCTACCAAGGCAGCCTAGAGTATCGTCTTTTTTCGAACTCTGGCCCAAGGTAGGGCTTGCGCTCGTGAATGGGACCGCGGTGGGGTCTGCTTTAGCCTCGACAGTATTGTACGATGCCAACATTTTGGAGGTTTTTTCAGAGGTTGCTTCGGCGATGTTTGCAGAGGTTATGCAGGGGAAACCTGAGTTCACCGATCATCTTACGCATAAACTCAAGCACCATCCTGGTCACATCGAAGCTGCCGCAATCATGGAGCATATCTTAGACGGAAGCTCTTATGTCAAAGAAGCTCAACATCTCCACAAAATTGATCCGCTTCAGAAACCTAAACAAGATCGGTATGTTCTTGCGTCTCAAGCAACTAGTTTCTTGTTCAAGATCTCCATGTCGAGAATAAACACACCATTTCGAGGATATTTTGTGCGTTTCTTTATTTACTTTGATCAAATTATTGTCTTGCCCTTTCAATGTCCTGCTTCTTTTATGATTATGTCGTGTGGTTGTGGCGGTTCTGTAACGGGTCTTGTTAGCCAAATTTATATTATCTTTAATCTTGTATTTTGTATTTTATCTTTTACAATTACCAAAATATTCTAAATCTTTGGTCCATGATAATCTTCTCATACTTCTCATACCAAAGATCAGAACATGTAAATTTAGTCACTCTCCAAAATAGAAATTCCAACTCCGCGTATTTTTTTTTTTTTTGGGGAATATATCTTAATACACCAATTGAACTAAACGATTTTTTTTTTTTTTTAATTCTAAGTTTGTAAATCCAGATAATAGTCTTGGATCTGTGACAAATTTAGATCGGAATATCCTAAATTATATTTATGACATCTGACCATGGGTATATTAGTTTTTATAAAAAAATTCCCAAAAACTTGTTGGATTTATATGATAGTGCTATGGCCATACTACAGTAGTAGTGGGCTTTTTATGATTATGCGAAAAACAAAATCCAATAGTCTCAGTGGTCCGTAAGAGTCAGTCCGGTCCACGAACCGCCGCCGCACCGCTGGTTTATGTTATCTGACACCACGCGCACATTAGTAAAGGTTTGGTTATTCCACATTAACATGCACCATCGGCAAACGTTAATATAATTTAGGAAATTTTCAAGATTTAACATTTTTTACAAAAATATACATCTCCCAAATCAGTATCGGAATTTTCGAATCTAGGGTTTTAGAGTGCTGGGTGTCTTCACTAGTTTGCTGTTCTTGATCTTGTTAATGGTGGTTTACATCTGATTTTTGGTTTTACGGAGTTAGAATTGAGATGGGTAATGTTGAAATTCCGAATTGGCTAAAAGTCTTGCCTTTAGCACCTGTGTTTAGACCTACAGACACTGAATTTGCAGATCCTATTGCGTATATATCGAAAATCGAGAAGGAAGCTAGTGCTTTTGGGATTTGCAAGATCATTCCTCCTTTACCCAAGCCATCAAAAAAGTATGTTTTCTATAACTTGAACAGGTCTCTATTGAAGTGTCCGGAATTGGTTTCAGATGTTGACATTTCGAAGGTGTGTAAAGAGGATCGAGCTGTATTCACCACAAGGCAGCAAGAGTTAGGCCAAACTGTGAAAAAAACGAAAGGAGAGAAGAGTAATAGCAATTCTCAAAGGAGTGGGGTTAAGCAGGTTTGGCAAAGTGGAGGTGTATATTCATTGGAGCAGTTTGAAACTAAGTCGAAAACTTTCTACAAAAGCCAATTAGGAACGATTAAAGAAGTGTCACCTGTTGTGGTTGAGGCATTGTTCTGGAAAGCGGCTTCAGAGAAGCCTATATATATAGAGTATGCTAATGATGTACCTGGCTCTGCTTTCGGTGAGCCAGAGGGTCATTTCAGGCATTTCCGGCAGAGGAAGCGGAGGGGTAGGGGATTTTATCAGAGGAAGACAGAAATCAATGATCCATCCGGTAAGAACAGTGAAAACTCATCGCCTGAGGTAGAAAAAACGCCCCTTGCTTCTACAAGTTTATCATCTCAGGATTCGTCCAAGCAGAAGAACATGGATATTCTTGATGAAATGGAAGGTACTGCTGGCTGGAAGCTCTCCAACAGTTCGTGGAACCTTCAGAAGATTGCGCGTTCACCCGGTTCTGTTACACGTTTCATGCCAGATGACATCCCTGGTGTTACATCTCCCATGGTTTATATCGGTATGTTGTTCAGCTGGTTTGCCTGGCACGTTGAGGATCATGAGCTTCACAGTATGAATTATCTTCACGCTGGCTCACCCAAGACTTGGTACGCTGTCCCTTGTGATTATGCGCTTGACTTTGAAGAGGTTATCCGCAAAAATTCTTATGGCAGAAACATTGACCAACTGGGTACGTTATTTTTGAAAACTACTGCTAAAGATGATATACTGGTTTATAGAGATGTGTTGTTGTTATAACTCATGTGAAAAATGAGATTTCATAGAATGATTACCGTTTCCTAGAATGATTACCGCATCGACTATTTCTTTAATAGCACCATTTTCCTACTTTTCAAGTGAAAATGTGGCTAACATTGACTATGGTATGATGAGAGTTTCTTACTCGTGGTTAAATGTCTTAGGTCTTATTGCTTTTACGCTATGATAGATAGAAGACACTGCAACACTTCTTAGGAAATGCATTGTCCTTTTGTTTCTCATTAAATCTTCTTGCTCGTTGTCACTGTCAGCTGCTCTCACCCAACTAGGCGAAAAGACAACTCTTGTATCACCTGAGATGATAGTTGCATCTGGCATTCCCTGCTGTAGGTAGGCCTTTTATTTTATTTTAATTTTCACTTCTGTTATGTGGAGATGTGAGGCGGTATATGTTTTCTTATAACTACTTCCATGCTCTGCTACTATGTTTATTTATGTTTGTTTGCCTACGTAGGTTGGTACAAAATCCTGGTGAATTTGTGGTGACTTTTCCGAGGTCTTATCATGTAGGATTCAGCCACGGTAAAATGCCTTTTTTTTTGTTTCAAACATTCTTTCAAGTCGTAGTGATTCTATTCATTCCATTTTGCACTCTCCAAAGTGGTTGAGAAAATGTGAAAATTGAATAAAGCTTTGGAGAAAAAGAGTGTTTATCGACGTAGCAGTGATGTGAGGATTGATCTTCTAATCAGAAGAATGAAGAATCATATTTCTATTAAGTAGTTCTCTCAGTTGCATAGTAAAAGTGGATAGTTTGGCTTAGATTAGGAATACGAATTACAAACTTTTCAGAATCCATAACTAATCTTTTCAGATTTAATCTAACGTTTTCTAGGTTTTAACTGTGGGGAAGCCGCTAATTTCGGAACTCCACAGTGGCTCAACGTAGCTAAGGAAGCTGCTGTGCGTCGGGCAGCCATGAATTATCTCCCTATGCTGTCCCATCAGCAGCTGCTGTATCTCTTGACCATGTCCTTTGTTTCAAGGCAGGTTTCCATGGTCTCTTTGTACATATAACCTTAAAGTTCTGATGGACCATGTAAATTCTCATATTCTTGTAAATATTAAATTTTCCAGAGTGCCACGATCATTCCTACCAGGTGGTCGTAGCTCCCGACTGAGAGATCGACAGAGAGAAGAAAGAGAGTTCCTTGTGAAAAAAGCTTTTGTTGAAGATATATTGAACGAAAACAAGAATTTATCTGTTCTTCTTCGAGAACCGGGCTCTCGTTTGGTGATGTGGGACCCTGATTTACTTCCGCGCCATAGCGCACTGACTCTTGCAGCTGCTGGGGGTGCTGCTACTTCTGCTGTTTCACCTCCAGCAGTGGCAAAAAATGAACCTGAGGAGGGTCATTCTGAATTGCAGAATAAAGAGAAGACTACTCTTTTAGAGGAATTGAGTTTGTTCATGGAGAAGCTGAATGATGTATACTACTATGATGATGATGATGGTCTACTTAACGATTTCCAAGTTGATTCTGGAACCTTGCCATGTGTGGCGTGTGGCGTTCTTGGCTTCCCCTTTATGTCTGTGGTACAGCCTTCTGAAAAAGCATTAAAAGATCTCTCAGAGAAACAAGGAGAGATAGGTAACAGACCATTTTTTTATCCAAGCTGTGAACTGCATTATATATGTTAGTCTTTTAAAGCCTGTTAATTGTGTTTCTATTAACTGTACAGATGCTCAGGAAATTACTACAATGTCATCAGAAAAGTCTCACTGCGAATGGAAAACGTCTTCTAGATATATAAGGCCTCGCATTTTCTGCCTCGAACACACTATTGAACTTCAGAGGCTGCTGCAATCAAGAGGTGGACTGAAGTTCTTTGTAATTTGCCATAAAGGTAAGTCTGCATCATTTGCTTTATTTTTCTCCAAAGTGACGTATAGGAGAGAATTATGAGTTTTACACCCACCTGAAAAACAAAATTATGTAAAATTTGTTGATTGTTGATCATTCTGCTGTAACCTTTTGGAATTGTTGCAGACTTTCAAAAATTTAAGGCACATGCGGCTATTGTGGCAGAGGAGGTCAAAGTCCCTTTCAGCTATGATGATGTCCTGCTAGAGAGTGCATCTCAAGAAGAGTTGAGTCTAATTGATCTTGCAATTGAAGATGAAGAAAACTACGAACACGCCAGAGACTGGACCTCAGAACTTGGCATCAATTTACGGTACTGTGTTAAAGTGAGGAAAAATTCCCCTAGTAAGAAAATTCAGCATGCACTGTCACTAGGTGGCTTGTTCTCCGACACAAACCACATTCTAGATATTTCAACTATCAGATGGCTGCAGAGAAAATCACGCTCAAAAGCTAAACCCAGTTCTTCCTCAAGTTTCACACCTCGTGAACATCTCGATGTAAAAGTAGATGGAAAATTAGGGGAGAATTTGGATTCTCAAGCCGGAAAAAAGGAAGAAAAGATCATCCATTACTCGAGAAAGAAAAAGTTGAATCCCAAGCCTTCTGCAGAACAAGGTCTGGAGCTAGCTCCCTTAGCTAAATCAAAAGATTTTGATAAGATATGCAATAAATTTGCCAATAGGTCACATCTGGATAGTGCAACTCGTTCTGAGATGAACAATGAGATTGGAGACTCTGGAAGGGTCATTGGCAGGAATGGGGTATCATTTTCCAAAAGTCCTTGTAGCTCATCTTTCACTGAGACACACGATCAAGAACATCCCGAGATCACTATTAAGTTTGGTTCAGCTTTAGATGGGAATGTCACAAATAGTTTTAGTATGGTGAATGGAGACTCTGCTGACCTATCTTTCGTATCTAGAGAGCACCAAGGACACTCTATGACCAGCAATAATAATGGCTCCAACTCAGGTAGTCATGTTGTGGCAAATCAGACCATACTTGTTTCTACAGGTGATAATCATGATGGACCAAGAAAATTGTCTGGTGATTATGTCTGCAGTGATGTGTCTGTACGTGGTGTCCAGGAAGCGGTTGAAATGAGTGACCAAGAGTTTGGAGAACCTAGGTCTACTGTCACTAATATCGAGGATGAACAGCAATCACAGATGGTGCAACCAACCAAAAGAGAAGCTGTATCTGGTGATCACGCACAGGTGGAGGGAGCAGAAGCTGTGTGTACCAGAGAAAACTTGTGCTCTGATATTATACTGCACACTGAGCATTCCTCAGCTCAAGTGGGTATGGAAATTCCTGCAATATACACGGCCAGTGAGAACATGGTTGTTGACATGACCCATGATAGTGAACCTTTGGAAAGTAGCGATATATTAAGTTCGAGCAATGGTGATCAAGCTTCTTCAAATGGATTGCAAGTTCCAGATGATGAGCTTAGCATGGAGAGCGAAGTTTCAAGCTCAGAAAACACCGAGGTTATCGAGGCTCCCAATGCTATGGGAGAAGCAAAGAAGAAGCAGAAAATAGAATCAGAGTCTGAGACAAATGATAATCTAGAGAGTAGCATTGGTTTCATAAGGAGTCCTTGTGAAGGTTTGAGGTCAAGGGGCAAGAAGAAAGCGACATGTGAAACTTCATTTAAGCTCACTGAAACGAGTGATGAAGAGAAGAAACCCATTGCGAAAAGGCTCAAGAAAACTCCAAAGGCTCGCTCAGGGAGTCATCACCAAGAAGTCCCCACAACAACTCACCCCAACTGTTGTTACCTAGAGGGATGCAAGATGACTTTCGAGAGTAAAGCGAAATTACAAACTCACAAGAGAAACCGTTGCACTCACGAAGGGTGTGGAAAGAAATTCAGGGCTCATAAATATCTGGTGCTTCATCAACGTGTTCATAACGATGATAGACCTTTTGAATGCTCTTGGAAAGGATGTTCCATGACTTTCAAATGGCAATGGGCGAGGACTGAGCATTTGCGTCTGCACACGGGAGAACGACCATACAAATGCAAGGTCGAGGGATGCGGGTTGTCGTTCAGGTTTGTGTCGGATTATAGTCGCCACAGACGGAAAACCGGGCATTATGTCGCATAGAGAAACCGACATTGAATGCTGCAAAAATGTTGATGTTGACCAGAAAAAGTGAAAGGGGCCTCTGGTGGATTTGTTAGTTGTTGTAAAATCTAATATCTGGTTGGGTTTTTAGTTCTTGTCTAGTGTTTTAGACCGTTGTTATGTCTCTTTTTGTAGATGTGACTTCTTTCCACTTTTGAAAAGGCCTAACACTCTTGTTTTCTTTGTTATTGAACTCGTTAGCCACTGGCTTCAAATTGTTTATATGCATTATTCACCCTTTAAATCCCAGACATCTTCTTAGGTTGATTGCTGTAGCAGGAAGAGCAGTATTTCCAATTTCAAGGTTTTTTTCTTGATATGTTTCGACTTTGGTGCCAAGAAACTACATCTGAATCCAAATCGAAACCCATGTTAGTGTTGTTGAACCAACCCGAACCTTGAAACAAAATTTCTCAAATATTATTATCGTGGAACACCTTGTCTCTAATAAATTCTAAGTATGAGGTGTGGAGACAATTCTTGTTTTCTCCCAGTTAACAAATTTCTGTCTTTTACGGAATTGTATTTTAATTGGAAACATAACTCTTTTGAGTTTTTGGTTTGGGTGACGTGAGAAGAATATGATATGCTCCTGTGTCATTTGGAATTGACGAACACGTGTATAAACTTCGAATCTATGTCAGATGTTGTTACGTACACGTGAGTTCATCATTATCCCAATTCTCATTTAATTTGTATTGTAGATTCCACAAACAAAGTGTTCTATTATCTGAAGATATCGATTACGTATCTTAAAATCACAATATAATGCTAGGAATATCAGGAATTAATTATTGAAAATTGTATTATCCAGTAAACCACCTCGTACCTCAGCGTGACAGCGACTCCTAATAGATAGTGGTACTAACTGCACCCACGACGACTAATACCAAATACGATAACATACATATGTATATGTGCAACTAATACCTTGTAACCAATACATCAATGGTGTAATGATCCTTTTAATATTTATCTTTTTATATCATTAGTATTAAGACCATTTGCTAATTTTTTATAAGAGTTATAATTGTAAATTTAATTAACACCTTAAAAATAGAATTAAATCGTGATATTATATCAATTTTTCGACTAAAAAATATTCAAAGATTCGTAATATCTTTTGGAGAATACATTTATAAAAATAATATTTAATTTGTTGAATAACAAATAATAATATAACTGAAAATTATTATTTAAATATTTAAATTATTGTAATACTATAGTCACAACTTTTGAATAAAACTTAAATCTAAAAATTTAATCCGTCCCGAGATAGATTCTAGTATTATTTAATTTTCGTTTCATAATATGTGATACACGTACATAGTGTATGTTTAGTTATTTACCTTTGGAAAAGTGTTATTAAATAAAAAAGAGTAAAAAATTAGAATATAGTACAAATTATTTGGTAATTAAGTAATTTTATTTGAAAAGAATAAAATAAAGCGTGATCTAATCGGTTTAAAAGGAGAAGACACGTGGACAAATCATAACGGGTTATTGGAAATAGCGGGGTTTTAGGATTGTCCTTAGCAACGACCTCCGATAAACTCGAACGGCGGTGTGAAACGGCGTTATAAATATCTGCCGGCTTTTGATCTCTCTTTTTGTTTTTCAACGGCTGCGATTTTTTCTCTGTGACCAAACCCATCTTCAAAGGCTTTCTCTTTCTATCACTTTTTATCTCTTTTTTCGTTCCCAAAATTTTCATACAAGTTTCTGCAATCTCCAGGTTCCCGAGGTTGGTGGGTTTTCCAAATTCTTTAACTTTTTTTTTTCTCCCTTTCTTTTGAAAAGGTCAATGAAACGTTATTAAAAATTACTATGTTGTTGGATTTGTTGGGGCTTTTTGTGAATTTGGTTCTGGGTTGGTCTCCAGATTGATGATTTGGGCGGCAAACCCATGTAATCCTCTTGTTTATTTTAGATTAGAAGTTTCACGAAATTGCAAGAAATTTCGTATCTTTTTAGGATGCACAATGATCAAGTACCATAACAATCTATTGCTTTAGCCTATTGCTTGATGATTTTCACACCATATGCGTTTCCTTTTTTGTTTTCTATCTTCTGATTTGCCCACAAGTTAGATCATTCATATCTTCCTATTGATCATGCGTTCCTCGTTTCCATCTTTTGCAGGAAACTCATTATTAAACGCAAGAGCAATTTCAAAACGCAATTTTGGTTGTTTGTTTTTATAAAGTTTTGACATTTTTTTGTTTGAATAAATGGGTTATGAGCTTGATCGAGATGTTGTTCGGTGGGGTCTCCATGATCTGGAGGTTTGTACACTTACAAACGCTGGTTCTTCCGCTAGTGTAACGCGGTATGAGACAGATGCTGGTACTCAAGGCTATGTTAGAGAAGGTTACAATCAACCTTTGACTGGTTATGTTGACAGTGATGCCGTAATTGCTCAGTTTTATCAAGACGAGTTGTCTAGAGTTTCTCAAGCCGAAGCATCGGGGCTCAATAGTCCTAATCGGAATTCAGTTGTTGCACAAGAGTGGCCTCATCCTCATCAAGGTGGATTTTGAAAAGTTCTCGCTTTTAAGAATTTTGTCTATACAATCACTTTTGATCCATCATTTGGAACCAGATTTCAATTTTTGGGTTTTTCATTGTGAGTTTGATTATTGTCTGCAGGGCAGGAAAATCAAGGGGAAGCCATTGATATTTCCGGGGAAAGTGATATTCTTCATAATCATAACAGTGACATGGAAGATAAGAATGCTGCAAGGTGGAATCAAGGAGGGCAAAGTTCCCCATCTCGTGATGATGACTCAGTTTGTTCTGTAGAAATAGAAGAAGAATCTTGGTCAGAGTTTGGGAAGCGACTGAACCAAATGATACCTATTGCTGTAAGTACCTCTTCTATATGAGGTTTCTGATCAACCTATCAGAAGCATTTATAAGTTTAAAATCCCTGATTTTACTTGGTGTGATGCAGCACGTGCCGAAAATTAATGGGGAATTACCGTCAGAGGATGAGCAAATTTCTGATCATGAACGGCTATTTCAGAGGTATGTTATAGATGTGGTATCCAATACAAGCTTAAGAACAATTGCTTGTCACCATTTCCGTGGATTTGGTTGGTTTTAATTTGCTATAACTTAGAATGCAATCAGATCTCTAGCCTCAAGATGCATGGTTAATTGGTACATCGATTTTCTGGAACAAGCTGAGCTGCTTTAGATGAATTAATATTGTCTTAATTAATTTTGATAGCTGAGATTTTTGTGGTTTCAAAACTTCTTCTCAGGCTTTTTTAAAATTAGTGGTAAGGGTCCAAATGGATTGTTATAACTTAGCAATCAATCTTAGATTTATAGATTTATTTGAATGGATATTTAGAAATCTCTTCTTCTGTATGCCAATTATACACTACAGATTACAGCTTTATGGCTTGGTGGAGAACAAGATTGAAGGAGATGGAAACTGCCAGGTTTGTTTTCTCTTTTCCTTCTTTCATTTCTAATTAAGGTTTTGCAGAATAATCTCTAGCAGTCTTTCACTGGTTTACATATTTTCTCAGTTTCGGTCACTATCAGACCAGCTTTATCGCTCTCCAGAACACCATAATTTTGTCCGAGAACAAGTTGTTAATCAGGTTGAGATATAGTACCAAGAAAAGAATCTAGTTTCCTCCATTTCAGTCTGACATACTTATCGCTTTGATGATTTAACATTCTCATATATATATATATATATATATATATATATTCCAGCTTGCGTACAATCGAGAGATGTATGAAGGTTATGTTCCAATGGCGTACAATGACTACCTTAAAACAATGAAACGGTCTGAAACTTATTTCTTTCAATTCTATCCACTGGAGTTTATTGCTTTAGCTTATCACTAATGGGGAGATTTTCGCAAAATTTTGGGAACACAGGAATGGAGAATGGGGTGATCATGTTACTCTTCAGGCTGCTGCGGATTGGGTACTTACACAACCTAAGCGTTTTCTTTACTGTAAATGAGTTTGTGTGTAAGAAGGTCGAATCTTTAGGGATGTTGGAATATAAATGAGGCAAGATTTAGCCACTGAGTTACTTCTGTTTCTTTTTTGCTGTTATTGCAGTTTGGTGTTCGGATGTTTGTGATAACTTCATTCAAGGATACATGTTACATTGAGATCTTGCCGCATTTTCAGAAGTCTAATCGCCGTAAGTTACCTACAATTGCAAATATTCTCTCCTTTGACCGAAAAATCCCAGATACAATAAATTCATGTATTCGCTTTTGATCAGTTATATGTTTAAGCTTCTGGGCTGAGGTTCATTACAATTCAATCTATCCTGAAGGAGGTATGTGTCATTATTGTATGATTAAAATCTATTGTGGATTCTGTTAGATCAAATTAGTTTTGACTTATTGAGCTTTGTTCTTCCTATGTTCTTGGAACTGTATAGAGCTGCCGATACCGGAAGGCAAGAAGAAGAAGAAATATTGGGTTTTCTGAGCTCTTTTTCTTCTGATGGAGGGACAAAGTTGATGAAGTCTGCATATTGATATGTTTATTCTTTTGACTAACTTAGAACTTTTAGTTGTAGAGAGCAATTTGCTCTTGTATATAGTGAACATAATCCCACTTACCATAGTCTGCTCAATTTTTAAATAAAGTTTTATTAATCTTATGAATAAAAGCTTTATAGTTACATTCGTGGGAATCAACCGATAAAGGAAGGCTACAGTTCTTGCTGAGATCAAAGCCTCAATGCGTAATTTTGCCAGTAAATAGAAGGTTGTGTGAATGTTTATGAAGTGAAAAAAGATTACAATGTCAAAACCTCGAAGGATTGAAATTGCAAACTAATTCAGAAACTGTTTACATGTGGAGGAAACAAAATATTTCACTAAGTTACTAACCAATCTATTTTACTAAACATATTACGAACTCCAGTTACAGAACTGATCTACAACAAGACCAATCTTCCAGCTAGAGAACAGTCACATAACTGAACATCCTATGAGGGACCCAAAAAAATTAAGAACAATCAGAGGAAAAGAGAGCAGAGTTTTGCGACTGTTAATATCAACTGATTGAATCGTTCTCTATCATCTCCCGTACTTCGTTAACCACAAAATGCGCTTTGTGGCCGCCTATAATTTCAGCTTGTTTCTGGCCATCTCTCCATAGCTGCAGAGTGTATAAGACACAGAATTAATAACTGTTTGAATAGGGTTTTCAGAGTCTATATCCAAATTATAAGTTTCTTGAAGATATGGGAACGGATAAAACTAAACCTGTATTGTTGGCATTTTCTGTGTTCCCCCACCAGTGTTCCAAACAGAGTATAAGTAGTTGTTAGATGAACAATCCAAGGTATTGACTAAAACTGATTCGAATAGTGTTATTAGCAAAATGAAAAGATTCATACAATAGGCTTACCGTAACTCCTGCACGAGAAACAAGTCTGTATGGCACAGCGTTGACATCAACATGATAAAACCGCAGTCTGGAATAAATATTATCAATCAGAAAAACACAAGTAAGATATATATGTTGATACCAGTTAGAATGAATGAAACTCACTGTCAAGATCCAAATCCATCACATTGAACATTCAATGAAAACAAGAATAGAAAGTTATTCAAAAACCTTGGATAGAATTCAGCAGCAAGCTTTTCGAGTTTGGGTTTTAAGTAAATACATTTCCTGCACCAAGCTGCCATCCTACAAAATCCATGTAGCTAATCTTCACCAACCAGAAAGACACAATCAACAACATAAGAGCAAAGGCTTGAGATTTATGAAGAAAATGAACAATTGGCAACTTGAGGAGAATAAAGACAAATGATGAACATTGAAACACCAGGAGAAATCCAAGAACGTGGGAAGAATCTGAGTGCAAGTACTCTTCTTTTTCATCGGATTCATATTGCTACTAGATCGAGAAACCAATTCTATATAGATTTGATCTAAAATCTCATGGAATTAAATAGAAAAATCAGGGAAAAATACAAACTCTTTAACCTAGAAACTCACCAGACGATTACAACTGATTCACCAAGCTTACGAGCTTCCTCCATCACCTGATCGAAGTGGCTCTCGCCACAGATTGGTCCGAGCTCAACAGACACCGGAGAGTCATCGAGCTCTTGCAAGCCACCGTCCTGCTTCCGGGCATCGACTGCTCGGATTCCCTCCGCTACCAAACAGATTTTCTCGGGAAAAGAATGAAATTTGAATTTTCTCGGTTGAGAGAAAGAGCTCGAGATTTGACGGGAGAGGTATGGATGAACCAAAGCTGAGATCTTTGGGTTTAAAGATCTCAGAGATGATAACAAATTTACAATTTCTGACATTCTTTTTCACTGAAACGGTCTCAGAGACTCTCAAACAATATCAGCAATAATGCTTAACCTCCTCCATAGTCAAAAAAAAAAGAAACTCTTTTAGTTTTAGGAAATGCCCCCACGTTTTGATGGTAATATCAAGATTAAAGCCTCTACTTTTACATGAAACAATCAAACCCAACATTTAGATGATCTTCAAATCAAAAAGACAAAAACCATACTTCAAGCTGTTTTATCTTACAAAACTGTCACATCATAAATTTCAACCTTGTTTAGCTCTGTTTCCTTTCTACTCTTTCGGGCAAAATCTGAAAGACATGAACGCTTTGTGCTTCTGAGCTCAAAAGAAATGTACAAGTGTTTGATTGAATTGTTGGGCTGATCCTACCCATATCCGAGCTGAAACTGTAACCGGGGATTGGTGACTTGAAGTTTTTAGCTAGCTATCTCTCGATGCAGAGAAGTTAATACCATCTTCAGGATTCCTAGGAAATGTGGGGCATAGCCATTTGATCATGTTATGGCCTAACACCTGTTAAAAGGATGAAATTTTTAATGGTCAAGTTCTTGATCAGAAAAGAAAAAACCTTATTTTCAAAGACACAACAGCGATAAAGTGACTCTAGAGTTCAGATTGTGACCGACGCAAAAGATAAGGTCAATGTACAGAAAGGTACCGAGGTGATGTTTTTGTAAACGCCAACATCGAATTGATGCCTATAGCTTTGTCCTGATTTTCTAGCTAACCACGAGGCACGCTTTGAATCATAATGCTACAAAGAAAAATTGCCAATTTACTCACTGTCAATTAATTTGTCTAGAAAACTTTAGAGGAAATATAGAATACATGCCTCAATGGTGGTCATATTGTGTGCGATGAGGTAGATATGCCAACAAAGGAGAGTCCCAAGTGTTATGCTTAGTCCAATCATGAAGATCCCACAAGAAACCTATATTATTAACAAAACACTGATAATTAGTTACTCTTTGCCGACGATTTACTCATCCCTAGTATTCTATTCTTCAGGGATGTGGTTCTGTGATAAATCTGCTTGAAGCTATAGACAACTAACAAGTTTTTGAGAGGGGGAGCCTTGTTTGGAGACTATGAATATCGCTTAAATGCTAAAGATGAAGAAACCAAAGAAGATATTCCAGTAAACCAAACTAACAATGAAAGTCTTGAGTGGAACATTTCCCACATACGAATCTCCGTTCTTGAATACGCAGCAAACCAGCAACACCTTAAATAACATTCATACACATAACAGCAGAGTCTCACATATAAAAAATTTAGGATTAGAAATTGAGAATTGGGATTTATGTACTGTGGAGTAGATGGAAGCCATAGTTGCATAAAACACAAGAATGAAGAAAGCCTTATAGTTTGCATAACCAACACAGTTATTGATCCAAAGGCAATGGTGGTCCTGTCACATACATACATAAAAAAAACCGTTTACAAACAATCTCAATACAAAAAAGTTCTGGTAAAGCCTCGACACATAAGTTCTTAAATTATACCTACCATCTTCAAGATGCATCTTCTGCAAACTCGGCAATGGTGAGCCCGGGGAGGCTTATATGCAAAGCACTTATCACATTTCCTTGTTTCTGTAGCCTAATAAATTTAATCAAATACACCGGAAACTCAAATCAAAACAATACAATTATATGTCAACTTTGCAATCTCAATTATCCAGGAGGAGGAGGCAAATTCAGAATTCGAGGACTTCAAAATTTAAGTAGCTACTTTATATCAAACAGCATCAATGTTTAATCCATTCATCCTAAGCTTAACACCAACATTTGAAACCCCTTGCTTTTGCAACACCAAATAGAAAACAGCCATTGACTTTCACCTATTGAGCCTCTTCAAGTTTCAAAGGACTAATCTTCTCCAACTAACATATAAGAGTCTATTACCTATTGAGAATACAATTCAATAAAGGCAAAAGGATCAAACTTGTCCAAGTAACATATAAGAATCTGTGCTCCCAACTCAATCATAAAGACCCTTGTCTTATCATATTCTAAAACCTCAATCGAACAGACATTACAGTGAAACTTCAGTACAAACCAAAAAAATCCCCAAATGCGTCAAATTCAAAGGAAAACAGGGAGCTTACGTTACTACTGGACCAACCAGAATCCTCAACATCAGGAGCATAAGTTTCAGGAACACGACCTGGATCTACAAGAACGCAGATTGAGAGCGAGAAGAGACAGAGAGACGCCAAGAAGCTGAAGAGGCAGGCGTTTAATTTCCCAGCTGAGCTTTGTAAACCAACCCAATCATCGATGAAAACGAAGAGTGTGACGTAGTACACGAAACCCATCACCAGAATCACCGAAAGAACCGGGATCGAGAAGAATCTCCGGCAACTCATCGTCAAGATCTCCCCGTGCGTGAACTCACGACCGGTTTAATCCCTCGCCCGCCCAAATTTGATGGTTACCGAATCGAAATTTCCCAAAATGAAAAAGAAAAAAAAAACAAATTAGTCAAATTTACGAGAATAACACGTGGCGATATGTTATTCGCTATTTAATTACTAGAAAGTACGAAACGGGCTTATTATAAATGGGCTTTATTGTGAGTTATTGGGCTTGAGGTATGGTCATGAACTATGTGAAAAATGAGGAAGAAATTTAATATTTACTGCATAAATTATTGGCTTAAAATATTATTGATTATTATTCTATATCTGATTAGTTTTTTTCAATATTTATTTATTAAAATAATATTAAATCTGTAATTTAAGACTTTATTTTAATACATATTTAGAACTTAAAAGTTATCAAAAATTACTAGCTAAATTTAAATATATTGAGTTTGTGAGGTGTTCATTTGTATGTTTTCCATAAACAATATATCGATTTCAGGTCTAACCAAATGTAGAAATAACTAAATTACAATCATTTAGTTTTTTCTTTATATAGACGGTATATCTTACAACCATTTAGATTACTTCTAGCAATTATATTATCCATGGCATCGGTTGTAAGTTGGTCGTCGATGTTGTTATATTTATGTCAAACTAATTATGTAATTGAGTAAACACGGACTTTTCTTTTGGCCTTCCAGAGTTAAATGTTATGTGTGGTTCTGTGAAATAGTCACAATCAATTAGTACGTCGGAAAAATTCAAAATAACATATATATACATATATAGTACACTAACATAATATCAAGATTGTACTATGAATGCATAGCTACCATAAGTTTAAATCTACCATGTGATTCGTGTCCCTTGTATTTATTGGTACAACAATCTTCTACGTGTCTGATTCTATTTCACTTTCGTTATTTTGATATGTATACTAAAATTTCATGATTAATCAACCAATTATTAAATCATTTATCTATAACAAATTAATATTATTGAATAGACATAATAGTATGCTATAAACAATTCGTATTCGTCAAAGATTTCATCAATCGATTACGTACGGTTCTAAGAATTTACTATATCAAAGGAAAAAAATTAGAATATACAAGAGCATTTGTTTTACATTTTAGAAAAATCGGATCAAGTGGAACTAAAACCCTAGCCATCATTCAGTTAGAGTTAGTCTATGTAAACCATACATATAACTTAATGTGTAGACACGGTTTACACACACATACAGCCTAATCGATAAAGCATGATAGAAAATCAACTTATTGTCCTTCACATATAAAAGAAAGAAAATATACTTATTGCCATTACAGCAACTAGTCTTGTGTCATGATGTAAATTTCAAGATTAGAATCACATATACAGACAGACAACGATCGAAATAAATCTAACTTTAGATAGGATAAGACTAACTCCTACTTCTTTTTCTTTGTTTCATAACCAAGGGAATGTAGAGAAACATAGGTTAATCAATCCAGATATTTATAGAATCAATCAGTTATAGCGTCTACAGTAGTCAATATGGAGATGGTTGTGAAATCCTAACCTAAATTCATATACAGAATTTTCCTTATTATAACTTGATTAATTAAACTAAGAACTTTCTTATTGACTTTTTTAAAACATCTAATGACTTTTATTGATTATGAGATGAAGTATACATTGTGTTTACATACAAGTTCAATAAGACAGAGAGGCTTATCCGATAATTGACAGATTAAAACTCTCTCTCTCTCCCTCTCTCTAAAAATCTCTAACAAACTGATTGATGAGTATACATTAACATTTCATCGCTCAAAATTTACTAAATATTGGACTACGACTTTTTGGTTTGGACTAACTCCTACTTATTCTTTGATTTTGGTAACATATTGTTAGAACAAAATATAATCCGGCAATATCTAACAAAAGACACTCCTGCAACAATATATCTATGATATGAAATATTAACTCTCTTCTGTTTGATTGACGTTTGTATTTTCTTAAGTTGTGGAAAAGGAAAATCTTACGGGTAAAATTGATTTTATGAGACAATTAACGTGAGCCTAATCTTCAGTATTGGACTTTTTTTTTCACTCCATTTGACATTTTGTTGATATATGTATAAACTATAAAGTAATATGTAGTAAGGTCGGTTTAGTGAAAATAGTTGTCTAAATCAAGGAAGAAAATTGTGATTCCTTTCATATTTATTATTAAAATTTCAAATAATTAATAATAGTTTTTAAAAAAGTATAAAAATTTCTAGACAACATTTTATCAGTAAAAAAGAGGAAATAAAAATGATGGTCATAAAAATAACCATTGTATATAAAAAAAAAAAAAGTGGCCCACAAAAAAGAAATGGATGGTGGTCCGAATTCTTTGTTTATTCCGATTGTCCTCTGAGAACTTGTTGCTTAGCAAGTGTGAATCGAGATGTTACTGATATCAATATACTGTGATGATCCCAAATCACCAACAACTCTTCTTTGAATGTTTTCTCTTGCTATTTAATTTGCCTTTCATCAGTTATGTTAAATTAAGGACAAAACAACTCAAATTTGTGTTTAATTGCATGCCCCTACGTACCTGACACAATATCTTTAGATTCTCCCATCTCCATCAGTCCATCTCTCCAATGGCTTTTTTGTGGGGTAGGCAATTGCTTAAGTCTTCCTTAATTTATTTTTGAAATCATACGGCAGTTTTTCTATAAGTTTATAACCAATTTTCATATCGTTATGTTTTGATACGATGCACATATCAAAAAAGTTTATGAAATGTCTTATATATTATTATTAGTTTACCAATTTAACCATGATACCAATCAAATTAAAAAAAAAAATCAAAATCACAAATTCAAATACCGGTGCAGAGAAAAAAAAACTAGTTTACTTTGATTCACATCTAAAAATATATATCGTTTCCACTTAAAAGATATATTGGAGTATTATTTAAGTTCTTCAAATTGGAGGGGCCAATTAACCATCGTTGACAAGAATCAAACTGCATACGTCGTTGCATAGATCTGCAAGTAGTGATGTATAACGTTCATATCTTTTCAGAGTTTGTAGATGATTAGCATATGTAATATATATTATGATCATGTATTTGTGGGATTGCATTAACCACTAATTTAAATGTTGCATCACATGCTATATATATATGTAAAATGTATTGGTGTTTAGACTAACCTATTGATTTTCATTGTAATAGAGCGTATCATTTATGGCATTCACACATATCATTTCTCTATCTACCTCTCTTGTTCATGACTATACCAATAGTAAAGTACTAACTTACTCAATTCCATTTTTCCTAAAATTATTTGGGTTACAAAATGTGTCCACATCTTTTCTTATATTTGTTTCAACAAAATATTTAAATTGAAAGCGAAAGAGAAGAGACAAATATTTCTCAAGTTGAGCCACACGAAAACAAGGTTCCAGTACAATGTACAACACACCATAATGTTTGATTTGATTTGGCATGAAAACCAAATTTCTAATATTACACAATTAGAACAATAAGAAAAATGTAAGACCAAGTAATAACCCAGAAAAGAAGGTGACACACCAATCAACAAATGTTACTACAAGACAGTCGTAAAACTAAAACTACAAAAAGTCTGGAATCTGGACGAACTTTATATATTTGTTATAAAAACATAACATCTACCTTTCAAATGACCCAACTACTCGATCTGTTTTCACGATCTTCTTGTTGTTCTTGATCATAGCATTACCTATAAGGACCCGATTTGAATGAAGACTAAACAAAATCATATGATCCTGGAAAATACAGTTAAGATATATATCACATAACTTTATACATCCAATCATCAATACACAAGTCAAGATTAAAGACAAAATTGTTTTGCCAATTCATTGTAATTAACGCCCTAATCCGTCATTTACCCTACATTTAAGAAAATAAATTTAACTCCCAATGTGTATACATATATAGAGATGTAAAACACAGAAAAAAAAAATGTGATTCTTAAAACTAATCAAAAGAGAGATTTACCAAAGATCTAGACTTAGATGAATATCTTCAAGTTTCTTTCTCCGGCTTTAGGTATTTTGTAGCCGTCGGTTGTTGATGCAGCATCATCAAGATTCTCATATACATATCAAAACCCTAATTTAGGAGATTTTTTAATTTCCATGTGAATCTTGATGGTGCTGCACCTACAAACAACGACTGATGAGCTTTGTTCCATGGATCCGCCGAGAAAACTTGTATAAATTTACACACACACACACACCCAAGAGATGGAGTATATAATATTCTACAAAATAGTGGAATATGATTCAAGAAGCGAAAATAATAACTTCGAGGTAAATAATAGATCTAATCTTTTCGATCTCTGTTTTATTTGAGAAGAAGAAGAAAACGAGAAAATAAGAACAAGAATGAGAAAAGTGTCGGAGATGAGGAAAGTAGATAGGTGAAGTAGAGAGAAAACCTCAACAGTCCAAGGGCTGACTTGTCAACTTATAAGTGGTCCTTTTACGTCATAGAAAAAAGATGTGGAATATTCTGTTTTTAGACCTTAAGCAACAAATTTTCACATTCTATAGGGAAGCAAATTGAAAATAATTGTGTGAAAAATATAAGCGATGCAATAGGTCGAAGTTATATATAATAAGTAATATCCAATACTGACCGGTTAGTTAATTCTTCCGATCTGTCGATCCAACAACGTCTCAGACACAACAAACCAATCTTGTAACTTTTCATATCATAAATACAGCTAATTTAAAAAATATATATATATTATGTGACAAGAGTACGTACACATACATGGGTGTGTATACGCACACGATACTAGTTAGAGAAAGAGAGTGAGAAGTGCAAGTGAAGGAGAGGGTGGAGTGGTGTATTTATAGAGACGCGCAATGACTTGGGTAAATTGAACCGGACCGAACCATATTTATGGTTCATTGTCTCTAAACCGATCAAACACTTTGAATCTGAATCCTACAAACCTTAATATCAATAGTAAATGTTGACAAAAAAAAAATAGTAAATTAAATTCCGCTAATGTATTACCCATTAACATTATGTTCGAACATAGACATGTATAAGTATAAACTTGTTGACTAAAAAACGACATAAATAGACATAACATATATGTTTGTTTTTCTAGTTATTCACATAACTAATTTGAATCTATTAAAATCTCATAAATTAAGGACATTATTTCTCTATGAATTTTACAATATTTCTTTTGTTAAATTTGCTTCTTTTTTTGTACGAATCATATCAAATAACTGACTAAATATTAGACACCAAATATCTAACTTGTTGTCGAATGGATACCCAAAAAAACTACCATATATGAATAGAGCAAAACATATCACGGATATCATTAAATAAATAAAAGATGTTTGTTCCGTTATGCATTCATCATCGCTAACATGTAGCATTGTGATGAGTATGTGCGTACTGCGAAAAAAATGATCTTGGTTTGTAACGAGATCATCACGTTCCTCTCAAAGGAATGATTATGATTCTTTAATTTCGGAAAACTATAGTGTATACGAATAATTATAGGATGATTAACATCTCCATTGAAGACAATTTAGAAGTTTTTTTTGCTATATGAGGTATATATTAACGAGTTAAAAGAATTAATATGTTTGTGTTACAGGAAGTTCAAAGAGAGATGTTCAGAAGAAAAAAAAGTTCAAAGATATAGCCATTAAACAAAACAAAAACTTATTAATTTTCTGGTGATGGTGGGTTTTAACTTATCATCGAATCTCAGCTCATCTAACGCGTTGTCGAATATTCCTCATGATAGCAAGAGAGCATTAGTGTTAGTGTAATAATACATATATCCACCAATTATATATCACAAGGATTAGATAACAGAATACACATGTATATAATATTGGTTATACATATATCTATTGACTTGGAACTGAGTGCGTATACACGTAAAGTGCCTGAGCAAGTTGATAAACATAGTACACATCAAGAAGAAAGAGAGATTCCTTGTCTCCCACACTTTCACCTGAAGATCATCAAAAGCCACAAGCCTATATAAAATATTAATATTAGAAATCAAACCCACTATGCATTTGACTATTTTCCTTTATTAATAAATATTAAAAAAATTAAATTTATCACTTTAAAAACTTAAAATATACGTACTATGTACACAAAAAAAGTGTTTCATTCTCATGGATCCCATTTCTTTTTTTTCTTTTTTCTTTTTCCAGTGAAAGTGATGTATTTTCTCCTAAAGTTGAAATATTATTTAACTATTTTTACGGCTTTGCTGATGTGTAAAACTCTTTTTAATATTAATAACAAATCAGAAACAGAAACAAATACAAGAATAGTCAAAACAGTAGCAGTACTAACTAGATAAGATATCCGGTGAATTTCGGATCTTAGAATAATAATAAAAATTGAATAAGTCGATAAAATTATATAGAAGAAGAATGAATATTATTTGACGTCAAAAAGAAAGAAATGAACGGGTTACAGAGAGACGAGATGAGTCCGTGGAGAGAAATGGTCATCGCGTTACAACTTACACGAATGTGGCAATTATTATTAGAAAACTTTTAAAGTTGATACTTCTCATATAATTGTTAACTTTCCAATTTTTATCATATATAGCCACCAAATTGAAAAGGGGAAAAAAAAACTTTGAGATATATAAAAAAAATGTTTGCTTTCAACATTGTGACTTGTAATTTTTGTTCCAAACGTTATCAAAAACTTCTCCAATATTATAAAATTTCAATTTTAACAAGGCTAAAAAATAAAAATAAAATAAAAAGAGCTCCATGAGAAATATATTTTCTTGGCTTCATTAGTTATTGAGTTGTTTTGTGTTTAGTATATATATATATTCAAATATATCTAGAATGATATGTATTCAAATATATACTCATTTATGTTGGAGAACTCGTTGTTAGTTTCATTAGTAATTTGAATTGAGTTTTAGTTCATGATGACGCAACGGTTCATCAAGGATATCACCATATAGTGGTTCAGTAGTTGAAAGATTTATATTAAGTTCGGAGAACTAAGGATTCGAATTTTCTACTGCAACTTCGCTCATGATCATAAACCACTATAAATAGTATAGTTAACAAAAATATTAATCCTCTGCAAACTCATGGGATTTAGTTTGAGGCTATCAATATAAGATCTCCAATTGATAAACATATTTAACTATTAAATTATTCTCATATGTATTTACGAGAAACTGCACAATTGGTATTATCAATCATATAATCAAATCAAAAAAATTTAAATGTGGTTAATGCACCACCATTTTTTAGAAGGCGGGATATTAGAGCATACGTCTTAAAATCCTAGCATCTCGACTAGAATTGTTTGTAAATATTCAAAATTGCTAGAAATACTCGAACTTTTTGTTAAAGTATTAAATAACTGTCAATAGTAAAAAGCTTCACAGACAATTATTTTGTTTGGGAAGATGAGTTATCTCCCATATCATGGCAGACAACCTGGTACCTTTGCATCGGTCCACATGTTCATAGATTACATATATCTGGTTTTATATTCCATGTCTCCGTATTTTCTACTTTAAATATTATTTACACAAAATTAGTATAGTATATTTTTTGTTTCTTTAGATATAACTTTTTGATGACATTAAAATAGATGGTATATTAGGTTAAGACTAAAGAGGAATCACAATGTAAAAGTATATACTATAATAGATAAATATCAGAATAACTCGGAGTGTACAAAAGAAGTTTGGGTTAGGTTTAACTAATATTTAAGCACCAATCAAAATATATTCAATAATCCAAATGGTATTGAGATATTAATTTACAACTAAAATCTTTTATGTGTATGTTAGATAAAACTTTCTCTCCAATCTTGACAACATGTATAGAAATTCTAAAGCAAACTCAATTTAAAAGATTTTTTTTTTTAGATGTGCGGATGGCTATTTCTACGTACAAATCACAGTTTATTAACTTGATTATAATTAAATTTAAATCAAAAAATATTTCAAAGGTTTAATTTTTCTTCTTGAATTTTTAAGTTGTAGAATTTTTTGTTTAGATATAATATTATATTATTTTGTATTAAATTTATCCAATAGTCAATTAAATTATTAGATCCCAATATATGGATGTAATTTTTATTAGACCATACAAATTTTGTGTAAATCCAATTTTTTAGCATTTTTTCTACCATCTTGCTTAGTTAATGATCGTAAGGTCAAGTACATCTGTCCACATGGGAACATGGATGCTTATAACTAATCCACATGATTTATATAACTTTTTTTAACTTCGTAATTTGTCTGCAACGGCATTGTTTTATATATAATCCACACATGCAAGACCTGAAAAAAAAAATGTGATATCTTTACCAGAAAATTGTCATATGTATTTAATGTGTCCCCATAAAATATAGAGTATATGATTATCGACTATTAAATCTATAGGTAAATTGTTAATTTAAAAAAAAAAAATCTATAGCTAAAAGATGAATAAGACTATTGAACACTTTTTGTTTTTACATCATATTATTCAACACTTTACCCCCAACTCTACTCGCTTGAGAAGTTATCATATGTATTTTAAAAAAGCAAAAATAGACACAATTACGTACGTTATGTTAACATTACTATTTTCTTAATTTCAATTTAACATTTTGTTGTTGACAAATTTTTTTTTTTAACATTTTGTTATTAGGTGCTAATACTATTTAGAAATTGGAATATGTACTATGATAGTAGGAGTGTAGGATATATGATATGAAATACAATTCCTCTAAGATTGTATTGCTCCAAAACTGTGGACTGGTTTAGTTTATTGATTATAATCAATGCGTGATTAGGTCATCTAAACATTGTGACTTGGAACTCACATGGAATCAAGCTTCTGGTATCTTATTTTATTGTAAAGCTAAAACAATATTTGTCAACTAGAAATATTCGCACGTACTTTTATAGGCATATGCTCAAGTTATAAAGTAAAAGCTGGCAAGAGATCTTAAAGGGAAAAAACCCTCAACTATAAATCTATTTTTAGACCCTCAACAATAATTTTTTGCCGTCTATCCTCATCTAACAAGTTTATGTTTAAAACCTTGGACTTCTGTCTTTTTTATATACTTAAAAGGTTTCCGTGAATTTCTGAATGTTAGTAAAAGAACCTTTTATCTATATAAACGTCTTTTGATGAAAATATTTATTCGCCTATAAAACATCAAAACCCTAAACAACCATGAAAAATTACATTTTGGTACCCTTTAACCAAAAAAATAAATAAATAATAAGTTGCTTTTTTAGTAAGATTAAACACGATAGAAAGTTCGAGCCAAATGACATGGTTTTACTGAAAAGCAAAATGAATTCATAAAATTGACAAAGTCGATAAGAAAAACCTGAATTCGACATGAAGAAGTAAAGAATATTAGAGTGAAATCACATTCTGGATATGAGAATAATATTTACTGTGCATAAAATTCCAAAAAAAAAAAATATCGCTTTGAGTCGAATTGGATAGTCTCTGACGACAATTTTAACAGAATGATCACTCTTAGAACATGTATGTGCTGCTAGCTAGATTTGTTAGAACGGTTTGGAATAAAATGGACAAAATATTTACAGATTATTGGAAGTTAGTGTTTAAATGACCTCATTAGCATGACTATGTTCTGATGTGGGAAGTTCATAAGCCTCGATCGATATATCGGCTAAATATATTTTGTAATGATTCAAGTTCTATTTGTTATCAATTACGCTTACGCACATGACATGATTAAGAAAATTTGCTCTACAAGTTTCAAAGATGTAATTTATGGAAATATTTGGTTATCAGTGTCGTAATTAATTTGTTTTCTTCTTCCCTCGTTAGACGAGAGTCGTGTATAAAAATGAATCTGTGAGCTTAATCGAATATTTTTGGGCCTCTAAAAGAAACCTGGGCCTGGTACTGGGCCTATATTGTTGATGTTTTAGCCTTTAGGCACTTGTAGTGTTGTTACCTTTCTCGTGGAGTAACTCAACAACAATTTTAGGGTTTCGTCTTGCCATTAATATTCTGAGAGGCGAAGGGAACAAATACGATTCAGATAATATCTTGGGAAATTTACAGTTTCATCAAAAAGAGGAAGAGAGAGGTAACATGATTCTAATTCGTATAATTCTTCCAATATTTTCTAGGTTTTGCTGAATCGTTGGAGATTTTTTGTTCGTTCACCTGAATCCTGCTTATTGTTTTCCGTTAATAGACGAAATGACTGCGAAAGAAGGTAGTAGGATTTTTGTCGGTGGTTTATCGCCGGAGGTGACAGAGAGAGACCTTGAACGAGCTTTTACCCGCTTCGGAGACATTCTTGATTGTCAGGTACGATCTTGTCTTTGTTCTCTGTGTGTGTATTAGGGATTTTTTGTTTTTTTTTCCCTTTTCTAGATGATTTCATTATCTTCTCCCTGCACTACTATGCTGGGTATTTTTGAAATTTAGAGATTTTAATCTATAGATAATTGAAGCTTTCTGTAACTCATGGGTAATTATAAGGTCTAAATGTCTAATTGCTGATAAGAATTGAATATGTCTGTGAGGAGCTTTTTAATTTTCAAGTTAAATGTGGTCTATCTACTTGTGCTGATTGTGAATAGTTCAAAATAGCGATCACACTATTAACAACAGAGATGTGTGGGGATTAGTTAATTGACTTACTTTATATTATTCCTCTTTTCACCTATTGATTGTCTTCCCTTTTTTTTTCCTGGATGCTGGTATTGTATCACTGAAACACTGTAGAGTGATGAATTAGGGATGATATTGATCAGAGCTACATGGGTCAAGTTGAGAAACTGCTCTGTGATAAAGAATTTTATGAAATACAGTAATGTTTTAGTCTCTCAGCAAAATGATTCACAGTTTTGGGATTTGTTTCACGAGGTTGGGACTGTCGTAACAGGTTACTTCAGTTTCTTCTATCATGAAGGAAGTTCTTTATTTTGATCAGGGAGGGAAGACTGTTTTTGGTAACTCATGATTGAGCTGTGTAATTCTTGAGTTCTCTAAGTATGCCGACACTGGGTTATGGTTTCCTTCCTGAAAAAGTTCCTTCTTACTGCTCTTACATTCTGTGTGAAGATCCTGAAATAAGCAACTTTAGGAAGAAGGGCTAGTAATTAAATGTTTTTTAGCTGGGCTGGGATGCCTGATTTGGTTTTGAGTGATCAATTTTGAGAAGTTAACTAGTAGGCCAGTGTCACCGTTCTCCTTCAGGTGGTGAAGATATTTAGTAGCCCCATGCAGTTTATTCACTGGCTAAACGCACTCTTTATGCTTCAGTAATTACGTTTGTGTAGTCTTAGTTCTGGATAAGCCCAGTCCACATTGAGCTGTTTGCTGCAAGATTTTGTTTCCTCCTGATACCCTGAACGTCAGTGCTAGCAGTTTAGGTACTTCAGCATAGTATGACCTGCTGAATGGAAAATTACACTCAGTTGAAGCAAGAAATCTCAAGGTTTCTATGATCATTTGGGACTACCTCTCCTTTTCTTATCCTAGATTTCTTACTTGTCTTTCTTGTGGGCTATATGCTTTACCATCACCTCGCTTCTCATGCCCTGTGTGGTTTGTAGGAGTTACATGGATTTGATATTTTCCTTTCTTTATGTTTCTTCTCCAGCCTAAAAAATGTCCTGATTCACAAATGCAAGCCAATTAAAATGATTCTTGTGCCTGGGCCACACATTTTCTAGATCCACCAAACCCAAGTCTCTGCGCTTATCTTTTCTGGAAGCTTCTGAAACCTGATAAAGTTCTTTGTGTGAGGTGGAATTCTGTATTTCTGATCTGTGGGCCGTGGTGCTATGTAAAGAGTTGTCAGCTCCAGTGGATCTGAATGACTTTGGCTGGATCAATGTCAGATGATTTCTGCATATCGAGAAGAAACAGATGTTTGATCAGGAAATGAGTACAGCTAATTCACTGACTTCCTTCTGTCTGTATACCTTCCTCTCTTTAATTTTTTAACTATATCACCTAGCTGCTGAGAATAGGGATTAACTAGTATACTGTTTAAGGGCATTACTTGAGGAAGTTGTCATTTTCAATTGAGAAAAAGTTGTTAGTGGTGTCTGCTACCTCTGCTTGAGATTGGAGACTTGCTTTAAAGCTGCTTCAGTTTCTGGGGATCTGTTGTGTTTTGCTCTGAAGTTGAGGTTGATTGACAATTTACTACACAAAGCAGGGTCACAGTGTTATGCAGTGAACCTTAAAACGGATGGCTGTTTCTTGATGTCACATGGACTTGATATGATCTTTCAGATTTGCAATCGTTTCATTTTACTACTGCCCTTCTGCTCAGTTTTAGCTACACGTATGCATATATCTTTGGGAAATCAGCTTTTATGGTGTGTTGTGTATAGATCATGCTGGAAAGAGATACCGGTCGTTCACGTGGATTCGGGTTTATCACTTTTGCTGATCGTCGTGCTATGGATGAGTCCATCAGAGAGATGCATGGAAGGGACTTTGGTGATCGGGTCATCTCAGTGAACAGAGCTGAACCAAAACTGGGGCGAGATGATGGAGAAAGTCATGGCTCTAGAGGTGGCAGAGACAGTGGCTATGCATTTGCTGGAAAAGGAAGCTTTGGTGGAGGTGGAGGTGGAGGTGGAGGTGGCCGTGTTGCTGAAGATGAATGCTTCAAATGTGGACGGGTTGGGCATTGGGCTCGTGATTGCCCGTCTGCTTCTGGTGGTCGTGGTGGACCTGTTGGTGGTTATTCTTCCCGTGCTCCTGCATTTGGAGGATCCGATGGACGTGTTGACCGTTATGCTGACCGTGACCGCTATGTGGACCGCGAACGTTACATAGATGATCGATATGACGGTGCTGCACGCTTTGGTGCTAGAGACAGGTTTGACAGCAGAGAAGCCTACATACCCCGTGATCGATATGGCAGTGACAGGTTAGATTTAAGTTGCTAAAGCAACTCAATAACTGTATGTTTAAGGTTTTCAAATTGACTTGCTTTCTTACTGAACTTAATCTATGATTTGACAGATATGGAGCCCCGGCTGATCGGTTTGCAGGCGGTGATAGATACAGCCGTGGGTCAGACCGTTATCCTCCAGCGAGCTATGACAAAGCCCGGTCCTTTGAGAGAGACATAGTCCCGAGTGCAGGCAGTGACAGGTACAGTGGTGGTAGAGTGGGTGGGCCCATACGTGGAGGAGATGAGGGAAGAGGGTTTAGAAGCAGAGCCGGTGCTCCTTATGAGAGGCCGAGCCGAAGTGGTGGTGGTGGAGCTTATCCGTCGTCCTCTACATTTGACCGTTACTAAGGCATGAATGAAAAGTGATTTGATGCTTTGTTAAGGTTATATACACTCAGTCGTCTGTGTGTGTATTGAATATCACTGTAAGCGTTCTAGGTGTAAAAACTTCTTTCATATATTAGCTTTGTATTTTGGTTTGTTTTGGAAACATTACATGATTTTGAGTTTGAGCTTCGAGTGTTATGTTACTGTTAAAATCTTATTTTATTTTATCCCTACAATTAAAAAAAATAAAAAAAAGATATGAAGCATTATCATCGGAAAAACTTTCATTATCTTCTTCTTCTCCCAAGATCTCCAAATCGATTGCTGCTCTTCCCCTGAACCTTAAAATCCCAAATCGCAACATTGAAATCAACAAATGTCGCGGCTTCAAAGACCCACGGTACCGAAGAGTAGACGACGAAGGAGAGAGGCAGAGGAGCCAGTTGTGAGCAAAGACGAATCTGGGCCGAAATACAGGTTGATCAATTCCGATAATGATAGTGTCGAAGAAGATGATTGTCCAGTCTATACAGAAGACAACGTTGGGTATATTGAGATCGCTCAAGAGTCAGACCTTTTACGTGGTGAGTTCGTAGAAGTTCAGATTGGTGATGATGAAGTTCGCGAGGATCTCAGCTTTTGATTTTGACTCGCATACAGAGATCTCAGCTTTTGATTTTGGGTTAGGTTTCGACTTCAAATAACGAAATAAGAAAAAGAAGAAGAAGAAGAAGAAATAAAAGAAATAAACAATTATTTTTTTGTTCGATATAAACGATCTAATTTAAAAATTGAACGGTCTAGTTAAAAATTTAACACCTCCGTTTAGTCCGTTAACGTTGACAAAATTGGGACATCGATTGAAAAAGTCAACTACAACTTAAGGGGGTGGTATTGGATTGTGGAATTTAATTGAATCCAAAAGAATTCACATGGAGTGGGAGGTTATAGAATGTCTTGTCTTTTAAAAGATTTCGTGGGTGTTTAATGTTTATGTTTTTTTGGATTTGATAGAATACAGTAGAATTTATTAGTTGGACACAAATTCTTCTCAATTCCATGTACTTTAGAATTGTAAATTTTTTTTTTGTGGAAGACAACTAAGAAAATGAAAATACTATTAGTAAATTTGAATTAATAACAAAACTGATTGAACAAAAAAACCACTCCTAGGAATTTTATTAACTACATAATTAAAATAAAATAACTAGACATTTTCCAAACCAGTAACATCTTTCCACATATCTTCAGCCATAGTTTTCCTCCAAATATTAGCGTTTTCTCTATCTTGCTCTTGTGTTTCGAAAAGTCCATCTCTATTAATATGATTGGTATTTTCCGTATCTTGTTGAATGTTTACTTCACCAGGAAATACGGCTTCATCTGATCGACATTCTTACGAAGATAAACCAAGCATGCTAAAACTAATCCAACTTGTTTCTCAAAAGAGAAAGGAGGTGCTGATTTAAAAATCACAAAACGTGATTTAAAAATTCCAAATATCCTCTCAACCACATTTCTCAAACTAGCATGGCGAAGATTGAACAACTCAGATGGAGTGTTAGGACTACGTCCTTGACCAGCAAACTCTTGTAGGTGATATCGTACACCACGAAATGGAGCAAAAAAATTAACACGGTTTGCAAATCCACAATCCACTAAAAAAAAATTTCCTAAAAAAAACAAGTAATAATATATATTAATAACTAAAAGTATAATATATTAAAAAAAATTGTAATTGTCTTACCTTCTGGTACTTGAAATTTGTTGGTTCTTCTAGTTAAAGCATCACTTAACACTCTTGAATCATGCGCTGAACCTCCCACCCACTAAGAACATATATGAATTCTAGATCAAAGTTACAGACAGCTAAAACATTTTGTGATATTACTCCCTTTCGATTTCGATAGCTTGCCGTTTCACGTCCAACCACTCTTGCAGGTATATGTGTTCCATCTAGTGCCCCAACACAATTCTAAAATAAATACAAAAAGTAAAGAATAATTAGTAAAAAAGTATAAAACAACAAAATTTGAATAAAACATCAGATAAAAATATGTACCTTGAAATATGGGTAAAATCTCGTATTTTCTCTTATTTTCATAGGTATCGATCCATCTGGTTTCACCATGAAACTTGGAGATATTATATATAGCTCTTAAAACACGATTAAAGCTTGTGCTTACTGCAAATTTGGACCTTTTGAATCTGTCTTTGAGGGAGCAATATCTGCAATTTGAAAATAGCAAAGCATCTCTTCCAGATATGAATCTCGTGTCTTTTAAACCAGCTTTCTCTCTCATGATAGTAGACAACTTCAAAAACACATCAGGAAACATACGATACAATACCGAAAATGTTGAGGATCTTCTTGTAGCACCTCTTGTATATATTGTTCACCGAGTCTTGTGATTGGGCGGCTAATTGACGCTCAATAAAATAATCACCCATGAGACGTGTGTTTTGAAACAGTGCTATTAAAGCCACCATCATCACTGTTAGAGATATGTCCAGATCAAACTCATCATCTTCGATTCTTTCATCATCCATTCTTGTGTCTTCTTCTTCATGAAGATTTTGGTCCATAAAGATAATCTGTTAAATCAAATTAGCAATCCAATATGAATGTATATGAATACACGATAAAACTCACATATAGTCTAATATATATACATATTTGTGTGACTATATATATATTTATATATTTTAATATAGAATATATATAAGACGAATGAATGAAAACCTCAAAGAAGATGGAATGTTGATGTTTTCTTCTACTTTTGCATATATGATTTTTCTTTGTTCTGAAAAGAGAAATGCTATGCAAATTAACGCCTAGTATAAACTATATAGGATCAATTATGTAAGCTAAAAAATTCAATTTTCAAATACTAGTTTGAAACTATTTTGTAGGGATCTTATGATATATGACTAAACTTTTCAAACAAATTTTGAAAAGTATTTAAGAAAAAGTCATAGATAGTAACGTAGATTTTAGCATTTATAGTTTGTAACTAAAATAAACCTACTCCCACCAATATAGATGTTAAAACCACCAAAATTCATATTATTATGATAAAAAGATTTTRAAAAACACTAATGCAACATGATTAATAAAAATTCAAAAATAAAGCATTAATAATTATTAAAGAAAGCTCATTTTAACATGCTAAGTACTTCAAGCATTGGGTTCACCACCAAAAATTGCATTAATGAGTGTGACAAAGTGCGGAAAGTTTGTTGGAACTCGTGGATCTTCGGGATTGAGCATATAAACATGAAATTTTCTTCAACCAACGCAAACGGTTTAGTGCTTGAGTCCAACTTAGATCAGCTCAAATTGTTCATTAATATTCTTAAGGATGTTTTCTTGTTGGAGAGCACTTGGAATAAGATACTTGTATCCTACTAATTGAATTTCCACATTTTGTTATTATCCTTTGCCGTTTGATACCAGTAACAAATACATTAGGACTTGGAAAAATTAGAATGAATAATACACGTATGTTGCATATATAGTTTGTTGTGTAGTGAATCAAAAATTTCTACATTTAAAAAGATTCATGTTATTCAAATATATTATTTATTAATTTGAGCAAACTACAGCTAATATGAAAGAAAATTTAAAACATATTATTTAAAGGAAATACGAGGGAGTAATTATTCAAATTCATCTTCATAAGATGCATAATTAAGCTGAAACTAAGAAATACCCTAACAAATGTTGCGGCGAATCCAACCCAAACGTTCTTCAATGGACATGCTAACAAATACGTCTTTCATTTTTAACGTGTGAATCTTTGTTACTGCATCATACCGGATATGATCTTCCAACTCAGGAATCTCTTTGATAGCATCCCAAACACTATTTTTTTTTCATGAGTTCCCCTTAACTCAGTCTCTCTTTGATGCCTTTCTTCTCTTTGTTGAAGAAGACTTATGATATTAGTGCTAACTCCGATCATTTCAGTCAGCACTTTCTCTGAAACACCATGATTAGCCGACTCTGATGGATCTCCAGCACCATTGGTTTTAGCTTTTTTTTTAGGAGGTAACTTTTCTTTAGGAGATTCAAATGTTGCTTCATAACCCTCATCGACATTCTCCATATGATTCACATCATCTCTTGGTTGAACATCATTTTCACTTTCAAAAGTTTGAGCATTTGTGTCACTCCCTAATCCAAAAGCATTGTTTCCCCTTGCTATAACACTTTCAAAGATAGTTTGTAAATCCTCAAAATCTTCAATAGTGTTATCCCGCAGATATGTATGATTTGGATGTCCCTGACAAAATATTATATATTTTTGTTTTAGTTAAAAGTTACTTATTATTATTTTCTTAAAATGAAAATTATACCTTGATATACTCATCCCACACTTCATCTAGAGCTGTAAATTGTTTGGTGAGAGGATCCCATCCGAAGCCCGAACTACACCGGAAGAGTTCCGCATAGACATGATATTCTTTTTTCAAAGACTTCATTCGACTCAGATAGTTCTTGTAGTTCTTATTGCACTTAAGTTCCTTGTTTAGAACTGACAATATCTTTGTCTCTACTGTTGTTTTGCTTATCGAACCGTTTGAGTCACGCCATCCCCTTCTTATACCTTTAACTAGTAGATTTATCAACATTTTATTTTCTTGGGATGTCCATGCATCATATGTTCCCCTCGCCTTTTTTGGTTTGGACGGTTCTCGCGTCTCCATTCTAACAAAAAAAAAAAGAATAATGTTAACAAATTTTCACATGGAGCAATAATCATCTTATGAACAATACTCTGTATTATTACAATATATGCAATATCTTATCGAATACAATATGAAACTTGACTTTTTAACTTACGAAAGATGATTTTGTTGTACTTCTACTTTTTGGAAATGATTTTTTTGCTCTGAGAAGTCAATTGATATGCAATGTGTAATATATAGAGCGATGATCCAACGAAATCTTTTTTTCTTCTAAAAAGTATATTTTCTGTAGCTAACAAATACTTGTTTGTAGGGATACTATTGTTTATATAATAACTGAACAAGAATTTGAATTCTATCTTACAAAATATATCTTCACTATTTTGTAGGGATTTTTGTTGACTGGAGTTATAAGTGAACAAGGTTTAACAATTATTTGTTACGTAACATAGAATACCAACGTTAATCAAAACATATCTTCAATTCCATCCAAATAACAACCTAAAAGCTCATAATTGATTCTTTATAGTTTTGTACTAAAAATTCTATTAAATTCTCTTGCAATGACAATCCCATGAATTCTACATAAAATATAATAACACAGGTAATTAATAGAATTAAGAAATCTATATATTGAATAACAATAGAATTTAAAAGATTTTGAAAGAATGACAACAAATACCTAATCCAATAACATAAAAATTTAATAGAATTGATAAAATGCTGTATTGAATAACAATAGAATTATAAAGAATCTATAATTCTTTTGGATTCTTAAAAATTCCACAATCCAATACCACCCCCTAAGAATACAGGTGTAAACATGATAAACCTGCGTTTTTTCACAAATTGGGGAATAAAACGACGGCTTTCCCATCATCATCCCATAACTATTAATAAATGAGAATCAGAAATTGATCCAATTGGCTTGGATAATAAAAAGGCCTAAAAGAGTAAAATAAAAAAGCCACTCAAAAGTCGCAAAACAATCTATGTAACTTGTGAACGAGATGAATGAGAATATGAGATGAAGAGCTAAAAAAAAAAAAGTCCCAAAACAATCACATCACGCTCAAAGCGTTTCTACTTTCTTCACTCTCTCTGCTTCTTCTATTTCAGAAAATGCAATCGTGAAACTCCTAAACCCACCGCGAAGAAGAAGAAGAAGATGGATCGCAAGGGAAAGGGGAAACAGGTCGCCGGAAATGGATCTTCTTCCGGCGGAAAGAAAAGGAAAAACACCGTCGAATTCAGAGATGAAGGTTTGAGGATTAAGAAGCGGAAAAACCCTGAGGTTCTTCAGTTCTTCGAAGAATCCGCTGAAGTTGGCTACTATGGAGGCAGCTCCGACGAGGATGATGACGGATTAGGTTTCCTTAACGGTAATTTATAACTTTATCTTCTCTGGTTTCGTTGATTTTCTTCTTGCATGCGTTCATTGCTTCGTTTCGTCTTTTGTGAGGACTCCGATTTTTTCACATTTGATGGGTGATGTCTTTTTTTTTGTTTCTACTGAGATTTTTACCTTGTAAAGTGGCGATTTGTAGATCATCTCTGTGGAATCTAGGGTTTATGTTTGAATTTTCGAGCTGTTTTGTCTAGTTTTAAGGTTTGCATACTCTTAAAGGTTGAACATTGCAGAAATTTTCCATCTTTATCTGACTACTCATTTGAAGCAGATATGGAAGACGAACCTGAGGTTGAAGAGAGTGGTAAGACTAGCAAAGGAGAAAAGGCCAAATCGTCGTTTGTCCTTCCCAAGGAAGAGGATATAAACGAGGAAGAATTTGATAGAATAATGGAAGAAAGATACAAGCCAGGTTCCGGTTTTCTTAGATATGCTGATGATGATGTGAAAGATTCCATTGAGATGGATGCTCTTGCTCCAACTTCCAAGGATCCTCCAATATGGAAAGTCAAGTGTGCGGTATGTTAAACTAAGGGTGTTACTTATGCTTTAACCCAGTTTGTTCCTACTTCTGCTGACTCCATTTGGTTTGCTCCTGTAGATTGGACGGGAGAGGCATTCGGTTTTCTGTCTCATGCACAAATTTGTTGAGCTGAGGAAGATAGGCACCAAATTGCAGATCATATCTGTGTTTTCTGTGGACGATGTCAAGGGTTTTATTTTCATAGAAGCGGACAAGGAACATGATGTTCTCGAGGTATTGAACATTTAGCATACCTATGTTGGAATATTGTCGTACTTATCTGTCAGTTGGAGGATGTTGCTTGGGGATAATCATAATGTGTATGACATTCCGATTTCTCTTATTTTCCTAGGCATGCAAGAGTTTAAATGGTATATACGCTACTCGGATGGTGTTACTTCCTAAAGCCGAAACTCCAAATCTGCTAACTGTCCAAAGAAAGACTAAAAAAATTTCAGAGGGAACATGGGCTCGTGTTAAGAATGGTAAATACAAAGGAGATCTTGCTCAGGTACAATTTAGTTTGCTGTATATGTTTCCTTTTCAGCTTGTTGTCTCTGTAAGAGTAAGGCTACCTAAGCTGTTTATGCTCTGTCCTTGTAGATTGTGGCTGTGAGTGACACTCGGAGAAAAGCACTAATAAAGTTAATTCCGAGGATTGATATTCAGGCCTTGACCCAAAAATATGTAGCTACCCTGTCTTCCCGCTCATTTATTTGTCTGTGCCACTAATTTTTGTGTTTGTTATGTCATCTCATTGTTTGCTCTGTGCTTTGTCACTAACTTTCTTGCGAAGGGTGGGGGAGTTACTATCCAAAAAGGCCAGACTCTAGCTCCAAGATTGATCAGTTCAAGCGAGCTCGAGTAAAATGCTTGATCTTTCTTCTCGTTTGGTAAATAATTACCAACTTTCTAATCTTTCTTGTCCCCTCTTTCGTCACAGGGAGTTCAGACCTATCATTCAGGTGAGACGAGATCGTGATACTGGAATAACTTTTGAGCATCTTGATAGCCTGATGCTGAAAGATGGGTATCTCTATAAAAAAGTATCCTTAGATTCGTTATCTTCCTGGGGGGTTATACCATCGAAGGAGGAGATACTAAAATTTACGCCTGTAGACCGAAAAGAAACTGGTGATGTAGAGTGGATTTCAGAAATTTATGGTGAAGAAAGGAAGAAAAAGATTCTTCCAACCGGCAGAGGGGGTGGGAAAGGAGAAGGATCAGGAGGTGTAAAAGGAGAAGGTTCATCAGAATCTAAGTCAGAAAGTAGCTATGAGTTATATAATCTAGTTTGTTTCAGGTAAGGAGTCGTCCATAACTGTACTTTTTTGTAAGTCTGTGTTGTAATTTCATATGTTAAGAACTTCATATCTTTCCCTTTGTAGTCGAAAAGACTTTGGTCTGATTGTGGGCGTGGATGATAAAGGTGACGGTTACAAGGTATGTAGTTATTCACCATCTCATTATTCCCTATGGCCTGTCTCTGATGAGTTGCAAAATATTCCAGGTTCTTAAAGAAGGTTTAGATGGACCCGTTGTAGTCACTGTTGGAAAAAAGGAAATGCAGAATGGACCATTTGGTTCAAAATTTACTGCCTTGGATCTGAATAACAAACAAATATCAATTAATGATGTTGTGAAGATTTCCAAAGGCCCATCCGAGGTGTGATCTTAAATTTCTTAATTCTTATTTGTTTCTGTTGCACTTTTCTTCACATAATTAGGTGAACAACACTGTAAAAACTTCTTACTTTTCATGCATAAATCACAAATTCAGGGTAAACAAGGACTTGTAAGGCAAGTATACAGAGGGATCATATTTCTTTATGATGAGAGCGAGGAAGAAAATGGTGGATATTTCTGCTGCAAATCACAATCGTGTGAGAAAGTTAAACTCTTTACTGAAGATTCCAGTGAGAAGGTAAGATAGCCCAGTCCCTGCAGCTATCTTTCGATACAATTGCAAGATCTTCGTGTTCTGATGACATTCTGTTTTTTGCAGACTGGTGGATTTGATGCTTCAGCTTTTGGAGATTCTGTATCCTCCCCAAAATCGCCGCTATCTCCTGAAAAAGAGTGGCAGCCCAGGGAAAGATACAGTAACTGTATGTATGGAGGGTTATTATAATCTAGCTTCTTTTTATTACCTTAGGCTCCTCACAAATGATTATTAAATGCAGCCAACCAAAGAGACAGAGGTGGCATGTATTCTATAGGCCAAAAGCTGAGGATACGTGTGGGTCCATTAAAAGGGTATCTCTGCCGTGTAATAGCTTTACGCTATTCTGATGTTACAGTCAAGCTTGATTCCCAGCATAAAGTTTTTACAGGTTTGTTTTCATGCTTTTACTCCTTTGATTCAATATTCTTCTGCTGTGCTTCTGAATATTTTTAATGATGCACTTCAGTTAAAAGTGAGCATCTTGCTGAGGTTCGCGACAGAAACACTGTGTTAAGTACAAGGTAAGTTCACATGAATCTCTTTAAATTTTCTGCTCGGACTCTTGACTTTTTCCATGCATATGTATCATTCATTGTCCTTTCTGTCAAATGCCAACTTCTATAACACGCTGTTTGTTTGTTATAAAAGTGGGGATGCGGGGACTGGTTCCTTTCAACCTTTTGACATGCTTGGAACAGAAGGCAGCTCTGGAGGTTGGTGTTTCTAGTGCACATTCAGAATTCTTTTCAATTTGGCTGCAATAACTTATAGCATACCTGCTTTGTAGTTAATGCCCTGAAGTATTTGAACATTTGCAAGTAATCTATCCCATTTCCTTGTAACTATTTTCCTTTCTCATATGGTAGACTGGGCTAAAGGAGCAGGCACGTCAGGAGAGGGTGGTAACTGGAATATAGGATACCCGTCTACTGATTCGTAAGTCTATCTTCCGAAAAGTAGATATGGTTTTCTTGGTTTTAATTGGATATTCCTTGATTTTGGATCTAGTTCCTTCAGATTTAATTGCTGGGATGTAAACAAGTTATAGGTGTGATAAGCTCTCTTCAACTGATCTTTGTGTTGCTTCCTTCTGCGGTTGGTTTTGTTTTTTTTGTTGGATTTTGTCCCTTGGTATGAAGATTTAAGGCAGGAGAGTCTCAATATTGAATGTGTCATGGTTTAACTGTGCCGTGAGAAGTGTGGTAATAATAATATGAATTTCTTACTGAGCTGATTTGTTGAAATCGCTGCAAAATTTTGATCTCATGTCCTCGTTACAGGAACGCATGGGGAGGTAAGCCTACGTCTGACGTTTCGGTAAGTCTTGAACTTAATATTTTAATGTTGTTACTTTTATATTCACTCCTCTTTTTAGCTTCAAGGGGCGCAAGGAACTTGCAGATTCTAAATGTCACAAGGTTTCTTACTTTGCAGTCTCAGCAGCCGACAGTTCCAGATGATAATACTTCAGCGTGGACCAATACAGCAGCTGAGAACAAACCTTCCTCGGCTAGTGATCAACCTGGTGGTTGGAATCCCTGGGGTAAAACACCTGCTTCTGAAGCTGGCACTGTTGGTGGGTGGGGAGATGCAGGTGCTTCAAAAGTTGAAGCTTCTTCGTGGGGAAAACAAGGAGCTTCTACTTCCAATGTTGCAGATTTAGGTTCCTGGGGCACGCACGGTGGAAGCTCTGATGGTAATAAGCAAGAAGAGGACTCAGTATGGGGTAAACTATGTGAAGCTTCTGAATCTGGTTTGGGAAAGGGAGATGGAGAATCTAGTTGGGGCAACAAAGATGGAAATTCTAGCGTAAGTAACAAAGAGGGAGTTTCCTGGGGACAACAGGATAAAGGCTCTGACGGAAGCAAGTCTGCATGGGGTAATCAAGGTGGAGGTTTTGGTTCAGCGGAGAGAAAAGATGGTTTTTCTGGTTGGAACAAGTCAGCAGAAGATTCCAATGCCAATAGTAAGGGAGTTCCTGGCTGGGGTAAACCAGATGATGGGTCTTCATGGGGTAATCAGGATAAAGGAGGGTCCTCATGTGTTGACCCTGACAGTGGTTCTTCATGGAGTAAGCAAGACGGAGCAGCATCGTGGGGTAAAAAGGATGACGGAGGATCATCATGGGGTAAGAAAGTTGACGGTCATAAGGACGACGGAGGATCGTCATGGGGTAAAAAGGTTGATGTAGGATCTTCTTGGGGAAAAAAGGATGATGGAGGATCATCATGGGGTAAGAAGGATGATGGTGGATCTTCTTGGGGAAAGAAGGATGATGGAGGATCTTCTTGGGACAAAAAGGACGATGGAGGATCGTCGTGGGGTAATCAGGATAAAGGAGGGTCCTCATGTGTTGACCCTGACGGTGGTTCTTCATGGAGTAAGCAAGACGGAGCAGCATCGTGGGGTAAAAAGGATGACGGAGGATCATCATGGGGTAAGAAAGATGACGGTCATAAGGATGACGGAGGATCGTCATGGGGTAAAAAGGTTGATGTAGGATCTTCTTGGGGAAAAAAGGATGATGGTGGATCTTCTTGGGGAAAAAAGGATGATGGTGGATCTTCTTGGGGAAAAAAGGATGATGGAGGATCATCATGGGGTAAGAAGGATGATGGAGGATCTTCTTGGGGCAAAAAGGACGATGGAGGATCTTCGTGGGGTAAAAAGGACGATGGAGGATCGTCGTGGGGTAAAAAGTACGATGGAGGATTGTCGTGGGGTAACAAGGATGATGGAGGGTACTCGGAACAAACATTTGATAGGGGAGGACGTGGGTTTGGTGGGAGAAGAGGAGGTCGTCGAGGTGGCAGGGATCAGTCTGGGTGGGGAAGATCCTTCAGTAATTCTGAGGTTAGTTTGAGTAGAAACATTTTTATTTTTATTTTGTAGGCTATGAAGTCTCTTATATTGTAAATTTCCAATGGTTGTAGGATCTGGCTCCATGGAATAAACCAAGTGGCGGATCTAGCTGGAGCAAGCAAGATAGCAATGGGGGCGGTTCAAGCTGGGGTGAAGAGAATAATGCTGGTGGCGGATCTAGCTGGGGCAAGCAAGACAGTGGTGGTAGTGGTTCTGCCTGGGGTAAACAGGATGGTGGTAGTGGTTCTGCCTGGGGTAAGCAGAACAATACTAGTGGTGGATCGAGCTGGGGCAAGCAGAGTGATGCTGGTGGGGGATCTAGCTGGGGCAAGCAAGATGGTGGTGGGGCTGGTTCAAGCTGGGGTAAGCAAGATGGTGGTGGTGGCAGTGGTTCTGTCTGGGGTAAGCAGAACGATACTAGTGGTGGATCAAGCTGGGGGAAGCAGAATGATACTGGTGGAGGATCTAGCTGGGGAAAGCAAGATGGTGGTGGGGTTGGTTCAAGCTGGGGTAAACAGGATGGTGATGGTGGCAGTGGTTCAGCATGGGGTAAGCAGAACGATGGTGGTGGTGGATCAAGCTGGGGCAGGCAGAACGATAGTGGTGGTGGATCGAGCTGGGGCAGGCAGGGTGATGGTGGTTCTAAACCTTGGAATGAACACAGTGGTGGTGGTCGTGGGTTTGGTGGAAGAAGGGGAGGAGGGGGATTCCAAGGAGGTTTCCGTGGAGGTAGAAACCAATCGGGTAGAGGAGGAAGGTCGTTTGATGGTGATCAATCATCTAGCTGGAAAACAGACAATCAAAAAAACACTTGGAAGAGCGACCAAAGTGGTGGATCAGACTGGAAAAAAGGTTGGGGAGAGGATTCAAACAATAGCAAGCCATCCGGTTCGTCCTCTGGTGGTTGTGCCGGAAACTGGCCTAGCTGGGATACTAACTCAAAGAAAGAAACAAATGACAAACCGGGAAACGAAAGCAAATCAGCTTGGGGAATAAGTAACGATCAGGCGAATACCGATAACAACAATGACAATTGGAACAATAAGCCTAACAATGATGTCGGAACGAGTGGAGAAGCTGATAATGCATGGGGCGGTAAAACAAATGCAGTAGCGTCTTCACCAAGTGGCTCGTCAGCGTGGGGAACCGGTGACAAAAAAACGGGATGGTAAAAAGAAATCCTGAATTGACTTGTAAATAAACTCTCACTATTTCTATCTAAGTCTCAACTCCAAACTCTAGTTGAACGCCATGAGGTGTGTCTTTTTTTTGTCTCTGGACTTTTATTTTTTTGGCCCTCATGGTTCGGTTTGTTTATGTCGTGACTAAGGCTCTGATGAAGGACCGATTTTTTGTAGCTGTTTATAACCTTTTTGGGATTATCGCAGTTTTTCTATTTTCGTAACTTTTCTATCTTTTATTAACGCTTACTAGACTAGTGACGCAACACCACTTAAACCATGTATGTGGACACGAATTGAAACAGCATTATTGTTGTGTTAATAATGACAAAAAAATATATATAAAAGGAAGCTGAGCTTCTTGAAGTTGACTTGTTACCCAACTTAAGTTGATCGTCACTCCCATCAGACTCAGTTCCCTTTCTTAATTACAATAATAGTTGTAGAAATTAGAACAATATTTCAGATAACAGTTAACAATGACGAAAAAGAACGAATTGATAAGCCCCAGTTTGAACAATAATTCAGATAACAGTTAGTAGTATTTCTTATATCTCTACTCTTTTTCCCCTTTAAATCCAAAAAATATGAAGATTCCTCCAGCCAATTGATAAGCCCCAATTTGCGACCAAAAAGTTTAGGCATCAAACAAGAACAAAATACTTTATATATTTCCCATATTTTACAACTTGCAAGTGCGTGTGTACCTTATATATCTATATATAAATACCCATAAATAAAAATAATAAACCCTTGAACCAATAATTAATTATCATCTCGTATGGTGTGGAATATACCAATATAAAATGACAATAAATAGAATCGACCAGACTTGTCCTGGCCTTGGAGCCACTGCACCGCTATTGCTACCGAATATCATTGTGAAAAGGCCATCATCGCTGTCGCTGTCGCCACCGCCGCCGACGGGTCCACTTTTACTGTAACCGCGTGTGATGGTCTGACCACCGTCCGTGATTCCGGGAAAACTTCCTCCTTGGCCGTTTCTTCCACTACACCACCAAACCATATTATCAACAGCCATAATCATCATAATAATAATATTATAATAACACTAATTCGTTTTGAGTGTGTTTTGTCAAAAGATACTAACAGTAACATGAGTCTTCGATCAAATGGACGAATCAATGTAAAAGTTCAAAAGTGGGAGTAAAGACGAAAACAAGATGCTCCATCACATGCATCCTTAACATATTAGAGTTTATGAATTTAAGTTTAGATTCAATATTAATCTCGTAAACAAAAAATGTATTTGAGTAAATAAGTTTGAAATTGACGACCCAAACTAGTTTCCTAAGTTAGCCGCCTCCAGCAAACCGGTATTAGTTAACTAGATAACTGGTAAATCCGGGAAACTAAAGTAGTTTGACAAAGAATATCAAACTTTTGAAAGCAAGACGGCTAAGAGAATCATCCATCCTTCTAACATACTTTACTTTTGCAAAAGAGGGTCAAATGTTAAATTCTAACAAATTAATTTTTGAAAACGATAAAATGCAACACCAAGTAGGTCACGAAGACGCATACACACACATATAGATGACTGTTTATTCCACATCTAAGTAGATAATATAGTCTTCAAAAAGGTCCCACTAGGTATTGTTTTTTGCTGGAAAGCAGATGATTGAATAAGGGAATATATCAAAAATATAGACCCATTTTTTTGTTATATATATGTATGTCTTATCACCAATCCATTTATAAAGGCAATTTTATTGGTCCACTGGATCCGATAATCAAACCCTAATTAAATGTGTGAAGAACTATTGCACAAGGAAATTAATCTTTTTTTTTCTTGAGAAATAATTTTATTTTCGGAGGGTTTAGAGATATACCAAGTTGCTAAAGAATGAACCACTAAACCCTAAATTGATGAAGAACTTGCTAATAAGGACATGAATCTTTTTGTTTTAGTTTTTTTCGTTGTTGGGATTTAAAGATATTCCATATCGTCCAACAAAGAAAACCACTAAACCCTAATTTGGTGAAGAAATGGTAATAAGGAAATGAATATTTTTAATAGCTTTCATTTCTATTTGCATGTAGAAGAGGAAATACGATAAAGCATCAGGAAAAGCATATAGACACTGTAGAAAGGCTTTTTGGTTTTTTTTTAATTTAAAAAATATATATATATATTTTAGAAGTTTAGATCTCCGATCCACACGCTTCGCACGTGGGAGATAAATATGAAAAAGGAAAAAGAGAAAAGCTTTTCTGAACATGAAAATAAAAATAAAAGAGAAAGAAAAGCTTTATGCATGTTCATGTTAACGTCATGGTTTTCTTTGTTGCAATTTCGTAAATATCTTAACACTTAAGTGTGCAACTCACCTAAAATCCGAACGTCCAAGACATGCATATACAATTTCACGTTTCTATTTCTTGAAAAATAATAAAAGGAAAAGTATTACCCTTTACATTCGAAAAATATACTTTGGAAACAATATTTAGTGAAGCAATCATTTTGGTTAGAAAATATAATCTTAAAATTTTGAGAAAATCCAGTTAGGTAAAGTGAAACTAAAAAAAATATCACAAATGTACAAACCAAAATTATTTTTAGGAATAGCAATCATTTCTGTAATACATTACTAAAAATAGCAACAAATTTTCGAAATCCTCACGAATAAGCAAAAAATTAGGTATATAATATATATATGTTTGTAAGAATGACAATATTAAAAAACAAAAAGAATGATAAAATTGAAAGAATCGAATAAAGAGTAGGGGCAAAACCGTAATAATAAAAAGATATGCTAGTATGGGTAGGGGAAGCAATGGAGTATATAATAAAATTATAATACCTGGGATCGCCGAAAACGCCGGCATTGACCGTGAGCTGGTCAATGATTTCGGCGGCTCTGGGCTGAACACTGGTGGCTCTGGCGTACGCTGGGCTCACTCCGTCACCTGACGGTACGAAAAACGCTCCGTTAACCATCACGTCTCCTTCCGTTCGCCAGTTCCATTCCGACCAATGTTTCTCGTTAGAATCCACGCGCTTCGTCACCTTCACAAATAACATATCGCGTGTGAACCACATGTCAAGTGTCAATGTCATTGACACACGAGGATGTGAACGTGAATGTGACTCTGTCAAGCATCAACATCATAGACCACAAAATAATGTAACCGGCAAATAAGACTCAGCCGGCGCGTGGGCTTACCCGCAAGTGGCCCAATATTGCATGACACATCAGTTTTTAAAGAGATCGCATAATAGTTTTTTTAAAAATCTACCAAATCGGGGAAAAAATACTGAATTCAGGAGAAAACATTCAAAAACATTATTGTTAAAGTTATTGGTTATGTAATATTCTTGTAAAATCGATTTGTTGTAGAATTGACGGGTTAGTAGAATATATATATATATATATACCTCTTTGGCATTAGGATCAATAGGTGCGGTGTAACGGTTACCCTGACTATTAATTGTAGGGCTAGCACTTCCGCCAATTGCATACATTTCCCATGCCGTGAAGTCGTTGTTCACAACGTGGATATAACCGTGCCTACACCGCGGCATCCTCTGCACGAGCCCTTCCCCGAAATGGTTGAATGCAATTGTTACTTGCATCCCCTTGTCCGCCGTGTACCTGTTAAATACAATGCCATTCAAAAGCCACAAAAATTTTGGTCAAATTTGGTTAATCCAAAAAGTTTAACGCTTTAGTTAGAAAATTTAAGAAATTAAGGGGCTTCAATGGAATATAAGAGGAAATATTTTACCGGTCGTCGTGACCTAAGAGCATAACCTCGTCGTGATGAGAGAAATAGTTGTTGGAAATTGTGACGGCGGTGGAAGCGAGGATGACGTCGATGAGTCCGTCAGCACAGTACCCGAGAGAGCAGTGATCGACCCAAATGTGATGCGAAGCTGAAACTGAGATTCCATCTCCGTCAGAGACTCCTCGGAACCCGACGTGCGTCGGCGACGAAGCGACCAGTGTGTTCCCTGAAGGTTTACAATGGTGAATGTGGACGTTGTGGATGATGACGTGGCTTACCTGCTGAATCGTGAGGCAACCATGGCCTGTGATTTGGATATTCGTGCCTCTTCCATCGATTGTCTTGTAACTTCCGATGATGAGCTCGTGTTTGAGTTTGATTCCCATGTCGCCTGAGAAGACGATCCAGAGTGGTTCCGGCTGGATCACGGCGTGTCGAAGTGTTCCGGGAATTGGGTTCGCCGCGTCGTTGTCGGAGGAATCGGTGACGAGGTAAAAGCTACCGCCTTTTCCTCCGAGTGTTCCTTGTCCGAAACCAATTGAGCAATCGGCTAGTCGTTGGCGATTTGCCGACCAGTTTGGGTCGCAGCGCCAACAATCGTCGATTGGGTTTCCGGTGATGCAAGAAGGTATTGGCGACGACGCCGTCGTGCCGTCGTCTTGTTGGTAAGTGAGAAGGTTTCTTCTTGATAGAGAATTGTTGAGTTTTCTGCATATAGAAACAGAGAATGTTAAAATGTTGGGAAAGAAACAGAGGAGATTGCTCTGTTTTTGATAATGCCATTGTTAAAAAAAAAAAACAGAGGTTTTAAAGATTCAAACATTTTTCAAATTTAAGTTGGATTACTTGATAATGAGAAAGACCCAGAAGATAAAACATGAAAAATGAATTAAACCCTGAAATGAAATAAAATATAATGTAAGAAAAGTTATACCTTTGAACATTAAGAACAACATGTTCAGGGAATGGGTGTTGGTGTGGGAGAGAAAGATTGAAGATAGATGACGATGATGAAGAAGATGCTCTTCCATGGTGAGAGAGAGAAACCAAGAGGCAAAACCAGATAATGCAAATGTACGTTGGTTTTTGAAGATTATGGATCCTCTCATGAGCCACCATTACAAACCTCTTACTTTTTTCTCTCTCCTATTTATCTCTTCTGAAAAGACCAGCAGAATTAGAAACTGAAGTTTCTTAAATATGGTTTTATGGGGAATTGTGCAATTTGGGTTATACTTATAATATACTAGGGTCAAAAGAATTTTATTTGTGTTTCCTTCCTCCTCTCTCTCTCTCTCTCTAATCTCTCTAGTTTGTTTCAAGTAGAAGAAAAGAAATTTAGAGAGACTGTGTGAAAGGTGAGAGAATCCTTAAAGTGCTTAATCAAAACTATTTCTTTCTCCTTTCTCCAATCTGATTCTTACTTTTGTAAGAGTGACTCAGTTATAACTTGCATTACCCAATCATCCACAACATCCTCATCTACAAAACAATCTTTCTATGGATTTAACCGCCTTTTAAACATGCGTATACAAACGACACTTACCTCCAAAAAAACTCGAATGCAACGCAATAATTCTCTTTGTGCAAGAATTATTGGTTCGATTTTGACCGGCGACAAGAAGCAAAAACCTCCAAAGATTTTGTCAACACTCAAAAAGGACAGAGTCGTTCATGAAGACCATCTTTATCGCATATTTAAATTTCCATATATACTTGCTTCTAATGAAAATTCTTCTCGCATATATAAATCTATTGTATGCGCAATATCGCAGATGGAAACCTAACATTACCGAATGTTTAGAGAACGGTAACATTTGGAAATTTCCGTTTTAATGAATGAAAACTTTCGAATTTAAGATAAGGCTTTTGTCAGGATGTTAAAACCCAAAACAAAAAGGTAAGTTTCCTTACATAAAGGAACCTTTTGAGGATTCCTTTCCAGAAATTTATATCACTTGAATGTATATATTTTTTTTAGCGGTGTAAAAGAGAAGGTAATACCACTTGAATGCATATATATATATATATATATATATATATGAACAGTTTGAATTTTAGAAGGTTTTCAATTATTCAAGTAAAAAAAAATTAACACAAAAAAATGCTATGGAAAATTAATTGTCTCATTTTACCAAATTATTATTTAACATTTGACACAAACTTATAAGTACGATTGAGTACTATCCAATGATTATTGTTTTGAATTTCCGTTGAGTAAATGGTGATGAAAAGAAAAAGAACAATAATCAATAGAGTTTGACCTAGAAATGCTAATTTTACCTAACCCATAATGGTCTTCACTTAAGTTTGTCTATTAATCGAGTGTTTTAGTTGTAGTTATTTTTCATCAAATGTGTCTCTCGAGTTCAGTAACTGTTACTAAAGAAATCGAGATCAATTAAATTATTGTGAATAGTTTTGTATTTCGCTAAGCCTATAATACGTTTGCTAATTTAATCGACGAAGGTGTGGCGCGCTCCAACAACTTATCCGTATACAATAATTTATTGCAAATTGCAATTGGAGTATTTGTTATGGAGAATGTAATCAAAGAAAAGAACAAAATGTTGAAATTGTGAATATATAAAATAAAAACAATCCGAGGAAGTGATAGAATAAGAAAGAAATACAAAGGAATTAATGTGCCATCAATTCAATAAAATCGGCTATGTCTATAAGAGATCTGTACAACTCGGTATTTCTTTTGGTGAGATTCTAGGCCAACTTGGCATTGTTAATGAATTTTAATTAACACGGTTTTAGGCAACATAATATTTATAATATATAGTTGTTTAGGAGAATACCTTTGACGTGAAACTACAACTACATGAGCAGCTATAATGATGTACACAGAGGTGTTCATTTCCCATAAACCTAAGTGTTTCTGATCCCAACCGAATTTAAAATTTTGATCCAAAAACTGATTAAAATTGGTTAACATGGTTACAATTTTTAGATATCTTGAAAACCGAAAGTAAATATGAATTAAAATCAAACAATTGAAATGTCATTAAATTGCAGAAGAAAATATGGAAAAAAATAAAATAACAAATGCCTTATTATGGGCTATGGCCAGTTTATTTCGAGCCCAAATAAAGAAAAAGTGGTTAAGAGAACCATGACTTGAACCAGCCCAAATAGAGGGCGATTGAATTTTGTAATCAATAAGTGAACCGGTTATTAAAATCGATGAACCAGCCCGGGTGAAATTTTTTTTTTTGTAATTTTGTTAGACTTGGTTTGGCGCCGTACCAACCGTATCTTTCACAGTCTTCTTCGATAGAGAGAATCTAGGGTTTCAGAAGCGGAGCGAAGGCTGCGAGTCTCTGAAGCTAGGAGAGTGTCGATTCCCACTATCGTGTTATTGGTAAAATTGCGCTCCAAATTGTTTAGCTTTTACTGGAATCGAAGTATGAGTGAGGTCTTGATTCATGTTTCCCAATTTCAGAGCAAGGGAGGGAGTCCCCAGTTGAATTGAGGAATCTTTGCTGTGGTAAGCCTCTTGAGAATCACACTTCATTTTTTCCAGTAGAACGATGATCTTTGATAATCTGGTAAAAGTCTTCTGTTGAGTATCTGTCTGTTTTGTTACCATTGATCTATTCATACTTGTTCTTCGTCTCTGTAATGCGGATAGTTGAGAAGTGAGCTCGTAGACATACTTGGGCGTCTGATTTAGCAGCCGGGAGTCTCCAATTTCGGAGAAACCAGAGGTCAGCTAGGGTGGTAGCAGATGAAAGGATGGTGCTAACTGAAATGAGCCTTGACTACTCAAATAGGGTCTTAGGTTCCCAAAAGGTGAACAATTTTCAGATCTGAACCAGCAATCCTTTCCATTCCCGGCCACTGTTACTAATCGATAGCAACTTGCAGGATCCTGTTAAACAAATGGACAGAGAAGAGACGCAGCAGAAAGAAAATATGCTATTCTCTTCTCAGGAATTTGCTCAAAAGCTTCAAAAGGCATTGCCTTTCACATTGTTCTTGTTGAATCGTGGCATACTGTATTATTTTTTATTTATTTTTGGTCAACAGCATACTGTATTATTCTGATTCGGTTGCTGTATTGATTTGATTTTGCAGGAAAACATGACACTGATGAAAGCCCTAGCACACCGAAAGTAAATATCCTGTTTTCGTTAGAATATGTAGGCTTTTGAGGTTCATGAACGTTATTTTTATTGGTAATATTTGTTTTATGTTTTGTTTTGTGAATACAGTAAAATCATCGAGTTGAGTGGTATTGAGTTTCAGAAACTGAGGATCAACTTACGGAGTGTGCAAGAAAAGAATTTGCAGCTTGCGCAGGCAAACAGTCAGATGTTGGCGGTGTGTCCCATCTTTCTGTGGTTTTATTTTGAGATGATTTCGAGATTATTTGAAACTATATGATTAAACATGGCTTCATTGTCCTTTTTCATGTTTTTCCTGCCAGGAACTCAATACAAATAGAGACAGAGTAAGCTTTTCTACAACTGAAGTCTCTCAAACTGAGGCTTTCTTGATTCGTTATATTACAAGTTCTTCAATCAATTGATTTTGTATGTAATTTTTTCAGCTCAAGGAACTCCAGCATGAACTTAGCTGCAAGAATGCATTACTTGAGGTCAAGAAACAGCTTGAGGCAAGTTATCCCCTTGGTCTATAAATTTTCCATCGACTATAGTTTACCTGAGAAAAAGTTAAAAACTTGAGAATTTGTTATGTAATTTCTTCCAGGAGCAAACGCTCACACGTACAGATCATGCATCGAAAGACAAGGTGCTTACTTGAATTGTCCTTGGTGACATTCTCAGAATAGGAAATTTATCACCTTTTGTTCTACATCGTTTTCACACTATTTGGCTTTGTTGGTGACGTAAAGGTTTCAGCAAAGGCTTCTTATGGGGATTGCAAAACCTTTCAGGTGCATGATATGAATCAAAAAGATACCAAGAGAAAGCGGACGCCAAGGATAAAATGTAAACTATTTTGCTTAGATTCATTGTTGGTCCTAGAAACCGCTTCGAATCCTTACTCTATATTGTTTCATCTTCAGCTTCAGGAAGTGCCGGCGTCAAGCCAATACACTTGAATGAGAAAGCTAACAGTAAAAGGTCCTAATCAGCTTAATGTTTCATCCATCTTTTCTGTGAAAGCTTTTAGCAGTCATGTAAACCTGAATTGTTATTGTTTCTTTTGTAGGGGAGTTTCTGGAGTAATAGATACCACTGGTATCCCCGAAGAGACCTGTGAGACTGAAGATGACATTGAAAAGGAGGTTGTCTCTGGAGGGGAAAATCAAATTATTGATAATGTCGTCAACAAGAAGTTTGTTCTTGATGCAGCAAACACGGGAAAAGACAGTGTGCATCGCAAGAGGTTCTTATATTCAGTCCGAGAATTACATTTTTTTGTCAATGTCTACGCGAAAACAGTGGGAATACAAGTGTATCTTATTTGTGCTTTTATTTCTTTTTTGTTTTTGGTTGTTTTATTGTAGGCAATGTACACGAAGGCAATCTACCAGGTTTAATGTTCAAGAAACTGAACAAACGGAAAAATTGCTCGAGATGGATGATACCAAAGAAACTAATGAAACCGCAAGGTCTGTTTGTGTTTTTGTCCTTCCTCTATCCACTTTAATTATAGACGTTGTTGCAGACTTTGAATGGAGAATAATGTATTGCAATGACACTTTCTCTGTTTCGAACAGGCTCTCTTTGAGAAGGCGGTCTGCTCGGTTAAGGCCTGAAGAAGCTGAACCATGTAGAAGCTTCAATGAGGGAGACAAAGTCAGGGAGACGACCAAGAGGAGAAGGTTTGTAAGAGCCTAAATTACGTTGTAATATACTTAACAGATGTTACTTAAAGTGTGTTTGAGGTCACTAATTTCTTGTACTACTGGGCAGACTCTCTTCAAGACAACAGTCTGCAAGGATTGATTTCCAAGTACCGGAAGTGACTGAAACCTTGAATGCTGATGATGCAGGGTTTGTTGAAAACTTATCTTTTTAATTTTTCTCAATCTCGTCAACTGAGAACATAGAAATTAAATTATACCTAACATTTTCTCTCCTGGATAATATTTTAGAAGTTTAGTAATCGAAGAGTCTCTTGGATCAAGATCTGAAGCTATAGAACCATCTGAAAGCAGACATGACACAAAAGAGACAAACCAGAGACGCAGGTTTGTTAGTGACAGTGAATTTCCTGCATTTCCTTCCACTGATGAATATCAAGTCTCAATGATGTAATGTTGACTGTTATCTCTGTGGTGTACTCGTCAGAGTCTCAACGAGAAGACAATCAACAATGGGTAAATCTCAAACCGATGAAGCAATTAAAGAAATAGCGGCAGACCCATCTTTGGGCAACAACATAGTTCAAGAGTGTGATCACGAAACCAAATCAAAGGATAAGCCTAAAGTTGATGAAAACGAAGGGATGATAAGAAGATCATCTAAGGGAAGACCATCGAGACATGCCGCAGAGAAAGTCCAATCATACAGAGAAGTCTCACTTAAAGTGAAGATGCGACAAAAATGCTAAATCTCCAGCATTGTATGACCTTTGTATGACTTTGCCTCCTACTTAAACGATAGTGTAAGCTATATCTACACTTGTGTATTTTGTCGTTACTTTCTTATGCTTATTTTTCTTAAATTAGTATACATTAATTATAGCTAAGTCGTTAAAATGGTACTGATTTCTTAAATTAGTATACATTAACTATACATTAATTATACATTAATTAGTATGCTTATTTGATTTCTTGTTAGTAGATGACAATTTCTTCGTTAATCTTCATATTTTATATTCTTTATATATTAATTAAAGTAGCTGTGAAAAAAAGGAAATTGTGCGTTTTGAAAAATTAACAATAGTAATTATATTTTTTATAATTATTTATTCATACAAATATATATTATTTTCATACAAGTTAGTAATTTTTCTGCGAACAGAAAAAAAAAACTAGCATTAACAACCTACATTAATACTTTTCTCAATTTACGGTTCTATAATACGTTACAGATACTCCGATTCCGAAAACTCTTGTTTTCAAAGGTGGAGGCTTTTCAGGCTTCAAGAGACGATGGGGCAGAGGAGGCGCATGGTCGGCACCGCCACCAAAGGAGTTGCCTTAGGAACGGTGAGACCCGGCCCTTCAACGGTGTCGACGTCACCGGATTTCATACCGTCCGGTATACTCCACGTGAAGCAGTGTAAAAGATGAGCTATTTCAGTAGCTTCTACACTAAGCATCGCTCAATTTTGTTTCATATCATCTCTTTTTTCATATAACACATTACAAACTAAAAATGTAGGATGCCAAAAAAAATAAAATAAAAAAAATAAACTAGAAACTAAAAATGTAGTTGAATTTTAGTTTGGAAGGTCTTTTTCTTTAAGCAACAACTTGAAGTTAAATAAAAGTTATATTTTTAAGAAAAAACAAACATCTAATTATACAACAGAGAATCAATTTTCAATGAAGAAGAACATTAATAAATATCGAAATTGGTATGTACAGTAAATCAAATTCCTATATAAGTTTTTTCCTAGAAAGAGGTATGTTTGAGTTACTACGGGAAGTCAAACCGGAGTTTCTTCGCCGGCATGGGACTCATCACCTCGTCGTCTCCGTTGACCATCGAGAATTCCGGTATCGGCGGGATGTTGAGGTCAAACCCACGGTGGCTGCTGCTGACGTGGCTTGTAGATCCCACATCTTCCGAATTCGACACGCTACTACTTCCTCCGCCACCGCCGGTCTTTCCTTCGTAGTGGCACCGTTTGTGACCGCCGAGAGCTTGACCGGTGGCGAACGATTTATGACAGATGGAGCAAACGTGCGACTTCACACTTCCTCCCCCGCCGCCGTCGCCGCCGGAGATACCAGATGTGGTTATGGACGACGACGTCGATAGCTCATGATTTCCTCCTCCTCCGGCTGATTGAGTCACCGAAAAGTTTTTCCGGTGGCTTGCCTTGTGTCCACCAAGGGCCTGGTACGACGAAAACGCCTTGTCACAGACGCTACACTTGTAGATCGGAGTAGGAGGAAGCAAAGCCGGTGAAGAAGAAGGAGAAGAAGAAGGCAAGTTAACGTCATGGGTTCGATCTCCGTCTCGAGCAAGAAGCATGAGACATAAAGCGATATATTCATCCTCCGTGAGACTATGACGGTCAAATTCAGATCTTGATCGCTTAGATCGCTTGCCTTTACTCCCATGGAACCCTACTTCTGAATCTTGAAACAGAGTCGGCATCGGAGAGGCTAATCTTGGAGAATTAAGAGCTTCTAGTGCCATTATCTCGAGTTTAAGAAGACTACTAAGTTCTAGTTGAGAAGATTTTAGTAAATGAAAGATTTGATTTGAAGAAACAAGAAATGAAAGTGTGTGTGTATATATAGCAAAGTCAGAGGAGTTTCCAGAGGAAGTTGCGTGTCAAGAGGTGAGAAAGTGTCGAAGAAGAGTGAAGAACTCGACAATCACTTCGATATATTTTATTTTATCTAATTAGGGGAGATTAGTCATAGCTTTACATTTTTCTAAAGTAATATTTTAATTTAAAGATCTAAATTGAAAGCAATCATACTTTATAAATATTTTCCAAAGCCAAAACCACTTTTAAAAATCTAATGACACTTTTTATGGTTTTTTTACTTTTTTGAAATAAAAATCTAAAACCATAAATTTTAGGTTTTGGAAAATTTTCTTTAGCTTTTCATTTATATATGTCATGTATTTGATAAAAAATAGGAAATATAAAACAAATTATTATTTTTTATTGTCGTGTGTTTCCTTTATTATTTTTTAAAGTAATTATTAAACAAATTGATAAATCCTATATATATGTACATAATTGTCGTGTAATCATTAGAAAATAGAAAAATTTTCATTATCATTTTAAAGAAATTTTACTTAAAACAAATTGATAAATCCTATATATATGTACATGATTGTCGTGTAGTCACTAGAAAATTTTCATTATTGAAATTTTACTTAAAACAAATTGATAAATCATATACATATATATATATATGTATGATAATATAGTTTATATGGATACCAGAAAACAAGTTTGCACTTCTTTATCTGGAAAATCTAATTGATCGTAAACATGACGAGTAATCATAAAAATATATAGATTTTTGTCATCTATATTTATTTTATTTAAGTTTTAGATGGTGTGTTTGCATTTTTTTGTATTTTAATTTATTATTTATTTTAGTTAAATGAATTTTTAATAAATTTATTTTTTACTTATTAGTGTATAGACAAAATATTAATATATAATAAACATTAATATTCACCAAATGTTTTGATATTTTAAAAGTCACGTTCATGTTTACCATTTATTTTTTATTTAATTCTACAGCTCCAGCAGATAATCCTACAACTCCAGCAGATAAACCTAAAGTTACAGCCCAAAAATCTACAGCTCCAGCAGATAAACCTAAAATTACAGTCCAAAAATCTACAGCCAAAATTTTACAGTTATAATTTTAAAATTACAGCAGAAAAATTTACGGCCATAATTTTATAGCCAAAATCCTAAATTTACGGTGACTAATCTTCTTCCTTTCTTATATGCTGTGTGGACTAAAGATGCAATGAAGTATTTAAGAGTTTGGTTTGGGCACATTTGGTTTGACTTGGTACACGTGTTTGTACAAGTCGGCTAAGAAGACTTGTTCTCATTCTTTCTACTTTCTAGTAGTAATGCCGCCTTTTTAATTCTTATCATTTAAGAATATTCTAGAGAGCTCACTTAGGAGTTTTGCTGACCAACCAAGTGGAGATATAAAAAGGCCAAATTAAGTTGGCTACTAACCACTCGTAGTTCTTTTCATACTTTACCGAATTAATATCTACTATTAATGTCCAAACTATATCGATACTAACGTAACCTTTTTTCTTGATGTCGGGCCTCACTTAAGAGACCATATTTAACCGCTTACAAGGAGAGGTTTCGAACTTGGGTGTAAGGAACGACTTAGTGAACTAGCCACTAGTGAACAAATGCACCTTCGAATATATATCGCATTATATATTAAAAAGACTATATATGTGTATATGTATGTCATTTCCTTTTTTTTTTGTGTTTATATGTTGAATAATTTAGTTTAATTCATCTTTCAATAAATCATCCAACTAAAAACGAAGAAAGAATGTTAGAATTAAAAGATAATAATATAACAAAGGGAATGTTTGACAAGAATAAGACAGAGAAGGTGATCTTTCACAATTTTAATAATTAACTTTGATTTTATTTAAGAAATTTTACTATATACCTAAGAATAGACGAAAACTAGACAATAATTTTAAATTTTACTCTTATGTATTTTTTTTTCACGAATTTTTCTCTCAATTTTTATTTATCCATTTACAAATTTCATGGTTGAAATATTCTCTTAAAGAAACTTACTCGACAAAAATTGGCAACTTGAACGTAATTGAAAAATATTGACCACGCAATAGTACTAATCATTCAGCCATTTGTACATAATGACCATCTCAATCCATTTCTAATTTTAATCTTCTTAAAATTAGCCTCCTACATTCAGCATAACTTCATAAAAATGAAGAGAAGACAGATTTTAACGCATAACCTCAAAAAATCATACACTAAAATTTATATAAATACATAAAAATCACAATCCTTTGAAAAGAAAAAGAAAAAAAAACCAAGAACAATCTAACATCCCCAGAAAAAAAACAAAAATGAAACGTTTCATTATTGCTCTCATTGTTTTAGTGTTTTGCATTGGAGATACGTATGGGAAAAACGTATTAATGATAGTAAACAAGTTAAAAAATAATGCAACCCTCAGAGTCCATTGCTATTCGAAGAACGACGATTTAAAAGTCATATACTTGCATCGCAATCAACGATCACTCAGTTGGCGTTTCAACGATGCTTATTTCCATGAGACACTCTTTACGTGCGTTCTAAAACATGGATATCATGGCGTGCATCACCGCGAGTTTACAGCTTACAAGTCAAAATGGAACCACTCAAAGAGAAATAGCGCAAATGCTACATGGTACGCCGGGAAAAGAGGATTGTACTTGTCGTTTAACCGAATGACTCCTGAATTTCAATTTTACTGGCTTTAAACCAATCATAACCAGTTGCTGGCGACAAAACCCACGTACGACTTGTTAATTTTATGTTTAATATTCTTGGTTTGATGTCAATACTATCTAGGAAAGATACCACAAAATGTATCGGAGACTCAAAAACATGTCATTGCATATGAATGTAAAATATACGTGATATTTTAATTAGGTCGTATATTTGAATGAAAAAAAATATATGTATATGTAATTACATAGTGAACCCTCCTCCATCACCACCACCTCTCCCTCCTCTTTCTCTCCACCATGAAACTTCCATCATATCATGCGCCTCTTAATCTATGCGCATCGCGTATTAATGGAAGTTGAGTCCGATGGAGGAGGGTGTAAGAGGCGCATCATACATACGCCTCTTAAATTTTGTAGTTCAATTTAATAATGTAAATATGAGAAATAAAAGTCAATGTAAGAGAATTATGCAAACATTACAATATTGAATAAAACATGATTTAAAAAGCATAAAATCAATTCAGAAGAAACGTACACTAATTTCTTTCCTATTTTTTTCTTTTCTTTTTTGCTATATAAAGATCAGCTTGAAACGCACTTTAAAAGAAGATTAAAAAAAACGTTTTGACTAAAAATAAGATAAGAACAAATTTGCTAACCGTTTTCTCCTATATTGTTGTAAACTATCAATGTCTATAAACAGAAAAGAAGATGTGTATAAGTACCCAACACAGAGAAAAAAAAAATAAAGGACAGAAGAGATTTGATCAACTTAATTTAGTTCCAAAAAAAACAATATGAAGAATCTCTTCATCTTTCTGATTCTTCTTTGTGTATGTATCGGAAATACAATCGGAATAAGTACACTCGTGGTCAAGAACGAGCTGAACAATAAAGTCCTCGGTGTTCGTTGTAGATCCAAGAACGACAACCTTGGTTATCATATTTTGCCCGTTGGGAAAATGACAAAAAATAATTTTAATGATAACGTTTGGAGGAGAACGCTTTTCTGGTGTAATTTGTGGAAAGGACCTGATTTTAAGATCCACATAGCGTTTGATGCATACAAATCTAAGTGGAAATCGGACTATGGACCTACGTACTTGTGGATAGCAAGAGAGGATGGGATCTATTTCACACAAGATCCCAAGAAGCCTCTCGCGAAAAGATATGATTGGCCAAAGGCTTAAACGCCCGAGGATTAGGGTTTCATATTCTTCGTGCACGTACGCGTGTGTGTATGTTCTGATGAAGATCATGCTTTTATTTATTATTTTTTTTTTTTTGAGATTTGAATAAAATTGGCCTACACATGTCACAATAGAAATCTAATGTGTAACGCTCGGCGATGGAGCTTATGTTACAATCCGTATTTCATTATTTTGTCTGTGTTTTTATTTTTTTTGCTAATTGTAAATCTATTAGTAAAATAGGAATGTTACATTGGTAATGTTTAGAAAGATTTGCTTAGGCTAAAATTTGTCTAAGAAATAATAAATGTTTAAAATTTGTCTAAGGCTAAAATGTTTAGAAATAATAATTTGTCTAAAATTTGTCTGTGTTTTTATTGATAGATAATAAATAATAAGACTTGATATATATATAGCCTAGTGATAAGAATGTTTTCAATTTACAATCCAACTAAAAAGGAATTATATCTCAAACAATCTACAATCAAATCAAAGATTTATATTCTTCCTCAGATTACGTTCTAATTCCGTAAACTAACATAATTTTTCTCTTGGATCCAACAGTGTTTCAATTTTGGTTAAAATATCATCCCATATCGTTTCAACTTCCCTTTTTTTTTGGCACAAATTAATAACATCAAAAACTTATTCCATGAAAGAAAATGTGAATATATATATTCCACATACAGTGTAGAAAAAAACATGAATCCAAAGAGATTGAAGTCTATATCCCAAATTTATCACAAGAAAATGAACAATCTTTTCATACTTTCGATTCTTATAGGCCTATGCACTGGCTTAAGCAATGCTTTTCACATGATAGGAGAAAGCAAAGTCGTGTTAAGCAATCAATTGGAACACAACAAACTCCTCAAAGTTCATTGTCGCTCCGAAGACGACGATCTTGGAGAACATATTCTTAAAATCGGCGAAGACTACGAGTTCACTTTTGGTGATAACATATGGCAAACGACTCGTTTCTCATGTCAAATGGATCAAGGTCCTAATTTTAAGCATCACCAGAATTTTGTGGCGTATGAGACGTCGTGGAGCAAAGCTCTAGAGGCCTCATGTAAGTGGATAGCTAAAGAAGATGGAATCTATTTTTATCAAGATGGAAACCCTCCCAACAAAAAATATCAATGGGATGGTCCTCACTGAAAAATTAGGGTTTTTTATAATTATTAATTGATCTTTGTACCTTATGATAAAGAATTTTATTATATAAAAATAAAGATGAATAAATTTTTTTAATAACAAACGTTTCATTGATCTGGGTCTATTTAATAGTATGAGTAGTTATATAAATAAGTGAAAGTTATAAGAAAATTGAGGGACTAAAAAACAAAATATATAGATATTTTGATGAACAAACGGTCGAAGAACATCTGAAACTATCATTTAATCGGAGAAGAAGAAGAATGGCACTGACATTGATACCTACAAGTTCCGTTCATCTTCTCAACTCCACCTCCGTCTCGCGTCCTCAGATCTTTGCCGCTGATTTTAATCTTCGATCGCGGTGGCGACGTCGGCCTGTTTCGTCAATCTCTAACTTCCGTCACAGACTTCCTTCGAGAACTTCGCTTCACTGCCTCTGTTCTTCGTCTTCCGCTTCATCTCCTATGTCGCTAGAAGTCTCCACTCCGAATTCTCAGGTTTACGCCTCTTAATTGGTTCAAGTTGTTATCTGAGGAGAATGTTGACCGATCATGTTACTGATTTTGCTTTTTGTTAACGTTTGTGTCGAAATTGTGATCAGTTTCTTGATTGTTTGATCTATTCAAGAGCGTATTGGGTTACCCAAGGCGTAATCGCTTGGAATGTGGATGTTGGTGAAGGGTCTTGTTACTTGTATGCGAGCAAAATTGCTGGTTTATCATTCAGTGAAGATGGAATCGATGGTGCCTTAATCTTATCTCTTTACTCTTGTTACCAGTGTCTCTGTGGAGTTTTTATTTTTAATCAAGTTCATTGGCTTTCAGGTTATGATTTAAGAATCAAGCTTGAAGCTGAATCCGGTTTACTTCCAGCAAATGTAAGTTGTGCAATCTCTGCTATGTGTTTGCTTCATAAGAGTATAGAATAAGTTAGGAATTAAAAAAATTCTCAAAGTGGAAGGCGTAATTACAGGTGATTGAGAAGTTTCCACATATCAGGAATTACAAATCGTTCAAAGTTCCTTCGGATTTGGATATCAGGGATCTTGTCAAAAGCCAGTTAGCTGTTGTTTGCTTTGATGGTTAGAGTTTTCTTTACCATTTCATTTGATTTGTTTGTTTCCCTTTCTTGTTTCGGATAACTCATTGACAACACTAAGACACTACGGAGACTAAATTATTTAGTAGTTGCTTAATTTTCTGTAGCGGAAGGACGGCTGATTCAGGGAACTGGTTTGCAGTTGCCTGGCGTCCTGGATGAATTGTTCTCATATGGTGGTCCCCTAGGTGCACATTTTACACCAGAAGGTGTCTCTCTTCACCTCTGGGCTCCCACTGCTCAAGTATGATGCCCATGTTGGAAATGGTTAATGGTATTGCCTCTTATACCTGTCTTAAACGTAATTAACTCTCTGTGTGCTCATTTGTGCATTTAAGTAGGCAGTATCTGTTTGCATCTATAAAAATCCACTTGACAAGAGTCTGATGGAAATCTGCCTACTCAAAGAGGCTAACGGTGTGTGGAGCACTGAAGAAGCTTGTAGTTGGGAAGGATGCTATTATGTGTATAAAGTATCAGTCTACCATCCAAGCACCATGAAATTGGAAACTTGCTATGCTAATGATCCTTATGCACGGGGGTAATAGTATTTTTCAATTGGCTTGAAAGCATATCCCCCATACAAACTTTTTTGAAAATGAGTCGTGTTATTTGTATTTTCTCAAGAAGGCTTTCAGCAGATGGGAGCAAAACTTTTCTGGTTAATATTGATTCTGATGATCTAAAACCTGAAGGATGGGACAACTTAGCAGATGAGAAGCCATGCCTAAAATCCTACTCAGATATAAGTATTTATGAGCTGCATGTGAGGGACTTCAGGTAATTAGACTCTATTTCCAGATTTATGGTTTGCTTCTGCCTTAGCGAAAATTGCGCTTGTGACTATTGACTTTTTACCATGGGGGAAAACTTAGCAAGTAATTCTCGTCGGAATAGCTATACGTACTCTCTCTTGCCATTATCTTCTTTCATCTTTCTTCCTCCCCGCAACCAAGAAACAATAACTTCTTGAATAGACAAACGAAAAGGATACTTTTTTGCCCTATGTTTGTTTGGTCTAATCTTTTAATTACTTTATGGAGTCATTTACTTTGCTTGTTCAGATTTTTCGCTTCTTCTCGTTTGTCTAACTTTTACCTGCTATTTTAGTGCCTATGATGAGACTGTCGAGCCTAAAAATCGTGGTGGATATTTGGCTTTCACTTTAAAGGTGCACATATCATTGTCCATGTGCATAACTTTATCATTTTAGTCGATATATGATGTCTAGATCCACATGTTTTACTGACGACCCTAAATATTAGTTGTATTTCTATTATTTCTGACACATTTGCTGCTCAGCAAAGATACTCGGATTCATCGTGTTTTCTGTCATATCTCATTATATCTATTGGCAGGATTCTGCAGGTGTGAAACATCTTCAGAAATTAGTTGATGCTGGTCTTACCCATCTACATCTTCTTCCAACATTTCAGTTTGGTGATGTTGATGATGAGAAGGAGAATTGGAAGTCTGTAGGTAGTGTATATTTGATGTCTTAAGCACACACTTAATAGACTGTGCACCATCCATGTTTGGGATGGCGTTTTATCTTTAAATCTGAGGTCTTATTTATTGAACTCAAGTTAGAGCTCAAAAGCCGGAAGGACCTTAAATCTTCAGACCAATAGAAACTATAAGCAAAAGTAACAAAGTCGTCTACCCTGTTTCTGTCTGGTACTTTGTATCTGGATTTTATTGTATTATAATTTTGACTTTTTATTGTAGACACCAGTCTGCTGGATGGATTACCACCTGATTCAACTGAGGCACAAGCTCGTATTACAGAAATTCAGAATGATAATGGCTATAACTGGGGGTAGTTTGTTATACGCAAGTTACTCCATTCCTTATGAAGCATCACCTTCATCACAAGTTTCCTGTTTTGTGAAGGTATAATCCTGTGCTCTGGGGAGTCCCAAAAGGAAGCTATGCTAGTGATCCGACTGGTCCATGCCGCATAATTGAATTTAGAAAAATGGTTCAGGTTTGCATTTTCCCATGTTTGGATATTGAAAATTGGATAGTAAGTGTATACTGGTCCTGGTGATTTGTGATACTAATAAGCTCATTGAAAGCTAAAATTTGTAATGATTCATATAAGGTGTTGATGTTTGCATGGTAAACCCTCATGCTATTTTTAAGTTGGCTCTTTATGTAGCTTATTTTGGCAGGCTCTTAATTGTATTGGTCTTAATGTCGTCTTAGACGTTGTTTACAACCACTTGCATGCAAATGGGCCACACGACAAAGACTCTGTTCTTGATAAGGTGTGCAGCTAACTGAGATTTTATTCAGTATGATAACTAACTGTCTTGCCTGACTTCTCAATCTTTCTTCCATGGAAAAAATGTTTTTGCTTAGATAGTCCCAGGTTACTATTTGAGAAGGAACAGTGATGGTTTTATTGAAAACAGTACATGCGTAAACAACACTGCCAGTGAGCATTATATGGTTGATCGTCTAATACGGGATGATCTATTAAATTGGGTCGTTAACTATAAGGTACATGCTTGTCATCTATTCTGATTATATTTCCGTTTGCTACTTCTTCCCCTTCCCACAGAAAATAAATATTAGCTTTTCCCATGTATCTTTCAACCTTTGATCTACTGACCATGACAAGGTTTATTGTATTCTGCATTATTACGAAAAGTATTTTTTTGTCCTTGTATATTCAGGCTGGCTGATCATGTATTGATTCTGTCAGGTTGATGGTTTCCGTTTTGATCTTATGGGTCATATAATGAAAGCTACAATGGTAAGCAACTTTGTTACTCGCATTTTTTGTTTGTATGATTGATAGTTATCTTTACTGCTTTCTTCAGAAGTTAGTATGTTGTTTCATTAGGTTTAGTGTAATATTACAATTGATTTGATGTGAGTTGTAATATCTATGTTCCATAGGTAAACGCAAAATCTGCAATTGGTAGCTTGAGAAAAGAAACAGATGGAGTTGATGGTTCAAGAATTTATTTGTAAGTCTTGGCTATTAATCGAGCTTACATGCAAGTTATCCAACATTAGCTGTCTTTTTTCTTCTTGTGAAATAATTTTACCCATATCATTTCTTGTGCTATTATCAGATATGGTGAAGGATGGAACTTTGGTGAAGTTGCTAACAATGGACGTGGAATAAATGCTTCACAGTTCAACTTAGGCGGGACTGGAATTGGAAGGTTTGAAAGTTCATTGCTTCAATACATTTGGAAAAAAAAAGAGATTTTCGTCCCTTTTTCCTCTTTTGGTTAATAAATTGGAAATCTTGTTACTTTCTTCAACGATTGTTCCACATTTCCCTGATTCATTTTGTTATTATCTCTATTCAGTTTTAACGACCGTATGCGAGATGCAACTCTTGGGGGATCTCCATTTGGTCATCCTCTTCAACAAGGATTCATTACAGGTTTATTGTTACAGGTATGTTGGTTTTTATTTTGTGCAGTTACCAACCAAGATATTGAATCACTATATTGTTTTAGCTCTACCCAATTTTTTTAAAAAGAATATGTATTGAACCACATCATCACATTAAATACTTTTCCATGACTTTACCAACAATACATGTTTGTAGCTTTGTCTGGAATAGACATCACATAATTCACATTACGGGCTGTATTGCCCATGTAAATGTTAATTTTTTTATATCTGAGAGATGAAATTTCCATGCCGTCAATCATCCTGTATCCCTGTTTGCCAGTGCTAAACTATTATTTCAAGTGGAGATATATCTTAGAAATATGTACATTTATTCTCTCCATTTCTTAACCTCCCTGTTCTGAACAGCCTAACGGTCATGACCATGGTTCTGAAGCCACCCAGGAACTGATGCTTTCTACTGCGAAAGATCACATACAGGTAATTGATCGTCATTAGATATCATATGCAATATGGTATTCATGTATCTGCGATCAAGGCTTAAGGATGCCCAAACCCAACCTTGCTCTCAAACTCGCTTCACAGTTATTCGGTTCCCAATGCTTTCTCCTTTCTAACTACATTCTACTATCTTACGAGTTGAAATGCGGCAGTGGTATGGATATTGTAACACTAACTTCTAGAAAGCATTATTCATTGTACTTCCATCATGGACTAGATTGGTATGGCAGCAAATCTGAAGGATTATATGCTGACCAATCACGAAGGAAAGGAGGTATGTAAGTAGACACACTTTATTATTTAACCATTCACAAAGGATTTTGGCCTCAGCTTTTATGATGTATGGCTCTCGTTATGTAGGTGAAGGGTTCAGAGGTTTTAATGCATGATGCTACACCTGTTGCATATGCTTCACAGCCAACAGAAACTGTACGCAACTTCATTTCTACTACTTTCATCATTTAATTGAATTAAGCCCCCAATGTATCTGTGATGATCATACCGGCATGATCCTGTGTTTTCAGATTAACTACGTCTCTGCTCATGACAATGAAACCCTCTTTGACATTATCAGTTTGAAGGTAAAACAATATTTTGTCTGAATGTTTATGGAGACATCCAAATTTTCAATTCTTCAGCTTAATGTTTTCTTCTGCTTGATTAAAATTCAATTCTGATGTACTCTTAATTAACTCTGCATGTTGTATCTTCGAGCCAACAAACGTGTATCCCGCTGTCTATTTATTTGTATCATATTCCTACTTGAGGGTATGTATAGACTTATATCTGCTTTTCTCTTGCAGACTCCGATGGAAATATCTGTTGATGAAAGGTGTCGAATCAATCATTTGGCGTCAAGTATGATTGCCCTCTCTCAGGTTCTCTACTGTCTCCCAACTTTACTTAGAGATCGATCACTTGTAGACTAAGGGACTGCAGACTAGAGCAAGCAGGGCATTAGTCTTGATTCTATTACACCGAGTAGATTTCTTGTTTGACTCCTTATCTTAAAATAAAAAATTTATAATATTTATTCTGCATGTGAAGGGTATTCCATTCTTCCATGCTGGGGATGAGATTCTACGCTCGAAATCACTTGATCGTGATTCTTACAACTCTGATGACTGGTTCAATAGGTTCGCCTTTTCTCTCATGTAATAAACATTTTCTTCTGATTATATATTGCACCTACTGACTGACATGAACGGCAACAAGTTCAGACTAGACTTCAGCTACAGTTCCAACAATTGGGGTGTTGGGCTTCCTCCAAAAGGGAAAAACGAACACAATTGGCCACTGTAAGTACCGACCAAATCGCCTTCAATATATCTGATTACTAATAGAACCATACACCCATTGCATGTTTCTGAAACCGGTCAGCTCCTGCTGACTATGTCTGTAGGATCAAACCGAGGCTACAAGATCCATCCTTCAAGCCTCAAAGCAGTCACATAGTTGCCACGCTGCACAATTTCTTAGATTTGTTACGCATCAGATACTCTTCACCACTCTTTCGTTTAGATACAGCAAAGGCTATCCAGGTCAGGATGACTACTGTTTAATAATTCTCTTCACTGGGTTCTCTGCTCTTATGAATTTTTTTCATATAGTATCCTTCTTTTGAAATGCCGTAAAATACTACTAGAAGCTCATGCAGGTTCTAAGTAACTTATCTGATTGTATTGACTCATTCACAATCACCACAAAGTCACAAAAGAAGTAAGAGATCTCAAAAACTTGTGGACTGATATGACCTCTGTTTTTTTTTTTTTCAGGAGCGAGTGCGATTTCATAATATAGGCCCCTCATCAATCCCTGGTGCCATTGTCATGAGCATTGAAGATGGTCACGAAGGCATCCCGAGTGTATCTCAGATCGATCCAGTGTAAGCCAAAAAACAACAACTCGACAAATCTGTCAAATCTTCATAAGTGTATACATTGTTCGGTAATGGTGCTGTTACTCCTACAGCTACTCACTCATTGTGGTAATCTTCAATGCACGCCCGTCTGAGTTCTCATTTCTCAGTCCCGCTCTAAAAGACAGGAATCTCGAATTACACCCGGTACAGGTGAATCATGCATTACAAAAAAAAGAACAATATCATAAGCTTGTACCTTTCAGTTTGTTGTTTTTAGAAATATTTTAAGCTCTCTAAGCGATGATTTAACACTGAGTGACTCACAGGTGATGTCAGGCGATGAAACAGTCAAGAAATCAGTTTATGATGCGTTTTCCGGCGGCTTCACTGTACCGGCAAGAACAACGACGGTGTTTGTTGAATCGCGGAATGGTTGAAACTTATCCTTTATAGGAAAACAGGTAAGTATATGCTCTGTTCCATAGTATTGTCTCAAGAACATGTCTTGTCTTATTTATTTTAACTTAATTATAAATAAACTCTATAAATATTGTCAGATTGTGTAAGCTCGAATTTGAATTTGAAATTGTGTATTGCAACAACTCGGCGTGTTTCACATTTAAGATGTCCCACCTCTATATATAATTGTCTTTTTTTCCAACTTTTTGTATATGATGATTACATAAAATAATTCGAGAGGAATAGTAACCATCTCACAAGTAATAGATATACATCCAACTGAGTTTTTAAAATAAGTAAACTAAGACTCTTAAAAAGAGTAGACCAAATTCTCTACCGAAAGGACAAAGTTTAACGTCAATCAGACATCCAAGTTTCAGGAAATCCACTAAATTTCATTTATCTGCACGAAACCTATCGTAGCAGGTATATCTTAAGAGATTTGAGTTCTTAAATCTAGAACAATATAAATTGACAAGTGACAGCTAAAATAAAACCTAAAACTGCAATATACAACAAAACATTAAATATACAAGGAAAACTATTACGCAAATTATTGCCACGGAAAGAAAAGAACACTAGAGACGAAAAGGCAAAACACTTGTGACGGGAGAAAAAGAAAGACAAAACATTTGTAGATAAAGATCTGAACCATGTTTTCCAAAACGTGCCACCATTAGGATATATTGAGAATTAGGGTTTCATTTAAAAAAAAATATAGATACTAAACATAAAAAGAAAACCAGACGAAAACAAACAATCCAGTCTTTAGTTCGGAATACTTCCCTAAAGTGTGATTACATATGCGGCATATGATATACCTTACGTTATACTGACTAACAACTTCCCAATTAATTTGTCTCTTTTTTTTTTCTTTTTTCTTCAGAGAAGAGTTTTATCAATGACTAAGCCCATCTGGGTTAAAAACACCAAAGACGTGATGACAGACCTTCCTAAATACATTAAAGTAGCCGATTTAGGCTGTTCTTTGGGACAAAACATGTTCTTGGCGATGTCTGAAATCGTAAACACAATCAATATGTTATGTCAAGAAGACAAGAATGGAACCAAAATTCCCCGGAGATAGATTGTTGTCTGAACGATCTTACTTGTAACGATTTCAACACGACGTTCAAGTTCATAACTTTCTTCGTAACGAGGATTGTAGTTTACAATCACAAAGAGCTAAATCAGGACAAAAAGAAGCTAGTTGTATAAGAGCAGTGACTGAAACAGTGGTCATATCTCACTTTGGAGATGCCATTAATATCGATACATTGTTTAACAAGTATGTGCATCATGTGTCTCAGCATGCTAGCTGCGGGAATAAAACGTCTGTCGCACTAGTCGTTTCATTGATTCGGAAATAATTTTTATTATGGATTAAGGATTATCCGTATGTGATGCTCTTGTCAACAACACCAACCATGGCTTGAATTTCACTTTTGTGCATGTTGGTTCTGTTCCAATAAGTTCTAGTGGTGTTGTCGTCCGAAACAAGACATAACAGCATTGAAAAATGTATTATTACTAGCAGTGGCGGACACAGTACTTTACGGGCAAATATATTAAGATATTAAATATATATATAAAACTGTCAAAAATATACAAAGCTCGTCCAATATTCAAATTTGTTATACACGAAGACAAAAAATATCCGACACATGTAATATATCACTAAATTAATTTGTCTACTTCTTATAAAGTAGCAACTATAAATACATGCCGCGTACTCCTTTGATGTGCCGCGTACTCCTTTGATGTGCCGCGTACTCCCTCTTCTCCTCTGTTTTTTTTATTTTTTTTTATTTTTTTTATTTTCAGATTTCTAAAAAGAATGCACGACATATATGTAGTTGCATATTAAAAGAAATCTCGAATTCTACAAACACGTGTTACAAGTCTTGTTTTTTATCGAGAATATCATGGTTATTTGAGAATATTATGGGGTGTCGTACTTATTCTTCATGATCTTCACTATTATTCTACTTTACAACCAATGTCAATTTGCATAGTCTTTTGATTCTCTTATCTATGAATAGAGTGCTATATGAGCTTTCAAAGCATCATGAAATTCTCATCGGAAAAAAAAACAATACTCTATGTTTTCTGTTATAGAAACACTCATAAAATTCTAATTTCCCTCTACTTCTTTTTTTGCTTATGTTCATCTTATTTCTTTGATAAATTATATTAATCTCTATAAATTAAGACATGTGGAATTGGATTGAATGTGGAATTGTGTATTGCAACAACTCGGCGTGTTTCACGTTTAAGATATTTGTTCACATGTCAGATCATCTGATTGAATGTGGAATTGTGTATTGCAACAACTCGGCATGTTTCACGTTTAAGATATGTCCCACCCTCTATAAATAAAGTGAATGAGAGGTAGCTAGCCTCCGTAAACAACATACCCATATTTTAATAATTCTCGTTTTATAAAATTATTGTCTTGAAATAGCGCGAGAAATGGATTCAAGATTCATCCATTCCACACCTTTCGTAAGGTTCTTCTCACCAATTCATCTTCACATCATATGATTGTATATGTGAATTTGATATATTTGAATTTGACATAGATGTATGCATATATGTATGATTGTTTATGTATGTGATGCAGATGTAATGGTAAGAGTGAACATGAGAGGAATAACGGGGATGAAGAAAGAGTTAGTAAATACTCCTTTGCGAGTCCTCTATGTATGAGTGGAGGAGATGGAGACTACAGTTACTTCACCAATTCTCTTCTTCAGGTTTTTTAATCTTCTTCATAGTTCCTCTTTTCTTATAAGGCATATCCATGCAGAAATTAGGAATACTTTCTATATACAGTAGTTGAGTTTGATAAGAATTAGAGTCACCTCAGTTATTCAGGATATATAATTAAATCAGGAGTCTGAATACATAAAAGTGATTCTCTACTAACTAACAAGTTATTAATTTGTTTATTTTTATTTTGTTTTATCAGAGAAGAGTGTTATCAAAGGCTAAGCCGATTTTGGTTAAGAACACAAAGGAACTGATGATACACTTAAACTTTCCTAGATACATTAAAGTAGCTGATTTGGGTTGTTCTTCGGGACAAAACACGTTCTTGGCAATGTCTGAAATTATCAATACAATCAATGTGTTATGTCAACAGAGGAACCAAAACCCACCAGATATAGATTGTTGTCTAAATGATCTCCCTAATAACGATTTTAACACAACGTTCAAATTCATACCATTCTTCAACGAGAAGAACACCACGAGCAAAGAATCATACTTTGTCTCTGGAGTCCCCGGTTCCTTCTACTCGAGGCTCTTCCCTCGGAGGAGTCTTCATTTCGTACATTCCTCTTATGGTCTCCATTGGCTCTCTAAGGTATGATTTGTGTTGAGACTTCATTTATCTGTGTATAGAAATTGATTAATTTGCTACTTTGAAAATTGCTAAAATGTTGGAACTATTTGATCGTAAGGTTCCTGAAGGGCTTGAAAAGAATAAGATGAGTGTGTACATCACAAATTCAAGTCCTCTAAGTACATACAAGGCTTATTTAAATCAATTCCAAAGAGATTTCACGACATTTCTTAAATTGCGTTCTGAAGAGATGGTTTCTAATGGACGCATGGTTCTCACTTTCATCGGTAGAAGCACTATCGATAATCCACTGCATAGAGATTGTTGTCACTTTTGGACATTATTATCCAAGTCTCTCGGTGACCTAGTCGTCGAGGTATTTATCTAAATCAAACATTTTTTCGTCGACATAATGAATATGTTCAAACATAGTTTTACATTTTTTTTTATGAGGAATCATGAGTTCCAAAGCAAAACCAATTGACAATGTGTGAAATGGTCCATGTTCATCATATACTAAACTTGGTTCCCCCATACTTTCGATGTGACAACCTAACAATTTTGTCATCATATTCTTTATAGGGTCTTGTGAGTGCATCGAAGGTTGAATCTTTCTACATACCATTTTATGACCCGAGCGAAAAAGAAGTGAAGGAGATGGTACAGAAAGAAGGTTCCTTTGAAATCAAAGACTTGGAGACACATGGATATGATCTTGGCCATTGTAACCAAGACGAGACAAAGAGAAGTAAATCAGGGAAAAATGAAGCCAATTACATCAGAGCGGTGAGTGAACCACTGCTCGTGGCTCACTTTGGAGATGCCATTATCAACATATTGTTTAATAAGTTCGCACGTCATGTGTCTCAACATGCTAGTTGCAGGAACAAAACGACCGTCAGCATAGTCGTTTCATTGACTAGGGAAAAATATTTTCTTATGTCCTAAAGTTTAATCTTAGCGGATCGTGGGGTCATTCTTTTTGAAGTATACTAAATATCATCAAAATGTGTTTTATGTTATATATTATAATTTTTTATTTTTAGAATAAATATACAGACTGATGCGACTAGGACATTTAGTCTAGTGATGTGTGTTAATGATATCGTTCCGCCACCATTAGAATTTGTCAACTGGTCTTCAACCCATCACGAGAGCTTTTTCATGTATTTTCTTTATTCACACAATATTTAAAAATCAATTTTCAATAGCTTATCCATTAGTAAATTATTCTACTTCAGTCACGTTTAACCATAGAATTCTCTCATGATGAGTTGTTGAAAATTTGAGTTGAATTTAGTGATACAGATTTTAAAATCTATTATTTTAAGTTTTCATCATACACCATTTTTAGAAATGTTTTAAAAACGTTTACAGTTGATATTATTTAGATGGATGAAATCAATGGATACACATAGAAAGCGATTTTTTTTTTTCAGATAATAGATTTTCATATGTGAATTATGAGGCATGGACCATGTGGGACAAAAATATATAAAGAACGAAAGAGAACATACATTTTCTTTTTCTTTTTCTTTTGCCATCAGTCGTGGCCTAGACCACATATTATTTTGCTCTCAAATAAGAGTTCGAATTCATAAGATGGCTAGGGTAAGATGAAGTTTCCAGATTTATAGAATAAAGGCTGCGTGGTGCAGCCCCCTTAATTTATTTTCTTGAAATAACATAATGGTGCGAGAAATGATAGTCACCCGCGCGCCAATCCTTCCTCAAGGTTTTTTTCTCTCCAATTCATCTACAAAGCATATAGAATATACAAATGTTTATGTTGATTTGACATAGATGTATGTCTCTCTGTGTATATTATATATTATGCAGGTGTTATTGTAAGAATGATGATGAACAGTATAGTGTGGATGAAGAGAGAAGTACTAGATACCCTTTTGTGGGTGCTCTATGTATGAGTGGTGGAGATGTAGACAACAGTTACTCCACCAATTCTCTTCTTCAGGTTCTTTCTTCTTCTCTATATTATGTGTATATATGTTTTCTATAAGACATGCATACACAAAGTAATATTTCATATATATATAAATATACTCAATATTAGACATTAATTCCTAAAAGTGATGACACATGAGCACGTGAGGTGGTGACTCATTTGCACATGGAATAGTGACACTTTGACATGTGGGTTTTGCATCTCAATTATGACATATGGTTGAGATGAGTTGGGATAAAGAAGATCTACGAATGATGAAAATGAGCACTAAAGGATGTTAGTGTTAATAATATATGTTTTGTATTGTTTTTTTGTATTAGTGAGTTGTGTGAAGTTTTTTTTCTATATATACGAGTGTATGAAGGTTTGTTTCATATCACCATTGTAAACACTAAGAAACTTATGTGCTTAAGAGTGTGAGTGATTTGTTTTGAGAGAGTTTCAAATCTATAAGAAGAGTTTTTCTTATATTTCTCTTGTCTTTAAACACTTCAAAGATTTCACTCAAATTATTACAACTTCTTTTTGTCAACAACATGCAATATATGAGTTTGAATCCGGTGGGTGACACAACGATGACACTCATTATTTTTAACTTTAATCGTTTCAAACCTTCGTTAATTTGTTTGTGTTTATATGCAGAATATTTTCTGTTATTTAAACTATTTCCAAAGTTTAAACGTTGAATGTAAGTCGGAAGTTTTTTCTTACACTTTTTTGTGTTTAAAATTAACAAAAATAATTTTGTTAAAATGATAAAAGTTATGGGTTCATTTTGAATAAAAAAAATACTTGCTACATGTGAAAGCATATGCAAACGGAACAAACAATCGGATCCTAGTTACTTCCAAAATATGAATACAAAAATGGTATGCCCAAAGACTTTACTAATTAGCAATTTTTCTTAATTTTTTCTCTCTTTTTCCAGAAAAGAGTTTTATCAATGACCAAGCCTATCTTAATTAAAAACACAAAGGAAATGTTGACAAACTTGGGCTATCCTAAATGCATTGAAGTAGCCGATTTAGGCTGTCCGTCGGGTCAAAACACTTTTTTGGCGATGTCTGAGATCGTCAACACAATCAATGTGTTGTGTCAAGAACGGAACCAAAGCCCGCCGGAGATAGAATGTTGTCTGAACGATCTCCCTAGTAATGATTTCAACACAACGTTCAAGTTCATAACTTTCTTTAAGAAGCTCACAAGCGTAGGATCGTGCTTCGTCTCTGGAGTCCCTGGTTCCTTTTACTCGAGGCTCTTCCCTCGCAAGAGTCTCCATTTCATAAATTCCATTTACAGTATTCATTTCCTCTCTAAGGTCTTATAAAATTAAAAACCAACAAAAAATAACTTATTATAATTTTCTACTTAATAGACATTTAAACTTCCTTACTAGTAAAAAGCCTAAAACGATGGTATTATGGACTTGCAAGGTGCCCGATGGACTGGAGAAAAACAAGATGAGTGTGTACATAACTGAACTAACTGAGACTAGAAAGGTTGAAACTTTTATCTGTATTACTGTTGTATTTTTTTCAATAATTAGAAAAATACAACGGAGCTATATATATATATGAAGGGAAGAGGGATCTCTAAATCTTAATGACTCCACTCAGCCACATCAATCCTTATCTTCACTTGTACTATCAGAGACGTTATTACGCAGCTGAGAATTACAATTCTCCATGAAACCCACTCTGCATACATTCTGCTTTTTGTAATTTGTCGTGATGCAGGAAACTTCGGGAGCAAGTAGAGCTTGTAGATGGATCGCTACTGGGCTTCTTCTGGATTGGTCTTGATGGGCTTACAATAACAAGTTCAAGTCCTCTAAGTGAATACAAGGCTTACTTGAATCAATTCCAAAGATATTTTACGACATTTCTAAGAATGCGTTCTGAAGAGATGGTATGTAATGGACGTATGGTTCTCACACTAATCGGCAGAGACACTCTAGATGGTCCATTGTATAGGGATTGTTGGACATTGTTATTCAATTCTCTCCCCGACTTAGTCTTCGAGGTATCAAGTTATTACATATTGAACTTTAAATATGTTCATGGATGGTTTCAAATATTTGATCTTTGTGTTATCTATTTTCATAGGGTCTTCTGAGTGCATCAAAGGTAAATTCGTTCAAAATGCCATTTTATGACCCGAGCGAGGAAGAAGTGAAGGAGATTATAAGAAAAGAGGGATCCTTCCAAATAACCAACTTGGAGACGCATGAATTTGATCTCGGCCATAGTAACGAGGACTGTAGCTTACCATCACATAGAGCTAAATCAGGGCAAAAAGAAACTAGTTGTATACGAGCGGTGACTGAAACAGTGCTCGTAGTTCACTTTGGAGATGCCATTATCGATGCGTTGTTTAAAAAGTATACGCATCATGTGTCTCAGCATGCTAGCTGCAGGGTAAAAACGACTGTAACTCTAATCGTTTCATTGATTCGGAAATAAATTTTATCATGGATTAATGATTGATTCGTGTGTGATGAAATTTTCTTAAAATATACTAATTGAATTGTGATTATATGTCATATGACTTATATATCTTGTATTTTTCCAGCATATATTGTTGTTTAATTTTTGTAAATGTGAATTGTGCATTTACAAAATCTGTATTAAATAATCCTATCAGAAAATCAAACAATATAATATCCTAAATATGGTTTAAATAGATTCATTATTTGTGTATCCAAAGAAATCAAGTTCGAATTTGAATCTAACCTAAAATTAAAAACTGATCTAAAACCTTCGTGAATTTGAAAATTAAAGATATATTTGATTTAAAATACAATACAAACCAAATCAAAACCATACCAATGTCAAATTATGTTTTACTTTGAATAAAATTAATCATAAACCAAAACTCTTTAAAAAACCAAAAAAAAAAAGTAAACTTAAACCAAATTAAAATCCAGATTGAACACCATTAGCAGTTTTCTAATTTGTTTAATACTTTTAAAAAATGATATTTACGTATGCGCATGCACAGAACATCATCTACTAAATAAATTAAAAAGTCCAATCCAAAGCCCAATTAGAGACCGTTATAGAATAGAGTGGTGTGCTTAAAACAATTGTGTGTGGTCGTATTAAAGCAACGTGCTACCATGAAATAGACGACGACACAATATTTAGAAGAAGAGGCTCACACTCCATAATGACAGAGAACCGACTTGTGCTCCTTAACTCTCCCACCACCCTCTCTCGCTCTATTAATCAACTACAATCAAACAAGATTAAATTACGTTATACAATTATCATGAAATAATTAAAGAAAGAATGGTTTGTGGTTAAAGAAAGATAAATTAGTTGATATCAACTGGATCTTCTAATAATGTTTTATATTACTATTGTTGTTATCATATAACTCGAATTTAAATCTGTTAATTTGCGTCTGTGAGACAAAATAAATAGTTAAAGTCATAACTTATTAAATTAATTTATATAATTATTAAAATGTGATAATTACATATATGTTTAGATGCAGTCCATGTTATCTAGTCGGTACTCTTCCGTAAATCATTGGGATTAAGCAATAACTAGTCACGCTCTTTTCCGTTAGCTAATTATTTAGCTACTAACTAAGTCTCCTTCAACAGATGAAAAAGTAGACTTTATATTATATTAGTAGATTTGCTGGCGTCAATTTAACTATATATAACATCAAAAGAACCACATTTTCCATCTTAAAATTTAAAATAATCCCCATATAGACTTTGAAAATTATATATGTCACTAGTATTAGAGTTTTTGTAGAATTCTTATGTTTTGTTCAAAGTGACTGAAAATCGACGGGGAGGACAATTGTTAATCATATAAATTTTGATAATCGAGTGTATATATATACTCAATTTATTTTATTGTAAATTAAATAAAAATAGATAATAACTCTTGAAGATACGATGAGCTGCACTTGTTGATTGCTTGGTACTTAGTAATATTCTTGACGTGGAATGGGTGCTCTTCACATCATGCATCCGTTAACAGAATCTGTGATATACTTCTATCTGCACATACACACGTCAACATATATGTGTTTATTTATGATATATATATATATATGTAAATTGTATTTATCTCTCTATTTTAATATTTTATTAACTTCCTATTCCATAACTAATGTGTTTATTTTCAATATTATGGTGGGGGATTCTCTTAATGAAATTAGGAATATTTTTACCGGCTAAATACAATACTTGTATTATTGTCTCAAGACTTGCTTCAAGTCTTATCGTAGCCTTAAGACAAGTTAGTTGGACCAGAGTTTTTTAGAGTCAATTTTACACAATCTTGGATAATTAAAAATAATGTTATTGTAATATATAGGTTGCATCAAAACTCTCTCCGAAATCTGTTTTCCGTTTCTGAAACATTTCGAAAACGAAAACTTTTGGAAACACGATAAAATGTCAAATGCGATTCCTAAAAATCTCTATTTGAAAACCTGATGGAAACTCATGTTTTCATTTTGAAAACACGACGAAATCTTGTTTTTTAATTTGGAAACTTAATAAATAAAATTTTTGAAAATATTATGATTTATGATATATGTGGTATTTAACTTTTGTATCTGAAAAACCTAATTAATTTAAGTTACATATATATAAATGATATACGATATATAATCACTCTTTTTTTTTTGCTAAAGTAATCACTCATATTTTCTACTTTTATCTTTTAGTTAATTTATTTAATATTTATGTTTTGGATTTGTGTTGTCTCAAATATTTTTTAATATTTATGTTTTGGATTTGTGTTGTTTCAAATATTTTTTTCACTTTAATATATTTTTGATGTTTGATGTTCTATTATATTTATTTATTTATTTATATATGTATATAATATACGTTTTCAAAACGTATCCATTTCCTAATTTTAGAAAGAAAAAAAACTGTTTTCCGTTTCGAAACGTTTCGCTTCCACGATGCAACATAGTTCAATATATACGCATTTATGTATAGCTGTACATGTACGTATACGTAGAAATAAAATATACGAGAAAATAAAGATGGATTGGAGTAATGGTAGAGAGAGAGAAGAAGGGAGAGCCGTAGATTCCGTGAGAGACAGGCTTGCATTGCACTTATCATTACTCCTTCGTTTCTTCCATTTTTCACCATTCTTTTTCTTCAATATATATCACTCGGACACTCCACACCAATGAAAATCATCGATGATTAACAAAATAATATATATAACTAGAAAAATCAATATGTGATTAAATCTCATTTTACGTTTGGTTTAGTTTTTGTAGGAGTTTATAGTAGATTCGAACATGTTAAGATTTTTTTTTTTTTTTTTTGTAAACTAGTAAACTTTCTTTAGAATAGTGAATTTTAATTATCTAAATTATAAAACTAATAAGATTTTAAATAAATAATAATTAGAACTAAAAATATAAAGTTGAATCATATAATTAGAAATACGTTAGTGATATTCTATCTTTTAATTTCTATTTTGAAGTGATCGATATATGCCTACAAGGCTACAATTTGTTAAAATTTACTCATCAATCTGGAAACTAATTTGAACAAAAAAAACTAAAGAAACTATTTTACATGTGATCACACCCCGAATAAACCGTTATACAGAGTAAAAAAACGGTGGAACAAACATATATTACTATAGCAATTGTCTAAAATTATACATTTTTTTGTTGCAAATGGTTACACACACTCTTTCTCTGTCTTTCTCTCATTGTAATGTGATTAGTTTGCCAAGTTGGCCAAATGGTAGAAGAGAGACAATAACATAAGTACTAAAATTTAAGAGGCTACAAAAGGACAAGTCCAACCATATTCACACACTTGAAAGCTTTCTCATATATTTTTGTTCTATATATGTGGTGTCTCTCTTTGACTCCTCTCTTCCTAAATCACTCACTATTTATGTATCCATCTCTCCACACATCTCTCTCCACCCCACACACATACATCTTCTTATTAACACATTACTATATATGCATCTCTCATCCTTAACTTCTTCATAATCAACAACACAAATCCTCTTCTCCTGATCCGATCTTGATCTTTGATTTTGAATCTCTGGCTAATGGAAGCGTTAGAAGAGGCCACAAAGGAGCAATCTCTGATCCTTAAAGGGAAGCGGACGAAGCGACAACGTCCACAATCTCCTATTCCTTTCTCTATCTCCCCTCCTATAGTTTCTTCCCCGGCACGTGACATGGAAGAAGAATCCACTGATCATGATTCCAAGGACAATGCTTTAGGAAATGATGACGGAAACCACAAAAAGGATGGTGTGATCACGTCTTCATCTTCATCAGCCTCTTGGTCCTCCCAAAACAACCCAACATCGAAGGCCGCAGAAGACGAGGAAGATCAAGACATAGCCAATTGTTTGATCCTCCTTGCCCAAGGAAACTCTCTTCCCCACAGCAACCACCACTTAACAAACAGCAACAACAACAATAACGCGTATAGATTTACCAGCAGGAGGTTTCTAGAGACTTCTTCTTCTAACGGTGGTAGTAAAGCCGGTTACTACGTTTATCAGTGCAAGACATGTGACCGGACCTTCCCTTCTTTTCAGGCTTTAGGTGGCCATAGAGCTAGCCACAAGAAACCTAAAGCCACCTCTTTTTACTCCAACCTTGACCTCAAGAAGAACATTTATGCAAACGACGCTGTTTCACTCGTCACAACCACAACTGTTTACAATTACAGCAAGAACAATAACAATAGATCGCTTGTCGTGTACGGTAAGGCAAGAAACAATAAGGTTCATGAATGTGGAATCTGCGGAGCCGAGTTTACGTCCGGACAAGCCTTAGGTGGCCACATGAGACGGCACAGAGGCGCGGTGGTTGTCCCGGCAGTGGCAGCCCCCACTGTAACGGTGGCCACGGCTGCGGCCAACACGGAGCTATCACTGTCTTCGATGTCGTTCGATCAAATATCGGACGGTCAGGATCATCTGGTGATGCCAGCGAAAAAGAAAGCTAGGAAGACGGTCGTGTCACTGGATTTGGATCTGAATCTACTCGCACCGGAAGATGAGAATCGGGTCAACGGATTCAGCTTTGCTTCAAAGCAAAATCACGAACAAGAACATCAACAGAAGAAGCAAAGAGAAGAACCAAAGTCTCTTGTCTTGTCTGCTCCTACTTTAGTGGATTGCCACTACTGAATTTATTATAACATTCATTATTTAACCCCAAAAAAATCATTTAAAATTTTTCGGTTTACTCTCAGATTGATCATTCATTGTTTCACTATCAAACGTGGTTTTTTTTTTCTTTTTCTAACCGATTCTTTGCTTGTTCAAGACTTCGAGATTTTTTTTTTGTGTCGTTTTACAGATATGCTAAAATATAAGCACTTTGTTAGTTTCGATTTGTTGTTACAAAAGAACATGTATAGAAATTGATGTCACGTTCTTTTAATACATTTGATCAAGAATTTTTTTTTTTTTTCTTCCCCAAAGAAAAACTAAAGGGCATGAAAAGGGGGTGACGATTTAATCCCTGCAGATCAAGGAAAAAGTTCTCTTTTCTGTTGACAATATATAAAGTTTAAATTGAGTGTTAGAGAACTGGGGGAAATCAATATATGTATGTGTTTTAAGAGGATATATATATATATATATATATATAGATATATTTCTATTACTCTATCTATGTGTTTAATTATATGCGTTTTTTTATTCCCACTAATGATATTTTCCCATAATGTTGTCATATCTATTCACATTCTGTTTTACTTGCAATGAATGCTTTTCCTTGAATCCAGGATCTCCACTGAAAGACAAATTTATAATCTATTAAAAACTTTAAAATATCTAATTTTCATTGTAAGAAGAAACAGAGGGAGTATTTTACTACTCACGGTCACAAAACTATATCAGTTGATTTATTTCTCAATTTATATGGAACCAACACTTTTTCAATTCTTAAGACAATATGTAAAGAATATACACACTTCGAATCTGAATCTAGCTTATTGTCAAGACCGTATTTGCTTTTCTAGATCAAAAGTGAAGACTGCATGCTATCGATCGGAAACAAAAAAAACCGACGATTGCTAAAAGAACCTGATTCGAGAGACAAGGAGAGCTTTCTTCGAGACAATTAACCGTTTTAAAAACGGCGTTACTACAAATGATGCCAGACAAATATGGGCCTCTAAGCTTAGGATCTGGCCCAAAATATATTGATTTTGATATAAACAATTAACTATTTTTCGTGCTATATATATATATACATGGATAACTTATAAAATATACTATATATTTGGTTATTTTGTATATATTCTTACAAAATTATAAATTTGAATTGAGTATGAATATCTATGAAATACTTAGATTTCGTTAAAAAATGCCCCAAATATCCAAGTAAAATATGGATATCATAATTTCTCCCAAATCAAGTGTGGATATTGGATAACAAAATTCATTATCCGTTGAATACTCACTCGTATTATTTTTTTTTCTTCTTTCTGGATCATCTATATTTTTGCTTTCGTCGAAGTTGAAAAGTTCGTTATAAAATTTGTCTACGAATAGATATATTTGCAAATCATATTAGTTTTATCCCCCTTCTTTCAAAACTTAACATGAAAATTGATATATATTAGAAATATATTGATTATAGGGTTTTTGATTATATTAAGGTTTCAGCATTGATTATATACGTACAATTATAGAGAGTAGTCTTACTTTTTTTTTAACCGTGAAGTTAATGTTTTATTTACCGCACGAAACAACTTTGCACCCCAAAAACAAAAAGAATTACTGAAACAAAACGACAAGAAATGAAAATCCAAATTCGAAATGTAGTCGTTTATAAAGTCTGCGAAAGAAACTAAATTTCTTGCGATCTAAGGTACTCTTTTCTTGGACTTTTCATATTTTTCTTTCTCCTCCGTCAAATCGAAAGAGAGAGAGAGAGAGATTCGAAATGGTGATACAAGAACAAGTACGAATGGATCGCGAGTATATAATTAAGAAACCTGGTGGAGCTTTGCCGACCCCGGCGGAAATTCCAGCCACTGCGGCGGAGGCATCTCTCGCTCCTGGCATCCGATTTCATCCATCCGATGAAGAACTCATTAGCTATTACTTGAAGAGGGAGGTTCAGGGCAAACCCATGCGTTTGGATGCTATTGGAGAAGTCGATATTTACAAGCACGAGCCCTGGGGCTTAGCAGGTGCTTTAGATTTCTTGTTATTCAAGTTTGTGTGATCAGTGAGATAACTCTACGAGAAGGGTTTTTACTCGATGGGTTCTGGGGATTTCTGTCGCAGATTTCTTGGCTGGTGCTTTTGCTATTCTTCTTAGGTTATGACTGTGAATCATTCCCTCCAAAATTAACCCTTCAATGCGTCAAATAACCTCATTTAATGTTTACTTGATATCTGAATCATTTATCGCAAATTCATGTTGTGGAATTGGTTGCTTGTAATTCAAGAAATGTAGTTTGAGTTAGTGTTATATAGTCTTTGTGGTTTTTTTGTTTCAGTGCATTCCAAGTTAAAGACAAGGGACAAAGAATGGTTCTTCTTCAGTGCCTTGGATAAGAATCCCGCTGGTGCTTCTGTGAAGCGATCTCGAACAACAAAGCAAGGCTACTGGAATATCACTGGAAAAGACAGGGAAATCCGCAGAGGAGACGGTAAGGTGATCATTGGTATGATCAAGATTCTTGTGTTTTACACGGGGCGTGCTCCATACGGTCGGCGAACTAATTGGGTGATGCATGAGTATCGCCTCACTGAAAATGACGAAGGCCTTCAGGTGATATATATATCCTCTGTGAGATTATTTTGAGTTGATTATGTTTCAGGATCATTATCTTTGCTTAGATGATGCTGCCATATAGTCTATTTGGTTTTCTTAACTCATAATCTATGTGTTCTTCCACAATCAGAACTGGTTTCTTATGCTTCTTGAATTGTTTTAGGCTTAAGATGGCGCTGCTAATAGTCTCTCTCTCTGGTTTTCTTGATGTTGAATGTCACTAGAACTGGATTTGATAATCTCATTTGATTCTGGATTCAACTCTTATCTGTGACCTGTGTTTATGGGATGCAGCTAGACGCGTTCGTGTTGTGTAGAGTCTTCCTCAAGCAAAACACTTGGAAACCTAGTGGAAGCAGATATGCACCATTCTTGGAAGAAGAGTGGGATGATGATGTTGAAAGAGCTGTGAGCCCTGTTCCAGTTGTTGTGGATGCCAATAGAATCAACGAGATTCAACAGGTTTTTGCTTCTTCATACTCTGTTTTTTTGCACTTTGCTTTGCTTTGCAGCAAACGTGAACGTAAAGCTATGAAAACTTTGTGTAGATCGATGACAACAACAAGAAAGTTGATGATGAGCCACTGACGAGAGACTCTAGTGTAGCACCATTGCCTTATTGTGTCCTCGACAAAGAAGCTCTATTGCATCTCGTCCAATACAAACGCAAGCGTCAAATCGACTCTAATGGAAACTCCAACAGCTCAAGTCAAATCACTCAGGACCATTGTTCCTCCACAGAAACAATTGTTGACACTGGTGCCGCTGAGCCGCTCGAGATCTCAGAACGAGTTGCTATAAGTGTTATTGAGAGCTCCTTCGCCAATATGATCGATGATCTGGAGAACGAACAAGAACCAGTTACTAAAATGGTGCCTGCAAGCTCCTTCACCAAGAGGATCAAGGATCTGCTGAAGGAGAAGGACGAGATGGTTGTGTTCAGAGAGACGCAAACGCGTGAAAGGATGGAGGTAGAAATAGTGATAAACTATCTTGAAGATATGATTAATACGTTGGGTAAGGAGAATGAGGAGCTGCGGAAGAACAAAAGTAACAAGGGACAACTCTCTTAAAGGGACAGAACAAAAACCCATTAATTATGTTGTCTCAGATTTCTTCTTTCTCTTGTACTTCTCTAGCTTTTGTTTCCATGGAGTCTCACGAGGCTTACTTAGCCATGTGAGCTATGTGGATGGATTGGGATTTGGAAACAATGTGAAACTCTATTGCACAATTAGGATCAAATAAAATTTGGATCTGAGACATGTAAAGTTCTCTTTCTTTTGGCATATGTTGTAGTCTTGGAGGGTTTGCATTTTATCATCTAAAACAACAAAAGTTATCAAGATTGAAATTCATCATCTTATTAAATGTAAAATATATATATGTATAAAATTTATACATAAATTCATATCTATAAAGAATATGTATATATAGTTAATTTTGATATACAGAATTTACAATAATTTTTGTATGTGTTGTCTATTTATGTTTGCTTGAGATTAAAAAGTTTATGTATCCAATTATAATAACTTTCTAACTAATAATACAAATCTCATTTTACATGGCTTTATGAATTTGAACTCATTAGTATTATTTTGTATTGAGTGAGATATTTGTCAACGAAATAAATAAGATTGAAAAACAGATTTGCATTCCCAACGACCTCAACATGCTGGTTGGAATGTTCTAGAATCAGAAATATTAGCTAAGGTGTTGACGTGTCACCTAACTAGATACCGTCACCGATCAAATATCACAGCGCCGTCACTGAATACTTCTCTCCAATCTCTCTCACCTTCGTGGAAGATTTTAAAACCTTCGCTGCGTAATTCCATCTTTTTTTCTTTTTTTCTTTTTCTTTTTCTTTCCACGGTTGCTTATTTCTAATGGCATCGTGATCGATTCATCTCTCTCTCTCTCTCTCTTCCAATTTTCCCATTTCTTTTTAAAACCCTAATTTTTCAGATATCTAATTTATCTGTTCTCCAAATCGGCAACTTTCTACTCGATTTGGCCCCATAAAAACCCTTACTTTCTTTGTGTTCTGGTTCACCGATTGATGGGTCGTGGCTCAGTGACGTCGCTTGCTCCTGGGTTCCGTTTTCACCCCACGGACGAAGAACTTGTTCGCTACTACCTTAAGCGTAAGGTTTGCAACAAACCCTTTAAGTTCGATGCTATATCCGTCACCGACATATACAAATCCGAGCCTTGGGATCTACCAGGTTACTTTTTTCTCAATCTCTCTTTTTGTTTTCTAGTTAGATCGAATTATGTTAGCTTGATTATGATCTAGAATTCTGAATGATTCGATTGATTTTTTTTTTGTATATATAGACAAGTCGAAGCTGAAAAGTAGAGACTTGGAATGGTACTTCTTTAGTATGCTGGATAAGAAGTACAGTAATGGTTCGAAGACGAATCGTGCGACGGAGAAAGGGTATTGGAAGACGACGGGGAAGGATCGGGAGATTCGTAATGGTTCAAGAGTCGTAGGGATGAAGAAGACACTTGTTTATCACAAGGGTCGAGCTCCTCGTGGTGAAAGGACCAACTGGGTTATGCACGAGTATCGGCTTTCTGATGAGGACTTGAAGAAAGCTGGTGTGCCACAAGTAAGGTTTTTGAGCAATTGGGTTTGTTTTGTTTTCCATTTTTTGATGTGAAAGTTGTTTTCTTCTATGCCTATGGATTGAGTTATTGACTTTGTTGAGTCGTTGTGGTGGTTGGTGGAGAAGGAAGCATATGTGTTATGTAGGATATTTCAGAAAAGTGGTACGGGGCCTAAGAATGGGGAGCAGTACGGTGCTCCGTTTCTTGAGGAGGAGTGGGAAGAAGATGAAATGACATATGTACCAGATCAAGATGCTTTCAGTGAAGGATTGGCTATCGATGACGATGTTTATGTCGATATTGATGACATTGATGAGGTTTGTGTTAGAAGTAGATCCTACCTCGTTTTTCAACAATCCCGAAATTATTTCTCTTTGTGAATACTGTGTAGTGTAAGAGTGATTAGTGATGTGGTTAGAAAGATGGTGTGGTATATTGCAAATGCAAAAGAGTGATGAATGGAGTGTTTTCGTGTTAAGCTTGAACACTAATGGCAAGCGTTGGGTGCCTTTTGCTTAGTGCTGGAATAGTATACCTGTTTAGATTAAAGATGAGGGATAGATGTTAGTTAGCTTAGGTCTTGGCATATTCATGATGATATACATCTTTACATCTTATTATTGTTTGGATTCATTCATGAGATGTCTTTTGTGTGAACGTCTGGATATGATTTCCTTTTGCAGAAGCCCGAAAATCTGGTGGTCTATGATGCTGTTCCTATTCTACCTAACTATTGTCATGGAGAATCAAGCAAAAATGTTGAATCAGGCAATTACTCAGACTCTGGAAATTACATTCAACCAGGAAACTACGTTGTCGACTCTGGTGGCTACTTTGAACAACCAATTGAAACTTTTGAGGAAGATCAGAAGCCTATCATACGGGATGGTAGCATCCAGCCTTGTTCTCTGTTTCCGGAGGAACAAATTGGCTGTGGTGTGCAAGACGAGAATGCGGTGAATCTGGACTCTTCCAACAATAATGTGTTTTTGGCTGATACATGCTACAGTGACATTCCTATCGATACTAACTATTTGCCCGATGAGCCATTCATGGATCCTAACAACAACCTTCCACTCAGTGATGGTCTGTACCTGGAAACGAATGATCTCAGCTGTGCTCAACATGATGATTTTAACTTCGAAGATTATCTTAACTTCTTTGACGATGAGAGTTTGACTCTTGATGATTCTCAACTAATGGGATCTGAAGATGCTCTTCTCGACCAAAAAGTAAGACTTGTGCTTTCAACGTGCTTAGTTTTTCTATATGTTAAAACTCCTCTTTAACTCACCGTTGCACCAACAGCCTCCCCCTGAAGAATTGGAGAAGGAGGTCGCAGAAGGCAAAGAGGTGATGGAGAAACAGGAAAGTGGTGAAGGATCTTCCTCAAAACAAGATGCAGATATCACGGGCTTTGATTCAGGTAACACTCAGATATTCATTGATTCATCATAGAACAACTTATTTGATGATCGATTCTGACCCTTCTGAAACTAAATCCTGCAGCTTCAAAGTACCCTTTTCTCAAAAAGACGAGCCACATGCTTGGACCTATTCCTGCGCCATCTTCATTTGCTTCACAGTTCAAATCAAAGGACGCAGCAATCCGGCTACACTCAGCACAATCTTCTGGTTCAGTTCACGTGACTGCAGGTATGATCAGAATATCAAACATGACTCTAGCAGCGGATAGCTGTATGGGCTGGTCATATGACAAGAACGGTAACCTCAACGTAGTCCTTTCATTTGGAGTGGTCCAACGGGATGATGAGCTGAATGCCTCGGGAAGTAAGACAGGAACTACTGCGACAAGAGCTATGTTGATCTTCATGTGTTTATGGGTTCTCTTACTCTCTGTTAGCTTCAAAATAGGAACCATGGTCTCTGCTCGGTAGTAGCATTACAAGTTGAATCGTCTCAAAGACTTTTTTGGTGTTTGTACTCTCCAGTTATATAGCGTTTACTCTGGCAGTGCTTTGCTGCTCAATATTTATTTTTATCTTTTCAAGGGATTTTGTGTAGTCTGAAATTCTCTTTATAATTGCAGCTTGAGCTTCTACAAATAAGAACATAACAAATTTCTTATGACAGTTATTATTTGATCCCTGCTCTTTGTGAGTTCTTACTATTGGAAACATTGGTTAGGAAACTGAAGTGATATGACCTGCGAAAGATAAAAGTTGTGAAATTCTCCAATAAATAAGGGAAAAAAGCATTCAGAAAAAACAAATTGGTATTGAATCTTTGATAATTAATAAGAAACAACATATTCTCACTCTCAAAAAAAGTATTATAAAAGAATGTTTGATTCTGTCTTTATCGGATTCAACGTTGAGCTTCTTCAAAGCTTATGTATTTGTGTAGCTATTTTGTTTGGGATTTACCTTCCAAATAAACCCCACACACCACCAGAGCCTTGCCTTTGCACAGTCCCGTCTTCTCCTTCATCAGATGCTGACTTTTGTCTTCTAAGCATCTCAACTTCAGCTTCAATGGATTGCCCTGACTCCAATGCTTTCTGCAATTCCGCTATTTGTGCCTGAGAAATGCCATTAGATAAAATCGCGATTGAGTTGGAGATTTTGGAAAGAGAGATGACAGAAAAAAACTTCAGCAAACTATGGAAGGTAGGAGGCTTAGTAACCTCGAGTTTAAAGCATCGTGATCGTTCTGAAATAAGTTGACCTTGTACAGATTGTAGTTCCTGCGATAATGTTTAAAGATTGTGAATCGTGTTCATAGAAATGCAAAAAGGGATAACTATAATTAGCTTGACAGTTAGAGATAACGTACTTGAGATAGTTCAGTGTGACTGCTGTTGACTTCATCTATCTTTTCTCTGAGCTTCGCGTTTTCTACTTGGGTTTCTGCAACAGATGACTCCAATGTTCTTTTCTCTTCTTTAATTGCATCAATTTTGTTCCTAATATCTCTCTCAGGAATACTGCTTCCAATTCCATTGAGAGTTGGATTTGCAGGTGGAGGATAATCCGACTTATCTGACTTGGCTATGGCATAAGCAGCAGTGACAGAGGCTGCAGCTGCAGCAGCTGCTGGTGACTTAAAAATTTTGGGATGTGAGGATTCTCTTGTTTTTAGTCTCATGACAAATATCTGTGTGAAAAGTAGACGAGCTCGGATAAGATATCAATAAGATTTTACTTCTGTAAGTTGTAATCTATTGCTATGAGCTTACATCATTGTTATATTTCCCGTTATAACCGCCAAAAGCTACTAAGATGTTCTCTCCAGATACTGATGCTGAGCACACACTGAGACCCTGCAGTTAAATCATAGAACACATAAGACAACTCGGATAGGAAAGAAAATGAAACATCTAAGATTGGGTTCTAGTTTTGGAAGTATCCACCTCACTAGCAAGCGGATGTCTTGCTTCTACATGGTTTGATGTAGACCAAACAAGCTTTGACATATTTAGAACAAGGGTCTCTAAACAACCTGCGCCAGAAAAAAAGGAGCTACAGAGGAGAGTTGCATACAGAGTATTAACTGCAAAACAGTGTTAAGCGGGGAGACGCTATTCTAGAAGCAGAGAGTGCATTTACCGGTACTATTATCACCGCCCCCGACTATATACCAATTTTCGTCAATGGTTATTCCAGCATGTCCTGCTCGAGGAGTTACAACATCTCCCTGAACATGAGGCTGTGACCACTCCATCTGCCATGAGTTTATAAATTCATCAGAATGTGATGAAAATGGAAAAGAAAATTCAAGAAAATATGCTTACTGTTTGCAAGTCAAGGATATGAAGATCACTGTAGAAGATCGAATGAGAACAACCACCAAAAATCAAGAGGTAATGATCGGAATGTGTGGCAGCTGTGTGATCAAATCTGGGAACTGGGCGTGTCTGCCTGTCAACCGAAAACAAACACAATACAGAGCATTTAGATGTAAGACCAGGTAGACAAAACTGCAGTAAACATAAGCATGGATCTAGCTGCCTGCACTTTTGTATAAACTTACGTTGTCTCCACCACATCCCAAGTCATTGTGTCAAGATCAAGAACATGCAGATCGTTCAGCAGTCGCCTGTTCTTATCTTCGCCACCAAAAACAAAAAGTCGGGACCCAACCAGTGTAATGGAATGTCCACCACGTGATACCTGGAAAACATGGAAGGTATATAAACTATCCAAAACAGCAACAACATATATCGCAAGCAGCAGTTCAGATAACTGTTTTCTAACCGGAACATTCCCCGACACATCAATGACTCCACATAAATGTGTTTCCAAATCAATGAACCGCACTGTAAGGAAAGAATCAAAAACAAAAATAAGAGAATTTAAAAGAGTATCCAATCAGAAGGAAAGCTGGATATGGCTAACCTGATATGTTATCTGATGACTTCTTGGAGTGTCCCCCAATCAGAAGAAGCTTGTTTCCCCACTTAATCTGCCAAAATGTTCACAGTTAACATTTTGAAGTATGATTGCAAAAATTTTCTTCATGTAAAAGGACTTACCATGCGATGGTCTGAAATAGCAGGAAAAGCTTCCGGTAAGCTACTACCATCATCCTCTTGAATGTTCTCAGCACTTGATGATTCAGTTTTCAGTTTCAAACTAGACCAAGTCAAACTTCTAAGATCAAACACCTGATAGAGTTGAGTTTATCCAAATCACCACAGATTCATGAAAACAAAAGAAAGATACAAACACACAGAAGAACACACACAAAACTACCTGGACATCAGATAAGTATCGACCATTACGGCTTCCACCAACAATGTAGAGCTTTTCATCAACAACCACTGCCGCATGCTGCATTTTCGAGACAACACATGAAAAGTTTTAAGAGAAATTATCTCCAATCAATCAAATGATTAACCACTGAAAAAAAAAGATAATGAATCACCTTGTAGCGAGCTGATGCTCGAGAGCCAGAAACAGGGAGTGGTGTCCATTCATCGTGAACGAGATTTGAATGCCAATCACCAACGTCTATCTCTTTCCTGATCTCTTCCATCACCAGAGACTACGTCACAGCTTCAGTCTGCCATTTTGGAGAACAAATTAGGAGACGAGTTTCGAGATCCCATTCGATTTAACAATTGGATCCAATCAAGTAGATACGACTTCTAAAATCCAGAATTTAGCTTCTCACGATCCTTCATTTCCAGGGATTTGTTGGATTATAAAATAAGATCGTAAGACTCGACTCCGTCTAGAGGACGATCACGAAATCAAAGCTGGGGACATTGGAATCACAAAGAGATCTGAACACTGAATTCGAAATTGCTTTCACGAAAGCTAACTAAGAGATAATGGAGAAATAAAGGGAAAGAGAGAGACGAACATAAAGTCAGAAACTGAAATGGCGGCGATGACCAGAGCCGCCTGAGAACGTGAATGGTATCGGAGCCGAAGAGGGTGACGGATTGTGAGAAGTGAGATCGAATCTCCAAGTGTATTCTAAAAGATGCAGCTTCTTCTGCAAATGAAGAAAGTTCCGGGTCAGTTAGGTAAAATAGCAAAAGCTATGGGTGCTTCTGTATATAGCAATACATCCTAAGTACGTCTATAAATATCAAAATTTCAGGGGTCCTTCGGAAAATCGGAAACGTGTTTCGGTTTCTTCTGTAAATAGTTAAAGCTCTGGATCTTCTATGTAAATATCAGAAGATACTAGTCGGTTACATTTTGTAATTAAGAGATACGTTTTAAAGAATCTTATGAATAATTAGTATTCAAACTCAACCCTCCCTTTTTTTTTCCCCTCTGTTAATTTAATTTTCACGTTTTTAACATATATTTATAAATTTTCTTTTAATCTTAACTAGAGCAAAATAAAAAAATATTGGTGGGTTAAAACCTGTAAATAGTTGATAAAAGAAAGAAGCAAATGCAATGTAATATGGCTGGTTATTGTAAATTGTTACAACAGAAAGAACTCAAAAGGGAAACAAAACTTCAACAAATTGCAACAAAGTTATTAAAAAACAAATGAAAAGAGTACTTCTAACTCCAAATCTGCTTCTCTCCCAGAGGAAAACACAATTTATATAATGTCGACATATAAAGAAAACGAAAGAGCTCCTTCCTAGAGAGATAGATATCTCTGCCTCACTCAAAGATGATTAATGATCCCCATCCGAAAGCTTAAGACTCAACAAATGAAGTAAACAGACCAAAGATAGGAACCGGAATGGATATTCTTAACGGTTTTAATCGGTGGCTCTCTCTGTGGCTGAATCAACTTTCTGTTTTATCATTGTCTCAGCTTGTTGGATTGCTCTCTGTGGCCCTGTGATACTCACTTTCCTGCCAATATTTTTGCCATATATCAACTTTAGACATTAGATGTAATAAAAACATTGTTCGGTTGTAACTCTCAGGTAATGTTAACTTTACCTATCAGAGGTTCCAGAAATGAAATCGCCTCGGTCTGATATTTTTATTCGGGCACCTGTCATCTGCGGGATGTAAAGCAGGCTTTAAGATTTTGGTGGACTGAAAGAGTTTTAATTAAGGGTTGATAAAAAACGGACCTGAGTGATTTCCATGATGTTTCTTCCTCCACGACCAAGGACCAATCCTATATGCTCATCCGAGACACCAATTGTCACCGTGTTACTAGGTTCTTCCTGGAATGTATACCATAACACAGATTAAGTAATGACAAAAACAGAAACAAACCATCTGTGACTGTTTTAACACCAAAAGGCTATCCATATTAGCAAGTAACAACACAGATAGAGATTCATTCATATATAAGCATAAATAGGGTGGAAGAAAGAGAGAAGAGACTAACCTTGTGGTTTTGATACTTGCCTCCAGAGCCGTTGGGTGCGTAATTAACCGAATTGTATCCTACTGTTGCAACAGAAGGAAGCACATACGCATATGGAGGACCATGAAAACCAGAGTAGAAAAGACCTAAAATGCCGAGTTTAAAGGAACTTACAAGAGAATTAAGTTTAACAACAGACAAGAATCATACACAATCCTCAAAATGGAAATAAAATCCATATGAGATGAAAGATACGAAACGCCATTACTACCTTAGTTGACAACCTAAAACTCAGTAGAAAATCCTACTCTAATCCAACATTTGTCAAGGGATATGATCCAGCATCTACACTTGGCACGTAGATTCTCCACACGACCTTAAAACAGGAAATCAAAAACCTTGTACTGTGACTTCTGGCCTATCTACGTCTGTAGTGTGTAGTGACTAAACAGTCTTTTTCATATAACAAATATTTTACATAGTGTCAATTCAACTGTCAAAGGATAGTCCGGAAAAGATCTAACCATTTACTCTATTGCTTTCCAACATGAATAAATGCAATCAAAGACATACAGAACACGCTAACAAAAGAAACTTCAAAGAGGAAAACAAACCTAACTAAGCTAGTACTGAGTTGATATACCTGCATATGAATATGGGGAATGCACGTTCTGGGAGTAATGATCGTCCTCGGTAAGCTTAGCCAAAATTAAATCGATTGCCCGCATCTGCTCCTCGAAGGTCCCAGATAATGTCACTAGCCGATCGCTCAACCCGTAGTAGGTATTATCCAGAGGGGATATCTTAATACCAGCTTTAGATTCCTCAATGAATGACCTGTGTGCAAAGAAAGAAAGAAATGTCTTGAGGGTTAGTTACAGCCATATATCTGAAGTCAATATTCCTAAACAAAAAAATCAAAAAGTGCATTGCCATATTCTAGAACTTATGAGAAATTAGATATTCCATACTAACACTACTACAAACTGAGTCACGTCTAATACCCAGAAACCTTTTTCACCGTTTATAGGGTCTTGACTTGTTTTTGCATGCATTCAGAGAAAATAATTGCTCTCTTAAAGGTATGAACTAGAGAAAATTTGAACATGGAAACAATGCAAGAACATGACCAGATACATTATATATGTTAGTTGGTGGTTTAGTGTGCTATATAAAATGGTGTTAAGGGTAACAGGTCATGGAAATTCCGAAAACCTCATAGAAACTGCTATAACAAATACAGAACGGAAACTTACTTGATAGAGGCCCCTCCTTTTCCAATTATACCTCCACAAGAACTGTTAGGAACCACAAGTCTTATTCTTCTCCTAGGCTCAACCTCGTTACCATCTTCAGCATGAAGCTAACAAACAAATAGAAAAGTTAAATTTAATCTCATATTCTCATAATGACAAAATACATAAATTAGTTAAACGCATTGTGACATGAAATACAAATTAGTCAAACACAAGTGGAAAAAGATTACCTCACTGTGTAATTTATTAAGGATAAGTTCCAGTCCATTGACAACTTCTTTAATTGAGCCCGATATCATAATAATTCTGTCAGTCGTCCCAGGGAAAAACTCTTGATTACGTGAGAGCTGAATCCGCGCCCCAGACTTTGCCTGAAATTCAGTGATGGTCGAGCCACCTTTCCCAATGACAGAACCAGCTGCCGCATTGGATACAAGAAACCGAATGTGTGTTGGCTTCTCAGCAGAATCTGAAAAGAGTAAAACACATTAGATAGTCAAATAGATAGCATGGTTCACTAAACCGCATCAGTATTGAGCTAATGGTTGAATTGAAAGAGCAAAAAAAAAAAAAAACTCTCGTCTCGCCATCAAACATACGGCCTCGATTAGACCAGCTATCACACATGATACAAAAACACTACATAAGAATGAGTCTGATCTAACTGACTCACAGAATTGTTCCTTATGAGAGAATAACAAATGGTTACTTTCCTTTGTATAATTCATCACATTCTGGAAAAATTCATAAGATTTTCTTCAATGACTGAACTATAATTTCATCGAACAGAAACACAAGGTAATAGTATAATTTAACCATCCTAGGAAAATGAAATCAATGGCACAGAAAATCTTCTCCCAAGTTTTCATCAGAAAAAAGCATTAATCACACATCTACGATGTCATATCACGAAATACTTAAACGAGATCCAATTCAAGAAGGTGACGAAATACCAAAACATATGAGTCAGAGTCGAAGAAAATGCAGCGACGGAATAAACAAAAGAACAGATCGGATCGGAATACCAGCTTCTGAAGAATCGAGCGGTTCTGGGGATCTCTTCGTCAGCTCTTCCGGTGAACCTGCCGCATACGACTCAGTAGACTCCATTGCTGCTGCAGCAGCAGCAAATAAGAGGGAAGAACCGAATTAACCAATCGACATTATCAATACAATGAACAAAAAGAAGGACGAAATCGGAGAGAGAAAGAGATAAGACTGGTTTCGTCGAAATCTGAGATTGAGAAGAAAAATTCCAAAGTTACCTGTCTTGGCACAATTCAAATCTGCTCCTTCCGTCGTCGTCGTCGCCGTCACTTGGCGCCGGTGGTTATGAATCTGAGCAAAGACTTAGTATGGATGTTTGAGTCTCTCTCTCTCTCTCGTCGCTCGCTGCTTCCTCGGCTTCTTCGTCTTTGTCGCCGAGCGGTTTGTGAAGTGAATGAAGGTGGCTCTGGTGTCCTTCGTCTATCTATCCACTAGGCTCCCTTATTCTATTATTCTATTATTTATTATTCCTTTTTTATTTAATTTAATCTTATTGACCGCCTCTATCTCTTTTTTTTTTCTTTTTTTTTGGCCCTTAAACATCAACTCACTCTTATTTGTTAAAATATCAAATCAACTCAACTCAACTCAACTTGGAGGCTTGAGCACATATCAAAATATCAAATGTACTATATAATATATTCTTCTGTTAATTGCAAAATATATTAACAATTTATTTTAATTATAACATATAGCTACGAAATCCAACATATTTAGAAAAACACCAAACTATTTTTTTCAAATAATTATAAAATGGTCATAAAATAAAATATGTTAATAATAAAAATCGCATTATATGTTTTTTCTCTCTCTATTTTCTCATTTTGGACGTTGATTTTTTTGCATCCGTTTTATTTTATTTTCATAGTTTGTTAGATCTTGAAATGTAGATATGTATATATTTGTCAAATTGTAGGGCAGAGTTGACGAAGACAATATATAAGATTTATGGGTAATGCATGTTTATGATTTGAATCGGTCCATTAAATGAATTGTAGTGCAATATTATAAGGTGAATTGGGGTGTTTATTCCGAAAATAATGGGAAGTGCCAACTGTGTTTCCCTCACGACTACACAGATTCATTGGTTAAACCTTCAATAAATTAATCATATTTTTTGGTTGCATCATAAACTAACATTAAGATTAGTAATCAAATCCTAGCACATTATTATTTTTCAATAATTGTACATGACTCTTTTTAACATTTCTTAAATTTTTGCTATGTAGATCTAAATAAAACAAAATCTAATAATTTTAATTTAAAAAAAAAAACTAACATGTATTATGATCTAAATAAAAAATAAATCTAAAAATCTTGATATATTTCAATTTCTTTCTACTTTGCTCAATTGCTAAGGTTATTTTCGTTTATAATTTCTCGTTGGCCCAAGATATTTATTTAACGGGCTCTTATTGGGCTTGCTTTTAAATTTCGGCGTATTTTAACTGTAGTGAAACAACGTCAGCAGGCTAATATGCGCAGTGGTAAGCTCGTGGTGATGGTGGTGCCACCTCCCGATCTCCGTCGGCCCAGAATCTTATCATCTCTCTCTCTCCTTCACTTCTGTGTTAAGTTGAGCCGTTAGTCGTTAACCATCTCTTATCCTAAAACGCCGTCGTTTCAGCTATGGCGTTGAGCTCAGCTTCTCTTAGTAGACTTACCTCTTTGTCGTTCTCAGCGAAGAAGACGAATCGAAACCCTAGAAATCCACTTCTCTCCTTCACCATTACTAGCTCATCGTCCTTTGACGAACCACCTAAACCTTCTTCTCTCACCTCTTCTTCTTCTTCTACTCCACCTATTCGTGTCTCCTCCAGTTCCACCCCCAAAGCTCGATTCATCGCGCGTCAGAAACAATCCATCTCCGTTCGCCAGCTCCAACGACCTCTAAGTAACTTCAATCATAATCACTTCGCTTGATCCAAATTTTTGTTTCTTGTGGATAGTTTAAATCTGGATCGAAATGTTTGATTTCGGATTTACTTTTTTTGTTTTGTTTATTGTTGCAGTTGAGTATATGAGCTTACCTGCAAGTCAGTACTCGGTGCTTGATGCGGAGAGGATTGAGAGAGTTGATGATAACACGTTCAGATGCTATGTTTATACGTTTAAATTCTTCAACTTTGAAGTCTGCCCTGTTTTGCTTGTCAGGGTTGAAGAACAACCTAATGGGTGCTGCATCAAGCTCTTGTCCTGCAAGGTAAATCTTCCTTTGTTAGTGATAAACAAAGAGAAGAACTTGTGGCTAATAGACATAAATTGAATTAAATTGTACATATATGAGTTATGTTTGTTATGATCGTGATGGTTTTTTCATTGTCTTGTGCTATATAGCTTGAAGGATCTCCTGTTGTGGTTGCTCAAAATGACAAATTTGATGGTAAGCATATCCCTGTTTGTTAACCCATGTATGCACACGTTGTAATTACTTTGTGTGAAATTTTGTTTACTACTAGTAGATTTGGTAATCGTTGTATGGGCTTAACATTTGTTATTTTCTAGTTATGCAGCTTCTATGGTGAACCGGGTATCATGTGATAGCACTCAGGAGGGCACATCAGAGCAAAAAATTACTTCAGATGCAGTCATTGAGGTAGCTAAGTGCTTTCATCTTTTTTCGCTTACTTAATCAGTGCATTGCTGTGGTATTTCTGACTTATTTGGCAATTGTAGGTCAATATCGAGATTCCTTTTGCATTTAGAGTTTTCCCAGTGGGAGCAATAGAGGCGACAGGGACACAAGTCCTTGATCAAATTCTAAGACTCATGCTACCACGATTTTTGTCTCAGGTATGCAGGAAAACGTATTTGTATTATTACCTTTCAATCACATATTCTGCATCAACAAGGCCCTTTAAGATATCATTTATTCTCTATGACACTATGTTTTAAAACTGCAAGATCGTCCTACTTGTGAAGATTAGTCTGACATCTAAGGTTTCCTGTTGAGAAGATCTATCGTATTTTAGCTGGTTGATGAGGAGCCGATATAACCTGTTTTTAGGCTTTATTTATGTTGGTAAAGCATATGTTGAACCAGGACTCAGGTTTCAGATTAGGATAAGCTTCTATGATTTCACTGTAAAACTGGCTTGTTAATCCCTTATATTTATGTGCTCCTCCTTCTGCAAATATGATGAACATAGATACATTCCATTTCCTGCAAAATCATCCCAACTTTAATCTTATCATGCTCTTTTACTCGTTTTGCAGCTCTCGAAAGACTATCAAGCATGGGCTTCTGGAGACACTTCAAGGCAACCTCTTGGGACCGGCGAGATCTGATAGTAAAGCAAAAGCTACCGTACCTTGTTCAACGATCCTGCACCTCCTCGAGTTCAAGTCGGGGATGTTAGCAAATCCTCGATCTTTTCAATGTGTTATTTGAGTAAAATGATAACAAATGAATCTGTAGTCACTGGAATTGCAACCCTTTTCAATAGAATACGTTTGTTTGTTTGTTCCACTGTAAAATCTCACGGTGTGTCATGTTACTCCAACCGGAAGTTCCTTAAACGGATCTACCTTTGTACCAAAAATTTGTTTGTGTCTGATAGAACTAAAATTGAACCGATAAATGGATGAGCCGGTTCACTCTAAACTGACAGTTTGTTCGATTGGATACTGTTCAGAAGAAAAGCTTTCTCACTACATGTCTTTTGTCATTTGTCAATGTGTAATATTTAGTTATGTTTGTAATTCAAGATAAGGTGTTTAGTTTCAAATGAAGCCCAAACAAATTAATGTTTTAATCAAAAGTCATTTGCAACTTGTAGACAATTAAACAAGAAATGTTAATCGAGTGAAGAATTTTGTTTGTGATTCGTGTTTATTTTTACGATTTACAAATACTCTTCACCAAAGTGAATTAAATCAAACGTAAACATAAAAGAGAACCATCTAAATATATCTAATGAAATATATTATACAATTAAGCATGAGTAAAAAAGAAGCAAATGTTGTAAGCAATTGAGAAATAATTTATCTTATCGGTCCGCCTACAACGACAGCCATATATCATTTGTGTCGATCTCAAAGCAAAAGTCTTTTTCTCTCTTTGATAGATAAAATCAAGCAAATAATGCTAACTTCACAGTTACAAGACAAAAGAAGACATTCACATAACGGTGAAACAAGAAAGATTGTGTTTGATATGCTTTCCTTTATTTTGGGTTAATTGGAAAATTTTGCCAAGCCATGCCACACGTAAAGTAAAAGTAATTTGAGTAATTAAATAGATCCTATTCACATTGAGTGAAATTTTCAAAACAAAAGGATACAGACAAAAGATTTATCATCTATGCATGCATATGTCCACTAGATCTACAAATATGAAATTTACTGTGTCTAAGTTAAAATGCATGATTATATATGGATGTCGTGAAATGTTATAACCAAAACGTGCGTTTGTTCCCTCTCAAATAAAAGTTTGCGACTTCGAGAAATATTTTTTTCAGTAAAAGTAGTGATGGGTTGAATCATATATATAATAACGTTTCTAGTTTTTGGAGATTTTGCTAAAACCCTAAGCAATGATATATTGCACGAGATGCTTACAAATATCTAAAACAGTAATTTTCTTAGAATTGCTAATCACAGCCTATATCTTGTTCTAAACACAATCATAATAAGTGGATGTTAGAAAAAGAAAACGTACGTTGTATAACTTGAACGACGTATGTACGTGACTGATGAGACCTAACATAGACCCAAAATCCATGCAACCTTGTCTTTCGTCCCAATGCATTTGTAAGCTTTCTCATAGACATTTTCCTATTATTTTATTAAATTGTTTTAAAATATCAAATAATTAGGGAGAATGAAAAAAAAAATCAATTATGTCATCATGTGATATAAATTTATTTATTTTGCTGGATTATTCCATGTGAGAATATTGGTTGGTACGAAGCCCTCACCAAGATCGATCCAAATTGAGGATTTTTAAAATTATTATATAAACATGATTATCGCAAACTCTTTATTTGCCAATTTGAAACTGAGCATTATACAAAGTCTCATTGTATTTTGGCACTCGATTTTTTTTTATTTATGATCAGAATGCCCCAACTCCTCTTTTGTTCCCTATATATAATATCTTAGTAAAAAAAAAGATATGGCGATGAAGGTTATTACAAATTGATTTACCCATTATACCAAGATGTAATTGTTTTCGGGAGTCTATGAAAATATTAATCCAAAATAATTTTAGGATGTATAAATATACAGAAAGAGATCATATATAATAGATGAATGGAACTCCTTATGTAGAGTGGCAACATTCATTTTTAATGTCAGGCAAACATTTTTCAAGTTTCATGTGGCTTTTTATGTTCTTTCCAATACATTTATTACTATAAGTTAGGAGAAATAATTTAAGTTTTTAAAATAAAAGAAAATGAAATATGAGGTCTCTGAAATTACATATTCTATAGGTCAAATAATATTTATGTGTAATAAATTAAATAGATACATTCAAAATTAAATATATTGATAAAATAATTCACATAGGTAAGTACAAATGAAGTCAATTTAACTTATTATAAGTTAATAAATTTACAAATACAAAAAATATATGTATCAGCGCGGGTATTGGCCTAGTATATATAAATATGGTGTGAAGTTTGATAGTTTCCTTCCCTACAACAACTTGAAAGGTCAAAGATGTTGTCATCCCATCTCTCTCCATTAAAAATTTCAGGATCCAAACCTTATCATTCCTAAAACCAAAAAAAAAAAAAAAACTTAACATTCATTTCCACCACACCTATCTCAGGTAGCTGGTAGACCAATGTTGATACCTCCATTTTTTTTTCATAATCTTCTTCTCTGTGTTTTCCTTTTATTTCTATTCCTCTGTTTTAGGAAATCATTTACAAATTGGTATAAGAGAGTTAGATCTTCATTTCCTTTAACTTTCTTGTTGATTTCTTTCTTTGTTGCATTTTCTATACATCTCTGACGACTTTTCAGATTTTGTATTTATTTCCATCATAGTTTATAACTTAAATCACAAACAAGAAGATTTGCTTTGGTTTTGTTACATATAAGTGTTTATTTATTGCATGAAATTAGTAATCATATATTTCAAGTTTCACTTAAACATTTATGAGTTATCTTTTTTTTTTTTGAACTACATAGTGTAAACTTAGAGAAAAGGAAATCCAACTTTTAAGTCTTTGGGATCATTTTTTAATTAATCATTAAAGAATTCCTATTGTGTATTGTTCAAATTTGGATTTGGATATGGTCTTATGCATACCTTATTTTATTTATAATTATCATAAGATTATGTGACAATTTAGAGAGTAAAGAACATGACGTGGGATGATGTGATCCTGCCACGTGTTATAATCGTAGAACAGCTCCTCGCTCCCTTGAGACTCGCCTTCGCTTGCTTTTTTTAAATTTAAACAAAAGCGAAAAAGTAGACAAATTAAATTAAAAATAGCTTATTCATTTCTAAGAAAACTAAATTAAAATAATTAATTACTGTGAAAAGGACAATCAAAGATTTGATTTATTTTTTTATTTTTTTTCTCTTTCTGTCTAATGGCCATTGCACCTTCTCTCTTAGAAAAAAATCCAATCTTTTTGTTGTTTCTACCATTAATAATAAATCACCGGTAATTTTGTTTACTCGTCTTCTTCTTCGATCCTTTATTGAATTTGGTTGCGCAATTCATCTAACAGAAGAAGCTTGGTTCATCTTTCTCTTCTTCTTATATCTGTTTCCCCATTGACGAAGAACACGAAGAGGTACGTCTTCGCTAATCTGAATTCCATATTTTTTGTTAATTGGAAGTGGAATTTTGGGTTTGAATGTTCAATTTTGATTGGTATTAATATCAGGTGAGAGAAATTTGGAGGACAATTGGGTGTGAAATTTTGAATCTTTGGATGTTGGGAATTTGTGTATTCTGGGATCTTCTCAGAAATTATGGGGAAGATGTGATTCGTGGTTTTAGGTATTGAGAATGATTGATGGAGTCAATATATTGTTTTGATAATTAGAATTGACAGAAAAATGGAATTTAGGTTTTGGGGTGTCAATTGAAGCGTGTGAGGATGACTAGTATTCAGCCTTTGCAACAGAAATCAGAGTCTAGAGATGACGTTCGTACTGAGTTTGAGCGAGGTTTGGAGGAATTCATGCGTGGGCACTTGGACGAGTGTATCTCATTTGGGTCTTGTAGTTCTGTTCACAATCCAGAGGACGAGGATGAGGAGGGTGATCAGCTTGTGAGGAGGAGACGAAGGTCTGAACTTGAAGGGGATAATTTGGCTGAATCATCTGCTGCAAGAAGGCGTCAATCTCAAATTTTGAGCCGGTGGGCTGCAAGGCAGGCTCAGGAGATGATTACTACGATTGAGAGGAGGAATCGAGAGTCTGAGTTGATTGCGTTGGCTGGTTTGCAAACGGTCTCTATGCTTGATTCCTCTTTCCTTAGGGAGTCTCAGTCTCCATCTTCAAGGCGTCAGGGTGCTGCTAGTGAGAGGCCTAACACTCAGGCATCTGGAATTTTGCAGATGTGGAGGGAATTAGAAGATGAGCATGTGCTTAACAGGGCACGTGAAAGGGTGAGGGAAAGATTGAGGCAGCAAAGGAGTACTGAGTCTAATACTAATTTGTCTAGCTCTACTGCATCGGAGAGTCACGTGAGTGAAAACAATGGGGGTCTGAGAGACTCGAGTGAGAGTGAGAATGATTATGGGTCTTGGTCACATGATCGAAATGAGAATGGGGATAATAATAATTCTTCCAGTAGGGAACAGTCTCCTGATCTTGGTGATGGCGAGAGGGAGAGGGTGAGGCATATTGTCCGTGGATGGATGGATAGTAGGACTAATGATCATTCATCTAATGTAAGGCAGAGAGACGACAATCGTAGAGCAGAGTGGCTGGGTGATACTGAACGGGAAAGAGTCAGGATTATAAGGGAGTGGATGCAAATGACAAGTCAGCAGAGAGGAGCAGCTCGTGCAACACCGAGAGAAGATCAGAGGTCTAATTCAGAAGTTGATAGGAATCAAAATCATGACACTGCACAAGTTGACAGGGTCCGTGTAGGGTTAGCCGTTAACCATGAAGAAGGGCAACCGCGTCATGTTCGTCGAGACTTGCGGAGAGTAAGAGGTAGGCAGGCTTTACTTGATTTGCTTATGAGGGCTGAAAGAGAGAGACAACGGGAACTTCAGGGCTTGTTGGAGCATCGTGCAGTGTCTGATTTTGCTCACCGCAATCGGATTCAGGTTAGTTTTTAAACCACCCGATTCGTATTTGCTTCTTTGTAGGATATGTGCTACTCTTCTTTCTCCTATTCTTTTACCATACACTCATGGAATTCTGAGATACCATTACATCCATAACAATTCATGTGCTGTAAATTTTATTTGCCAGCATGATAAATTTGTTATATTCTGAATATAAATGCTAAACAAATAAGAATTCTTGGTGTTTGGATTTTGGATTGGATAAGAAAAAGTGTTTGAAGGAGCAAGAGATTTATCCTATATCATGCTAGGACTGGACAATAAACGTCATATATATTAGGCAGTTGTAGACTGATTTCTAATGCCTTAAGCTTTTCTGCAGTCGCTTCTTAGAGGAAGATTCTTGCGGAATGAGCGACCTGCAGTTCAAGAGAGAACTCCATCAATGGCTTCAAGGGAACTTCTTCAGCTAAGAGAAAGACAAACTGTCTCTGGCTTGAGGTAAGAATTCCTTCCAATTCCATTTCAATGGTTAAAACAATGTTCTCATACAGTTTCCTGCCACTTTCTTGTCAGCGGTAAGATTTCAACTCAATCATAATAATATAACTATTCTACAAACCGTAAAGGACTATAAAAATGCGAAATTTTGATATCCCTGCATATCATCTTCTCTCCCCTGCTCACTTAAAAAGAACATATAAGAAAACTCCTGTTTTTCTTTCTGATTTTTTTGTTGTGTTCGCTTTGTCCTTTTATCTTATTAATACACAAGTACTTATTGGCATTTAGCTTGCTTGCTAATAATTGTCCAACCCACGCTTTGATTCTGTCTCAGGGAAGGGTTCCATAACGGGAGGGAAAGTATTGTCCATGAACAGAGTAGCAACGGTGATAGCGATAATAGCAATAATTCCACAAATGCTCTTGCAGTTGCTATCACTGCTGAGAATTCTCAGCGTATAACCGACGAGAGTTCAACTTCTTCAGGACAAGGGAATAATAGTCCCGTTTTGCATGATGACTCAGAAAGCAACCTAACAAATGCGGATAGAGATTGGGAAGAGGATACCAATCAAAGAAGGGTCTGGCAGGAAGATGTCACAGTAGATGAGAGGCTAAATTTGCAGCAACCAACGTTAACGCAATTGAATGGGTATGATAACACAGATATAAACCATGATGAAACCTCGGTCAGTGAGATGCACCCAGAAGCCAGTGGATTTGCTGATGATGAATATCGCACACAAGAAGCTCATGGTATTTGGCATGAGGACAACTCTAGACAATCTGATGGGAACTGGCCTGAGACACGGTCAGAATCCCTAAGGAGTCGCCGTGTAGTACAGTTGAGAAGACTAAATAGGTTCCATCCAGCTGAGGATGACAATGTTTACAGCATGGAACTCAGGGAGCTCCTAAGCAGGTACTAAAAAGATTTCAGCCACATTTGAACAAAAGTGGATTTGTTTTCTTTCTTTATTACCTTATTTTCTGTTAAATTTATGATTTCTACCGTCTTTTCTGTTTGTAGGAGAAGTGTTTCTAATCTACTACATAGTGGTTTCCGTGAAAGTCTGGATCAACTGATACAATCATATGCTGAAAGGAGAGGACACACTCATGTAGACTGGGATCTACACGATACCCTGCAAACAGCAATCCCAGATTCTCCTGACCGTGACACAGACCACCAAGTATTTGTACGGAACGATAACCAGCTTAATGGCATCAATGGTCCACAACTGCTTCCCACTCCACCCGCGCCTCCACCCCAGCCAATATGGCATCAAGATTTGCGCCACACTAGTTGGTCTCGTCACTCTATTCATCGGTCTGAAATTGTAAGCCTTTCATTAAGGGTTTTTAGCCTCGAGTTTATAATTGATTAATTAAACATCTTAATGACATATCATAAGGTTGGTTCAAAGGTGTAATGTAGATATTGCTCTTCTTGCTTGCATTAGGAATGGGAGGTAATGAACGACCTAAGAGGAGATGTGGCGAGACTGCAGCAAGGAATGAGCCAGATGCAGAGGATGCTTGAAGCCTGCATGGATATGCAGTTAGAGCTGCAGCGTTCGGTTAGACAAGAGGTCTCTGCAGCCTTAAACCGATCTGCAGGTGACCAAGGTCCTTGCCTAATCTATCCAACGAACTTTGTTTCTCATTTGATTGTCTTACGTATATAGTATCTTAAGAAACGAGTTATGCAACAGGTATGAGCCCGGAAACTTCAGAGGATGGATCAAGATGGAGCCATGTAAGGAAAGGGACTTGTTGCGTTTGCTGTGACAACCACATTGATGCTCTCTTGTATAGGTAACTAACTACTAGCTCAAATCTTTGCCTCTCTCTCTCTCAAACTCAAAAACTAAGTAATCCTTTGAATTTGCAGATGCGGGCACATGTGTACTTGCTCAAAATGTGCTAACGAGCTTATAAGGAACGGAGGGAAATGTCCGTTGTGTAGAGCACCGATCATCGAGGTAATCCGAGCCTACTCCATTTTATAAGCCTCTAAAACATTTGGAGAAAAAGACAACGCAAGGAGAGAAGAAGATATATATAGAAGAAAAGACCAGCATCAAGAAATGTGTTTTTGGTTTTTGGGGTTAATAATTATGTAGTTGTAGTATCTTCGTCAAATCCATATTTGATGTGTATAGTCTAAATTAATTTACTTAAAAAAGGAAGATAAGAAAGGCTCTTAGTGGGCTGAATCGATTCCATTAATAAACATAGAAAATGTAATCTTCGTTTTGGTGCCATCATAGTCATGCTCGACGCATCACCTGAAGTAACAACTTAACTTCGTCTTCTAAAAAGCTCTCTTCTCTCTCCTCTCCCCTAAACCTAGATCTGGTAAGTTCTCTGAGACCTCCGTCGGCCGGCGTCGCCCCAGGAGAATCATCCTCTGCTTCCTGGCTTCGCTTCTGTTCTGCTACTCTTTTAGACCACTCACCGCCGGAAGGCCTTGGTCAGGCTCCGTCTTCGTTTCCGGTGGAAGAACGCTTCTCCGCTCCTCCACTTCTCCTCGCCGCTGCTTGGGTGGTTCCACACCCGGTTTGTGGAGTCTCCGTCTTCCATATCCATCGACGGCTAGATGCCGTTTAGCTTCAAAACTCTCCTGTATTGTTCGGCTTTGCATGCAGCCTCCGGATTCTTCATCGGACACTCGGTTTCCGGTCGCTGATCGTGGATCTGTCAATTCCGAGCATTCCGGGAACCAGGTTAAGTTTAGTTTCAAAATCTTCTTCAAATCGTCTCATCATTTAGCTTTTCTAGAGCTTTCACCAATCTGTCCCGGCGTCGAACGTCGGAGATCTGTCGCTGGATTCTGTCCAGCCACCTTATCCGGGTGTAATCCCGGGACTCTTCACGGTTGTTTTCCCTTTGTCTAGCCATTGTTCTGCTGCTGGATGAGGACCCTGTGTCCTGACGCTGCGCAAGATTTAGGTCAATCTACTGAGAAGTTTTGAATCACAAAGCCTTCCTTCGCCGTAGCAGCTACTTCCGAGCGACATCTCCAAGCCATTATAAAGCTTAGTCTCTCAGATCTGCTAACTGCCGCCGCTCATCCCGCTGTTCTGATGAAGATGTCGCGCCGCCACCGTCGTAACTCTTCCGTCGACGCAGCCCCTAGGATGCGGCTAGGGCGAACCGAAGATAAAATTTGGGCCTTAGGCCTTCTATCAAAACTTGTAATCGAATGGGCCTCTGTGGCCCATTTCAGTTTATTGCTTCCCGGGCCTGTGAGCCCAAGTCTATCATTTCAGAGTTTTATTCGGAAGTTGTGTTTCTCTACAGGGCCTTTGAGCCCGTTATCCGTTTGTAGACCATTGGGCATCTACTTTCCGAATAAGATCAAAGAGTAAAAAAGCCCTGAAGCTGTTATTTTATTTATTATTATTTTTTTTTAAAATGGTAAAGGTACAAAACGTGGTTAAAATGAGATGGTTCTACTTTTCTTTTTTTTTTTTGGTCGTCTAGATGGTTCTACTTAAATGTGTAGTAGACATGGCTCCTCTTTGGCCACAGTACCATTCAATACTTTCTATTTTAATGCAATTTAAATGCTTGGTCTATTTCACCTCTACCCCCGTAACCTAATTTTGTTAGGCTACTTAGTTACATATTCATTGCATCCACAATTTTTTTCCGAACAACATATTTCAATCCGTTTATATTTTTAAGTTATTTTAGGATAAACGAATTTTTTGAACCATAATGCAGTCTAGTTTTGTGAGCTGTGTGTGACCTTCGTTTAAATTATTATATGATTAAAAAATTTGTTTTGCAGGATTCACGATGGTATATTGTACCATAAGAACCCGGCTAATTATTGTACCCCACTAGCCAACCTAATTTTTAATAACATGTTGTATGGATAATAATATTGAATAATGTTTGATTTCATGTACCGAGATATAACAATCATGTTGATTTTTACGGCGTGTATAAAAGTATTACAGATTATTGCAGGTACTTTTACGCACGATCTAATAAAATAAACCTGATCAAAGACAATTAACAGTGACCATTACAATTAATCTATGTATTTTATCATCGTGCTTACCCACCTTTATCCACATTACATTTACAAGATCTCCATGAAAAGTAAATCTACAATGTAAACTATATTGTATTATATATTTAACCCGTTTTGTATAAGCTCTCATACTTTTTAAACTTGTGGATAGATTAAAAATGGTTAAAGGCAATCAAAAAGAAGATTAAAATTGGTTAGTTTATCTACAAATATATAATCTGATATGAGATATGTCTTGATCGATTGTGAAATGTTCTAGTATCCAAGCATCATCATGCTAAGTTAACGCATGTTAAATTAATTCGCATTTTTGTTCCTTGTTCTAAGAATAATCCAACGTGGAAACTGTGTGACATGGTAGACACATTACAAACCATTCCAATTACTTATGGGCCTTCACTACTTCACTAAATTCAACAACCATTGAATTGCTGCTGCATCCATGTTTTCGTAATAGTGGCAATGGTAGTAAATTTTCTGTTAGGTAATTGTCTGGTAAACGTATGTTACCTAATTATCATTAGATTAACAGATTAAGCTGCAAAGTTCAAAGCATACGTGTTGGGGTTTTTAATATTTTTTCAACAAATCCAGATTAATGCTAAACTATTTTTGAAAATACTATCATTAGATTGTTTTTCAAACAAATAAACTTATTGGTATCCATCCGATTTTCCGAGTACGTGACGAATGGGCACCCCTAATGAATTTTAGATTAATTTTCTGCGAGACGTCATCCACAACATTAAATTTCATTCATTTACATTAATTTACAGATCCCAAAGCCGTATTCATCGCTCTACCTGTCGGTCCAAAAATGTCAGAGATCAACATTAATTTCCGATCAACTTTATCTGATTACAATATTACTTATATTAGCTTGCAAAATAAGCAACAATCTATTTTCTATTGGTTTATATAGAAAAATATTAATTTGAATATAGTTGGATCAAGGCATCATTATCTTTCTCGTGGCTTCTTACTTACACACGCACACGTAAGACACGCAACCATTACATATCTCATCAACCAAATCAAATCACACGTAAACCGTTAATTAGCATTTTTTTTAACCCGACTAATTACTTCTTTTTTTTTTTTACCTTTCTGACTTGTAGTTTCCTTGAAGATGATGTCATATAAATTATATTTTGTTTTAATTTTCTTACTATCATAATTATGTTTATGTTAGTTAGATCGGAAGGCATAATTATGCGCAACATGGTAACACATAATAGAAATAAATCGTGGCCGACAGAAATAATTGCTTGCAAAGGCAACTCGTTTTCTCTCTTTTTATTCGTGATATCTCAGTATTTTGAAATTGTTACTTTTATTTAATTAATTACCATCATAACCCATGACACAGAATTTCATAATCCATATTGATCAATTCAAGAGATTCATATATCCAATATCAAAAAAAGTACATCAATCTGCTAATGATGAAAAACGTACCTTTTTTGGCCACTGAACAAATTGTAAATGCTATAGGATTTCATTGTTCAGTTTCATCAGTCGAAATATTATAACTTCATTTTTTACTAAAAGATGATATACATACTTGTGCATGCAGCTTGTTGTAAATTTATTTAAGTTGTCAATAAATTACTGAAAATTGTTCATTCTTTTTCAAAAAAGCTAGCAAAATTAGTAAAGCAAAAAATAGATTCCATCGATCGATCGCACATGTATATTTTTAGAGTGGGTCGACGTGTAAAGTTGATAAAACATTACATAAAAATAGATAAAATCGAAAAAGCTATTCGAAATTATGGAACCTTTAATGAAATTTCCAATTATTGATCATCTTCGTGAACAAGAACGGAAACTTCTCCGCCGCTTGGCCACCGTGGTGGTGGTGGTGGATGACGTCATTGTCTGATTGTAAACGGAGGAGAAGAAGCGCTCGATCTCATCTTTGTTGACGATGATCTCGTACTTGGATATTGACGTCATTAGCTTCCTCTTGCAAGATCTGATGCCGAGAGACGACGGCGTTGAAGGTGGACGGGGTTTCTGCGGCGGAGGAGGAGGAGTAGTGGCGGTGGTGGGAGGAATCTTGTGGTCGGAGGAAGTAGGAGTGGTGCAGCCGCCGCAGTCATCATCTCTGTTGGTGTTGGATCGGATCTTGATGGCTGGTGGGAACTTCAAGATGGGCAGATCTTGTATTAAATCAAGATCCATTCCTTTTTTATATATAAATATTAAATTTATATGTTCTTGAAGGTTTTTTTTTTTTTTGTGTTTTAGCGTGTGCCTGAACAAATCTTCTTAGAGAAGTGGACTTGTAGGTTTCTTATATATATGTGCTTCTGTCTTTACATACATGCCTTTTTTGTTGTATATGTGTATATTATAATTAGAAAGTTAAGCGATGGTAGAAATAAATCCACTACCACTTCTTTTCATTTACATTTGACTGATAAAACTAAGCCACATGCAAAGTAAATGCATGTGTATATTAGTATACGTTACAGGAGTTTAGATTCTTAATTAATAATTTTAAATTTTATTATGCTATTATTATTATTTGAAGAAATAGTGATAATGAAATTTCTTATATATTAAGGAAAAAAAATTACTGTAATAAGTTTCGTAGAAGCAAATTTACAATGAATTAATTTGTGTAATTTTTGATGATTTGTTCTTTCTTGAATTTTGTCTTTTAAACGTATACACCAACTTTTTACTCTAATTTTAGTTTATAATAACTATTTTATGTCAGTAAAATAAATTGGCTTATATATATATATTGGATATGTTTTACTTTTATTTAACGAACCAAAAAATAACGTGTGTTACATGAAGCTTAAAAAGCTAGCCATTAAAGAATTCTACAGGGAAGCAAAGAATATAGAATTTTAAGAATTGTTTCTACTGTAGAGAAAACAGTTACATAGTAAGTAATATGCATATATATATATATATATACCGAGAGATAGAAAAGTCACCTTTGCTAAATGAAGAAAGAAAAGAAAATGTAGAAAAGAGGGTATATATCCATAGTTTTAGATTGAGAGGTACATCCACTAAAAAGAAGAATCAAATCAAGAATAGGGAGCCTATATAGAAGTAATTTTACTTTAACAAAGATTCAAAGAACATATTTTCCTAAAAATCAAACTTCTATTAATGCGAATGTAGACTTATAAACATGCATATAATTTTACTTTTAGAAAGAGTATAAAGAGAAATCAAAATTTTATTTATGCGAGTATGGACTAACATGCAAATTTGTTCGGTTAAAGTAGTAACATGCATATGTTTGGAAAATAATCAAGCAGTAACATGCATATAAATTCAAGTACATAATAAATAATTTTTCAAATACTATATCAAAAATTAGGCACATATATAAAAGGATTCAAATTTTAGCTCAGAGTTTTTAATCTAGATCTAAACGTAGAGGTTGGTTAGAATTTATGTCGTGTACCGCTTAAGTAACTAGAGACATGTCATGTGTATAGACTTTTAGACTTTTTGTACATGCATGATGTATCAATTACATGCATATTTAACATATATATATTTTTTTTTGGTCAGATTTAATAAAATGAATTACATTTTAAGTGAAATATACTTATAAATCTGGGATATAATTGCAATCGGTTTAATCTTATTTTCTCTTTTTAAATTACCCAAGATTCCATAGGGAAGAATGTAACATAATTTTATTAACTAAGATTCCATCGCTATCTCTTTTAATGATACTGTTGATTATGATATTAACTTTGTATCCGCACGACATCTACACGTTCGTTTTAATCATGGTTTTTATATATGCCTTACTATATATAGACCCCTCATGCGAATATATACATACATATGAATAATTATATAATTAAACTGAATCTAGAACTCAGCATATACATGATGTATGAGTGTATACAGACTTGGTTACAAAGATATTACGGTAATTAGTGTGCAGAGAATCTAACATCAAAAGAACTGCCACGTGTCGACTATTGGAGAGGCATGTAGTGTGATGTGTAGGGTAGATCTGTGGATGCGACTGGCAATATCAGACAGTGAAAGACCCAAAAAAATAAAAAAAGGGGACAGAAAAAGAAACAATCTCTGTGATCTTTCCCAGTTTCTCAATCTCTCACTGTCTTTTTTTGATCTTTTCCCAATTTTACTTTAATTTTTAACACGAGTAACAAGTATATGTATTACTATTCCTTTAACTTTTCCTTACGCAGAAATGTATGGACAATTTTTTTTCTGGACCACTTTTTTTTTTCGATCGAGCTTTTTGAACAACTTTAGTTGTTGACAAAAAAAAAAAAACGTTTGTTGTTACTGTAGCGTTCGTGCTTTAAACTTCTCGTAAATTCTTGTTGAAAATTTGAACCATTTGGTATCAATACTCTAGCAGTCTAGCTTATATCTAAGAGTAGAGTAAGAAATATTCTTCTTTGTATATATATGATGATGTGTAAGCTAAGTATAAAACTGAGGACCAGTTTGACAAGAATTTCGAACATGACACGATATTCGGAAAATGAAATTATATTAAAAAAGATAGTTTTGGTTTTCCGTTTTTGCGAGTAGATCTATGAACAAAAACGTAGGTAGAACTTCTCGATATAAACAAGAAAGTATGCATAAAATCCTCAATATGCTATTATATATTATATTTAATGGTTGACTTGAATACAATTTATACGTGGTTGAGTTAGTATGTATTAGTTTTTAATATTTTTATTTGTTGTAAAGTACGATGGAGACAAGGGAAGCAAGTAAAACGTAACGTGCATGTTTCCTCCCTAATAATGTATTTATCCTTAGAATATTATCAAGCTATTTTCCATAGTATTATTTCGAATAGTATTTTTTATTAAGTAACCGATCGATCATCGATACCAATTAAGTGGATAAGATCATGATGGTTCTCTCTTGGATGTTTATGTTGCATATCCGATTGTCTCTTATACAAATATCCAAACCTATATACTATACACACGAGGAAAAGAAGGAAAAAAAGAAAAAAAAAACTCCAATATAAAATATCATTACGATCAACAGTCTAACAACTAGGCTGTAATAAGATTTATATCAAAATGTTTATGTTTATCAGATATGTTAACTAAAAAAGCTGAATTTATATTTAAAACAGATGAACACAAATATGTTTTGTTCGATGATATATATATTGGTGATGAAATGCGAAAATAATTTTTAATTTTGTAACGATTAACTCATCCAGGCGGTATAATTATATAACCAACAAAATCTCAAGCTTATAATATCATCTAATATATTTGTGTTGCAATTTTCTTCACAAACATCAAAACTTCCTCTATTTTTTAAAAATTATATGCTTTCTTTTTCCTTCTTCTATTTATAAATCTTCCGAAGTAGATTTCACTTCATGTCCTTTTTCATAGGATACCAAAACAATGCCGAGAACTCGGAGTGATTGGGAAAATTAGAAAGCTAGACTATATATAATCTATAGCTTAAATGGTAACCAAACTAATTTGGAGAAAATTTTCAAAAGTATTGGGACCATTTACCAAACCAAACCCCATCAACTTTTCTTGATTCTTTCCTTTTGTCCCCATACCATTTAATTTTGTGAAGTCGTTACGTTACTATTGGATTGATCCAATTCACGATTAATAATTATTTAGCTCTTTTGGTCAGTTTTGATGTTAGACATGAAGAAAGGGAAGCTTTGCACGGGTTTAGCTTTTCTAAAGTTTTGTAGGATTTAATTATTATTAGTCCCTCTATGTTTAGTAGATTGCAAAAAAGGGTTTGATGAAGCGTCGATCGAGCCCAAAATCGCATGTGAATCGATCTGTCTTCGAACACCTTTGTCTACATTATTAAGATATAGAGAGATTTATATACTTTTGGTTTTAGATATAGATAAGTTAGGTACTGAGCTTTAGTAATGATTTTCTTCCTTTTTTTCCTTTGTCGAGGGTTCCACTAGATTCTCTATGAAAACTAAACACGAGGTGGTGAATCTGCACTCAGGACGGTCGTTGGCATTGTTGGTCTTGGGTCTTGTCATCTTCAACGTTTGTACGGTTCTTTCACTTTTCGAAAGCCCATTTTATTAAAAAATTAATTATGATAAAAAAATGATGTAACACCTTGTAGGAGATCTAACAAAAGAAATTATCATTTTAAACATTTAGTTTACAGATATATAATTCTATTTTCTTGCTTAGAAACTTGAATTTTTAGCGAGATTTTTTTTTCGCAATTTATGATTGTAATATCACATATTTTGAAAAATAAAACTCCATGTTTTGTTTTCATATATGATCTCAAATAATTGAAAGACTGCCTATGGCCTGGTTGAGAGACCAGCTTGGTCGAGTTATGATGATAATAAGTTAAATGAAATTATGCAGCATCAACATCAAAATTGCCTTTTTATTCTGAAACCAATGAAATAGTAATGTATATACAAAAGCCATGAAAGATAAAAACAAAAACCTAAATCAGTAGCTAAGAACGTGAATGCTTTTGTTTCTTACTGAGTTCAAATATTGAAGCAAAGAAGAGAGTTTCGAAGGAAACCTTTACTTTAATGGTGAAGAATAAATTCTAAATCTAAACTCTTCTATAATCTCTAGAAAATGGCAAGAGTGAATCTTTGCTATCGATAATCTCCGTGTGAATCTCATGTGTTTTGCTTCCCCCTGTCAAAAAAAAAAAGAATCAACTTTCGTCGAGACTGAGCCCAAGTTAATCCGTTCGCTCTAAGCTCTCTTGTCCCGGGTTTTGTATGCACGCGAATAGATCTCTGTTTTTATCCTCCGAGTGATTTCTGCTTGTAACCGTTTTTGATCCTATCGTAAAGCTTCTCCTTAGTTTTACGCTTCTTGTCCATTTTCAATCGGTATCTTTCTTCACGTTCCCTCTCGTAAACGCCTTTCCAGTGTACTTCTCCGGTTAATGGCCATAGCCATCTTTCCCTTGGATGGTCTTTATCATCTGCAGCTTCTGCTAAGTCTTCGTCCATGCTTTTCAGTAAAGTGAAGTTAAAGTACTTCGCCCACATTAAACCTTTTCGTTGTGGTAATGGATGTTGTTCCTCGAGTGAGCCATCTCTTGGGTTTATGTAAACCATCTTTCTCCCACTGTGATATTCCCAGACATTAACCAACAGTTCCATAACCCGGCAGTAACAATGCTTTCTCTACTTATTGTTGAAAAAAAGAATCATAACAATCAGAAATTTGTGAATATTGGAGATCAAAGTCAAGAAGTAAGAAACTGGGATTTTTACCTCGAGTATCGATGAAGCCAATGAGCAACTTTTGGAGTCGTTAGTATTGTTGTGCAGAGCATCTAGAGGCTCCGAGAACATCCTGTGATTGCGGTTTAAACTGGGGAGGTGAGTTTGGGGAAATGGTGGATGTTTTGGAGAATATGTGGGAATAATATTTACCTTGAGAACATGACAAACTCGAGGAAAGACGGAGTTGGCATCACCCAATTGTGGAGAGAAGACCAGTGATGACCATCTTCAGGCATGGGAGGAAGCGCTTCAATGTGTTCTGGTAACCCATACATATGCCGGAACGCATCTTCAAAAGTGGTTCTGCATCAATTTAAAACACGAGAAACCGATGTGAGCTCAACTATCCGAATACCAATATACAAAGAAATTAAATAGAAGTGAATTCCCGTAACGAGAAATCGCCATTGTCATCATAAATTATGGTTAGTTTATGTACAGTATGTGTCATGTAAATATATGGGTTAGTTCAATATTATGCAACTGTATATTTTCCTTGCCACTATCAGCATATATTATGTAACAGTTAAAGCGGAGGAGTACCTGCAGTTTCCTTGGTTAAGGATATCGCACATAGACCAGAATGTAAGCGCATTTTTTTTTTTTTGAGAAAACAATTTTTGATTTTGTGACGATTAACTCGTCGAGGCGATAGAATTATAGTAGTTCGGCTTTTGGACCGGGTCTACTCAAATAACCCCAGCACGTTGTAATACTTAGGGATTGAATCCACATGGATCAAGTGTTGTGTTACGAATTATAGAGAATGATTAAGAAGTTAAGACAAAATAAAAGAGTTGTTTTAAATGCAATTGTAAACTAAATTAAAGCGGTAAATAGAAACGATAAATATAACAGTTTAATAAAAACGCTAGATCAGGAGAATTCGCAAGGATTCAGGGATCGAGAACAAGACAATTATTCAGGGATTTATAACTAGGAACCATCTTAAATTACAAACACGAATGTATATTCAATCCACTTTCGTGGCATCAAATATCTTTATCGAATAATCTAACTGTCGTTATGATTGTCAATAAGCTTTTCAAGGGCTCATGTTTGATTTGTTTACGAATTGGCTTAACATCAGCTTTCGTTGGTTAAGGACAATTCGCTCATCTAAAGTCCTATCCGGTTAATCCTATAAGCTTTTGGAGAATAGAATCAACCTAAGATCAAAGATAGACTTTCAATCGTTGTCGCCAATCTTAAACTCAAAAATAAATGTATAACCAATCCACTGTCGTGGTATCAATCACTTTGTCTAGAAACTTAAGATTCTAAAGCTTCTTGTGTGAACTCAAACTTCTAGACAAGCATTAACAAGTAGGTTCGATATGTTCACAAGTTTGCCTTAGCTTCTCATTGGCTAGGAATTCTTTATGTTATCAAGACACATAACACTTTTTGGATAGATTAAACCTCGATTCAAACTAAATGATCAGTTTAGTCTAAGCATAAAAACGAGGTGAAGATGACAAGATTGTCCCAATCAATTGAAAGCGATAGATGAAGATCAAATATTAATACCATATCTATGTCTAGTTCAATGATTTGAATTCCTTTGAAAACCCCCAACCTAACAAGGAGACTACTCAACCATAGATACAAAGAAAACAAGAGAAGACAAACAGAGATTCATAATCATAAGAACAAGATAACTTAAGGGTTCAGAAATCTTCCCAATAGATGTAGAATCAAGGATGAATCTTCTCCAAAGCTTCCAAGATGATATATATGAGAGAGTTTTACAAGTTTTTCACTCTCTCTATAGAGAGAATGAGTTACAAAACGAGCATGGCCGAAACAATGGCCGAAAATTCGATTAAATACCTCTGAAAACGCGTTAAAAACAAATATCTAAAACAGGTCGGCAAGCTCCGATCGATCGATCTAGGTCTGCACAGGTCGATCTGGGTGTGGATCGGTCGATACTGGGTGCCATGGTCGATCTTAAAGTTTCCCGCAAAAGTGGATCGATCGATCCTAGAGGTGGATCGATCGCTCCTATCTTCAGAAGCTTATTTCTCCATCGCTTGTGGCGATTGCTCTTGATAAAAGCGGGCATAACCTTTAAACCACAGATGATAATGACATGAAACCAGTCCCAGATGAAAGCTAACTCAAAGGACTATCTTGTGTCCAAAAATCATCGAAATCCGGTATAGGGAAGACAATCAACGAATACAACTTTGGCCTGCATGTCACATATCTTGAAAGCTACGTTTGTAAATCAACACATAAAAACTTCACAAAAGTCTAAAAGACTCTAAATAAATATAAAATACATATATAAACATACCAAAACAATGGTTAAAAACCATTAAAACCGAAATATATCAAAATTATATAACAAACAAAATCTGAAGCTTATAATATTATCTCATATATTTGTGTTGCAATTTTCTTCACAAACATCAAAACCTCCTCTATTTATATGTTTTCTCTTTCTTCTTCTATTTATAAATCTTCCGAAGTAGATTTCACTTCATGTCCTTTTTCATAGGATACCAAAACAATACCGAGAAGTCGGAGTGATTGGGAAAACTAGAGAGCTAGACTATATATATAGTCTATATAGCTTAAATGGTAACCAAACTAACTTGGAGAAAATTTTCAAAAGTATTGGGACCATTTACCAAACCAAACCCCATCAACTTTTCTTGATTCTTTCCTTTTGTCCCCATACCATTTAATTTTGTAAAGTCGTTACGTTACTATTCCGATTGATCCAATTTACGATTAATAAATGTTTAGCTCTTTTGGTCAGTTTTGATGTAAGACATGAAGAAAGGGAAGCTTTGCACGGTTTAGCTTTTTAAAGTTTTGTAGGATTTAATTATTAGCAAAATTAGTAAAAGGACTAAATATTCTCTATCTTTGTGGAACTAGACTTTTTGTTAATTAGACTTTATTAATTACAAAAATAACCTTCTAAATTAATCCCTAATTATTTTTTTTGGATAAATACAAAATGGCTTCTACTTAGATAATATCAATCATCGTAGGCATATGTGTTTTTTGGATTATACCCAATCATCGTCATCTCTGTTGTACGGCTGATCTATTCACATACAAAAAAAAATCTAACATCTTATTATATAAGCAGAATGCGTTTAACGTGAGCATATTAGCGTAGTGATAACTTCATTAGATTTTGCGGTCATTCTTGTCTTAAATTGTGACACATGTTAAAGAGATAACTTATAAGAATTCGACACGTGTTAACTTTCTGATAATAGTAATTTCTATATAAATATATAATATATAATTTTCCGTTTTTAAAAAAGCTCACAATAATAAAAAATACAACTTAATGGTAATTTTCTATATAAAATTGTGACACGTGTCAAAGAGATAACTTATAAGAATTCGACATGTGTCAACTTTCTGATAATAGTACTTTTTTATATAAAAAAAAATATAATATATAATTTTCCGTTTTTAAAAAAGCTCACAAAAATAAAAAATTAAAAAGCTCACAATAAAATAAAAAAATAAAATACAACTTAATAGTATTTTTATTTATAAAAAATGTATAATAGACAAAAATGTCAATAGCATAAAAAATAATGTTAGTTAAAACATTAAAAAAAAATCCTAAAGTTATTAAAAAATCAAAATTTTAATTTAAAATTCTTAATTTTACAAATAAATATTATAGTGGTTTGGTAATAAATACCACAATAATGGTTATTTTCTATACAAAAATGTATAACAAATAATAAATTAATTTTTATCAGGTTTAGTAAAAATGTCAATAGGAGAAGATATGACAATTAAAACATGAAAAAAACGAAAAAGTTTTTTAAAAAATCCAAAAATTGTAATTCAAAATTGTTAATTTTACAAATTAATATTATAGTCATTTGGTAATAAATACCATAATAATGGTTATTTTTTATATTTAAAATGTATAATAGATAATAAATTAAGATTTTTGTCAGTTTTACCAAAAATATCAATAGCAGTAAAAAATGTCAGTTAAAACCGAAAAAGTTATTAAAAAAAAATCCAAAAATTGTTGTTCGAAATTGTTAATTTTACAAATTAATATTATAGTAGTTTGGTAATAAATACTATGATAATGGTAATTATATATATAAAAATGTACATTATATAATAATAGCCCTGACATTCGGGTATTCGGATAGGTTCCATTCGGTTCCGGTTCCATTCGATTCTGATCTTTAGGATCCATATGGGAACCGGACGCCAATCGGTTAGGTTCCGGTTCGGATCTCATTTGGTTCGGTTAGGTTCGGAGAGAGAGTGGATTGGGTTTCGACAAGAGAGGAGAGAGAAAAGTGCGTTGTGAGTGGATGTGATCTCGTGGAGGGAACGGAGGATAAGAGGCGAAATCTGGGTCGATTCTGATTCTCAATCCGTTCCGTTTGGAATGTTCTCACAGATTACGAGCGCCTTGCTGATTTCATCCCCAATCTCGTTTATAGGTAGGTGCTTTACTCAGTAATTCCCACTTTTTTATTCTTTCAGATTCTTATCATTTTGTGTGATTATCTACAGATTCTTGAACAAAGCCTTCAGCTTTCCCAAGAAGCTCATCAACGTCTTTCTTTAGCTCTCTGACTTCCAAAGCAAGTGCAGAACATTGTTTTGTTTGGATGTTAAACTCGTAGAAGTGTCCAATAGCTGTAAGAGCAATCCATCCAAATACAAAGAAAATGTTATCTACAATTGTCTATGGAAAAGTCTGCAAGCTTGATAAACCTTGCACCGTGGACGAAGTTCATCTTCGTAGATTTGATGGTCTATCGGTAAGTAATTGGTTCCAAAACTTTCTATACATTAAAAAAACGTTTTCCATTTTGTGGTTATTAATCAAGGGTTTATTTCTTGGATGAAGGAAAATGGAGGTGTCCACCGTTGCGCTGTTGCTAGTATAACAGTTAAAGCTCCTATTTGTGAAGTTTGGAAAGTTCTAACATCTTAGGAGAGTCTTCCAGAGTAAGTAATTTATCAATTTCGATATTCACTTTTCTGACCTTGAGGAGGATTTCGTTGTCAATCTTACTTCTGTGTCAGTCTTTTTTAAATATTGGTGTTGAGTTGGCTTATATATATATATATATATATATATATATATCTCTTGTTCATCTGCGTTTTATTGTTTATGAATCCATCAGGATAGTTCCAAATTTGGCAATCAGTAAGATTTTGTCACGCGAAAACGATAAAGTCCGAATACTTCAGGTATGAGCATTCTCATCCACGGTAACCTTTTAATCAAATTTGGAAAGGATTAGATGCATACAATGGAAAATATATGACATGAAGAGATGGACTTGGGTTCGTCCCTTATCTGTGGATGTGAGGCTGCGCCCAAATATGAACTCATAATTTGCTCTTCCATGATTCAGAAAGGCTCTGCATTTAGTCCCGTCTTGACTGACACTGGCCAAAGCCAAGGTTTCTATCTTGGTTTCAATAAATTCTATAACTAAACCTGATTCTGTTTGCAGGAAGGATGCAAAGGCCTGCTTTAGATGGTGCTTCATGCGAGAGCTATTTTCGATTTGCATGAGATTCGTGAGCAAGAAATCAGATTTGAGCAGGCTGAAGGAGATTTTGACACGCTTGAAGGGAAATGGATTTTTTGAACACCAAAAATGATATAAAAGTAGGATCTGAACGATATGTGATTTGGTATATAGTTTATTCATGTTTCAAGGGGAATCAAACAATAAAAATCATAGTTATTCAGCTGTGAAAGCCTTGGTGAACAAGTAAAAGTCGTCTGTTTCTTGTACAAATACATTATTGAAATAAATAGAAAGGCTGAGAATGTCGTGTTCTTCACATCACACAAAACAAATCAATCAAAGAGTTAATTAAAAAGAGTCGCGAGATAAATGATCTTATGTTCGTCCACAAGCACATGAATTGTTGTTTTTTTGCCTTCAAAGCATCAAACAAAAACTAAACACAAAGCAACATCACAAGCATACATTATTATTGTTTTGGTGACAGCATCAAACAAAAACTAAACACAAACTTTTCATCTGAATTCATTATTTGAGTCTATGACTTCGAATCATCCTTTCCCGCATTCAAAATCTGCAAAAACTGAAAAACCCGAAAGCGTGAAATCAAAGAAGAGAAAACACAAGAACAAAATGATGATGATGAAGTATAAGATTTTGTTTCTTACTTTTTTATGCCGATCCTCCGCAGCTTTTTTTAACGTACCATCATAATAATAACCTTAATACCAAAAAAAAAAAAAGAAAAAAAAAAGAGAAGAAAATCACAAGGCTGATTTAATTCGTAATTCGACTCGACCGAGTACATATATAAGGAAATGGAAATCTCTCTCTCCCTCTACATACCACAGCCACATCCCGCAGCGAATGATAGAAGTCGACCTACGTTGTACGCGACAGAGCCTCCAGATCCCTCCAATACTACTATCACAGATGACAAAAACAAAAACAAAAAGAAACAAAATAATCAAAATCAAAGTCAAAATTTTCATCGAAACCCCACGCTCGTGATTTTTATACAGAATTCATGCGAACTCAGATAACTTTACCGTTGCCAAAATTAGGGCGTGAAGAGAAATTGCGGCGAGACACAACCGATCTCCCTCCGCGAGTCACCCGCTCAATAACAGATCTCAGATTCCGCGGCATGGTAGAAAATTTAGGGTTCGTCTCTCATTTGTGATTTCCTATCGTCTCCAGAGGGGGAATATATGGTTACTTCCGACTTTAAATATAAATTTACTTCAAATATAATTTTTTTTCCTACCACAATATTAATTGAAACTATGTTAAGAATAATATAAAACTATATGCATCATTTTCTAAATTTAAAATACATTTTTCTAAACGACATATTTTTTAATAAAAAAATGATGCACATAGTCTTGAATTGTATTTTTTTTGTGAATGAACAAATAAAATTAAAAAATAAATAAATAATTTAATTTAGTATTTCCTATAATCCATAAAATAAATAAATTAAACACTAATATAAAAATTTCTAAAAATATAATAATATTTTAAAAAACATTATTACATTTTCATAAATTATCTACGTTATCTATTTGTGTAAAGCAAACCACCAAAAATCAACGCATTTTGATTCATTTAATAGTCATTTCTTTATATAAACACTAATAGTCATTTCTTTTATATAAACCTTTGAATCGGAAAAGTTAGTAATAATGGAATATCAAGTTGATCTAATGACATGTATCTTGATATTTCCAGAAAATCCGACTTAGTTTTCTTTTTTATTATTGATAGTAATATGTTTATTTTACTATTTCCTTTTATGTGATAACAATCTATTTAGTTGACCATTTTTTTTTAACTTACTATTTATTTTATTTTTTGATTTTGATAACAATTTTGTTATATTTTTTTAAAAATTTTAAATAGTCTAACTTCATTATTTTTTTGTTTCATGTATAAGAAACATATTAAAATACATTTTTAAAAATAACTCTTATAGATTCTTTGAATTCCGCATCTTTTTGTTTCATGTATATGACACATATAAAAAATATATAATACATAACTATAGCAGATAACATGTATATTTATTAATAAATCCATGGTAACATAAATAATGTTATTAATAAAATAAAATAAAATAAAGCAATAAATAAACATTATAAAAGTACTCAATTCTTTCTCTCTTTTGAAATAAAGTAATAAATAAAGCTTTCAATTCAGCTACTTAAATTTTTTTTTGTCTCTTTTGAATATCACTAATGGGCTCTTCACGTTCTTGCCGTTTTTTCTCACATCCATCCTTTTCCAAACTTGTCTAAACAACATAAATATATATATATATATATTAATATACCTTATATCTGATATATAAATCCATGTATATGAATATAAATACCTTTATTTTGCTGCTCTGAATTTTTGTAACAGCAAAACTTTTATACGATGCATCAAAGTCGTAATTTTTTTACTTTAATTTGGAACACGTAAGTTTTACCAATAACTGGTCGTACACATGTAGGTACACTTTCCAAACTCGTTTCGCCCAAATTATCTTCGACCTATATCAACTATGATCAACATATATAATTGCTAAAATTCTTATCATATAGAGGTCTATGTATGTATTAATAATACTTACGTCTTCCGTAATTGTTCATCAAATATCACAAAAGTTGCAGAATCGTTTCCATCTTCAACAATTACTTCAATCTTAAATCTGAAAAAGATAGTATATGTCAGTATCCACAATTTTAAAACTTTTTTAAAACTTCATTAATATTGCAAATATGAAATTTTATCTTTTTGACATAAAAAAAATTACCTTAAAACTCCAATTGCTTGTGTTTTATCATACTTTTTGCATAAAAGTGACGTTTCTGTCTTTATTATTTTTATGGAGTAAACTGAACATAATATGTAGTTCTATCCATTACGCAAAACAATATCGGTGATAGTTGCTTCACATATAAATTTTTTTTCCTGTCAATATATTAATCGAAACTACGTTAGAAATTATATATAACAAATATATATATATATATATATGTATTTTTGTCTATTAACTCATAATTATCCAATGAAATATATTCCCAAATAGCATTAATGGATTATTGATCTTCTTTAAGTTTATCTTGCTGAATCTTACTCTCAAAATTAACTGAACAACCGCCATTATACTCCAAACTAATATAAAAACTAAAAAATTAGTTTATTTTTTATTTGATTGTAAATCTAACGATAATAATAATAATAATAATAATAATAATAATAATAATAATAATAATAATAATAATAACAATAATAATAATAATAATAATAATAACAATAATAATAACAATAATAATAACAATAATAATAATAACAATAACAATAACAATAACAATAATAATAATAATAATAATAATAATAATAATAATAATAATAATAATAATAATAATAATAATAATAATAATAATAATAACAATAATAATAATAATAAAGAAGAAGAATTTAAATACTTTTTTTCTAAATTGAGTAACTAACTCTGACTGATGATTCAATAAAACTTAGTGGAAGAATATGCTGATAAAAAAATTTCTCCTCGAAATATCTTAAGTAAAACACTTGTCATAATGGGAACAGTGTTATTATTTTCCACCACACGATATTTGTTTTCAAATAATTCAGCTTGTTCCACCCATATTGTAACATGTATTTCAACTTCACTATAAAATTAAGAAAAACATGTTATCTTTAATTAATTTGAAAGACATAATGTGACTGTAAAACTTATTTCTCTATTAATTTGACAGATATGATGTAATTGAAAAAACTCACCTTTCTATTAAGAGAGTCAAGTCCACTTCTCTCAGTGTGAGATTGGTTTGACTACGTACATCACTTTTGCCGAGCTTAACGATGTATCCAATTACATATATTAAAAAATATATTAGATTTACATTAACACATATTTAATATTTAATATTAAATTTTGGAGATCTTACCGTATAATTTTTCTGTAACATTTAGCAATTTGATCAATTCTTGATAATTTTGAAGCCGAAATTTTTCTTCTGGAATCCGACAAAATTCTTGACCAACACCTGCAATCCTTGACAAAAATTTCGAAGGAAGCGCATTACAGTATGACGATAAACATGATTTTTTTTCTAACTGATTTAAGGTAAGATGAATTTCTGAATTAATTTTTCTGATTCTTTTGATGAATAACCGAAACTAAAAGATGAATAAAAAATGATTTGTTAAGAGTCTATATTATGGTATTTATAACCAAACTACTATAATATTAATTTGTAAAATTAACTTAATATTGAATACTCTAAATTAACATAATTTACCAATTTTTGGATTTTTGAGTTTTTAAAAAAAAACATTTATGTTTCATTTTTTACTGTTATTGACATTTTTTCTTTTATTAACGAAATTGCTATACTATTAATTTGTAAAATTACCCTAATTTTGAAATATCTAAATTCTGTAATTTTACATAATTTTCTGATTTTCAGATTTTTTTTAAATTTGTTTATGTTTTAACTAACATATTTGACCGTTATTCACATTTTTGCTTTTACTAACCAAATGCTATAATATTAATTTTTTAAATTACCATAATTTATAAAGATTTTACTTTTGTAAAATTAGCATAATTTCTGATTTTTGGATTTTTTTTAATTTTTAATATTTTAACTGACATATTTGACTGTTATTGACATTTTATCTTTTATTAACCAAATTGCTATAATATTAATTCGTAAAATTACCATAATTTTGAAAGATCTAAATTTTGTTAAATTAATATAATTTTCTGATTTTCGAATTTTTTTAATATTTTATTTATTTTAAATGATATTTTTGACTGTTATTGACATTTTTGCTTTTACTAACCCAAACTCCTATAATATTAATTTTTTAAATTATCATAATTTTTAAAGATTTTAGTTTTGTAAAATTTTACATAATTTCTGATTTTCGGATTTTTTTAATTTTTTATGTTTGAATTGACATTTTTGACTCCTATTGACATTTTTGCTTTTACTAACCAAACTAATATTAATTTGTAAAATTACCATAATTTTGAAATATCTAAATTTAGTAAAATTAGCATAAGTTCGGATTTTTTAGTTTTTAAAACTTTTTATGTTTTTATTTTATTTTTTAAATGTTTTAAATGATATTTTGACTGTCATTGATATTTTTGGTTTGGCTAACCAAACTGCTATGATATTAATTTGTAAAATTACCATAATTTTGAAAGATTTAAATTTGGTAAAATTAACATTATTTTTTTTTTATGTTTTAACTAACATTTTTGACTGTTATTGACATTTTTGTTTTGGCTAACAAACTGCTATAATATTAATTTGTAAAATTCCATAATTTTGAAAGATCTAAATTTGGTAAAATTAGCATAATTTTGGATTTTTTAGTTTTTAAAACTTTTTATGTTTTATTTTATTTTTTAAATGTTTTAAATGATATTTTTGACTGTTATTGACATTTTTGTTTTTGCTAACCAAACTGTTATAATATTAATTTATAAAATTACCATAATTTTGAAAGATCAAAATTTTGGTAAAATTAACATTATTTTTTTTGTTTTCGGATTTTTTTTTAAATTTTTTTATGTTTTAACTAACATTTTTTACTGTTATTGACATTTTTGCTTTGGCTAACCAAACTACTATAATATTAATTTTAAAATTAAAATAATTTTGAAAGATCTAAATTTGGTAAAATTATCATAATTTCGGATTTTTAGTTTTTAAAACTTTTTATGTTTTTTTTTTGTTTTTAAATGTTTTAAATGATATTTTTGAATGTTATTGACTTTTTTGCTTTTGCTAACCAAACTGTTATAATATTAATCTGTAAAATTACCGTAATTTTGAAAGATCTAAATTTGGTAAAATTAACATTATTTTTTTGTCTTCGGATTTTTTAAAAATTTTCTTTTATGTTTTAACTGATATTTTTGCTTTGGCTAACCAAACTGCTATAATATTAATTTGTAAAATTACCATAATTTTGAAAGAACTAAATTTGGCAAAATTGACATTATTTTTTTATTTTCAAATTTTTTTTAGTTTTTTATGTTTTAACTTACATTTTTGACTGTTATTGACATTTTTATGTCACAACCTTATACGACGCGTGTCACTCTAAGATGAAGCGATGACGTGTCAAAATTAATAATTATCGTGTTGACGTGTAATCTCGTTAAGCAGCGTTGGTTTATATAATAAGATTATAAATTAATAAAATAAATGCTATATATATATATTATCAAAATTTTGGACAATATATTAGCAAAGATTTTATGGAACTTTTTTATAAATATAATATATTCTATAGAATATCTCTTATAAATATTGAGTTTTTTTGTATCCATAAATATGTGATTTATTTTGATCTAATGAACCGTTATTGATTTGATTAAAATCAACCAAATCAAGCCAAATTTCATCTAAAACAGATAGTGAGGAAGACATGATAGTTGTGTACATAAAGTTAATTATGTATTAATGATTTATTGACCTAAAATATCATGTGACATTACTAACTCCAAATACTTGGATAATATTCCATTCTCCATTTATCACAAAATTTTGAAATTTGGAGATATGCCCTTTTCTGTACGCAACTATCATGTCTTTCTCACCATCTGTTTCATATGAGATTTGAATCTTAATGTTTTACCTAAAATGATTTGAATTCAGATGATATTTGGCTTGATTTAGCTTAATTCACATTAAAATATTTTTTACAAATTCTGTTAAATAATTATATATATATATATATATATTTAGCATTTATCTTGAGTTTTGTTATCCTGAAAATATAGACAGAAATAAACATTAATATTTAGCATAATATCATAACTGTTACATTATGTTAAACATATTTAAATGCTAGTAAAACTTACAAAATCATCTGCTAAAACTATTTCTAAGGATGGTCCTGTTCCTTTGTCATAGTACATAAAAGAATGGAGTATTTTTACTCTAATATACCATGAAGATTTAAACGGTTTTAAATCTTTGACCGAAGCATATCTAACGGCGATTGATATTTTTTATTTTGGGTTGTTGATATGAAGGCAAAAAGAAAGGTTTTGATGAGGTGAGAGTAGAGAAAACCTAATATATATAGGATTTTAAAATAGGCTGTAAAACAAAACAATATGGATATTAAACAAATGATTGATTACTATCGTTGAGATTTTTATCTAATCTTATGGCAATCGTAATATCTTATGACAATCGTAATAATTAAGTGGCGAATTTAAAATTAAGGAATCACCAAATATTTTTGTTAAAAAAAATCTAAGGAATATGGTAACCGAATTATTGATAACAGTATTCTTGTAGTATACGTTTTAAATCTCGTAACAAATAATAAGAAATGTGATAACCAAATTTTAGAATATTAACAAATATTTCCAAATTAAAACTGAATATTTAATATAGATATAAATATGTATTAATTCGGTTCCCAAAAACTTATTGAATTAATTCAATTCCCATAAACTCACCAATGCCATAAATCTTATAATATCCTTTTTTAAATCTCGTAACAAATAATAAAAAATATGGTAACCGAATTTTTGATTTTAACAAATACTTCCTATTTAAAATCAAATATTAAATATAGATATAAATATGAATTAATTTGGTTTCCATAATTTGGTTTCCCCGAATTTCAAAACCAATATTCCATAAATCCTAAACGTATTTCTTAAATGTAAAGTGTTTAATTTTACAAAATTAATATTGCCAAAATCCTATAATCGAAAATTTAATATTGGATATCTCTGATTTTTTGAGAATAATAAGGATTAGTTTAATATCTTTTTATGGTTACAGAATCTCGACAACTTGTTACAGATATAAATATGAATTAATTTGGTTTACTTAAACATATCAAAATCAAAATCTTCTAAAATCTTTTTTAAATCTCCTAACAAATAATAAAAAATATTGTAACCAAATTTTAGAATACTAACAAATATTTCCTATTTAAAATCAAATATTAAATATAAATATAAATATGAATTAATTTGGTTTCCATAATTTGGTTTACCCAAATTTTAAAACATAATATTCCATAAATCCTAAACGTATTTTTCAAATGTAAAGTGATTAATTTGGTTTCCATAAACATGTCAAAATCGAAATCTTCTAATATCTTTTTAAATTCTCGAATCCCTTAAAATTTGTGGCAACCGATTTGTATGCATTGATGATTTTAATAAATATTTTTTTCCATAAATATTCAAATCGAAAATTTAACTTTTAAAGAATTCCATTTTTAAAACGAATGATAATGAATAAGAATAAAATAACCTCAATGAGATTTATTTAATTGTTCTTAAATCTAATGGCAATTACATGTAATTTTTTACACTTTATGAGGTTTATTCATAAGTGTACTCCCCAAATAATATATAGGGGATACATCCTCTATATATTTAACAAAATAACCTTATGTTTACATAGAATATTACATCAGTGTCATGCTTATGTGCTATCGTTAGAGTGATTCTCAGGAAATATATGTTATAGGACATTAATTACTAGACTAATTACATAATATGTCATTAGATCAATCATATATAAACTATATTTTAAAGATTATAATCTTACCTAAATTAGCTATATTTATTTATGGAAAATCGAATAAGTAAATATTCCATAAAATTAATTTTTTTCTTTCCTAAATTTGATTAAATCGATTAAGTAAATATTTCGTATAATGATAGCTGATTTTATTGTTTGGTTTTAAAAATTTTATTTTAAAAAGATATTATTTTAACTAAATAATTAATTAGTAGCATAAATATGTAAAAACCTTAATTTTAAATTTCAATTATTTATACAATAATATACTATCAAAATATTTAGAATTTTTTATTTAATTTATTAATTTTCTAAAAAATATTATAAACATCTTATCCCGCGTATAATGCGAGAATTACCTAGTGCATATTTAAAACAATAAATAATTGTTGTGAAAAATACATATTGATCTCGCCTGGATAGATTCGCCGATGAAACCGGCGACTTGGCCGGAAGTTCTGTATTGGATAAGGTCTTGTACGTCACTTGCATACTATTCACCGTCGGATCCAAATATTCCTCTGTAAGGATCTGGATTTATGGCGTGATGAACTCCGCTCTGTTACAAAGTTGATGATTTATGGTATGTTGAGCTCCATTTAGTATATTTCATAATAATTAAGATTATACCTACAAATGAAAAATATGCAGCCAAAACTATTCTGGAAACTATTCTGAAAAATTCTGCAGCCAAAAAAAACAGTTATGCTATTAGATGGTGTAGATTAGAGCAATTCTTAGATAGCAAGCACTAGCTCCCGGCGCGGCTTCATAAAAAGCAATCAAAAATAAGAGGGAAAAGAACCTAAACGACGTTGAAATTCCAGTTGGACTGTTCAGTGGCAGCTGCGTTTCCATGATAAGAGTTCCTAAGAGAAACGATGTCGTTACATCCTGTATACAGCCTAGCCATCATCATCGCCAGTTCATTCGCCTTCGTACCCGAATTCGTGAAAAACACCACCTGCATAATAAACACAGTTATATGCCTCTTTGCCTTGTTGGTGAAGTCATTGATCAACCCTAATACAAGAAAAACCTTTATTACACAACTCAAAAGTATTTTTTATTTGGGAAAATTAGCTAAAAGGGCTAAATATTCTCTATCTTTGTGAAACTAAACTTTTTGTTAATTAGGCTTTATTAATTACAATTTGTAATTTACAAAAATAACCTTATAAATTTGTCCCTAATTGTTTTTGGAGTATCAATCATCGTTGGTATATGTGTTTTTTGGATTATACCCAATCATCGCCATCTCTGTTGTACGGCTGATCTATTCACATATAAAGAAAATATAAAATCTTATTATATAAACCGGAATGCGTTTAACGTGAACGTGACACGTGTCAAAGTGATAACTCATTAGGTTTGACATTTGTAATTGCTAATCTTAGATTGTGACACATATCAAAGAGATAACTTATAAGAATTCGACACGTGTTAACTTTCTGATAATAGTAATTTCTATATAAATATATAATATATAATTTTCCGTTTTTAAAAAAGCTCACAATAATAAAAAAATACAACTTAATGGTAATTTTCTATATAAAATTGTGACACGTGTCAAAGAGATAACTTATAAGAATTCGACATGTGTCAACTTTCTGATAATAGTACTTTTTTATATAAAAAAAAATATAATATATAATTTTCCGTTTTTAAAAAAGCTCACAAAAATAAAAATACAATATAATGGTAATTTTCTGTATAAAACTATATAATAGACAAAAATGTCAATAGCAGAAAAAATGTCAGTTAAAACATTAAAGAAAATTCAAAAAAGCTATTTAAAAATTCAAAAATTGTAATTCAAAATTGTTAATTTTACAAATTAATATTATAGTCGTTTTGTAATAAATATCATAATAATGGTAATTTTTTATATTACAAATATATAATAGATAATAAATTAAGATTTTTGTCAGTTTTAGCAAAAATGTCAATAGCAGAAAAAAGAAATGTCAGTTAAAACATGAAAAAAACGAAAAAGATATTAAAAAAAATCAAAAAAATGTAATTCAAAATTGTTAATTTTACAAATTAATATTATAGTCATTTGGTAATAAATACCATAATAATGGTAATTTTCTATATTAAAAATGTATAGTAGATAATAAATTAAGATTTTTGTCAGTTATAAAAATGTCAATAGCAGGAAAAAATTGTAAGTTAAAACTTGAAAAAAAAAACCGATAAAGTTAAAAAAAAATCTAAAATTATAATTTAAAATTGTTAATTTACAAATTAATAATATAGTCGTTTGGTAATAAATACCATAATAATGGTAATTTCTATATTTAAAATCTATAATAGATAATAAATTAAGATTTTTGTCAGTTTTAGCAAAAATTTCAATAGTAGGAAAAATGTCAGTTGAAACATAAAAAATCCGAAAAAAGTTTTTAAAAAATCCAAAAATTGTTATTCAAAACTGTTAATTTTACAAATTAGTATTATATTAATTTGGAAATAAATACCATGATAATGGTAATTATATATATATATATATATATGTAATTAGCAGAAATGTGAATAACAGGAAAAAAAATGTCAGTTAAAATATTTTTTGAAAAATTCAAAAATATTAATTCTAATTTTTTTATTTTATTAATATATATTATAATATTTTGGTAATAAATATCATAGTAATGGTAATTTGCTATATAAAAAAATATAATAAATAACATTAAAATTTTATTAGTTTTAGCAAAAATATCAATAACAGAAAAAATGACAGTTAAAACATGAAAAAAAAAAGTTTTAAAAAAAATTTGAAAATTGTAATTCAAAATTTTTACTTCTACAAATTAATATTATAGTAGTTTCGTAATACAAACCATAATAATAGTAATTTTCTATATAAAGAAGGTATAATAGATAATAAATTAATATTTTGTCAGTTTTAGCAAAAATGTCAATAGCAGAAAAAATGTTAGTTACAACACTTCAAAAATCCGAAAAGTTTAATAAAAGTTCCAAAAATTGTAATTCAAATTTGTTAATTTTACAAATAAATATTATTGTAGTTTGGTAATAAAAACTATAGTAATGGAGTTGATCTCAATTTGGGATTTAGGGATTTAGGTTCGAATTTAGGAAAGAAAGAGAGAATCGATACGCAAATTGACTGAGTGAAACAAAAGAAGAAAAGAAGAAAAGAAGAAAATATGCTAGGGATTTGGCAAAAGAGTGATTTAGGGATTTGGACTCGGTGGGCAAAAGTATAAAGTGAAACGAAGAAGAAGAAACGATGGGCAAATTGAGATTTAAGGGATTTGGCAAAATTTCTACATATTTTAGGCTTATCCCAAAAAAAAAACTGAAAACAAAAATTTAAATCAAACTATTATACATTCTTAATTATAATTACAAGGGTATAGTTGATTTTTAATTAATATAAAGGTTAAATTACAAAATTAACTACAAAAAGGTTTAGAACCACAAACATAGGGTATATTTGTCCCTTTTCGCTAATTCTCCCTAATTATTATTGGTCCCTATATGAGTAGTAGATTGCATAAAAAAGGGTTTGTTGAAGCGTCGTTCGAGCCCAAAATCGCATGTGAATCGATCAGTCTTCGAACTTTGTCTATGAGGATAGATTTATTTATTCTTTTATGATGATAAGTTATACTGAGTTTGGGTGAATCTGCATTTAGGACGGTCGTTGGCATTGTTGGTCTTGGGTCTTATCATCTTCAACGTTTGTACGGTTCTTTCACTTTTCGAAAGCCCATCCCCTATATTATTTGGGGAGTATATTTATAAATAAACATTGAAAAGTGTAAATATTTTCATCACATTGCCATTACATCAGAAAACACATTTTAATCTCTTATTAAAGATATTTTAGTCATTATTTATTATGTGATCATTTAATTAAAATCAAAGATTTTTTAAGGAAATTAGATCAAATATATCAAGATTTACCTAAATATCCTGAACTATCGATATTTCCTTAAATATTCCATTAATTATTTATCTAAACCACATATTGAATCTTCTATAATTATTATAGAGATTTTAGGGAAAAATCACTTTTAATAAATAACAAATTTCAAAATAACATATAGTGCATAAATTTTTAACTATCTTTATGTTTTTTTTTTTTTATAAATTAATCAATTTTTTTTCTTAAAAAGATATTATAATTGATAATGTCAATGAACATGTGAATATCGTTAAATATTTTATTTACAAACCTAAAACCTGCATTACATGTTTATCTTTTTCTTGATTGTAATATGATATCATATATTTTTGAAAAGTAAAACTCCATGTCTTTCTTTTCATAATTCATATATGATCTAAAATAAGTGAAAGGCTGCCTCTGGCCTGGTTGAGAGACCAGCTTGGTCGAGTTATGATGATAAGAAGTTAAATGAAATTATGCAGCATCAACATCAAAATTGCCTTTTTATTCTGAAACCAATGAAATTGTAATGTATATACAAACCCATGAAAGATAAAAACAAAAACCTAAATCAGTGGCTAAGAACGTGAATGCTTTTGTTTCTTACTGAGTTCAAATATTGAAGCAAAGAAGAGAGTTTCGAAGGAAACCTTTACTTTGATGGTGAAGAATAAATTCTAAACCTAAACTCTTCTATAATCTCTAGAAAATGGCAAGAGTGAATCTTTGCTATCGATAATCTCCGTGTGAATCTCAATGTGTTTTGCTTCCCCCTGTCAAAAAAAAAGAATCAACTTTCGTCGAGACTGAGCCCAAGTTAATCCGTTCGCTCTAAGCTCTCTTGTCCCGGGTTTTGTATGCACGCGAATAGATCTCTGTTTTTATCCTCCGAGTGATTTCTGCTTGTAACCGTTTTTGATCCTATCGTAAAGCTTCTCCTTAGTTTTACGCTTCTTGTCCATTTTCAATCGGTATCTTTCTTCACGTTCCCTCTCGTAAACGCCTTTCCAGTGTACTTCTCCGGTTAATGGCCATAGCCATCTTTCTCTTGGATGGTCTTTATCATCTGCAGCTTCTGCTAAGTCTTCGTCCATGCTTTTCAGTAAAGTGAAGTTAAAGTACTTCGCCCACATTAAACCTTTTCGTTGTGGTAATGGATGTTGTTCCTCGAGTGAGCCATCTCTTGGGTTTATGTAAACCATCTTTCTCCCACTGTGATATGCCCAGACATTAACCAACAGTTCCAGAACCCGGCAGTAACAATGCTTTCTCTACTTATTGTTGAAAAAAAGAATCATAACAATCAGAAATTTGTGAATATTGGAGATCAAAGTCAAGAAGTAAGAAACTGGGATTTTTACCTCGAGTATTGATGAAGCCAATGAGCAACTTTTGGAGTCGTTAGTATTGTTGTGCAGAGCATCTAGAGACTCCGAGAACATCCTGTGATTGCGGTTTAAACTGGGGAGGTGAGTTTGGGGAAATGGTGGATGTTTTGGAGAATATGTGGGAATAATATTTACCTTGAGAACATGACAAACTCAAGGAAAGACGGAGTTGGCATCACCCAATTGTGGAGAGAAGACCAGTGATGACCATCTTCAGGCATGGGTGGAAGCGCTTCAATGTGTTCTGGTAACCCATACATATGCCGGAACGCATCTTCAAAAGTGGTTCTGCATCAATTTAAAACACGAGAAACCGATGTGAGCTCAACTATCCGAATATCAATATACAAAGAAATTAAATAGAAGTGAATTCCCATAACGAGAAATCGCCATTGTCATCATAAATTATGGTTAGTTTATGTACAGTATGTGTCATGTAAAGATATGGGTTAGTTCAATATTATGCAACTGTATATTTTCCTTGCCACTATCAGCATATATTATGTAACAGTTAAAGCGGAGGAGGAGTACCTGCAGTTTCCTTGGTTAAGGATATCGCACATAGACCAGAATGTAAGCGCATTTTTACTTCCATACGAGTCACCATCAATGTCTAATCTTGTCCAGAAGTAAACAATCTCCCCCTTCGTTTCTTGTTGTATAATGTTTTCCAGAGACTCTTCAGCTTTAGATGATAACGAGACCTGTCTCCACAACAAAAGTGTAATCAAACAGTGTCGAACAATGGAAGTAATTATGTAAAGCTAGATATGTGCCTTTTCAAAAAAAAGCCTTCAAGTAATTCAAATAGAGTGATACTTATAAGCTGTAACTTTGTAAATTAGATATCAACAACCCTACTTTTAAAGAACTACCTTCCTACCAGCAGCACGCCATGACTGAAATCCAATCCAAGGTCTCATGTGAATGCTATCAACTTTATTTGCGACAGAAAACATTCCTCCAATTTCACAAAGGATATCTCGATAATAGGTATCATTAAGTAGAGCTAATCGGTCTGCTGCATCTACATCGTCTGAGCTTAGCCTTCGATCTTTGCTGGACTAAAGTGAAGATATGGACAAAAATCAAAACCAGCAATATTATTAAGCACAAGTTTAACCTTAATACTTTATGTAGATTTGATAACTGTCGGTTGGAACATCACAAACCAATAGAGAAGCTTACCAGGCTCAAACCACGGTACAGAGAGCCATGATGCAGAAAGGGCCACGCCCCAGCTCCATCGTAAATCTCATAAATACATAAAGGCTGGCCAGTTCGTTCTAGCTCTCCTTCATCCCGTTCATTCACTTCAAATTTTAGCTTCTCCGATTTGCGAGCATTCCGGTATATCTCCTCCCAATCCTCAACATCTCTTTCCATTCTGTCCTCTAGCTACATATCAGACAAAGAAGAGATAATTTAATATACCAGACCAATGCAGCTCAACAAGACTCACAGAAAAATGACTAGGGAGAACCTAGAAATATGTCTGATGGCAGCAAAATTTGATACCTCCTCAGATTCTACTTTCTCATACTCTTCAGCTCCCTCGATCTCTTCAAGAACATCCCAGTCTAATTTGGAAGGAAACTCATCGGAAACAAATAGGGTATTATTGTCAGCAAGGTTTGTTGACTCAATAACACCCATGAACTTCTCTTCGACTTGGAAAATAATTCCAGATTTTCCAATGGAAGCATAAGTGGAGTCCTGGATGACGCTTTCTGGCTGCTCTATTTCGCTCCTGAAGAGACTCCACTCCCATTCTGCCGCGTGAAGTTGAGAAATAGAACCTGGCAAGAAAGTATCAGATGGAAAATGGAGTATGTTCTCCACAAGCCGTGCATAACCAGTTATGCATTCTGTTGCCATCAAGTTCTTAGTTAAGAGTCTTCCTGAAGAAGCAATTGTTTGAGCAAATTTAGAGAGTCTTCCATCTGATATCAAGGGTGAAAAAGCCTTCAACAATGCATCAGGATCGTCTCTTCGAAAAAATATTCCATGAACTTCATCGGCCATCTGCAGTTAAAGGTCCGCGAAATAAGCAAACAACGTATTTGGCATTGTCTGATAATTAGGAAATTATTAACTTCAGTGTACTCACATATTTTTTCATGACAGGAAAGTCAGGTGTTATGATTAGGATGCCAAAGCTCATAGCTCGCACAATTAATGGAGGAAAATTTTGTTCCTCTTGGGACGACGCATAAACAAGAATATCAGCCATCAGTAGAACTCTATTCACATCCTCGTTCAAACCAAAATGCCGAACAGTGCCTTCGGTCAATCCGAGCCTCGACGCAACCTCCTGCATTTATGTATTAACACACAATTATGTCTTCAGTATACAATCTCAACCAATACTAATCACACACAACCGAATCAAATCGTCCGAGGATATTCTTTCCCTGAAAAAATATAATGTGTTTTAAGTAGCAGGGCCTGAATCATATAGTATTCACATGGATTCAAGCCTTATGATAACAAAATTACTATCAAATGAGCAAGCAATATGAAGTTGAATTAAGAGAAGTTTAGAAGAAGTTATTATGCATGCACGACTTAAAGTTTTTAGCACAAGACCAATGAGCATCTGTGGATTGCATTGATTACGGAAATTATATTTCCTAATCATCTAGGAAGGATAAGATATGATTAAAGCCTACCAAAAAGTTTCTTACCTGTACAGCATCACTCTGTCCTTTGGTTGAATTACCATATAGAAAAACAAACTTAAAGGAACCGCTGGTATCTTTTCTCCTCCCATATCGTGTTAAAAGTGGTCCCAACATGTGCATTGCCACGGCATTATCCCAAGAAAACTCATCATAAAAGAAGGAGCTCCCAAGCACCAAGATGATCACGTCATCCTCGCCAAATTCGTTAATCTCCCTTAGTTTTTGTTTTGTATGGGATTCACTGTAGCTTTCCGCAGCCCAAACATCAACGACAGATTCCGGAATCACAATGAAGTTCCCATCATCAAGAACGCTATGCAACATCTGAACAAATAATAAGATCTTAGGTCAACACAAAACGCACACTTTCGTACCCTTGTAGTGGTAATGTAAGCTAATTGCGGACAGGAATCTACCGGTAGGGTAAACTGTGGAAAGACAACCACATCTGCTCTCGCAAAAGCACTTCTCCAGTGGGAGATAAGGGAATTCTGGCCCATCCTTTGGTAAACAGGCAGCCGATTTGCAAGAATATCTTCATGAATTATCCATACAAGTGGTACTGAACGAAATGGCTCCTGCATAAGGCTGCATAAAATTTTTATCATCATAGATTCTTAACCACAGAAGTAACTGTCAAAATTCTGAAAAGCCCAACAGCTTGTTACTTTTCCACATCTTAGGCAGCAACAGCCAGTATAAGTATGCAATACAAAAGGTCACTCTGATAGCAGGCAGCTAATCAAACTTAATTTACCCACCTTGAAATGGCTTCTTTTGCTTCAAGAGAATCAGCAATAACACCTTCAAAACTGCAGAAGATGAATCACTGTAAATTTATCCAGGTGGAGTGGAGAAACAAAAAAAATATTTAATAAAGCAACTGAGAATCATCTAATTTGAAAATATGGCCAGGAAAAGAACAAGAAAGTTTTCAAAGAATTATTATACACATACATTGTCCAATCAGTGTTCCCTGAAACCAAAACTTTGACATGGCCAGCTAACTGTTCCCACAATGAGCGTGCTTCACCATTCTCTACGGCAAAAACCTGACAACTTTTAAGGTCACAAGCTTTTCTAAGAGATGCGGGAAATAAGACACATATACGCTTGTATCCACACTTCACTGCATATTTGTGGTGGATTAACAAATTAGAGCATCCATTCGGCTTATACCATAAATTAGAGAGAAAAATCTTCAACATGAACGCTAGAGCTGCAAGCATAAAATGCCACAAAGTTTCACCTTAAACACATAACCCAGTTTTTGAAGATTCTTCATAACTGTGACCAACATTAGCGTTCGGGGGTCTTTCTTCATATTCCCTAGTACCTGTCATTCATAATATATACAACAGATGAATGAATAGAAAGTGCACGGAGATGGAGACAGAAAGGATAATATGATATAGATCAGAAAAAAAATAAAACAGTGTTGATATACATAACAACAGTAATTTCCAAAGCTAATGGACATGACTCCTACTAGACTGAAACGACTGATTGACAATGCAAGAAATTGCAAAGTAACCGCGAACACCCCACTTTCAAGTTCAAGAATAATGTGCCAGCAGACTCCTTGACGCCTCTACAAAATAATTTAGCTTCAATTCCATACCGGCATACCCCAAGGTGCAGCATCTAAGTGAAGCACATGGCACTTTCCCATGAGCCTTATATGTCTAGTCAGGGCGTGTAGGATTGCTAACTACTATATTTTTTCTCCATGGGCTCAGACTCAACATAAAAATTTAGATCTTGATCCCATAATAAAGTCCTACCTACTTATTTAATCTTGCTGGTGGTTATCTACTTTTGCTATGATGAGAAAAAGAACATAAACCAGGGTCCACATCAAATCTTTTAAAAAGGAGATCTCAGGGAATCTTGGCCAAGAGCTCTTCCAAAACAAAACCTTTCCTAAAGTCTATTGGCAATGACCCAGCACTACTTGGAAGCTCCTCTATTAAACCTAATGAACAATGCTGCGTTTCCACAATAAAATCCTCCAAACCCAAGTATAAAGATAGAAACATCTACTATATATATCACTAGCTGTAAGAGGAGAACAGGATCCGTCTCACAGTGAACACTAGTCTACGAGTAACTCGAGTGGATCTAACAATCCTAGCACTTAAAAAAAAAAGGCCTCTTTCCATGCATATATTGAAAAATGCAAAAAAAAGTATAAAAGAACTCACGAGAGCTAGCCTTGGCGGACGAACACCGATCCTGACAGCCGAGCGCAAGAGATCAAGCCCTTCCCCTTCAATTAACGTCCTCGCAGGCACATACTTCAACGTACTCCCCAATCCAATTCGACTTCTCACCAGCCCTCCCTTCACATTCCCTTGCCAAGTAATCGAATTCTGAAGCAACAACGAAGACATAACGAACGCACAAACCGTGAACGCGACCAAAAAGTAGAGCAAACAGGTACCACGAGGCTTAAGCAACGAAATCAAGCCCTTGCGATTTAAAGATCGGGCAATGTGATGAGGTCGGTTACGCAATGAAGGCCGATCCAAACCTGAGTGAGATCGATCTCGCCTATCGCTCGAATTCCGCTTAAGACGGAATCGATCTCGAACGGAATGAAAAGATAACTCTCCGTTTCCGGCGGCGCCATTGTCATCGATCTCGAGCGAGAGAGAGTTTCTCCCCATGGAGAAGAAGAAAGCTGCTGCTTCACTGATTTGTTTCAATACGAAGAAGAAGCTTCTCTCTCTGTTTCAGGTGCCACAAAACTTCACCATGAGAGAGAGATTCAGATTGAGAATTTATTTTTGTGTACTTTTGATTTTGAGTTAGCGAATCTGTTAAGCGGAGACAGAGGTGGAGAGAGTGATTGAACCATTTTTATGTCAAACTTTTTTTTTTTTTTTTTAGTTTTAATAATATTTAAAAATTTAAAAAATATTAATATAATTTAGTTAGGACGGTGACAACAATTGATTCGTAAAAAGATGAGATTATCACGCGTTTTATCACACACAAGTCCAACTTGCTTTTCTTGAGCAGTAATTGTCACTATTAGTGATAATGAACTCACTATCTTTTTCGTAAATCTATCTAACTATGTCTCTTTCCTTTATTTTAGGTTCTTTATGCAATAAATAATACTCAGTGTAATTAAACATGGCTGTTCTAAAGCACTTCTACTAGTTTTAATAACTTCTAGATGATATTTTTAAAAAAAGAAACACAAACATGTAATTCGGGTATAGTAGATTATCCAATTTGTATTCTTATTCGTTGGAACAAAGTATCAATATCTAAATTGAATGGTTTTAGTTATTTTATCCAAATAATTCAGATTAGATACCAATAGAGTTGAGTGATCTGATCAGAAATATACATGTCTCGTGGTTGATACGATTTTTTTTTTTTGTCATATCTAGTTTTACACGCTTTGTGGCTTTTAATTGGTAATTTGTACATAATCATCTGCAATATGATAAAACGAGTATTAAAATACGTGAATCATTGAATCTTCTAACGTGTCCATTGATTACAAAACAATCAAAATTAAATGAAAAAAATATACTAAATTATTACTTATCAAATGCTTAAGCAATGAGCAATTAGATTTATACAATGTTTATTTAACTTATATAACCAATGTATAGACGGTGCAAGTGATTAAATGCAGCGGGACGGTTTTTATTTTTTGGCTTTATTTCAATAAGGCATATATATATGGTTACATCCGACTTTCTTCAAACTAAGGGAGTGCATTCTGACTTATGCCTTGAATGGTTGGTACATATCTGATGGTGTATACCAATATTTTGATAAGCAGAGGTTCGAACTGCAGTATGCAACAGACGAGGTATGCATTCACCATACATCAGTATGCCGTAGCGTACATATTTATGAATAGTAAAAATCGGACTAGTATGAACTGATACATACCAAACTAAAACCAAAATGCAAATCAAAATACAAATACAAAATATATGTCTAAAAAGATATCTTAAAAATACAAATCAAAATCTATTATTTTGATTTTTCCATAACATATGGGCAATACTTTCTCGGATGTTTGCCATATATTGTCTATCTTCTCTTTCGGCTTCATCTACCTCATTTGAATCATTTTGATCGCCTTCGATTTGCACTTCTGAAGAATCTTCAAAAAAATATGCATCTGAAAAATTTGAAACTCTAATAAAGTTGTGGAGTCTCATCGTCGCGAGAATTACTTTCTTCTGCACCTCCAAACCATATCTAGGATCATCTTGAAGAATCCTCCACTTCCTCTTCCATACTCCAAAAGTTTGTTCTATAACAGAACGTAAAGATGCATGATACCTGTTAAATAATTTTTCCTTATTCCTTGGCGGAGGACCATTGTTGAACTGTGACAAGTGATATCTCACAACCCGATTTCGTGATGATCTATATGGAGCTAGAAAACTTTGTTTGTTTGGATATCCTGAATCTACCACATAATATTTTTCTCCAAGAGGCAATGGAAATTGAGAATCACCATCTTGCGCGAGTGAGAGCAATCTTGTGTCGTGACATGAACATGGTGCTCCATTCCAAACATATGTGAATAACATATTCATATCACAAATTGCCATTATGTTGAAGTTTGTTCTATCATGACGACTCCAATACATGGCTTATAATTTTTTGACCACATTCTTTTTAATTTTTGACCATACTCTTTGTACTTGTTTTTAATGGTTTCTATTGACCAAAAAAAAAAAATTGGTCCGAGTGCGTATGGAGTGGTATGGAGATTTTAAGGTGTAGACCAAAAAACTCGGACGAATAGTGTAAATAATACGGTATGGAGTGTTGCATTTAAAGTCAGACTGGTACGCAGTATTTTTGTCCGAAGTAGTGTGGACTAGTCCGATTTTATGAATGGTGAAATAAGTGCGGACTACTCCGACTTTGGTCCGATCCGCAACGTAAGTGACAACCATTCAAGACCTTAGTATTTTAGAAGATTTGGTGGAATTTGAATATTTTAGATTTTTGATAGATTTGAATAAGTTTTTAGAAGATTTGAATAAGTTTTGTGGTTTTTAGAAGATTTGGTTATTTGTTAGAATTTTTATATAAAGAAAAGGAAAATGATAGGTGATTTGATGAGATTTTATTATTAAACTTTGGGTGATTTTGGGATACTTTAGAATTAAAAAAGAAAACTTGAATTTCACAACCTTACCCCCTTTCTCACAACGACGAAACAGCTTAACAAACGAAAACCTATGAGAGTAGAGGGTTCATCAACGACAATGATACATATTCAGCAGACACATTCTCTCATCGACTAAAACCTGCAAATAGAGGAGACGAATTGAGTTTGTCCTTTATACGTTTATCTCTTATGTGAAGTTTTATTAATCCATGAGAAATAGTCTATGAAAGTTGCGAGTCTTCCTTTATATAATAGCCCGTGTGTAGACTCTCTCTCTCTGTAATGAAAGTTACAAGTTATAGAACAAGTGGAGTAATTCAAATGTGGTTTTCAAAACTTTTCAGAACTCAGCACCAAAAAGGAACAAGAAAGCTGGAATTTTTATACACAGAGGCTGTGATTCTTTAAGCGAGTAAGTTTATACACCGATTGCACTTGGAGCTGCTATAAGAAGTTCTGAGGAGGAAGAATAGAGATGGGAAAGTTGTGATGTTTTGAATAACAGTATATTTTATATGACTTTTATAAATTATTGATTGAATAACAAGAGATTGTGAATTATTTTGAGTGATTTTACATAAATTTCAAGTTCAATAACATAGAATTTGAAAAAAAAAATTGAAAATCATCATTTGTATTAGAGTAAACTAGAAAGCCCAATAGTATAATCCATGACTAGTTCAAAAGCCCATGTAATTAGGGTTTTCAAGCAAGATAGGTTTCTATATAAATATGTGTAATGGCTCTAAGAAACGTAACATTGAGCAGGCAATTCTCCTTCTTTACCCTTTTATGATATCAATCTAAGAATCAATTTGATCTTGGTGTTACTAAATTAATTTTCCCTTTCTTTTACTTTCTTGTATCTTAATAAAGCTCCAATGAACTATTTCATTTTCAATCTTATATTTCTATCTTATTAAAGCTTTAAGACCTTGAATCCTTCTTGTTTTGGATTCTCTAACATGGTATCAGAGCGGGAGATCTATTAGGTCACTTACGCTACATATTACATATATAAGATGATCAAGAAGTTTCTGGATAAGCGAGACTATAACAGGAGGAGAGTTCAAGGTTACATCTCTTAGAGCCATTACACATATTTATATAAAAATCTATCTTGCTTGGGAACCCTTATTACATGGGCTTTTGGACTAGTTATGGATTATACTATTGGATTTTCTAGTTTACTCTAATAATTTGAATAACAAGTGATTTTAAGAAAATCTCCAAAATCTTCTAAAATACTAAGTCTAATACACCGCCTTAGAATGTACGAAGAAATAATACCATAATAAAATAACTACATTTAAAAAAAAAAAAAAGAAACCTAAAACATGCGTAGATCAGGACAATTTGAATCGATTAGCCGTAGATTTTAGTTGAACCGATGTCTTTTCATCAAAAGAATAAATGGAGGTTGTATAACAACACATCCTCATCCACACCCTTAGTTTTCCATATACTGTACCTTTGTCAATCGTTTATGTTTGAGGGTCCAGAATCGTAAGCTCTTATATAATCACATGATTTTTGTACTACTTTTCTTTTCCTTTTGTTATTATCTTCATCCGTGCAATTATTGAGAAATGCCTGTACTTTTTTTGGTTTACATCCATGTGTGTAAATACAATCACTGAACATAACATGTTATTTACTATAGTATATTTCGGATAGTAATTTTTTTTTACTTGCATGATTTTTTTTTTTCCCTTGGTTTGTACTTTGTAGTGTCCATTTGTTAGTTTTTTTTAATTACACGTATAGTCCATCCATTTGATAGTTTTTACCATTGAGATTATACATTATTGTTCATTATTTATTTGTATCTTGTTTCACATTTTTCAAAGTTTATGTACTATTCAGCCCACACTCTCCAATATGGCAGGTTTAAAACTCAAACTTTCATTCAAGTGTTAGTAGTCAATTTATTAAAATCGACGCAAGTGTTAAAATGTTAGTTCTACGTCTAAAAGAGAATGTGACAACAATCTAAAACGTTTTAATTATTAAAAAGAAATAAAAAAAAGTCAAATCCCAATATTTTAAATATTTTAATATTTTAGTATTTGAACTTAATGATATATCCATTTTTAAATATACTAGGTTCAGAAAAACAGATCCACCGTAATAACTAGTGTCGGATTTTACAATGAGCCATAAGAAGCAAATACGAAATGTAAATAGTAAAAAACACTTACCCGAATAAGCCATGCTCATTGGTCATTTCCCACCAACCAGGTTAGTACAAACTGAACCAACTGTCCCCAGTGAGTCAGATTTTTGCATTTTCATTGATCAATGAGAAAGCGACACCTGACAGATTACGTTGTCTTTTTAACTAACACCCAAACAAAGAAAGATATATACAAAAAAACATATATGTCTTATCTTATTCACTTCTCTAGATTCTCTTTTTCTTCTTCTTCCTCTTCCTCCCAACTAAGCTCTCGGAGCTCCGTCCATGGCAGCAACCTTACCTCTATCTCCGATTAGCCATCATTTGTGTGGGAGGTCTAGGTGCGGGTACAACGCTTTGACGACGCACCGGTTCTGTTCGCCTAGCTTCTTGATTTCTTCTCCTTGTTTCATTGGCTTGACCGGAATGGGCTCGGCTAGTCAGTTACGTGCTCGTCGTTCTCTGATCTGTTCCGCAGTTACGACGAATTCGCTGTTGCATGACGTCGGAGCCACCGTGGCAGTGCTCGGTGGAGCCTACGCGCTCGTCTTAAGCTTCGAGAGTCTCACCAAGCGAAACATCATTCCACAGGTCTCTTAATAATCACTTTAGCTATCCACACAATTTCTCCGATTACAATTCCGAGTTATTCGAATTCACCACTATATATTACTGCTTGTTGAATGAAGTTTCTCAAGTTTTGTTTGCAGTACTACTAATTAGAAATAAGGATGAGCCTAATAAATTTTGCTGTAATTAGTCTTTTAGTTTTGAAATTTGTATAAGAATTGGCAACACCTTACCGCAGCGCGGTAGCAAGTGGTATACCGCTCTTATTATGTATGACCAATCAGTAAAGCGGTAGTAAAACGGACAAGAGCAATGTTGTATAAAATTCCTACCGCTTTATATGTTAGAATGTTTAGGGATGAAATAGATTTTGGGGGTTTTAGGGTTGAAACCGATTTTGGGTATTAGTATTTGGTTTGATGGTTGGTTAATTGGTTTAGTTTATGGGTTATCAAACGATTTTGGTTTAATAATTTGGTTTTAGATTTTGTAATCGGTTTTAGGTTTGGGTTTTGGTTTAAAATCGATTTCTAATTGGTTTTCGTAATTCATTAACTAAACCGAAATTATATCCGAGATTTTGTATCTTAATTTACAATTTATCAATTAAACCTAGAATTTAGAAACTTAATTCTCAGATTATCAATTAAACCCACACATTGCCGATTTTACAAAGTTGGTATGCAATTGAACCGAGATTCTTAAATCGGTATTCAATTGGACCGAAACTCTAACTTCGCGTCTGTCATAACTATCGGCCCATACTTGGGATCCCAGTTCTCCCATTTTTCTAACCTCTTTTTAACTATCCACAATCGCTTGTCGCTAAAAAAACATATACCCTTTTATGCCACCAGTTAGATCCATATACTCTAAATTGATAATTTGCTGTTCCTTTCTGTTAAGAAAGTAAGAATAAGAAGAAACAATAACTTTGATTCGTTATTCACTTTTTCTTAAATTGCTTTTGGTGAACAGAGTTTGAGCAGAAAGCTTGTGCATATACTCTCAGGTCTGCTTTTCGTACTCGCGTGGCCAATCTTCAGGTATTGCTTTAATTTCTCCCTGTGTTAGTAAAATCTTCATACCTATTAAACATGCAGCATTTTGATTTCTTTTTTCTTCATCTTTAAGTTTAGCGGATCGAGCGAGGCTCGATACTTTGCTGCTTTTGTTCCGTTAGTGAATGGCTTAAGGCTTGTTATTAACGGACTATCTGTTTTCCCCAATTCTACGCTAATCAAATCCGTCACAAGAGAAGGGAGGCCAGAGTAAGCTGTGTAGCTTTTATTTTTATACATTTCTCCATAACTCTGCATGATTTACAACAATTTGATGACACATCTCTTGTTTTCCAACCAACACAGAGAGTTGCTTAAAGGTCCTTTGTTCTACGTTATAGCTCTTCTTATCTCTGTAGTTTTCTTCTGGAGAGAGTCTCCTATCGGTATGATCTCGTTAGCAATGATGTGCGGTGGCGATGGTAAATTTTCTTAATTCCTTATATGGACTACAGATTGAAATCTAATAGCCGCTCGAAAGAGTCTAAGTGCTACATCAATACGTCTTTGTAGGAATAGCTGATATCATGGGACGTAAGTTTGGGTCAGCGAAGATACCTTACAACCCAAGAAAAAGCTGGGCAGGAAGCATCTCTATGTTCATCTTCGGCTTCTTCATCTCCATCGGGTAAAAAAACCCACAATTAATCATCAAAATGTCTCCTTCTTTTATGATGAACAACTCTTAAGAACTGAGATGATTTTGCAACTATTTTTGTAATTTGCAGATTACTTTACTATTACTCAAGACTTGGATACCTTAACATGAACTGGGAAACGACCTTCCAGAGAGTCGCAATGGTCTCAATGGTCGCCACGGTGGTCGAGTCTCTACCCATCACCGATCAATTAGACGATAACGTTTCGGTTCCTCTGGCTACTATTTTAGCTGCTTTTTTAAGTTTCGGATATTAGATTAATCCCTCATAAACTATATATATATATATATATATATATGTATGTATATATAATGTGTATATATATATATTATGAATCCGACCTACAAATGTTGCCACGATTATGCTACAAGTTGTATAGATTTTACCTCTGCTATTTACATTACGATTCAAAGATTCATAACTAATCTAGTTTTGGGTTAGGAGCGTTTGATACATAGAAAACAAAAAATTAACCATCAAAAGAACTATAGGACATTAGCATGATGTTTTGAAAACATAGTTTTAGAAACTAGAGGGGCGATGTGAATTTTCTATAAAATGTAGGGATAAATAGAGATTTTTTTGTGCTATCAATGTAATGTATCCCAAATCAAGAAAAAGATCCATAACAACAACTATTATGAGTTTGTGACTCATGAGAGGTTAGCATTGATGCGTTGTTGACAATTTACGATATTTTTTTGGATGTTTTCAATGAAAAAACATAAAGGAATTAATTTCTTTAAATTAATAAATACAATACAAATATTAGGAAACTCCGTCGAAATCTTCTCTATTGTGCATGAAATCTAAAATGCATAACTGAAGTATTGAATCTATTGATGTCCAAATCAATGAATTCTCTTCATTTTATGAGAAAGGAAAACCTGTCTTTAAATTATTTTATTGTCACCTAATAATTTATTAGATTTCGTGATGGAATCCATGATTCAAGTTTTTTCCGAAAATAGATCAATACGGGTAGATCTAATTTCAATTACTAAGACACGAAGATAGTAAAAGCAAAGATATTTTACCAAAAGATGAATTCAATATTTTCAAAATTCAAAAATTTTATGTTTCCATGTCGGAACATAATATACTATTAAGGGAAATTCACCTTAATATAGTATCTGAGGCATTCACAGATACATAAAATCTGATTGACATATCGGTAAATATGATTTATCATCAATAGAAAAAAAGACATCTGTAATTCCGACGAAAAATGGTTTATATAGCATTCCATATATCCGGTAAATAAATAAGCTTTTTGAGTAACCTTACTATTTTAGTCTGAATTAATTGTTACTTGAAAAGTAATTCCGACGAATTTCATATATATATATATGCAATATATAGTTTACAAGAAAACTTTGATCATATAAACGATTTCAAAATAAAATTCAATTTCGATTTCTCATAGTATCCAATGTATTTTTATTTGTAATTAGTATTTTAGTATCCAATATCTCATAATTGCGGTAAATGACGTAGAGAATTAAACCGGACAAATACTGACGTAATCCGAAGCGGCCGGTTCTGGTTTCCACGCGTGTAGCGGCAGGTTTACACGTGTCACTCAAAAGGCAAATCAAAGGGGATATTTTGGTAAATGAGACAAACATGCCAAGTAACGTTTTCGCTTCTGCATTAACACTCGTCACCTTTATAATTCCTCTGCAACGCAGCGAGAGAGAGAGAAAGATCTCTTTCTGTAACCTTAAATGGAAAAAAAAAAATCGATACAAATTAATGAAGAAAATTAGAAAAATATATTTGTCATTAAGGAATTTAATTAGTAAATTTTGAATTTCAAAATTAACAAAAACTAAAAAACAGGAAAAGAATAAAATCTCTACGACAATATTTACACGGTTTCGCCGCCGATAGGAGGAGGAAGAAAAATCGTTTTCCGATGATGGAAGATACGGCAGAGAACGCCGGAAAAAGCAGCTCGCAGAAAAACGTCGCTGCTTCTGCTCACAACAATCACCACCACTGTTACAAATATCGAAGCTCCGGGAGGCGTTTTCTGTTCTTCGCTTCCTGTTTTGGATTTTACGCTTTGGTGGCTGTGACGTACGCGTGGTTCGTGTTTCCGCCGCATATCGGCCGTACGGATCATGTATCGTCGTCTTCGTTAGGTTGCAGAGAGGATAATGAAGGTTCATGGTCCATTGGTGTTTTCTATGGAGATTCTCCATTCTCTCTCAAACCAATTGAAACCGTGAGTTTCTGAATTTTTACTCTCTGTGTTCATATAACTCAAATTTTTTTTTCCTTAGTTCACAGGTAATTGTTTCATCTAGGGTTCATGAATTTTTCAATCATAACTTGGGGATTTACGACATTGTTTCTGATGAGTTTGGGCGATGCAAAACAGATCAATGTATGGAGGAACGAGAGTGGAGCATGGCCTGTGGCTAATCCAGTTTTAACATGTGCCTCCTTAACCAATTCTGGTCTTCCAAGCAACTTTGTAGCTGATCCTTTTCTTTATGTACAGGTATATAATTCTGATCCTCTTTGATTCCTTCATCCAAACCCTTGTTTCTTCAATTGCAGTATCTGTGGCTTCATAAATCATAAAGCTGAAGAATTGCATATATAATCTCTTTTGCTCATATTTCTCTTTTGAAATCTTTGAGTCTGATTTTGGGTGATTGTGGTCAAACAGGGTGATACTCTTTACCTCTTCTTTGAAACTAAAAACCCCATTACAATGCAAGGGGATATAGGAGTCGCAAAAAGTATTGACAAAGGAGCTACTTGGAAACCTCTTGGTATAGCTTTGGATGAGGCTTGGCACTTGTCTTTTCCATTCGTCTTCAATTACAACGGAGAAGTAAGATATCAATTACGTACTCACACACTTCATGATACATATAAATACATAGTTTTAGATCTTAAATTCGTGTCTCTAACATTTTAGCTTACTTTTTTGTTCAAAAGATATTCATGATGCCGGAGAGTAACGAGATAGGACAGCTTAATCTATACCGTGCTGTTAACTTTCCCTTAAGTTGGAAGCTGGAGAAAGTTATCCTGAAAAAGCCGCTTGTTGATTCGACCATAATCCATCACGAAGGAATCTATTGGCTATTTGGATCAGATCATAGTAGCTTTGGGGCAAAGAAGAATGTACAATTGGAAATTTGGTACAGCAACTCTCCTCTTGGCCCATGGAAACCACACAATAAGAATCCTATCTACAATGGTAAAAGAAGTGTTGGGGCAAGAAATGGAGGCAGAGCGTTTTTACATGACGGGAATCTTTATCGTGTTGGTCAAGATTGTGGTGAAAGTTACGGGAAAAGAATACGCATTTTTAAGATAGAGGTTATTTCCAAGGAAGAGTACCGTGAAGTTGAAGTCCCTTTCTCTTTGCAAGCGTCGCATAAAGGTAAAAATTCTTGGAACGGAGTTCGGCAGCATCATTTCGATGTGAAACAGCTAAGTTCTGGTGAATTCATTGGTCTTGTTGATGGTGACCGTGTAACTTCAGGCGATCTGTTTCATCGGGTAATTCTCGGTTATGCCTCTCTTGCAGCTGCTATTTCCGTGGTTGTATTACTTGGGTTTTTGCTTGGGGTTGTGAACTGCATTGTTCCATCAACCTGGTGCATGAACTACTATGCGGGAAAAAGAACCGATGCACTCCTGAATCTGGAAACCGCGGGTTTGTTCTCAGAAAAATTAAGGCGGATTTGTTCTCGCTTGAACCGAGTACCACCTTTTCTCAGAGGATTCGTGAAGCCTAATTCCTCCATGGGAAAATTAACGCTCGGTGTTATAGTCCTTGTAGGACTTTTGCTCACATGTGTAGGCATCATATACATATACGGCGGAAGCGGAGCCGTTGAGCCTTACCCATTCAAAGGTCACTTGTCTCAGTTCACGTTAGCAACTATGACTTACGATGCTCGTCTATGGAATCTGAAAATGTACGTTAAACGTTACTCTCGCTGTCCTTCCGTCAAAGAGATAGTTGTCATATGGAACAAAGGACCGCCTCCTGAACTGACCGAGTTAGACTCCGCCGTGCCAGTCAGAATCCGAGTCCAGAAGCAGAATTCTCTGAACAACAGGTTCGAGATCGATCCGCTGATTAAAACCCGGGCCGTTCTTGAGCTTGACGACGATATAATGATGCCTTGTGATGACATCGAGAAAGGGTTTAGAGTTTGGCGGGAGCATCCGGAGAGACTGGTCGGATTCTACCCGCGTTTTGTTGATCAAACCATGACTTATAGCGCAGAGAAGTTTGCGACAATTCATAAAGGATACAATATGATTCTCACCGGAGCAGCGTTTATGGACGTTCGCTTTGCCTTTGATATGTATCAATCGGATAAAGCGAAACTCGGTCGGGAATTTGTAGACGAGCAGTTTAATTGTGAAGACGTTTTGCTGAATTTCTTGTACGCGAATGCAAGCGGATCAGGAAAAGCTGTGGAATATGTGAGACCGTCTTTGACAACAATTGACACTTCGAAATTTTCCGGTGTAGCTATTAGTGGAAACACGAACCAACATTACAGAAAGAGAAGTAAGTGTCTCCGGCGATTCTCTGATTTGTATGGAAGTTTGGCTGATCGAAGATGGGAATTTGGTGGGAGAAAAGACGGGTGGGATTTGTAAAACGGTAGTGTTACTTGTAGGGCAAGTAAGTAGTTCTTCAAATAAATGTGAAATTCAAAAATAAAAGCCATAGCCCTTTCTTCAATATATTTTTTCACTCTGGTTGTTGTGTTGATTGTAGGTTGAAAATGTAACTTTAGCCTCTTTTTTTATTTTTTTCTTTCATATCCTGTTAGATATTTAGAAACTGGTGTGGTGGGATGGACAAGGATATCTGATTTTTGTTATATTAGACGCAAATATTATGTTGAATCATAAATTTAAGGGTCTAGTTTGACATGTGTCTCAAACTTTAAGGCTAACTTTGGAAAATAACCCATGGAAGAAATTAGAAGCTACATACCTCATGTGGTTGGAGCCATCACAGCCGCAGCTAGAGAGGTGATCCGAGCTGGTGCAGTCAACGTGGTCGTCCCAGGAAACTTTAAATTTCCCGTGGGATGTTTTGCGATTTACTTGACGTCTTTTCCCGTGAAGGATCCAAAAGCTTACGACGACAAAGGTTGCTTGAAGCATCTCAACGAATTCGCCATGGATCACAATAACCAACTCCAAGTCGCTATAGCTTTGAGAAAAGAGTTTCCACATGCATGTGGCTATAGTCTACGGCGATTACTACAACGCGTTTCATATACGTTCTACGTAGTGAAGGATTCGACAAGAGTGTAGCTTTGAAATCGTGTTGCGGGATCGGCGGAGCTTACAACTACGACGAAAAGAGGCCATTCGGAGCAGTGGGAGTGCCGGTGTGTCAGAATCCAGACAAGTTCATAAGTTGGGACGGAGTGCACTTGACTCAAAAGGCTTATAGATTCATGTCTAAGTTCTTGAACAATCAAATTCTTTCACAGATCAAGTGTACTAGGGCTTAGGACTTAGGAGTGTGTGTTCTAGTCTCTCTTCAGTTTTATTATTTGTAAATTACCTTCAATTTTTTAATACCAGTAGTATTTGTTTATCTTGTGTAAATCTCTGTACCCTTAAATCTTACTTATTTGCTTTGAGGTGTTTGTATCAACACTTTTTACTTAAAAAGATATACAAATAAACGTTGTCCAGTATTCTCAACGTCTACTCAAACGCAATCGTATTTCAAATTCAGATGCATACACAAACAAACCTAATTGCATTCGTAGAACAAAATAAAACAATATTTTTTGTTTTGTATTAGCAAATTATATGTCTCTTGTTCTTGATGAGGTAAGACCGTAAGAGTCTAGTTTCGGCTTTGGCATACTTGTCAAATTTGGGTTTTAACTTTGGTAAAGGACGACTTGTATTGGGCTGAATTGTTTTAGGGCCGTTTGTGTTTGTACAATACAACACATTCTACTTTGAAACAAGCAAGAGCAGAGTAGAATTCAACAATTCAGTAACTGTTACAAATATTTAGTGCAAAATTAATGGAGCACTCAACAAAATTAATGGAGCACTTAAGAAGATAATGGAGCACTCATAGTAATTTAATGGATCCCAATATCACCATTATACTTAGTGGGATTTCTCAAATTTTTCTATAAATATGGTTCATCTTCACTTGTAATGAATACAATATAATACAATAAAATTTCATATTTTCTCTCAAATATTTTCTTTGTGCAATACATTCTCTTATCAAAGTTTTATTCAATTACTCCCAAGGTAGGATAACATAATCAAAAGAAGAAGGTAAGATATCATAATTTCAATATGTTATTATAATTTCAACATTGTAAGATATCATAATTTCAACACGTTATCAGCACGATCACTCTTCTAAAAATTATCGTTATTATTATCGGAGTGCGGCTCGGCCGCCCCGTATTTATCTTTATGTATTTTACGATATGGTTAAGTTATGCACCATAATTATTTATTTTATTATCTTACAATATGGTTGTTTTAAAACACCGTATTTGCTTAATTTAATATCGTTATGTTATGGATGTTTTATACACCATAATTATTAAATTTACAGTATTTTTCTATGGTTGCTTTATGCACCATAATTATTTAATATATCTATATTATGTTTATTTCATGCACCATTTTAATTATCTAATATCTATATGGATGACTTAAATCACCATAATTTGTTGCATTTTATTTACAATGCTAATATAGATAATTTAATTATCATCATAATATTGTTAATCATTGTACACTTGAATTGATAAATTAAATTTGATCTATAAAATATTTTAATTCCTTTTTTTTTCATAAATAATATTTATATAAATTATATATATATTTTTCAAAAATTTTATATTTTCTAACGGTTATATAACGGCTATATATAACGGCTAATGAATAGTATTTTAAATCTATAAATACATCTATATTTCATTTATTTATTTCACACATCTCTTCTTTCTCTTAAAACTTCACCAACAAAATTTTATTTTTTTTTGCGAAAAGAAAAAAAAAATAATGGTTCATTCTTTTCTTGTTTTTGTAATTGGTTTTATACTTTGTTCATTTTACGGTATACCCGTCGGAGAATTTTCTCCCGAGGAAAATGTGTTTATTTTTATTTTGTTATTTTATGCAATTGTATTTCTTGTAATCGCATTAGCTATTCCACCACCCCGCATATTATCAAATTAATGAAATTTATTTTCTAATATTTGTTTAATTATTTTGTTACAAGAWAAATCAAATGGCAAAAATTGAGAAGCTCCAGTTTCCGGCACTGAAAATAACTGGAGAAAATTACATATCGTGGACAACCGATATGGAACTTCATCTAGATTCAGAAAAAATAAATAATACTATAAGTGAAGAAAACACTTCCGCCCCTCATGAAAAGGCGAAGTCGATTATTTTTCTGAGGAGACATCTAGATGAAAATCTAATGCATGATTATGTACGGTTGAAAGATCCGGCAGCATTGTGGAAAGCTCTAAAAGAAAGGTTTGATAACCAAAAAACAATAACGCTTCCACATGCTATGGATGAGTGGACAACCCTACGGTTTCAAGATTTTGAAAAGGTGAAAGATTACAATTCTGCTATGTTGAGGATTGTAAATAACCTAGAATATTGTGGAAAACCTGTCTCAGAAGCTGAAATGCTTGATAAGACTTATCTTACTTTCCACAAGAACCACTATGTATTGCAGGAACAATACAGAAACCGTAACTACACAAGATTTTCGGAGCTTATTGTGGCGCTCATGTTAGCCGAGAAAAATCATGAGCTTCTCATAAAAAACCACAATGCTCGACCTGCTGGAACCAAAGCATTTCCAGAAGTGAATGCTGCGGATGTAAAAAATCCAGAGCGAGAAAATCAAACTATTCGCGGACGCGGTCGTGGACGCGGTCGTGGCCGGGGTCGTTTTAACCCACAATCAAGGAAATCGTTCAAATGGATAAGACCTGTAGAAAATTCCAAAGGGAAGGAAATCCAGGGGAACACAAACACGCAGAAACATGAAAGTATTTGCTTCAGATGCGGTTCCAAGGGACACTTCTCTAAAGTGTGTCGAATTCCTGCCCATCTTTGTACATTATACCAAGAGTCGCTTAAAGCCAAAAGGAAAGAAGTGAATTTTATGGAACATTATGAGGGTACAACGGACCTTAATGCTTCTGACTTTGCAAGCGATGACTTTGCAAGCGATGACTTTGCAAACGATTTCGACCTTGATACTTCCGACTTTGCCAATGCTCTTAACTAAGATGCTTGTAATAAAACTAATGAATAATGTATAATATTATCATGTATAATTATTATATATCTATGTTTAATAATGTTATATTTGATGTATAATATTGTGTGCTTTAATTAATAAATAAAGTTTATTAATATTTATGTTTGTTACACAGATGGATCTCAACGTAAATGAAAAAGAAATGACAAAGGAAATTTGTGTACCAGATAGTGGAATAACGCACACTATTCTGAAACATAAGAAATACTTTTCTGAATTAAAACCAACGAAAATGGTTGTAAATACAATATCAGGTCCTACAGACTTGATTGAAGGGATTGGTAAAGCAAACTTTGTTTTACCCAATGGAACAAAAATTTCCATTAATAATGCCTTATATTCTCCAAATTCGAAAAGGAATTTGTTGAGCTTCAAAGACATATATCTTCAAGGATTTGACACTCAGTCTGCTACTGAAAATGGAAAGAAATATATGTATATATTTTCCGATGAATCGGGTAAAAAGATTATTAAGGAAAGATTTCCGAAACTCCCTTCTGGTTTGCACCAAACATATATAGATGCAATAGAATCACATCTTGTGGTCAAAAGAAATCCAAAAGATTTCATATTATGGCATGACCGCCTAGGTCATCCGACACTGATGCGGAGAATCATGAGACTTCACATGGTCATGGACTGAACATCCAAGAGATTTATCAGGGAAAATCCACATGTGAAGCATGTTCTCTGGGAAAATTAGTAATAAGGCCATCGCCAACCAAAATTGATAAAGAATCACCAAAGTTCCTTGAACGTATTCAAGGCGATATATGTAGACCAATTCATCCACCGTGTGGACCATTCCACTATTTTATGGTGTTGATTGATCTTCAGCAGATGGTCACATGTTTGTCTATTATTCTCGAAATATGGCATTTGCGAGATTTCTAACTCGATAATAATCAAACTAAGGGCAGTTCTGATTATCCTATTAAAAAGGTTAGATTAGACAATCTTGGTGAATTCACTTCCCGATCATTTAATGATTATTGTATGGTATCGGGAATTGAGGTTGAACATCCTGTGGCTCATGTTCATACTCAAAATAGTTTGGCTGAATCATTAATTAAACGTCTGCAATTAATTGCAAGACCGTTGATCATAAGATCAAAACTCCCAACATATGTATGGGGCATGCCATATGTATGCAGCTTATTCGGATAAGGCTAGTGCATATCAAAAGTACTCCCCATTACAGTTAGCATTTGGTGAGAACCAAATGTTTCCCATTTAAATTTTGGTTGTCTTTGTGTATGTGCCGATAGTACCTCCACGTACAAAATGGGACCTCGAGAGGTTGGGAATTTATGTTGGATGTGATTCTCCATCAATTATAAGATACCTAGAACCAAAGACTGGTGATGTCTTTACGGCCAGATTTGCCGATTGTCATTTTGACGAGAAAGAATTTCCCGTTCTAGGGGGAGAAAATAAGCAAGTAGTAAAGGATATCAAGTGGAGTGTACCAACGTTGTTACACCTTGATCCTCCTACTAAGCAGTCAGAACTAGAAATTCGACGTATTATGCATTTGCAAAATATTGCAAATCAGCTTCCTGATGCATTTGCAGATACCAAAACGGTATCAAAATCTCATATACCGGCTGCAAATGTTCCTGCTAGAATTGAGATTCCACAAGGAGGTGGACTAGCAGATGATACACGGGAGTCTAGAACCCGCTTAAAACGTGGTAGACCCATTGGTTCTAAGGATAAGAATCTTAGAAAAAGAAAGGAAGCTGAAAGGCATAATTCTCCCAAAGTGGTTGAAAATATTTTGGAAAAGAAGAATCATGAGAAAAATGATGATACACATCATCATGATGATACACATCCTCATGAGAATGTGGATGATGCAGAGCATCATGAGCCTGAAGAAAATCATGAGATATCTATCAACTATATCCATAATGGAAAGATATGGAATAGAAATAAAATAGTTGATATTGATGATGTTTTCTCATACCTCGTATCTAGAGAAATAAATAACGAGGATCCAGAAAAGTCGTATATGAATGTCAAAGGAGACATGACTGGCCAAAGTGGGAAGAGGCAATAAAAGTCGAGCTTGATTCGCTTAATAAGCGAAAAGTATTCGACCATTGTACTCACCGAGGGTAAAACCGTTGGATATAAATGGGTTTTCGTTCGAAATGAGAAAAATGAAATTATGAGATATAAAGCTCGCCTTGTTACAGGTTTCTCCCAAAGACCTGGATTGATTATGAAACATATTCCCCGTGATGGATGGCATCACGTTTAGATTCTGATGAGCCTAACATAATGAGAATCAGAAATGCGTCGATGGATGTTGTTACATATTTATATGGCTCTTTAGATACATATATCTATATGAGAATACCGATGGATTTAAAATGCCGGCAGCGTTGAGTTCCAAACCCAGGGTTATGTACAATTAAGTTGCAAAGATCATTATATGGATTAAACGATCGGGCGAATGTGGTATAATTGCCTCAGTGAGCACTTGATAAAAGAAGGTTATGTGAATGATCCTATATGCCCATGTGTTTTTTTATCAAGAAAACCATATCTGGATTTGTGATAATCGTGGTATATGTTGATCTGAATATAATCGGTACTCAAAAGGAGATGCAGGAAGCATCAAATTATTTAAAAGGAGAATTTGAGATGAAGGATCTCGGGCAGACAAAGTTTTGTCTTGGCCTACAAATTGAGAGATCCCAGAAGGGTATATTTGTGCATCAATCCACAGATACCAAGAGAGTATTAAAATGATTTAACATGGATAAGGCAACTCCTCTCAGTAATCCTATGGTTGTAAGATCACTTAGTGTTGAAAATGATCCATTCACCATATAAGGAAAATGAAAAGATACTTGGTCGGAAGTACCATATCTTAGTGCTTATTGGAGCTCTTATGTACCTTGCAGAATTGTCTTAGACGATATATCATTTCTGTTAATCTCTTAGCAAGATTCGTTCGTCTCTAAAGACATTGGAAAGGAATCAAACATGTCTTTCGTTATCTCCAAGAACGATCGATTTAGGATTGTTTTATTAACAATTCATAGTCGTGGTTGGTTTTGCGGATCTTTGGATATTTATCGATCCACACAAGCGATCGAGCGGATATATCTTCACGATCAACACTGCTATATCTTGGCTCTCAAACAAGACTTTGTATCTCTTCTTGCCGAATTTATTGCACTTCATGAGGCAAGTAGAGAGCGTGTATGGCTTAGATCATTAACCCAACACATCCGATCAGTGCGAATTCAAGTTAACATGGAACCAACTATCATATATGAAGATAACATGTATTTTTCGAATGAAAGAAGGATACATTAAAAGTGATCGAACAAAACATATTCACCCAAAGTTCTTTTCATATGAACTTGAGAATAAAAGTTGAGGTGAAATATGTTCGATCGCAGATAATCTTGCGAATCTTTTACAAAGTCACCTACCTCGGTTTCGAAAGCATGTCACATTGGCGTGCGTGAGCAATGAACTATGAAGCATGGTTTTGTTCGTTCGGGGAGTTTATGGTTGTCTTTCTTTTTACTATCATGGTTTTAAGTTCAGGATTTTTAATGAAATGAAAACAATCTGAACATGATAGTGACATTGATGCCGAAGTATCTGAAATATTTAGTCTGAATTGAAGCTCAACAAAATTAATGGAGACTTAAGAAGATAATGGAGCCATCTAGTAATTTAATGGATCCCAATATCATTATCTTAGTGGGATTTCTCAAATTTTTATAAATATGGTTATCTTCACTGAATCTGATATAATCTGATAAAATTTCATATTTTCTCAAATATTTTAACTTAAGATACGTTCTCATCAGTTTTATTGATTCTTGAGGTAGGATAACATAATCAAAAGAAGAAGGTAAGATATCATAATTTCAATATGTTATTATAATTTCAACATTGTAAAATATCATAATTTCAACAGTAACATATTTTCAAGAACACAGAACATTTTACAGTGTGTTCTAATCAATAACTTGGAGTATAGAATCACAATTTAACATTAACAAAAAAAATAAAAATATAGTTATCACGAATTATTGTATTTGGAATAAATTAAAATTAAAATTAATGGATGATGTAAACCAAAGTTGATATAACAAAAATTTCACAAATGAAACCGAAGCCTAGTAATGAGTGAGAGCATTGGTTATTGAATCGAACGAATCATTGCAAAGATCCAAAAAAAGAAAGAAAAAAATAAATCTACCAAGTGATCAAATCCTATCCTTCAAACTATTTGCAAAAAAAAAATAATAATAATTAAAAGATTGAAAAAACCAAAAACCTAAAAAGAAGATGAAGAAGTGAAGAAGCAGAAGGCTAAGAAGAAGAAGAAGAAGTGTAGAAGAAAGAAGTATCACATCTCTCTCTTTCTCCTCAATCAAATTTCCCACATTTCTCTGCTCTCCCTTCCTAATATTATTCCATATCTCTCTCATCCTTTTCCTTCAATCGAGATTTTATCGCTTTTATTCGAGAATTTCGAAATCGGAACCCACCACCACCCTCACAAAAGAAACTAATCAAAAAGCTTCCTTCTTCAAAACCTCCATCGTCCGCATTCTCTACAGATCCAACGTTTCTGTGATTTTTGAATTCGGGTTCTCTGTGCAATCGATTCTTCTCGCTGGGTTTGATTGTGGGATTGATTCATCTAATCTAATCTAATCCAATGGGTCGTATCGAGGTGTAGAAGAGATATAAAGAAATATGTTGGCAATGGAGAAAGAATTTGATTCAAAGCTTGTTCTTCAAGAGAGCTCATCATCCAACGGTGCCAATGTTTCCAGAAGCAAGAGCTTCTCCTTTAAAGCTCCTCAAGAAAATTTCACCAGCCACGATTTCGAATTTGGCAAGATCTATGGCGTTGGTTCTTACTCAAAGGTTTTTAATTTCAAACCCCCTATTAGGCAATGTGGCTTCAATTCATGAACCCAGCTCGATTCTCTTGATTTTTTTTTTTTTTTGCAATGTGGTGTGAAATTGGAAAGGATTGTTTTTTACCTGTGGATGGGTGATTGAAATCAGGTTGTTAGGGCGAAGAAGAAGGAAACTGGAACTGTGTATGCCTTAAAGATTATGGACAAAAAGTTTATCACCAAGGAGAATAAAACAGCTTATGTGAAACTGGAGAGGATTGTTCTTGATCAACTTGAACATCCTGGGATCATCAAGCTTTTCTTCACATTTCAAGACACATCCTCACTATGTAGGTCTTTCTAATTCAAATGTAACATTCCTGTGCTTTTCTGTAATTGATTGATCTTTTTTTTTGTCTTCTCTATATGGTTTTGGTAGATATGGCACTTGAATCTTGTGAGGGTGGTGAGCTTTTCGACCAAATAACCAGAGTAAGATGGACTCAGAATCCTGGGAGATAGATTGATTCTTGGTATTCAATATTGTGGGAATTTGACATACCACCATGGTTCCTTTTGTGTTTTTTTGTGCAGAAAGGTCGGCTATCGGAGGATGAATCTCGGTTCTACACTGCAGAAGTTGTGGATGCTCTTGAGTATATACATAGTATGGGACTGATACATCGAGATATTAAGGTAGCTTCTCTTTAGAATATCTTCTCTTTTATGGCCCCAACAATGGCAGTGCTAAGTGTTTTCCTTGAAATGGTAGCCGGAGAATCTGTTGTTGACTTCGGATGGGCACATTAAGATTGCGGATTTTGGTAGTGTAAAGCCGATGCAAGATAGCCGGATCACAGTACTTCCTAACGCAGCTTCTGGTAATATGACCGTCCACAATCCTTTCTCATATTTCTGAGCTTAAGGTCTTATCGATAATTATTGTCAGATTCTGGTTTAAGCCTCTCTCTGTAAAACTGGTGACGTATACAGACGATAAAGCATGCACTTTTGTCGGGACTGCTGCATATGTTCCTCCAGAAGTTCTCAACTCCTCTCCCGCAACTTTCGGGTAAGAGTTTTTGGTTTCATAATTAACCTTTTGGTTTTGTGGATTACAATGCCTCTTACTTTGAACAATTTTTTGGTACCAGAAATGATCTCTGGGCTCTCGGCTGCACTCTCTACCAAATGCTTTCAGGGACTTCTCCATTCAAGGACGCAAGTGAATGGCTGATTTTCCAAAGAATTATAGCCAGAGATATCAAGTTCCCAAATCATTTTTCAGAAGCAGCAAGAGACCTCATCGACCGGTTGCTGGTAAGATACAACAAAAGCCATTGTCACCAATCACATGATATGGCTGTAACTCTTTTACTGGGAGATTTTCTCAGGATCCCGATCCAAGCAGAAGACCAGGTGCTGGTTCAGAGGGTTATACTGCTCTTAAGAAACATCCTTTCTTTACTGGAGTTGACTGGAAGAATCTACGGTCTCAGACTCCTCCAAAACTAGCCCCAGATCCTGCGGTATACCTCCTCATAATCGAATGCCTTTTTTATTATCTTCTTGCTAGTTTATTTATTCAGTTTTTGTTATATCTGATCTGATGCAGTCTCAAACAGCATCTCCTGAGAGGGATGACGCACACGGTTCTCCATGGAACCTGACACATATTGGAGATTCTTCAGCCACACAGAACGACGGGCACGGTGCACCTTCTACAGCTTCTGAATCATCGATTTCCATAACACGGCTTGCTTCCATAGACTCTTTTGATTCGAGATGGTGGGGGCAATCTGGCTTTCTTGTTCCACTGTTTTCTAGGCGACATCCCTGGTTTAATGCTCCTAAAACTATCTTGTTAGACAATCTGCTAACTTTTTTTTTGGTGAGCATTTGGTTATCAGGCAACAGTTTCTGGAGCCGGGAGAATCGGTTCTGATGATATCAGCCGTGAAGAAGCTTCAGAAAATAACGAGTAAGAAGGTGCAGCTAATACTCACCAACAAACCCAAGCTGATCTATGTCGACCCGTCAAAGCTAGTTGTAAAAGGGAACATCATCTGGTCTGATAACTCAAATGACCTCAACGTTCAAGTGACTAGCCCTTCCCATTTCAAGATTTGCACGGTACTCATCATTTCGCTAATTTTCTCTCTACCAAAGACATGAAACTTTAATTGTGACTCTTCTTGAATTCTGCAGCCAAAGAAGGTTTTATCATTTGAAGACGCAAAACAGAGAGCTTTGGTGTGGAAAAAGGCAATTGAGACTCTTCAGAACCGCTGAGACAAACTCCAGTGAAGAATGTTTCTTTTAATTCTCCGTTTGTGTTTCGTTTTCGTTCTTTAAACTGACCAAACTCCATACTTCAGAGTTCAGATGTTTTTTTCTATCATACCCACCCTTGAAAAGACCACTCTCACATTTCCATAACTTAGCACACACAAAAAGAGAGCTTTAAATTGAAAAACTGTTTTCTGAATCCTTTATAAAGGTCAAACGAATGTATTTTAAAGTTAAAGTTACATGAGATATTGATTTCAAGAATGAGTACTCCTTTGTCAAAACCAGTTTTGGAAAGTTGCAGAGTACAAACAAACCAAGTATGCTAGAAAAAAAAGGGAAAAACTTGTGGGATTTTGCTAGGCATTGCTGCTCTCTTGGACAGCCAGAGGTTCATACCATTGAGGACCAAAACCAGCAGCTTTTCTTGCTTCAGCATTAAAAGGCGGTTTCAACGGCCCTCTGAAATGCTCCCTTACTACCGAATGAAATTTCTTGATTATCTCTTCATTGCTATCATCATCATCTGATTCTTTGCTGTTGATAGTGAATTCTGGATGCTTGGACCGTTCACACAGATACTTAAACCATTTTACCCCAGCTGCACAGTGAGTGATTTCTTCAGGGTACACAACTTCCTCCAGTAAATCTGCTGTCTCGTGATCGCCTCCGTTCCTAAACCGAGATATCGTCGTGGGCAGTACATCAAGCCCCCTAGCCTGCAAATATAGTAAGTATATCAGTGACTGAGAGACTCAAAAAGAAAAGAGAATTAGAAGGGACTAAGTTACAAAGAAGTAGAAACGGTTTCTCACCTCGTGAACGCAATGTTCTATAGCCAAACGAGCCAAAAGATCCTGAGATGTAGCGGTAGCAGAGTCCCAAAGACCGTCATGAGCAGGCAATGCACCGTAAGTAGAACCAATTTCCTCAAGCCGAGCTGCAAGCAAAGTGAAGTGACGGCCTTCGTCCTGAGCAACACGAACAAAATCCGTAAAGAAGTCTCTCGGCATCTTCTCTTGCTTGCCAAAACGAGCAATTATATCCTGCAGATATTAACATTCCCCAGAATCATCAAAAAATGCAAAACCTTTTAAGATAGATAATCAATCAATCACAGTTCAAATCCTTACCCAAGATAAGTCAATAGCCCAGCTTTCAGTATGAACAAGACTATGAACAATGGCTTGCCTGCTCTGTAAGCTACCAGCTCTTCCCAGCTTCGGCATCAAACTCGGAGACACCAATTTCACCGGAAGTCGAGCCGGCCTGTCCGGGACGGGGAGATCGACGGTGGGATCGTAAGGTTCGGCGATTTCACCTTGGAGCCATTTGACGGCAATCGAATCGCCAAGCCGGGATTTTTCGTACGGGTCCGACGTGTTCAGAACCCTAATCGCCAATTCAATTAGGGTTTCGCACTCCATCTATCTCTCTCCCCTCCTAGGTTTCCCGGCGGCGAGATGTGTAGGAAAAAAATAATATTTTCAACGAAGAGCGTAGATAATACGCGCATCACAGAGCGCATCGATAAGTCTCGTCCTCAACCAACATGTCTTCGGTTTTTTGTTTTTTACTTTTACTGTATTAATCTACCAATAGGAATAATTACTATACTCTACATTACTATTTGATAAGGTAACAAGAAAAATAAATAAATAACAAACAAAAGTATTTATTTAGTTGAGTCAGTGTCATCAAATTTGTTCATGAATGAAAAATAAAATATATATATATATATATATTCTCTATATATTATTTGGGAAATACATTTATAAAATAAACAAGTATATATATTTACATCACTTTGCCATTACATCAAAAAATAATTTTAATTTCTCATTAAGGATATTTTAGTCATTAGTTATTATATGATCATTTAATTATTATATAAAAAATAGGTAATTAATATATTTAAAAAATCAGTTGTTGGTTTTAAAAATCAGAACTAACTTAAAAAAAAATATTTATGTGGAAATAAGTTTTAAAATATTAACTTTAAAATATATTTATCTTTAAAATATATTCATATTTTAATATTTAAGTTATATTTATCTTTAAAATATAAATTTAAAAAAATTGGAACTAAAAAAATCAGTTAATTATTATGTTAACTTAATAACAAATAAAAATAATATTTACGAGAAAATTTACTTTATAATAATATTTGTTTCAAATATGGAAATTATTTATGAGATAATTTACTCGATAATTATTGTTTCTTTAAACAAAAAAAAACAAATGTTTTTAATATATTCCAAAAATAAGAATTCCCTTATTTTAATTAAATCATAAATGCAAAAAATTTGGTAACCATATTTTAATTAAATCATAAATGCAAAAAATTCGGTAACCATAAAGTTACACAATTTGTTAATATTCCATTTTTTTTTTATGTGTTAATCGGTATATGATTTCATATTTTTTATTATTCCATAAACTATTCGTTATTATTTGTTATTATTCCAAAAACTATTTCTTATTATTCAAAAAGTATGAATTTCTTTTTAAAAAATATTAATCATAAATGCACAAAATTTGGTAACCATAAAGTTGAAAAATTTGTTAATATACCATAATTGTAGGGATACCAAAATATTTGTTTCAAATATGAAAATTATTTAGGAGATAATTTACTTGATAATTATTGTTTCTTTAAACAAAAACAAAAAACAAATATTTTCCAAAAATAAGAATTCCCTAATTTTAATTAAATCATAAATGCAAAAAAATCGGTAACCATATTTTAATTAAATCATAAATGCAAAAACTTCAGTAACCATAAAGATACAAAATTTGTTAATATCCCATAATTTTCGGATGTGTTAATCGGTATATGATTTCATATTTGTTATTATTACATAAACTATTCGTTATTATTTGTTATTATTCCAAAAACTATTTCTTATTATTCAAAAAATATGAATTCCTTTTTAAAAATATTAATCATAAATGCAAAAAATTTGGTAACCATAAAGTTGAAGAATTTGTTAATATTTTTGGATGTGTTAATCGGTATTTTATTTCATATTTGTTATCATTCCGATAACTATTCATTATTATTTTTTATTATTCCAAAATCTATTTCTTATTATTCAAAAAAATCAGAAAAGTATTATCCGGAATGGAAATCAGTTTGTACCTTTCACACTATTCCGATTTGAAGTGATAATTATTGTTTCTTTAAACATAAAATAAAAAAATATCCACTCTTTCCGAAATTCTATTCTTTTTCCAAAATACTTCAACAGTATAATAATATTAATAAAGCTATAAACCTAACATAACTTTAAAATCGTGATAGATTTTAGTCATTAATTATTTTCTTATATTAATTATAAATTATATTAATATTAATTATGTTTTTTTATTTAAAAAAAAATTAGATTTGTTAATATTCTTAAAAATAGATCAGATTTGTTAATAATCGGATATTGTGTTTAACAAAAAAATCAGATTTGTTAATATTCCAAAAAAGATTTGTTTATATTTCAAAAAGATTTGTTAATATTCCAAAAAAATCAGATTTGTTAATATTTCAAAAATGATTTGTTATTATTCCAAAAAATTCGGATTTGTTAATCGGATTTGTAGATAATCGGATATTGTGGTTGACAAAAAAAATCGGATTTTTTAATATTTCAAAATAATTGGATTTGGAATGAAATATTCCAAATTTATATCTACCACCTAATATGAAATCATAAATCTCTTTATTGTAAACTCCTATAAATATTAGATTAAGTTTTGCAGAGTTGAGAAATAACAGTCTCTTATTGTCCACATCTTCGTCATGATGTCTAATTTATATTTGTATTTGGATGTTCACTTTTTTTCTGGTGCATCAATCCGAATTTATATATATTTTAATGTTTTTAAATTTAGTTTATTGTTTTAAACATTATTTGCACATTTATAACCGTGCATATTATTAAACATAACTTATTAAGTTGTGTTGTTTTTTTATGCGAATATGCAAAAGTGTGGAAAAGATCGATGTCTTAAATAGGGTGGTTTGTTTAATTTGTTTATATGTTTTGATTTTTCTATTTAGTGATTTATGGATATTTCTTGGGTGATTGTTTTTACTTTTTTTTGTTTTTGTGGTTATATAGATGATTTTAAAACTATCAAACAAGGATTCGATTTTCCATTTAAAAATATCGATTCATCGTATATATATTTTTAATATTTAAAATTTGGTTTTATTCTATTAAACATTATTTTCACTTTTATAAGTGTCGATTTTGCAAGAGGTAGTTCGAGTAAAATCCACGTATTTTTTAAATCATAAATGTTTTAGATATATGAATTTTAATTGAATTATTTATTTATATCGTTTATTCTTTGGTTTTTTTAAAAAAAAATATTGTAACAGATATCCCCTTATAATTATTTAGAAAGTACATTTACAAAAAATTGCAACGATCTTACTTTTCATGTAATCATGATATAAAGAAGAAAAAAAAATTCGGGTTAATTATTTTAGGAAAACATCAATCCGTACTATTGCACGGGACAAATTCTAGTATCATTCGTTTGAGCTAACAATTTAATATCCAACATCTAAAATTTATCGGATGGAATTTGGTCTGCTTTTTGTTATCTCGGCAAAATTTTAGAAGCAATCGTAAACTGTATTAGTGAAAATATTTGTAAAACTCAATAACTTTTGAAGCTTATTGTTCTCCAAGCCTTCTCCTAACCTCTGTATTAAAGACAAAAATATGCTAACAAATAAAGTGAATTGAAACATTGGGATGCGTATCAACAAATTGGGATAAGTACTAGTGGTATTTGTGAAGGGACTGAATATATCTAGAATGGTTAAAATTTCATTTTTTTCCATTATAATAAATTCTTCTTGATGGAACCATAACTTTACAGCTCTACTACATAATCAAAATTTTAACTGACATTTTTCTTCTAAATAATATTTAAAATTTAGTAGTTAGAGCTTTATTTCAATAAGAAATTATGTATAACCCGAATCATATGAAAACTTTCTTCCAATTATTAATTTTATTCTGTTAAAGAAATAAAAATTTAGTTTCAAAATAATAATAAAATAACGTAAGAACATATATATATATATATGACTAATTCAAATCTTGTAACTTTCTTTTCTGAAATCTATTTTTAGGTTTAGATAATTTAAAGATGATTAAGAGCAAACACAAAACTGTGCTCTAATTTTTTCCCTTAATCTTGTAGTAGACTCGTAGGACCTATTTTAGTGTAATTTAATAATGATTAAGAGCAAACACAAAATTGTGTTCTAATTTTTTTTTCCTTAATCTTGTAGTAGACTCGTAGGACCTGTTTTAGTGTAATTTAAAGATGACTAAGAGCAAATACAAAACTCTGTTCTAATTTTTTCCCTTAATCTTGTAGTAGACTCGTAAGACCTATCGTAATGTAATTTAAAGATGATTAAGAGCAAACACAAAACTGTGCTCTAATTTTCTTCCCTTAATCTTGTAGTAGACTGTAGACTCGTAGGACCACAGTTTTCTATTCTTATGAAAGGCTCCACAATCTAACAATAAAACTGATTGCATTCAAAGGTAATGTCAGAGAGTTTGACACATCAATATGTGTAGTGTAAATATAGAAGACATGTAAAATCAATTACAATCTGTGAACACACATGAAATTTATTGCTGTCTTACTTATAATTGGGTAAGCCACAATAATGCAAATCTGACAAAATAAATGCAGCAACTTGAATACACAATCTCTTTGTCACTGTTCCAAATATCGACTTCTATACCAACTGGTTGTTACTAGTCAAATCTACAATCAATTTGTCAAAAAAAAAATATATTTTTAAATACCTTCAATTAAACATGCTTTCATTTATTTCAATTTAAATTGATAAAAAAAAAAGTATCAATAAAAGTATCAATCGTCGAATACAGCAACTTGTTGGCCTAAACATTCCAAATAATTAATAACGCCTAATAAAGAAACATTTCTCATAACCAATTGATCGATAAATATATATATTTAAAAATGTTTCGATCTTGTTTTTCTCTGCTTACTTGTGATCAATCAACACGAACAAAGCTCATGGTATCGTCGTTGATCCAATCGTACTTCTCAACGAAAGGATTAGGGATGCTCGATAGTTCCGGATATCGATCGATCGAATCTTCCCAAACATTCTTATCACCAAGATCCTTAAGAACCTCCCAAACACAATTATTAGACTCGAATCCAGCTCCCATACTCATCATTAGTATCTTCTCACCTTTCTTTAATCTATTCTTAGCTTCCATGTAACCAAGAACATACCATAAACCACCTGAAGACGTGTTCCCGAACCTATGAAGCGCCATTCTCGCTGGCTCGATGTCGAATTCCGTGAGCCCTAAGCTTTTTCCGACTCCTTCAATAATCGCTTTTCCTCCGGGGTGAATACAGAAATGTTGCAACCCTGTTTTTAGGTTTAGACCTATCCCCGAGCTCGCAGGCTCTCTTTTCGTGGTGGTTCTTCGTTTAAGCGCGCGGACTATAGCGTAGCGAATCAGTTCCTTGACGGGCAAGACTCTAGGGAGGAGAACTTGGAGGTTCTTGGTTAGGGCTCGAGCTGCGGCTTTTTTTAAGTATTTGGTTAAGAGAAAGCCTGGATGACCATCTCCGTCCTCCATTTGTATGCAGCACGAGTAGGCCTCGTCGTCTGAGCCCACATGGGCCCGGACCACTGTCACAAGCTTCATCAAAGCCCGGTTCTTGAACCGAGCTGCGTTAGTTAACAGAACAGAGCTTCCTCCGGCACGGAAGAGACAGTTTGATAGCATCATTGACCTATCTTTACCGCAGTACCAGTGAGGACCCATTGTCTCGGTGCTGACCACGAGTGCGATAGCGTTTTCGCGAGTTTCGAATATCCTTTGCACAATATCTATCGAGATAACGCTCGCGCTACACCCTAGTCCCGAGAGGTTGAAGGATTTTATGTCTTCCCTCATCTTGTATCTGTTGATAACTCGTGAGGTTAGTGAAGGAGATGGAGCAAAGAGTGAGACGTTGACGACAAGAATGTCGATGTCTGAAGGAGAGATTAAGCCTTTTGTCTTTTGGAAAAGCTTGTCGAGAGTGTCGAACATGATCTCGTCCATTTCGGAGTGAGCGTCCAGGAGAGAAGGAGAGTCTTCTCTGCCTTCAAGCACGTTTCTTGGGCCGTAAGTTTCCTCTCCGATCCCGGAACTAGCCATTGTACGAAGGAGAAACCTGTACTCTTCAAGACCCAAGTTCTTGTTTCGTTGAACGACCTTAGCACAAGTCTCGGTGTCGAGTTTTCTCTCGTCCATGCCTTTGTAACACTCGTAGTGAAGCATGAAGCAGTTTCTCTGGTTTCTTCTTTTGAGAACAAACTTGAAGATGTAGAAAACGAAGAGAGTGGAGAGTAGGAGCAGAGAAGGGAGTGAGAAAAGCTCCATGGAAGAAAGAAAGAAAGAAACAGAGAGAGAGAGAAAGAGAGTGTGTGAAAGTGTATTGTGTTTTCAAATTGTGTCAAAGTTACAGGAAATGTACGGATTTTATAGAGCTAACTAGTTAAGTGATATGGTCAGATTATGTCTAAATTACTTTTTTTTTACACCCGTTTCATATTGCTTTTGTCATAGACCTATTAACTCCTCTACCAACTACTTTTTTATTTGAAAATTCGTATTTTGTTTGCATAAAAAAATAGTATCATAATATCATTGTGAATGACCATTTCTTTTAAATATTGACTCTATATGCTTTTAGATGAATTTCAAGTTTTAACATTGTAGGATCATTCATACTTTAAATATACAAACACTTTCAAAACAAATTTGGTACTGGCTACTGCAAGCGATCAACTCCTTAAAATTGGTGTGGTATGGTCAGGACTCAGTAGCGGTTGAGACTCTTTACTTTTTGTTTTTTCGGGTGTGTTTAGTGCGAGAACTACACATTGGATACACCACCTTTTTATGGTAACATTGCCAAATGCGTTTGGAAAATAATAAACACATTATATCCACAATGAAAGAAAACAAAAACATCTCATGATTAATACTTTCACCAACCAAACCCAATAACTAATAAGTTATGATGACTTGATACCTCTCATGTCAACGTTGGTTTGAGTTTAAAATACGATACACTTGATAGTTTTAGAGAGATTGTAACATTTAAAACTCCATGCTTAAATGTCTCTCTTTGTGGTTAATGGATAAAAACAAGTAGGTGGTAGGTAGTTAGTATCATTTACATCTCCGATGCTTTGATTATTAACCTTATCTTATTTTTCGGTCGATTATTATATATTATATGTTTCTCCATATTTCATCAACCTTTACTTAGTTAAGTTGTTCTCAACTTTTATACTATATACAAAATATACTATACACATACACCCTACCTCATCCAATAGATTAAAAATTAGGTATATTCACCTATTTATTTCGATTGGTTGTGATGATATCGTAACAAATGAGTAATGTCTCATGACCCTTTTCTAGTTTCCAGCCTGTGACGAATTTACTACGGTGTTTCTCGTCCTTATATCATAACATCGTGATGTAAATTTGTGACAAAAAGTTGCGAAAACGTGGTACTAAAATTTGTCGAACTAATCAATGCTTGTCTAGTGGTTCAAAAAAATTATATTTCCTTTTACTTTTCTAACACCATTTGCAATAAAACTTAAATTCTGTAATAAAAGCAGTGGTCAGTACTCACAACTGCAACGGATACTAGTTTTGACTGGTTGTGAATTGTGATGATTCAGACCTTTTTGTTTCATCACCTTAATTTTGTCTTCAAATTCATTTTATTACAAATTTAATTCATCAGTTCATTACAATGTTGTGACAATTTTTTTGTAAAAGTCTGGGGGTGGTGACTCAATTGTGTTTGACTTCATAATATATATCATTCTTTTAAATAATATATAACAAATACATTTAACTGCAATTATAATTTCTGTTGTGGTTCTCGGATTCCAAATTGACAAAAACTTCAATCGAATCACCGTCACAATACTTGCACGAGTTGTGTTGTAATATATCGAAGGAGGTAGAGAAAGAAACAAAAGAAAGCCAAACATTTGACTTGGTTTCCTTTAATAATGAGAACCGAGCTAAACCAATAGTAACCAAAACACATAAACCAGTTTTAAATTGATTTGATCTTTAAACAGCTGCCAATCCAATTGAACCGTTGTACCACTCAAAACCAGTCCCGGTTTTACACTTGACTTGTTTATCGTCATAGACTCGGTCAAATCAATGGCGGATAGAAAGCGACATAATAATATTTTGTGTGAAAATTTGACATAATAAACAAATAAATCGATTGGCTTTTGACATTCGACACGATTAAACACGAGGGACACTAGAGTCAACAGGAACCGTACAAGAGTATACGATCAACGGCTCAAATTGATAGTAAGAACTAAATAGGGGTCCAAGCCAACTACATAATTAAAGAGTATACAATTTCATTGAGACAGCAACACTCTTGGCCTCTTCTATGTGATGGTGTCCCTAATTTGACACATTTCTTATTAATGCAAATATTTAATACAGCCGGCTTTTTGAGTTTTACTTTCTTGGAACCGATTATAATAACTCTTTGTCTCAATAATCCTATTATCAGTTTTAGTTACAACAATTTCGTTAAGAAATTGTGTACATAAATTTTCAATCTTTAGTCGTTTATCAACCAACAAAAACAAAATCACAAATCTAACGTTCTCAATGAAGCCTGAGGTCGAGACCAGTAACCTGCAGCCTCTAGTCTATACATGATCGCATTGCTATACAAGAAGTTAGTTCCCGAAGCGCACCCACATTCCAAAACGCTCTTGGTTTGGCGGTTTTGTACCGCCTTTAGGGGGTTTTATTGATGATTCTGTTCCTCATTGGTGTTGCTATGCCTTTTACTCTGTCAAAAAAAATTCACACAGGTCCTTGATTTAGGGTCAATCTGGCGAAAAACTTGGACTCTCATTCAGCTGTGAAATAGCTGTCGTAGATGGAGAGATTCTCAAACGCTTCAAAGTTTGTTTTTAACCCAAGAAATTGGCTCCCAATCTGAGCACAACCCGCATCAGGCCATCGACACATTCCTTCTCTTGTATGCAATGGACACAATGCTTCACAAACATTTTGTTCAGTCACCGATGAGATTGATTCTGAGACATCTGTTGTGTTGTCCTCACATGGTTTTTGGGGAATTGAGTGAGAACATTTCTGTGGCCCGTCTTCTACTTCAACTGTGCAATCTCCGTTCTTTGTGAATTTAACTTTGCAGCCGAGTGACTGCACAGCTCGTGATATGACGGCACTCTCTTTTGTAGCTCTCTTTGCTGATTCTCTAGCTGCGCGGCTTATGTCTCTCTCGGTCAGTAACTTTTCGCTCAATGACTCCATTGCCGAAGATAACTCATCTACCTTCCTTTCTGCTTCTTCTTTCTCCTGTTCCAATTTTTTCGACCCGACACAAGAAACATTCGAGACCAAGCAAGTTAATTGACGATAATGGAATGTACAGTCAAATATAAACAAGATAGTTCTTTTGTAGTCTAGAAAAGGTTAAGAAGGATGGATCACCTTCTTCATTTCTGAATACTTAACAGTCATGGCTCTACATTGGTCCTCGGTCTCTGCAGCGTTCGGTTCCACAGGGCAGGCCCACCGGAGATGGAACTGGGGCCAGAGAGTTGGGGCTAGAGCTGCTGCAGGCGGTAATAATGGGCCATCATATCTTGAAGGATCATAAAATGGGTTACAATGGACATGAGAAGTTGCACTGGAGGAACGCATATCAGCCAAGTAGGCCCAAAGGCATCCACAGGTTTCAGAAATCCCACATTGCTGCCTCTCTTTTTCACTGAAATTTATCAACAACGGGTCAATATATATATACTAAAATGGTTTTGCAGTCACTTGCTGCTCGACTATGGAACTTTCAACTATACAAAATTGCTCCAACTTACTCAGAAACAATAATAACTAGATATGATGAACTTTTTCTGACTTTACAAACTAAACTACAAAAAAGGAGTTTTAAATGAGAGATTACCTATTGCACAAAAAGTTCCCAAAACGACATGAAAGCAAGCAGTCCGTGAAATCTACCAGGAAAGTCTGAAACAAAATATTGAAGGGTAGAGAGTATTTTCAAAAAACAATTTCAACATGTCACTGCAAACATCTGTTAACAGTCTATACATACCGGAGAAAACTCGAAAGCAGAAGGATACATCCGCATTAGCTGTGAAACGCAATCAAGCCACTGCAAACACCATAAACGTGAACATGATATAATCTAAGGCTCCACTCAGATATCGTAAGTAGATTTTCCACATCAAGAAGAATATTATAATTGTAGGCAGTAGCTGCTCACCTGCAAAAATATAGGAGAATAGTTGTTCAGCCCATATGAAGAGCTAGAAGATTGAGCAATTGCTGATCCTGAAGATTGCCGCACTGGAGATGAAGGGAAACTTCGAGCAGAAGAAGACTGAATTGGTAATTCAAAATTACCAGATTCAGATACGTTAGGCATTCCCACCCGATCCGAAAATGGATGACCAAATGCTAACCAATCCTTTTCGACAAGAGCCTGATGTGAAGTCAGAACAGTAGAAAAGACCACATAAGACAATGGTACATCAAAGGCTGCTTACAAAGGCTGCTTATGCAGTTAAATCAGCTGGCAAGAACATCTACAATGGTAGCATTCGCCATAAAGTATTTTATGAGAACCAACCACAATATCAAGTTACAATCCTAAACTTGAAGTTGATAAGGAATTAAGTAGATTCAGTCCCAACAAGAACGAAAATCCCCAAAAAACCCAAACTATAGCACAAGGTATACCTGGAACCCAGAAAATGTTCTGTAGTATGGATCAAGCAATAAGCATGCAAGAGAAACCAGCTGAGTTGTTCTGTCCCATCCATCACTGCATAGTGACATCACAAGTCAGGATATTAAAAAAAATCTACTGAGAATAGTTAACTACCTGATTTAACAGATGATAAATACAAGCGTCTCCTTGAGACCAATGCATCTTTGTCTTATCACATGTATATAAATTGGTACCCATGTAAAACAGTTCAGTGACGATGTGGCCTTAAGATAGCTAACCTGCAGTGCACGAGAACTGATGCCGACTCCATAGCAACACGTGCAGCTATCCATGCTACACCAGCTAAGATGCTCTGGATGTGACTCAACCAACCACTATCTCCAAGCAAGGATACTGAAGCAGACATACTACTGAGATTACCTCCACCCCACGTCCAGCCACCATGCCTCTACAGATAATAGAATTATCCACTATTAGCAACAGAAGAAAACAGAAGTATGGTAAATCATGATGTATCTTCAAAAAGATATCTGTGAAAAATTTTAGACGTTCTCCATGAACTTGAAAAAGAAACTAAGGTTGGAAACATTAACTTGATAGCTAATGTAAAATCATGTCCACATGCTTTAAGCTTAATTCAATTGAAGATCTGATTAGTTGCTGAAACCACCTAGATGTCGTGTGCTAGACAACTTGGAGAGTGACGTTGATTTGTTAAGAAACTTTAATTGCTTTCGAATTTCTCTGCCAACTACAAATATAAAATTCCCTGAAATTCAGTACTTACCAAGAATGATGACGTCCCATCGGATGATGTTGTACCATGCATATCTAAGTAATCCCTAAGGCGGGAAAAGCTCTCTCTCATTGCATGTATGTTGTCTATCCCCAAGAAAACAATCTGAAGAAAAACATTGTCAGTAAAAACAAGCAATTCCAGAAGAAAAAATATTGAGCTGCAAACCACTTTAGGCCATATACAGACTTCAGATTGCAAATAATTTGAAGATGATTCTGAGCCTCCTCCCTTTGCTCCATTTGCTAATGCATTTTTCCTAGGTCTTGCATCTACGATATAAAGCTTCCTATAAAATGAGAATACATGCAATTTTTTTAATAACTAAGTATCAACATTCAACCACATTTCAGATATGAAACAACAGAGTATTTTTTTTATTCCACCCAAACAGACTTTTCTTAATATTCCAGAAGATAATCCCACGTCCAAGGACCAACAAAAGTGGTTATTTCCAAGTTATATGATATGTGATTTATGATTTTTAACACAAAATCATATGAGAAATGCAAGCACATGGAAGAGTCATGGTCTAAGAGATGACAAAAAGATCATCAGGAAATCGAAATGTTAATTTTAACCAAATGACGAAATATTCAGAAGCTCACCTTCGTGCTCCCTTATGACCAGCTAATTGAGTGCAGAATGAAGCAACAAGTTTCTCATCAAAGTTACTGTAGAAAATGGGTTAACTTATTATAACATCAGAATTCACCACTTCAAGCACTTTGAGATTTTAAATAAGAAACTAAATTATCATGCACAAGTCTGGTCATAAAACTGAAAATTCTATATACCTCCTCATGTTCATCATCAGACCAACTAAAGGTTGTGATGAGCGAGCAATCACAGCTCCACTTCCTGCAATTGAGATAAAAAAGCAACATGTAAATGTGGAAGCTATACCAACAACGTTCAAACAGAAGTACCACAACCGCTGCATTTCTACCCGGATGACACCACGAGATCACAGGTAAGCGACATCTTGCCCGGAAAGTAGACGCCTGGATCAGATCTTCATCGCTGACAACAAACATGCGGTAATTTTATATTATGTCAATACTTCTCAAAAAGATAGTTGAAACCAAAAAAGAAACAGTGGTATGCCAAGTTACTAAAGAGAATCTTTCTGTGCAGTTCTCAAATATGAACACAGAATTTCTCAATGTTTGGCGGAACCAAATTAAACTTTTTTCATTTCTGTACAAGGAATCAGTGTCCTACCTAATGGATTTTGGAACCATCAAAGCAGACGGATAGCTCTGACACAAGTCATAATTCGAGTTCAAGTTAGTTATCCGCCAAAGGTCATTGGACAGAGTGAATGAACCGTCTTCAATCATATTCATTGACGCTCGTTGTGAACTTTTTCCGAGAAGCCGAAAATATTCAATAAGCAATCTTTCCTTTGGGTTTGTGTTACCGAATTTGGAAGGCCCACATGTAAAAGCATAAAGATCCCATACTCTCTCTGGTTTGTTACACCTCAATAGTGCATCAACTACAGTACGTCTCTGCAAAAGTATGCCAGCAGAATCATATAGGTTTCAAAGAGAAATACAGAAGGTAGCATAAGTTGGAAAATTTCAAAAGTTTCACCTGCTTGGTTCCAGGTCGAAAACCATAGACAACTATCCTCATGTCTTTTCCTGCAAAATGCACATGATTCATATGAAATAGTTCAAACTAACATACAGAAGGTATTAGATAAAGCGGTAAATAAAATCCCTTCAATCAACATCATTGCAGGGGTGATGTCTGCTGCCAAGATAATTACTTTCAGGTAAAAAAAAAAGGTAATAAAAGAAAAGGAGCTAAACATCAAACTGAATTTTGATCTATGGCGCAAGAACCTGAAAACAGAAATTACTCAAAATCAGTTTTAGCAAATGGTAACACGGAAACATACCAGTGACCTGTAAATGTCGATTTGGTGCATTCTCATTGTTGTGATATTTGTTTGATTGAACTTTCATCGCCTACATATAATATCCATGACACAGAAATTACATACATATAACAGCATTAAAACCCAGAGCCTAACTTCACCAAAATTAATCACAAAGTGTAGATATAATAACTGACCAGTTTGTTAAACTTCTCGATAGCTACAAATGGAATTGTACCAAGTGGAACAAGCTTTCTGGTTCCTTCACTCTTCACAAAGAGAAACAAGGAATGGTCCCTTAATTTTATAGCATTGTCCAGCAAAAATGATAGGAATGTAGAAAATCAACAGCAATATTTACGTGTGATGCACCACGTAAAGATTACAATGAGTTGACATAAAGAAGAAACAGAGGAAAGACAAGTCATACCAAAAACAGAATACGGAAATTTGACAACAAGAGGGTCCCTGCCTCATCGGTGTTAATGAGAATAACTCCACAAGCCTGAAATCAAAGCCATAAAGAACAAAAACAATTTCAATTAAAGACCAAAACGCAAGCCTCCCCACAACACAATTATGATGGACAAATTCCACAGACAAAAATCGATTTCTTGCTAGTTTTTAAGAAACCTGAGTGAAGCATGCCTATCAATTCTCAAATCCAAAGCATGAAGCTTAGAAAATAGTGAGGGCACAAATAGAATTTCCAATTCGAAACATCCAATTTTGACCAAGTCTAATGACATACCTCGAAGAGAATCCTCTCAGATTCCAACAAGCAATCCAAGTTCGAATACGAGCCTGACCAAGAAGCTGACTGAACCACCCCAATCAAAAGAGAACAGGAAAACATTAGGCCTCAATCGATTTTCCCCAAATTATGAGCTTTTCAATAAAGAGATGGACAACAATAACAACACAAAACGATGTTCTCGTGTTGCTTGCGTAATTTTAGGTTAAGGCAAACGCGAGAGAGAAGCAAGAATTGAATTGAGAAGTTAGAGCAATACATCGAGTTTAGTCCATTCAAGCACGTCCCAGCTTCCGGTACCTTCCATCTTCTCCGACGAATATCGCAGCGATCGTGATCGCCCGGAGAGAGGTCTCAGCGCCGTCATTTGAAGGAGAGAGAGAGACGGTGGTGACTCGGATTGGGCTTCACCTGCCGCTCAACGGTGGCAAACGACGGATTTAGCACGCTGCCTTTTCGCCACAAAGACAATGAGACATCGAAATACGACGCAGTTTTCGTACGGCCAAAGTTTACGTTTCAGACCCTTTTTTATTTGCTTTAATAATATTTTTCTTACCTATTTAAGATTTTGTTAAGTTTCTAATTCCTGTATAGATTTAGTTTCTATATAGATTTCGTTAGATATTTTACATTTTTAGATCAAAATCTATATAGAAAATCTTTTGATTAAAATATCTAACGAAATTAATTAAAGTAAATTTATTTTTAGAACATCCCAAAATGAATGTTAATAGAAATTAAATTAGTAATTGAATGATAACCCATTCTATAAAATATTAGTAGTTGTGTATTATCATCATATAAAGTATAAAATATTATCATACCAACATTTGTTTCTTAATGCTAGAAATTTCTTTTTTAAAAAAATTATCATATAATAAAAATATCATCATACTAATATTTGTATTTGAATGCTAGATATTTCTCTTAAAAAAATACTATAAAGTTCAATAATGCTATAACGACTCATCATGTGCTGTCAAAGAAAACAACGATTTAGCATGCTGAATTTTGAGAATTGGACTTCGGACCTAGAATAAAAATACTAATCTTTGTTGGCCAGCTAGATCAAGTGCGATTTCATTAAAAATTAAGCATGTAGATTGAAAAAATAATCATCAACTAATAAATCTATTGCACTTTAATTCCAAACTTTGACAAACCCACATACGACTACACTTGACCAGAAGAGAGGAGAAGATACAGACAAAACTTGGACAAATCGGAACTTAAGGTCCGAAAACAAGGAATCTTCTGAATCACCGACATATATTACAGAATCAAAAACAACCTTCGCACATACGTATATATGCAGTATGTAACTCACCACAATAAAATCATAGAACAATATACACAACGCATCATCATCCTACTACAAGTCAGAATTTGCAATCCACGAAGCAGAATAGTAAAAGAGGGGAAAAGATAAAGACGAGCTCAGATCATAATACCTCTCGTGGTAATCAAGCAACATAACAGCATTTCGCCCTCGGGTTTGGTCCAAGCTGCAGAGGATACTGGCATGCCCACGGTTTGGTTACCCGGTGGGTTAGATCCAGTGTCGGTTGAGGTCAAACAGGTAGTAAAATTGCAGACTTGTCTGTCATCTTGGAGAGCTTCACTAGTTATCTGTGTCCATGTATTTCTCAAGGGTTTTACTACTGGTACACTCCTGAAGAGCCTTGGCGTTCAGTTCTCTGCCAAATCTCCAGACATAGTTGAGGCCAACAAGAAGCTCAGTAATGATGGCTTCTGTCTTCTGCTGGTTTGCAAAGAAAAGGGTTTGTGCAAGAACTATGTGCGTCCTTGAAACCAAGCTTTGGTGCTCGTAACTCCGCTCAGATTGCCATTTTATCATGTTGTGAGCTAATGGACCCAGCCATTCCAAGATACCTGCCATTGCGTCAGTCCATTCTTTTGCTAGTCCTGGATCATAAACCGTGGAAGAACTCAAGTTTTTCGAGTAGGGCTTTAGCCTTTCTCTCAACGATGTTCTCACGCTCGCCGGTAACATGTTGTAAAGGTCGTCTCTCGCATCATCGCCTATCAAGTGAGGAGATGCAACAAATCTTTCTATCACGATGATAACATTAGCATAGTGTAATGCTAAGCAAGCGGCACCAAGGGTATTAGGAGCAGCATCTGACAACTTCGGTCGGGAAGGAAGTGTCAAGTTTTCCACGTGGACAGAGTTAGAATTTCCTTCAAGAATGTGATGCTCGGCACTACTATTCCTAGCTCCATTCCGGGTCCTAGTGCTAAGAGGAGTAATCCCATCGTGAGACACCATGCAGCCTTTGAACGGGCCAACCTGAGTTAACCGGTTGGGTTTCGATTGCTTTTTCACTGAGGAAATTGAAGGCCTTTCCGGGGTTTGCCCCATCTTTTTGCTGTTTTTGCCCATTCCGATTAGTGGTCCTGATTTGGAGGTGATCTTACCGAGCGGACCAGAGTAAAACTTGAAACGTTTGTGTTTTTCTGCAACAAGAGGGCCTGACTTAGGGGGTTCGGCGCTGATAGAACCCGAAAGGAAATCACTCATCTTCGTGGACCTTGTAGCAACTGAACCTGATGCTGGACCGGTAAATCTTCCAAGGGGACCAGAAGCAAATCTAGGAAGACCGCTAGTCTCAGATTTATGAGAAATAGGAGTTAAAATTGTAGAAACCGAGTGGCTGCAGCCAATGAAATCAGAATCTGCAGAGCTAACATCACTTGCCTCCATTCGGTAACTAATTCCAAAAACATGTTTAGTCCTGCTAAGGATTGTGAAAACTGATCTAACCAAGAGAAGGACGGTATAGTCATAAGTACGGTTCCAAAGAGACACATCCCGCAGATTCCTCACTTCATGTTTTTTCCATGTAACTTTTTTCTGATACTCCAAAAGATTGTCAGTTGCAGATTCATTGCTCTTCATTCTCTTGAAAGTCTGTTCAAGGTCCGCCAGAATCTCAGTCTCCTGGTAGAGACTTGCATTTGATGCGATGAAACGTTCCATTTTCTTCGCTTTTTTATCCATTTTCTTCCACCCAAACTGCCACCCATAAGGGTCAGCTCCAGTCTTCATCATCTCACTAAAACAAATCTCAAAGCTCTTCAACTTGGGATCATTGCATTTCCTCGCAAGCCTAGTCACAGCTTTGGCTACATTCTCAACGTTCTCCATCATTTCATCGCGTATTAACCTGACAATGAAATCATCGTCTTCTGAAACTAGCTTCTTTATACCCGTGGAATGTGTAATCTCGTCCCTAAGCCTTGCAACATTCTTATCACTTAGTGACTGCCACAAATGAACAAGTTTCGACAACAAACTCGCAACCTCAAACGCTAATACCCCGAGCACCGCCTTATCTTTATGACCATCATGTTTCTTTGGAAATCTCCACAGATTACGAAACCAAGTCTCTGAAACCATCCTCTCTCAACCTGCTTTGCAATAAAACAAAACAAAGGAACCAATACAATCAACAGCGTCTCCTACACTAATTAAATTAACATCTGGAACCAAAACAGTGAGGAAATGCAAAAATCAATCAAATTTCACATTAAAAAAAAACAGACCCACGATTGAAATCTCGAACTGAAATCATAGTAGAAGCAAACCCAAGTTAATAATGGAAGAAAAAAAAGAAAGAACATCAAGAAAATAGAAAAAAGTAACTCTTACACAAGCAAGAAGAAACTGGGTATGGTTGAAATTGGGGAAATCTAGCTACAGAACTCAAGTTTACACAGAATCGCCCAAATTTTACCAACCCCCAAATCGGTTCTAAGAAGTATACAACACAATCTCGCAGCTTAAAGCTTTCAAACATCGAATTCACTAAAGACCCATGATTTTGAATTTGGAGTTGTCGGCAAATATTGAGAGAATAAACCGACACGGGAACAGTAAAAACCCCAAGCGCGTAAGAATGATACAGTGGGAGATAGAAGAGAATCTTACCGATCATTCGAGGAAAATATGTGAATCAGAGAAAAATCTGGAAAAAAAGATTAAGAGAGGAGGCAAGTACAGGGAGAGAGAGAAGAAAGTGGGGAGGAAGATGCAGTGAAGACTGCTACAGCCACATCCCACATGGTGTGAGAGAGAGAGAGGTTAAAGCAGCAAATTGTGGAGAGAGAGAGAGAGAGAGACTGAGCGAGTCAAGTTCGCCGTGTTAAAAGAATCCTATTTTTTCTTTTGCCCTTTTTTTTGTTTACTACTTTATATTCAGACTATTTACTTATTCTGTCTCAATCTTTTTGATTGTCACTTTTTTGGAACCTAAAAATGTTTGACAATTTAATTGCCTTTTCGTCAAATAAAAAAAAAAACAGACCAGAAAATTTGTTCTTTTCTAATTAACAGTGTGAAATTTCATATTTTACATAGTATTAGAAGTAGATACGCAGAAATAAAACATTTGAAAACATAAAAACTAAACGATTACGTGTTGAAAACACTATGTGTATAAAAAGAAACTTTAAACATCTATCATAATTTTTTAAAAAAGGGTTAAGAATAACATAAATAAAATACTTATATTACAAATAACTCAACTAAAATTAAGGAAACTGTGACGAAATTTCTATGCAACCTAAATTTTTTTTGTTGAATTCGAAAGGAAATAATTAAGGATATTTATTAGATCATATAAATATGTTGTTGTCTCGATAATCATAATTTTATTATTTAATTAAGAAATTTTAAATTTTATGGGAAACTATATTATAAATTTTAAAATAAACATTAAAATATGATGGTATTTTTTGTTTCTTTTGTTACATCGTCATGTGTTATATTTATTACAAAATTTTATATTTTAATATATGGAGAATTAATCATCCACGATGACGAATTATATAAAAAATACTAACAATACATGTGATTACAATCAATGACAGTTTTGATCTAAAAATAGAAATGCTTGAGCGAACCTCAATATGTATATACTACAAAATCTTCCTTAGTTGAATAAAGCGGGGAGATCGATTCTCTCCCTTGTAGACTTTTTTGTTACAAAAAAACTTTGTCAAAAAAGTCAAGAATTAATGGGCATAACAATTGTTTTAATTAAGTCCATAGATTTCTAGGACCAGCTCTAATCACGAGAAATATCTTAAATTGTAAGTTGTAAGTTTGTAACACGTTTATAACTTCCGGAAAGTTTGCATTTACAATCTGTATAATACTTTTTTTTTTGTTTGATATGAGAGTTCTAGAAACAATAATATCTCTTTGGTCAACAATTGGACCAAAGAAACTTGCATAATACTCCCTTCGTTTTATTTTTTTCCTGTTATGAAAAAATTGATTTTTAGACTATAATTAATACATTTCTTTTTATTATTCGTAAAAGCATATCTATTTAGTGTATTATTATAAAAATGTCTTCATGGTATAAAATTAATAACTATTTTTGGAATGTGGTGTGATTTTGTGGAATAAATAATTAGAAACATTTAATATTAAATGTTTCTTAATCTGTGAAAAAAACTAAAAAAATCAATACTATTAAAAACGGAGGGAACATAAAGCACTCCAATTAACTTTTAAATATAAACTAGAAATTTGCACAAACTTGAATTGGTTAAAAGTATTCAACTAGTTTAACTTAACAAAAACGCTAGGGAAAAATTGACCTAACTAGTTTGATTGACGTTGAACTTGTCAATATGAAAGCGATATATATATATATATATAGGTATTATTTATATGCAAATTTTTAGAAAGGTGTTGAGTGGATTGTTACTTGTTGGAGCATGCGCTTTTGTTTTTTTTTTTTTACGATAATAAAACGTTCTGACTTTTGCATAATGTTTACGAGTAGGGATGGAGATTACAACAAATGAATTTAGTCATTTTTTTTTTCAATACTGAAATTTGAACTACTATTACACCAAATATCCCAATAGAAATAGAAATGTTGACCAATTGTATATATTTCAATCAAAGTAACGATGGTAAAAAAAGGTTAAAGAGATTCTTAAGATAATCTCGTTATTTTGGTATATGAACAATTTGTATTTATGTCAATCAAAGTATAACAATCTCAAAAGATAAGTAACTGTTTAAAAAAAAACTAATTTGCATAATCACCAAGAAATATAATTTTGAGTAAATGTATTTCCACATGAGAGTTTGTACTTTTTCTAACTCGAGTTAGCTATAATATGTCAGATATCTTCTAGTTTCAAGGAAATCGTTAACTTTGTTATATGATGATGAGATTATTTGCTATTTTATCGTCACAAAAATATCACCTTCCATTCCTACAATGTTGACTAAGAACCAAATTACATTTATATATAGTCAACAGAATTTTCTTACCACGGATATAAATTCTGAAACAGAGCAAGAATCTCATAATAATGTTTCGTGACCCGTCCAGACGAAAAAAATGAGATACGTAACTCGTGACTTGGGGCGAACGTGAACAAAATTAAATATATGGGAGTAAAATTAAAAATACAGAAATTAAAAGGAGCAACAGACAATAAATTATGGTATCAGATAACCTTTCCTTGGTTTAAAATAGGACTATCCCGAAAGATGAGGGACTAAAGTGAAACTATTTGGGGGTAGGATAGGAAGAAACCCGTCACAATCATCTAATTAATGGCTACCACGCGGAAACTTGTCGTTTATACAATTCCTTAACCATCGGGTCGGGTTTTGTATTCGAATTGGGTCCAAATATTACTATAGTTTAATTCACTAATTGAGTAATTGGTGACTACAATTTTAATACTAGACGTGATTAGTTGTTGTTTTGAAATATTTATACAGTTATATTTAGATTTAAAGTTTTAAATTCAAAGCAATCACACTTTACATATATTTTTTAAAAATAAAACTTTTTTTGGTTTTTTTTGCTGTAGAAAACTAAAAACTAAAAACCACAAATTTTTGTGTTTGAAAAATTATGGAAGATTGGCTCTACAAACTATTTATTACGAAAAATTGTTTCTACAACCTAAATTCTAAAGGTACAGCAAAAAAATTCACAAATCAAATTTACAGTAAAAATCCTAAATATACAACCACAACCAATCAGATCCAGTATAATGGTGGTTATTAAAAACGAAAAATAGCGGTAAAATACGAGATACGGTTCTATAGTTTTTTTTGTCTTTTCGTTTTTACGTTTAACCAGAGTAGTTTGAGCCGAATTTCAAATTAATTATATGAAAATATATTTGGATATTCTAGATTATGAACGTTTTACAAAAATGATTTAGCATTAAATTTCCTTTACGTAATTCGGTCAAATGTTGGCATGCAGCAAGTTTGAAACATTAAATGTGAATTAAAAAACGTGTTGACATGCTTATAAATGTATAAGTTTAGAAGAAGAACAAACAATTAATAAATTTAATTTACATATGATTCTAATGAACATTTATACTCCAGTTATAGCTAACAAAAGTTGGGCATTAGGCCTAAAACCCTACTTACGTTGCTTCATTTGGCGTTGTCAGTCTCTTCTGACTGCATCAGCTTTGAACGCTTGAAATATAATAATATAACAAATGTTCACCAAAAAAAAAAAAACATTTTATACAGAAACTTAAAGCAACACATCCTGGTGAATATAGTTTGGGCTTCAGGCCCATATTTATAACTGCTACTGTCACTTGATTTCTTCTTCATCTCGCCACTCTCTCTCTCTCTCTTTCTTAACGGCAGAAGCTGACTCACATTCTGTTTATTTAATTATTACTTCCTTTTGTGTTTAAAATATATTCTCTCTTTCTTTTATCTGGAATTTGTTTGCTAATTCAGCTGTTACATCTCCGGATCACGAGAAGATTCACTTGGTAATTGTTTTCATCAATTCATATTTCTGTTTTCTGATTATAATCTCAACCATTAACACCTGAATTTGATAATGTGTAGTTAAAACCCAGATTTGCTTTATCTTCCTTTCCCAGAATCATTGTCTACTTTATTCGCTCTTTTTTTTGCGTTTCTAATTCATGTCTTCCAATTCAATGTGTTTCTCGTTTTGTTGATATAAATAAAAAATCTGAAAAATATTAATGTACTGCATTTTTTGGTGCAGATTCTTAGTTAATGTCGCCTTCTCTACCCAAGTTAGATTAAAACGTGTTTTCGTGCCTCTAACCTGGTTTTGGTGTTTGGAGAGAGAATTTGTGAAGTTTGGGGAGAGTTAGGTGATTAGGTAGAACAATTTAGGTGAAGTGATGCATCAATAGTGATTAGGTTGAAGGGGGAGTGATTCATAGGCTTATCAGTGTGGTATGAATTCGAGGGCTGATCCTGGGGATGGCTGTTTTCGAGTTCCTTTGGAGAATCAAACTCAACAAGAGTTCCAATTCAGGGGTTCTTGGATTCCATTTACACCCAAGAAACCTGTGCAAGGTAGATCAAGTCTGATCGTAGATGAGAGAGTGATACACCAGGATCTAAATGGGGTTCCAGGTGGTGAATTTGAAGAGAGGGGATTCTGCAACAGTGGTGCTGTACATGATCTTAATTATGCAGTGCAGGGAATGTATCAAAATGGGGTTTATGACCATGGTGCTCATCAGGGCTTGACCAACATAAATAGGATGATTAATAACTTAGCAGGATCACATGCACAAGCCAGGTGTAATAGTGAGAGCGATCTTTTGGGCAGGAGTGATGCAACTTCTCCTTTAGCACCTGTTATCAGAAACACCACCGGTAATGTAGAGCCGGTCAATGGAAAATTTACTTCAGATGTGGGTATGGTAAACGATTCTTTCACCCAGAGTGGCAGTTCTCAAGCTGGATACACTGAGTTTGAATTGGACGACTTGATGAATCCCGATCAGATGCCCTTCTCCTTCACAAGCCTGCTGACTGGTGGGGATAACATATTCCAGGTTCGTCAATGTGAGTGATCAAATCTATTTTCAGTTTTTTTTTTTTKTTTTTTTTTGTTTTTTTTTTTTTTTGTTTTAGTGTAGAACATTACTTAGATCTTAAGGTATTCTGTTGGTATGTGCATGAATTAGAGAACTTTTTAAACATGAGCCAGACTGGCACTGCATATCATCATTAAATTTCATAGTCCATACCATTTCTTAAGAAAGTTATGGTTTTGCGCAGATGGAACTCCAGAGTGCAGCAAACATCTTTACAATTTGAATTCACCAATTAGAAAAGAAGCAGTTGGGTCCGTCTGTGAAAGTTCATTTCAATCTGTACCCTCAACGCCCAGTCTGTGCAGAACAGGTGAAAAGAATGGATTCCTGGAAAAGATAATTACAACCACTGGACATGAAATCACAGAGCCGAAAGCTGACAAAAGTGTGCAGAGCATTGTGGACTTGTTTGCTGGTAATCGTACAGATTATACGGAGCAAAATGATGGCAACAGACAAGATGTTTTGGAGTTTGATCTTAACAAGACACCTCAACAGAAATCCTCCAAAAGGAAAACGAAGTTCATGCCCAAGGTGGTCGTGGAAGGCAAACCTAAAAGGAAGCCACGCAAACCTGCAACTCAGGAAAATGTGAAATCTAAAGAAACCGAGGGTGGCAAAAGGAAGAAAGCTCAAAAGACAAACTTGAAAGAATCAACAACTAAAAAGCCACCCAATGTTGGAGATCTGAGCAACAAAAGCCCTGAAGTCACACGCAAAAGTTGTAAAAAAGCTTTGAATTTTGACTTGGAGAAATCTGGAGATGCGAGGCAAGGTGACGCTGAGTCTGAAATTGTCCAGAACAATAGTGGCTCAAACTCATTTTCTGAGATCAGAGAAGCCACTGGTGGAACTAGTGGTAGTTTCCCAGATTCAGTAACACAAATAGATCAGACCAATGGGTTGGTGGATACGAACCACCCACATGAAGCATCAATGGGTAACCAGCCAGTTAAACTATCAACGGGAGCGAAACTACCCAGAGTATTACAAGAAAATCATACTCGAATACTGGCCAGAGACCAACAACCTGAATTATTGATTGGAAACCAGCAGTGCCAGTTCCCAGTGGCAACCCAGAACACCCAGTTCCCAATGGGAAACCAACAAGCTTGGCTTCAGATGAAAAACCAACTCATTGACTTTCCATTCGGTAACCAGCAACCTCGCATGACCATAAGAAACCAGCACCAGCAGCCTTGCTTGGCCATGGGTAATGAACAACCTATGTATTTAATAGGAACTCCACGGTCTGCATTGGTGAGTGGAAACCAGCAACTAGGAGGTCTCCAAGGGAACAAGCCGCCTATATTTTTGAATCAACAAACTTGTTTACCTGGTGGAAATCGACAATATGGATCACCGACGGACATGCATCAGCTTGTTATGTCAACCGAAGAGCAACAACAGGGACTACTGATGAAAACCCAGCAATCTGGATTTTTGTTCAGAGACCAGCAACCTGGATCATCAATGAGAGGCCAGCAGCCTTGCGTACCTTTGATGAACCAGCAACCTGGAACTCCGAAAGGTTTTACTCACTTGAATCAGATAGTAGCTGCATGCATGTCATCACCTGGGCGTCAGCCTTATTCTCAGTCACAAATTCCTGCAACAAATCTACATGTGGAATCTGTTTCCAGGAGTTTGAATGGAACTGCAGGTACATGTCAGAGAAGCACCACTCCTGAATACGGTTCTTTACAGCAAGATATTTATCAAGGAAATGAGTTCATCCCTTCTCATGAGAGATCCAGTGATGTATTCTTTGACGTATGCAAGAAAGCATTATCTGAAAACTCTTCTTTGCCAGCTCCAATTATGGCTAAACATGAGGAAGCCAGGGGCTCGAAGAGACAGTATCATCGTGCAATGAGACAGATGCAAAACCATGATCTAAACTTAGCAGGTTGTTGGCCCTCAAGCCAACAGATTGCTCAATCACAAGATGTGGAGAGACAGAACAGCGGAATGTGTGCGGAATATTTAGATGCTGCAAAGAAAATGAAAATCCAGAAAGTAGTCCAAGAAAATGTTCATGGCATGCCACCTGAGGTAATAGAAATTGAGGATGATCCAACTGATGGGGCCAGAAAAGATAAAAATACTGCCAGCATCATTAAAACTGCATCTAAAGGAATTTTGTGTCTAGTTCAAAAGTCTGCAGATAATGAGAAATGTATTGTCCCAAAAACACCTGCAAGAAAGGGTCGTGCAGGGAAAAAAAGATCAGTAACTCCGCCTGCTCATGCCTTAGAGATCCAGCTTTGGCAACCTACTTCTCCAAGGACGCCTTCATCAAGAAGTAAGGCTAAAGAGAAAGGGAGGAAGTCCATACAAGATTCCGGAAAAGCAAGCGGTAACTAATGTATTCTGGAATCTCTGTGATACAATTTTGAAATTATAGTAACTGATGTGTCCAAACCAGCTCCTTAACAACTGTTGGTGCGTTGTATAGGTCCATCAGGAGAACTTCTATGTCAGGATTCTATTGCAGAAATAATATACAGGATGAAGAATCTGAATCTAGGAGACAAAAGCAGAGAACAAGAGCAAAATGCACTTGTCTTGTACAGAGGAGATGGTGCAGTTGTTCCATATGAGAGCAAGAAGCGAAAACCAAGGCCTAAAGTTGACCTTGATGATGAAACAACTCGGATATGGAATCTATTGATGGGGAAAGGAGAAAAAGAGGGGGATGAAGAGATGGATAAGAAAAAAGAGAAGTGGTGGGAAGAAGAGAGGAGAGTTTTCCGAGGAAGGGCCGATTCATTCATCGCCCGTATGCATCTTGTACAAGGTGAAGATTCAGAACACTCAACTCTGTTTTTAATCACATTGCATGTCTGGATAGGAATCACAGGCATCAGCTAAAACTTTATCCTGAAATCAAGATAATCAAGTTACTAGGGAACAATATCAAAATAGCTTACAGAGAAGCAGAATACCACCATCGTTCTGGTCAACACATTTATTAGAATACCAAAAAAATGATGCAAAATTTAAAAACACTCAGTAGTAAACCATGGCAAAGAAATATTCATAATGCATCTTGGAAAGAACAGGTGTTCATTTATGGTGACGGCTGAATGGTTTTTGTGCCTATTATTTCTTTTTTTGCTATAGATGACCAATTGAGCTTAAATGTTTACAGGAGATAGACGTTTTTCGCCATGGAAGGGTTCGGTGGTTGATTCGGTCATTGGAGTTTTCCTTACCCAGAATGTCACAGATCACCTTTCAAGGTATATGAGTTGCCTTAATAAAATGAGCATTTCAAAGTGAGTTCCAAAACATAGATAATAACCCATGGTGTTTTTACGATGCAGCTCTGCTTTCATGTCTTTAGCCGCTCGATTCCCTCCAAAATCAAGCAGCAGCCGAGAAGATGAAAGGAGTATAAGAAGCGTAGTTGTTGAAGATCCAGAAGGATGCATTCTGAACTTAAATGACATTCCTTCGTGGCAGGAAAAAGTTCAAAATTCATCTGACACGCAAGTTTCTGGGGTTGATAGTGGATCAAAAGAGCAACAAAGAGACTGTTCAAACTCTGGAATCGAAAGATTTAATTTCTTAGTGAACAAAAGTCAGAATTTAGAAGAGGAAGGATTATCATCACAAGATTCTTTTGGTCTTATGATATTTCAGTCGAGTGGGAGAGTTGGATCCTGTTCATGTTCCAAATCAGACGCAGAGTTTTCTACAACCAGGTGTGAAACAAAAACTGTCAGTGGATCATCACAATCAGTGCAAACTGGGAGTCCAAACTTGGCTGATGAAATTTTTCGTCAAGGGAATGAGAGACCGCTTCTATATGTAAGATCTGGTGATGTTCAGATACAAGAAACTGCAAATGTCGCTCAGAAGAAACCTGATTTTGACAAAAAAATAAACTGGAAGGATTCTCTTTCTTTTGGTAAGCCAAGCAATGATACTAATTGGCAAAAAGAAGGACCGACCAATCCTTTTAGCAGCTATGAGCAGAGTACGATTCGGCAGCCACATGTACTAGACATAGAGGATTTTGGAATGCAAGGTGAAGGCCTTGGTTATTCTTGGCTGTCCATTTCACCAAGAGCTGACAGAGGAAAGAACAAAAACGTACCTCGGAGATTTTTCAGACAAGGTGGAAGTGTTCCAAGAGAATTCACAGGTCAGATCATACCATCAACGCCTCATGAAATACCGGGAATGGGATTTTCCGCTTCCTCGAGCACCAACCAAGTGCACCAGGGCGATGCCCAACATAATCAACAAAATGAGATGAATAAAGCATCCCAGTTACAAAAAACATTTATGGATCTGCTCAACTCTTCTGAAGAATGTCTTACAAGACAGTCCAGTACCACACAGAACATCATAGATGGCTGTCTACCGAGAGATAGAACTGCTGAAGACGTGGTTGATCCACTCAATAAGAATACAAGCTTACATAACATATTGGTCGAATCAAATTCCAGCAATAAAGAGCAGACGGCAGTTGAATACAACGAGACAAATGCCACTATTGTACGAGAGATGAAAGGGACGCTTGCTGATGGAAAAAAGCCTACAAGCCAGTGGGATAGTCTCAGAAAAGATGTGGATGGGAATGAAGGGAGAAAGGAACGAAGCAAAGACAGTATGGATTCCATAGACTATGAAGCAATAAGACGTGCTAGTATTAGTGAGATTTCCGAGGCTATCAAGGAAAGAGGAATGAATAACATGTTGGCGGTACGAATTAAGGTAAATCAACTGATTTCATATGATAGCCTCTTACTTTCTGTCAGAAGGCTTGAATATCAGTAAATTATGTAGCCATATCTACAACATTGCAGGATGTCCTTGAACGGATAGTCAAAGATCACGGTGGTATCGACCTTGAATGGTTGAGAGATGTTCCTCCTGATAAAGCCAAGTGAGTAAACCACATTTTAAATGACTGTACAACACTAGTACGATCGAGTTACCCAACAATTACGTCAAACTGAGTATTGAAACAAGTTGCTCATGATCATTTCACAGGGACTATCTCTTGAGCATAAGAGGACTGGGTTTGAAAAGTGTTGAATGTGTGCGACTCTTAACACTCCACAATCTTGCTTTCCCTGTGAGTCAGACTATTCCATTATCTACTAATAACTTAGAATAACTCCGGCTAACTAAGCTCAAAATTGTGTTGATGATATGAAGGTTGACACAAATGTTGGAAGGATAGCTGTTAGGCTGGGATGGGTGCCTCTACAACCTCTACCTGAATCACTTCAGTTACACCTTCTGGAGCTGTAAGTTTCGTTTTTTTTTTTTGTCATCTAAACAACTAATTTTGACTTTTTTGCAAATCATAACTGTGCAGTGTTTTCACAGGTACCCAGTGCTCGAGTCCATCCAAAAATTTCTTTGGCCAAGACTCTGCAAACTCGATCAACGAACACTGTATGCTCATAAACTCTACCAAATCATATGTCAGAAAAAACCAGTATTTCTTCGGTAGAATTAGATCGTCATTACCAACAGTGAAATTAATTGACGTTCTTTTTCTTACTCAGGTATGAATTACACTACCAGCTGATTACGTTTGGAAAGGTATTATGGCTCTAAGCTTTGAATATATCATATGGTAATTTCAAACAATGTAGGCACCTGATCAAGTATGTGTCTAAATCATGTGAACTCATGTCAGGTATTTTGCACAAAGAATAGACCAAATTGTAATGCATGTCCAATGAGAGGAGAATGCAGACACTTTGCCAGTGCTTATGCTAGGTAAGCAAGCTTTCATGCACCTCTATGCGATAATCCTGCTACCAAAAAGATAAAATTAAAGATTTTGGGTACGTAACTAGAAATAGGCTCAGTTTCGTGGTAGCAAGCTGAAAATAGTATTACATAAACAACACAAAGATCAAAGTCAAAATCATGGTTCCATATGCACTATCGTTTTAGCATAAGCTCTAATAATCCAAACATGAACACTATATTACCTATGCCAAAGTAGGGATTTCAAATATGAGATTCGATGACTAATGCCATTGTAACAGTGCAAGACTTGCTTTGCCGGCACCAGACGAGAGGAGCTTAACCAGTGCAACTATTCCAGTCCCTCCCGAGTCCTTTCCTCCTACAGCCATCCCGATGATGGAACTACCTCCTCCATTGGAGAAAGCCCTAACAAGGGGAGCACCATCGGATAGAGGAAACTGTGAACCAATCATCGAAGAGCCGTCCTCGCCCGTGCAAGAATGCACTGAGATAATAGAGAGTGATATTGAAGATGCTTATTACAATGAGGACCCTGACGAGATTCCAACAATAAATCTCAACATTGAACAGTTCGGCATGACTCTACGGGAACACATGGAAAGAAACATGGAGCTTCAAGAAGGTGACATGTCCAAGGCTTTGGTTGCTTTGAATTCAACCACTACTTCTATTCCAACTCCCAAATTAAAGAACGTTAGCCGTCTCAGGACAGAGCACCAAGTGTAAGCTGATATATCCTCCTATATTTTATCTTTCATATAAATTTTAGGAAAAAAACATCGCTCTCAATCGGGTTTTATAGCATGTGGGTCAACCAGGGTTTTATCATTTTATATATTTCGCCGGCCGGCCCGAGCTGGCTTTGGTTGACTCGTATGCCAACCTGCATACAAAAAACCAATAGGAGACAAACATGCAAATTTTTTTGAGATGAGGTCTATGATAAAATGATTTCAAATGTATAGCTGTTAGCCAAGTGTAGTATATATAGACAAGGTAACTGATAAATCATAAATGTATCGACTGTTTGCAGGTACGAGCTCCCAGATTCACATCCTCTCCTCAATGGTGTAAGTCAATTTTTATTCTTTCTATACTCGAGTTGTTTCATTTAAACAAGACTTTTTAAAAATCCTCATTTGATGAAAAACAGATGGATAAAAGAGAACCAGATGATCCAAGTCCTTACCTCTTAGCTATTTGGACACCAGGTGAGGATAAAACTGCAATGTTTCTTTCCTGTGTTGTCAGTATCAAAGAAAGTAAAGCCAGAACTAAAAAGCGTTTGAAATAGAGTTGGTTAAAGATGAAATTTCGAGGTTATATGTATATTAGTTTTTGAGATTAGGTTTACTAATGTAATTGTTTGGTTGCTAGGTGAAACGGCTAATTCGGCTCAACCGCCTGAACAGAAGTGTGGGGGGAAAGCGTCTGGCAAAATGTGCTTTGACGAGACTTGTTCAGAGTGTAACAGTGTGAGGGAAGCGAACTCACAGACTGTTAGAGGAACTCTTTTGGTGAGATTGTCTAGATCTTTTGTATTGTTCATGAGAAAGGAAATGTGAGAATACAAGTTACCAATATCGTTTTTTGGCTATTCACAGATACCTTGTCGAACTGCCATGAGGGGAAGTTTTCCGCTCAACGGGACATACTTTCAAGTTAACGAGGTTAGATGTAATAAAACTCAAACAGACAGGCGAAACATTTTTTCTGTTTTGCTTTGGTTCTTTATCCTCCTTTGCCATTTTTTTTATCTTGCAGTTATTTGCAGATCACGGTTCCAGTATCAACCCCATCGATGTTCCTAGAGATTGGATATGGAATCTCCCTAGAAGGACTGTTTACTTCGGAACATCGGTAATATCAATATTCAGAGGTAAAAACATTCATAATAAAGTGAGTTAATTAAATGTCCAAAACACAGCTCAATATATGGAAAGCTTCACCTTCTCTTTGTCAAAAAGGATTTTAGAATGGTTTGTGGAATTTGCGCAGGCCTTTCAACGGAGCAGATACAATACTGCTTTTGGAAAGGTACACATTGAATACTTACCCAGAGGAATCCGGAAACACATTGTTCCTCATCAATTTTGAGCATAACATACACACACACACACTTAGGACCAGTACTGTTCTGTTCTGTGATAGAAACTGATAAACATCGAACAACTTTGACTGCAGGATTCGTATGTGTCCGCGGATTCGAACAGAAGACAAGAGCTCCGCGTCCGCTGATGGCAAGGTTGCATTTTCCGGCGAGTAAATTGAAGACCAACAAAACCTAAAGATCAATGGAATACAGAAACCGCATTGCTTCTCTGCTCTCCTCAAAATAAAAGGCAAGCAAAAGGCCATTTAGACATATAAAAAGGAAACGATAAGTTTTTTTCTTCTTCTTTCTGACTTCATTCAAAAAGCAGGAGAGAAACAAAGAAAATAGCAACCCAGGAGATTTTTAGTTTTTAGTTTTTTTTTTTTCCTAACAGATTGTAGCATTTGGGTCTATTTGGTTTTCCTAACAGACAAATCCAATGTCTGTGCACACTTAGGTGTATTGTCAATGAATTACTCCGGCCACCGGAGTTTTTAGCGTATTTCAGCGGACGGCTAATGCGAATATTTCCGGCGACATATATTCCTTTCTTTCTGTTGTATTGTATGCTTATGGTAGTGGGCCTTATAAGAGCCTGAGCATCAATAAAATAACTAAAGTTGAATGGTACAAAGTAGAAAGCGACGAAAAAATTAATATATAGACATTGCGAATGCCACCAAAAAGAAAAGCAAAGTGTCATCAAATTGAACAAAAAAATTATTAGTACTCTTTAGCATAAAGTCCTTGATTAGTACTGTAAGATCATTTTAAAAATGTGAAAATTATAAAATAATATAACATGTTATATATGTTAAGGAAATCCAAAAATTATTACGCGTGACTAAGTATAATTGATAAATTAGATTTTTATTTTTTTGTAGATTAAACTTTTTTAGTTGGTTTACTTTTGTTTTGGCTGTAAAGGTTAATTTCAAAATTTAAGACGATATGTTATTATAACATAGATATAATTTTAAAACAACATGTTTTTATAAATGGAGAAGATCTAAGATTATAATATGGTAGTAAAAACATTTAAGATAATACGAGGAGAAAAGTTGTTAGCACCAGCTTAAACTCACGTACTCATGTTTAGCATGTGCCCAACACAACACTGATACCTTTTGGGCCTCACGAGCGGCCAAGTAGGTGAGAGGAGAGTCACCGTTATTTACCTTTTTGCCCTCGTGTGTTTATTCTTGCGTCGTAGTATTTGAGCCAATGCTTAGCCGCCACGTAGATACTCTCTGGTGCACCAAGTTGCAGAGTAAAACTAAACCATTAACTTCGAATATATCCAACATGCCATCCTGGTTCAAGTAGTATCTTTTATCAGAGTAAAAGTTCGATTTTCATTTCGCATAATGAGATTCTTATTCACGCGCCTCTTATCTTGACATAACCAACACGCTCACTTAATCAACCGTTAGATCCGCCATCGACGGTGGATTAAATTAGTTGAAAAGTAAAGCGGTGCGTTTCACGCGCGTCTCATGGTGAGCCGCCGCACTTGTCATGCACGTGAGGGCGCACGTTAGCTTTGACCATTGTTCTCACTAGTTTTTTTAACACACGCCCTTATTCGATTTCTCACCCACCCAAAGCCACTCAACTCTTGTTCTCTCTCAATCTCTCTGAAGCGATGTCCTCGTCGTCGTTTCGAGCTCCGGCAGGAACCGCCGCTGTGTTTTCGGCGGATCAGAAGATTAGACTCGGGAGACTCGACGCTCTGAGATCCTCTCATTCGGTTTTCTTAGGAAGATATGGACGCAGTGGCGTTTCGGTTCCTCCATCCGCTTCTTCGTGGAGTTCTTCGCCTATCCAAGCAGTCTCTACGGTGAGATTCGTTATCTGCTTTTGATATTTTAATCTTCATAAAGAATTTTCTGCTTATGGTTGTGAAAAATCATGAGGTGCTTTTTGAATCGCCTTCGTGAATGTTCTTAAAATGTTTCTCTTATCTTAGACTCTGAGTATGAGAGTTGATGCAGCTGTATCGTGAAAATCATTATTTCTTCGGTAATTCATAGCTTTTCAATTCTAAAGCGATAATGCGATCCATTGGTGATTATTTTTTCTATTATGAAAATCGAGTTTAGGAAGATATAGCAGTGAGAGAGATTCTGCGGTTCTCATGTTTGGTTTATGTTTTATTCAGCCTGCGAAACCTGAGACTGCGACGAAGCGGAGTAAAGTCGAAATAATCAAGGAGAAGAGTAATTTCATAAGGTATCCTCTAAACGAGGAGCTTTTAACAGAGGCTCCAAACGTCAACGAGTCGGCCGTGCAGCTCATCAAATTCCACGGTAGCTACCAACAGTACAACAGAGAACAACGCGGTGGAAGATCTTACTCCTTCATGCTTAGAACTAAGAATCCTTCTGGCAAGGTCCCGAACCAGCTTTATTTGACTATGGATGACTTAGCCGATGAGTTTGGCATTGGTACTCTTCGTTTGACCACCAGGCAGACGTTTCAGCTCCATGGTGTTCTCAAGCAGAATCTTAAGACCGTGATGAGCTCGATTATTAGAAACATGGGTAGCACTCTTGGTGCCTGTGGTGATCTGAACAGAAATGTTCTTGCTCCGGCGGCTCCTTATGTGAAGAAAGACTATCTCTTTGCACAAGAAACAGCTGACAACATTGCCGCTTTGCTTACTCCTCAATCAGGGTTCTATTATGATATGTGGGTTGATGGGGAGCAGTTCATGACTGCTGAGCCTCCTGAGGTAGTGAAGGCTCGAAATGATAACTCCCATGGAACTAACTTTGTCGACTCTCCTGAGCCCATCTATGGCACCCAGTTCTTGCCTAGGAAGTTCAAGGTCGCTGTAACTGTGCCTACAGATAATTCCGTCGACCTCCTCACCAATGACATTGGCGTTGTTGTCGTTTCAGATGAAAACGGGGAACCTCAGGGTTTTAATATTTATGTAAGTTGACACTCTTTTAGCCTACATGTGCTATTATTTATATCTAGTGTCATGCTTGTTCGCTCTCCTTTTTTTTCACTGTTCTTTTAGGTTGATGATAATGACTCATCTTGTAGGTTGGTGGGGGTATGGGAAGAACACACAGAATGGAGTCTACTTTTGCCCGCCTGGCAGAACCAATAGGTTATGTTCCAAAGGAGGATATTTTGTATGCTGTGAAAGCCATTGTAGTCACACAGCGAGAACATGGGAGAAGAGATGATCGTAAATATAGCAGAATGAAATATTTGATCAGCTCCTGGGGAATTGAGAAGTTCAGAGGTGTTGTCGAGCAATATTATGGTAAAAAGTTTGAGCCTTCCCGTGATCTTCCAGAGTGGGAGTTCAAGAGTTACTTGGGATGGCATGAACAGGTTTTGTTACTAAAAACCTTGTGAAAATTGTGTCACTTTCAGATTTTCTCTGAAGGGCTTAAACAATAATATCTTATTTTTATCGTGAACTTTGCAGGGAGATGGTGCTTGGTTTTGTGGGCTTCACGTAGACAGTGGTCGTGTTGGAGGTATAATGAAGAAGACACTGAGAGAAGTAATAGAGAAATACAAAATTGATGTCCGCATCACACCAAACCAAAACATTGTATTGTGTGATATAAAGACTGAATGGAAGCGTCCCATTACCACAGTGCTTGCTCAGGCCGGCTTGCTGGTAAGCAGCTTTATTTGACCATAATTTATGCTAATCTAATAGCTATTCTGACATAAGCTGAGTAAACCACTGCTTATTTGTGCAGCAACCTGAGTTTGTCGACCCATTAAATCAAACCGCAATGGCTTGTCCAGCTTTTCCTTTGTGCCCTCTTGCAATAACCGAGGCAGAGCGCGGGATCCCCAGCATTTTAAAGCGAGTGAGGGCTATGTTTGAGAAGGTAAGATCGCTCTGTGCAGATAACTTACACTTATCTAATCTTGTGTCATTAACAGGCATTTGATCTTGACTTGCGAAACTCCTTCCTTGGATCAGGTTGGTCTGGAGTACGATGAGTCTGTTGTGATAAGAGTAACCGGTTGTCCTAACGGCTGTGCAAGACCGTACATGGCTGAGCTCGGTCTAGTTGGGGATGGTCCCAACAGCTATCAGGTACGGTTTGAGCACAAGATCTTGTTACTAGTGAGACAGTGTAGTTAAGCAAGCAGGCTAGTATTCAGAGTTGTGTGTGGATTCCGCAGGTTTGGCTAGGAGGAACACCGAACCAGACCCAAATAGCGAGAAGTTTTATGGATAAGGTCAAGGTTCACGACTTAGAGAAAGTGTTCGAGCCATTGTTTTATCACTGGAAAGTAGAGAGGCAAACCAAAGAATCATTCGGAGAATACACAACCCGCATGGTAAGGATCACATATAACTTCTCTTTAACTCTCACAGTGACTTGAAAAATATATTGAAGATCAAGAAGAAGAAACAAATGACTTTGCGTTTTTCTTTTCAACTATGATAAAATTGCAGGGATTCGAGAAACTGAAGGAGCTGATAGATACATACAAAGGAGTTTCTCAATAAGCACAGAGATCGTCTTTGGTTTTATAGTTCATGTGATGTCTCTGTCCGAAATGTTACTCTTCGGTAACTCTGATGGAGAACTTGTTCTTGTTTTAAGTTTGATTTTGTACCCTTTTTTGTGTGGATTGCTTGGTCTTTTGATCGGGAATTCGGGATAATAAGTATTACCAGTATTATTTATTAATAAGCCCTCTTTTGGCTCTGGATATCATTTGATTTCTCTACTTACTCTTTTACTTTTTTTTTTGTTTCTCTGTTTGATTTTGTAATTATATTATTCTGAAAACCTTTATTTAAACTTACAATTAAAAATCTGGAGAAATTTAAACACCACTATTATTCAATGAAAGCTAAAAACAAAAAATGCCCAAAACTACTAGAACAGTATTAACAAAAAATGTCCACAACTATTTTTGAAAAAAGCATACAATTCTATCAGGAAAACATATAATATTATCAGACAAACTTAGAATTCTATGAGAGAAATGTGAGAAAAACATATCATACGGATAGAAAAAAAAAAAGAAGAGAAAATTATATTATAAAAATCATGAAAACGTATGTGATTTTCAAAACTTAGAAGAATTTTATAATTAAGTAACAAAATAAACATGTGATCTCTTAAGTAAGTATAATTAAATGTAGATATTTTTGTGCTTTATTGCAATATTTTCCTTTTGCTAGTAGTAGGGGTGACAAAAGAATGGAGTCGAGGGATATAACTGGAAAACTTTTTTCGCATCGATTAAATTGGTTGATAACCTAAGCGGCTTAAACCCTAATTGTATCACCCACTTCCTCTCTCTTTCTGTCTCTCGCCGACGACAGCAACATGGGTGCCAAGGCGAAGAAAGCTCTGAAGAAGAACATGAAGAAGATATCTGCTTCGGCTGCTTCTTCTCAGCTACCTCTTCCCCAGAACCCGAAACCGTCGGCTGATTTTTTGGTATTTTGCTACCACCATCGTTTCGATTTCGTTTCAGAATCTTTTGTATTTTACCTGAATCGCTCTGTTTTTGTTTTTTTCGATAGCCACTAGAAGGAGGTCCAGCTCGAAAAGCTCCAGTGACCACCCCTCTTGAGACTAAAGCCACTGTGCTATACATTGGTCGAATCCCTCATGGCTTCTATGAGACTGAGATTGAAGGTAAAAATTTACACCCTTTATTATTTTGTTTGATCAATTTATTGACCTTTTCCTCTCTGGGTTATAGCTTTCTTCTCGCAGTTTGGAACAGTGAAGAGAGTTAGAGTCGCCAGAAACAAAAAGGTTATACATTGATTGATGCTCTAATTTGTTTGCTCTGGTTTGAGACTATGTGCTGTTTCTATGCTCATTAGTTTTGTTGTTTTAACAGACTGGGAAATCAAAGCATTTTGGGTTCATACAGTTTGAGGACCCTGAGGTATATAATACTTGCCAATCTGTAGAAAAATGGTGAAACCCTTATGTTCTATATATGTCCCAGATTCAATTCTTAAACTTTATGATTCGGTTTTCTGCAGGTGGCGGAAATCGCAGCCGGTGCAATGAATGATTATTTGTTGATGGAGCACATGCTTAAAGTCCATGTCATTCCACCAGAGCATGTTAAACCCAATCTGTGAGTGACTTAAATCGACTTTGTTTTGTCAAGTTAGTTGGCATATCCAACTGTGTAGGTTAGCTATTTTGCTTGGCTGCTTATGGGCTTTGTTGAATGAAATAGCCTCTTTCTAATGCTATCTCGTGTGGTTTGATCCAAGCTTTGAAGGACAATGTCTATGGTTTCCAGAGTGAGATTTTATGACATTTGGGTCTTAGGATAGGATGTGAAAAAAAGTGAAGAGAAAAGAGAGTTTACGTAACGAGACTTTTCTTGGATTAGATGGTTTATTTATGAGTCATGAAATTAGGTAAAGAAAATGCGATTCCTGTGCACTAGCTCGGTTTCAAATGACTCAATACTTTTTCTTGTTAAATCCATCGTGAGAAACTAGGGTGTGCGAACTGTCTGGAGAATTGTTCTTTTCAAGTAGTTGTGGATCTTAATGTATCTATGTCTTGAATGTTGTAGGTGGAAAGGGTTTAAGTGTAACTACAAACCAGTGGACTGGGTTCAGATTGAGCGTAAACAACACAACAAGGTAATCTTTTACTTTTCTTGTGATCAATTTGCCATTTCATTGAGCAAGTGGCTTTAACTTTGATTTCTGATGTTTTTGTATACAGGAAAGGACATTGGAAGAGCATAGGAAAATGTTGCAGAAGGTAGTGAAAAGGGATCAGAAACGGAGAAAGAGGATCGAAGCCGCTGGAATAGAATATGAATGCCCTGAGCTTGTAAGTTTCCGATTACACAATTCTACTTTCTGTACATTACGTTTCGAACACTGAACTAATGACCGCATGTTTTGTGTCACTGCTTCAGGTTGGAAACACCCAGCCAGTCCCGAAGAGGATCAAGTTTAGTGAAGACTAGAGAAGCTGAAGCTGAACAACACTTTTTCGATAAGCTTTTTTGGATAGGCTTCAGTTCTGTTGTACTTTTATCATTGGATCAGAAACTAAACTATAAAGTTTGCAATGAAAATTCCTGATTGAATTAATCTCAAATTCTGTGTATAGCATCAAGAAACTTTTCCAAGACAGCAGGTGTTAATTTCTCTCTGGTAAAACCACTCTTGAGATCTCTAGGTGCAACAGTTGCGATGAGAACAAAGTTCTCGCCATTTCCTACATCGATCTCATACAACTCAGTGAAGACATGTCTAAATTTGTTTTGAAGTTCTTGGTAGAATGTCTTGTTTGGAGGAATGACATTGATGACGCAAATCCCAGAAGGAACAAGAACTGTTCTTGCAGCTAGCAAAACATCTTTGGCCACAAAATCAACCGGAGGAGCAGTCATGCTGTGAATTGGATCAGTTGAGTCGAGATCAACCATCAAGACATCAAATTTGGCATCATCATCAGAGCTAGAAGAAAATCTCTTCAAGAAGTCAATACCATCTTCAACGTGAACACGAGCAAAACTTTCCTCTAATCCGAAGTATTGCCTTGCAATCCTCAAGACTTCAGGATCTATCTCTACGCCTGTAACATCGAAACCTAATTGTAGCCTTAAGAAAATAAGCAATCCACCACCTCCGACTCCAATGCACAATGCCTTTGGTCTAGATTTGAGCTTACCACTGTGAGAATCAATCAAGGAAAGGCTTGCCACCATTGGTAACAAGTAAGGATGCACAAGTTCCGTGAGATCAAGCTTGAACTCTGTTCCTGTTAATGACGGAGAAAAATTCAAACCTGAAGAGGAACTTCTGGGGATGATTTTGATGTCAGATTGAACTAAGTTAGGCATTCTCTTAAACCTCAATCTCCTCCTGAATTCTCTTACTCCATCATCGATCTCAATCTCTACATCTTCAATTAGCATTTCACCAACGAAAGGCCCGACGGATTTCTCCAGCTCTACACTAGAGACAACATTATCATCGTAAATCAGAAAAGGAACATAATCGATTTCGTCTCGTGTTAGGGTTTTAGGTGACAGAGCTACCACGAGAGGTTTCAATCTCATCTCGAGACTCTCAGATTCGTCGTCTTCACCAGTCGGTCGGTGGTAAACCGCGGGAAATCCAGAGCCACCGTCAGGATCATCGCCGATCAGTATTAGCCGAGAGATGTCGGGAAGATTAAGGAGTAGCTGGAGATGGCCGGACTCAGTGGAGAAGATCCAATCGGATTCTCGGTGCTTGGGGACGAGAATGGCGGCTACTCGGGGAGAAGAAGACTCGGTGGAATGAAGAGGCGAGTCGAGGACGGCGACTCGAAGGAGATGTAACTGAGAATTAGGGTTAGGGATTGTGAAAGAGATGAAACGAGAAGGAGAGATGTTCTCGAACATTCTCACATCCAGCGCCATTTCTGATTCTGATTTCACCATCTTCGTCTTTATTATGCTGCTTAGAGTAAACCAAACCGATCATGTGACTTACACGTGACTTTAACTCTGGTTTTTCAATATTTCGTTACTCTTTACTCATCTTCTTCTTTGTCCTGGGCTTCATCTCCAGGCCCCTAGACCACTCAGATTCTCGCTCATTTCATTCTCTGTGGATTCTTCAACGGAAAAAGGATGCTACAGACATGTAGAAGCAGGAGTTATATTGACGCCATTGTAGTAGCTGAAGCTTGAAGTCCTCTTCTTTTACCTGCTTCCGAACCACTTTTTTTGAATTCTCCCAAAAGCAAAATTTTCCTTACACTGAAAAATTATAGTAGAATGGCGGATAATTCGTGGGATAAATGTGTGGAAGAAGCAGTGCATGTGCTTGAATCTCGGCAAATTCTTCGATCTTTGAGACCCATTTGTATGTCTAGGCAAAACGAAGAAGAAATGGTGAAAAGCAGACGCAATGGAGGAGACGAGTACAAAGTGTTCGACGGTTTGTGTCAATGGGATCGGACTTCAGTCGAGGTTTCTGTTTCGATACCCACATTTCAGAAATGGCTTCACGATGAACCCAGCAACGGTACGTTTCATTTCTTTCCTGATATTTTTCTTGCCGAGAGTTTCGGAGTTTCCAAAGTTACGTTTTTTTGTTTTTTTTTTTTTGAACTCAAATGCAAAAATATTGAGTGTAATTGATGGCTATAACTGAGTTGATTAGGCAAAGGACTGGTTTTTTATTTTGCGTCTCAGTTTCACATTGCAGGAGAAGAGATTTTTAGTGGAGATGCATTAGCTGAGAGTAGATTAGGGAGATTCAAGAAGCTACTTTTGTTCTCTGGGAATGATTATTTGTGTTTGAGCTCACATCCTACAATATCAAACGCTGTTGCAAACGTATGTTTCCAAAACTTTAAGTGTAAACAAACTAAAGGATAGATGTCTTCCATTGCCTTATGTTTTTTTTTTCAAGGCAGGCAGTCCAAGAATATGGTATGGGACCTAAGGGTTCTGCGTTAATATGTGGCTATACCACTTATCATCGTTTGCTTGAGTCTAGTTTGGCGGAAATGAAGAAGAAGGAGGTATAAAAACTTCCTTTAATGAGTGAAATAGAGTTCTATGCTATTGATATATCTCAAGTTGAAAGCAGATGATGTGTCTTTTATCTATTTAGGATTGTCTTGTTTGTCCTACTGGGTTTGCTGCCAATATGGCTGCAATGGTCGCAATTGGAAGTGTTGCTTCTCTTTTGGCTGCTAGTGGGAAACCTCTGAAGAATGAAAAAGTGGCTATCTTTTCTGATGCTCTGAATCATGCATCAATTATTGATGGTATCCGTCTTGCTGAACGACAAGGAAATGTTGAAGTCTTTGTTTATCAACACTGTGACATGTACCACCTTAATTCGTTACTGTAAGTCCTTCATATCCCCAACTCCTTCCTTGATATCGAGTTTTCAAATTGTGTCATCTAAAATTGTTTGGACAGATCAAGTTGCAAAATGAAGAGGAAGGTCGTGGTGACTGATAGGTCAGTCTCATTTGCTACTTACTGCTCTTGTTCTATATAAGTTAAAAGTTGTAGTACTTATATGCCCCAAGCTGCCTTCTTATCCGACCATTGTTTTGTCCCTTTTGCTTTTTATCCACATGTCGCTATTCATAGTGCTATCTACAACGGCTAAACTTTATTTCAATATGCTTATTAACTCCTTTTGTGGTTTGAGACAGTGGACATATGAAAGAAAGTTCTAATGATTGGATCTCATTTTTTGTTTTGACAGCTTATTTAGTATGGATGGTGACTTTGCACCAATGGAAGAGCTCTCTCAGCTTCGTAGGAAGTATGGCTTCCTACTAGTTATTGATGATGTAAGTTGGTCGAAAATGTTCAAATAAATTTTTAGTATTTTGGTGTCAACAACTTTTTTTGCTGAAAAAAAATGATATTGATCGGTCAGGCCCATGGAACATTTGTTTGTGGAGAAAATGGTGGTGGTGTGGCCGAGGAATTTAATTGTGAAGCCGATGTAGATTTATGTGTGGGCACTTTAAGTAAGGCAGCAGGGTGTCATGGCGGATTCATAGCTTGCAGGTACACATGCCTATGTGATCTGAAATTTGTGAACCAAGAATTTGTTTTAGTAATGGTTGAGATCTCTGTAAGGTCCATCAAAGCTTATGATAAAGTGAATCAATAATCAGTCTGAATTGCCTCAGTTTCTCTAGAAATCAAACAGAGATTTCAATGTAGTTGTAGACTTGTAAAAGCTTAAGTTTGTTGATGGAAACAGCAAAAAATGGAAGCAACTGATACAGTCGAGAGGCCGTTCATTCATATTTTCAACAGCAATCCCTGTCCCAATGGCTGCAGCTGCTTATGCAGCAGTTGTAGTGGCGAGGAAGGAGAGATGGAGAAGAAAGGCAATATGGGAGAGGGTAAAAGAGTTTAAGGCATTATCTGGAGTTGACATCTCAAGCCCCATTATCTCACTTGTTGTAGGCAATCAAGAGAAAGCCCTCCAAGCGAGCCGGTTCATACTTATCTCTCTCTGGCTTCCATTTCCTTACTCACACACACTTGTATAGCTAATTGATTTTTCTCATTGTTGCAGGTATCTATTAAAATCAGGCTTCCATGTAATGGCAATACGACCGCCCACAGTGCCACCCAATTCTTGCAGGTAAACAAAAAAATTTAAAGATCATTTTTCGTATGAAATGAAACCCATCATATGTTGTGGAATTCTACTTCAGGCTAAGGGTGACACTGAGTGCAGCACATACCACAGAAGATGTGAAAAAACTCATCACTGCGCTTTCTTCTTGTTTGGACTTTAACAATACCACCATTCACACTCCTTCCTTTCTCTTTCCCAAACTTTGAAAAACCGTTTTCTGTTGTCTCAAATATTGCAAAACTCTAATTCGAAAATTGTTGGTGATATTCAGTGAATAACCATTTGAACTAGAGAGTTCCATGTTTCGTTGTAATACCTACTTTGCAAAATGAGCAATGTATTTGAACTTATTATAGAGTTACATCATATTTGCTCTCCCTGAAAAGGAGGTGATCCAGATGCACCTTCCAGTACGGCTACCTTGTTATGGATAGTATGAACTGCCTAAACAAGAAAAACAGAGAACCAAAAGAGAAGAAGGGAACATTGTTTCCTTGGGCCAACAAAGCAAAAGCCCAACAATACCATGGTAAAAGTATCACAAGCCCAACTAATAAAAGTATGAGGTAGCCGCGCGAAAGTATGAGGTAGCCGCGCGAGGAAGAGAAGGGAGAAAACGTTATCCCCTAGCATCATTTTAATAAAATAATCTTATGTTTACCTGAAATATAACATCAGTACCATATTTACGTGTCGTTGCCAAAGTTATTCTCAGAAAATACATTTTATAAAACATTAATTACTAGACTAATTATGTCATTAGATCAATCATATATAAACTGCTTTATTTTAAAGATTATAATCTTACCTAAATTAGTTGTATTTATTTATGGAAAATCGAATAAGTAAATATTCCATAAAATTATAGCTGATTTTATTTTTTCCTAAATTTGATTAAATCGAGTAAGTAAATATTCCATAAAATTATAGCTGATTTTATTGTTTCCTAAATTTGGTTTTTAAAATTTATTTTAAAAAGATATTGTTTTAACTAAATAATTAATTAGTAACATAAATATGTAAAAATCTTAATTTTAAATTTCAATTATTTATACAATAATATACTATTAAAATATTTAGAAATATTTATTTAATTTATTAATTTTTTAAGAAAATATTATAAACATCTTATCTCGCGTATAACGGAGGAAGCACCTAGTAACATCTTATTATATAAAGCTGAACGTGTTTAACGTGAGCGTGACATGTGTCAAAGTGATAACTCAATAGATTTTGACATGTGTCATCGCTAATTTAGATTGTAACATGTGTCTCTTTCTGGTAATGGTAATTTTCTATATAAAAATATATAATAAATAATTAAATAAAAATTTTGTCAGTTTAAGCAAAAATTTCAATAGTAGAAATTTTAGTAATTTTGAACTTTCTGTTAATGGTAATTTTCTATATGAAAATATAGAATAGATAATCAATAAAAAATTTTGTTAGTTTAAGTAAAAATGTAAATAGCAGAAAAAAATAATAGAAAAGACAAATTACTGTTAATGTATCATCAGAAAAAGATAATTGTCAGTTTTAGCAAAATATTTAATATTTTACATCACAATTATGTTAATTTTCCAAATTAATATTGTAGTAGTTTGGTTAAAAATACCAAAGTATAGATTTTTAACAAATCATCTTCTCATTCATCTTTTATCTTTTGTTATTCATCATATTAAATCAGAAAAATGAATTCAGAAGTTCTTATTACCTTAGATCAATTAGACAAAAATCGTGTTTATCGTCGTAGTATAATACGTTTGCTTCGAAAATGGGAAGCAAGAAATATCAAAGTAAATAATATACTCATGGAAATAGAGTTATTATTGATTGATGAAAATGTAGTAATTAGTTTTAACAAATCTTATTATATTTTTAGATGATGTTTTAAATTAGTGTTTAATATATTTTATTAAAATATTATTTTAATATGGTTTTGTTAAGAATCTTTATAATAGTATTTAGTGTTTAATTTACTTGATTTTTGTAGAAAATATTATTTTAAAATATTTATTTAATTTCAAATTTATATGTATTATTCACAGAAAATACAAATCAAGGTTTTGTGCATCATTCTCTTCCTAAATTTTTTTTGTTATAAATCTATTTATAAAATCTATTTTTGGATAAATATATTTTCATATAAATATAAATAATATATAATATAATATTATTTTTCAGTGTTATAGCACCGGGGGTATAAAACTAGTACCATAATAAGAGGTTACAAGTTATTGGGTTATGTATCTTTTGCAATTACTCTAATAAAATATATACCGTATTTGTTTTAAACGGTAACTAATCCCAAACTAAAAGAATAATTAACTGAATACCATATATTAAGCATAACCATATATTTAGAAATTTCGCATACGTTACTCTAAAAGTTTTCTAATAACTAGCATAAAATAAATACACAGCATATATATATTTGTTGATCCAAATAATATCATCAAACAGTTGCAATTTGGTTAAAGAAATTTGGTTCAATTAGAAAATCCGCCATTGATAAGCTCATGGAGAAGATCAAATCGGAGGCTAAGAACAACGACGGGCTCGTCCCGGTTCAAGAGAAAATTCGCATATTGTCTAATTTGATGTGGTTTAATTAAATGTTTTTCTACTCTTCAATTACTAAATGGAGCCATGCAAATTCGATTTACTTTTGGTTTAGTTGGTTTGCATATGTGTTCAAATTCAGCTACTATAAAAAATAAAAATTTAGACGTTTTCACTAAACCAGATAAATTTGGTTTAACTGGTTACTGAACCAGCTTTGGTTCGTCTCGGGTGGTTCTGAGTAATCACTTACAGAAAAGGAAACAGTTTTACTTATTCGTTTAATTACTGATTAGTGGATTATCAGAAGAAGGAAATAAAATCGATGGTTTAACTGAACCAGCCTTGGTTCGTCTCAGGTGGTTTAATTAAGAGTAATTACTTTCAAAAAAATGGAAAACAATTATACTTAGTTCGTTTAATTACTGATTAGCGAATTGTCAGAAAAAGGAAATAACATCGATTAATTAGAAACGAGTACACACTAAAGTCTATCTATATATACGATTAGAAATAGAGTGTCGCCATATCATATTCTTTCGCAACAGGCAAACACAAAAATCTCTATCTTTTCTCGTTCTTTTTGTCTGTGAAATCGTGAAAACATAATGGGTGGCGTGAAGAGGAAGATTTCTATAGAGCTGATAGGGAACAAAGATTCACGAGCAGTTGCATTCTCAAAACGCTGTAGGGGTCTTTACAGTAAAGCCTCTGAGCTTTGTCTTCTCTCCGATGCACAAATTGCGATCATAGCGACTCCGGTTTCTCCCAATTCCAACGTTTCTTTCTACACATTTGGCCATTCATCTGTCGATAACGTTGTTGCCGCTTTCCTCGCGAATCAGCGTCCTCGGGAAGGTCTAGGGTTAGGGTTTGGGTTCTGGTGGGAAGATGAGAGGCTTGCAAAATCAGATGATCCGGAGGAACTGAGAGACGCGATGGACTCAATGTCGAAGATGTTGCAAAATTTGAAGGAGTTGCGTTTCAATGCCTTGCAAAATCGACGAGATTGTGAGGACGTGAAGAAGAAGAAGGGTTTTTTACACGGAACTCATCAAAAGCAAACCTTAAATCCTCAATCGTGTTCTGCAAGTCTTTGCATTCAGGATGATGTAACTGTGAATCTCGATGGGTTTAACAAGAACATTGAAGAACAAGCCCTAGCAGTTTCTGAAAACAGCAACAACAACGGTTTACTTGGAAACTTGGATGGGTGCAATCAAGAGCTTGATCTTGATCAAATCTTTGATTTTGTCTTTGAGACGAAGTCTGAAAGTTTATCGATGAATTCGGAGATGAACGATGTCTCGATGGTGACACCGAATCAAAACCCGTTCTCTGATTCTGAAGCTGTTGTAGATGGAGAATTGGTGATGGAGATGGGCAATATCCACTTGTCTGTTTTGGATGAGGATCTGATGCTAACGATTTCTGAAAACGACAACAACAACAACAATGTTTTACCTGAAAACTTGGGTGAATTCAATCAAGAGCTGGATCTTGATCAGCTAATTGGTTTTGAGACGAATTATGAAAGTCTTTTGAAGAGTTTGGAGATGGATGGGGTCTCGATGGTGACTAGGAAGAACCAAAATTTGGGCTCAGATTCTGAAGCTGTTGAAGATGGAGGATTAGTGGTGATTAACAGAGATTTGGATGAGGATAGTCTCCACTTTTCTGATTATTTCAATGAGTTAACCTCCATTGCTGCAATTTGAAACTCCCTCCAGGATATATAACAAGTTAATTGATTTATGGATTGCTTCGGTTTACTTTGGTTAAAGATATTTCCTAGTTCGGTTTGACTTTATTAATGATAAAACCATCCTTTTTTGGTATGTTTAGAGTACCTTTTATCAACTTATACCTTATTTTATCTGTGTGATATTTTCGATCTAACAAACACATAATCATCGAATCAATGAGTCTTACAACAGAAAGCACCTGTCTGATAATTTTTTATTAGCAATGTCTCGGCTCTCTTGTTACATACCAAAACTAATCATCATCAAGACCAGTGATCTTCTTCATAACTTTAAAAATCAGATAAAGCTTTACTAGACTTTGAGCAAATTGGCTCCATAACAAATTGCAGAACCCTTTATTTATCATATATAATACTTTTCTTACCATATCACATATAATACTTTACTACTACTCATGAGTAACAGTTGAAATTTCTGACAAGTTAATTGAATTCCAACCAAGTCAAACACGTTTATTTGAGATTTTTTTTTTTTTTTTTAATTTTGAAAAGTATAATATGATGTTGAATTCTGATTAGCTAACATATGACACTATTTATTTTCTTTTTTTTGGGTCTACCAAAAATTGGAAAGTGAGTAAATGGCTTTCTGAAGACATTTAGATTTCCCATGTTACTAATTTATTAAAGGAGCAGTTGAAAGCAATAAATAAAAATGACATGCACTGATCACAACTCCTAAAGTCCCAAATTTTATTTATTATTCTAACTGGTAATTTCACCGAGATATGTTTCATCTGTAGTGTCCAATACTACAAAAAGAAAACTATCTATTTTCATTATAAGTCCTTAATCTGTCTAATTACCAGCATTAAATATTTGGGGCATATCCTGTTTAAGCTTTCGTTTAATTACTCTGTCCTGGCATAGATCTCATCTACTATTTGACTATTTGGTGTAACAATCAGTCTATGGTTGTAGGTCACATAATCAATTATGAATTAAACGTTGTTTCAATAAAGAGTGTTCTAAACAAACGGTCACCTAAAGTTGTAAACATTCATGTCATTTAATAAAAACACACCCAGTAGGCCAATACACATTTCAAGTATACAGAGACAAATAATAGTCTCAAAATGATTTATGAAACATAATTTTCAAAATAGAAATAGAAATATTTAGATTTAATGGGTTATTGTCAAAATTTTAGGTTTTATGATTAGTGAAAGTTGCTGTTTTGACAAAACAAATGTCTGTTTTATAAATTTTCCAAATAATTATTAGATCTGCGATATGCATGGTATAACTCAACAAAAACATATCTTAATCCTGTTTTATTTTCACTGGCTCATACATGCAAATTAGAATCAAATAGTACTTTAATAAACACAATTAAGATGCCTCTGTTTCAGGTAGCAGCTACAGTCCACAGTATTTTGACTATTGAAGTAGGAGTAGTGGTAACAAAAATGGAGTAATGGTTTTACCGAACTCCAACCAAAAAAGTTAAAATATTTACTTCAAATTTTTTGCATGTTCTTATATAATCTTCTTCTTCTTCTTCTTCATCTCCACTGAAGTCAAGAAATAAACAGAGCTAAAAATGTCTCTCATCTCCTTCGTTCCCACTTCTCTTGATTATACCTTCTTTGCCATTATCGTTTCAGGTTTGGTTTTCATCCTCACTCGATGGAGTTCGAAGTCAAAGAGACGTTTAAACCTTCCTCCAGGTCCACCAGGTTGGCCGGTGGTCGGAAACTTATTCCAATTCGCGCGCTCCGGTAAGCCGTTTTTCGAATACGTAGAAGAGCTTAAGAAAACGTACGGCCCAATTTTCACACTGAGAATGGGAACTCGTACAATGATCATCCTCTCCGACGCAAATCTAGTCCACGAAGCTTTGATCCAACGCGGTGCTCTGTTCGCTTCCCGTCCCGCCGAGAATCCGACTCGAACAATCTTCAGCTGCAACAAATTCACCGTCAACGCCGCCAAATACGGTCCCGTGTGGCGATCTCTGAGAAGAAACATGGTTCAGAACATGCTTAGCTCAACACGCCTCAAGGAGTTCGGGAAAGTGAGAGAATCCGCCATGGATAAACTCATCGAGAGGATCAAATCGGAAGCTAAAGAACATAACGGACTAATCTGGGTGCTTCGAAACGCAAGATTCGCTGCGTTTTGTATTCTATTAGAAATGTGTTTCGGAATCGAGATGGATGAAGAATCAATCGAGAAGATGGATGAGATTTTGAAAACTGTGTTGATGACTGTTGATCCACGAATCGACGATTATCTTCCGATTCTCGCTCCCTTCTTCTCTAAAGAGAGGAAACGAGCTCTCGAAGTCCGCCGTGAACAGGTGGATTACGTCGTCGGATTTATCGAGAGACGACGGAGAGCGATTCAGAATCCAGGATCTGATGAAACGGCCTCGTCTTTCTCCTACCTAGATACGCTCTTTGATTTAAATATCGAAGGTCGTGAAACGACGCCGTCTAACGAAGAGCTCGTGACGCTCTGCTCTGAGTTTCTCAACGGAGGTACGGATACGACGGGGACGGCGATCGAGTGGGGGATAGCGCAGCTGATTGCGAATCCTGAGATTCAATCTCGCCTGTACGATGAGATTAAATCAACGGTGGGAGATGATCGTAGGGTTGAGGAGAAACATGTGGACAAAATGGTCTTTTTACAAGCTTTTGTTAAGGAGCTTCTCCGGAAACATCCGCCGAGTTATTTTTCTCTGACGCACGCCGTCATGGAGACGACGACGCTCGCCGGATACGATATTCCCGCCGGCGTTAATGTCGAGGTTTATCTTCCGGGTATTAGTGAGGATCCGACAATTTGGAGTAACCCGAAAAAGTTTGACCCGGACCGGTTTATGTTGGGTAAGGAGGAGGCTGACATAACCGGGATTAGTGGAGTGAAGATGATTCCGTTTGGTGTGGGCCGTAGGATTTGTCCAGGGCTTACAATGGCAACCGTACACGTGCATTTGATGCTTGCGCGGATGGTGCAGGAGTTCGAGTGGAGTGCGTATCCGCCGGGAAGTGTGATTGATTTTGCCGGGAAATTGGAGTTTACGGTGGTGATGAAGAATCCGTTAAGAGCTATGGTCAAACCAAGGATTTAATCTTAAAATTAACGTCTTTTATTTGTTTTCTTTTTAAAATTAAAATTATTGTAAGGTGTGTTTGCTTATAAACTTTTAAGTACCCAAATCTAACACATGACCAAAACTACCATAGAACCTCGCCATATATCTCCTGTAACTTTCTTTTTTTTCACATTTCTTCATATTATATTGGTCCGAAGAAAAACGAAAAAAGTAAGGATGGAGCATCATCTTACGGTAGTGTGAACAAAAAACAAAACAAAAAACCCTAACAAAAGAAATAAAACCTAAATCAATTTACAATATCAGCGTAGAAACTATACATATAAAACCCCAAACCTACAGAGACTATACCTCTTTCAAATCCTCTTTGAAAAATGGCAAAAAAGAACCCAACTTTTCGATTCAATCCAGTAACATTTTCTATCTTTACCATTTCAGTTCAAGAAAACGGTTGTGTCGAACTTGCTAGATTCGGCTACTTTAAAGGCTTCTGCAATCCTGAGAGCCATCATCGCTTTGTAAACAGCCAAATCTGCTTTTTCTGCAAGAATTTGTGCTCGTCTTCTTTTAGCTATAGCAGTTTCCATGGTTGTATCAGCCAAAACCTTCGCTTCTTCCATTCTGAGAAAATCGTTTTGTTCTTCTGGTTCAGCCGCCTTTACAGCCACTGGTCACATTAACACAACAGGCGAATCAGATCATTTTCACTCTCATGGTGTTTAAACTTTAAAATACTGAACTTTGTGGAGCTAAATCCAAATTTTATCGAGCTTAATCATCAAAATTCAACTCTTAATGATACTGAAGTGTTAAAATTTCACTATCCTCAAATCAAATACAACACCATGACCAATGAGAAAAGATTATCAGTCTAATTCTATGGTAACCTATTTTACTTCTGCAAGACTGTTCCATGTTACTCTAACTCTCAAGTCTATCTATATACCAAGTACTACACTTTCAGTACTTGTAACACAAGCCTCAACATTTCATCACAGTAACTACGTATCTCTCAGTCATTATGTTGAGGGAACTTACCGAGCCAAGGGCTCGTCTGTTTGGCTTTTCCATGGAGTTGACTCCCCTGTCTTTTGAAGGATCTTCTCTTCCGAAACACAGGTTTGGAAAGTAGTGGCGTTTTCTTCACTTGATGACCCTGTTTATATGCGTGCATACATCAATTTCATTAGTATAAATACAACTGGAAATAAAAAATATGGCAACTTGTACACTGTAATATGACATTACCTGGAAAATCCTGAGGAGTGGTGCTTTTCGCTGCTTCCTTTTTTTCAACCAGTAATCATGTACTGCTTCAACCACCTCTTGCCTACCCATATATGAAAGACTAGCAATAGTGGCTGCTTTCTCATCCAAGAGATCATCGGCAGGGCTACGGAAATGAAACTTTTCAAACCCATCAATCATCAACTCAAAAGTTTCCCGCTGAAAATGTTGAAATTGGTCATCTTCTTCACCAAGCAGTTCCCGATTCTGCCTTTCGAGCCACTCTTCGTCTTCAGAATCCATGTCATAAAGAGCACTACTTCGAGCCATGGCCCTTGAAACCTCATCTTCGATCACAGATATATATGGAACTGGCCTAGAAAAGGAGGGGAAATCATCTATATCCTCTGCATACCCACACACTTCTCTTACCCCAGGAATAGGAATGACTTTCACATTCTGTTCCAATACATTCCGTTCATAGCATTCTTTATATATATCTTTAAAACCAACCCAATCTTGTCTGTCGCAAAACTCAAGCTTCCAATTATCACCTCCCATCCATACTGTGGCATGTGTAACCCGGTTGCAAGAACAAGGTCTCATAGTCCTTTGTGCCTTGTGGCTGTATCTGATTGCCCCGTCTTTCTTAATAACAAGGAACCACTCCTTTGAAGAAGAAGCCTCCAACATGACACTAAATCCTTCTTCTCTGGTGCATCTGTCTGCATGAATCATCAATATATTAGCAGAACAACATAAAGAATCAAGTTCCTCTTTTGTCTTCGTCATTGGAATGATACTAATCCCATTTGAACCCGGAGATGAGTTACTTAGCACCGAGCTTCTGAGCTTTCTCGACGATACTGCTGCTGACCTGTTTTTCCTACTTCCTGATATATCAAAAACCGGTGTTCCATTGTACAACTTGTGTGCATTATGTGTAAGATTTCTAGCTCTTCTCCTTCTCAAAGAGCTTCTCCTCTTCTGGAAACTGTGAGAACCTAAATTGCCTTTATATTGAGTATTTCCCCCAGTTAACTTCGAGGCTCTCACTGATGGATGTAACCCAACTACACCTCCATTCCTCGGATTACAAGGTTCAGGTAAAGCTAATTCAGACTCCGAATCAGATTCTTCAACTGGATTGTTTAGCAAATACAGAGATTTCTCTACGAAAAAAAAGGAGCGTGGTGCCACTCTTAGAAATAGAGTGAAATGCATATCCATGAACCATCGAGGAATGACAGTAAAATCTGCTGAAAAGAGAGGTAGACAATTCATGGCCCCAAAAAACTTGCAGACAGCCCTTGGGCTAAGGGGAGGCTCCTGAAAAAACATCACAATAAATAGAAACCAATAGAACACCTCAGTAATTAAAAATCCAAAACTTTATAACAGTACATCATAAACAAAATGTAGTCCAAACCTAAAGTTAGTAAGTTCAGAGGTAATTACCACAGGGAATCGCACGCCATGGTCTGCAAACACTTGGTTGATAGGTTGAGACAAGAAGAAAGAAGCAAGTGAAGACAGCCTCAGTTCTTCCCTCCTCGTGTATCTCATTGCCAAACCGAAAACACTTAAAAACCAGCATTCCTCACATGACCAATCTACTATAAGAGTAAGCACAGGACGAATCTCTGAAGAAACCCGACGAGAGAGTCTTCTTCGCCTGCAATAAAACTTCAGGCTTCGTAGTGGCGCTTCTGATCTATCACTTGATGGTTCAGAAAGTCTCTTCCTTTTCCTACTATATACAATCCCAAACATCTTATCCACAGTCTTTTCATCTCCGACACACTCATTTCTCACTTTCCTCCGTTTTCTGACCGGAAAGTCATCTACTTTGTCGTCTTTCTCACTAGAAACTTGTCTCGGGCTACAAGGCTGGCTGTTACTTTTACCGGAGACTTTGTTCCCTTTGGTTTTGTTCTGATTCTTCAAAACGCTATTCCAATCTCGATCCACCACATCATGAGCTCGCCGTACCTTTGGTTCGCCGACGTTAGGCCAGATCCGACGACCCGAACGGAGGACCCGGGCTCCGTCTGCGGCTTTAACCACCCCGAAAACCCTTGTGGTTCGTCTCATTCCCACCGACGGCATCTATGCCTTGCTCATACGACTCCGTTTCTTACTCAAACTGAAGACGCCACAACTGGCTTGACTTACTCAGAAATGGGCTTGATTCAAACCCCTCCTTCGATCTATACTCGCTAATCTTTCTTAGTATTCTGACAAGATTTTTTTAAAAAAAAACCTCTCCTTTTTAGCGAAAATTAAGGGAAATCGAAACGGGAATTGAAGGGGGAAAAGAGTCAGATTTTAACCGATTCGTCAGAAGATCAAATTAGTGATACCCAGAAAGGAAAAAAAAAAGAAATAAAATCACCGAGATCTCTGTAGATCGAAGAAAAAGTGAGAAAATCGATTGAGAGGATAGAGATCTGTTCATGGGTATTTGTTTTTCTTTTTAGAAACGAGTAGACATGGTGAAGAAGAAGATGAAGGATCGGCGGTGAAGATGGTTTCACGAACTTTTCGTTTTTGACAAGAAGAGAGGGAACAGAGGTGGCTAGGGTTTATGATCCAAAACAACAACCAAGAAAGCCAACCAAAAAAGAAAAAAAAGATCTTTCTTTAGAGTAGATTGGTCGTGACCGTTGGATGGTATTTTCCACGCTTCAGATTGATTCTGGTTCGATGGGTCCAAGGCTATATTTTTTTTTTTTTTTTTGCAAACGTAGACTGCGAAATTTTTGTGTTACAAGAATATTATTTTAAAAAATTAAAACGAATTTAAAACGGAATGGGTTTCAAAAGGTGAGAACTTGAAATGACAAGAGTACCCTCGGGTTTAATGCGAAAGGTGTCTGAACTTGTGAAATGTTTAATTACAGTTGTTAAGAGGAATCTAGTAGTTGTTTAACTAGTAATCCATACGTATTACTACGAGTGTTTACCACATACTTTAAAAAAAAAAAAAGAAGATGCAAAAATATCTTTTATTAATACCCTATTTATAAAAAAATCATTTTGCTAAGACAAACAAAATAAGAAGAAACAGCTGAGTTTTTAAATGGTAAAAGTGTGGAATTTTATTACTATGATAAGTGCAGGAAACTTTAAGACGACAGAAGGATATAGCTTTGAGACAACTCTGAGAAGTGAGAACCACAAGAGATGATAAGATTACAAGACCAAATATTCATTGACTTTTCGTTACATATGATTTTGTTTTGTAGGAATCTCTGGTTAAAACATAGTAATAATAAGATGGGATTTGCTTCTCGCATTTTCCTTTTAGGCCTTGGCCGTTTCTGCGGTTTCAGCCTCGGCTCCCCAGAAACTCGTTTTCTTTCCCGTCTTTGAGACACTCTGTAGAACAGCTTGTGGTTGCACGTTGCCTTTCACTGTTACCTTTTGTTCCTTGAGATCCACATCAAATGACTCCACACCTAAAAAAAAATATTGTTTGTTTGTGTGTTTTCTGAATTTTGTTTACACATCAAAAAATGTCTTCCACAGAAGAATGGAATCACACAAATCTTAGTGGCATCTATAAAGCCGAGGCAGAGAGTTAAGATCAATGAAGACTCTTTACCTTGAATAAGTTGTCTAGGTTTAGAACAAACTATAAAGCCGATGAAACGGGAAAGTAATCATGAATATCAGCTTATAACAAATCTGCCTTAAGAGAAAGAAAAAAATGGCTTGATTCATCGAAAAAAAAGTTAAGGCAGGCGCAAAAGAAAGAAAAAACTAACCTTCCATTTTGACTAAGACTCTTTTCACAGCTCCCATACATCCCTCACATGGCATAGCCACCTTCAGAACCACAGTCTACTTGGATAACAGAAAAATCCAAAGTCAAGCAATTATGAAAAAAAACTTTATAATCAAGGGAATCTTGAAATATTTCCCCAAATTGATTTAAAACAGCATGATGTACTACTTAAGTTTGCTGAAAGCATAAGATAAACAGACTCATCTAAACAAAATATAACAAACTCTTTTTAGCGTTAAATTAAATGAACAGGACAAGAAAAATAGAACTACTCATGTAACACTGCTCAAATTTCCTTACTTAAACAGCTTGGCCTAATCAAATTTCTAAAAAACATTGCAGACTTAGATTTGATCCAGAGACAAAACAGAACCATTTTCAACTAGCATTACATGATTCACGATCTGCATCTTATATGATCCTTTGTCAATTGCCATGACCAGTTTGATATAGTGGGAAACTAGTCACATCAATCTTGTTAAAAGATCTAACTAACTACAGATATTTGTTACAATGGACGATGCTGAATTGATTCATACATTATAAACCATTACAATGGACAATACCGAATTGATTCATACATTATAAACTAGAAAGCATAACATCCAAAACAAGATCGGGAAATCAAAATGAAACCTTAATACAAACCTAGACAGGCATTAGAAATCTAATGACACAGTCTGCGTCACACAGATCATAAATATCGAAATCAAAGACATAATTTGATTCAAGTACCTGAAACATTCTTGTCTTTCCTTTATTACGTTCAAGTTTCAACCATAGGGAAGAATTGTAAAAGAAAGAGATACATTTGGGAATTTAAAAGATCGCTGCTTCGACCAAGTCAATGGAAATATTCTTAGTTAATCATATGAGATCAATTATGATAACGAATGCATAATCTTGATGGACGGGTTCAACAAACTAAAATTTTCAAGAAAATAATATCTTGGGTTTAAAAAATAATAATTTATCCTTTGAAGGTTTAATAAGAGTTAAACAATTTCAATATTTAAATTATTAAAGTTATTTTAAAACTATTAAAGTCATTTTAATATTAACTAACGGTTTAACGTTTTAATTATTCAAATTATTTATTCTTTAACGGTTTTAATTATATATTTCTTATGTTTTGCTTGTTTTCAGCTTTTCTGTTATTTTTTTCTTATATCAAAATTTACAAAACCTATAACGTATAGATAGAATTATCGTAATGATTAATTTATAACATTAAATTTATTGAAATTGTAATTTAATATTTTAGAAAATATTTGATATAATTGTATTGATTGTACATAAATATTGTCTTTAGATTGAAGAAAAAGACCTTAGACTTGCTTCACTTTGTTTCGCAAAGCTTTGTGACTTGTCTCAAATCGCTGTGTTAGGCCTTTTTAGTTTTTATCGTGCCTTGTTCTCTCTGTCAACCCCTGTTACCGCATCTAACTGCGTGGAAGAGAGCATCGTCAAGTCCGGAATCTCTTCTTTCCTCGTTGTCCATTGTGGACAGCTCTTCCATCGAAAGATCACTCGAGCCTGCCAGTTTCTCCACTTTAGTTTTGATAAATCATCGATTCCTGTGACCAAAATTAAATAAACAAATTTAGAGTACAGTTGAGACTATACAGAAAATATCAAAAGACAAGGAAAATGCATTTTTACCAAAAGATATGGGTAGCCATTGTAATCTTCCAGACTTGACCTGCAGTTAGAACAAAACAAAGCGATGGTTAAATCAAGAAAGAAAGAATATCATATAAGTATACTAGAATTTAACAATGCTTACGTTGAAATTGGTTTGTCTCATGATTTTAAATCAATCGGCGGATTGAGTACAACACATGTTGCAGAAAATAGTTAAACTAAAACGGAAAGACTTTGAAAAGATAAATAAAACTTATGTTTATAAAATCTATTTTTTATATGTTGCTTCTACTTTGCATTTTTTAGTTTTTTTTTTTTGTCAGTTTGTACTTTTTCTTATTTCAAAATTTACAATATGTACTATAAGGTATAATTAGCATTATAATAATTATTAGTATATCATTAAATTGCATCATAGTTCTTTATTGGAAAAAAAAAACTTTCTGTTATAAAAGTTAGGCAGAAGTTTGGCACCGTCCAAACAATAATTTATATTTATTGTGGAGCCCACTGTCACTATGCGTGCATAGTAACTCATTATGTTTTCCTATAAATAGAGGCTTCCGCTTAATGTAAAAATCATTCCAATACAATTCAATACATTACAATCTCTCTGATAAAATCTCTTTCTCTTTTATATTTCGGTAATATAACCATATATATAAACACCGTTTTTATAACACTTTCATCATAATTGTTTCCTTTATAATCTTCTTGCCCTTTTTTATCCTCTTTAGAAAAATCATTTATGCAGCTTTTTCAATAATAGTTAGTATGCATGTAACATAGGAATTAGGATATACCATCATCATAAACAGGACCATTCCTAAATATCTAAAGGCCTAAATCAATTTGATAAAAAGTCGGTTTTTTCTAATAATTCTTATAATTTTTTTTATCGAAACAATACATTTATTTTATATAAATTTATCATTTAATTTAGATTAACATAAGAATTATTTTAAACAATTATTCACTACATTGTGAAAACAAAATTTCTAAATGATTTGATTTTCGGTTTGTTCGTGTATAATTGTTTTTTGTAATTCTAAATCAGTTTTCAACCAATGTTTTTTTTTTTTTTTGGTTAAAGGCTTAATCCAACAATGTTTATCTCACCTTCATTTTGCTATGATGCTCACAAACTGGTTCATAAGTTTCTTACTTGCATCATCAATGAAAATATCATCTACACATTTTTACGTGAATACCAAAACTCCATTTTTCTATACACATACTAAAGATGTTTCGTATAATATATGAATGCCATAATCTTTGGTGGACCGGTCCAAGAGTTTGTATTATCAAGAAAAACATTATATTTGTCTTTTTTTTAATGTGGAACCAAAAAAGAAGAAGGGTATTATTAAAAATTTATATATATATATATATATATATATATATATATTATTTATTAAAGAGTTTGGAGGTTTTGTAATCAGATTTTTTTTTTTTTTTTGTTCTTTCATCAATGTCTTAAGTTAGGCCCAAGATTTCATGTTTCTGTCGAAGATTCCTTTCCCGTAAGTTGAGAAAATCATTTCCTTGAGGAGAGGATACTGAATCAGAACAAACAGCAGCGCCGGTAAACAAGCAAGAAGGATCGTCGGAGCAACGATCCATCTATCACCCTCAAGCATCGTGAATAGCGCCGTAGAGAATGCCACAAGCATCGCCGCGATCGAAACGAACAGTATCGAAAGTCCGGCAATCATCTTCGTTGGCAGCAAAAATAAGAAATCGTCGAAGGAGTATCTTGCGGTGAGTATCCCGAGGAAGATGAGGACGGAGGTGCAAGAGGCGAAGCAGGAGATCAAATCGGAGACCACGAAGGTGATGAATTTCGGTTCACGTAGGTGGAAGGGTCTACCTTTTGAATTGTCGTCGGTGCCACCAGGGACGGTGAAGACCGCCGCGAAGGTGACCGTGACGATGAGAGCCGCGACTAAGCTGCAAGACATAGCTGTATCTTTCATCCATTTCTCGGCTTCTTGTCGCATTGCTTGGTGCTCCTTTGTGAATATCTCGATCGGTGTTTGCTCTTCTGTGTTTACTCTCTCCTTCTCGATCTCCGGGGCGATTCTCTCCACTTCCTGCATTATCAAGGCCAGATTTTTAGACCTCTGTTTCCTCTGTTTTGGTTATGCATCTAACTGAGAGAAACAGAGCAAACCTTGAACCATTGTAACTCGCGCTGCAACTGCAAAGGTGCGCCTACGACACTAGAGAGCTTGGAAGAAGGAGAAGGAAAGCCGGCGAGATGAAGCACACCATTTCCGTAACAGTCCTTGTCGGCGAGCAACAAGTATTTTCTGTCGTCCAGACCGTACAGGAGACTAAACACCTTCTCTTGTCTGAACTCGACGGCCAAGAGAAACAGAGTACTGCTCGAGCTTGTTCTCGTGGACCATAGAAGCTCGGAGTTGTTCTTGATCATCTCCACCAAGAAATCCACATTCCCATACCTTACTGCAAAGAGCAAAGCCTCATCCACTGTCTCGGAACGTTCCTTCAAGCCCAAGGCCAATGTTTCTTCTGATATTCCCTGTAGAAGCTTCTTGGCTTGTAGATGCATGACCTTAAGTCGGTACACTTCATCTATTCCTGAAACATGACTCAATTTCAGATTTAAATTTCATGTGAATCCTATCGAATAACATAATACTTACCGGTCCATTTGGAGAGGTATTTGAGCAGTTTCCTCATCAGAGTATCTGGGAAGAAATCGAATAGTTTCTCACTTAATTTAGAGGAATATAGAGACTTTTGATGAAGTTGATGTTTACGGAAGAACTTACTCTGATGATCTTTGTTTGAACGAGAAGGCTCTGGAAGACTTGGCAGCTTTACTTGTATCCCTAGGAAGTGAGAAAAGGACAGATTATTTTGACCAAATGGGAAATAATAACAAAATGATTGATCTTTGTAACGAAGAGGTCTTAGATTAGTACGGACAAGAGTAGATGAAACGTGTCAATGGTCCGAGATAGTAGCCACCGGGGAAAAGATCTGGCTTTGAAGCCAAGACAATGATGGGAATCGACTCGATTTCCAAGTGTTTTGTGACGGCTAAGCGTCTGCTCATGTTGAACAGATCCAACGCGATGTCTAATCGTATGAAGAAAAACAAATCAAGAAATCATCATCAAAACCGCCTAAAACATGGGTTGCTTCAAGTCCAAGAAACCGCTTACCAAGCATTTTATAGAAGATGGCATTGAGAAAGAGCAAGGAACCGTGATACCCATCTTCGTCAAGTAACACCTGAACCGGAGTTCTGGTGTAAAGATAGCGAGCCATCTCCATCTGTGTGTTCTCAACCGCAACCACAACTGGAATCTGCCCATTGATTCCAGGAATCTCTAGCAGCTTAGGGTTCTTGGCGACTAAGGCTTCAGCAATCTCCATGTTTCCACTAACCGCAACGACAGTGAGAGGCGTGTGGTACGAAGCGTTGCTCATCTTGGGAAGCATTTGTTCAGGTGTCATACGACGCAAAAGCTCTTTAACAATCTCAGATTTCCCACACGCGCAAGCCTTTAACAATGGCGTCTCGTAAAGGTTTATCCATTCGTCCACTGCGTCCGGATGACCGGTCAAGAAGTCCTTCACGACTTCTAGACGACCTTGGCTTATTCCTTGACTTAATTGTTTATACTTATAATATACGTTCGTAACCTTTCCTACATCAACAACATGATATACAGACAATAAATTTATATGCTTCTAGAGATCACGCTATGCGAATAACTCAGTATCTCGCCCTAAATTCACCTAAAATATTATCTAGAGATACAATTTGAGTACCCTGAGGTTCGAAATTGAGACTTTGATCTATCCTTGTAAATTGCTTATAGGCGATTGATTAGTTGAAAATGGTATGAGAATTCTTACTGCGAAGCCGAGATGCGGAAAGAGCTGATTCCATGAACGGAATCTGGCGGCTATTGACAAGATCACTTGGAAATTCATCTTCAGGAACTTCTTCTATAGGAGAGATACTACTGTCGCCTAGGCCAGCATGAGGAACCTTTATATTAGCGAATTTGAAAGGGCTCCTCCGAAATGTTTCCTTCGAAGTTGCGTCTAAGTAATTAGAACTCATTGCCATATTATATTATCTTAGACCAACCCTAACTAAATATAGAAAATAAACAAGACAACTGACAACTAGAGGTAATAGGATATATATATTATATATATATATATATACAAAAATGCAAAGTATATGTCGTTTGCCTGCACGTATATGCAAGGCATAACGGTAACATACAATCTTTCATGGTTTTCTATTTTATTCTTTGATTGATCTTATATAAGAACATATGCGTTTCTTGGTTACTCGTTATTTTATTTGGAAAGAAAATTAAAGGTTCTTTTATATGAATATACATACAAATTCGACAAATTAAAAAGAAGCTTATTTGTCAAGGTAACAATAGGCGGTGTTACAAAACCGGAACCTTTAACTTAGAAGATTTGCTAAACTAGAAAATTTGCTAAACCGGAACCTTTAACCTAGAAGATTATATTCCAATTTGGTTTCTATATTTCCTAAAACAAGAAAATCAACAAACCGATAAAATACAAACAAAATTAACGCAAAAATAACTTTAACTCGTGCAGTTTTGCTAAATTGTTGGAGACTTAATGAAACCTCTGCGATCGACATACTTGTAAGGGTTCCGGATAGAACTTTTATAAATTCTGTAGAGTGCATCTGATTAACGACAAAAACCAACCAGTGAATAAATCATGGAACACATTTCTCTCCCATCTCTATTCAAATTCAGGTTCTGTTCTTGTGTTGAGACTGAGGACCAGCCACGAACAGAAGCAACTAGCTTAACATTCTCACCATGTCTCAAGATCTCTGAGCATGGACGAAGCGCCATATAGCACAGGATTTTGTTGCCTAGAGATTAATATCCGGGGAGTTAATCATCCACAATGAGCTTCCTGTCTACGCTTGAGAAAGATCCATAAAACGCCTTGAAATGTCTGTATGCGATGTCTATATCGTCTGTTCCACAAATTTCTCTCACACTGTCTCACAAGTAACAAGTTCCAAAAAAACAGAAGCTGAGTCTAACGTAGTTTGATTTGGAAACATGAGAAAGAGTTGTTAAAAATTGGCAGTAGTACCTATGCATAGAAAGCTGAGCTATGCCACAATCAACAGTTCGAATCCCCACTCCTGAAGCCAATATAGGCCCTATTGTTGAGCCACATCCCATATCATTTCTCACCACAAAATCCTGCACCAAGTAGCAAAAGTCTAATTTTCTGTATACCATTCTCAAATATGGGTTGCTTAGTGTAGAACATCTAGAATATCTATTATGTGTAAATCCTAAGAACCACAGACAAATTGCTTTCAACATCTGAACAGAAGGCTGATGAAGACAGAGACGTAAACTTTTCCCTAAATGTTGTATAGTATTGGGACTTAACATTAAGAAGAACACCCAACCTGAATTGGAAGATCATGGAGCTTTGCTACTTCTTTGAAAAGAAAAGAAGTGATTCCACTGGTTGCATAGCGTTGATTTGCGTTATGTTTGATAACCAGACCCTTGTGTAGTTGAGGACGGTGGTTCTCTTCATGCTTGTCTGCAAAGTTGGGGTGAACTCCATGAGCCATGTCTGCAGACACTGCAACAACAAGAACCCATACATAAGTTTCAGTAGAAACTAGAAACTAAGGGATAGAAAAACATCCAAAACTTTTTACCACTGTCTTACAAAAATTCCAGAGAATCCATACACATAAATAACTGGAAAAGTAGAAAGTGTGTACCAAGAAAAGATTTCCGGATAGCACGGTCAAATGTACACTCAGTGACCTGCTTATTGCCTAGGGAACTCACAATCCGTCTCATTGCTTGAAACATAGTGGGCGCCCCTGCACCTTGACATGAATCTGAACCTACCTATTGAAACAAAACATTTTTTAAGAAGAATTTATATAAAAAGGCTCAGACGTTTCAAGCACATCATCAGCTTAAAGCAAAAAGGTTATGGAAGGTTAAATGCAAGTCCTCTTTTATTCAACAATTTTCAGGACAATAGTGGCGCTAATAAGTTCCTCAATTGAAGCAACCTAATAAATATCAAAATCTTATAGGAAAAGGTACCTCCTCGTTGTCAAATAAAGCTATCATCCGGATATCATGTTCAGTCGACAGGCTTTCCGATGATTCACATGAATCAATGAGAGCTCTCAAAGCACAGAAACTTGATGCAAGATTATCTAGTCTTCCAGAGAATATGAATTCATTGTTTGCTCCTCCCAGGCAGCTAGGTTGGGTGTCACAGATATTTAACTCAAGACTCACTATATCCTCAACCTTACAATCCAGGTCATCTGACAAAATCTGCAACACGATCAGGAAGCTTTGAGATATTTGCGGATATTACAGTTACCACCCACATCAGAAATTCAGAGAAATTAATGATGATGATGATGATGATAAACTAAAAATGTTGGTAATGATATAAAAATTTAGCAACACTAACTCCAAATATCTTATTTCTATTCTCATGATCTAATATCTTAGAAACTTGGTGCATGTTCAGAAACGATGCAGAAGAATGACTCCAGTGACTAACCTAATTATGTCATACCTGCATGAGTAATGGATGATGAGCATCTTTGGAGGATGAAGATACATTTTTTTCCTTCGAATCTACTGAGGATTCATTTGGTTTTGTTGCCAGTAGAGGAACAAGTTGGGTCTCCAAATTTGGTTTAAATCCATCACTATTCACTGTGCTACACAATACAAGAATAATAAAAACAGTATGAGTGAGCTTCAGAACTAGTATACTTTCACTTGATAGCAAATGCATTAGTCTAAAACCCAACAAGACAAACCCATAAAAGAAGTTTACCGATCAAGATGAATGGCCAAAGTGGGCACTCTAAGTAATGGCCTTTTCACTTTGACAAGCCTATGAACAAAAGAGCCATCACTGGCTCTCACAATTGCTCTCCCCGCAACACTCAAATCTCGATCAAACCATGTGTGCCACAAACCACCTCCATAAGTCTGAACATTCACCATCAGATAGCCAGACTTAGATGAAGCAGACTTCGGCTTAAGTTTAAGACACGGGCTATCGGTGTGTGCAGCTATGGTATGAAAACCATTACCAGGAACATACCTACAAAATGAGGAACAGATATAGGTTCCCTGAACCCAACAAATAAGGAATCTAAAAAAAAAAAAATTGATTTTGTGAAGAACCCATCAACAATCCAAGCATGACCTAGTTCCAGGATTCACTACTCTACTAATGAAGATGATAGCCAAACCAATCTTGTACCATGGACACATAATTGAATCGGAAAACTCACTTTTCTCCGACAGCAAAAGCAACCAAACAGGACATGTTTCGTGTAAAGAAGTAACGGCCACCAGGTTTCAGTTTCCAATCCTCGTTTTCACTGAGGAGATCAAACCCAGCAGCCAAAAGCTGTCTCTTTGCCTCAGCTGCAAGCAAAAAAAAAAAGAACAATCAGAGTCGTCACTTGAATACCGAAAAGAAACAACTTTAAGATGGAATTCAATTCACCAGTGGCGTGAAACTGTGTCCAGGATTCATTAAGATAATCCAGAAGATCCCCGACGATCGACGCATTAGAATCACTCCCCAGCGATCTCGAATCACCATGGGAGGAGCAGAGGATTGGGGAGACGGAGGAGAAGGAGCGAAAGGGAGAGCGATGGAGATAAGTAGGAAAGGAGAGAGACTGTGGGAGGAAGAGTGAAGGGTTTAGGATGGTGGGAAGAGAATGGGTTAGTGGAAGACGAGCTATGGCCGCCATTAAACTGGCTCCGGATTCTAAAGATGAGATCTTTTGTAATATCTAAACTCTGTTTTTCTCCCCCTTTTGCCGTCTCCCAATGCACTTATTTTTCTTTATATTACGTTTTCACTGTTTAACTTTTGCATTAAAGCAGAAAGAATAAACTTATAACATGAATGATAACTAAAAAATGACAATTACGTGTTTTTTTTTTTTTGCTTAAACGCGTTTTCATCCAAACATGACGGGGGAAAAAGTAGTAAAATATAATCAATGGATATTTAGAGATAAAAAAGTAATCAAACTATATATGAGAGACGAAAATATAGAAAACAAAGAATAGTGCTAGTGAAATATATCTCTGTATCCGAGGCAGTTGCTTCCCATAGAAGACGTAGACAATCGTTTGACTTTTTCTAAATCAGGTGGAAGACGAAGATAGAAAGGATTAGGGGAAGAGAAGTAACGGTGGAGAGGATGATGTCGCCTTATGGAGAGATAGTGATGATAATTTTAAATCGAGGTTCTCGACAAAGGACATATGGAATCACATTCGGGATGTACAGCCTACACGAGATTGATACAAATGGGGTATGGTTCTCCTACATACTCTTTCATTGTATGGCTTGCAACGTTGGATCGATTAGCTACAGGGGAAAGAATGATTTCTTGGAATGCGGGAGTTAACTCATCTTGTGTGCTCTGCCGCGATCCAATGTAGACACGAAATCATCTCTTTTTCTCATGTAACTTCTCTGATCAAGTTTAGAATAAGCTGGTTGGAGGAATTCTACAAAGTGAATACACTTCGGACTACAATGATCTCCTTACAATTCTCACTGGTTCGCCTCTCTCCAGTACACTCCAGTTCATAGTGAAATATGTTTTTCAGGCCACGGTCCATGCCATATGGCGTGAGAGAAGCCGGAGAAGACATGGTCAACCCTCATCAAAGCTATTGATCAAATAGTTAGGAACCTTTTTACTCATTCCAGAAACCAGGATCGAAGAGGAAGCAGGATGGCTTGTCTCTTTGGTTTGGCTCGCGGTCCCTCACCTACAAGAAGGCTCCACTTGCTCTGTTTTTTCAAATTGCTCTGGTTTTTAGTCTTTAATTAAAGCAGTTTCAATTAAAAGTTGCATATAATGTAAACAAAGTTTTTTGGTTGAATAAATTTTACATTATATATATATATATATAGTTTTGTCATTTCAATATATTTGTTACAAACAGAATATTATCCGATAATAAGTTTAATTTTATATGAAAATGTATATAAATTCATTTTAGTGGATAGAATGCCATCAAATTGCAATAATGATGATTAAGTTTATGTTGTATTGTTTAGAGAAATGTTTCATCAATATAAAGAGAAACTTTTTATGGAATACTTACACAAAGAAATAATCAAGACTGGAGTCTCCTTTTTGGCGAAAGTCTTCATTCTCTAGTGGGAAAACAGAAAAGGTAAATTGCTACGAAACGTCATGAGTGGGTCCACGCATTTTCACATCTCCTACATAGTTCAGTCCGGCGAGGTTCTTTTCATCTCACAGTCTCTCATCGGCTTACTCATGGATGCTATCGGCAGCGAAGTTGTGAAGGAGCTCGTGAAGCAGCTCTTTGTGGTATCTAGGAAAGCCTACAGGTGTAGAGGCATCGCCGAGAATCTTGCCACCATGCTCGATGAAGTTCAACCCTCGATACAGGAGATCTTGGATAGCGGCGTCGAGATGAGCCACCATCGCCAGAATCAACTGCATGAGTTCTTCGACAACCTAGAGAAGTGCAGGATGCTCACCGAAAAGGTTCTGAGAAGTAATCGCTGGATCATGGTTGAACAGATTAGCTACGTTAATAAAATGGAGGATCTCGACAAGAAAATCTCTAGTTTTGTTAGAGGTCCACTGTCTATCAACGTTCTCGCTGACGTTCATCATATCCGGGGGGCTGTTGATCGAATGAACAGGACCTTCGAGCAGCTGACCCAGGATACTTCTCAAGTGCGCTTCGATCTTATTGATATGAGTGCTGCTGAAATTCATCATGTTCAGGCCGATTCTGGAGTCCGGTTCGATCGGATTGATAGGAGTGCTGATATTCATCATGTTCGACCCGAGTCTGAAGTCCGATCCGATCAGATTGATAGCTTGAATGAGACACTTGGTTCTTTGAATATCAGAGGAAGTGAATCGATGCGGGAGGTGATGAAGTTGGAAGAGGCTACAACGGAGATGACCACAGACGATTATTTGGGAAATTTGAGGGTGACGGAGCTCGTGAGGCAGCTCTATGCGGTATCTCAAAAAGAATTTAGGTACAGAGGAGACATCGCCCGAAAGCTCGCCACCATGATTGAGGATCTTCAACCAAACATCAGAGAGATCCAATATAGCGGCGTCGAGCTCAGTCCCCATCGCCAGGCTCAACTTCGTAGGTTCTCAGAAACCTTAGAGAAGTGCAGGAAGATCACCTATAAAGTTCTCAAATCCAGCCGTTGGAACATGGTTCGACAGCTAATCCATGTTAGGAAATTGGAGAATCTCGAGAGTAAAATCTCTAGTTTTCTTAATGGCCATTTGCTACTTACTCCATGTTCTCGCTGATATTCATCATGTTCGAAACGATCCTGAAGTCCAGTTCGATCGGATTGATAGGAGTGTTGATAGCTTGAATGAGGAACTTGGTTCTATGATAATCAGAGGAAGTGAATCGATGCGGGAGGTGATGAATATGGAAGAGGCTGTAAACATTTGAGAAACGATTTTAAACAACATAGCAAACTACCTTATTTAGCTCCTAGTGAGCTTTATTTAAGAAAAGGAAATTAAAGAAAGGAAGAGTTATTAAAGAGACTCTCAAAACGGCAGATTAAACTTCAAAGCTTTGTTTCACACATACAAAAATTACATTCTTCAACTATGAGATTATACATATATAGAAGAAGAAATGTAACCAAGAATGGTGACTAGGTGTGGGCACGTTATGGCATTTTTGAGTTGTTTAAGAGTGACTAGGTGTGCTCACATCTCTCCATAAAGCTGTCTTCTACTTTTGTTGCTTTGTTATTTTTGTCTAGCTAACAGAGGCTACAACGGAGATGACCACAGACGGTGATTTGGGAAATTTGGGGGTGGGATTGGAATTGAGAAAGAGGAAGGTGAAGAAGATGTTGTTTAAATCCAATGATGAGGGAAGACTTATTGGGATCTCAGGGATGGGTGGTTCAGGGAAAACCACTCTTGCTAGAGAGATTGAGCGGGACGAGGAGGTTCGAGGTAATAAGTTCTGTCTGGCTTATAGTTGCTGCCTGATTATGTCTCTGATTAATTATTCTTTGTTAATTTGTTTGGCTGATCTTTGTGATCTCTATTGCAGTAGGTTGTTGTGTTTCATAATGGCATGTTTTGTTAGTTTATTTTGATGATCATGCTTCTATGTATGTTTGTATGTTGGATTATGTCATGTTCATCGAAGGTGAACTATCTTTGTGTTGTATAGTTGAGTTCTTGGTACTAAAATTGCTTTAATTTGCTGTTTTTACAGGCCACTTTGGGAACAAGGTTTTGTTTCTGAATGTATCACAATCTCCCAATCTTAAGGAGCTTAGAACCCTTATATGGGGATTTCTTACTGGTTATGAGGCTGCCTCTGGTGCCATTCTTCCGGTATCGATTGGTCAAACACGGAAGTTAGTGATCCTTAATGATGTTTGGACAAGGGAATCTCTGGACCAGCTGATTTTCGAAAATATTCCTGAAACCACAACTCTTGTGGTCTCACGGTCTAAACTCGTAGATTCTAGAGCCACTTATGATGTAGAGTTACTAAATGAACATGAAGCAACGTCTTTGTTCTGTCTCTCTGCTTTTGACCAGAAATCAGTCCCTTCAGGGTTCAGCAGAAGTTTGGTCAAGCAGGTAATGGGTATGCTACATGTCATACATGCATAGTTATATTCTTTTTGCTTTCAGTGCTCCTATTGATTCTGTTTGGTAGGTTGTTGACGAGTGTAAAGGTCTACCTTTGGCTCTGAAAGTCATTGGCGCTTCATTAAAAGACCGACCTGAAAAATATTGGCAAGGTGCAGCGAACAGGTTATCAAGAGGTGAACCTGCTGATGAAAACTACGAGATTAGAGTGTTTGCTCAAATCGAAGCAAGTCTAGAAATTCTCGATCCAAAAACCAGAGAGTGTTTCTTGGATCTTGGTGCTTTCCCTGAAGACAAAAAAATCCCACTTGATGTTATAATCAACATGTGGGTTGAACTACATGATATCGACGAGGAAACTGCTTTTTCCATTCTTTTGGATTTATCAGACAAGAATCTCGTTACTCTCGTGAAAGATCCAAGGTTATAAGAACTCCGTAGGATCTCAAGCTCTTGTAGCCACTTTAAGCTTTATTAAATTGTGGATAATTCTTGCAGGTTCGGCGCTATGTACACTGGCTACTATGATATATTTGTGATGCAGCACGATGTTCTAAGAGACCTAGCACTTCGTCTTACCAATCGTGGGAAAGTAAATAGAAGAAAGCGGTTATCGATGCCGAAAAGAGAGTCGAAGCTTCCCAGAGCATGGGAGAGGAGCAATGATGAACCATATAATGCACGGGTAGTTTCCATTCACACAGGTCAGGATCTTTGAATAACCTGTCGGTAGGTCACTAGAATCATAAGGTATTAATTGGGTTTCTGTTTTTTTTTCTTACAGGCGAAATGAATGAAATGGACTGGTTTGACATGGAATTTCCCAAAGCAGAAGTTCTGATATTAAACTTCTCCTCAGACAACTATGTATTGCCACCTTTTATTGCTAAGATGGGCAGGCTTAGGGCCCTCTTAATTATTAACAATGGTAGGTTTCATGTCCGTCTACAAGACTTCTCCAGTTTTACTAATTTGGCCAAACTGAGGAGTCTCTGGCTCGAGATGGTTTACGTCCCCCACAGTACGGTCCCACTGAAGAACCTCCAAAAGGTGTCTCTGATATTCTGCAAGATCAACACTAGTGTTGATCAGACAGCACTGGACATGAACCTAATCTTCCCAAACTTGTCTGATCTCACAATAGATCATTGTGAGGATCTGGTTGAACTATCTTCGACCATCTCTGGGATCACCTCTCTCAATTCCATCAGCATAACAAATTGTCCCTGCATCGGTGAATTGCCTAAGAATCTGAGTAAGCTAATGGCCCTTGAACTTCTAAGGCTATACGCTTGCCCAGAGCTGAAGTCTCTGCCTGAAGAACTCTGTGAGCTGCCGAGTCTGAAATACCTTGACATCTCTCAATGTGTCAGCCTTAGTTTTCTTCCGGAAGATATAGGAAAGCTAAGAACGCTTGAGAAAATTGACATGAGAGCATGTCCCTTACTGAGCTTACCGAGCTCTGCGGTTAAATTGACTTCTTTGTGCCATGTAATTTGCGACAAGGAGAATTTGTGTATGTGGGAAGAGATCGAGAATGCAGTCCCAGGACTTCGTGTTGAAGCCGCAGAAAATTGCCTGGATTGACTCAATGGGTAGGTGCTTGATCTCTTAATAACATGTATGATGTATGAATAATTCATTGCTAATCTGTAGCATATTTTGTATTGTATTATATTCCATCAACGCACTCAAGAGTCATTGCAGTCTTCTTTCCCTTCATATTTTTACCCTATTTTGGACCGATGTACTGGATGCATGATTTTATTTGACGAAAGTACAGCATATCACTAATTTTATTTGGTCCATTTGGGGGATAAGTCACCAATCTTGATAAAGCACACCATATCACTACGATATCACACAAAATGATTGAATTTGCAAAATAACAATAACTTTATTAAAAAATAGGTAAATGGCATATTGCTATTAAAAATAAATTTTAGTCCTGATTTTGCTCGTCATATAATTGTTACGAAAAACGTAATTTTTGTTGTTGTTTTGAATGTCTTTAAACTACAAAAAATCATAAAATAACATACATATAATAAATTAGACGTTCATATAAAAATAAAACATGTTATACAAAGAATGACATATTACGAAAATAAACCATAAATCATATAACGGTTATTTAAATCACATAATTACCATTTATTTAATTTGTGACCAATATTTTGCTACCTGATTTAGTTATACACAAAAAAAAAAATCAGCTATGCCATACCATAAATAAGAGAAGGTGATGGCCTTAATTTGCAAAAACCAATAAGTCTTTCTTTATTGGGTCTCCGTAGACTTAAAGACCGAAAGTAAACTGCAACGAAGCTTCGTTAGTGGTTCCCACAATGTATGCTACTTATTTAAGTACTTGTATGTTCGATTATGTCATGTTCATCTAAGCTGAACTATCGTTGTGTTGTATAGTTGAGTTCTTGGTACTAAAATAGCTTTCATTTGCTGCTTTTACAGGCCACTTTGGGAACAACGTTTTGTTTCTGACTGTGTCACAATCTCCCGCACTTAAGGAGCTTAGAGCCCTTATATGGGGATTTCTTACTGGTTATGAGGCTGCCTCTCAAACAAGGAAGTTAGTGATCCTTGATGATGTTTGGACAAGGGAATCTCTGGACCAGCTGCTGTTCGAAAATATTCCTGGAACCACAACTCTTGTGGTCTCACGGTCTAAATTCGCAGATTCTAGTGCCACTTATGATGTAGAGTTACTAAATGAACATGAAGCAACGTCTCTGTTCTGTCTCTCTGCTTTCAACCAGAAATCAATCCCTTCTGGGTTCAGCAGAAGTTTGGTCAAGCAGGTAATGGGTCTGCTACAAGTGATACATGCATAGTAGTAATATTATTTTTGCTTTCACTACTCACACTGACTCTGTTTTGTAGGTTGTTGGGGAGTGTAAAGGTCTACCTTTGTCTCTGAAAGTCGTTGGTGCTTCATTGAAAACCCGATCTGAAAAATATTGGGAAGGTGCAGTGACGAGGTTATCAAGAGGTGAACCTGCTGATGAAACTCATGAGAGTAGAGTGTTTGCTCAAATCGAAGCAACTCTAGAAAATCTCGAGCCTAAAACCAGAGAGTGTTTCTTGGTCTTGGGTGCTTTCCCTGAAGACAAGAAGATCCCTCTTGATGTTCTCATCAACGTGTTGGTCGAGTTGCATGATCTCCAGGAAGAAACTGCTTTTAATGTTGTTGTTGATTTAGCAAACAGGAATCTTCTTACTCTCGTGAAAGATCCAAGGTATTGTTATCGAACTCTTTATGATTTCTTTTCTTGTAGCCACTTCTACGGTTTTAACCGTCCTAACTAATGTACCATGGATAACTTTGCAGGTTTGGCGCTATGTACACTAGCTACTATGACATATTTGTGACGCAGCACGATGTTCTAAGAGATGTAGCACTTCGTCTTAGCAATCGTGGGATAGTAAATAGAAGAGAGCGGTTATTGATGCCGAAAAGAGAGTCAGTGCTTCCTAGAGAATGGGAGAGGAGCAATGATGAGCCATACAATGCCCGGGTAGTTTCCATTCACACAGGTAAGAATTCGTTACATAGCGTTCTTCTAATAAATTATCTCGGTTTGTCATTAGAAACATAAAGTTTTGATATGGATTTCTCTTTTTCCTTTACAGGAGAAATGACTGAGATGGATTGGTTTGACATGGAACTCCCTAAGGCTGAAGTTTTGATATTAATCTTTTCTTCTGAAAAGTATGTATTGCCTCCTTTCATTGGTAGGATGGGCAGCCTTAGGGCGCTTGTGATTATCAACAACGGTATGTATCCTGCGCGTCTACATGGCTTCTCCATCTTTACCAATTTGGCCAAACTCAGGAGTCTCTGGCTTGAGAGTGTTCATGTCCCTGAACTCTCTAGCAGTACGGTTCCCTTGGAAAACCTCCACAAGCTGTCTCTGATCCTGTGCAAGATCAATAATAGTTTTGATCAGACCGAAGTAGACATTGCCCAAATCTTCCCAAAACTGTCTGATCTCACAATGGATCATTGTGATGATCTTGTGGAACTACCTTCCACCATCTGTGGAATCCCCTCTCTCAACTCCATCAGCATAACAAATTGTCCCCGCATCAAGGAATTGCCTAAGAGTCTGAGTAAGCTAAAAGCCCTTCAACTTCTGAGGCTGTACGCTTGCCCGGAGCTGAAATCCCTGCCAGTAGAAATCTGTGAGCTGCGAAGACTAAAGTACGTTGACATCTCTCAATGTGTCAGCCTGAGTTCTCTTCCGGAAGAGATAGGAAAGGTAATGACACTTGAGAAAATCGACATGAGAGAATGCAGCTTATCGAGCATACCGAGCTCTGCGGTATCATTGACTCTTCTACGCCATGTAATATGCGATAGAGATGCTTTGTGGATGTGGCAAGAGGTCGAGAACGCGGTTCCAGGACTTCGTGTTGAAGCCGCTGAAAAGTCCTACAGCCTGGATTGGCTCGACGAGTAGGTTATTGGTTCTCCCTCCGAGCCCTTAGAACCATGTTGTATAAATAATTCATTGCTAATCTGTAGCAATCTTTGTATAATATTCCATTAACGCACACAAGAGTAAGTGCAATCTTCTTTCTTGCCCTCTGTCTTAGAATATGACCACCGATGCTCTCTTTCTCCGGGAATTTTATCTATCGACTCACAAAACTAAGTAATTTTCATAAAAGAATTTGATTTATGTTAGTATCATTCCAGATTTTTACCCTGTAAGGTTTTGGGCCCACGTCCGGCTAAAAACTGGATGTACGATTTAAAGTCAAGAAAATTTCAGCGTTGGGGCCAAGACACCTTTGCCTTTTGTCCACACACATACTTTGGAATAAAATAAGTAAATAACAAAGAACTCTCAATTGAAACACGAACATATATGATCCTTTGTGTGATATATACACATGACATTCCTTAGAGCCAACTTTTTTGTGTCGCGGTGGAATAGTCTTTTGCAATAGGTGGAAGAAATCATATCCTTGAGAAGAGGATATTGCAGCATCAAGAAGAAAAACGCAAGGAAGCTGGCGAGTGGCTTCATTGGGACTACAAGCAGTGGCCTTTGACGCATCGACACAGAAAGCGAGGTGATAAATGCAACAAGCATTGAGGCGATAGAGATGAACAGAATGGATAGACCCAATATCATCTTTCTAGGAAGTGATACAATGAAGTCATCAAAAGAGTACCTTGATGTCAGAATGCTTAAGAATATGAGTACAGAGATGCAGGAGGCGAAGAAGGCGAGAGTGTCTGCGATGATGAACGCCGTGAAATGTAAGTCACTAAGAAGAAGTGGTTTACCCGAAGTTTCATCAGTACCTCCAGGAACAGTGAATATGGCTTGAAAAGTGACAGTTGCAATGAGAGTTGCCACGAAGCTACAAGCAGTGGCAGTGTATTTCATCCATTCTTCTCCTTCTTTTCGTAGAGGTTCGTGAAAATCTTCAAATATTTGTCGCGGGGTCTTGTTGTCGTTGTTTTTTTGCACTAGTTCACGTTCTAATACCAAGCTCTCTACTTCCTTAAACCATTGAGTCTCTCTTTGCATCTTGAGAGCAGATCCAGAAATCTTAGAAAGTTGGTCGGGAGTAGAGAGATGAGCAGCGATATGGAGAATGTTGTTGTTTTCATTGTCGGAAGATCTAAGCAGCGTGACCTTTATATCATCTAAACCTTGTATGAGGTTAAAGATCTTCTCTTTATTGAACTCAACGGCCAGCTGAAAGAGGTATCGGCCAGAGGTAGCTTTTGAGATCCAAAGAAGGCGAGGGTTACATTTGATTATCTCGATGAAAAATTCCTTGTTCCCATTCTCCGCCGCCTTAAGTAATGCTTCATAGACCGTCCCTTTCCAACTCTCGTACTTGTCCATGTCTCGTGTTGCTTCGCACATTTTCTGTAGCTCATATGTTTGCTTGATTCCTATGTCAAAGAAATAATAGGAGATGTTACAAGATCGAAACTAGACGTAATATCGAGGGATGGCCGGATGGGGGATACATTTAAAGTGTACAACATTATAGAGAGAAAAAAATTGTTCTGTTTTTATATAATTGAGCATCTAGGTCCCAAGTCCATCCCAATTAATTAGAGTTCATCTATATTGTTGACTTACACACTAAAAGGTAGGAACCCCTAATATATAATATAATTTAAAAACATATAAGTCAACATATTCATTGATACTTGGTTTTAAATTAAAAGCCCATGAATGATCATATTCATCACACACATAGATATATACATAAATCATCATGTGAAATTGTGAATACTGCTGATAGGTTCCATGTCCATAGAAGGAAGCAAATACTCATTTTCAACTAGAGGCTTCGCTAATGGAGGTGTGATGAGGTGGACAAGAAGACAAAAGAAGATTAGGCAATGTTAAACCATTAGATTTAAGTGAGAATGAATAGATGTGAGTAGAGTTTATGTGCTTTTGCCAGAAGAAGAGTGGATTGAGAGAGTTAGGCTTTTGAGTGGATTGTGGCTGGCTCTGCGGAGTTAGATGGCGATGAGGTTCCCTTGAGGAAACTCATTGATTTATCTTTATCGTTCTGTTCTTATTTTCTTAGTTGTTCTATTGTGTGCGTTTGAGAGATATTGGTGTTTGTATCCAACAGTTTCTCATCAATAAAATAGTATTATTCAGTGAAGATCTTGTGTTTGTGGGTGTTACAGTGAGAGGAAAGTTACAGGGGGAAGAAAAAGCAGTAGGAGAGATCAAGGATCATATCAACTGGTACGGTAAAGTAACGACCAAATATAACGCGATGAGGAAGTTTGAGGTTCCGATTTTTCACGGGTAATGATAAGGGTGTTGATCTTGGGTATTGGATTTCATGGATGGAAAACTACTTTGCTTGGGATGGTGATTTTACGGAGGATCAAAAGCTTCAAATGGCATGGGGTTTCATATACAATGAAGCAGCAGAGTGGCTTATTGACATAGAGAAGAAGACACAGTATTTTGAGACGTGGGACTCTTTGACAAAGGTTTTACGGTGTTTTCGAGTTCAGGCGTGCTTAAAGGAGTCACTGGCTAAACTCTTTACAGTCACAAGAAACATCTTGAAGAATGATAAAGAAATTAATGATATGACAAAGGATGAAACAAATGAAGAACGAGAGGTTGTGGCGCATAATCAACAAGAGACAGTCTTGGAACATCATTCCTATAAAGAAGAAGTCGGTATTGTGCTGCCTAAGAGTGCAAAGATCAGTGAGAATGAGAGGACACACCAAGTGTTCGATGAAAGGCCTCACAGTCCCATAAATCTGCAACAAAAATCTGAAACAAGTGATGCCACAAGTGATGAACAAGGGGTGTTGGCAGAGATTCACCAGATGAAGACAAAGTCGATGTCATCAAACCGGTTCCGACTACTACTAGTTTAACAATCGTTGAGAAGGCTCTGTTGACTTCGTCTGTTGCTACTGCTGGTGATCTTCGGGACGACATGATAAGGAAGGACAAACTAAAAGCTGACAACGCAAAGGGAACAACATATGAGAATGCATAGAAGGTGTTTGAGGAAATGACTGAGAGAATACACAAAGACCCGAGAAAGAAAAGAAGTGTTGCTTCTAAATCGTGGATGTTTAAATTCAAATGTGGAATTGCAAACCCTATAGATTTTCAGATCCTGATGAAGTCTAAGAACAAATACAACCTGAGTAAATCAACACAATTTGTGGAAGATGTGAAGCATGACGTGAGTGAAATCTCCAAGATTGAGTTGAGTTTATCAAAGGAGAAGACATTTGTTTGTGGTGAGGAAGAGTGGTATAGGTTTACTGAGACGAATCAGAATGATGTCGATGTGAAAAATTATGCCTCATGCCTGTTAGAGAAAAGTAGAAGCCGAAAGAAGAGTTTTGTCAAGAATCAGGAGAATGTTCTTACAGCTACTGCTACTGCTAAGAAATGGGTCAGATTGAGTTATGATGGTGTCGATCCTACAACTTTCATTGGGCTATAATGCAAGGATTTTTGGCCATTGGATGCTGTTTGGGATCCTGGTTCCATCATTGGATATAAGGTTGAAACAAAGCATCACATTGTTAAATATGGAGATGACGATGGCGAGGTATTAGCTCTTCGTGGTGAAAAGATCAAATTTTTAATTTTTTGTGACAAGATGGAGTTGCTCAACATGAAGTTTGGTCCCAATAATGTATCCATTGATGGTCGAGATTATGATGAACTGGTTATATTGGCTGCTACGTTTGAGGGGTGCCAAGATTTTGAGCCTAGAGACATCATATGGGCGAAACTAACTGGTCATGCTATGCGGCCAGCAATTATTGTGGATCAATCTGTTATTGATTGTTCGGAAAGGACTAATAGTGGAGAAGAGGACAACTCAAACTCTGGTGATGATGACACAAAAGTTGGGAAGCCTGCATTCCTAAGGTCAGTTTTACAGCAGAAGGAAAAGTATTCTAAAGTCCTGCAAGGCCTTGGGAAAGACGATGAAGACACTGTGGCCTCTGTCTTGTCAACGTTGCAGGATAAGATCCTTGTTGAAGAATCATTGATTTTTCCTGGTCTAAGGAGTGTTCTTTTTGGAGTGTTATTTGTCCTGGATCTTGATGATGTTCCATATCGGAAAAAGGTTTTCATAGGCATTCAAGCTCTCATTTCAGGAAACTTGGTATCTGTTGGACACGACAATAGTGATGGTGGACCAGTAGTGGCAGTTTTGGAGATGGCTTTTGCTGGAAACAAAGGTATAAATATTGATTTGGCTTTGAATGGAATGAGCCTTTTTGAGACTTTGTTTTCTGAAGAACTTGGTCTCGTGATGGGGACAAATAAGACAAATCTAGACGCTGTGATGGAAAAACTCCGTGGTTTCAATGTTACTGCTGAGATCATTGGAAAAGTCACGGACTCGCCTTTGCTAGAGTTAAAAGTGGATGGGATTACTCATTTGAGTGAGAAAACTTCATTCTTCCGGAGACTTCAGTCGGAAACTGCGTCTATGATGGACGAAATGAAGGTTATTACTGAAGCTGAACAAAACTATGAGAGCCATCACATGGTTTTTCTTTCTCGTCTTGACTACTTGGAGAATGAAATGCAACTTCAGAACTCTGTAACTTTGTGGGAACTTAGAAAATCACCTTATTCTGTGTGGCATCGGTGGAGACGTAAGGACAGCCACAATTATGCTTTTAGAAATTTTCCAAACTCTTGGAAGTTTGCCTACAAACCACTAGGCGTCACTGACAAGGTTTTGCCAAACTTCAAACGGGCAACGTCTACATCAATATGTCATGAGATGCTTCATGAATTCAGTTTATTGGGTATTGATCTTCAGAACACAGACTCGTTTCTTGTGATTAGGAGCTCCGTATACTACGGTTCGTTGCTACGACCACCTGAGCAACTCTCACAAGCAGTTACAATCTCTTGTAATTGTAATGAAATATCAAGGGGAGACGGAAGACACAAGAAAATTGATGCCTTTTGTTCAGAAGTTCAGAGTTTGAAAGATGAAGCAGAACAAGCCGTGGAACAGCTCCAGCAGGTTGAAAAAGAAATGGAGGAAGTTGTTCTAAAGAGACGCTGGCTTGCTCGTTACTGGGAACTAGTTGTTCAACATGTAATTTGCGATGATATAGCCACATCAAGACAAGAACATTGGTCAGCTTTGGCTATTCGTCTCTTTAAAGTTGTCTTTTCTGCTGCCCTAAAACGTGAAAACTCATGGCAAGTATAGGTACAAGAGCAAGCTGCAGCAGTTCTACCAGGTCTAATAAAAGGAGGAGATGAAGACTGTGTGGCTGATTTTCGTGATAGGTCTCTAATATTGGAAAATTGAGCTAAACATGAGTATGTGACTATCCAATGCACATCACTGGGAATTTATTATGGGTCATTGCCACGACCTCCTGAAGTTACCCCTTCCAAGTTATGCTACATACTTCAAGTATCAGATTTAGAGAAGCAAGAGCTTGGGGACAAGCTCAGTTTAAAAGGGGGGAGTATTGATAGGTTCCATGTCCATAGAAGGAAGCAAATACTCATTTTCAACTAGAGGCTTCACTAATGGAGGTGTGATGAGTTGGATAAGAAGACAAAAGAAGATTAGGCAATGCTAAACCATTAGATTTAAGTGAGAATGAATGGTTAGATGTGAGTAGGGTTTATGTGCTTTTTCCTATTTAAGAGAAGAAGAGAGGATTGAGAGAGTTAGGCTTTTGAGTGGATTGTGGCTGGCTCTGCGGAGTTAGATGGCGATGAGCTTTCCTTGAGGAAACTCATCGATTTATCTTTATCGTTCTGTTCTTATTTTCTTAGTTGTTCTATTGTGTGCGTTTGAGAGATATTGGTGTTTGTATCCAACAGTTTCTCATCAATAAAATAGTATTATTCAGTGAAGATCTTGTGTTCGTGGGTGTTACAGTGAGAGGATAGTTACAGGGGGAAGAAAAAGCAGAGTAGGAGAGATCAAGGATCATATCAACTGCACTGGCTAAGTGTGACCTTCTAGAACAATTAGTCCTGATCTCGACCAGATAGTTAAATCTACTAGACTACTAACTGCACGTTTAATTAACTTCTTTTGGAAATGAAGACAAGTCCTGTCTATGTGAACTCTATTGTAGCATAGTTGCATAGATGCATCAACTTTGGATAAAAAATAGAACAAGTTAGACTTACGTACCAAACCATTTGGGAAGACCTTGCAATGTCATACAAAAAAGACCTGATGTAGGAAATATATATAAACTTCAATGTGTATATATAGCAAATGTTTAGGTAAAATAGTCCGAATTAAGAGTGTATGTGCATGGCGTACGATTGTCTCGGTTTGGTCTCGAAGTCTCAGATATACATATACCTACCAAAGGAAGATATATTTGTTATGAACAATTAAGTTCAAGAAAGTTTAAAATGAGAAAGAATAAAACAAATGAGTAATATGGATAATTGGATTATATAGATAGGTAGTAGGTATATACGAGAGTAGATGAGGCATCGCCAAAATCCAAGATGGCAGTACGAAACAGGTCAGGTTTCAAAGCTATGAACCTAAGTGGAGTCAGAGACGGGACGTGATCGAAGATGTCCAACGCAATATGAATGTCTAACAGTCCATGAAACCAAACTATTATATATATTTATTTAACACCGCTCAACTGTATTTATTTTATAATTGTAAAGTTTTCCGAAAATTTTGAATCTGACAGTATATGGCAACAATTAATGTTCATGTTTATTATATGGTAAACCAAAAAATGTTCATGGATATTATTTCAAAACCAATTTGTCTAATTAGAAAGAGTCCCAATTCATGTTTCTTATATATCAGATCAGGTTCCTAACACTAATCGATATGGTACTCCTAGTAATTCCGGTTCACATTTCAGTTGTACTAGAGCACCATTTGTGTGTTATCATTGCTTCAGAAACTTCAAGTGCGTAGCATTCAAGTGCTTAAAAAGACTTATCGAGAAATCCATAAAATATGGCAACGAGAAGGAGACATGTGGCCCAATATGCATCATTAGCATTCGTCAAAACAGGAGGTAGTGTTCCCGTAGCAAATCTAGGATTGTGTTACATTTTAAGAGTTTTCAACAATGAGTTAATTGAGATATGTTCCTTAAATAATACCCTTACATTTAGTAATTTACAATATTATTGATAAATTAATAAAAAAATATATTGGTTTATCGGTTTGATTCGGTTCAAACCAAATCGAACAGTTCGGGTTGAGAAAAAATCTCACCGAATAGTTTGGGTGTAGGCTTTTGTTTAATTTGTAGTTTGGGTGTAGGTTTTTGTTTAATTTGAGGTTCGGTTGATTTGGTTTGGTTCGGTTAAAATGCTCACACCTATGTTATACAAAGAATAACATAATACAAAAATAAACCATAAATCATATAACGGTTATTTTAAATCACATAATTACCATTTATTTAATTTGTGACCAATATTTTGCTACCCGATTTAGTTAGTTATACACAAAAAGAAGAAAAAAATCAGTTATGCCTTAGTCCTTACCATTTTAGAATAGAAGGTGAGGCCTCTACTCAATTTGCAAAAACCAAAAGTCTTTCTTTATTGGGTCTCCGTAGACTTAAAGACCAAAAGTAAAGTAAACTGCAACGAAGCTTCGTTGGTGGTTCCCACAATGTCTCCTACTTATTTAACTTCTTGTTTTGTTTGTTTTCCATTGGTTACTTGTTACTTCACTCCTCCTTGACTTTCTTTCTCATCGGCCTCTTCCTATGGCAGATATCATCGGCGGCGAAGTTGTGACGGAGCTCGTGAGGCAGCTCTATGCGGTATCTCAAAAAGCCTTCAGGTGCAGAGGCATCGCCAAAAAGCTCGCCACCACGATCGAGGATCTTCAACCAAACATCAAGGAGATCCAATATAGCGGCGTCGAGCTCAGTCCCCATCGCCAGGCTCAACTTCGTATGTTCTCTGAAACCTTAGAGAAGTGCAGGAAGATCACCGATAAAGTTCTCAAATCCAGCCGTTGGAACATGGTTCGACAGCTAATCCATGTTAGGAAATTGGAGAATCTTGAGAGTAAAATCTCTAGTTTTCTTAATGGCCATTTGCTACTCCATGTTCTCGCTGATATTCATCATGTTCGAGCCGATGCTGAAGTCCGGTTCGATCGGATTGATAGGAAAGTTGATAGCTTGAATGAGAAACTTGGTTCTATGAAAATCAGAGGAAGTGAATCTATGCGGGAGGTGATGAAGATGGAAGAGGCTACAACGGAGATGACCACAGACGGTGATTTGGGAAATTTGGGGGTGGGATTGGAATTGGGAAAGAGGAAGGTGAAGGAGATATTGTTTAAATCCAATGATGAGGAAAGACTTATTGGGATCTCAGGGATGAGTGGTTCCGGAAAAACAACACTTGCAAAAGAGCTTGCGCGGGACGAAGAAGTTCGAGGTAATAAGCTCTGTTTGGCTTATACTTGCTGCCTGATTATGTCTCTGATTAAATATTCTTTGTTAATTTGTTTGCTACATCTTTGTGATCTCTATTGCAGTATGTTGTTGTGTTTCATGATGGCATGTTTTGTTAGTTTATTTTGATGATCATGCTTATATGTATGTATGTATTTTCGATTATGTCATGTTCATCTAAGGTGACCTATCGTTGTGTTGTATAGTTGAGTTCTTGGTACTAAAATAGCTTTCATTTGCTGCTTTTACAGGCCACTTTGGGAACAACGTTTTGTTTCTGACTGTGTCACAATCTCCCGCACTTGAGGAGCTTAGAGCCCTTATATGGGGATTTCTTACTGGTTATGAGGCTGCCTCTCAAACAAGGAAGTTAGTGATCCTTGATGATGTTTGGACAAGGAAATCTCTGGACCAGCTGCTGTTCGAAAATATTCCTGGAACCACAACTCTTGTGGTCTCACGGTCTAAATTCGCAGATTCTAGTGCCACTTATGATGTAGAGTTACTAAATGAACATGAAGCAACGTCTCTGTTCTGTCTCTCTGCTTTCAACCAGAAATCAATCCCTTCTGGGTTCAGCAGAAGTTTGGTCAAGCAGGTAATGGGTCTGCTACAAGTGATACATGCATAGTAGTAATATTATTTTTGCTTTCACTACTCACACTGACTCTGTTTTGTAGGTTGTTGGGGAGTGTAAAGGTCTACCTTTGTCTCTGAAAGTCGTTGGTGCTTCATTGAAAACCCGATCTGAAAAATATTGGGAAGGTGCAGTGACGAGGTTATCAAGAGGTGAACCTGCTGATGAAACTCATGAGAGTAGAGTGTTTGCTCAAATCGAAGCAACTCTAGAAAATCTCGAGCCTAAAACCAGAGAGTGTTTCTTGGTCTTGGGTGCTTTCCCTGAAGACAAGAAGATCCCTCTTGATGTTCTCATCAACGTGTTGGTCGAGTTGCATGATCTCCAGGAAGAAACTGCTTTTAATGTTGTTGTTGATTTAGCAAACAGGAATCTTCTTACTCTCGTGAAAGATCCAAGGTATTGTTATCGAACTCTTTATGATTTCTTTTCTTGTAGCCACTTCTACGGTTTTAACCGTCCTAACTAATGTACCATGGATAACTTTGCAGGTTTGGCGCTATGTACACTAGCTACTATGACATATTTGTGACGCAGCACGATGTTCTAAGAGATGTAGCACTTCGTCTTAGCAATCGTGGGATAGTAAATAGAAGAGAGCGGTTATTGATGCCGAAAAGAGAGTCAGTGCTTCCTAGAGAATGGGAGAGGAGCAATGATGAGCCATACAATGCCCGGGTAGTTTCCATTCACACAGGTAAGAATTCGTTACATAGCGTTCTTCTAATAAATTATCTCGGTTTGTCATTAGAAACATAAAGTTTTGATATGGATTTCTCTTTTTCCTTTACAGGAGAAATGGCTGAGATGGATTGGTTTGACATGGAACTCCCTAAGGCTGAAGTTTTGATATTAATCTTTTCTTCTGAAAAGTATGTATTGCCTCCTTTCATTGGTAGGATGGGCAGCCTTAGGGCGCTTGTGATTATCAACAACGGTATGTCTCCTGCGCGTCTACATGGCTTCTCCATCTTTACCAATTTGGCCAAACTCAGGAGTCTCTGGCTTGAGAGTGTTCATGTCCCTGAACTCTCTAGCAGTACGGTTCCCTTGCAAAACCTCCACAAGCTGTCTCTGATCCTGTGCAAGGTCAATAATAGTTTTGATCAGACCGAAGTAGACATTGCCCAAATCTTCCCAAAACTGTCTGATCTCACAATAGATCATTGTGATGATCTTGTGGAACTACCTTCCACCATCTGTGGAATCCCCTCTCTCAACTCCATCAGCATAACAAATTGTCCCCGCATCAAGGAATTGCCTAAGAATCTGAGTAAGCTAAAAGCCCTTCAACTTCTGAGGCTATACGCTTGCCCGGAACTGAAATCTCTGCCAGTAGAAATCTGTGAGCTGCGAAGTCTAAAGTACGTTGACATCTCTCAATGTGTCAGCCTGAGTTCTCTTCCGGAAGAGATAGGAAAGGTAATGACACTTGAGAAAATCGACATGAGAGAATGCAGCTTATCGAGCATACCGAGCTCTGCGGTATCATTGACTCTTCTACGCCATGTAATATGCGATAGAGATGCTTTGTGGATGTGGCAAGAGGTCGAGAACGCGGTTCCAGGACTTCGTGTTGAAGCCGCTGAAAAGTCCTACAGCCTGGATTGGCTCGACGAGTAGGTTATTGGTTCTCCCTCCGAGCCCTTAGAACCATGTTGTATAAATAATTCATTGCTAATCTGTAGCAATCTTTGTATAATATTCCATTAACGCACTCAAGAGTCAGTGCAATCTTCTTTCTTGCCCTCTGTCTTAGAATATGATCACCGATGCTCTCTTTCTCCGGGAATTTTATCTATCGACTCACAAAACTAAGTAATTTTCATAAATGAATTAGATTTATGTTAGTATTATTCCAATTTTTTACCCTGTAAGGTTTTGGGCCCACGTCCGGCTAAAAACTGGATGTACGATTTTATGTCAAGAAAGTGAAAGCGTTGGTGCTAAGGCACCTTTGCCTTTTGTCCACCCATACTTTGGAATAAAATAAGTAAATAACAAAGAACTCTCAGTAGAAACACGAACATATATGATCCTTTGTGTGATACATTACACATTACATTCCTTAGAGCCAACTTTTTGTGTCGCGGTGGAAGAGTCTTTTGCCATAGGTGGAAGAAATCATCTCCTTGAGAAGAGAAAATTGCAACATCAAGAAGAGAAACGCAGGGAAGCTGGCGAGTGGCTTCATTGGGACTACAAGCAGTGGCCTTTGACGCATCGACGCGGAAAGCGAGGTGATAAATGCAACAAGCATTGAGGCGATAGAGATGAACAGAATGGATAGACCCAATATCATCTTTCTAGGAAGTGAAACAATGAAGTCATCAAAAGAGTACCTTGAGGTCAGAATGCTTAAGAATATGAGAACAGAGATGCAGGAGGCGAAGAAGGCGAGAGTGTCTGCGATGATGAACGCCGTGAAATGTAAGTCACTAAGAAGAAGAGGTTTACCCGAAGTTTCATCAGTACCTCCAGGAACAGTGAATATGGCTTGAAAAGTGACAGTTGCAATGAGAGCTGCCACGAAGCTACAAGCAGTGGCAGTGTATTTCATCCATTCTTCTCCTTCTTTTCGTAGAGGTTCGTGAGAATCTTCAAATATTTGTCGCGGGGTCTTGTTGTGGTTGTTTTTTTGCACTACTTCACTTTCTGATACCAAGCTCTCTACTTCCTTAAACCATTGAGTCTCTCTTTGCATCTTGAGAGCAGCTCCAGAAATCTTAGAAAGTTGGTCGGGAGTAGAGAGATGAGCGGCGATATGGAGAATGTTGTTGTTATCATTGTCGGAAGATCTAAGCAGCGTGACCTTTATATCATCTAAACCATGTATGAGGTTAAAGATCTTCTCTTTCTTGAATTCAACGGCCAGCTGAAAGAGGTTTCGGCCAGAGGTAGCTTTCGAGATCCAAAGAAGTCGAGGGTTACATTTGATTATCTCGATGAAAAATTCCTTGTTCCCATTCTCCACCGCTTCAAGTAATGCTCCATAGACCGTCTCTTTCCAACTCTGGTCCTTGACCATGCCTCGTGTTTTTTGGCACATTTTCTGTAGCAAGCTATGAGCTTTAGAATGTCTATCTTTTAGCTCATATGTTTGCTTGATTCCTATGTCAAATAAAAAATAGGAGATGTTACACGATCGAAACTAGACGTAATATCGAGGGATGGGGATACATTTAAAGTTTAAAACATTATAGAGAAAAAGAATTTGTTCTTTTTTCTTTATATAGTTGAGCATCTAGGTCCCAAGTCCATCCTAATTAATTAGAGTTCTATCTATATTATTTTGACTTACACACTAAAAAGTAGAAACCCCTAATATATGATATAATTAAAAAACATAAGTCAACATATTCATTGATACTTGGTTTTAAATTGAAAGCCCATGAATGATCATATTCATCACACACATAGATATATACATAATTCATCATGTGAATACTGCACTGGCTACGTGTGACCTTCTAGAACAATTAGTCCTGATCTCGACCAGATAGTCAAATCTACTAGACTACTAACTCCACATTTAATTAACTTCATTTGGAAATGAAGACAATTCCTGTCTATGTGAACTCTATTGTAGCATAGCTTCATAGATGCATCAACTTTGGATAATAATTAGAACAAGTTAAGACTTACGTACCAAACCATTTGGGAAGACCTTGTAGTGTCATACAAAAAAGACCTGATGTAGGAAATAGATATAAACTTCAATGAGTGTATGTATAGCAAATGTTTAGGAAAATAGTCCAAATTAAGAGTGTATGTGCATGGCGTACAATTGTCTCCGTTTGGTCTCGAACTCTCAGATATACATATACCTACCAAAGGAAGATATATTTGTATATGAATAATTAAGTTCAGGAATTTTTAAAATGAGAAAGAACAAAACAGAGTAATATGGATTATATAGATAGGTCGTAGGTACATACGAGAATAGATGAGGCGTCGCCAAAATCCAAGATTGCAGTGGCTACGAAACAAGTCAGGTTTCAAAGCTATGAACCTAAGTGGACTCAGAGACGGGACGCGGTCGAAGATTTCCAACGCAATGTCTATAAGTCCATGAAACCAAACTATTATGTCTATTTATGTAACACCGCTCAACTGTATTTATTTTAGAATTGTAAAGTTTTCCTAAAAATTTGAATCTGACAACTACAATATATGGCCACAATTGATGTTCATGTTTATTATATGGTAAACCAATTAATGTTCATGGATATTATTTCAAAACCAATTTGTCTAATTAGAAAGAGCCGCAATTCATGTTTCTTATATATCAGATTAGGTTCCTAACACTAATCGATATGATATTCCTAGTATTCCCGGTTCACATTTCAGTTGTAATAGAGCACCATTTGTGTGTTATCATTGCTTCAGAAGCTTCAAGTGCGTAACATATCTAAGTACTTAAAAGACTTACCGAGAAATCCATAAAATATGGCATCGAGAAGGAGACATGTAGCCCAATATGCATCATTAGCATTCGTCAAAACAGGAGGTAGTGTTCCCTTATAATGATCGTAATAAAGATAGTGGGTGACCTCTCTATGCCCTGCATTTGATGCCCGCACAACCGGTATAGCTAGCCCATAGCGAACTAGATTGGGATTCATGTTTTCGCACATTTCCTTAACGATCTCCAAATCGCCATTCCCAGCAGCAATATCGAGCTCTAAACTCTGACGATAATTAGTATCTTCTTCCTGCTCATCCACCATTCGGTCAAGGCTCTTCATTTCGTGCAATAGTAGCTTCTTGACGATCTCCAATTGACGGCGAAGACATGCTTCTTGCAATGGTGTCTCAAATGCGTCGATCCAGGCAGTATTTGTATTTTTCTGCAGTTTCAAGATGTCTACTTTCACGCGTTGCAAATCTTCGTTGCTAATTTCTTGTGATCGTGATAAAAATTCACAAATTTCACCTAAAACTGCAACCGCACATGAAGAAGAAAATAACATAATCAGTTAGATATAAATTGCATCCATAAACAAAATTACATCTAAATATTTTGTGCTGAATCTGGATGCGTCTACATTAAGCAGCCGGACACATATAAACAAATGGAACCTAACTTAGAAAACAAGTTATAAGAACTACGTACAATGTGTAGACCGTTGGAAGTTACCAAAATCTCCACCGATCCCAATCAAAAATAAAAGTCAGATAAGGAAACGAAGTAACTTAACGTAGACGAAACATTTATGTGTGTTTACACACAGAATTGCCACAAGTGATAAGTAGTAACGAAATGATGAAAAGAATAACTATTTCCACTGAAAAAGAACCTCGCATTTCATTTGAAGAACCTGGCACTCCTTGTGAAGAACTAGCCATTTCTTCTGAATCTGATGGGAAATTGGAGTTGTCCTGTCAACTTTCTTCTCAAAATAAATCCCTCTTGTGATTTGCGATTTGATGAAATATTGGCACAGTGAGATGGTTTAAATACAATTTTTTTTCGTTTAAAGTTATACGCAATTAACTTTCACATCATCACATTCTCTTTTTTTTTTCATACGTCATCGCATTCTTTCTAACAGTGTTTTTGAGTTCTCCCAACTAGGTCATGACTCATGTGCTTGTCAGTATGATTACTTTCGTTTGTTTGACTCTATTTTTCCCTCTTTTGTTTTAATTCCCAAAAAGGTCAATGATTATGTGATAAATGTTTAACGAACTTTCTTACGTAACATATATAAAGTGTGTAATTAGAAATATGACATGTTGTTCGTTTTAAATTCTTTTGACATTTTCGCATATATTTTTAAGAAGTTACGCTCCATTTGTTTATACATGTGACGTTTGTGTTTAGTTCCTTTCGGAGAATCCATCAAACCAGATAACTTTTTTTTATTTGCTCCTTTTGGAGAATCCATCAAACCGGTGAACTTTTTTTTATTCCTTGTAAAACTTAAATAATTTGCTGAGATATTTAAGTTTCTTTTTTCTTTATTGAATCAGTCTGAAAGAAACAGAATTAGTCATCAAACCATAAAATATACTTCAGCGAAGTTAATTGCCCTTTATTATATTATTCACCTTTGGGACGACGACAAAAGTAAAGTGACCTTTGGGAAAGGACAAAAAAAAACAAACTAGAATCAGTCACCAAACAATAAAAAGAAAATTATGTAAATGAAGTTTTGCTAGAGTTGCAAAGCGGATCGATCCGCGAACCTCAACCTGTATAATCCGTAATAAATATCACAATCTGTATTCGTCTTATATAATTTGCGGATTTTAAAATCTGATCCGCACCCGCATATAAAAAAGTACATGGAGAAAATTGTGTAAATATAAAAATTTTGGGAAAATTTATAAAAATTTAAAAAAGTAAGAGTAAATAGTATAAAATTATATAAAATATAGGAAAAAACAAAAAAAAATATATATTTTGCAGGTATCCGCATGATTTGCGGAGCTCGACCTGCTAACCCGCCATATTTTCTGACCCATCCCGCGAGACCCGCAAATTAGTGGTCTCATTTTTGTAAATCCGAACCTGTCTCACAATGGATCAAAATTCGCGGAGCCCGCAGATGCAGGTCAATATTGCCAAGTCTAAGTTTTGCCGAATAATTATGATGGATCCCACATCAAAAATAAAGACACATGAAATAGTATATAAGATATATGAGTTTGTAAGTTGAAAGTTTTAAGTTGAAATAGTATTCATTCGTTCATTAGTTTTAAGTTGAAAGTTTGTAAACTTTTGCCGACCAAAAAAAATAGAGAGTTTGTAAACTTTAACTGATATCAGAAAATAGTATAAATAGGGTTTATTGTTGGTTCGAGAATAAAATTTGGTTTGAGATGGAACGATAATAAATAGTCGTCATTTCGAAAAAGCATGTTAAATCCCAATCCCACATTTAGAATTTATATGAGATTAATAGTTATGCAAGAGATGAGTTATTTTACCAATTTGTTTTGAGTTGGAAATTATATACATTAACAAATTTTTTTTTTTCATTTTGGACTAAGGACAACTTTGATGAGTTAAATGTTACATGGAGTACATTTTTCAGTTTAAATTTAACGACTGAATAGTACTAAAAGGGTTTTTGTCAACATCACCAAAAAATCTGTACTATATAACAATGGATCAAATCCAACTTTTTAAAATATGATAAATACGAAAAAAAAAACTAAAAAAAGCAAACGAAATATCCTTGTGTCTAATGTTGTATAGTTCATCCTAAGCCGTAGCAAATCTAGGATTGTGTTACATTTTAAGAGCTTTCAACTTAAAATCAATTAGCAATGAGTTGATTGACCTATGTTCCTTACATAATACTCTAGGTCTATTCTAATTTTATAAGTGAGATCCTAACCGATTGCATCACATCTACTGTGAATATCAACTTCGTTTTCACCATTATTATCGGGTAATGACTAATGATTGATATTGTGAATGAGCGTACAACTAACGTGTTTAGTTTTTGTATTAAGTTGCACTTAGGAGTGTTACACTGAATAGAAAAGTCTGCATGCTTGCCTGTGTTCCATTCCATTTAATCAAATTGGGGCCTCACCCCGTGAAAATCCATCAATTTTATATTTGTCCTCGTTTCAGATTAACCACAGACTGAAATCAAAACCAAAACTCAATCTTAAAATCAGAACCAACTCAAAATCAGCGTCAAATTGTTAGATTAATCTCTATAGTGGTGATAAGAAGATTTGCAATCCAAAATGAATAAAACCGAATCAATGCTAATTAAAGCACAGAAACAGAGATTCAAAGCAAAGAATCCAGAACTAGAAGAAAAGATTCTCAAACTATTGAATCAAACGTCACCATTACAAAGTTTTAAGCTCGAGGAAGAAACAAACTTTTACAATAGGCTGAATGAATTTTACAAACGATGATACGGAGTTTTATACATATTTTTGTAACTCCTCCTGAGCGTACATGTGGCATCTCTCTCTCGCTTTAATCTCAGCCATCCGTCATACCCTCTGTTACAACCCAAAGCTTTACACTGTATCAAGTGGTCATTTAGGGCCCCTTATCCTATATCTAGGCTTACTGGGTCCAATCCGGAAATAGAGATTCGAAACTAGTTCTTTTCAAATTTGAAAAAATAGTGTCTTTTACTTATTTATTTTTAACGGACCCAAATCAAGTGTCAGGAACCCATTTATTTATTTTAGCCACAGCGGTTCGATTTTAGTATCACTTATTTCAACATCATCTCCCAAACAGAAGACTTGAAAGTTTCGCAGCACAGATACGATTGCTTTAAAAAGATAAAGAGCAGTTTTGTTTTAGGGCAAACAAAAGCTCATTTAGTAGCTGTCAATGTCAGTTTCAGGCCTTCTCAGGAAGTAACGCAGACAGTTCACCAAAACCTGCAGGAGAGAAGTTGATTCTTTACCCCTCTCTTTTTAAAGTTCAAAGTACAAAGTAACAGAAACAAAAGGTCACCTGTGACAAAGATTCGTTTAGTGCTTGCCCTTGGTAGCTTACGTGAAACTTGTCTTTCGCAACCAGTCCCTGAGAGAGACAACAGAAACGTTATTATTATAAGGCGTATAAAATGGAATCACGCTGTATGTACATATATGGAGGTTTTAAGAGTTTGAGTACTTCTGTGTCTATCTCTGCCGATTCCACGTCTATATTGATATCTGCCAACACTTTGATCATCTCAACGACAAGACCTGGCCTGTCCGCTGTCTCAATGACAAGCAGGCTAGAGAAAACAGGAAACCAGCAATTGGTTATGTCAACTATTTTACCAGTTTATGTTTACTGTGACCTCATGGTGTCATTATTCTCCAGAATAGTGAATACATACCTTCTCTTTGGTCCGTCTTCTTTCACATGTATGTGAGTCGCAATATCAACATCAATCTGTAGGATCCAAAACAGAACAAAGATATCAGTAAAGTAAAGCTGGTCTTTTAACAACGACTGCAAACTTCTTTTAAAAACTCGATTTTATCCATAAGAAAAGAGTTTGTATAAAACACCGGACACATAAGTATCATCCAACAAGCAGAGAAAACATTACCTTCTTTTCTGGAGCCTTTATTCCAAAAGTCTCACCCATTGCAAGTTGCTCACTACATTCCTGCAAAGAATCACATCGTTAATTCCGGATTACTTCCTAATCTTCCAGGATCTTCCAGTGTCTCTGGTGTCAAAAAGAAAATTCAATTCAAGCATCTGTGACAACTGACAATACAGGTAGCTGAACTTGCACACAACTCTAATAATTTCCGAAAACAGAAAGTATTTGATGGACTTGTCTCAAGCTAATTATCTAATTTGGAAAGAATTCTTCAGAGAGATGTTATAGCCCAATGTCAATCATGAACTTCTTAGGACAACTGCAGAATATTCGAAAACAACACTAATAATTTTCGAGAACCGAAAGTATTTGATCAGTATCACTTGTCTCAAGCTAATTATCTCATTTTGAAAGAATTCTTCAGAGAGATGTTATAGCCCAATGTCAATCATGAAATTCATAGGACAACTGCACAATTGTATACTAGCATAATTTGAGACAAAATTTCCAAGGGAAGATCATAACAATCAACAAAAGAGAGACCAGGGAGAGAACAGTCTTTCTTACAGTTTTGTTATAGAAAATTTAGTCTGCTTAACGGATCCTTCAGTTGAGACAGTTCCTTTTATTACATCCAATCCCAAATCTTTCAGCGCCCTCATCTGCCAAACACAATCATAATTCATAAGCCTAAAACAAGGCAAGTTTCCAAGATATAAAAAAAAATGCGGTGATAATCTGATACTGATAGTAAAAATACTACAAATCTAGCCCCAGTATATCAAGAATAGCTAAAACTTTTATCACATCGATAAGAAAGAACATGAAACCAAAACAGGAATAGAACCCTCACTGTGTCAATGAGAGCCCCAAGACGATTTCCAAAACTGAGTTGTACAATGGTAGCTTCAGGGTCAGCATCCTGATCTATCATAACCATTGGCATTGGAACGACGTCATCATCGTCTTCCGATTTCTGCGATCAAATTTTCCAGCAAATGTCATCTCAAAGCACACGTCAACACAAAACTCATACGCAGACCGTTGCCCTATTAAACATGAGAAAATCAAATCACACATCAAGACATACTTGCTGAGCTTCAGCGTGCGCACATACATACAAGCCCATGGTAGACAAATCAATAGATCCAAGAAACATCAATAGTTTAAATGCGACGAAACATGAAAAGACTGAAACAAGTTACTGACCGGATAAGATGGAGTAGTGGCACCAATGCTGTTAATCGAAGCATATGCACGGTTTCTTATACTGCATATCAAAACAAACAAGCACGGAAAGGTATATAAGCAACCTACAGACAAGAATTTGCAATCGGTTCATGAGAAACCAAATTACCAAGCAACTTATTCTAATGATCTCAAGAAACATGTTTCTTAAACCGTAAAGAACTCCATATCTGTAATTCGAAATTTAATCTACCTTTGCTTTCCTCAATCCTCTTAAGTTAAAGATTCATAACGACAAATCCAACTACTCCAACAGAGAATCTAGTATAAGTTCCGTTTGCCAAATCGTTCGAGCACATACAGAGTAAAGATTTTAGTAGAATCAAGCTTAAAAGACCAAGCAAAGATTACTAAAATCGAGTAATCAGAATGAACAGAACACTACAAATCTCCAGTAATTCAACGGAAAGACTAAGAGCATATAAAATACGCAACAGCTAACCTCTTCGTCAAGAGAGACATTACACCATCGAACGAAGCAGGCGATAGATCTGGAGAAGCAATTTGAGCGGGAAAACAAATCTGCCTGCTGATCGCAGAATAAGGACGCGAAGCAAACGAAGAAGAAAAATGAGTAACAGAGAAGATAGAACTCGAGAACGCCATTGAAGTTTGAATCAAGATTTTTTTTTCTTTCTTTCTCCTCCGAAGTCAGAGAGAACACCGAAATCTATAAAATGGCGATAAAATTGTCGTTTTGTGATAACAAAAAGATGATGGAGTGCTGAACTGCTGATATGTGACGTCACTACCGAGAAGCTCCACCTGTACACTAGCTATATTTTTATTTTTTTCCGTATATGGTTCTACAAGTAATTAATTAAAAACTTGCAAATTGTTATAGAATAATGTGATAGTGAGACGAATTTAGACGCATAAATTTGGTTGCTGACGTTCAAACTTCTACGTTGCCCATTACCAAATATCTTCTCTTTTGTATTCTTTTCTCCTCCAAGCCAATCCGACTTGTTTGCAGATTTTTATAAACCAATTTAACATGCTAAAGAATTTTTTTTTTTTAAGAACAACTTTTATTTTGTCTCTAATGTAAAAGAAGATGCTGTATTGCAATTATTGGCGTGAGACTGTTATTCGTTGACCCAAAAAAGGAAAGAGTTTTAAAGGAAAAATCTCGAAGATGAGCCTGGAGAAGGCTCTCACCTATTGGGCCGTAGCTCACTGGGCCATTAAACCAAATAATAAGTCCTTTGCTTACTATTAATTTCTACGCGGGTGCAATGTTCTAGCGGGTTCTTCAAGAATCTATACCCGACCCGGACCCGGACCCGGACCCGAAGCTGAACCTGGAGCTGCTCCGAACCTGCATAATTGCCTCGTTCACTCCAAAGACATTTTCTACGAAAACTAGGATTTCGAGAAATCTTCTCACTGATTAGCAAGATGCCGTCTGCTCGTTCTGCGATCACAAAGCTAAGGTTGGCTCGATCCTTGGGGGAGATTCATATTGGAGTATTGCGTTCGGTGGAATCGACTCGAGGACCGGCGATTCGGTGCTTCAGCGACGACAAAGGTCGTGTGCTCAGCGAAGAGGAACGCGCGAAAGAGACCATTTACATCCAGGTTCTTCTACACCTTCGACCTTTTTCTGTCTCATGATCTCTGTATAGATGCTACTATCAGAGTTTGTCTATACGCTGTTACTTATTGGGAAATGGCGTTAGCAATGATTTTTTTTTTAAGTTTATGAGATAAGACTGCTAATAAGATCCGAGGCTTATTCTTATCATACACTTGGATCCAATTGTTGTCTATCGAATTGTACAGTCGTCGTTATATAATCAAATGGTTAAATTAGTTGATGGATGAATTTTTCAAGGCGTATAAATTCATACAGAGGGAAAGCATGGAAATTAATGTTGTCTGTGTGATCCAGCTTTCGCTTCTACGAAAAAAACTTTGTTGAAGAAAGGGTAAGAACTGTGTGTTGTTGACATTTTTTTAGCTTATCTCTATAGGTTGTTGTGTTCCTTTTTGGTTTGAGGTTGAACTCGTGGTTACGGTTATAGACTTACATCTATAGCTGGATGCTTCTCACTTGCATTACTCAGCCTCAGAAGAATTGGCCGTGACTATTGAAATTGATGTATATTGGGACGTAGTCTACTTTATGAAGCTATTTCTCTTCTTGTATAAAAACTCACTTTTAAGAATCCGACCTTTTTGTTGTAGAAAATGGAGAAGGAGATACTGGAGAGGAAGAAAAAACTCGAGCAACAGAAGCCAGATAATGAGAAAGGAAGTGCAGACAAGGTAAACTTTCATCATACCATCAACTTTCAGTCGTATTTTTCAATGCAAGTGTTCAGGTTTACGACGTGTCTCGTAGTTAGAATGGCATTCTAGACCTTAATTTGGCTTTATCTAAACAAATGAACATGTAGCTGAACATAGCAAACAAATGAACCCGTTCGTTGATTGTTTGCTATCTACTCTCTTGTGCAGAAACCTGAGCAAAGCAAGCCATGAGTTCATCACTCGCAGTATGCAGAATCCGGTATCAGGTTATAAGGCAAGCAGTAGTGAAAAATAATAATGCCTTTGACCTTTGTCCTTTCTTGTGTATGAGATTTTGTACTTGTACACACAGTTTTTAACCTTCTGATGTGTGTTTTGTGTGATCTAAGAAATCAAGTTTAAATAATTGAGAAAACCACCATATGCATTGATTCAAAATACCAAAATGGTTACCAAACATATTAGTGTTTACAAAAAGATTTCCTATACATAGTTTTATTCTTTCATCACCAACATCATCATCTGTATAAGAAAATACCCAATCCTATTTTCTTTCCTATTCACATAAAATGAGTAAAACCCCTCTATTAAACTAACCCATCACAATTTCTTTCCCTTGCTTCACATCCGAAAACCGAAATCCTCAAAATGACCAGGATTCAATTGCTGACCAAACTCAGACATAATCTGTTGCTGCTGCGGTGCCTGAACAGGACTCCCGTGCTGTCCAGTCCAATCCATGTTAGACCCAGGCATAGCTAAGTTAGTGTCGACCGTCGTGATGTCGTGTATGCTCGACCTTTTCCTCTCCTTCTTCACCGAGTTCTGTCTAAGAAAATACTTCTGTGCGTGACTCGCGACTTGCGTCGGCGTCCTCGTAACCACCACGTTCCTCGAGATGCTTCTCCAATCTCCCTTACCATATCTCTTCAATCCGATCAGAAACAATCTGCATCATTATATCAAACAATGTAACTAATCACCTAAACATAGCAAATTTTCGACAAAATTCAAAATTGTATTTGATTCCTAAAATCTCTTAACCAACCAAAACCCTAATTTCAAAAATTCGACTTTGTGATCGAGAGAAACATACTTGTGTTCGTTTTCTGTCCAAGGAGTTCCTCTTTTCCGTTCACTCTCACCATGTTTAGACCCAAACGAGATCTGACCAGCCGAGTCCCACCCAGCCGCCGCCGCCGAGTCATCCATGTAATCCGGGACATCAACTCGACCAGAATCAATCTCAAAGACATCATGAACCAACGCCTCGTAATGCTCCCTAACTTCCCCAGCCGATTTCTGAAGCTGATCAGCAATTCTCTCCCACCGATTAAGCGATCCTTCAGGAAAAAGCACCAAAGCTTGCTCAAACATCTTATCCTCCGACCTCGTCCACTGACTCGACGCCATAACCGTTGATGATTTTAAAGACTCGAGTATGAAGAAAAAAAAACAAAACCTGAAATTTGTTGGGTGTTGGAAGAAACTGTTGGATAATTTATACGGATTCTCTGTTTTTTTTTTTTTTGAAGGATTTATAAAAGAAGAGCTGGAAAAAAATATAAAAAAAAGGAAGGAAGAAGCAACTCAGAGACCAACTTCAACACGGTTTCTCTGCAATTGGGATGTCTTTTGTCTCTCTCTCTCTATTTTTTAAAAATTTAATTTTAGGGTTACACCTGACCTGACTTACTGAATTGTTGCTTCCGGTTTGTTACAGTTCTCTTTTTTTTTTTTTTAATTCTTTATAATAAGCAAATGCCACTTTATTTCTCCAATAATATTGCAACACGTAGCTATGTAAAACTAACCGCCTAAAAATACGAAAAAGCAATCTTGTTTTAGGTTCACATTCTCGAATCAATCACACTGTCTACATCTCCTTTGTCACTATTTTTGTCCAACCCTCATTTCACTTTCTTAATTATGGTTATCTGTGATTTTCCATATAATTTTTAGTCATACTTAAACCTTATAATTGTTTTCAGTGCCCGATGTAAAGGTTGTTTTTTTCATGTTTTGTTTTTTTGGATTATGATGACGAACAAAAATAATTTGAGATGGTCCAACATTTGACTTGTGTAATTATGTACCGCAAAGTTTGACTAATTTTTTGAACAGTTGGGTCATTAATGTTAGTCAAAATCCAATTCTCAACTGTTTTAATTTTAAGTGTAGTGACCATTAAAAGCTCCAAAACTCACAACCATAATTAATTCAGTATACTATTTCAATATTCATAGCACTTCCATGCCTTGTTTCAACGAGTTTACTTAGGTTTCCGTTTGACCTTTTCTATTTAAAGAAAACATAGTTTGGAGACTGTAATTGTATTAAACAAACAGTTGCTTATGTAACAAATTATTTTGTTACATTAGCATCGTAAACGGTGGAATATATGAGTTTTTATTTCGAATGTGTTATAGAATGGTTCAATTATAGAAAAAGATAACACTCAAGTTTGTCTTATCTTATCGTTAGATCTCCATTGTATTTTTTTAACTATATTCTCAACGACCTTCAACTAATAATTTAGTATTTTAACTGTACTTGTTTCTTCACATGTAGTTTACTTCTTTTAAAAAGGTTTTACACACTTTTACTAATTTAATTGGATGCACAAATAAAGTGGATACGTTACGGAGTCTATGAAGGTGCCTTAGACCGACTCCTCACCAGTATTAAGCCACGTGTCTTCTGCCAATTGTTTCCGAAGGATACTTTTTGGCATCTGACTAGTGCATCTAGATGACGTGGCATCTAATTTAGCCGTCACGTGGTCTTCCAAGTCTAACTAAGTTCTTGCAATTTTTAAGCTTTTTGTTTGTTATCGTATGTTTTAGTTTTGATATTATCTTCAAAAATATTGGGAAAATATATAACAGAAAAACAAACGAATGGAGACTATTAAAATCTGAAGACTTAAGAGATTAAAGAACAACTTTTCTTTATTAAATTTAGGAACTCTCTCAAAACCTAAACTTTTTTTCTGTTTAAAGTACTAACAATTCTCCATAAACTCTTACCTTGTCTTATGAATAGATTTCTATTTATATTACACCCTAATCCTATCGTTGTGACTTACAAAACTTATCCTACTTAGATTCAGATAACTCCTAAATCTCCCAAGATTAAATCTCCTAAACTTATCTCGACTTATTAAACCATTCGACTCTAAACCACAACTCGGAAGATCACTCTGCTAATGCTAACCTGTTAGACTCAACATTCTCCCCTTGCTCAAGTTAGCTCTGAAAAGTCTCAACACCTATCAATCTTCTCATCTCTCCAAACATAATTCCAACACTCACAGACTCCAAGCAATTCCTTCATTTTCAACTTCACAAGTAAATAGGCTGGATCCGCGCATCCACCAAGTTACTTGTGTTTTATGAATCTTCTCCGACATGATGCGTAATGACCCGACCAACGATAACATATGATCTCGACCAATCTTTTTTCTCCTTGGTTTTGTCTTGGTCGTGCCTTCACCTGGTTTGGATTCCTTCCTTACCTCTCCCACGCCACAACCACTTCTTCCTCTTGAATCAACAAAACCTTCACGAGAACCACAAGATTTGTCGCAATGTAGAAGCTTCCCTTTATCTTCTTCTTTAGCTTCTTCTCCAATGCGCTCTTCATATGCCTTTAAACGACCCACAATATCTTCAAAAGCATTTGAGATCCAACACGCTCGAGAGAAGCAATGATTTGCTTTGTGGAAGGCTTTGAGAAACTTCTTCACAAGTTTCGACTCCTCCATGGTTTCTCCTAACGCATGATCTTGACGCCAAACTTGATAACTCCGAAAAGTCATCAATCGAGTCACCATCATTCATTCTCAATCGATCGAAATCAGCCATCAAAGTTTGAGTCTCACCTTCACTCGATCAGCCCCAAATCCGAAGTTTTGATTGCATCCCACATACCCTGTATTTTGCTCACCGATTTGCAAGATCAAAGTCTCTGTATGGATTGAAATAAGAGTGTCGTCGCTACGCCATTCTTCTCGGATTTGGACCACCGATCTATAACCTCCCATACCTTATGAACCCTCAAAGCCACCTTCATCCTCATGGCCCAAACAGTTGCTATGCTCAACATAGGAATGGACCGATGTGTTGTGGTGATACCTCTCCATGTTACGCCTCGACTTCAACCAAAGATCACCGTGCTTTTGGTTCTGTGCACAAGTGAACAGCATCTCATGAATAGTACCTCCGTGAATGCCCATCGTGAATAGTTCCTTCGTGAACAGCACCACTGTGAATACGTGACTAGTCATGTCGGTCAGGTCTCCTCCACGAGCTCAACCTTCTTCTCCTTCTCGATCGTTTCCTCTTCACAAGAAAAAAGCTCTGATACCAAATGAAGACTTTGTAAGAGATTAAAGAACAACTTTTCTTTATTAAGTTTAGGAAACTCTCTCAAAACCTAAACTCTTTTTTTCTCTTAGTCTTTGGTCAGAGATTAAACAACCTCCATAAACTCTCTACCTCTTATGAACAACTCTCCATGACTCTATTTATAGATTATCACCCTAATCCTATGTGTTTAGACTTACAAAACTTATCCTACTTAGATCTAGATAACTCCTAAATCTCCTAAGATATAGCTTAAATCTCCTAAACTTATCTTGACTTATTAAACCATCTTTGACTCTAAACCACAACTCGGTTTAGTATCACTCGGTTAATAAGCTAACTCAAGTTTAGACTCCAACAAAATCATGGGGTGATGGACGACGAAAAAAAAAGATTTGGCAGGAAAAAAATATATAAAATTGAAAGTGAAGAGAGGATACATTGGCGATGTAGATTTTAGAAGCAAATGGTAATAGCTTTGACAAAAAGGTACATAACTATTGGAAGTTTGAACGGTCAAGTTGCCCCAAGAAAAAAGAAAAAAAGAGAGAGAGAGGGAAGAAATAAACTATTGAATGGACTTACGCCCAAGATAAAAGAATGGGCTTTTAGATAGACTCTTTGAATGGACTTATACATTGTCTCGTAAGCTAACTAATTATAATGTGGGCTGATGATCCCACTAAAACTAGCTCAGTCTCATTCATAAACATTTTATATCATGTTTATTAAGGCTTTTCTAAGAAATTACTACAATTTTTTTTTTTTTGATTATTGAAGGTATTTTCAAAAACTTATATATGAAATCGGATCCAGATCCGAATATTTTGCTTTTTAAATCAAATTATTTGGGACCAAAAAAACTTTATTTTATCTAAACATATCATACGGGATTTCGAATTTCTGGTACTTTGTCCACAAATTTTATTACAACTTCATTATATGGATCATAAGGAGGAAATTATAAATTATAATGCTTATACGATATGACAAACCATTTTATTTGATTAAATTTTAATTGTAAAAAAACTCATATATATATATATATATATATATTCATTTATTTATAGGGGTAAACAGAGATGGGCAGGTCTGGTAGAAGGCGTGTGAGACGTGGTCGGATTGAGGCAAACTGAGTTTTGCATCTTATCTGAAATCAGATTTGACCATCCCACTCCACATTATCTTTTGTTTTTATTTCATTATTATTTCACTACTCTTTTATTTAACCAAGAATGTGAGACGTGATTGGTGACCGACCATACAAGTCCTAATAAATATCTTTTAATCGAAATTAATTTATATATACACATGTTGATACGAATATGTCAACGTAGGTGACACTCATCTGATTATCTTTATTTTGAAAAAAATGGGCTTCGGAGAGTTCCGTTGAGTGATATTGAAGTAGATCTTTCATACTATTTGTTTGGATAAGGCAGTGTTAATTCAATGCAATAAGCGTCCAATAAAGAAAGAAAAGATCAATGCAATGTGTATCTACTATCCAATTATGGGCGTGTTCGGAAGCGGTAGAAATTTTACATAGCATATACTAATCATTCTACAATATTCTCACCTGATTTTGTTTTAATGCCGTAGTCTTGTATACGAGTCAGTCCTATTCAAATTATAGGTTACATTGAGCATTCTGTATAACCATGTACATTATTATTCTTAGAAATCATCAATATATGCACCATAAAATTTTATAGATTGCATATAGGATATTTAAAAATATACGTAGATCACATCTGATAATTAAATTGACACCTAGTTATAGTTTTTGCCTTTTTGGATTAAAATTCTGTCATTCATCACGTGATGACATTATTATATATCCAAAATGTAATAGTTAATCAAAGAATATATCATAATTAAATATTGTAGTCTTTTGATAAAAGATGTTCTACTATAAAAGCGTCGATTCAAATACAAGCATGTTGAAGAAAACTCAAGATCATTACAAGTTTTTGAATGCCAATTTCTATATGAAGAAAACTCAAGATCATTACAAACATGTTGCATTTTGCCCTCATCACAAAAATTACTCATCCTTTTTTTTCTCTATACAACTCACTCATGCGTACTACCATTCACACATACTAATCATATAATACGTCATTAACACTTAAACATATAACTAAGTTACAATCTCTGATTAAAAATTGTTATATATTCTTAAAACCATTATTATAAACTATTTCCGTTTGTGTTTTTCTCTAATTTTAAAAATATTCCAGTCCTCATTTAAGAAAAATAAATGCAAAAACAAAATCTTTTTAGTAAGACTTTACTTATCTTTGAACTTTTAATAAATTGATAAAATTAGGACTATAATATTTTATGAATTTATTGGCGTATTAATTGTAAAAAACATATTAATTTATCGAATATTAATTTACAGAAATTTTATTGTATGCAAGAATCTTTCTGAACTAATGTCAAGTTATCAACTAAAAAATATTTTTTCCCCAAAAGAACTAACTAATCGGCTTTATATATTCCTCAATCTTATTCTAATGAAGTTAATTCTTAGGAAAAAAAAAACAACTAACCAAAACAAAAACAAAAACTCATTTCCTCAAATTCGGGTCACGCTTCTCTTTAAAACCCGTGTGCTTACTGCTTATCCATTGAAAACAAAAACAGCATCCCACGTGTCACCTTCATTGCCACAGGTGTGAATCTTAAACCCCACATAGCCGTTAGAGATAACGTCGTTACCGTGTCTTAAGATATACGGAAGTTAACGCCGTTTATCTAGTTTTCTCTTTTTAACGTCCGTGACGGTTTCATGACCTCGGGAACTAAGGAAGAGCTTTCGAAGCAGAGAGTCGTTACGTTTCAACCAACCTATCGTAGTTATAGACAATTAAGGTATTAATTGTATTTAATTAAGTAAGACTGCAATTACAAATTTTAGTCTACAATAACATCAATTTCAGTCTCTCACGATTCGCGCAATCTAATGGCATTTATTAAGGTACTACTTTTAGTGGTTAAATGGTCAACAAAAATGTTTTACAAGCTTAGCTAGATGTGATATCATACTATATACTACTAAACTAGTTTACTAATCTGTATATGAATAAATAAAAGCGTTAGCATAATTAGTATATAAAATAAATAAATGTAATTGGACCAAAGAGATAAAGCATCTTGGATTTTAGTAAGCTTTTTAGCTGATGATGCTTATGTTATGTGATTAATGTGAATATAAGAATTAGAAGAACAATCTTCTTCTTAATAATAAGATGATAACAGCTAATACCCCTAAACATCGTCATAATTACATCTTTGTCCCTATTCTTCTTTTTTTCACTTTTCCTAATCTCTATTATAAAACCAACTCTTGTCAAATTCACATAAATTCTCAGTCCTCCACAAACCGACCCGACCCGACCCGAAGAATCTGGCCGGTGAAACAATGGAGGTGCAAAGCAGCAACAACAATGGCGGTCACTCTTCTTTCTCCAGTCTCCGCGTCTACCTTAACTCTCTTTCTACGACGCCTTCTCGCTTATCTCGCCGCGCTATTTCTGTATCCACGTCTTCCGACGAGATGAGCCGAGTCCGTGCCGTCTCTGGCGAGCAGATGCGCCGTAGTCTCCGGTGGTATGATCTCATTGGACTCGGAATCGGTGGAATGGTCGGCGCTGGTGTCTTTGTAACCACCGGACGTGCCAGTCGTCTCTACGCCGGTCCTTCAATCGTCGTCTCTTACGCCATCGCCGGACTCTGTGCTCTCCTTTCCGCTTTCTGTTACACTGAGTTCGCCGTCCATCTCCCCGTCGCCGGCGGCGCCTTCAGCTACATCCGTATAACATTCGGTTAGTCTCCCGCCAAAATCATCACTCTCCTCCGATCTGTAACGATTTCTGAAAATTCAAATTTCAACTCTGAAATCGTAACTGATTTTGTTTCTGATACATTCCCGTTCAGGTGAGTTTCCTGCATTTTTCACCGGAGCGAATCTTATAATGGACTACGTAATGTCAAACGCCGCCGTTTCGAGAAGCTTCACCGCTTATTTAGGAACAGCTTTTGGGATCTCAACTTCGAAGTGGAGATTCGTCGTCTCTGGTCTTCCAAAAGGATTCAACGAGATCGATCCAGTGGCAGTTCTCGTAGTCCTCGCAATCACCGTCATCATCTGTTGCAGTACAAGAGAGAGCTCGAAGGTGAACATGATAATGACTGCATTTCACGTCGCATTCATACTCTTCGTGATCGTGATGGGATTCTTAAAAGGAGATTCGAAGAATCTAACTATTCCGGCGAATCGAGAGCATCCGTCGGGGTTTTTTCCGTTCGGTGCGGCGGGAGTTTTCAACGGAGCCGCCATGGTATATTTGAGCTACATAGGATACGACGCCGTTTCAACCATGGCGGAAGAAGTAAAACATCCGGTAAAAGATATCCCCGTAGGTGTTTCCGGCTCCGTCGCAATCGTCACTGTCCTTTATTGTCTCATGGCTGTCTCAATGTCAATGCTTCTCCCATACGATCTGGTCCGTACTTAATTAAACAAATTTAATTAAAACATTTTTTATTAAGACGGCACGTAGTCTGACTCTAAAGCTGAAAAACGGTGTGGCATGTGTGTAACGCAGATAGATCCGGAGGCGCCGTTTTCCGCGGCGTACAAAGGATCGAACGGCTGGGAATGGATGACGAAAGTGGTGGGGATAGGAGCAAGCTTTGGGATATTAACATCACTTTTGGTGGCGATGTTAGGTCAGGCTCGGTACATGTGCGTGATCGGACGGTCCAGAGTGGTCCCCTTCTGGTTCTCTAAGATTCATCCCAAAACATCTACGCCAGTCAACGCCTCCACTTTTCTTGGTACGTTTCTTTGTCTTTATTCATCTATAAAAACATTTTTTATTACTGTCAAACAATGATGACATTTGACGATATATAAATCATATATGACTACTATATGTATGTAGTTAAAAAAAAATTTGGTACATAAAGCGAGATAGAGGCAGGCAGTTAGGTTAAAAGGGGACCCCAATTAGAACCGTTTCGGTTGTTTCCATGATCTTTTTATTGATTTGAACTTTTAACGTTTTCTCAAGATCACACGAACCACGTGATTACATTATCTATCTATACGTGTCCATTTCAATTTATATTTTATGATCAAAAACTTTTGTACGCAACCATTTTAAAAATCTTCCGCTATTGATTTCGATCGTGACAAGGGCTGTGTATGTTATGTAAGTATATCTCAATGTAGGGACACGGTTTATTGTGAGTTTTTATGGTGTTTAAGACAGAGTCACAGAGAGAGCATCTGAGTCCGATTGCTAGATGTCGTGTTCACCACTGGTTTCTTTTTGCTCTCTGAAAAGTTTGGGTTTTTTTTTTTGTTCAGAGATTCTATATTTTCTGCGGTCTTGATTGTGATGGATTTGGTGGGTCTCTTTGGTTCTTTTTGTGTCCCCTTAGTGTTAAAAAAATACATATTCCCCTTTTTATAAAAAAGAAATCGCTACGATAGTTGGATAATTAGTCATCCATTGGACGACTAATAATCAATCATTTTAAATAAATAAAATTTCTGAAGATACTACTAGCCTAGTCGGCTGATGATCAACTTTTGGGTAATTCCCGGAAAATCTGGCTGAGCTATGCGACTCGTGTGACTAATTAGGTGCCAGTTTAGAACAATAACCATCTTGAAGATACCATAACTAGAGCCATATTTATATGCATACCCTTTGTAGCAAGCCTTGGTTTTCTCATAAATTTATTCCCATGACTTTGTCACAAAATGGATCATTATTAAGAGTCATCATCGTTCAACGTTATCCTTACTAATTTTAGCAACCACTAACTCACATTTGCTATATCCATCAGTAGCATTAACGTCTCTTTTTTTTCCCTCTCCATATCTACTTTGACAAAAAGACAAGATAAAGGAACAAATCCTCCCACCCACCATTCATTTCAAAATTGGACTTTTCCCTCGGTCAAATCATCTATAGTTATTGATGTTCGTATTGTTTATTCTTATCAGGCATTTTCACGGCGGCTCTTGCGCTTTTCACCGACCTAAACGTCCTCCTAAACCTTGTATCCATTGGAACACTATTCGTCTTCTACATGGTCGCAAACGCTCTCATCTTTAGACGTTACGTCCCAGTCGAACCCACCAAGCCATGGACCACACTTTCCTTCCTCACACTATTCTCCATAAACTCGCTCGTCTTCACCCTCATTTGGAAACTTGTGCCGGAAGGCAAGCCTAAAGCTTTTCTGCTCGGTGCCAGCGCAGTGGTGGCTACAGCCATGGTGTTGATTTTCCATTGCGTGGTCCCTCAGGCGAGGACACCCGAGTTGTGGGGAGTCCCATTCATGCCGTGGACCCCGTGCGTGTCGATTTTCTTGAACATATTTTTGCTTGGTTCGTTGGACGCACCGTCTTACGCTCGGTTTGGGTTCTTCTCCTGTTTGATCGTGCTCGTATATTTGTTTTATGGCGTTCATGCGAGTTCTGATGCTGAAGCGAATGGGTCTTTTGGTGTGAAAGATGGACAAGTCTTAAAAGAATTAACCGAAGTGTGAAAAGTATTAATTTAGTTTATATATAAGTTTAAAATTTTAGCCTATGTAATTAAACTCTCTATTTTTTAAAGGAGGGGGTTTTGAATAATTAATGAAAGATAATTAAATGAACTTGTTTTCCAGAAAAATAAAAGCTGTTCAAAAAAATAAAATTAAATGAACTTTGGGGAAAAAGCTTATGTAAACTCTCTTTATTTTTATAAAGGAGGGGTAGATAAGAATTATTATCCCTTGTGTTTTTAGAAAATTAGAAGAGGAATCAGAGAGGGTATATATGAATATATATATATATATATATATGACAGAGAAATCATGTAACAGTTTTAGAATTTTTTTTTTTTACTATTCTATATCTTTTAGTTTCTTAATATTATATGCTTTAGAAACAAATTATTTCATAGATATAAAGATGTATTCTGTATTTCTGTTTAAAGGACGAAGATGAAATCTGTCGTATGCATTTGATATATTGAGAGAATAGAGAGACCGATGACATTTTTTCTTACCGTTGTGTACAATTCACAACGCATATTGTTTTGTTTGAATCGTGTTATGAGTTACAACCAGATATTATCCCGCACTACAGCGCGCGGGATAAAATTTGTTTTTTAAAATAATGTTAAGTATTTTTTTGAAAGAATTACTTTTATAATATTATAAAATATATTAAAATGTGTAAGTATTATTATTTACAAATATGAAATCATGGATAAGTATTACAAAGAATTTTGTAAGAATTCCTTTTTATTCCCCTAATTATAAAACCAATCATAAATGTTAATATTACCATAAACATAAAAATCGAAAATTTGGTCAATTAAACCCAAACATAAATGTAAATATTGCCATAAACTTATTGAATCGAAAATTTGCTTAATTAAAGCCAAACATATATGTTAATATTGCAATAAATTTGGGATATCATATCCCGATTTTTTTAAAAACTTCCATTATTTTTTAACAATTCTCTTTTTTAAAACCAATCATTATAATTCTTTTTTTTTAGATTTTCCGATTTGTTAAAAAATTTTGTAAGAATTCCTTTTTCTTCCCCTAATAATAAAACCAATCATAAATGTTAATATTGACATAAACATAAAAATCGAAAAATTTGGTCAATTAAAGCCAAACATAAATGTAAATATTGCCATAAACTTATTGAATCGAAAATTTGCTTAATTAAAGTCAAACACAAATGTTAATATTGCTATATTGTGCGATATCATATCACGATTTTTAAAAAAAACTTCCAATATTTTTTGAGATGAAAAAGGTAATATATATAGAAGTTAAAATTAGGTTATAGAATAAAAAAATATGGATCAAAAATATTATTGTCATAAACTTATTGAATCGAAAATTTGATTAATTAAAGCCAAACATAAATGTTAATATTGCCATAAACTTATTGTTGCTTAATTAAACCCAAACATAAATGTTAATATTGTATTAAATTCGGGATATCATATCCTAATTTTTTTTAAAACTTCCATTATTTTTAACAATTCCTTTTTTTAAAACCAAAATCGAATATTAAATATAGATATAAATATCAATTAATTTGGTTTCCATAAACATATAAAAATCAAAAAAATAAATATTTTAATTCTCTTATTACTAAATTACTAAATTACCCATAATGAATGATTAAAATTTGTTTTTTTGAAGTAATAACAATATGATGTAAATGTTTTCCCTTTACGAGGTTTATTTTATAAAGTTATTTTTAAAATAATATATAGGGGATAAACTGAAACAATATAAGTTGTAAGTTTTGTCAAAACAAGATTGTGACATTTATAGATCAATCTTTGTCAATCCTATAAGGCAAGATCACGTCTGAAATATTTATGCGGAAACGTTAGATAGGCATTAGTCTCTCATAAATACGACATGGCGTACAATTGAAAGCGATGGGTCCCTATCTTTCTCACGATACACACATACATAACTTTATCCGAAACTTCAAATCCAACAAGATCACCTTTTCTTTTTCATTTTTTTTTACGATCACTTGTTTCAAATTCCTTATATACATTCTTGTATTATTTGTATTTATATATTCTATATATATAACAATATTGATAGTAATATACGAAATTATCATTTTCCTGAACCTTTCTGAAATTATCAGGTTAGTAAACACTAAGTAATCATATAAATTATCTGAAACTCAACTTTTATTTCAGCACTAAGACATCTTTCAGATCTAAAACCATCATCAAACCATGTCGAGTATGCTATATAGTGAAAACAAATACGGTTATGTCTTAGAACTATTTCATCGTCCAAATGAGACCGTGAAGTTCTAAATGAAGTGCTAAAATCTTCCATCGACAACTTTGGATTCCCAAGTTATACACTATTCTATCCTAGAAGTGAATGATCCAACCTTAGATTTCAAGTTAGGATACTAAATATATTATCTTATATATTTGGAGTATTTCTACAGTTCTGCAGGGTATTTAGATAAGCAAATATTCATACCAAAGTTCAGGCACTACACTAATACTATAAGTTTATTAAAGAAGTCTTCAATTTTTTAGTTTTTATATAGAGGAATGTGTAAGCTAGGATCGAATATTTGATCTCAATTCGTATAGTCAGTCCAAATATTCTTTTACTGAACACTCCCAATAATTATGTGACGTATTTGGTTAGGATAATATACATAAATACATTTATATATATTTTGAAGTGGATGATATGTATCTCGAATCTAAAATAACTGTGTTTAAGTGGGAGACGACACTTGCTTGTATTATCTCTCTTTCTGGTGACTATATTCCTAACGATGGGGTCCAAATCAAGAAAAACCCATTATTTTCAAGAACATCACATTGATGGAAACTTTTTCATATATTTTATTTATTTATGGATTTGTTTTTCCAAAATATTCTGCCAATAGGAAGATGTGATTCTATTGGCAATACAAAAAATTTAATGTCTTTCTAGAAACACTATGATGCAGCAATATATCTTTCATTATTATCTTTTAATTAATTAATAAATATTGTTTTAGAATATTTTAGGTTTAGGGTTTTGAGTTTTATTATAAATAGGGTGTCTTATTGTTTTTTGTAATTCAGTTGTTATTAAATTTGATATTGATAAATAACGTTGAGAAAATTTTCCTTTATCTAACGAGCACGTTTAAAAGTATTTCCAACTTATCTTTGATATAATCGATTTATTCGTTTAGATTTGCTTCCGCTCTCTATCACTGAAAGCAATGAATTCCCTCAACAAAAAGGGTTCAAATCTAAGCGTAAGGTGTCTTCTTTTGAAATTTTACTATCCTAATTACAAACCTTAATGCTACAATATACATTGGATTAACTACCAATAATTTTGATTTTTGAGTTTATACAAATACATGTATTTGGGTCCGATTGGTGACCATAAAAAAACAATAGGAATGGAAAATAAATAAATAAGAAATAACAAAAAAAGAAAAGAAAATGATATGAGGAACGAGGGGAACAAATGTAGATGAAAATTGAACAAATGGTTATACTAAATGGTAACCAAAATACTGAATATATATTTTTAAAAAAATATTTAACATAAATATTATTTTTTAAAAGATTCATTTAGAAAATTTAGTTTATAAATTTCAATTAAAATAAAATGGTAGTAGAAATTTGAATATCTTATTAAAAATATATAGAATTTTTTGTTTTTATTTAATTATAAATACTAATTTAAAATAAAATCATATCATTCAATTAAAATAAAAATTATGATGAAATAATATATATATATAAATTTATAATAAATAATACGAAAAGTATTTATCTATAAAAATGTAAATATTATCAAAAAACCTATTTTAAAATTATTCAAATATAAAAAAAACAAAATTTTAATTTTTGTTCCTCATTGTTCCTCTACAAATTTGGAGAGGAACATTTTTGTTCTATCGTTCTTTTTTTCATGAGTAACGAAGAGAAAAAAATGTAGGATCCACATGTCTGAAAATTAAAAAAAAATTCTTGTAAATAGTAACAAAAATTGAGGAACAAAGAGAAACATGACATTCCTCATAATTCTTTTCCTCAAATATGATCACCAATTAGAACATTTGTTTTTTCAACGGTTGTGAAATAACCAGTCTAAAGTCTAAAACTAACAAAAGTATAATTATCTTGGATTTGGGATAATTATTATTACTGTATAATTTGCGGTTATATTTCTAAAATGTACTAGAGTAGATGAAGAAAAGCTATAGCCTAATCCTTGATTAAATAATTTATATAAGAGCATGGGACCACGAAAATGGCAAACCTCTTTTAAACCTTTCAAAGCACAATCTAAGGCAAGTTGTGTAGAAGATAGAGCGAGTCCATTAATCCATATAGCTAGCTAGATAGGTATAATCTAAATTCTTTCACTTTTTTGTTGACATTTCTGTTCACGAATTTTTTTTTCCGACTTCTCATGAGCTTTGACATTCGCTTAAAGAAATATAATCTTTACATATAAAAATAGTGCTCTCCAAAAAGATCGTAATAGGAAAGATAGGAAGAAGGATAAGACTTTGATTTTGGATTCTCACCAAACAGCGAAGTTTTTGGCAACTTGCAATACATTCCACATTTTAATTATCCCAAAAAAAAAAGTCATAAATAAAGTTAAACATTCCATTCCATGATGTGATAATCTTGTCGTCAAGTTGGTCTTAGTCATATTTCAACATTCTTAATCATACAATATGGGATTCGCAAATCTTAGTATATATGTGCTTCCTTTCACCAATTGTACTACATTATTATATTTTAAACCATCACATAAATTACTTTTCAATTAAACAAATCTTAAGGTAGAAAAAGATAATTTTCAGCATTAGCTACTAGGTAGTAGTATCATTGTATCAAAGACTCAGAATTTTTTAAAAATTATTGTATAACCAGAAAAAAAAGAAACGGACTTGAGAAAAAGCCCATAAATATTCAAATGTACTACACTTTAGGCATTTAGGCCTATGGCCCAAAACTAAGTATGTTGTCTCTTTCGCTACCAAGGAAGAGCATACTTGGTTTCACGGTGAACTTCTTGATCCGATGCAAGATCTTACCCAGAAGAAGCCATACGAGTTCTCTCTCCCGAAACATCTCCGTGTTCTCCAGATATGAGCAGGAGGAATCATCATCTGGACGATATAGCGATGGGTTTTCGAATCGTGACGTGGTTCAAGCCTCAGACTTTATCGAATTTTTGCAGCTTTGTGCTAGAAATGGAGCTGTTATGGAAGCAAAAGCTTGCCATGGGAAGATTATCCGTATCGAGTTGCAGGGAGATGTTACTCTGTCGAATGTAGTAATTAATGCTTATTCCAAGTGTGGTTTTGTGGATCTTGCTCGCCAAGTGTTTGATGGAATGCTTGAGAGAAGCTTGGTTTCTTGGAACACAATGATTGGTTTGTATAATTGTAACAGAATGGAGTCAGAAGCATTGGATATTTTCTTGGAGATGCGAAATGAAGGGTTTAAGTTAAGCGAATTCACGATCTCGAGTGTTCTTTCTGCTTGTGGGGCAAATTGTGATGCCTTGGTATGCAAAAAATTGCATTGTTTGTCAGTGAAGACGTCTGTTGAATTAAATTTGTACGTTGGTACTGCATTGGTTGATCTTTATGCAAAGTGCGGGCTGATCAAGGACGCAGTGCAGGTTTTTGAGTCTATGCAGGACAAGAGTTCAGTTACATGGAGTTCTATGGTGGCAGGTTATGTTCAAAACAAGAACTATGAAGAGGCTCTCCTTCTTTATCGTCGAGTTCAGAGAATGAGTCTAGAGCAGAATCAGTTTACGTTATCTTCAGTAATTTGCGCTTGTTCAAATCTGGCAGCTTTAATAGAAGGGAAACAGATGCATGCTGTTATACATAAGTCTGGTTTTGGTTTTAATGTCTTTGTGGCATCCGCTGCAGTCGATATGTATGCTAAATGCGGAAGCTTGAGAGAATCCTATATTATTTTCTCGGAAGTGAAAGAGAAGAATATTGAGCTTTGGAACACGATCATCTCAGGGTTTGCAAAACATGCTCGTCCTAAGGAAGTGATGATCTTGTTTGAGAAAATGCAGCAAGATGGAATGCACCCAAATGAGGTTACTTTTAGTTCCTTGCTATCGGTTTGTGGTCACACGGGTTTGGTCGAGGAAGGAAGGAGAGTTTTCAAACTCATGAGAACCACTTACGGTCTATCGCCAAATGTGGTTCATTACTCCTGTATGGTTGATATTCTTGGTCGCGCTGGGCTACTGTCTGAAGCGTATGAGTTGATAAAGTCTATTCCTTTCGATCCTACTGCTTCCATTTGGGGTTCTCTTCTTGCTTCTTGTAGAGTCTACAAAAATCTCGAGCTGGCAGAAATTGCAGCCAAGAAACTATTCGAATTAGAACCAGAAAATGCCAGTAATCATGTCTTATTATCCAATATATACGCGGCAAACAAACAGTGGGAGGAAATCGCCAAATCAAGGAAGCTTCTCAGGGACTGCGACGTGAAAAAAGTAAGAGGAAAAAGTTGGATTGAAATTAAGGACAAGGTCCACACTTTCAGCGTGGGAGAAAGCGGTCATCCGAGAATCCGTGAGATCTGTTCGACGTGTGACAATCTGGTAATTGAATTGAGGAAGTTTGGATATAAACCAAGCATAGAACACGAGCTGCACGATGTGGAGATAGGAAAGAAAGAGGAGCTTTTGATGCAGCATAGTGAGAAGCTGGCCTTGGTTTTTGGTTTAATGTGTTTGCCAGAGGGTTCTACTGTGAGGATCATGAAGAATCTGAGGATATGTGTGGATTGCCATGAATTCATGAAGACTGCATCAATGGCTACCCGAAGATTTATTATTGTTAGAGATGTTAATAGGTTTCACCATTTCAGTGATGGTCATTGTTCTTGTGGGGAATTTTGGTAACAAACTCTGTTTTATTAGAACTCACAAATAAAAAAATTTCCCACCAAAATAATGTTTTTTAAAAAAAGATGATTGCGTAGATATGTCTAAAATTACAGGGAAAAAAAAAAAAAAAAAGAGTCAATTTTTGGGCTTATTGGGTCTCAGCTAAGTGTTTTTGAATTGGACTTAAGCCCAATAAAATTCGAGAAATGTTAGGGCCCATAGCTAGATTAAAACTAAACCCTAACGAGAATCTTTATTTATATAGAAATGCAATTTTATCACCTCCGTCTTTGCTTCTTCGTTATTTGCCGCCGCCGCTTCTTCGTCCTCGCAGGTACGTTCTGGTTAGCCTAGAAATTGTGCCATTGTCGAAAATTACAGAAGCTTGTGCTGTAGGTTTGATCTGTTATTGAACTTTTGTTGCGGTTTTTTTGTCTCTGTAGCCAGTAAATCTTAGATTTTGCTAGCTTCGTCAATCTCGGTAAGATAATGGAAAAGTAGTGAAGTGGGTTGATTTATTATTTGATGCTGCTGCATCTTGATACTTTTAGTTTAGTTGATGTATCAATGGCTTAGATTTTTGTTAATAACATCAATCCTCTTTCAAGTTCAGTGTCCATATGTTGTTGCATACCTCTTGATTCATCTGTAATTCTTAAGACTCTGACATTGCAATTTTCATGTGCGTTTCTGTGTTTTTTACCTGAATGTTGAAAGTTAAGACACAAATCAACTATTCTCAATTGTTTCTTGATTGGTTATATGTTTATGTTTGATCTCTTTTGTTTCTGTTAAGACACAAATCAACATGGATCTCTTTTGTTTCTGTTTGACATTGCTATTTCTGCGTTTCCACCAAATCTTGAAATTTGATTTCAAAATTGATGCTTTAGGAGCATTTCTTGATATCTAAATGTTTCAATTTCATGATGCAATTGAACATGGATCTCGAATTTTGAATCCCTTAGTTATTGTTCTTTCTCTAAGACATGAATTTCTTTGGTTCTTCTTATCTTAGCAGGTAAGTCACAGGTAACTGAAAGATGGGGCGTGTAAGAACCAAGACCGTGAAGAAATCTTCTCGTCAAGTCATCGAGAAGTACTACTCTCGCATGACTCTTGACTTTCATACGAACAAGAAGATCCTTGAAGAAGTCGCCATCATCCCTTCAAAGAGACTTCGCAACAAGATTGCTGGATTCTCCACCCACTTGATGAAACGTATCCAGAAGGGACCAGTCCGTGGAATCTCACTCAAGCTTCAAGAAGAAGAGCGTGAACGCCGCATGGACTTTGTTCCCGATGAGTCTGCTATCAAGACTGATGAGATCAAGGTCGACAAAGAGACTCTAGAGATGCTTGCTTCTCTTGGAATGTCTGACACTCCCGGCTTCTCTGAAGTCGAGCCACAAGCTATGGCACCAATCACTGGCAGGGGACCCAGAAGATACTAGATGGCTTTGTTACCATCAGCCAATCAAGACACAAGATTGGCTCTTTTTTCACAGTTAGGGACAACAAAGACTTGTGGTTGTTTATTGTCTCTTTTGATTCAAGATTTATGTCTGAAATTGAAAGTGAGACTCTTTTCTTTTTAATGTGTTTTGAGTTATGTGGAACCAAGGTTGCAGTTAACACTTCTGAATTTTGATAGTAACAACTTTTTGCTCATAAAACATCCAATTTCACACGAAACACTTTCAATTGTAATAGAAATTGGACTTTATTAAGGGTAAATTGGTAACTGTACACAGAAGGATTATGTTTGGTTATAACCAGAGAGAAGAGAAGAGACGAGAGAAAAGGAGATAGAGAATGGATAATGGAGGGAGTGTGTTGTCGCTCTCTGCTCCACACTTCCCTTACTCCGCTACCATTCTACGCCGTCAGTCCCCGGTGGCTTCCATCTCTTTCTCACTCAAACCACCGCCGCAACCACCACAACCTCCGCCCGATCCTCCTGAGAGTCCTCCTGATCTCCGCCGCCCGGAGAAATCTCTTGGCACTTCTTCTTCTCCTAAAACCCCTCTTAAGATTAATCCACTCAAGGGTTTGACAAATCGTTCTTCTGTATCTCCTCTTGTTCAAGCTGAGGTTTCGAGTAATAAAGTTTCCTCCTTGGGCTCTTCTCTCGCATCCAAACTACGTTTGTCTAGCAAGTTATCTCCTCCTCCTCCTCTACCTCCGCCTCCTGTAGAGGAAACCCAATTCCGAGATGAATTGCGGAGTGAAACGAAACCACTGGAAGAAGAAACTCGTAAGCCGCAACCAGAATTCCGACAAGAAGGGAAGATATTCGTCGGTAATTTACCGACATGGATAAAGAAACCAGAGTTCGAGGAGTTTTTCCGACAGTTTGGACCAATAGAGAATGTGATTCTAATCAAAGGACATCACGAGGTCGAGAAAAACGCGGGATTTGGGTTCATCATTTACGCGGCGGAGAAGTCCGCAATGAAAGCTGTGGAATTCGACGGCGTAGAGTTTCACGGCAGGATATTGACGGTGAAGCTAGACGACGGAAAGAGGCTGAAAACGAAGGCTGAGCAGAGGGTGAGATGGGTACAGGAAGGAGAAGAAGACACGAAAATGTCGAATAAGTCGTCGTGGCATCAAGAGAGAGAAGGGTCACGAAAGTCACTACAGAGGATTCTAGATACCAATGGAGATAACTGGCAAGCTGTTATTTCAGCTTTCGAGAAGATCAACAAGGTTTGTCATTTGTAAACATCAATCAGTTTCTCTGTTTTTCGACTTATCGTTTTGTTTCTTTGATTTGTGCTTTGGAACGAGCATAGAGGTTAATTGATGGGTGTGTGATGTTCTTCATCTTTCTTATGTTTCGAATAGATCTGACTACAATTTGATTTATGCTATAAGGTATAATATGTCTCTCTGATTCAATGTTTATATTTTATACTCAGCCTTCTAGGACAGAGTTTGGCTTGATGGTGAAGTACTATGGAAGAAGAGGTGATATGCATCGTGCACGTGAGACTTTTGAGAGGATGCGCGCGAGGGGTATCACACCAACATCACGTATATACACAAGGTATCTCCTTTTGTTACAATATGTGTTACATTTCTTGTTCTTATGGATAAGTCTTTGCTTAAATGAAGTTGATAATGAATTGGCACATTGTCTTGTTTCATTTCCAAACTAAAAAGATTGGTATCTTGTTGCTATAAATGTTATTAGTTTCGAATTCCTCAAAGGTTAAAAGAGGATTTGTTTCATGCAGCCTTATTCACGCTTATGCAGTTGGTAGAGACATGGAAGAAGCACTGTCTTGCGTTCGTAAAATGAAGGAAGAAGGAATTGAAATGAGTTTGGTGACTTATAGTGTAATTGTTGGAGGATTCTCTAGAGCGGGAAATGCCGAGTAAGTAAACTATTGTGTCTGCCTGAATTGTTTATTGTTAATCATTCAAATACTTGTTGTATATGCTAATTCGATCTGATACTTTGTTGTCTTTGGAAGAGCTGCAGATCACTGGTTTGATGAGGCCAAACGGATACACAAATCCCTTAATGCCAGTATATATGGAAAGATCATATATGCACACTGGTAATATCGATTTGATTTCTGACTCTATTAGTGCGATTTGTTGATTTCGTATTTAATCTAAAAGATTCGGAACATTTCTCAGTCAGACGTGCAATATGGAGCGGGCAGAAGAATTGGTGAGGGAGATGGAAGAAGAAGGTATTGACGCTCCTATTGCTATCTACCATACCATGATGGATGGCTATACAATGGTCGCCGATGAGAAGAAAGGCTTAATTGTTTTCAAAAGACTTAAGGTAATATTTTGCTTTAGATTTGGATTCTTTATTACTTCCTCTTTTGAATCTGAGCAAGTGAAGATGATTTGTTTGTTTTGCTATAGGAATGTGGATTTACTCCAACAGTGGTCACTTATGGATGCCTCATTAATCTTTATACAAAGGTAAGGAGAACAATAGTGTGTGTATAAAGAGAAAACATTTATGAGCATTATTTGGATGATCTTCTTGTATTGTGTTTTGTTGTTTGCCTCCTCTTTTTAGGTTGGAAAGATTACAAAGGCTTTGGAAGTTAGCAGAACGATGAAGGAAGAGGGCATAAAGCATAATTTAAAGACTTATTCGATGATGATCAATGGATTTGTAAAACTAAAAGATTGGGCCAATGCGTTTGCTGTATTTGAAGATATGGTAAATGAAGGCATGAAACCGGATGTTATACTATATAACAACATCATCGCAGCATTCTGCGGAATGGGTAACATGGATCGAGCGATCCAGACTGTTAAGGAAATGCAAAAGCTGAGGCATAGACCAACCACACGGACGTTTATGCCTATCATACATGGATTTGCGAAATCCGGGGACATGAGGAGATCCCTAGAAGTTTTCGATATGATGAGACGATGCGGGTGTGTACCAACCGTTCACACTTTCAATGCTTTGATTAATGGTTTAGTTGAGAAACGTCAGGTATGTTTCAAGAATCTATGTCTCAACATTCTCCGATATTAGATTATGTGATTGAATTAATCTCCTGTTAAATTATTCAAATTTTGTAGATGGAAAAGGCGGTTGAGATATTAGATGAGATGACATTGGCGGGCGTTAGTGCAAACGAACACACTTACACAAAGATCATGCAAGGCTATGCATCAGTCGGTGATACCGGAAAAGCCTTTGAATATTTTACAAGACTTCAAAACGAAGGTTTGGAGGTTGACATTTTCACTTATGAGGCGTTACTTAAAGCTTGCTGCAAATCAGGACGGATGCAGAGTGCATTAGCTGTCACGAAAGAAATGAGCGCACGGAATATCCCACGCAATTCCTTCGTCTATAACATATTAATCGACGGGTAAAGTATCGAGTTTTGTAGCCACTTTTTGGCCTGCTTCTAGAAATCTCATTCGTTTGTCTCTGGTTTATTTTAGATGGGCACGAAGAGGCGACGTATGGGAAGCCGCAGATTTGATACAGCAGATGAAAAAAGAAGGTGTTAAACCCGACATTCATACTTACACATCCTTCATTAGCGCTTGTTCTAAGGCCGGCGACATGAATGTAAGTTTCCATTCGAGAAGCAGATTCGTGTCTATGTTCATTTCGCTGGTTTCTTGGTTTGGTAACCAGAAAGAAACTTTTGAAAATTTATGGCAGCGAGCTACGAAAACAATTGAAGAAATGGCAGCATTAGGGGTGAGACCTAACATCAAGACATACACGACCTTAATAAAAGGATGGGCGCGAGCATCTCTTCCAGAGAAAGCCTTAAGTTGCTATGAAGAAATGAAGGCAATGGGACTAAAACCCGACAAAGCTGTGTATCATTGCCTTCTGACTTCGCTTCTGTCGCGTGCTTCAATCGCAGAAGCTTACATTTACACAGGAGTTAAGACTATCTGCAAGGAAATGGTGGAGGCAGGCTTAATCGTTGATATGGGAACTGCGGTTCACTGGTCTAAATGTCTGTGTAAGATCGAAGGTTCTGGTGGTGAGCTCACTGAGACGTTGCAGAAGACGTTCCCACCTGATTGGAGCTCGCATCATCATTATCACCATGGCTTTTTGGATCAAGTTTCTGATGTTGACTCGGATGAAGATGATGTTGATGGTGAAGATGGTGATGATGTTAACTCGGTTTCTGGTTTCTTATCTTACAAGTAAGAAAAAAAAAACTGATATTGTAACAACTATAGTATAGAGCAATATCAGCATATTTTGTATTTATGTTTCTGCAAAATAAATCTTAATTGAAAGTACAATTTCTTGATAAGTTGTTTTGAAGTGAGAATAATAAAAAGACATCAAAATCCAAGAATTGACGAAAGCAAATTTATTACATTTTGATCCATCTGTACATGTGGTTATGCGGATTAGTTCGCAGTTAACCGCCAAAAAAGGATTTAAGGATTTGACAGATTTGGTAGACTGTCTTAATCTTCGACATATTTGATCTTTCATCTTTATATGATTATGAGCATAACTGACCTTGATTTTTTTTTTAAATCAAGAAAAGAAAATTACCTCTAATTAATAAAATTAAAACTGCATTTACTTTTTGGTTCACCATGATATTCCTTTTAAATTATGTATTAAAACCTTCAACATTCGAAACCACTACATACAAAATTATTACTGTTGAATTTAAGCAACATGCTTAATTGATAGAAACTCATAGTTTAAAAATTTCAGATTAACTAGTGGACTAGTGCACATCCAAAAGTGGTCATTTTTGTCAGTAAATAAAACCAATCTGATCTAAGATATCGATCATGTGCATATCCAATACTAACTGAAAATGTATCTGTAAAATCATATATAATTATATAAATATCAGGCAAATGTAATTTATATTCATTCAAACAAAACTGTATATCTCACTGAGTGTTAAACACCTAATAGAACAAATTACATTATCTTAACAACACATGTTTTGACAGTTTGTTTATATAAAATATATAAAAGTCTTATGTTAATTTTGTGTATACGCATAAACGAAAATTAAAATTTAAAGTTCGTTTTATATACTATTATACTTTTGAAGATATGCGAATCTGACTTAGAAAACAGAAAAATAATTGAGTGTCGACCCTTAATAAAACAGTAGTCAGAACTCTCCAACCTCATGAACCCATGCCTTTATACATATTTAATTTTATAAATACTCAATATAAAACTTGGCCAATACGTTGCATGATAGGTTAACTAAATCATATTAAATATAAACATGTGGTTCGTAAACGTACGTCTCACAAGTCACATGTTATAATGGTTGTATAGCAAATAAACATTCATACACCAAATTAATCATAATGTCGAAAGACGTATAATTGTTATCCATCATTGTAAAGGTTAGGATAAGAACAAAAGAAAATTGTATTAATAATGAATCAATGATGTTAAGTTATTTTATGTTAAAATGTTTATAACATTATTTTTTTTAAAAAATTGTTTATGACTAGGAAGGTCATAGACAAAAGGAACAATATGACAGGGAACAAGATACAATGGATCTCCCACTTCCGTACCTTCTTCTCTTCTTCCACTTTGAGTTTCACCCAAGTAAAAAAGAGGTGACGTTTGGATGAAATATTGTTTAACTTAAAATTTAGATACATATTATATAATGTGTTTCCACTATATATGAATTTTGGAAGTTATGTGACAGTTTGATTTGATAGTCTATATTTTCAGCTATCAAGGTACTTCAAACATTCATTTGTAGACAGAAGTAGTTTCGCCTGACAATTTCTATATTCTTGCATATACGAATTAAACAGGTATCAAAACTTTGTATTGATATGCAAAGTTAATCGATATATCTGATCAACTTCTCAAAATAACAAAACAAGTGTTAGAAATATCCCACATCGAAAATGAGATACAATTTTAAGTACTATATAAAAGACATATACCAATCTATTTACTACAAACTGGTTTTGAGTTAAAAATCTATAAAACTTAACAACCAATCAAAAGATATGAAATCTACAAATGGAAGCCATCAGAAAATTACATGCATAAATCTTTGCAGTAGGGATGTAAACTGCCGGCTAAACCACTTTTTCCATCGCACTAGTACGCAAAAATCTTACGACATTTAATTTCGATGAAGAGATTAATGAAGTGCGGGGGCAAGAAAGAAACTGTTTTGTTTTCTAATTCATCAAATCGTTTGAAAATTGAAATAGAAAAGTAACATGTCAAAATCTTGTTGAGAGACTAAGAGAAGTAGAGTAGAGAGGCGGTGCCCATGTGGCCTTCTTACATTTAAGTCCTAGGTACACATACATGACCTTAAACGTTACATTATTATTCCCATTCTAATTATTAAAGACTTCTCCAACCTTATTAACTATTTCATTCATAAATATGAACCCTTTTTAGACAAGATTTTCAAACCCATCTTTACTGTTGACAACAAAACTAGCCTTTATCGTTATTGTAAAATAGGAACATCAGCAAAAGGACATTTCTTTATTTACTGTATTTGTCTCTTGCAATATGTTCATACTACTCTGCATTCTAGAGATGGAACCTATTATCAGTAGGTTTTCCACTTTGCGCTCATGCATATAACTTGTTGAATGTGTACGAATATATGACTGTGTATCTATGTATATAGAAGATACATATTAAATATTTGGACCAAACAAAAGGGACCCATGAGGTATTAGTTATGTGACTTGATAATTTTATATTAGTTCTAGCTATTTTGTTATTAATGATTAATATACATAAAATAAAACACTCATATGATATTTTGTTACGTAGGACGCTAGGGTAGTATTATCGAAGACTAGTTACTAATTACTACAAAATTAAAGAACTAATCATGAGGGTCAACGGGGTACATGTTGTTCCATGCATTGCTGGCTTTGCCTGTTGCTCGATGATTTCAAGTAATGCTCTTTTCATGCAATCTTGATAATCATATTTTTAAATCAACTAGCACTTGATTGTACTTTTTCTTATTATTTTTTAAATGTTAATCTTATATTCTTGTAATACTAAGCTCGCTGAATTATTCATTACAATTTTCGTTTTTAATTAGTAAAACTCCGTAGAATCATATGAGTTGTTTGATAATAGGTATAATTAAGAGATCTTTAGTTCGACTATAGTATATTAGTATCCTAACTGTCAAATAAGTAGAACTTTTAACCAACCAAACTAGTTAGAACTTCTTTTGCACCGAACCACACTAATGATACCATTAAATGGTAGTTCAAATCCTTTTGCTGTGCCAATGTACTTGATCTAAACACAATCCAAAGTAGAACCGATTTTCACAACAACAGTATTATAAAATCGTTTTATTTTGTTTTTGGATCGACCTCTTTGTATGCTTTATCAATTTCTGCAATATCGAACCAGCCTTTATATATTTCTCTTATTACAAATATTTTGCTCGAGAGAAAAATTATTTAGATACATATATATTAAGCAGACGAAAGAGTTAAAAAAAAAAAAAAACATTATAGTTTTCTCTATGATTAGTCTGAAACAAATTCTAAGGATTTTGGTGCAAAGTCCGACATACGTATCACTTGGTCGCACGAGCACAATATTCGTATCTCTTTTGTATGTTTTATATTTTACCAAAGTGCTGAGATTTGTTACTCCTTTATCATTTACTAAAGCATACGTAATTTTTATCTAATATATCTTTTTTTCAAACCAACTATTATTCTTAAAAATAAATGTTTTGACTGAAAACAAAACTAAAATTGGAAAACCAAAAGCATTACACCACGTAACAACTTGAAACTGTTATTTATTATATTTAGATGGTGTCCTGCATCATGGCAGATGCAAAAGAATTAGACAAATTATAAAGATCAATATTAGCCCTGGCAATAAAAACCGAACCGAACGGTTCTAAATTTGATAACCGATCGGTTTTCGGTTATTAACCGAACCGAACCAAAAACTAAAAAAACCGAGTAGAACCAAAAAATCTGGGTATTTTGGATATATTCATATATTTTCGAATATTTTTGGGTATTTTTGGATTTTTTGGGGTATTTTTTGGTTATTTTCCGGTATTTTCGATTCCAAAATCCGAACCGAACCGAACCGAATTCTCATTCAGTTTCAAATGGTTACGATTTTCAAAATCGAAAAAACTGAAAACCGAAAAAGCCGAACCGAACCGAATAACCAAAATCTCAGAGCTAATCAATATAGTCTCATGTTCGAAGCTTGAAGAAGGTAGTAGTAATAAGTAAGAGTTAGTAAAATATCAACATCAAAAATAATTTAGGTAAATTTCTTAAAGTACTTTATTTAGTGATGGATTAAAATCACCGTGGAAGTTGTTGAGTATTTACTTCTACGATTTGTTACAACTGTGCTTGGCATTTTTTTTTTTTTTAACTGTGTTAAAAAAATCAAGTAGAATCGAGAATAATTATATAACAATCGGTCTTTAGCAAACGGATAATAGCAGGCATGTCCAAGTTCATGTGTTTTTATTTCGCTTTTCTGCATCGTTAATTAAATTATAAAGATGGTTATAAATCAAGTCAAAGTATAAATACTGAGCGGTTTTAAAAGTATAATATGACAAAACATCGTTGAAAATTTGAACATAAAATTGAAAATCTTTCACAAAAAAAATGTAGGAACACTGTAGAGTATTCCAATTATTGCATGTTATAATTTTTTTATATTTTTTAAGATATTTTTATTTGTAACAAGTTGAATAGTCTATCATAAAAATGTAGAGTATTCAAATTACTGTCGAAAGTGTAAATTATAATCTAATGTACTTAAAGTAAGAGAGGAATATACTGTACTTTTGTAAATTTGGTCCCCTAAAGATCGAGTAGTAATAGAAGATGGAAATCCACAATTAATATATGCGTGATTCAACGGTGCCCCTCTTTAATTCCTCACATGAGTTTTGCACACAATCTCCATCTCTCTTCTTTTTTTTTCTCTTTTTTTCCCATATTTATCACGAAAAAGTTTATCCAATATCTTACGCAAATTAAGGCGAAACAAGAAAAAAAATTGCAAAAGACAAATTAGTGAAAGTGTTGGTTAATAAAGTTAAAAATGTACGAAAATAATGATGCATTTATTTCACACAAATAGGTTTCAACATCAGATTGACTCTGTTTAAATCTTTTTTCTACTTTCAGTTTATATCTCTGAAACTCTAGAATATTGATTATTCTTCAAGGACACTGTCTCAGAATCTCTCGCTTACATTCTTGTTCAACCTTGATGTATCATTTTTTTTACTAATAGTAAAAATTGTGTAAGAAACTCACCAAGTAAAAAAGTAAATAAATCATTAACATATTCCTTCTTCAAAATAAATTTAAGAGTGATCATGCTTCGACGACTAATCATTAAGCTGAATCAGTATATAGGCTTCATTTCTTCAAAAATGTTTTATTTATTTCTAAATAATCTATTCATGAAACTGATGTTCATCTACTGTAATTGTTTAGTTTTATTACTTTTTATTTTATTTTGAAGTACTTATAATGCGAACGAGAAGATAAACATCTTTTAATACAACACATAGTCACATCTAAATAACATGTTGACCAAGAATATTAGTAGCTCAAAAGTTAAAGTCTGTCAATGGCTTATGGGAAAATCAAAATTATGACTGCATTTGTACGTTTTTTTACGACTTCATTTTAGTAACGTGACATAATTAAGACTTGCATAAATGTTGTACTTTATGTATCAGTATAAATTATAGAAAATACCTCTCAGTTTTAGAAATTTAAACACAATATTAGGAAGATAGCATAATTTTTTTTTTTTTCAGATGTAAAAAGAAATCTATAAAGCTTAGTATGATAACCCTCTTAAAAGTCGTAAACAGAGAGTAATTAAAAATGAGAAGAAGATTTGACAAGACGAGCCAATTGACAAGAATGTAGTACCGTCAATCAACCTTTACATATAAAATTATATATATTATTGGGATTTGTTTTCTGCAACATTTTCTTGTAAGCAATCGTTTTTAATGATTTGTGTTCTGCACAGTGCACACTGCTTTGTCATTCGCTCGGGACTAACATTTGATGTAGTATAGAAATAATATTTATATTTTCTTGTCTTTAACCAAATTGAATGCTACTACTGTGTTTCTCTATAACTCATAGTATGACTTGCTCATGAGTATAATATTATCATCTTAAATTCAGATAACAAAGACAAAAAAATTCAAATTCCGATAGAGCCATTATATCTATCGTGTTTGCATGAAAATTTTGTTAGTTCAAAATTCACCTCTCCAACAACCCATGGAGCTAATAATGTGTTTATGTAAACTATAAGTAAATAAGTGTTTTCTTCACACAGATAAATGGTTCTTTAAATAATAATGTGTTTATAATGTTTTGCATTAAACGAATGATCTTTTAATTAATTAATTTATTTTTGTAAAAAACGGTTCTTTCATTTCATGTGTGTATCCACAGATAAATAAGAAAGATCACCACGATGATACTAATGTTCAAACACGTATAATCACATTTTTCATGAGTAATTATCATATTCGATAATGTGCTTGTGTGAGTTGTAAAAAAACAAAAAAAAAACTATAATTTTAAATTATTTGAAAAATGATATACATATATTAAAATAATTTTATAAAGGTTTATCAATTATTTAGATAGAATAGTGTAGAAAAGCCAAGATTAAATTTGGATTGTAGCAAATCATACATTGGAAATTACTATTCAAATCCCGGTTGCACAGAAACGAATCCAAAAAGTTAACCACAAAACAAAACAAAAATAAAGTATCAACTTCAATCAGTGTAATTTAGTTTAGACTTTTTTAACAAAAGAAAAATAGTTTAGACTTTAGACTTTAGACTAAATAAGTAAAAGCACTTTTAAGTATTGCAAATATAACATTAAAATAATTAACAGAAACTAAGAAATAAATATAAAAAAAAATCGGAAAATTAAATACACACATGAGCTGACCCACAGGGTCTCTCGTCTCTTCCCTTATATCACTCACATTCCCTCCAACTTCCATTAATTACGAAACCCAAACCCAACCAACAAAAAACAAAAAAAAAACAAAATTTGATCTCAATGGGGAAGAAGAAGATGAAGCTATCTTCGCTATTCAAAGGCGGAGCCGGAGGATTACTAGCGGTTCCTCTCTGTTACAATGCGAAAACGCTTTCATTCCGAGTCGGAGACGACATGATCAAGACGGTGAACTCTGTTTTCTTCGACCACCAAAACCACCACAATGGAGATGTATTAGAAGCCGAAACGCCTGTGTCATGGTTCACTAACTCTTCCGAGACAGCGAGTCACTCAACCGAGTCGGATCAAGACCTTGACGCTGAATCTTTAGAGATGGTGGTGCGTGGAGTTGTTAGATCGGAGCGGTTATTCTTCGATCCGGGAGTTACGAGTTCGATTCTGGAAGAGATTGATCCGAAATTGGATTGTGATTTGAAACCAAAGAAGGCGGTTGTGGTGGGAGATGATCGAGATTGTGGTAATTTTACACCGCCGATTGAGGAGATCAGCGTAGCGGTGGCGATGGAATCTGAGGATCCGTACGGAGATTTCCGGCGATCGATGGAAGAGATGGTGACGAGTCACTGTGAGTTGGCCAAAGATTGGGAGAGCTTGGAATCGATGCTCGCATGGTATTTGAGGATGAATGGGAGGAAGAGTCACGGCGTAATCGTCAGCGCTTTCGTCGATCTTCTCTCCGGACTCTCTGAATCCGGCGCCGGAACCACGTCTGCGTCGGTATCTGATTCGGCTCGTTACTCAACGGCCGTTTCGTCTTTGCCCTCGTCGCCGTTATATTCTCAAGGTCAGACGGAGATCGAAGAGGAAGAGAGACGGAGCTGTTAAAAAAAGCTTAAGATTCGGTTTTAATCTTTAATCTCGTTTTGTTTTAGATTAATTGACCTTTTTGAATTCTGTAAAAAAGTAATTAGTGGTTAGAGTAAAAACCTTTATTAAATATATATTGTTGATTTCTTTTTGTATAATTGTGCCTTTTGTCATAACTCATAAGCGAAAGTAAACAGTAAACACTATTTTCTCCGAAATTTCATCTTTTGACCGCGTGAAACTCAGTAAAGTTTACCAACAGATTCAGGTAAAATTTGTATAACAGCCCCCCTAAAAAAGGAAAAAACAAAAAGAAATTATATATACTTTTTTTTTGTGTAAAGGTTAATAATATATATGATTTTTAAGAACATAGTATTAAAAGAACAAAATAATTATCAATCAGGCCCTAAATTTAGCTCATTTGGCATCTACAATCAGACCTTAGAACATTTTTTTTTCTTCCAAAGTATTTGGATAGTGATACAAGAACAACATTAACATAAACTACTACATTATATGTCATGGTCGGATAATCGATGCATTAATGTAATTTTTTCTTAACTATATGATTTTAACATGTCATCTACTTTTGATTTGACACTTAAAAGTATCATCACGTTAGATATTTAGCAAAATGCTTTACTTTGTTATCCATTCTAGAGTGCAATATCTTGAAAATAATCGTAATAGAAATACTCACAGTTTATGCATAGTAGCTATTGTTATGAGATTTCAATTTTTTTTTCTTTGTAAAATGGAAAAGGATAATGTATTTACGAGGGTGGCATTAAAGGAGAATGTTGGTCTATAGTAACGTTTGAATTGAAATGTAACAAATGAGATTTGTAATTTGTATTTTGTATTGTGAAGTGAATGAGTAACATAAGATGAGCGATGGTAGTGTGGTCACTGGTCACACACACACAGAACCTGTGAATCCCAAACATCATAGACCTACTACTTCTCTCTTATCTCTTTTCATTTATTGCTCTACTTAATTTTGGGACCAACCTAGACGACGACGCTTAAATGATTTTTTTTTTCTTTTCATTATTTTTGAATTATTATGTATGTATCATGTTCTTCCTCAATTTCACAAAAAATGTTTTTTTTCTTCTAAAAAATACATATACATATGGTCCTCAGATATATCGATCTATACGAATTATAAAATTTGGGCTTTTTTAGAGTATAGAACACTATAATATAATCAGACAAGTATCTGTTACAAAAAACACAACTGTCAAAAAAAAGAAAAGGTAACATTTGGTTTTTTTTTAGAGTATAGAAAACTATAATATAATCAAATAAATATCTGTGAAATAAAAACACAAAATTGTCAAAAAAGGAAAATTAACATTCAACAGTTTCTTTCACAGAACTTTTTTTTCTATTACAAAAATCACTGTCTTTATTTGTTTTTATAAAATAGGGGCCCAAATACAGTACACACAAAATCTAACATCTAAAACTAAAGGCCCATCTGAGGAAGATTCTTCGCTTCGGCCCCACGTCGGTTTATTTTGATTTAGGAGAAAACAAACCAAAGGCTAACCAAAATCAGATATAAAAAAAACCAAACCGATATAAGGAGTTCCAAATTCAAGTAGTGTTTCGAAGAACCTAGGCACTACAACATAATGTGTGTATTTCCTTTGTTCACTGCGAGTCAGGATCTTTACCAAAACCCATCATGGCATGAGTCGCTAGCATCAAGCCTCTTCGACCCATCTCCATTACCCGTCCTACTAACGGAAAGCCAACCGTGTCTCTGTTCCTCAGAGGTTTCTTGTCCCACCTTATACATTATTCACCAACAAGTTAAGGCAATGAACTGATACAAGAAGCTGTGAAAAAGTAGCGGTTTTGAGAAAGGGATGATGCAGGTTATTACCAGTCTTCATGTCGCACAATCTTCCCGTTCTCGACATAGAGTTTAATGAGAGATATCATATCTATGTTCCTTCCCATGATCTTGTAGTGTTGTTTGTTGTCAATCAGTATCTGTTTTTTTCATAAATTGTTTCTTTTATTTTAGATAGTGAAAAGGAACTATAAGAGCATGTTATAGTAGTAAATAGGCTTAAAACCGAGGAGTCTAACCTCTTTCTTTCCCGGCGCGATTTCACTTTCCTGAATATGGTATTCAACTATCTTCGACTCACCAAACACCTGTAAGGAAAATATGATGTGAGATTGAATCTTTGCAAGGAGATAGTTCCATCATCATAGTAGTTAACAATGAAGTGAGGGAAGGGAGAGTTTGACATAAACCTTAGCGAGTGAATAAAATGCTGATTTGATTTGCTTCACTCTGAAAAAGCCAAGGGTAAAAAAATTGAAATTTCAAAGTGAGGAAATGATCTCTGTTATTGTAAGCAAGAATATAATAGGAAGATTTCATACCCCTGAGCATGCGTCAAAGGGTCTTCAAACGAAGCATTTGGTGCATACATGTCAAAATCGTTGGCTTTTGCACAAGACCCGTACCTAAAATCAAAATCAAAACTTGCATCAAATAATGAGAATCATGATGTTTTCGTTGTTCAATGGGATGCCATGAAAATCTATCATAATCACAATCTACAAACTCAAATTTTATACAGTGCGATTTGTGATATGGACAACAAACATCTGATCTACGGTTTATCGATTATGAAACTTGGGATGCAAGGAACAAATAGGAGTAAGTGTAAGCACTCAAATTACACCAACTTTGACTCTTTTGCTAGACAATTACAATCACATGGATGACAAGCTTATGAAACATTATTCACCGTGATCTACGCCTCTACGGTTACGAAAATAAATAAACCAAGTCGAAAGGAACCGAAATGAAGAAAACATATCCAGTTAAAATAATCCTAAATTGAAACAAACGAAAACCAAAATTGAATCTAAACCTAAATATTCCTTAAACTACAAGATGAAGCTGTCTCTAAACCGAAACTAACTCAACCGGAACATCCAAACTTCACGAAGAAGATAAGAACCTAAATGAAAAATCAATCGAGATGACTCACAAGTTGAGAAGATGAGGCATGATTTGATCAGCAAATCGATTATTCGCTTTCAATTCACAAGCTCCTTTGCCTTGGCATTCCCATGCGGGATCCGTCGCCGCTTCAGATTTATCTACCAGACATCGAAGAAGAAGAAGAAGAAGATGAAGAGCCTCATTCACAACACAAACCATCAATAATCAGATCGTACAAGAAAACGAACCTGGATTCGGGTTCTGATGTTGTTTCTCCATGGATGATGTTGTAGAGATTTTCCTGGAAATTGTCGAAAGAGACGATTGAGAGATGGAAACGCAATTGAAGAAGCGAGGGAGGGAAGGAGTGATCATCTTTGCAAATAGAGAGAGATGAACAATCAATGGATCGTGGTGGATTAGCTTCCACGTGGCCCAATCTTCTCCATATGTACTTTGTTTTTTATTTATTTTTTTACCGTTGATTATTCCTACGGAGAAAAAATGTGTCCCATTTTTTTTTAAATTATTATGAGTGCTAATAAATAATAATAATATTACAAAGTTGAGAAAATGCACTCGTGCTAATCTAATTTTATAAACACACACGTGTGAGTTGAATGTGCAACTTTCTAGATTTCAAGCAAAGATGAAGAATAATTGGATTTCGTATCTACAAAAAAACTATACGTTAACTATATGTCTATATATAGGTGACCTCTTTGTCTCGCATCATTACTTTCATTTGATGAAAAAGATACCTTCGTTAGCTTAATTTTTCTTGTTTGACATGTCTTTATCTTAGCATGTTAATGTTAATCTGACTCTTTTAAATATAATAATATTATTTCCATTTTCATGCTTTAAATCATTAATAGAATTGACAATTGATCATAGTTGTTAATTGTGTGGACATACAAATGAAAGTATTAATTATGTACTTTTCTCGTCTCCGGTTGCAAGATTGACTTGGCTGATTTTCCTTCTCTTAAATTAGGTTTCCAGAGAAATAAAGTCTATGCTAATGTTCAGCATCTCTTGCTTAACTGGAAAAATACAGATTGATCTTTGGAGTTAAAAAGAATTTTTCCTTGGATTTTATAGATGATTTGAAAAAATAGAAACCTCTATCTATTTGAAGGTAAATCCTTTGATCAGTTGGATACCATAGCAAAGATCAAATGTGACGTTGAAGAATGCTCAGAGACTTGATGTGATCCAGGGGAATCATCAAGACCAGTCTCTAAATGTTTATATGAATGAAGATAAGATTCGGAAAAAGAAGATTTGGAATAGGCCTGAACAACATTGGTTAAAATGTAATGTTGGTGTCTCATGGTCTCGGAAAAATGAGATTCTAGGCAGTGCTTGGACTATTAGAGATGAGGAAGGCGAAGTCTTACTTCATAGCAGAAGAGCATTCTCAAAGATACGATCTCGTGATGATGCTGTCTACTTATCCTTGTTATGGGCTATAGAAAGTATGGTGAGACATAATATAAGCAAAGTTATCTTTAAGATTCAGAATTCCATGATTGTTAGTTTGATTAGAAGACCGAAAGCTTGGCCGGTTTTTTTGGATATTCTAATAAGCTAGTGGAAGGTTTGAAGAGTATTAAGAAGAAGATTAAAGATGTTGAGATTTCTGAGAATGTTCCGGCTTTTCTCATTGCGAAGAGTGTTACCGAAGATTTGAGATTGAATTTTTATGTTTTAGTACGATATCCATGTTAGTTAAGGATTCTCTTCGATAAAGAAAAGTTCCAATCGATGATAGTGTAATGTCTTGCTTTTGGTTTTGGATAGAACTGTTTTGAGAAGTTCTTGTGTTTATTTTTTGATCGGGTATATAAGGTTCAGGGGTTTAAGTGTAGGAGTGATGGATTTGACTCAGTGGTTTATTGTTTTAGGAGTAGCTGTTTAATGAGTTTAAGGGGTTGTATCTCTTTTTTTTTTTTATATTCCTGTTGTAAGTCATGGATGTTCAAGTTTATAAAATTCATGTTGACCAAAAAAAATTAATAGAAATGAGAACACAAAATCTCAACTTTGCGTAAACGAAACATGTACTCGATATTACTATAATACTTCAAAAGTTTGCAGCACAGCTGGTTTTTTTTGGGTCAAGTCTATTTGGTAAACTTATATCTTTGACCCGATATTGAAAAAGGCAAAAAGAAGACCTTTGATTAATTTAAAATCTTTGGTTAACAACTCTTCTAAGCTACACGCTTCGTCACTTTGTTATCAATACACAAAACGTTATGTGCTTTTCTTTTGGCTCTTTTTGTGGACCGGTGGATACATATTGTAAAGAGTCACTCTACATTTACAATGATATGTATATGCAGAGAAAATTGGATTCTAAATTATGGCACGATCTGAAAATTAAATTTATGCATATATTTAACGTAATTTTTTTGATTAGCGAGTCTTTCCTTGTTCGTGGTTGTTCGATTTGTTTGTTTACAAGTCTTAAAAACTTGAGTGATTTAAACCCGTTTGGATCATATTCGTACTAGAATTAATGAACCAATTTTTTTTTTTCGAATAAAGACTAATGACAAATGATCCACACGTCCACGATTAAACAAAAAGTTGAGACGGTCTAATCTGGTAAGGGAATGAGATCGACGACAATACCTCAATCTATACGAAATTCTTTGTACTTCAATGTTACCAAAATGGGTTCAAAACTTATTACACAAGATGTGTTAAAAAGTAACTAATATTTTACTTAATGCAAATGTTTTATCAACGAGATCAATATGATGCATGTCTAACATATGTAAGCGAAGTTAGTTAGTTAATTACTTATTACTATTCAACATTTTGATGACACAAATTCAACTATATTTGATTACACTAAGTATGGTTCAAAAAGTTGGCTTACACACCGTCTAGTCGTCCGGCTAGGCGTTCAAAACCACTCAGGCGCTGTGATTTTCTTAAAATCGGCGAAGCAAATCGTTTTTCTGGTCCAGACGCTCAAAATTGATGTGAATCGGACAAATCGTTCAAATAGCCGGTTAAGCATTCGATTTACAATTTTTTCTATCTTTAAAACTACGTCGTTTGATTTAGTAAAATAAAAAATAATAAAAAGAAAAAAAAAAAAGAAAAGGAAAGGACTAAGGCTCATGTGCACTAGGGTTAATTATTTAATCACTTTCTCAGTTTTTCAGTGTTAAAAAAATCGACCAAATTGCCGGTTAGACGTTCAAAATATCCAAACCGCCACGATTTATGTTAATCCAGAATAAATAAACCGGTCTTCCGGTTCAAATGGTCCACCATCACAATCACTTTTAAAAAAAAATCACTCAAGCTTCTTGACTCGTCGATTCTTCCCGAACGTTCTATACTAATAAATATCGTAATCAATGTACACAAAATTAAAAAAATTAAAAAAAGTACGGATGGAGATGGGTCAGGTTACTTGACCAAAAAAAAATAAAAATAAGCCAAAGGGCCCAAAAGAGCCGTCCGTACACCTCCTTCTCCAGCCAATTGGGGTTTGTTGCCCTTCTTTCATCATCTTCAATTCTGCGTATTATACATACATTCCTACATTTATACGCAGCTGTGAGAGAAAAAAAAAGCAAAAGAATAAATTCTCTTTCTTTTTTGGCAACTTGCAATTAGTGAAAGAGAAAGAGACGATCGACTTCATTCCCTTCTCCTACATTCTCGTTTCGCTCTCTTTTACTCCGCATTGCTCCTCCGTCACAATCTTCGCCGGAAAAACTTGTTATTTTTTTTTTCTTTTTCTTTCCTGGAGGTAATCTTTCGACGATGATTGATAAGTTAATACTTTGTCTATTTGATTTTTAGGAGTCTGATTACTCTATTATTAGATTTTCAGGGTTCTCTTCTGTTAATGTCTCAGCTGAAATTTCCATGCCGTTTCTTTAAATCTTGTAATGGGTTTTGGGTAACTGTTTCATTGATTCGATGTTGTTCTTCTCCTTAAGATTTTTTTTTTTTTTTCATTTTCTTTCTTTCACTCTTTTGTCGTGTGGGGTTAGTACAAGAATGGTTGTCGGATTTCACAAATTTGTTTTTACTAAATAAAGATTTTTTATCTGGGATTGAGGTTTCTGTTTGATAGCTGGGATAAATCGAAGCTTTAAAAGCTGTAAAATTGGGCTAACTGAAAGTTTTCATTGCTTAGAGCTATAGCTTCTTTTGGTTGATGATGTAATGGAGCAGCTTGTTTACTACTATTCTCTAATAAAAGGTTTTGAATTGTTGATTTTTTTAGGAATTTCTGAATCATGTCAAGGCCTGCTCAGCTTCCTCCTCGTTGCCCGATTCCAAAGAAACTGTCTTTGAATCCGGTTGCAGATACTTTTTACTCTTCTTCCTCACCCATTGAATCATACATTGGCCAATACAAGTCTTCTACTCAAGATTCTAGGCTTGAGGATCAACATGCTTGGCTTGATGAGTTGCTATGTGAGAAAACAGATGGGATGCTTACTGGAGGAGGTCCTCTGCGACGCTCAGCTAGCGACTCAGTTGTGCTTTTGGGAGATATCTCAGCTAATTTTTCTGGTTTTAACCAAAGTGAGGATGAAGAAAGTTTGAGTTCTGAAGCTTGTGGGGAGTTGGAGTCAGCTTGTGTATATGGTCCCAACTCGCCAAGAGCAAGGAACAACTCAAGCTTCTCTAACAACCCTATTGCTTCGGCCTTTTCGGATTATGGTTCTGAGAAACCTCCTCAGAACTTGGATGATACGGTGAAAGGGATCACCTGTTCACCCGTGGTAGAAAATGCGTGTGGTTCAGTGGGGATACCAAATGCAAAAAGGTGAGAGAACATTATTATTTTTAAGACAATATTATCTAATATCATTACTTTATTGTATAGAGACTGACAAGCTTTGGTCCCTATATAGTATTCTTTATCGGCTAATGTTGCTAATATCCATGTTTCATTCGGCTGCATCAAGTCTAGTCCCTGAGCTCTTATTTGGTACCTCTGTATCTAGTTCTTGATCAAGATACATCGATTTCGTTAGTGAGAACGAAGAAAGGAATAGGAATGTCCATATCTCTGGTTTACACTTGGCTTTGTAGTTAATGATGTAGTTTGTTATGACTACTACATTGGTAAATATGTACATGATATGTGTGTGTCCACAAAAGGGCTCTTAGAATGTCCAGTTCAGTAATTGTACATTTTCTTGTTGTTTCATATGTTGATTTCTCTATCTTTACTCTGCAAGGAACCCTGGACAGCGTTCAAGAGTTCGTAAGCTCCAGTACATTGCTGAACTTGAGAGGACGGTAGCCATGTTGCAGGTAGAGATTCCATTCAAGTTTGTGCAATTTCTAAAACCCAATTGGGTTTGGTCGCCACTGTGTTGGTTGTTTGGTCTGTTGATCATATAGTTATTTGTACAAAATAAATGCTGTGTTAGATCTCTGTGTTTGGATGACCGAATTACCGGCGTTACAACATAATTAGATGCACACCCAGAGACCACAACACAAAGCACTTGCACATTGTATGATAAAGATCCGGTAGTAAGCAACAGAAATCTGTTTTGCAGACGGTGGAAGCGGATCTATCAGTGAGAGTGGCTTCACGTCTTCAGACACGCGCAACACTGTCCCTGGAGAATAGCCAGTTGAAGCAGCAGATGGCAATACTAAAGCAGGACAAGCTCATAAGGGAAGGTAACTAAAAACATGACATAAACCACACATTCAAGGAGTCTGAATCACAACTTGAGATCCATCTACTGATTGTACCGAATATTTTCTGTAGGTGAGTATCAGTTACTGAAGAAGGAAGCTCAGAGATTGAAATCTGGATTGGGTTACTTAGGGAGCAATAACAATAACAGGCTGGTCAGATCATTTTCTGCTGGTTCAAATGTAGCTCCAAGGACAGCTTCGTCCCACTTGGACTGGAACTTGCTAGATCTGACCAAACTCAATCTCAACTGAAGACAAAACCCTCCACAAGAATAAGTAGCTTAAAGGAATTCAGGAGTTAACAGTACTATGTTTGAAAAAAGGACAAATCTTTGTCGATTTGTATAAATATGATTTAGGAGTATAAAAAATCCCACGTAAGCCTCCCCTTTCTGGGTCGAAAGCACGGGACTTCTGTTTTAGCTAAAATGTTCTGATGTTACGATTTCTAGGGGAGATTTTATAACGGTTCTGATGTTGTAGTCCATTAAGTAATTGTGGTGGCTTTGAATGAGTATTCTTCATTTTCTGGTGTTGTTCTAAAAAGCTAATTTGATGAATGTTGGGATTCTGAGATTTCCTTACAAAAAAACCCAATAGAGAGAACCAATCATGGATACAAGGTTACTCAAACTGTTATGCACTAAACGTTTTACATCAGTAAGGATTATAAACGCTTAGTAGCTTTCACATGAATTTTTATGCACACAGAGACGTGAAAATTTTTAGCCCCGAAGTGATGCACGTGGTACTGCCGGTAATCCCCATTCATCCTCAGCCTGTTCATCATCAGAAGATTCAGAACGTCATAAGTCTCTTATCAGCTATATGCATATCCAAGTTCGACATAATATGCAGAGAGTATTATTGAGTAAACATATGCAACTAAAAACATTATCACTGATTTTGTAATGAAGCAAAAGGTGGAAATAAAGACTAGACTAGCCTCTAATAACTTACTCTATAACTAAGATAAGTGTTTCATAGGAGGATGTACATTTTCGCCTAATGCAGTAAAGCAGTTCAACATGTATTTCTAATGCAGTAAAGCGAATAAAATTAAAAAGAACAAAGTTAGAGGAAACTCACTTGAGCTCTTTCAGGTGGAGCTCCTGTATGCCCCACTGGTGGTGCAGGTAAGTTCAGTTCATCATCAAGATCCGGTTCTTTATCGGGTTGGAGATAGGAAGGCACTCCGTCTGCTTCAGTCTCGTTTCCCATGTCAGCTTCAAGAGCATCAAGCTCTGAATCCACAAACCCATTAAAAAGTGTAAGAAGAAACACAGGGCAATATTTTCTACCGATCCCAAGCAGCATAAAGTGGATTTCTAAGAAAATGTGAAAGACAGAGAGAACTCCAAAACACAGCAACAACTTACCGCCCATGAGGTCATCTTCGTCAATGTCATCAGGAACATTGTAGCTCCTACCCAGTGTCTCTTGAATTTCAGAACTATCATCCATTAAGTCCATCATCTCATCTTGCAAATTCTGTGTTATACAATAAATAATTAATAACCAAAACATTATCTAGGAAGCAAAATACAAGAGAGCTTGAATAAGAACCAAGGTAGTCTGACATACATCTATATCTTGAATCTTCACCGTTTTCATCATTCCTTTCAACTCCTTGTTAGCAGATTTTAGCGCTGTCATCTGCACATTCATGTACATCAGGAAATCATATGATTCATATAAAAAAAAACACATCAGATTTTGGTTCAATGTGCTCTTTTTTTCTAGGAAGATAAGAAAAAACTTATCGGTACATACAGTTTGTTGAGCATCTTTGAGGCCTTCAGCAGCAAATGAAACTTGATCAAGGTTGAAAGTCTGACTATAGAGCATGTCACGTTGTCCTTCATACCTTAAGCAAAAATGGTAACAGCTGATATTAAACCCAAATCCATGTCCATTGAGAGAAGAAGCAGGCACTTCAAATACAAAATGATAAAAAAAAACACAAATGCAAATAAAACACTCACATCTTCTTTTGCTTGAGAACTCTCATAGCCCGAGCTTTGATAGCTTCTTGAGCAGGACCAGGTCTTGTCCTTTTGATCTGTTCTTTGTATTTGCAGAGCTCAGCATCAAGCCTCTTAACTTTATCTTCCACTGAATCTCCTCTTTTATTGATCTGAAAAAACATCAAAACTGGAATCAACACCAAGTAATAGCTCTTCAAAGTTCATCTATGTATGATCTCACCCATCAGTTCATCTTAACCCAAATCCGATTAACAAACAGAAATCGACGGCTCTCGAAGAACCCTATACCAATCCTTAATTCTCCACATTCTACAAGCGATTTCGAGACCAAAGCTGAGGAAAACAGAAACGAATCCAAAAAAGAAACGAGAGAGGAGGAACCCGATCAGATGCATCCTGGATAGACGGTGGAGGCTCTTTATTATTCTTCGCACCAAAGATTCTCTTCATCTTTTCTCTTTCAACAACAAATCTGCGCAAAAATCAGATGATGCAGAGCTACAGACACAAAGCCTTCTCGATGACAAAGCAGAACTCGATTAAATCGGGGATGACAAGCTTTTGCTTATTTTTCCTTTTTATATATATTACCATTTTTATTTTATTTTATTAGTCTAATATCACCAAATAAATAATAATATGAATATTCGGAAAACGAGTAAAAACACTTTCGAAAATTTCAATTGTATTAACGTATTATGGATATAGAATTCGTATGCTGATGATGGTTTGAATAAGAAGGTTTTAGTTTAGTTTCCTTTCACTAAACTGTTGGAGATTGGTCGTCTAAGCCAGATATTACTTCTACCATCTATGTCGAGCTTTTAACACATCCGAGTCGCTACATCTATTGAAACATATAACAATGATCAGACGATGATCCATATATGTTCATAACTTAATAACTGACTTTATTAAATAATAATAACTATGGTAAATTTCCTCAATACATTATTAGGAGAGGAAGAAAAGTCTGTCTCCAAACAAAGACATTATGAACAATTGAACACCAAAATTCACACAAAAGGAAACTCCTTTTCTCTATACACTTCTCTTAAACTTTTACCCCCAAAAGCTCAGCCATTTCGCAACCAAACCCACCACTATTGCTGAATTGGCCCGCCAATGACCAAGCCACTGTCACAGACACAGCAGCTTCAGACACAGTTTCTTCGGTTGCAGAGGATTCAATCAGATTGGGTTGGTGGTGATGGTGATGGTGATGGCGATGATGAAGCTGTTTGGTGTAGTGAAGCTCAATTTGAAGACGGTGATGCAAAGATGAAACTAGTCCTTTCTTCATATCAGCTTTAACTTGCTGAATTGGAATTGCGGCGAGAAAGCTCTTTATATACTCTCTACATGACTCTTTACCTCTACACACTACTACTTGTTCATCTGATTCTTTTGATCTTTCGGATTGCTCAGACTTGTTCTTACCACCTTGTTTCTGGTTTTCTAGGCCGGCTTTGTTTTCCTTGAAGGGTAGTAATCTTTGAATCTCTGCATCTTTGTCAAATTTCAAAACATACGCTTGGTTGCAACCCTCATAGAGCCTCTCTCCAAGCGTGTCTATGATGTAATAAGCATCATGGTTCACGAGGAGTACAAAGAAATGATCATTCCAGCTTACAATGTAGATCACAGGTTCGCTTGCCGACTCTTCCGGTTCTTGTTTCATGATCTCTTCCCAGATACTGTCGAAGGACATTACACCTTTGAGAAAATCTAGACTAGCATCTTCTTTTCCTTCTTCTTCCTCTGATTTCTCTGGATGGAAAAACCCGATGAATGATTTCTCAGCGACTACACAGATGGGTCTGACTTTTGCCTGGAGAACCGTCTCGAGATCGAAATGTTTGTCTGGAAACCGTTCCCGGTATTCCTCGTTTTCGCACATATTTCTCCACTCGGATGATCCATCTCTGATAAGACTGTCAAACTCTGACCTTGTAGGGATTATGTCTCTGTTGGATCCTAACCAATGTGCCATCACTGCAACTAGGGCTGTGCAGGCACTTTCTCCAGCAGCTCTCTCGCTTCTCTGATCAATTGATGCAAGAAATACTTGAGCCGTGAGTTTCATCAGCCCATCACGGCTTATAATTTCTTTGGTTTCCCAACTACCAACAACGAAATCATCATCTCCAAACTGGGATAATGGTTTCATGATTGAATCATCAGACCTATACCACTGCAAGAGAAAGAATCAACAGTTAATAAACAATAAATTATGAAAACCGAGTACTATAAACAAACGTAGTCAATGTATTTACATCAGAGGTAGACTCATCGGATGAACTCAGTTGTCTGCGGTCAAAATCGATATCATCACCACCATCTTCAAGACAATCCTTTTTAAGAAGAGGTTCGCCTTTCTGTTTAGGAGATCTAAAACTGAGTTTTCTCTTCTTCCAAGATAACATTCTCTTCTTAGACATTTGTCCCTTCGCCTGCTCCAAGCTTACTACATCATTCGAAACCTCATCACCGCAATGTCCGGTCTCTGCTAATGGACTGCGGTGGCTGTAATATATCAAATCCTCGTCTTCGGGGTTTGCATCAGCATGAAATGAGCCTCTAGCCCAATTAGCATATCGGAGTGTTTTGTAATTAACCGGATCAGCTACGCCGCTTTCATTCTCTTTGTTCTCTTCTGATTCATCCGCAGCATCACCTTCATCGAGAGAATCTGTATCAAAAGGATAAGTAGAGTCAGAATCAAGATTTCTCTCTGGACTTTTGCCTTCACTTCCGCTTCCGCTGCTTCCATCTTTCTCACTCTCCTTTTCCGATGCCTGGGGATTAGACATGCAATGGTTGAAGGATTTCATCTTTCTCAGGCCTACTTTTACGACAGACTCGGCTTTCTCAGCCTCTGTAGAAAGAGGAGACCATAGAACAGGAAGAGCAGATCTCTGTCTTTCAGGCAATGATTCTTTAAGGGAAAACTGAAGGGATATCTGCAACACAATAAGTTGAAACTTGCGGTTAGAGAAATGAAACAACTAATAAGTAAATTCAGAGAACCATCTAATAAGGAAATAATCACTGACGCACATGAAGACATGGACTTCGCACAGATGATGATCCACAATTCTTCAGAGGCACTTTGATTTGAACATCATCTTCTTTCATCAATGAAAAGTATTCTGCAATGTTCAGTGATGCCTTTCCAAAGCTACGAACTTTCTCCTTCGATCCTTGATTCAGTCCCTACATAACAGCCGATCCAAAATCAATAACACTTTCATTTAGATTTTGAATTTACTTTGCATAAAACAAATCCCAAGAACACAACACATAAACAAAATCTAAATGCCCAATCAAGACCATAGACTTATATGTTCCACAAAATCTCCAGAGTGAATAAAAATCCCCAATTTTACATTGGAGCTAAATTACAGAGGACCTAAGCAAAGGTACAACCTTTATACAGACCCTGATCATTTAGAAGAGCAAAACCAGACATCAAAGTCAAAAATCACAGTCAACGATTTCAAAGAAGATAAGAGAGAGAGAGAGAGAGAGAGAGAGAGAGAGAGAGCTAACATTGAAGACGGTGAAAGAAACATGCCAAGGAAGAAACGCTCCTTCCTTGTAAACAGAGAATTCACAAACCCTCTTGAACTCTTCGTTCCACTCAACGACGCCGTCGCCGCGGAATCCACCTTCTTCGGTGAAATTCCGTACGACGGAGCGTTTAAGAGTAACCGATTTAGGTCCTTTCCACTTGATCTCAACCACAGGTCTCTTCCTCGATCGCTGACTATGATGATCATTATCATCGCCATCTCCATCGGAATCCAACAAACCCTCCATCTTATGAACAACGACGATCACGTCGAATTTGACGGCGAAGAGCGGAGGCCACGGTGGCCACCGCATGATCTGTTTCATTTTCACCACCATACAATACAATAATACAATTCAAGTGGCTACAAAACCTAAAGATTTGGGATAAGAAGGAATCTTAGAAAATGGGTATTGGAGTAATCGAGATTTGCGGAGGAAAGAATCCGATTTTAAGAGATGGGCATGGAGGATTTGGTGGACGCAGTGTGATTCAGACTCAAAAAATATTTGAAATTTGAAGATAGAGAGAGGAATAAGAGTATAGAGAAGGAACTCTGCGTTTGGTTCTTTAGAGTCAACCCTTATAGAGAGAGAGAAAGACGGCAATAAAAAAATAAAATTGGTGATTAATAATTAAATAATACATTAAGATTAATTAAAATGATGATACTGTTTAAGTTTGACAAAATAAATTATTTATTTACTAGTATAGAAAAAAAGGATTTTGAGAGCAGGTGAAACAGAGGATGTAGCATATGTCTTTGTATCCACGTTCGAGGTGCAAAAAGTCTTCTTGTTTTTTTTTTTTTAAATTGTTTAGAGATATAAAAAATTGTAAATTAATTGATGTAATTGTGTGCTGACGTTTTGTTTTGGTATATTTCTATCTGAAAACTACAATTTTCAATTAGTCTGTTACTTTGGTTAATCTTTTTTTGTTGTAGAGATTTATTTCACCGGTGATTATAAGACTATACTGTTTGATATATTGTATTTTGAGGAATTCATCAAATCTTTTATTTCAATCCAGCAGATTCTAATGTTAAATGTAATTAAATTTTTTATATATTCAAAGAGATAAATATTTAAATTGTAGTTAAACCCAATAAATTCTATGACTAGTAAAAACGGCCATTTATTTTTTTTGAGTAAAGTTGGATTTTTATGGCTGAGTTTAGTAGTTTATGTTATCTGCTATATTTGCTTACAGTTATTTAAAGCTATCAAAAATTATTACTCTTGACTATTTAAGAGAGAAGAAAAACTTTTGTCAACTATTTTATCAATACTTTTTTACTAGATTTTCTAATAATTTTGTTTCGACAATGTTCTTTAAATTGTAGCCAGTAGCATGATTCATATCTCTAATAGACTATAGAGGCTCTTTAAATATTGATCATTAACTCACAAAATATGACTTTAATATGCATATCGCACCAATTATTTATACAAATAATTTCGACACATCTTATCTGTCATATGAAATTGTGTTATGTTCTAATCAGAATTACCAAATTCATACAGCATCTTCTTCTTCTTCTTTTTTGGTGTTCTCAGAAAGTTAATAATGGTTCAAATAATGATCCGAACCTGAATTCAGGTTTTTAATGTTAATTAATTCGATATCTTATAGCTAATCTAATATTTTGTCCAATCCATGTGAAAGATAAGGTTTTTAATGTTCATGAAGGATAATAGTTTTAGGTGTCTAAAGTGTAAGAAAAAAAATTAGGTATGTCCTAATTCATAAATTTTTAGCTATTAAGTCCTAACGATATGTCATTGCCTTAAAAGTTAACAGTCCCTACACTAACTCATGCTCCCATGATCTTTTTTGCTTTTTACTTCTTTTGTAACGGAAAATAAAATTACATTTCAATCCAGCGTGAAATTACAAATCAATTCTTATGTGATGTGTATTTCTTAGACGTTCTTAAGATTTAACTAATAAACACGTACACTCTATACTAATTTGAGGTTTTTAGGGTTCGATTTTTTTTTAAGATAGATTGCATGCTTAAATTTATATGTTCATTTAATGTGTTACTTATAAAAAAACAACGTTTAAATGGTTTTATCAGACATTTTTTAGAAATTGAAAACTCCGAAAATCACTTTACATTTACTAATTTTAATGATTTTCCAATAAAAAGTAGAGAAAGAAAAATAATAAACATATTACTTTAAACAAGAACCAACATATTTGCTTTAGAACAATTAGACCCACACACAAATAAAACTTTATGATACAGTTAATCATGATCACGTTTTGTGGACTGAAATTATGAAATTTAAAGACGGATGGATAGAGACCGCAGCTTTGAAATAGACAATTTAATCAGTTTATTTAAATAAAAACAATTTAATAGTAATATTATAAATAAAAAAGTCGTACCCCAAAAATGCGAACTTTTTGATGTCAACAACATACGCACGCCTTAAATTATTTTATTATTGGAGAAATAAGTTGATTGTGAGACCCACTTCTATATTTTGCCTGGAAATAAGAAAAATGTAAGTTAGGTATAATATGTTTACAAAATTAAATTAAACCAGCTAAAAAATTCATATCAACAACAAGAGCTCTGGAGTTATATGTTCTTTGAAGTATGAAGAAAGATGATTTAAGTGAACTAATATATATTTTGACTAAAAAGAAAAAGTGAACTGATTGATGTATTGGGTGCTAGACAACATATAAGGTATTCCTTATCACATTTATAAATTATGTCCTTCGTTTTGTTACAAATATGACCTTTCTAATTTTTGCTTCGATATTACAAGCTGGATCCTTGGTTTTTCCTACCACACAAAAATAAATTATGTTAATGGAAAAATAAAGATCTCCACATGAATACGTGTTTTAGATTAGGAAGTTTGGTGGCTAATATTTTCAATGACCAATTTAGCTTATCTGTGCATTACTTATAATTTAATTTTATAAGATTAGGAAGTTTGGTGGCTATTATCGTACGTTAGACTTGTTTGTTTCAAATCCCTGAGTCATGATGAAACCGAAAAAATCCTTCCTCATCACTCTGTTGTACATGCAGAAAGCTATATATACACGAATACACTTAATAGTAGAATCAAACGTTGAGCCAGTAAAATGAACTCTTGTCAAGGCAAAGGTGAAACAACTTTTAACAAATGTTGTAGCTGTAAAAATATTGGATCATCGAGACTATTTGTTCATTTGGAATTTAATAAAGTATGATTCCATCCAGATTTTCCCCAAATCGTGTTTAGTTTTTTTGACTCTTCAAATTTACTTACAGGCAAGAATAGCGTTTGTAAAGCTATGCAGATTCAATTGCCAAATGTTATAAGACTATATATCAATATATGCTCAAAGTACACAATACAACAAAGTTTCCAAAACAAGTCTAAGACAAAACCTCATCCAAAAGATTGAGAATCCAAAAGAGGGCAAAAGAGAATCTTGGCTCTGCATTTGTCTTCAACACAATCATCATATATTATCAGAAACTCACTTCTTGGCTGTAGTTTTGTAATTTAAATAGACTAAAACTAGAGTTTAAGAGCAATGCTAAAGCTTTTCTCTAGACCCATCTTCACAGGTCCTCCTGTGATGCTTCCTTTCTGCATCATCGCCACAAACTCGTTGTAGTCTATTCGCCCGTCCTGCAAACAACAATTCAATTGTTCAACATTATCAACATTAACCAATATACTCAACAAGAAATTCATAAGTTGTTGAAGACTTTCTCAAAGGATACTAGAGGATCCAATATATCAGGAAGGAGAGTTTCTACTATTCCCCTAAGTTTAACAAGAATCAACTCAATCAGCCGAGTCTTTCAGAGAAAAGATAAATATAACTCTGAAAGGGAAGTGTAATTCTCGTTATTTTTAACAATGCAAGGATTAGGATCATATAAAAGAGATTCCTATGAGTGAAATGATATATAATCCATTCAAATCTGATCATTGTTGAGAAGTATTCAAGTCATATGAAAATTAGGATGAGATGATAAAAGATGTAAAGGAGCTTACATTGTCTTGATCAACGTCACGCATCAGTTCTTCTATGCGGACATCCTCAACACCAAACTCCTCACAAGCTTGTTGAAGCTCGTCTGGGGTAATATAGCCGCTCCCATCTTTGTCAAAGTATGTAAAGGCTGCAAACAAATGGTCCTCTCTCTCTATTTTGTTTAGATGCAATGTTGCAGCTATGAACTCTTTGTAGTCTATTGTTCCACTGTTGTCCACATCAGCCTGAATTATATACACATGAGAGAGATACCAGATTAATTGCAAATCCTAGCAAAAACACAGAAGTATATAACCAGAACCAGCAGAGTAATTTTGGATTATAACAAGCCCAAATCATAATTATAGTTAGTGAAAACACTGGATTAAATAGATTTGCAAGTATATGGAGACCTTCATTCTCGAATAACAAACTAGCAAGGGGGTTAAAACTTACAGCTTGCATCAAGTCGAGAATTTCAGACTCTTTGAGATTCGCCCCTACTCGTTTTAGTCCCGCTTTTAGTTCTTCAAAAGTTATCTGACCACTCTTGTCCGCATCTATCATATTAAACATTTCTTTCAGGCCAGCTATTTCCTCTTCAGATAAGCTCTCAGCAATCACCTGCAAGAAGGCATAAAGAGAGAAACTTAATCTGCATCGTCTCTTTCTTTCCACATAACAAGAAGAAGAGAAGGTAACAAGCAACTATCTTATGTTTATCACAGTAACTTGCTCTCATATGGTTTTAATTTTGTTTCGCTTTGAAAAGCCGCTTACTCTAAGAGCCATTTTCTTGAACTTGTTCATTGCAGAAAATTGCTTCATACGGCTCAGAACAGCAGAATCCAGAGGTTTGTCTGGAGCCACGCCATCGACTTGTACCCATGGATGACCTGAGAGGAAGCACAACTTCATAAGAAATAGGAGAGAGGCACAAATGAACTCTACATGACAATGTATTTGGAAACTTCATTGCTAAATAGCTGTGAGATGGCACACTTAATAATTTATGTAGGACCAGTGAAATCTATGCTCAATGGAATTAAGAGAAAGAGAATCACAAGCCACAACGCTCTAACTTGAAGAGGAAGGTTTCAGATCAAAATAACTTACATAATACTTGGTGGGCGGTTAACCTTCTCTTGGGATCCCTGACAAGCATTTTCCTCACTAAGTCTTTTGCACTTTCAGATATGCTTGGCCAGGGATCTGACGAAAAGTCAAGATCACCGTGGAGGACCTGTTCGAAAATACCTTGTTCGGTTTCTGAATGTTCAAAAACAACAAAAAGAACAAAGATTTTGTTCAGAGCCTAATTAGGACAGGTGACAATCTCTTATCTATATATATATATATATACACAATTCTTACCAGCCCAGAATGGAGGAACTCCACTTAATAAAATGTACACAATCACTCCAGCACTCCAGACATCAGCTTCAGGACCATAACGCTTTCGAAGAACTTCCGGAGCAACATAATATGGGCTACCAACAACATCTGTAAAAATATCGTCTGCAAAGAGGAAGGAACTGATTTAAAAAATCATTGACTGACAGGAATCATGCCATTCAAGTTAAAAGACCAAATCTAGAAACTGAATGGTTTAAGATGAGTAACATTGAATGCAAACCTGGCTTAAAGAACATTGAAAGTCCAAAATCAATCGTCTTCAAGAGGGAATCTTCGTGTTTACTGACAAACAGAAAATTCTCGGGCTTTAGGTCTCGATGCATAACACCAAGAGAATGGCAAGCCTCTACAACCCCAACTATGGTTCTAGTGAGCTCAGCCGCTTTCCTCTCTGTGTAGTGACCGCGTTGAATGATCCTGTCAAAAAGCTCGCCACCTGCACAACACTCCATTACAAGGTGCACCGCCACAACATCCTCATAAGCTCCTTTAATGGATATGACATTTGGGTGACCAGCCAAGTGATGCATTATCTGAATTTCCCTTCTCACATCCTCAACGTCTTCATCAGTCAACAGCTTCCTCTTAGCAATTGACTTGCACGCAAACTCCTTCCCTGTAGTCTTCTCCACACATAAAAAAGTCGTCCCAAATTGTCCTTGTCCAAGTTTCCTTCCCAACGAATAGAATTCCTTGAAGTTTTCAGTCTTCCTTTGCAACACTGACTCAGTCCTAAGCCCTGCACTGGACACTCTCTTTATGTGTTTAGGCTTCTTAGGTTTAGCTGGAGGATCATGTTTAGTCTCCGGCTTGGTCTCCGGCTTGGTCTCTGACTTGGTCTCCGGCTTGGTCTCTGACTTGGTCTCCGGCTTGGTCTCTGGTTTGGACTCAGGTTTTGTCTCCTCTTGCACTTCAGGCTTGCTTTCAGATCGAATCTCTCTGTCTTTGGTCTCGATGTTAGTCCCTGGCTTAGGCATCGTGAGCTGTTCAGGAGGTTTATTCTGGACTTCATCAGATAATGGAGATCGAAGCTCTCCTGAAACAGGTTCACTTGCAATATCTCCATTGCTCAGGGAAGCCGAATCATCTCCATCTCTTGGCCGCCACATTGCAGCTGAAACAGATTGCAAGAAGCCATTTCTGCTTGGTCCAACACAAGTATTACCCATCCAAATACCCCTAAGCTTCTCTTAATCTCTTTCACCAAAAATAGCATCAAGATCTGATCACAATACCCTCAAAACTATCTAATCTCATTCCTAAAGTCAAATCCTCCTATTATAAGACTTTTAGTTCTTGAACACCATCAGACATCAAACAAATGCGTTCAATTTCTTACACAGCTGAACTGGTGAACCTTACTTGGGTCGATACGACCAAGGAAACAGCACAGAGCTTATACCGAGGTGAAATATAGCAAGAAAGATCAAAAGGGTAACGGAAAAATCGTGACTTGAAACGAACCCATAAAAGAGAAGGATGCAATGAACCGAACCAAACCAAACCCAGAGAGTAGAAAAATCACGCCTAGACAAGAACAAAGACAGAGAGAGAGATCTGAAGAGTAAAGAGAAAGAATGAAAAATAAATTGGGTTGGGTGGGAAAATAAAGGGATAGTTTAATAGCACTACACTTGCATAAACCGTAGGGACATTTGTTAATTTAATGAGAGAGTCAAGGCGTAGAGAAGAAGACGATGAAGAAGAAGAAGAAGAAGATTGAACCAGTTTGAAAACGCGTTTCTTCTTTGTTTTGATTATCTATCGCCGCCGAGTTTTGCGCTGCGATTTGTCTTTTAACTCTTTTAATTAATTTGTTGTTTTTGGCAACAAGTCCACCCTTTTCAATCTTTGCAACGCAGCATCTCTCTCAGGCGTCGAATTATAACTCTTTCCAAAGGAATGGTTTTATAATTATTAGTATATTAAACTTTGGGATTTAAAAAGTTGGATACCATAAAATTGTTTTCCTTTCTCGAGTCCTAATAGCCTTTTTAAACGGATCCATCATTTTTTTTTATTGAAAGATAATACCCGCAAGTAAAATACTATGCAAACAAAACCCACATATAAAAGAGCAGACATTAAAATAAAAACATCCACATGTTCAAAGCTTTTAACAAATCACATGATCTACACATTCTTGTCTTCGTCCTTATGTTTAACCCTAATTAACAAAGCCGACCACAGTTTTTATTGTAGATAAAACCAACCTGCAACCAAATTGTGGTGGAGACGAGTTTCATGTTCTAAACATCATATGATGATCCTTACTTTCCATTGTCTTTTGGTTCTAATGGAACACTCAAACACCCTTCCTTTTTCTGTAGATTAGCCAATGAGATGTCGCCAATTTTAACTAATACTCCATCCTCCTGCAATATTGTTGAAATATGAAAACAAGAAACAATTTTGAAACGCGTTTCAGACGTCCGTGGTCCAATATGGCATATTGGTTTTCTAAGTGATAAAACAACCAGTGAGAAGTGACAATGGATGAGAGTATTTGAGCAACCAGTTTAAGGAATTCTTGGCAAAACAAGGGATCATTCATCAAACCTCATGTGCATATACTCCACAGCAAAATGGTGTTACTGAACGTAAAAATTAGCATCTTATGGAGGTTATTAGGATAATGATGTTTGACAAAAATGTTCCAAAGCAATATTGGGGAGATGCAGTGTTGACGGCGTGCTATTTGATTAATCGATTGCCTACCAAGTGTCTTGGTGACTTGTCTCCATATGAAGTACTAAACAAATTCAAACCAAGCATCGATCATCTTAGAGTGTTTGGATGTGTTTGCTATGTTTTTGTACCTGAAATCCAAAGGAATAAACTCGAGCCAAGGAGTACCAAGTACATGTTTATTGGGTATTTTACTACTCAAAAAGGGTACAAATGTTACTGTTCAGAAGTTGAGAGACTCTTTGTCTCACGAGATGTCAAGTTTAGTGAAGAGAAAGGGTATTTTGATGAGAAAAACTGGAACAGTATGAAGGATTTGGGAATATCCCATGATCGTGGTGCTGTTTTGCGTTCTCTTATTGATAATCTCAATGATCAAAGGGCACAAAACAATTATGTACCTACTGAACAAGTCTCAACAGAGGAGATTAATTCTGGTGATGATAGTTCTCAAGGTGTGGTATCTGAAAATTTAGATGAAGGCAATTCTACTCAAGAGGATCATGATGCCCAGGAACCAGAAGGCAGTTCTGAATCACAAGAAACCAAGGAAGATAGTGAAACTCTTGAAAGTTCTAGTGATGAAAGTGTTCAAGAAACTGAAAAAACGTGTGATGTTGTTCCTCCTCTTCGAAGGAGTGAAAGGCTACAATTTAAGCCAAGACGAGTTTACTCCAATAATCAAGTAGTGGCTCATCCAATTCAAGCTCATTGCACGATTGCTCATTTTCCACCAGAATACCAAACATTCCTTAGTAAAATTGACCAAGAAGATACCTACGACCTATGAAGAAGCATGCAAAAGTAAGGTTTGGGTTCAGGCTATGGATGAGGAGATTGGTTCCATGAAGAAAAATAAAACTTGGGATATGATGGATTTACCTGAAGACAAGAAGCTTGTTGGCTGCAAATGGGTATACACAATCAAATACACTAGTACATGAGAAGTTGAGAGGTATAAAGCTTGTCTTGTTGCCAAAGGATTCACTCAGACCTATGGAGATGACTACACAGATACTTTTGCTCTAGTAGCTAAACTTAAATCCGTGTGTGTTCTCTTTTCTGTGGCAACAATCTTTCATGGGATCTTTTGCAAATGGATGTGAAGAATGCATTTCTTCAAGGAGATCTTAAAGAAGAAGTGTATATGATGCCTCCTCCTAGTTATCATGATACTGCCAACAGTAGTCAAGTGTGCAAATTGAAGAAAGCTATTTATAGTCTTAAACAATCTCCTAGGGCTTGGTATCAACGACTAAGTGATGTTTTTCTCCAACATGACTTTAGAAGATCAGAAGCAGATCACTCCCTGTTCACAACTCAAGGGGAATGTGGGATTATCGTTGTGTTCATTTACGTGGATGATATTGTCATTACAGGAGATGACAAGTCTGGGATTGAGAAGACCAAAAATCTCCTCAAAACAAAATTTGATATCAAGGATTTGGGAGAGCTGAAATATTTTCTTGGGATTGAAGTATGTCGGTTTGATGATGGTTTATTTTTATCTCAAAGAAATTGTACTCTTGATCTGCTTGCTGAAACAGGTAAGCTTGCTTCAAAGCCAGCAAAGACCATGATTGAAGAAAACTACCAAGACTTTGGTGAGGGGGAACTTTTTGCTGATGCTGGACAATATCGAAGGATTGTAGGGAAACTCATATACCTTACAATCTATAGACCTGATATTGCTTTTGCTATGGGCAAAACAAGTCAATATATGCAAGCTCCCACTACTCGTCATTAGGGAATGGTTGAAAGAATTCTCAGGTACTTAAAGAGTTCTCCTGGGAAAAGAGTTTGGATGAGTTGCAATGGCAACAATGAGATTGTGGGCTATTATGATGCAGATTGGACAGGTGACAAGAAAGATAGAAAATCCACCACTGGTTATTGTACTTTTGTTGGAGGAAACCTTGTTACCTGGAAAAGCAAGAAACAGAAGGTAATCTCTCTTTCAAGTGCTGAAGCAGAGTATAAAACAATGAAAGAGATCACAAAAGAATTAATTTGGTTAAGAAGTCTTCTTATTGATCTTGGAGTGAAAGGGTCTGGACCAATTACTCTACATTGTGATAATCAAGCAACCATACACATTGCATCTAATTCTGTTTTCCATGAAAGAACAAAGCATGTGGAAGTTGATTGTCACTTTGTTTGAGAAATGGTACAAGCTGGGATCATTTCTCCATCTTATGCAAAGAGCTCGGATCAACTTGCAGATATCTTCACCAAAGCCACAAACTCGAGGATTTGTAATTTCATTCATGACAAGTTTGGTTTTTTGGATCTCCATCATCCAAGGTTGAGGGGGAATGTTGAAATATGAAAACAGGAAACAGTTTTGGAATGCGTTTCAGACGTCTGTGGTCCAATATGACATACTGGTTTTCTGGGTGATAAAACAACAACGCATTTTGGAACGCATTTCTGACCAAACTGGTCCGAAATGGTTATCCGTTTGATCATTTAATGTTGTATCCTTTGGACTTTATTTTCTCTCTCCTTCATGCAGCTCCTTCTCTTTATCCACATTTATTTCTTGTATTCTCTTTATATATGCCCTTGTATGTGAAGAACAATGATATACGAAATATAAAAAATTATTCAATTCACCATCTTCTCTATTCTCTCTTTCAGATCTTATTTCTCATACTCTAAATTTCTACAAATATAATAGTATATTATTCTTGTCTTCGTCTTCTGGACACTGTGTTATTTATTCATCAATATGGAAAGAAGGAAAACCTGGTTTGCCAAAAAAATAAAAGAAGCTCTATTCTTATGAGGAGATGGTGGTCTGTATCAGTATTCAAGAAGATAGATTTTGGGGCAAAGACAGCCACTATGATGTGTATGAGACTTGGTTTGACGTAGTCCAGTACGTGCTGATAGTGGATTATCACCAGAACAGAGTTTTTTGGTGTCAAAAGTCTGTTCACCACACTGCCACACCCAGAAGAAGATCAAGTCAACATCCAACATTGGATCAATTTCATCTAGTATATGCCAACTCTGGTCTAAGAATCTGCAAGAACAGAGGATCCTTAGTACAAAGATTCTTAAACTTTTTTAGACTTGTTCCTTGATTGATCATTTCCATCTATTACTATGAGGAAATTCAACAGATAACTGTTTCCATAAATTGTTATGAGAAACAATAATTTATATTCTTGACTATTAATATAATGCTAACTGAAGAATCTCTTTGTTCTTCTTTTTGCCACCACTAAATCCTTCATTGACTTTCCTGTTGAGAAAATCAGTTTTCATATAGAACTGCATTAGTACAATTCAATCATCAGATATAAGGTACGCCATTAGACATTTTGGCAAGAGTGCCTAATAGATTGTGCACCAAGTGAAACATAAACGGATGCACAACCACAAGTAAGAAACAGTCTACACGTTTAATTGACTAATGCGATAAGACACCTCAATTGGCTCAATATTTAGCTGACCAAGTTTTCTGTTCCGAGCATCAAATGCCATATTCTACAAATCTGATGCGGAAATCAATATTGCTAATACCGGGTATCTCAACTGAAGTTTGGAAACTCAAGAAGAGAACCCCAAGAGATTTTTCCTCTGGTTCCATATCATGCAGATTCTAGCCTTTAAACACAATAATTCCTTAGCCACTTCATGAAAAGGCCTCACAAGAACAAACTACAAAGAATAAGGCCTCACTGTACATCAAACGGGACGAAAACATAACTATGAAGCGGCAAAGCTTATCATGAGGTAGAAGTAGATACTCTTGAAATCATATGTTTTCATAACAGGAAAACTGAGAAATATACCTTGGAAAAATGTGCTCTTTCCTGAAGACATTCTTTCCCATCACTGAAAATATGTGTTCATAAGCAAAATCACGAAACAACAATTTAATGAGCCTTAACCTTTCACAATAGAAGCCAGGAAAAGTCAGCAGCAATGCACATAATTAGAATCTGTTAAGCTCGTCAGAAATTTTTACCTAATGCTCTTAGCACAGAAATCACAGCTTACAGAGTTGACAACATCTATATGTACTACTGTTTCACTAACTCTAATTCATTAACATGAAATTACTGAAATAATGCTTTCATCCGAACTCTCACTTGTAACCGAACTTTAGTCTGAAATTTCAGTACTGTTGATAAAAAAACTGAAATTGCAAACGAAAGTTGGGTAATGGGTGTTCTCATATCTCCTTTCTTCCCTGATTCAATAATCACAGCTGTCAAAAATCCCTAACCTCAAGCAAATGCCTCAGTTCCCCGTCATCACGATACTCCACCCACGAAACCAAAGATGGAAACAAAATCGACTGAAGAATCGAAGAGGAAAAAGGAAAGTTTTTTTTTACGGCGGGGGATTACACAGAGCAACGACTGGAGTAGCTCGGAGATTGCAGAAGATAACACGCCGAGAGCAAAACTACAAAGCCGACCCCGAGAAAGATTAGAGAGAAGACAGATGTGCGATTGAAAGCAAATCGACGCAGCGCATGGCGATGTAAGAATGAGGCGAGTATTAGATGGATCAGAGTTGAGGAATTTGAGGCGGGTTATTGAATGAAAGAATTTGAGAGAAAATAATAGAATGTTAAATTCTAGTGTTATTCAATTAGACACTTTTATAATTCTTTAAAATTCTTGTGTTATTGGATTAAGTATTTATGAACTTCTTTCAAAATATTTTAAATTTTAGTGTTATTCAACTTGTTAATTTTTTAATTCTATTAAATTCTATTGTTATTCAATGATTTTTAGTTTTGCATGCCAATGTTAATTGATAGAAATTTAATAGAAAAATTATTGAATTTTGTGAAGGATGAATTATAACCTTTTAACCTGTGTAAATGGTGAGAATTTCTGCCTCTTTTTTTTTCTCTCACCAATAAGAAAAAAGTTTTCGTTTATGGATTTATGGGTTTTCATTTATGAGTCTATCTATCAAAACCACTCAAAAACAGTTCAGATATGTGTTTTTTCTTCACCAAAAAAAAACGCAATCTCTTCTCTCAGCTATTGATTTCTCAGATTCTAAATCTTGTTTCATTGTTCCTGGGTTTATAGAATCCCAAATTTCTAGGGTTGGACGATGGAAGAAGTTTCGACGGTGAAAGAAATTGAGAATCAGAAGACGATGATTGAGCCGAAGAAAAGTTGAATAAGAGGAAGAGGGAATCTGCAGCGATTGAGAATCTAATAAGTTCTGAGGAGAAAGAGCTGATCTCGCCAAATCAAGAGACGAAGATAGATTTTGTTGATTATCAAAAGTGAGAACAGATCTGTAATCTAGGTATAGTGAATGGTCGTTTGTGAATTCTATGGTTGTTTTTTGATAGAGGAGATGAGTTTGCAGTTGTCGAAGCTTGTGGATGAGATTTTTGTGAGATTGAAGAAGAAGATTGAAAGTGTTATTTTTATCTCTTTTAAATTCTATTGATAAATTTATATTCTATTCTATTAAAATATTAAAAAATATTATTATACAATAAAAATTAAATAATTAAAAATATTTTCAAATCCTTGAAAATTTATAACTTATATCTTCTAATTCAGTACATTCAGATTCTATTAAAATCTTTCAATCTAGTACCCTCTCCTGACTCTCCCGCCTAGTGACACGTGTCTAAGGTCCGTTAAAGCAAGTACGATATTTTCCGGTAAAAAAAAAGAAAGAAATTATCTGAAAGAAGGGAAAAAAAGAAAGAAACTTTAAAAAAGGAAACGACGCCGCTTTGTTCGTCGTTTCGCAAATGCAGTGTTACTCGGGTACAGATGTTTTGTGGAAACGTGAGCCAACCCCACGTTCCAAGGAAAAAACAACAACCGCATCGACGTCTCTTTTAACACACACACACTTTCTCTCTTGCTTAAAAGCGTTTATTAACTACTCTTTTTCATTCACTTTTTTGTTTCTAAATAAATTCTCAGAAGCAAGGTTTATTCTAGTGTTGTTGCTCTGCTTAACTCACCAGTAAGTTCTTCTTTCTTCCTCCATTTCTACTTTGGGATCTTGCGTTTCCTCCTCCACTGTATACTCTTTCTAATTCGATGGTAAAAGAAAATGAGATAATATTCAATACGGAATCGCGGGTTTGTTCATCTTTGTTGAAGCTTAAACAGTAAATCTCAATAAAGTTTTGTTTTTTTTTTTTGCTTTTTCTTCTCTCTTTTTTTCACTGATGAAAAAAGGTTGCTTTTTTCTTTTTTCTTGTTTGGATGCTTAGAAGCACAAGGTATCAGAAATTTGGGGGTTTTTAATTTGTTTTAAAGGATATTTCTAAGCTGACAAGTGAGAACTCTTTCTTATCTTGAGTTTCTGTCTTTTGTATTTCCAGAATTCCCCCTGCTTAACGAAGATGAGCAGAGTTTCGGTAAGAATCTTAGGGATTCTTCTATGGATGTGTGTGTGGGTTTGTTGTAATGGGGATGGAGAGTATGTGCTGTACAAGGACCCGAAACAGAATGTGTCAGATCGAGTTGCGGATTTGTTTGGTAGAATGACTTTGGAAGAGAAGATTGGTCAGATGGTGCAGATTGATAGAAGTGTTGCCACTGTTAACATTATGAGAGATTACTTCATCGGTATGCAAAAGACAAATCTTTCTTGGAATTTCCAGAAATTTAATAATTTAGTTGTTTCTTCTTTTCAATACTTTACCTTGCTTGCATATAGAACCGCAGGCGCTGTCTTGATGTATATGCCTCATTCTAGTCTTCTTACTTTATGGTCATAACATGGAACGATTCATGCGTAAACTACTTTTTGGTTCTCTAATTTCACTCATTTTGGGCATCTTGGATGGTTTCCTTAGTCGGTGCAACTGTTATTGTTCAGAGTGTGTAGATGAATTGAGGGTTTCATTCAGTTTCTGCATTCATTTGAGTGTTTGTAGTTGTGAAACTTGAAAATAGAAGATGTCTTTTTGTTCTATACAGGCAGTGTATTGAGTGGTGGTGGGAGTGCTCCACTTCCTGAGGCAACCGCTCAGAATTGGGTTGATATGATAAATGAGTATCAGAAGGGAGCTTTAGTGAGTCGTTTGGGGATTCCTATGATATATGGCATTGATGCCGTTCACGGGCATAACAATGTCTATAACGCTACTATCTTCCCTCACAATGTTGGTCTTGGAGCCACCAGGCAAGTACTAGCTAAAACGTTATTTGGTTTTGTGTTTCCCGTCTCTCTTTTTATGAATGCTGTCTATATTTCTTCTGCTGATAGATGTGAGTTTCACAGGGATCCTGATCTGGTTAAGAGGATTGGAGCAGCAACTGCAGTCGAAGTCAGAGCCACTGGAATTCCATACACATTTGCTCCTTGCATTGCAGTAAATTTTCTGTATTCTGGATCCTATAAGTTCTCACCTTCTGCCAAAGTTTTATAAATCTGTAACTTTTCCTATCTTTGGTACTTTGGACATTTGTTCAAGTTGTTTCTCACTTGGTTTTTGTAGGTTTGTAGAGATCCCAGATGGGGTAGGTGTTATGAGAGCTACAGCGAGGATCACAAAGTCGTGGAAGACATGACGGATGTCATACTTGGTTTACAAGGAGAGCCTCCTTCCGACTATAAGCACGGCGTTCCATTCGTTGGTGGCAGGTAAGGCGTTTGCTAATTTGGCTGTGTTATACGAGCCTTACAAAAGTATGTTCGGTCTTTCATGCATGTTATTTTATTAGGGATAAAGTTGCAGCATGTGCCAAGCATTACGTGGGAGATGGTGGGACAACCCGAGGAATAAATGAGAACAACACGGTGACTGATTTACACGGTCTTCTTAGCATTCACATGCCTGCTTATGCTGATGCAATATACAAAGGTGTTTCCACAGTGATGGTTTCATATTCAAGCTGGAATGGTGAGAAGATGCATGCAAATACTGAGCTTATCACAGGATATCTTAAGGGTACCCTTAAGTTTAAGGTCTGCTTACTTTTTTTCCTCTCAGATGTCAGCCACAACTTCAATGCACATCTCTGTGTTCTGGCAGTAGTCTTTCTGAATGAATATCACTATTTCTCCATGTATTTTGTAGAGTCTTGAATAGAACTTTTATATAGCATGTGTGACTTCTTAGATTAAGGAGTTGATTTTGAGTGCTAATTCCAACTTATCATCGCTATGATATGTGCAGGGTTTTGTTATTTCGGATTGGCAAGGTGTTGATAAGATTTCCACACCACAGCATACGAACTACACAGCTTCCGTCCGAGCTGCAATTCAAGCTGGAATTGATATGGTTTGTGTCTCAAACTTCACAGACATTCCTGGACTAAAATAGGAAAATGTTACTCATGTCTGTGTTAGCTAATGAGATAATATGCAGGTCATGGTCCCCTTCAACTTTACCGAGTTTGTCAATGATCTTATGTCCTTAGTGAAAAACAAAGTAATTCCTGTCACCCGGATTGATGATGCTGTCAGAAGAATCCTACTTGTCAAGTTCACCATGGGTCTTTTTGAGAACCCTTTGGCTGATTACAGCTTTTCCAATGAACTAGGAAGCCAGGTCAGTAGCTTAATAGTCCTGAGCTGTATTCTGTTTTCAAGTATTACAAAATCTTGATGGAAGGTTCTCAACTCCTATTAGGCACACAGAGACTTGGCAAGGGAGGCTGTTAGGAAATCCCTTGTGCTGCTGAAAAACGGGAACAAAACCAATCCCATGCTCCCACTTCCCAGGAAGACTTCAAAGATCCTAGTCGCTGGCACTCACGCTGATAATTTAGGTTATCAGTGTGGTGGTTGGACCATAAATTGGCAAGGATTTACCGGTAACAAGAACACGAGGGGTACGCTGTGCAACTCTTATTGCAGAATATAGAAATGCTATCATCGTGTCTGTGACTGTTTATACTGTGACACAAATATCTTGAGCAATGATGCAAGACATTGATGATGATCATTTCAGCAATAAATATACCTTTTTCTGATTCAGGGACTACGCTTCTTGGCGCTGTAAAAGCAGTGGTTGATCAAAGCACTGAAGTTGTCTTCCGCGAAAACCCAGATGCTGAATTCATCAAATCGAACAACTTTGCTTATGCAATCATTGCTGTTGGTGAACCTCCATACGCAGAGACAGCTGGAGATAGCGACAATCTAACTATGCTGGACCCCGGTCCAGCGATTATTAGCTCCACTTGTCAGGCTGTCAAGTGTGTGGTTGTGGTCGTTTCAGGCAGACCACTTGTGATGGAACCTTACGTTGCCTCGATTGAGGCATTGGTTGCAGCATGGCTACCAGGAACAGAAGGCCAAGGTATCACTGATGCTCTCTTTGGGGATCATGGCTTCAGTGGAAAACTTCCTGTTACATGGTTCAGAAACACAGAGCAGTTGCCTATGAGCTATGGAGATTCACATTATGACCCGCTCTTTGCTTACGGGTCTGGTCTTGAAACTGAGTCTGTTGCGAGCATTGTTGCAAGGTAAAATGCTTCACACAGCTTCCCGTTCCATCTTTCTGACACAAGCTTAAGATTCTTAACCCCTTATTTTGGTTGCAAACAGGTCAACCTCAGCTTCTGCTGCTGGCACAAAGCCATGCTTATTCACAGTCCTTGTTTCTACAATTTTTCTGTTTCTCTTCCCCAGGTATCATCACCAGTTTCAACTTCCGTTTTGATTCTCTACAGATATTGATGAGACTCTGACATTTCTGGTAACTTTTTTTTGTAGCTTAAGCCGAGTTTTGAGAAGATGAAAAGCTACAAAAGCTTGAAGTAGATAAATTCTTTCGGTTATCTGATCTGATCCCGGGAGTGTTTTTTTTTCCGCAACGTAGTTTAGCAAAAGAGATTCTGAATCTGTGTCATGTTATGTTTAGAGTTATTGCAACCTGGAACATTCTTGGATATTTAACGTTCTTATATTTAGGTTCTTGAAATTCTACAGATTATTCTCTTCTTTAAATCTATCATTCTTGAAAGTAAATCGAATTTACGTTGTGGATAATGGCTAATCTTGGAAAAAAAGAAACAAATGATACATCTTTTCATCTGAAAATACTGACGTCATTTGAGGGACACAACTCGCAAGGCATAAACTTGTGAAGAAAGCAACAGAACATTATGCTTTCTTTGTGAGAGAAGATACATATGATGACCTGAGACTAAAGAAGAGATTTTGATGAAGAGAAGACAAAGCCGCAAAACTAGGAATATCCATTGCATAACAGAAGAGAAAATGGCTAAGTACTGCAGAAATTCAAGACTTATATATATATATATATATGCAGAGAAATAAACCTTAATAATATTATCAAAGCTCAAATTAACCAATTCAGAAGAGATCATCAGAAAGAAAAAAGAAAAAAAAAAGGTAATTAATAATGGCAGCGAGACAGCAACAGAAAGGAACAGGCTCGGGGATTCAGTATGAGGATATTGTCCCCAAATCCGAATGGAAGGATCAACCTGAAGCCACAATTCTCACAATTGATCTTCCAGGTTGGTATACAAAAATAATGTTTTTGGGATATATATATGTTGGACTAATTATGGTGGTTTAATTCTGATGTGAATTGGTTCTAAAAGGTTTTGCTAAGGAACAAATAAAGGTGACGTATGTGCACACCTCGAAGATGATTAGAGTCACCGGAGAACGTCCCTTGGCTGATCGGAGATGGAGCCGTTTCAACGAGGTGTTCACTGTCCCACGTAATTGTCTAGTAGATAAGATCCATGGGAGTTTCAAAAACAATGTCCTCATCATCACCATGCCTAAGGAGACGATCACGAAGATGGCTAATCTTCCAGAAGCTTCTAAAACTGAGGCTGCTGCTCTGGAGAAGGTGGCGAAGCTAGAGGAGAAGAGGTTGTTGGAAGAATCTAAAAGGAAAGAGAAGGAAGAGGAAGAAGTTAAGCAGAAGAAGACGAAGCAACTTCTGGAAGAGAAGGAGGGGCTAATTAGGAAGCTGAAAGAAGAAGCTAAAGCAAAGGAGGAGGCTGAAATGAGGAAGCTTCAAGAAGAAGCTAAGGCAAAGGAAAAGGCTGAGGCACGGAAGCTTCAAGAAGAAGTTGAAGCAAAAGAGAAACTCGAGGAGAGGAAGCTTGAGGAGATGAAGCTTGTGGAAGAAGCTAAACTAAAGAAGAACCAGGGGAGAAAGTCTGTTGATGAATCTGGAAGAAAAGAGAAGATACTAAAGGCAGAAGAGAGGAAGCTTCCAGAAGTGGTCTATAAAAAATCCGGCTCCGGGTCTGGGAGTGTAGGCGAGGTGATGAAAACAGCAGAAGAGAAATTAGGGTACTTAGTGGAGAAGGAAAAGAAAATGGGAAAAGGGATAATGGAGAAAATAAGGAGCAAAGAGATAACAAGTGAAGAGAAGAAGTTGATAGTGAATGTAGGAGTGGCTGCTCTTGTTATCTTTGCTCTTGGAGCTTATGTGTCTTATACCTTTTGCTCTTCTTCTTCATCTTCTTCGTCTCCTTCTTCTTCATCATCATCTTCTACCAAACCAGAATGATATCTCTTAAAAGAAGTTATGCGAATACAAGAATGTATATTATACTTTGTAACTGTGATATATTCTGAAATCTAATAAAGTTTGGTGATGCTATATTTAAGACATATTTGCACAAATTTATGCTAGAATAATGTTTTTGAACTGCGGGAAGTTATATCCTAGAACTGTGGACAGCACTAACAGCACTTATGCACTGTAAGTAATGCCATCTTCTTCTACTACTAGTTTTTTTTTGTCAACAAAAAAAAAAAAAACCTAGTTCTTTTTTTTTGGTCTTGATCTTAAAACAAAACTTTACATTTATATATTTAGTTTAACCTAAATTTTACATATAAATATATAGTTTTTTTAACTATATTTTATTATAAATAAAATGTTTTTCGGCAATATAATATTTTAACAAAATTGGAGTGTTGAATTACAAAACTACGAAACAAACATAACGTGATATCATATCCGTTGCATTGTCTTCGGATAATTAAAGGTACACCATAAGTTCAAAATATTTTTAGGTAATGTAATTTAACACCTAGTTTTTGATTAATATATGTATATATAGTTTTGTATATTTTATCATAAATAATTTTTTTTGGCAATTTATTTTTTAAGAAATTTGAGTGTTAAAACTACGAAAACAAACCTAACATGGGGTATCATGTTTGTTGGCATCATCGTTGGATAATTAGAAGTACAATAAGTTTAAAATGTTTCTATGTAATGTAATTTAACACCTAGTTTATGACTAATTTGACAATAAAATGTTTTCACTTTTGATTTTCATGTTTATAAGTTAGTTTTAATTATTTTAAAAAAACTCTATTTTGTATTTATAAATTAGAAGAAAAAAAACTTATAAGCCTGAATAAAAATAGCCAGGTCCAAAACAGTAAACAGATCACAAAAGCCATAAACCCTAAACCCTTTAGATTCGAAGATAGAGAGACCTGAAAGTTTAGTAGTCCCATCGATCTTGTCTGACCAATAATCTCTGTCGTATTGGGCAGTGAGCTAAGCAGAAAGTAACCTCCTTTTGCGGGAGAACGTGAAGTGAACGGTGAAGACGGCGAGGTTGAGAACCATGCCTCTTCGTCCATTTCGCTATCTAGAATGCGTTTCACGAAACGAATAAGCCTCTTCTTGGGGCAGACGACCAAGATTCATAGTCTCTTTCTATTGGGAAATCCAACTTTATGCAGGTCTTATATCGTTGGGCCTGTCTCTACTAGTTCGCCGGCGTTTCTGATTCCCAGCTGTATTGGTGATGGTGTCACGGGATTGTCCTACCCGATATGTCGTCGTTTCATCGGGCACACTGCAGAACAGTTCTCGGATGATGAGTACGAGTGTGAATTCGAGGAACATAAGGTTCGTGTTTTGTTCAAGTTGGTAAATTGTTTAGATAATGGAATCAATCAATCAGTCCTGTGTTTTTGGAAAAGTTGGAGCTGTTGAGAGATTTGGTTCAGACAATTAGATTACTCGGGTTGAATTTGTGTTGATCGCCAGGGTATAAAGTTTCACAAAATGGGAACTTTTAGGTATTTGTGAGGATGAAACACTAAAATAGATAACTTGGTCGATAGATTGTTTGGTGGAATGACTATGTAAATGTGAGTTTTTGAACAATTTCTGTTTGATCCTTTTTTACTTGGGAAATTATTTGATACATGGCGTGAACTGGTTTATAGGCTTCATCTTCTGTGGCCAATGTTGATGAGTGGAAGTGGAAGTTAGGCATTCTGTTGGCCAATGATAGCGAACAAGAAATTGTATCCAGAGACAAAAGGGATCGAAGGGATTATGAGCAGATCTCAAATCTTGCCAAGAGAATGGGACTGTACAGGTATAGAAAGTAGACCTTTATTTGGTCAATAACCTATTTCGTATTTTGCACTATGTGCTAACCTGATTCTTGTTTCATTGGATTTTTGGTTCCAACTTAACAGTGAGATTTACGGAAAAGTGGTTGTCGCAAGCAAGGTTCCTCTTCCCAATTACCGGCCAGATTTGGATGATAAGCGACCACAACGGGAGGTATCAGTGCCTCCCTTGGTTTACCAAAACCATAAGGCACAATTTATATTTCTAGTTTATGCTGAATTTGTAATGCATCTTATCGTGCAGGTGGTACTTCCTTTGAGTTTGCAAAGAAGGGTAGAGGGACTCCTACAGGAACACCTTGATAGACAGCAGCTTAGCTCAGGAAAGGCTAATGAAGGTGTAGCTGATTCTCAACCTCCTAAACAGACTAAAGAACTTCCCGATGAAAGTTCTGATGTGTTTCTCGATGGTTCTGTTATGGAGAAGGTACTTCAGAGGAGAAGTATGCGGATGCGCAATATGCAGAGAGCCTGGCAGGTAGTACTGAATCATCTTTACCTCGGCCCTCTTATCTTTTTGTCAAAGACTTTTTACTAAAACAGTAGTTGTTTGCTTGAATGATAGGAATCTCCTGAGGGACGGACGATGCTGGAATTTCGAAAATCTTTGCCTTCATTCAAGGACAAAGAAAGGCTTCTCCAAGCTATTGCTCGGAATCAGGTGAAATTTTAGAGATGATAATCTTTGCATTGCTACTGCGATTGAAAATTCATTGTATTGTATGTCTTCAACTGTCAAAATTCTCAGGTAATAGTTGTATCTGGGGAGACTGGATGTGGTAAGACAACTCAGCTTCCGCAATACATTTTGGAATCAGAGATAGAGTCTGGTCGAGGAGCATTCTGCAACATCATTTGTACACAACCTAGGAGAATATCTGCCATGGCAGTTTCAGAAAGAGTGTCAGCTGAGAGAGGAGAACCTCTTGGTGAAACGGTTAGCCAAGATGCTTAAGCTTCATTTGAGCACCAATTTGAAAGCTGTCTGATTACTCCAATTAACACTAAAAAATTGTTTAAATTTGCTTGTTTAGTCATGATTTCATACCTGACAGAATTTTGATAGGTTGGGTTTAAAGTTCGGCTAGAAGGAATGAGGGGAAAGAACACCCATCTTCTATTTTGTACAAGTGGTATCCTACTTAGACGGCTGCTTAGTGATCGCAATTTGAATGGCGTAACACATGTTTTTGTTGATGAGATTCATGAAAGGGGCATGAATGAAGGTACACATTCTATGTATCTAATGCACGTTTAGGTTTCTGCAAATCAAGTCTCATAATTGTTTATCCCCCTCGCTTCTTGGTTGCAGATTTCTTAATTATAGTGTTAAAGGAGCTTCTTCCACGGCGTCCAGATCTGAGATTGATTCTCATGAGTGCCACTTTGAATGCTGAACTCTTTTCGAATTATTATGGAGGGGCACCTACCATTCACATTCCTGTAAGACAGTGTTTTCCCTCAATTAGTCTTGACACTGGATATTCAGTACGCTTTCCATGTTTCGATTAATTTCTCTGTGAAGCCTTGAGAGTATAAATAAATTTTCAGGGCTTTACACATCCAGTGAAGGCACATTTTTTGGAGGATGTACTGGAAATAACGGGATATAAGTTGACCTCTTTTAACCAAGTTGATGATTATGGCCAAGAAAAGACGTGGAAAACGCAAAAACAGTTAATGCCTCGCAAAAGAAAAAACCAGATCACTACTCTTGTTGAGGTACTTTAGCTAATTTTTCTACATAAAGTGGAAATTCCTTAGAATTAACGTTTCAAGCTTCAGTTGACAGGTCAGGGGTGATCTGCCAATTTGCAAGCTTTACTTATCTATGTTTCTGTTTATGAAGTATGTTCGCTGAGCAGACCAAATCTTCCAATAACATTGTTCAACAATTGTTCTTTGAAATTGTAGGAAGCTCTCAGCAAGTCAAATTTTGAAAGCTATAACTCTAGGACACGTGATTCACTCTCGTCTTGGATGCCTGACTGCATAGGATTTAATCTCATTGAGGCTGTTCTCTGTCACATATGTCGAAAAGAACGTCCAGGTGCTGTATTAGTATTTTTGACAGGATGGGATGATATCAGATCCCTGAGTGACCAAATTAAAGCCCATCCTCTCTTGGGGGATCCCAATAGGGTCTTGCTATTGATGTGCCACGGTTCAATGGCAACTGCTGAACAGGTTGATTTATCTCTTCATGTGTTACTTTGTTTCCTTTCTATTTGAGTCATGACTTTATAGAAGTACTAATTGTAACTTATTTACATGTGTCCCTCTGTTTCTTGATTCCCCTCTTTACATATTTCTTTCATGTTTCCGCAGAGACTTATTTTTGAGAGACCACCTCCTAATATTCGCAAAATTGTTCTTGCTACAAACATGGCAGAAGCTAGTATTACAATAAACGATGTAGTTTTTGTGGTTGACTGTGGAAAGGCAAAAGAGACCACCTATGATGCTTTGAACAATACACCTTGTTTGCTACCCTCCTGGATATCTCAAGCTTCTGCTCGACAGGTGAATTCATTATGCTAAAGCCTATGGTACATATATATTTTTTCTTGTATTTTTCACCGTTCTTATACTTGCTTTCACAACATTGACTCCCTTAAATGATTTGATTGCATGATTACCTTTGTTGCAATTTCAGAAACATCTATTTTGCTTTCTGGTGCATCTTTAGATAGCTATAAAGCTTTCTCATTTGATATGCCCAAACATTTCCCCTTTATTTGGCCTTCAGAGAAAGGGAAGAGCTGGGCGTCTGCTTCCGGGAGAATGCTATCATCTGTACCCCAAATGCGTCTATGACGCTTTTGCGGAGTATCAACTTCCTGAACTTCTGAGAACTCCTTTAAACTCTCTCTGCCTACAAATTAAAAGTCTTCAGGTTGAAAGCATTGCAGAATTCTTGTCAGCTGCACTTCAGGCCCCAGAGTCGTTGGCTGTAAGTGACAAATAGATGCCTTATGGGGATTTCGCCAATTGTCATGTTACTAATAACAACTTTGATTGATAATCAGAATTTTTGTATATGGATAATTTGATGCTAGTTGTCTCGAGACTAGTCCAAAATAACTGTAAATATCATGACAGGTTCAAAATGCTATTGGATTCCTGAAAATGATCGGAGCACTGGATGAAAAGGAAAATCTAACGGATCTTGGTTTGTTCTAAGTCCTGAGGAAAAAATGTTCCAAATTTTTTCTTATACCTACATGTATCATGACTGACTTCTCTGCTTGCTTTCTTTTTGACCTGTTTTAACTAGGAAAACTCTTATCGATTCTCCCCGTTGATCCCAAGCTGGGGAAAATGCTGATAATGGGTGCTATCTTCCGCTGCTTTGATCCGATCCTGACAATTGTATCTGGGCTCAGTGTCAGAGATCCTTTCCTTCTACCTCAAGACAAAAAGGACGTAAGTATAAGGTGCATGATTCATTTTTATCATGATGTATAGTGATTAGTTGATTAATTGGCAAATAATTGTTCTTAAACATAAATCAAAGAACATCTGATGATTCCTTGTTTTATTTTAGTTAGCTTTATCAGCCAAGTTGAGATTCTCATCCAAAGACTACAGTGACCATATGGCACTCGTACGTGCCTTTGAAGGGTGGAAAGATGCTGAAAGAGAAGGATCGGCTTATGAGTTCTGTTGGAGAAATTTCCTGTCAGCTCAGACGCTTCAGGCGATTCATTCTCTGAGGAAGCAGTTCAGCTATATTCTGAAAGAAGCTGGCTTGATACATGATGATTCAGCTCTCAACAACAAGCTAAGTCACAACCAGTCTCTGGTTCGTGCTGTCATTTGCTCTGGCCTATTCCCCGGAATAGCATCTGTTGTGGTAAGTCTATGTACACATGTCTCTGGCGAAGTCTCCTTTCTTCTGTCAGAGGGTTTGGTGAAATTATTATAATGTCCTTTTTTTTGGCGCAGCACAGAGAGACTTCCATGTCATTCAAGACAATGGATGATGGCCAAGTATCACTATACGCGGTGAGGCTCTTCAATCATATTTCTCAAAAACCATTACTTGAGTTTCTCGATATGGCCATCATTTATTTAAATCGTTTTTTACGGTTTACGGTTTACGGTTTCTACGTTTCAGAATTCTGTTAATTCGCGGTTCCCAACAATTCCATACCCTTGGCTAGTATTTGGAGAGAAAGTAAAGGTCAATGCGGTTTTCATACGGGACTCCACTGGTGTCCCTGATTCCAGTTTAATCCTTTTTGGTGGTGCACTGAGCACTGGAGTACAGGTGATTTCTCTCATTTTCGTCTCTTGAACCCTTACACGTGTCAGATTATGGAATGTTCCGGGATTGAATGGGTTGAATCTTGTATTGTTTCCAGGTGGGACATCTTAAAATGCTTGACGGGTATATTGATTTCTTCATGGATCCAAATTTAGCTGATTCCTACGTAAAGCTGAAGGAAGAACTCGATAAGCTTCTTCAAAAAAAGGCGAGTTTTTTTCAACTTTAAAAGGAACAAGATTTGTAGTGCAGCTCTTTAACGCCTTTAGTATCTTTTCGATTTGCAGCTTGAAGATCCAAGCATGGACATCCACAAAGAAGGCAAATACCTCATGCTTGCAGTGCAAGAACTTGTGGCTGGAGACCAATGCGAAGGTAGATTTGTCTTTGGCCGTGACACAAAGAGGCCAAGCCAACCGCGAATAGGAGAGAACAAACACTCCAAAGACGGGACAAACCCGAAGAGTCTCCTTCAGACACTTTTGATGAGAGCTGGACACTCACCTCCAAAGTACAAGACCAAACATCTTAAGACGAATGAATATAGAGCACTTGTGGAGTTTAAAGGGATGCAGTTCGTTGGAAAACCTCAGAGGAACAAAACGCTCGCTGAGAAAGATGCAGCTGTTGAGGCCTTAGCTTGGTTGACTCATACCTCTGATAATAGTACTGGCCAGCACAATGAGGATGCCGATTCTCCACCTGATGTTACTGATAACATGCTCAAACTCCTTGGAGGACGGCGCAGGCGGTCCAAGGGAAAGTAATTGAATCTCTCTGTAGGCGGAATTGGTTTGTGTATTGTGTATCTGTGCTTTGAACGATCTCAGATACCAAAGCAGATAGAATATTTATACTTTAGTAGTCACTATGTAACTATAGTGTCATTTAGGGGGCAAAACAATAGTATAGGGTTAGAAACATAAAATCCCGAAACTTTAGGGGCTTTGATGTATTTTGAACAATAATTGGGGTTATTATCATCTTATATCTCGCCATGTGTCATTTTACTTTCAAGGAGCTTACTTTACGCAATCTCTCTCTCTCTCTGAGCTTCTCTGTAATGGCTACTTCCAGTGGTTTCAGTGTCTCTTCTTCTCCGTTGCTTAGGCTTCGCTCTTCCTCCGTCGCACATGTCACTCAACTTCCGTTTCTCTCTCTTCTTTGCCGGCGTCGGTTACTGGCAGAACGCTTCGGTCTCGCAACCGTCGTGGTTATGCGCCTAAAGCTCTCGGTTTCTCCGCCGTCTGCGGCGGTGGTGGAAGCTAGCATCTCAGGGAAAAGAGAACCTATGACGCCTCCGTATAATGTTTTGATCACTGGCTCAACCAAAGGTTTCATTCACTCTGTACTTGTCAATTTACTCGGGTGTTAATCTTTACAAATTCGGAAAAAAAAAAAAACATATTTTGAGTTTCCGAAACTCATAATAATCTCGTTGTGTCTTTAAAGGTGGTGTTTGGGTTATTGATTGTTCAGGTATAGGATATGCATTAGCTAGAGAGTTTCTGAAAGCAGGGGACAATGTTGTGATTTGCTCTAGATCAGGTAAGAACCTTTTCTAGAGTTTTTGTGTCATTAAGAAACAAGCAATCAAGTAATACAACAAATCCTCACTAGAGTTTTTGCTGTTATGACTGTTCCTGTCTTGCAGCTGAACGAGTTGAGTCTGCTGTTCATAGTCTTAAGGAAGAATTTGGGGAGCATGTGTGGGTACCGCCTTCTTTTACTGTTCTTTTCGATTCGGGTGGTTTTGTTAGGTCTTTGCTTAGAACATTTTCTTTGACCAGGGAACTAAGTGTGATGTTAGGGAAGGGAAGGATGTGAAGGAACTCGTAGCTTATAGTCAGAAGAATCTGAAATACATTGACATTTGGGTAATACATCTTTTTTTATTCTCGATTTACACTATCAACCATGATGAACATCCCACATTCAGAAGTAGTCATACAACATTTTCATTATTTTTTCTTTAGAGTGTTGTACACTTAGATGTGCCATTGTCTTAATACTTGTCTTGAGATGATACAGATAAATAATGCGGGATCTAATGCATATAGCTATAAACCTTTAGCAGAGGCCTCGGATGAGGATCTTATGTAAGTCTTCATGTTAAGCTTTATCCTTCTCTTTTGTTAGTTACTCTCTATTGGTTTCACTCATTTACTTTTTGAAATCTTTATGCAGTGAAGTTGTGAAAACCAACACTCTTGGTCTGATGTTATGTTGCCGAGAGGTAGTGGAAAGACATATAAGGAGATAAATTCAGTGTGTCTTAGACTATTATCAGTTGGACTGACTGGCATGTCTTCATGATTCATAGGCAATGAATATGATGTTGACCCAATCACGAGGTGGTCATATCTTCAATATTGATGGAGCTGGTTCAGATGGGAGACCAACGCCCAGGTTTCCTAAAGTTTCTTGGGAATATGCTTTTGCGATTTGTTCTCAGTAATGTCTAATAGCATTTTCTTGACTAACGTTTGACAGGTTTGCTGCATATGGTGCAACTAAACGGAGTGTTGTTCACCTGACAAAGTCATTACAGGTAAAGCCAAAGTAATATCTGTAGAACTTGTCTTCATTTTTCCCTTCTTCTTATATGACTTTTCTAGTTGTTTCTGTCTTTTATAGGCAGAGTTGCAGATGCAAGATGTTAAAAATGTCGTGGTGCACAATCTATCAGTATGTCTACAAGATATATGTTTTCCTTTTTTAGTGGTTGTTTCTTCATTTCCCATGAAGATCTCGTTGTTTTTATCCTCCTAGATACAGTTTATGAGCCATTATTCATAAGGAACAAAAGTTTATTGTACTAACATATGCACATAGAGAACAATAGAATGGATCTATTATTGTTATTTGAACAGTTAGAAGGAATTCAAGATCCAAACATGATCATAATTCTAATGTGTTACTCTTGTTTATTGTTGCAGCCTGGAATGGTCACAACTGATCTACTCATGTCTGGAGCGACAACAAAACAAGTTCGATGACCTTACACACAGACAATATTTAGATTCCTTTCCAAGAAATTCCTCTAATATTTTCTCCATTGCAGGCCAAGTTCTTCATTAATGTTTTGGCAGAGCCAGCCGAAGTGGTAAGAAACCAAAATCTCTCTCTTTTCTAGCACACAGTTTAAATCATGATCTCTAATCTCAAGTGCCATGATTCATGATTACACATGCTTTTCCAGGTGGCTGAGTACCTTGTCCCAAAAATAAGGGCAATACCAGCTAGCGGATCTATGAAGCCGACTTACATTCGTTTCCTAAGCGGAATCAAAGCCTACACCAAAATATTCTCAGTTAAGACGATAAATTGTCGCATAAAAATAGATTTAAGCATGTGAACTATTTCTGCAAATACTTAACCATTTAGTTATTTCCTTGTCAATTTTGGGGTTTTGTTTCAGCGAGTTGCATTGGGAGCAAGGAAGAACAGGTATGTGACTGAAGACTAGGTACCAAACTAAGAATTAGAATTGTATTGGATTCTCTGTTTGTTCAATGGTAAATAAAGACCTCTACATTTTGGTAATCACAACCTCCAAAACATGCAAACTGTTGAGTAATTTGTTTTAAGTTCATTTGCAAATATGCTACAGATTTCTTAATTTAATGATGTAGTAGATGATTAAAAGCACCATAACAATTAGAAAGCACCATTTTGAAAACCAGACCAGATTTTGGTCAGAACTGCGATCCAAATCCTATCTTGTCTGGTTAACAATTGAAAACCGGATGCTCACTGACCCAAACAGCCAACAGAAATACCAATAGAACCCGGAAAACCGGCTGAAACCGAAGAACCGGCTCAATCCGATTAAATAAATTTCAATGTTTTGAAAACCGGACTCGATATCAAAGCGTTCAAAATCAATAAATACGGTTCAATTTAGTGAAATCAGTTAAACCGAAGAGTAGTTCGCAAATTTGTCTTGCTTCTTCTCTCTGTCGTGTTTGAGAAGTCGGAAGAGAAAGATCGGAGGATGAGTGCCGACGATTTCCAGAAGAAGGTTTCCATCAGAGATTCCCTCGCCGGAGATATCGAAATTGAATGTGGCGTTTCCGCAAGCGGGTCTACTAATTCCACGGTGGACTCCAGCGTCGCCTCTCAAACCCTGGTTCTGCTTCGGAGTCTGCTGGAGATTCAGCAGCGTCGAGCTCAGGCGTACGCTAAGCTCAAAAGGTTCGATTGTTTATTTTAAATCTCTCGGAGTGTTATGCTATTAGTAATTTTTTACGGTACGGTATTTGTTAAACTTCCATCTTCTTTGATCCCCCTTGTCCTGGGTTTCACTAATTTGTTGAATGTTCTTGCAAGATGTTGAAATTGAGTCCAATAGTGTTAGGAATAAGAAAAAGATGTTTTTTTTGCATATTCCTAGATTTACATGTTTGGTTACTTCATATGTAACACTGGTTCCTCCATCAATGTCTCTGTGTACTATTTGTTTATCAGTGGATTCTCAGAGTATATGGAGTCTGGTGCTGAAGCACTTTATCAGAAGCTGTGCAGCGAGATTACAGCGGAGTTCAGTGAATGTTCGAAACAAGTATGGATCTTGTCTGAGTGTTTTTTACTGAGTACCTGCACAGTGTTCTTAAACATTCTATGTTAAAGATTGAGCCTTTGATGACATGCAGGTGCGAGAAATGGAATCTCTGTTTCTGAATCCAGAAGTTGGAAGAGCTGATCTTGCTCAACTGCTCAGCGACATTCAAACTCAAGAAAAGCAGAAATTGCATCTGGTTTCATCTCATTTACTCAAATCTGGATATCTCATGGTTGAACAAAGTTTTAATTTGCTGAACAAAGCTTCCTTTTTCGCAGACTGTTACAATACAGGTACTGAAGAAGGCAAGGAGACTGTCAGAAAGAATGCTGACACATGAGAACTGCAATTTTAAGAAACCAATGCAGCACGAGTGCGTGCATCTTCATGAGATTACAGAAGCTGCAGGAACAGAGGAAGCAGAAGCAGATGCAGAGTATGATAACGCTTTAAAGGAAGCCATTAGAGGAGTGCAAGATGCTGTGACTAGCATCAATGAGTATTTAGAAGACATTCGGTACGAGATTGAAGCCCTTGAAGCTGATTAATTCCAAATCCATCACTTCTTTACCTTTCTACAGAAAACTTGCAGTGTTAAAGCTTGGTTAATTAGCTTAAGATATAAGATATTTAGAAATTGTGAAAGATGTGAAATGGAATTTGTTTTTCTCAAATTTATATGTTTTGGTAACAAGACATTATTTGGGCTTTTGTCCATACTAATCTCAATCTTTTTCCGACCGAGTTGATTAATTTTTCAGTCTGGCTAGTGGTTACAATAGCATATCCCAAAACTGCATCAAACCAAATTTTCTCAATTTCTTTTACACATTTTGTTACAAAATCAAACAGAACTATTTTCAGTTCTGGTTTGCTGCATGCATTTCACACACCTGAACAAAATACGAAAACCGAATTATACACACCTTTGCCCACAAAAAAATAAATGAGTTATTGGCATTTTTGGGTCAAAATCCATAAGATGTGTTTGTATATTTTTGTATGTGTTATTACAAATAGTCTACAGCAAAAACTTGTCATATGGACAACATACTGGTCGCTTTGACCCATTCACCGTACGTCCCAAAGTCCTTGACTCTGCCAAATGAAAAGAACGCAAGTACAAAGGTTCATTAGCTTCTCAAAGACCAACACAACAGAAAATAGATCATGGGTGTTGTTTAACTTACATATGTAGATTGGTGGGATCGATCTCAGGAAACAGGTTGAAATAGAATCGAAGCCCGTCTGGGCTCATGTCTCTACATAGCAAACCTGTTCAAATAAATGGAACGTAAGCATCGTATAAACCTGATAGATACATGTTTCTCTACGAGCAGACTTTGATTGGAGTTGGATTTGGTACCTTTGGTCTCTGCAGTTAGTAGGTGTTCCTTAGCCATGGCTGGAGCGATCTTCAGTGTCAAAGCTGCATCACTAGCAGTGACTCCGGCTCTTAAAGTTTCAGTTTTGGTCACAAGCATTCTGATTCTACTCATAACCTAAATGGCCAGAAAAATATGTCATCAGGTGGATGGATGGAAACAAATGTAAAAAGCACACTGAGAGGGATATGACACATCTGTGGGAAGAAAAATGAGAACTTTTTAAAGAGGAATCAAAGCAGTAATAGTGGGATAGAGAATCTTAAATATATGAGATTTAAGAAAACCTCCTCGTCGCTATGGGACTTGTTTTGGATGACCATCACACCGCTATCAAACTTCCGCAGCATTACTGGACTACCAATCAAAATACATGACAGATCAATATTTCTGCATGATGGCTTCTTATATGGTCAAGTGTAGAAATTCGAACATGCAAAAGAAATCTAGGAGAAAATATTTGAAATATACATACACATCAAATTTCTCCCAGAGGGTACAAGCTTGCCACAAATCGTCTGGAGAGATCAACTCTGTGCAAAGAAAGATTTTTGATCTACAGCCTGAAGTGAACAAACAGAATAAAGTACTCGGAATTAAAATGTTATAGTTATGAAGCTCCAACCTGTCCCACGAGCACGATTGAAGTGGTAATACATATCAGTAAGGCTGATCATTCCCCCAGCTTGTTCTAATGGGATTCTGACAAAATCTGCCAACTGCAGGTATGTAAATAAAGATTTCAACCTCAAATTCATTTAGTTTGAACGATTTCAAGAACATGAATTCCCCAGATTCCAACACATTTTCCAAGGGGCTAATATTACAAGCTAAACAGTTGAAGGTTCTCTACTAGGACAGTTATAGATTTTTTAATAAAAATTGAACAAAAGTAATCATATTCCTAACAAATGCCCTTCATATCGATATCCTATCAAGCTACCATTGAATGGAAAACATCTCTTTCGAAGTTGTCATGAAAAAACTAATCTCTGTTACAAAATAAATTGAAGAGAACCTGGCGGGACAATTCTTGATGGTACAGGGCGCCAGCAGATTCCTTTGTAACTGGAGAGATAATACCAACGCTCAACATCCACTGTTGCATTTCTTCTTTGGAACCCATTTCTTCATCATCAGTTGAACCGTTCTGACTACTAGGAGCAGACAAGAGCTTTTGCCGCATTTTTTCTGCCAGACTCACCATCTCTTTAGCCTTACTCTGTAAACCAAATAAAAGTACTAGAATTCAGACGCAATTTGACTTGAATATGAAACCAATAATCATATAAGAATCCTTTCCTTCTACAGACTGAGGGTAATCCTAAAACAGTTGCAGATAAACTCTTCAAGATCACACATCACAAAGAACAAGTTAAAACATTTGAAAAAGACATGTTCCAGACTTTATCATCTATCCATAAATTTCGTAACTTGGTATCAGAATCTCGACATGGTCTTCATCGGTAAGATTCTGCAAGGATGATGATAAAAGGCTGAGAAGGAAGAAGAAGGGCAATACCATAAGAGCATTCAAATCCTGAAAAGCATCTTGCAAGCTCTTGTCTGTGCTCTCCCACTGTTCTTGCTCTTTCCTCAATATCCCAGCCAATCCAACCATCCTCACAGTTCCATCGTTTCCGTATAAACCTTGCGCAACCGTTCCAGATCCCGACCGAGAAGTCTCACTCTCGCTCTTCTCCTCCTCTTCCCATGCTCTGCCTCTCCAACATTCCCAGAATTTCGTCAAAAATCCATCAAAATCCCCTTTCCCCCTGAAGACAATAGTCGCCACAATCGAACCCGGATCCGCTTGAAATCGGATTCTCGGCGAATGGAACATAGACTTGATTGATTTCTTATGAGAAAAGATATGAGTAATGGCGGCGAGAGGAACGAAACAAGGAACAGCTTCATTTGATTGAGAAGGGATCCATATGAGACGATGAGTGGTTAAGATTAGATTTCCGGACCTCAAGGCGGTGAATCGCGGCGGGTCATCTTCGGAATCTAAATCGACGGAGGAGAGGAGGAAACACTCGACCTCATTACGGCGAAGCACTGGTCTACCACTCGTAGTCACCTCTGCGTTCTCAAACAAACCACCGACTCCGATGCTGCTTCCACTAGCCATGGAGACTCAATTCGGAAGCAGATCGACCATACAACTACCCTGACCGATGAATTTTCCGGCGACGATGCCTGAGGTCAGAGAGATTCGACGGATGAACCGAAAGGAGATTGTTTGGTTTGTAACACATTTAGAATTAAACCTTGGTTTAGTAAAATTACATTTCAGTCCTTATTAATTAAACATATTACAATATTAGCTCATACTTTTCAATTTTACTTTTTGAGTCCAGATATAGAAGATTTGAAGTGAGGTTATAGTTTGTAATCATTAAACCATATCCTTCTCCATTGCTCCTCTTTTCTCCTTGCTGAACGCTTTGATCATCATTTAAGTTTCATACCAAGAATTAATGACTTTCCAAACAAGACAAGAGAGTAGATATGGATGGTCATCTTCGAGATGTGAAATAGAGGAAAATGCGTAATTTAGTTATAAAGACTGAAGTTTGAGAGTGATATATGAGAGAAACTTAAATGGTGATGAAAGCGTTGGACACAGTTGTTGTAGATAAAGTAGTGTGATGCGCGAGGCAAGCAATTGTCACAAAACTTGATTTTGATAGTGTATGACGAACACCTCCTTGGTTCTTGGAATCTTAAGATTAGAAGTTTTGTTATTGACCCATTCCATAGGTTGTGTCTTAAGGAAATATCAAAAAACATCTTCAAGATTTGATTTAGAACTATGTAATTTATCCATGTTATGCGTGTGATAATATCAATTTTACAACCATATATATGACGTTAAGTTTTCTTTGTAAATCTTGTTAAACCGTTGTGCGATTTTTTATTTTTTTTTATTCGGTAACATAGTGCGGATTGATGTATATTTGTTTGTGATACGTTACTTTTTTTAAGATGCTACGTGCGTAATTGGTATTTAAACAAACTTGTACGAAAGCGATGCCGTTAGGTGAATAATTAATGTATAAAATATTGTTTAATCATCATACATACAATAACTCGGTTTCCATCATGTTAGTATGTTATGATGATATGTGTGGAGTATTAATTAAACCCAATACTCGATGGGTAATGACCAATTTGCAATTCTTTAATATTTTTGTTTTTGTAAAACAGTGAAAGACTAAATAGCTTTAAAGTTTTATAATCACTAACTAATATTAAAAAACAATACAATCAAGGGCGTGGAAATTGTGTTCTTAGAACTTCTTTACATCGGTGTGGTTGGCCATGTGATGTGTGAGCTGCTTGAGTCTTGACTTATTTGTCTAATTTGCTCTTTGTTTATTAATTACAAGTTTACAACTAATCTGAGTATGACATATTAAAATTCATATTATCAGTTATCAATGACAGTAATACAAGGTTTCTAGTTGAAACTTTAATTAAACTAGCTAGTTATAAATTTATAACGTTAAACTTTAAACTTAAAAAATACTAGTATTCAATTTAATATTAGCACGACCAATATCTATGAACTCTATATATTTTTCAAAGCGTTCATGTAGATTTAAGTTAATTATGTTATAAAACATCTTGTGGACTCATTAACCGGCCCCATTAGGCCCATTAGGGTTTTATCTTTCCCTTGTATCCCGAGACTCATATATATATATTCCCTTATCTCATTAATAAAGTGGATCAGTTTACAACAAATTATATTATTATTGTGTAATTTTATGCTAATAATATAGATCTACGTAGGTTTACCATTTTGATGACGAAGTTTGCGTAGTTTTAGACTATTTCGTTTTTTAAAACATATGGATGCACTAAACTGGTCAATATACATCGTATATATAATACACTACGTCTGTACATCGTATTTACAACAAACGTATTATCTAAGACCATTTTATGCCCAGTTGGATAATTCATGGCAGATATGTACAGTAATTTAGTATGCTATAATTCTTTCCTGTTTTATCCTTTAATTTAATTACATCTAGATGATCAGCCACTAAATCAAATTTCATTTTCATATACTTGTCTTCTGATTTTACTTTTCGTTTCCATATTAATCCACTAAGAAAATATCAATGCAAAGCATCAACGTCAAACTTCAATATTGGATACTGAAATATGTAGGTGACGACATATAATTAAAATTCAAACCTTAAAACGGATCCAAAGAGTCAAATCTTTATAATAAGAGATTACTAAAATTCTTCCTGGATTTTCGCACACTAAAACCCTTCTGCTGGAAATTGCAATGTTTCCTTCCAAATTATGCCATTTTGTATGGTAAATCCTAAACGGATGTGTATTGGTAAAATAGAGATATTAAATGTGGGCTAGATGAAAAAACAATCAATCATGTCCTTTTTTTGAATGTCCACTAACGATACAAACTTGGGTTTTTGTCTCAGGTTCCAACATCACCGCCTTTGTTTTCAACAACTTCGTTATTTACAAATTTCGATTATCTTTTATGGAGATTACCAAAGGACGCTCAGGTTAAATGTTTTTCTTGGACCATTTGGTATATTTGGAAAGTTAAAAACGGTAAGAATTTTGATAATTTGGATAGAGATCCAAGAGAAATCTTTCAATTAGTGGAAAGTGAAGCTCAAGTTTAGACAATGGCACAAACACAGGTTGTTAGAGAGAATCATTCTCCTACTCCATTATGTCTAGAGAGGAGAGATTTCACAGGTTATCGATATTTTATTGATGGCTCATGAAAAGAACAAGAACATTTTTCGGGTTTAGAATGGTATTGTTCGAAAGCCAATAATGAAGCACCACTTATAGGAGCATGTAACATCCGTCAGAATCTTTTTCCACGCATTAGTGTGTGCGATGAGAAGACTGATCACAGAAAAAAAGACCGATGTTACTTTCGTCACGAACTGATTCGATCTGGTGAAGATGTATATGCCAACAGAGTTACCGAGTTTTGAAATTTTTTCATGAATAGGCTCAGTGACCCTTTCAATTATTATAAAGTTATTAAAAAAAATCTTTAAAAAAGATTACTAACAAAAAAAAATATGAATAGATTAACTTGTTTATTTCTAATCATAAAAGTATAAAACGGATATTTAGGTGCGTAATAGTTTTAAGTTTTAACTTTTCTCATGTATAGGTTGAAATCAGAAAAGACTGGTAATTACTATCACTAATCACTTTCATCCACTGTAAATTTTACATAATAATCACTACTTTACAAAGTAGAAATTTGTTGTTTTCTTTTATTAGCATGTTTGTCCCATTTTAGTTAATTGCGGATACAAGAAATATTTTTCTATTAATCAGTGAAAAAAAAATCACCATCTTCTATAAACCTGAAATTTTAAGATATACAAAAATAATAAGAAAAATATTCTAGAAAATAAATATTATACGGCGCCTTTTATAAATATAAAGTTTCTAGAAGAGAAAGAATTTTCAAGTGCTACTCTGGACCAACACGACATGACTTTTCCTCACTTTCTTCTTCTCCTATTATTTTTTCGTGTCTAAAATGAAATTAAATAACTTGAATTTTCTTTCTTTTTTTAAAAACAAAAATTTCAATAAAGATTTGTCGACGTCGCCAGCCATTGGCGACTTCTTCTTCTTCTTCTTCAAACCTTCTCTTGTTCATTGTCTCCAGATCTCTCTCTCTATCAAGTCTTCGTTCTCATTCGTCTCCTTCTCGTTCTTCGTCTTCGTTTACCCTTGAAGAAGAGATACGAAAACTCCATTTATTAGCCTCTCTCTCTTCTCGTTATTTCTGTATTTGCTTCTTCGTATTGACGTATTAGCTTGCGTCACCTCAATCTCTATTCATCTCTTCCTCTTCATTTCCATTTTATCGGGGAGATTGTAATTTTAGCGCGCAAAAGTGAAGATTCGTCAAGATCCGGATCTGTGCATTTGGATTAAGCTAGGTCAATTTTGCTTTCCTTGTGGCTGGATCAATTCCATTTTCGTGTCGAAGAGATGGGTTTGTCTCCGATTAAGGATCTGGATCTGCCCATTTGCAATTTTGGCTAGGTCATTTTGCTGGATCATTTCAATTCCATTTTCGTGGGGTTTCTTTTTTTTTTTGTATCCGATTTAGGATTTGGTGTGTATGATATCCAAGCTGCTGATTCGAGCTATGTGTGTTTCTGGGTAAAGCTCGAATCATCTTCTTCTTTGGGAGGTCTGTGTGTGTTTCAATGAATTCTCCATTTGATCCGATTAATTTCTAAAAATTTCTACTTTCATTGTCAATTCAATTCCTGTGAGTGGTCCCTCAAATCCTGGACCGGGCAAATGGATCCCAGGAAATCAATTGATAAACCGCCTCATCATGATCCAATTTTGGGTGTATCTTCAAGATGGAGCGTTTCTTCTAAAGACAATTCCGTCAGAGAAGTTACTTTTGGTGATTTGGGATCAAAGCGTATTCGTCATGGATCAGCTGGAGCTGATTCTGAGATGTTAAGCATGTCTCAGAAGGAGATCAAAGACGAGGATGCTCGTTTGATTTATATTAATGATCCTGAGAGAACTAACGAAAGGTTTGAGTTCACAGGGAATTCTATTAAGACAGCGAAGTATTCTGTCTTTACGTTCTTGCCTAGGAACTTGTTTGAACAGTTCCATAGAGTTGCTTACATATACTTCCTTGTAATAGCAGTGCTCAATCAGCTTCCACAGCTTGCAGTTTTTGGTAGAGGTGCATCTATCATGCCCCTTGCCTTCGTTCTGTTGGTCTCAGCTATCAAAGATGCTTACGAGGATTTCCGGAGACATAGATCAGATAGAGTTGAGAACAATAGGTTGGCTTTAGTATTTGAGGATAATCAGTTTCGAGAAAAGAAATGGAAGCATATTCGTGTTGGGGAAGTCATTAAAGTCCAATCGAATCAGACTCTTCCTTGTGACATGGTGCTGTTGGCTACAAGTGATCCTACAGGGGTTGTCTATGTCCAGACAACTAATTTGGATGGTGAGTCGAATTTGAAGACAAGGTATGCGAAGCAGGAAACTCTTCTGAAAGCTGCTGATATGGAGTCGTTTAATGGATTTATTAAGTGTGAGAAACCTAATAGAAACATATATGGGTTTCAAGCCAACATGGAAATTGATGGTAGAAGGCTCTCCCTTGGACCTTCTAATATTATTCTTAGAGGATGTGAGCTTAAGAACACTGCTTGGGCATTAGGGGTTGTTGTGTATGCTGGTGGTGAGACGAAAGCTATGCTGAACAACTCTGGAGCACCGTCAAAGAGGAGTAGGCTAGAGACTCGGATGAATTTAGAGATCATTCTACTCTCTTTGTTTCTGATCGTCTTATGTACCATCGCAGCAGCGACCGCTGCTGTGTGGTTGAGACGGTACAGGGATGATTTGGACACTATTCTCTTTTATAGGAGAAAGGACTACGCCGAGAGGCCAGGAGGGAAGAACTATAAATACTATGGTTGGGGGTGGGAGATATTCTTCACCTTCTTTATGGCAGTCATTGTGTACCAGATCATGATACCCATTTCTCTCTACATATCGATGGAGCTTGTCCGTATTGGTCAAGCATACTTCATGACCAATGATGATCAGATGTACGACGATTCTTCAGATTCAAGTTTTCAATGCAGGGCTTTGAACATAAATGAAGATTTAGGGCAGATTAAGTATTTATTCTCTGATAAGACGGGTACTCTCACGGACAACAAGATGGAGTTTCAATGTGCCTGCATAGAAGGTGTAGATTACTCTGCCAGGGAACCTGCTGAGAGCGAGCATGCAGGATACTCCATTGAAGGTAAGGAAAACTAGTTTCTTAATCATTCTTTTGCTGTTAAGAGTAGTATGTTTTTCTGTTTACTGACTGACACTTTTGATGATACCTGAATCTTTCATGATACAGTTGATGGGAATATTTTGAAGCCAAAGATGAGGGTGAGAGTTGATCCTGTGCTTCTTCAGTTGACGAAAACTGGCAAGGCAACAGAAGAAGCAAAACGTGCAAATGAGTTTTTCCTCTCACTGGCAGCTTGTAATACAATTGTGCCAATTGTTACCGACACATCTGATCCTAATGTAAAGCTGGTAGATTATCAAGGGGAGTCCCCTGATGAACAAGCATTGGTCTATGCAGCAGCTGCATATGGCTTCTTGCTCATAGAGAGAACCTCTGGTCATATAGTTATTAACGTGCGAGGAGAAATGCAAAGGTAATTTAGACATGTGATGGCTACTTTTTTTGCCATTAATTTATATTGTCATTGCATCTCATAGTAGGTTGTTGCCTATAGTATTTATTCCTTTTCCTCTGCCCTGTGCAGGTTCAATGTTTTGGGATTGCATGAGTTCGATAGTGACCGAAAAAGAATGTCAGTGATACTGGGATGCCCGGATATGTCGGTGAAACTATTTGTAAAAGGTGCAGACTCATCCATGTTTAGTGTCATGGATGAATCCTACGGTGGGGTCATAAAAGAGACCAAGAAACAACTTCATGCTTACTCATCTGATGGTTTGAGAACTCTTGTTGTTGGGATGAGAGAGCTGAACGATTCAGAGTTTGAGCAGTGGCATTCTTCCTTTGAGGCGGCAAGCACCGCCTTGATTGGCAGGGCTGGATTGCTAAGAAAGGTTGCTGGAAACATCGAGACTAACCTTAGGATAGTAGGAGCCACTGCAATTGAAGACAAATTGCAGCGTGGTGTCCCGGAAGCAATAGAATCTCTCAGGATTGCAGGGATAAAGGTATGGGTCTTGACTGGTGACAAGCAAGAAACTGCCATATCCATTGGCTTCTCATCAAGGCTTCTGACAAGAAACATGAGGCAAATTGTAATAAATAGCAACTCATTGGATTCATGTCGGAGGAGCTTAGAAGAAGCAAATGCCAGTATTGCAAGTAATGACGAAAGTGATAACGTGGCCTTGATTATTGACGGTACCAGTCTCATATATGTACTCGACAATGATCTTGAAGATGTGGTAAGTGAAATTTTGATGAAAATCTCTTTCGTACTCTGGTTACGACTATCTTTGATGGTGATGTAATTGCTCATTTTTGCAATGCAGCTGTTCCAAGTGGCATGTAAATGCTCCGCGATACTCTGCTGCCGTGTTGCTCCTTTCCAGAAAGCTGGAATCGTTGCACTCGTAAAGAACCGGACTTCCGACATGACTCTTGCCATTGGTGATGGTATTGACTCCACTCTTCTTTCCAAAAATCAGTCTGCCTGATCCTGTCTAAACAGCAACCCAGTTCTTTGTTTTTTTTTTTTTCATCTTCTCATATGCTTCGGCTTTTGACAGGTGCCAATGATGTCTCCATGATTCAAATGGCTGATGTTGGGGTAGGGATAAGCGGCCAAGAAGGTCGCCAAGCTGTGATGGCATCTGATTTTGCAATGGGACAGTTCAGATTCTTAGTTCCGCTATTGCTCGTCCATGGACACTGGAATTACCAAAGGATGGGTTACATGATACTATATAATTTCTATAGAAATGCAGTTTTTGTTCTAATTTTATTTTGGTGAGTACCGTCTTACTGTCTTGTACTAATCCATCTTAAAACAATCACCACAGACTAACCCTCACCAATTTCATGCAGGTACGTTTTGTTCACTTGCTACACCTTGACAACCGCCATCACAGAATGGAGCAGTGTCTTGTACTCAGTCATATATACGTCGTTCCCTACAATAATTATCGGTATCCTTGACAAAGACCTCGGAAGGAGGACTCTTCTCGATCATCCTCAGCTCTACGGTGTTGGCCAGAGGGCAGAGGGATATTCCACTACGCTCTTCTGGTATACAATGATTGACACAATCTGGCAAAGTGCAGCCATCTTCTTCATTCCTATGTTTGCTTATTGGGGCAGTACAATTGACACGTCGAGCCTAGGAGACCTATGGACGATTGCTGCAGTTGTGGTGGTTAATCTTCACTTGGCCATGGATGTAATCAGATGGAACTGGATCGCACACGCCGCCATATGGGGATCCATTGTTGCAGCTTGTATATGTGTCATTGTGATCGATGTTATACCCACACTCCCTGGTTACTGGTAAAGTTCTTTCTCTCTACATATCATTCTGTCAAAGCAAATTCAACATCTTTTCTGGATACTGAAAGTCGCAAACTTTTTTAATGGCTGTGACAGGGCAATTTTCCAAGTTTCCAAGACATGGATGTTCTGGTTCTGCTTGCTTGCCATTATTGTGACATCATTGCTTCCTAGATTCGCCATCAAGTTTCTTGTCGAGTATTACAGACCTTCCGATGTTCGGATTGCTAGGGAGGCTGAAAAACTTGGAACTTTCAGAGAATCTCAACCCCGGGGAATTGAAATGAACCAGATTCGGGATCCTCCAAGGAGATGATATGAAGCAACACATTCTCAAATCAAAATTCTTTATACCCTTCAGCGAAAGTAAATATAATTTATATATTCCAATTTTCCCCCCTTGGGGTTGCTTACTATTTCAGGAATAGAGAGTTTGTTGGGTTGTAGTGTAAGGGAAATTACGTAATCTCTCGGCTGTATTTTTCTCATTTTGTTGTAACATACGCACAAGTTTTCCTTTGTAAAGAGAACGTCGAAATTTGATTTGAATTTCCTGGTTAATCAATTTCCACTTCAGTTTCTAAAAAAGTTGATTTTGGTTCCTTGCGTTTTGTCTTTTCTTTCTTTTTTTAATTTTCCTGACAAGAACTGATAAACTGATATAAAATTGACTTGCACCCTTTATCACATTCATACATTCTTTAATCAAAAGAGGCTAAGAGTTTCCAGAGAGTTGACCTAAAACCGATCTGAACACTAACTAATATGACTACAGATCCAACAGGAGAAAAACATGAGGGCACATTTTCCACAGTCCGAGAAATAGACAAGGTTTTTGCTGGAAAATTACTTCACAGCTTGCGTCTTATGCTGTTGAGGTGAATATCAAAGCGACATAAACTTTAGTTGCCACCAAAAGTACTCGATTCCACCGATCAGAACTCAACACTCCAGCTGCCAGATAAACGAATTTAGAGATTTCATATGCTAATCAGATTCAGTAAATAAATACCAAAAGGGGGCAGAGATACAAACCTTTTGCAACCAAAAACATCCGACTCCAGTTGTTCACCAGAGATCGCTTTTCTCGCCATCATCATCATCCAAATGAGCCATGGCAATACGCTGATCCACAAAAGCATTTCTTTTTGCCATATAAAGGATTTCCATTTTGAGTCCCGCTTGGTCTAGATACTCCATAGTCGTAAGTTAACTCAGTCATTGGAGGGATGTGAGATATGGCAAAGAAGGCGACATTCACAAAAAGTTGACTGTTATTTTCATAAGTAACCGGCTGCCAGAAAACATTAGGTGAGCAACTATGATTCATGAATCGGGCAACGTTCCCAACATTCTTAGCACTGATTATCAGTGGCAGCGGGATATCAGATTCTTCAGACATCTCTTCAGAAGCATCTTCGTCTGCTAAGCCAGGCTCATAGTTCCACTTGAAAGGGTTATAGACATGGGTTGTATCAAAAGTATAATCATCATTAGCCATAGTTTGCTGCACCTTCGATTTGTCTTTGGCCTCACCTGCATATATACATATAAACGAACCAGCACGAATAGCATCCCATGAGCGCAAGCCCCATCCTCTATCCGCTGTCTTGAAAACTTCCAGCCTCACTTTTACTCCCATTTGAGTCACCTTGTTTTTGCAAGTCGAGCACGGGCAAGATGGGCTGCATTCATATATCATAGGCTTGCGGCTAACTAGAACTCCATTACCGGTGTAGGGGAAATCACCTCCATTTTTCCTTATGCAGTGACAGTCCAAGTTCCCTGGTTTGCATGAGTTGCCACAATCACATCCAAAAGAAGGCTGCGTCAGCTTAAACGACTCTGAGTATTTCACCGTTGTGGAGTAGGTGAAATAAGCAGGCCCATTCTCGGTATCAACTTCATTCACAACTGAAACAGGTATGCTTTCAACCCCGGAAGTCATATCGGGAAGAATGAGTCCTTGCCTTGAAGGCAAACCTGCCTTCCACTTCTGGATTGCAGTCCATGTAGCAAATGCAGGAGGTTGACCAGGAGCTCTCACTAGTTTATACTTGAAAGTATTGTGTCCTGATTTTCCTTTCTCTACCCATGACTCTTTGATCTCATAGAGCCCATCATAAATATAGATCTTAGCATTATGAGAAGCTTCTTTCAAGCCCCTTATTACTCTAACTGCACTATTTCTACGCAAGCTCTTCTCCAGGGCAAGATTACCCCTTTCGAGCTTTTGGTCAGATGATTGCTTATCTTTATCAGCATTACCACCCTGACCAGTATAAATCAAAACATCGGGATTACCTTCGTCATTATCATAATATCCAGATGACACAATGCTAGTGGCGATAGGTTCTTCTTCCGTTTCTCCCTTGACAACCAAATAGTCAATCCCAGCCATTGATGGAGAATGTAAACCCACCAAACACATCTCAAACCTGAAGAAGAATATGTCCCCAATCTCGACACCAGGAACAATACCAGGTCTTTTCTTGGTGTTTGTCCGGACCCCTCTGCTCATACATGTAGATCCTGATTTCAAATCAGCACGTTTGATAATACCGCTAACTGCTTCCTTCGCATCCTCCAGTTGTGCAAACCTTCTTCTTAACGCATCAAACCGCATAAGAACACTCACCACCAACTCCCTATTTCCATTCTCTCTTTCAGAGACGCTAATCCCACTCTCGAAATTCGGATTTGCAATTGGACGCTTTTTAGGGATCTTTCTTTTTACGGTTGACCCCTCAAGTTCCGTGTTGCCATTAGACGTATCAGGAGATCTGAATGACCTCAGAGGAGTAACCAAGGAAGGCTCAGATGCATTCCGAGGCTGCTGATATACCGGTGGATTCTGAGGCTGCTGATGTTGCGGTGGATACTGAGCTTGATTAAGATCTGGTGTATGTTGATTCGCTTGAGAAGAACTAAACGGATAAAACGATGAGAACCCAGGTGGAAATGGTCCAAAAGGAGGTGCACACACAAAGGGCGGAGCTTGATTTCCACTGGGGAACACAGGTCTTAGAGTACGCAATGGTTTGATATCCAACACTCTCGTCTTATCAGTGTAATTACCAGCATTCCCATCCATGGTTGGAAATCAAAGTTCTTCAAATCTGATCTTCTATTCAAGTTTAAAAACGAAATCCCCTAAGCTATAGAAGATCTGGGTAAAGCAAAAAGTCCAACGTTTTCTAACCTAACTACGAATCAGAGATCCTCAAAGCCGAATTACACGCATGCACAGAGAAACCCACATCATCGCAGATTCAGAGATTACAATAACAACAACAATGGATGGTTCGTTGACAAAGCAAAAACCCCAAAAAGCTTAAAACTTTCACAAAGAAACCTGAAAATGCTGCTTTTGGATAGATGATCACACAGCCTTTTCGAGCTGGCTCGCGAAATTAGGGTTTCCAAAAAGAGAGCAGAGAGAAAGAGGATGAGAGGGAAACAAATAGCGAAAATTTGTGCCAAAGTTGGAAATTTTCATTAACATTTTTTTGGTGTGTATTGACATGTGTAACTGTTAGAGAAGCTTATATTAGCTGTTGGATCTAATTCATTTTAATCTTTTACCGTACAAAGATCTAATATGACTTGATAACCTGCGTAAGAGGTTCTTGTTTCTGTTTCAATTTCTTCCTTCGTCAGTTTGTGATGTAATGACTTTTTGGGGATTTTTTTCGGTTGCCGGTTTCACCCGTGTGTAAGATGTTGTCGTTTTCCTTTCCTCAGTTTGGAAAATTTTAATTTTGCCATTTCCGCCCCCCAACTCTTAGTGTTTCATAAGTTTTTGCCTAACTTATATTTTATGACGTTTTAGGTCCCGATGTGTTTCATATTCTAGAATTTATTCTATAAGTTCATATTATAGGCTTGCTCAATAACCAAGCTGAACCAATTCGAATTATTCCGAATTGGATTAAGAGATATTAGGACAGATACCCTATTTTAATATATATATATATATATACATATATATAATTTCATGGACAAATTTATCAAATAATTTATTGATTTGTTCGGAGTGGTTTAAATCACAATTTGTTTCCTTTCCTTCACGATTAACATAAATCACAAATAATACCAAAATATGATGATGACATTAATATATGGTTGTGGATTCTCAAGATATGTTTTTTATTTTATTTTTAAAAGTTCTGTATCTTCACAACAAAGAAGATCCAAGAACTCAAAATTCACAAAGTTATACTTAATAAACGTAGCCACACACATCACAAACACACACGAGACATGAAATGAAAAGAGCATTTAATATAAGACAAAAACATTAACACAATCTTAAGAAAAATATTTGTGTTAATTCATTATTTGTTTACTCGATGGCACTAAACTCCTCGATCATATTCTTCTTCTTACCACGGTTGTTCATAATCGCATGAACCTTGGAGCAGTTACAAGGCATAAACATGCAGCCACGAGTACCATTAACCCCGGTCGTGGTCGAACCACCTAGCTTGCGTGCGATCACAACAGAGTTCACCACGTCATCGGTTGGATGGTAGATGGTCAAGAGCTGAAAGCCTTTGAGATCAGAAGAGTCAACGATGGGATATAAGAAAGCTCTGAGAGCATGAGCACTCCTTAGCATAAGAACAGCTCCAGGAGCCATGTGTTTTTCCAAGTGCTCGATGGCTTTGACCTTTGACTCTTTGTCCATCCCAACAAGGGCCGCCAAGAAAACGACGTTGTATTGGTCAAGTCCTTCCGTAGCGTTTAGTACGTCCGTTGTGTGGAAGATCATGCGTTTTGAGAGGTCCGGGTCGCGAGAGACGAGGCGTGAAGCGAGTGTGTTTGCGTGTGAGTCGATGTCAAAGTTGTGGAACGTCGTGTTCGGGAGGTGAAACTTGGCCAAGACGATGGATGTGAGAGGCATCGGACCCGAACCCACGAAGGCGATCTTGGTGGGGACATGGCTTGAGTGTTGACTCAGGAGATCGAACTCAAGCTTGCCTAGCTTGAGGTAGTTGGTGTAGTAAGGAAAGGTGTGTAAATGGTCAAGTGGGTTTTGGTCTTCTTGTAAAGATCCCAAAATTGTGGAGAAGTGTTGCTCTAAATAACCTTCGGCTTCACCACAAAGCTTGATGAGATTAGATCTCATGTCTTTGACTTCTTCACACATATTTGTGACATCGATGTTTGTATCGGTGGGTAAGCACGTGGACACGAGTTGTCCGAACAAAGTGTCGACATTTTTGGAAGGTTTTAAGTTCTCGAGCTTTGAGATTTGGTCGTATAAGTCGAAGATTTGCTTCACAACGAGATTGTTTTGGCAAGCCATGTCGACACTATGAGGTTAATTCAGGAGAGAAGATAAATATTGGATTTCTAAAATAAATTTTATTTTAGACTTTGAACGAATCTTGTGTTGTGGCTTTAACCCTCGCAAAGGATCGTTATTTATTGGCACTCGTGGGGTCAATTCTTGGCTGAAATTATTTATCTATCTATGATTCGATTCATATACGTTATAATTAATATGTGGTCGATATCTCATTTATAATGCAATAACTTCAAATTAAGATTAGCATTTCATCTCTAGATTCTCTACACACATAATTTATATTCAAATTTAATACTTAGTTTAGACGTATAAGGAAAATGGTAAGACATAGTCACATAAATGTATATACTATATGGTTACAAAATGATTTTATTAATTTAACAGTCAACAAACGAAAAAAATCGATTATTTATCTTATAAGTTATTTTCTGTTGGTACAATGGTGACAACCTTTGAAAACTCGTCACATTAAGTTGTAGGTTCGGGGTTCGAACATGTTCTCTACGGTGTTAAGGGATTATTAAAGTCACTAGACTAGTTGACAAAAAAAAAATTATTTTCTGTTGTACCTCGATTTATAACTGATGTAATTCACATGGATTATTTCACTTCGGCTAGTCACTAATGAAATCAGTTTTATGTTATAAAAAATCGATTATTTTATTTATCAGTTAAAATAAGCATGCATCATCTTACATTAGATATAACTTATTTAGATATAATCAGGTAATAAACTGAGTATTATCTCTATTTTGAAGTATCTATTTGCATAATCAACATTTTATAGTGAGCTCTAAATATACATATATTCCTTTTTCATATGATTTTAAAAAGTGCGGCACTAACCATTCCAAACTAAAGCCTTTACCCACATGGCATGACCCACAACTTCGACAACCATATTTGTCAATGTTAATTATAGATATAATACGCATACAACTTTTTCCGATTATATCGTTCATTATTATAAGATCGAACGGTATGTATATACATAAGCCTCTTGTAATAAGGTATCGTACAATACACACAATGTTTATAAAATGTATAAGTTATGGCCTTATGGGTAACGTATGGATAACCATATTCCGGCTGCGAAGTAGACAAGGTCCTCCGGACAAGCCTTAAAGGCTCTCTTAGGACCCTATATCTCTCCTACTTCTCCATTCGGACCTCGAAAATTTGGTGTGAACGTTTTTAAATGATGTTCGATCAAGGTATCTCTTGTTCTTGGTTTGAAACTAATAACACTGTCTAGGTCAGCATGGTGAATTTACCCCAATCTTTGGCTCACTTTGTTCAGGATCATGATTTTTCTTTATAATATATTGAAAGGTGGATTGGTTGAAAATGTTTAAAAATTTCAAAAAAAAAGTAAAAAGTATTCATTTGACACATCAAAATTCTATAGGAAAGTGATTCGTGTTTTATTATTAAATATCTTTATTTTGATTTTGGTATGATTTATGTTGATTTCGACGTCCTAAAAGAATTGTTGACTAGTCAAAATCTTACAGAGTGTAAACATTGCATAAATTATGTGTGCTTTTGTAAATATTAATTTCATTGTTATACTTATGAATGGAATATAAATAGGAAATGCTGAGAATAAAAGGATATACGTATAAACGGATTATCTTTATACAGTACTTGTTTTTTCTTGTTAATCTCTGTACGTGTACGTATGTATAATTGTAAGTTTGACTTTTAATATTATCTTTCATTCATATTAAGAGATAACGTATTGTATAGTTGGTAAATGGTAATTAATTAAGGCATGTCTCGGAACATTGATAAGTCACCACGAAAATGGATAATATTTAAAATATTATATTTACAAGAAATATGATCTAGTTCGATGTCATATTATAAAGCGTTGAATTCCAAATACTTGTCAAATATTAGATTCCGTTCATTTCCATGGTTTGTTGGGATTAAAACTCAATTGGAGAATAGATAATTCCGTCGCGTTCCACACTTCGACTATTTTTAATCTTAATTCCGTTCAGTCGCATGGTTTACATCATTCAACAAAACTGAAAGAAAAATATTTGGAATATGTTTTAATTAATACTAAATTACTTCGAACTAAATATAGATCATGATATTTAAAATAGGAAGATTTTTTTTTTTTGCGATAAATTAATGTTACATATACATTGATTTATATTTATATTAGTGTCTCTTGCTTAAAATGAATAGCCAATTTGACGTCCTTCTCAACGTACGTTGGCCTATATGATCCAAAAAACAAAATGCGATTTTGGTTTCAGACATCAAATCAAGCGTACTACACTACTACACAGTAAGCGTCTTGTTGATATGCTTTACATGATCCTGATTGTTTCGTTTGCTTTTGTTTTCCCGACTGTATAACTTTTGATAATAGATAATAGATATATTGATTACATCTTGTTTCTTAATTTTTTTTTTTTGGTATGAATTGTTTCTTAAATTTGAACCCAAAAAAAGATATATTTATTACACGGGTGTTTGTTTTTGTGTTTACGTTTAGAGTCTACAGTAGTTTATGTATTTGGAATTAAATTTTACATATTTATATTTCATTTGTCTATTTATAGTAACCTCAAGAACCATAAATACAACATAAATCCCAAAATAAAAATGAGTGTGCATGTGATATGTTTAAACTTATCGTATATTGTATAATAAGTAGTCAACAGAACAAAGATTTGCATCCACTAATCAAAGCGTCTACCAACACGTCAGTATTTAACAAAAAAAAAAGCCAAAAATGATGTTTTCCGCATTTATTTTACAAATATGTTATTTTATTTTTCATGCCATTTTCTGTAAAGATGAGACAACATTGATAATCCTTGTATTATTATACCATGAAAATCGAAACCAAAGATTTTGTGGGATTGGACATAATTTGGGATATAAAAAAGATGATTGCATTTAATTTTAAGTTGTCATTTCCAATGTGTATGTTCAAAAACAATTTCTGTAAATAGTAAGCGAATACATGAAAATTAGGGAATACCGATGTAATATGTCCACAAACTTTTCAATAGTTAAGTAATAGACCACATGCTTGGTTGGAAACCATGCATAAAGGATAAAGAAAACATAGTAAAATTATGCCAGGTAAAAAAAAAAAAAGATATGTAAGTATATATTTGCAATTTCTAAGCTATTATCTGGTGAGACTTGTGAGGAGAAAGGAGAAATAGTGTATTTTCATGGTACAGATTCCCTTTCAATGAGAAAGAGGGTCGAGTTTATAGTGAATCTTTGCTTCGTTCTGGTATCTCGGATCACTAGCCGGGTCGGCTTGGACAAGAGCACTCTACTATTGTCACCTACTTCTTTTGTTTGTCCCAACAAATCCACTAACGAATTATAAGGTGGATAAAAGATAAAGATGGTTATTTTCAGAGTCCGTACTTGTATATTCTTTATATCCTTTTGAAGACGACGATCTATTTGAGTTTTTCTTATCTATTTTTTATTTACATGGTCTGAATCTTAACTAGGGGTTAGGACTGTTGTTTTATGTTGATGTTCATGACTTCTTTAGGCCATCTAACCACTTATTATCTAGTGTTCTCCGTACCAAATAATATTGTTATGCAATCCAACGTTCGGATAACACGAAGAGAAAGTGGTCTTGCCTATCAAATCGTTCGAACCTTTGTAGGATCAGGTCTAAACATAAAACAAATACTTGGCGCTATACAATTTACATAAACCAAGTTATACGTGACGATTAGTAGTTTGCTTTATTCAAAATCACACATGATATTAAACATGCAATTTGCTCAAATATAGGTGATATTTTTAGCTCTATATATTGAAAACCGATCTTCCACCCGTTCGGGAATCTCCTTTTAGCTAGACGGATTAGCTCTTAGACAGAATTTTGAGGTTTAACCGTTTACGTAATTACAAAAGGAGACGTTACATTCTGTAAGGAAAAATTTCCACCAATCATCTACAATGTCCTCTTTACCACTCTCTTTAATAAAATTCATAAACCATTTTTATAGTGAGAGAAAATACTATTAAGGGGACATACATATATTTGGATCCCACCTAGGGAGGGATATTAAATATATAATAATATTTCTTTGTGATGAAGATCTCAACTAACTGTATCATATCGCTTGAAGAGTATATGTGTAATATATAAAATAAAGGGAATCTTACACGCCAAATTGCAAGATTTTAAAAAACCGGAAAAAAACAATTTCTATATTCAACACTTCTACATATAAATATATATAATTTCAAAGCTTCATTGAAACCTGCAGTATTCTACAACCGAATGTTGAGAGAAAGGCAGAAAGAGAATGGCTCAGTGAGAAAAAAAAATAAAAAGAGTAACAAGAACTAATATTAAATCGAATATCATTTTCAATTATAATTAATATGCATATAAACAGGAAAATTGATTTAAAATAAAGAAATAAAGCCAGCAAGATTCTAACATAATAGAAAAAAAAAACATGAGAAGCACTCGCAATGTTAATCTCAGCTTAACAATCAAACGATTCATCTTAGTGCCTCCCACGCAAAAAAAAAATATTTGTGCCGCGTAAAACCAAATTTGATTATTACTTCCAATTTAAAATACAAATCAAGGACTCTTATATATTCTCTCTACAAGAGTAAACAAATAACTCAAAACATTTGATAACACAAAACTTCAATATCATATACGAGAGGCCAGGTAGGAGGAAATTACCAAAATGTCCTCCTACGGCAAACTCGACGAGCATGACCAAGCGAAACTCGAGGCAAGTCGGAGGACAAAGAAGAGAATCGCCATTATCGTTATATCTTCCATCGTTCTCGTCTGCATTGTCGTCGGAGCCGTTGTTGGAACCACAGCTCACGGTAACGGCAAGAAACCGTCGACGGAGAGTAACGGAGAGCCAATCTCCGTCTCGGTGAAAGCCGTGTGCGACGTGACATTGCACAAAGACAAATGTTTTGAGACCGTTGGATCGGCTCCAAACGCGAGCCGATTAAACCCGGAGGAGCTTTTCAATTACGCCGTCAAGATTACCGTCACGGAGCTCTCAAAAGTCCTCAACGGATTCTCCAACGGGGAACACATGGATAACGCCACGTCAGCAGCCATGGGAGCTTGCGTGGAGCTTATTGGACTAGCCGTTGATCAACTCAACGAGACGATGACTTCAATCAAAGACAAAACAACCTCGTCTTTGAAGAGCGTTGACGATCTCAGGACGTGGCTTAGCTCCGTGGAAACGTACCAAGAAACGTGTATGGAAGCATTAGTGGAAGCGAACAAACCAAGTTTGACGACTTTCGGAGAAAACCATTTGAAAAACTCGACGGAGATGACTAGCAATGCGTTAGCGATCATAACGTGGCTAGGGAAGATCGCTGACACCGTTAAGCTGAGACGACGTCGTTTGATGGCGACTGGTGATGCCAGAGTCGTTGTAGCTGACTTGCCGATGATGGAAGGTCGGAGACTTTTGGAGAGTGGTGATTTGAGGAAGAAAGCCAATATCGTGGTGGCGAAAGATGGGTCAGGGAAGTATAGGACGATAGGCGAGGCTTTAGCGGAAGTGGAGGAGAAGAATGAGAAGCCTACAATTATATATGTGAAGAAAGGAGTTTATTTCGAGAATGTTAGGGTTGAGAAGAAGAAATGGAACGTTGTGATGGTTGGAGATGGACAGAGTAAGACTATTGTCTCTGCTGGACTCAACTTCATCGATGGAACCCCCACGTTCCAAACCGCCACATTTGGTAAGTACATATAAGTATGTGTTGGACTTGTTTAGAATTACAACTATGTGAACATAATGGGTGTTACATGGCTAATTTCATATGATCGTTTATTTATTTATATCTTTGTACTGTATAGCTGTATTCGGAAAGGGGTTCATGGCTAGGGACATGGGCTTCCGCAACACAGCTGGTCCAGCCAAGCATCAAGCCGTAGCTCTAATGGTAAGCGCAGACTTATCTGTGTTCTACAAATGCACCATAGACGCTTTCCAAGACACGATGTACGCTCATGCCCAACGTCAGTTTTACCGTGATTGTGTCATCTTCGGAACCGTTGATTTTATATTTGGAAACGCTGCGGTTGTATTTCAAAATTGCGAGATCTTGCCTCGTCGCCCTATGAAAGGCCAGCAGAATACGATAACCGCTCAGGGCCGGACCGATCCGAACCAAAACACAGGAATTTCTATCCACAATTGTACCATCAAGCCTTTGGATAACCTAAAAGATATCCAAACGTTCCTAGGCCGGCCTTGGAAGGAGTTCTCTACAACAGTGATCATGAAGTCATTCATGGACGGATTTATCAATCCAAAAGGGTGGTTACCGTGGACAGGAGATACCGCACCAGACACGATCTTTTACGCCGAACACTTAAATTCCGGACCAGGAGCCTGGACCAAGAACCGGGTCAAGTGGAAAGGGTTGAAGACGTCTTTAACAAAGAAGGAAGCAAATAAGTTTACGGTGAAACCTTTTATAGACGGCAATAACTGGTTGCCGGCGACCAAAGTTCCGTTCAAATCTGATTTTTGATACTATTTGCCGGAAATGGCTGGTTTGAAAATTGATGGCTAGTCGTTCTTTAATTTGTTTTCTAACGAACATAAAATATTTCCTTTCAATTTTTTCCTTTTTTCTTGTCATGTTTATTTTTCAAAAAGTTTCTGAATTTGTTTCCATTCATATCATTTCTTTTCTCTTTACGAAAATCATATAATATATCTATGCGTCAACTGATACAATCAAGCTCCTGTTTTCCCTTTTTTTTCTAAACAAAAATGAAAGCTGATATCAAAATAGTAATTTTTTTTTTCATTGAAATTAAATAAATAGTTTTAACATTGATATACCCCTAATACATGAACCGTTCAATCCTTTATTATAGCAAGTAACTAATACCAAATTCAGATTTCGAATAACAAAAATGAATAATTTTTTTATTGCATTTAAATGTGGCAAGACCAACTATCTATATAATATTTTAGGAAATTTTCATTCGGTGTGAAGCAAACCGCCGTAGAAGGGAATGTCGGTCTGAGGCAACCAAGTGTCTCCCAATGTGAAATTATATACGGTGAAGTTCATGGCTTCTGCCAAGTTCAGTAGGCTATATCCTGACCACTGGACCCTCTTACTTGTATCAGCCCCCGGTCCAAAGTTGTCATATTCACCATAGGAGATTGTGTCTAGCCCGGTTGTACCATTCCATTCTAGCCACCCATCGGGTTGAACAACATCGCTGATATATGATTGTATGTATACCGTCCTCGAGTAAGGCTTCCATGGCCGTCCTAGGAATGTCATGGTCGAGTTGGGGTCAGCCGCGAGGTCTGGGGCAGCTCCAATAGTACAATTAATGATGGAGATTCCGGTTTTCTGGTTTGGATCAGTTCTTCCATGAGCTGTCACTGCATTCTTCTGATTTGCCATCGGTTTTCGGGCATATATGTTGCAGTTTTGAAAGATCGCAGCAGCATTTCCGAATATAAAATCTATGGTCCCTGTAACAAAAATAATATATTAAAAACCCAAAATATATACATTTGCATTAACTTATTTTTTTTAGTTAATAGTTGAAGACAAATGATATATCCTACCATATATATCGCATTCACGATAGAACTGTCTCAAAGAATGAACGTAAAGAGTATCTTGATAGCCTTCGAAACTACATCGATAAAATGTCGATCCATCCGCATTGTTTCTTACGGCCACGGCCTGGTGCTTCTCTGGTCCAGCTGTGTTTCGAAATGTTACATCAACTGCAACAAATCGGTCTCCGATCACCGCTACAAACGCCATCAAAAGTTATAATATAGTCTAGATTCTAAGAAAATATTTAGGAGTTAATTTCAGATAAAAAGAAAATGTAAGGGGAAAAAAAACGGAAAATATTTACCAAAGGTTGAAGAATTATAAGTCGTCCAACCATCAATAAAACTGTGGTTTCCAGAAATGATTGTTTTATTGATCCCATCTCCAATAAGCATGATGTTCCTTTTTTTATTTGATATGAGAACATATTCTTCGTAAAGACCTGCCCTTGCATAGATTACGAAGTAGCCTTGCTCCGGGAATGTGTGGTTAGGTGCGGCAGCGACGGCCTCAGTTATGGTAGAGAAGTTATCGGTTTCATATGGACCGACAGTCACTGCTTCCCTTACGAGGATAGAGCCACCGCTGGTCTCTCCTAGCTCACCTAAATTTCTGTTAGCTTTCCGACAATCCTTGCTCTTGTCGCATGTTTTGCGTAAAACCTACAAATTAGTTAGTTAGTAAATCATTAGTTTTAAATGTTTATAATAATAGTAAACTATGCACATTTTCGTACACTAATTATCATGTTCATAAATCATACTTCTAAAAGTGATGTACACAAGGGAAATCCATGTGAAAGTATTTATTGGTCCGGAAGAAATCATGTGGACCCATGTGATTTTTTTCGTTATTTAGTTTCATATAATAATGTTTATAAATTGAAAATTAAAAGTCAAAACTCAAACACTTTTCGATATATTCACAGTTTCGTTGACTTCTAGTATGTGACTAGGCCATCTGGCCATGTGCCATTTTTGAGTGTTCTAAATACGTAAACTGCATACGCTAAATAAATCGAAAATCTATGCATGTTTTGGTTCATAAGATATACATATTTATTTCTATAACATATAGTGGTCCGGTAAATTTATATCCTTCATCCCAATAAAATTTAGAGATCAATACTTTATGAGTAGATACGTCCGTAAAATAAAAAGAAAATGAAGGCTTATTAGTTATATATATAGTAATTTTGATATATCAATGCAAAACTTTCAATGTCCTTTAACAAAAAAAAAAAAAATCAGTGTCTGAAGTATTAACAAAAAAATATCATCGTGTGTAAATGGAATTAACAATTAATGGTAAATTCCAATTTTCTTCCATTACATTATACCGTACTATTTTAAATATTAAATTAATAAAATGAGTTATACATATAATTCACTAATTCAGCATATATAGCTTTCTAGCTTATATTTTATGTTTAATACCATAAACATGTAGAGTACGTAATATTTAAATTTTGAAATAGCTGTACCATCATAAGTAGATACTTAAATCCAGCGAATTTAAAAAGTATTTCCACATACGATTTCACTAGGTATTTAAACCCGATTCAATATAGTAATGTCGAAGAATATAAATTAAAAAAAAAAAAACCCACTAACCTTTTCGAAATAATACTCTATATGTACTTAGGAATTTCTTTAATATTTATAAACATTCTGACAGGATCTACTGTCTAGGCTTTTTTTCGTTAGTTCATGTCTAGTTTAAATTAATAATTTATTTATAAACCTACGAAGGCAAAACAAGAAATAAAGTTAAAACGAAATTACCTTAATCAAAGTCTCGAGCGGTTCACGAATTGCTTTGTTACCACCACCAAAGATTTTCCCCTTGGACCCTTTATACCTCTTCAAATTACGGTTAAGCGCGTGACTCACAAGCCCCAACGACACACTATAGAGGCGCGTGAGATTCCCCAACGGCGTTCCAATCGCCGTCGCAAACCCGCTCTTAGCGTCCACAAGACCATCGAGGCACGTTTCCTGGTTAGTCACAACGCCACCGAGAAGACTCGTGACACGATCAACGAGCGCCTTGGTCATTAGCTCCACGGCTTTCAGCTCTTCCGTAACCGTCTCAAGGTAATCAACGCTAAGCACTGCCAGCTCGCCGCAATCAGCCACCGCACTGACTTCTTCAGCCGTTGACGCGCCGGGATCATCCTTCACGCGCTGGGAAAAGCGGTTGATGACTTTGGAGAGGCGACGAGCTTGTTTGAGGCATTGCTTCATTGTGAACTTTCCGTAGTGGTAAGGATCGGACGGTGAGGATTTAAAGGCTGAGAGGATCGTGCGGCAGAGCTTTGGGTAAGGAGTGGATTTGCAAGCTATTTCTGGTGGTTGTGACGGAGACTGTGACGGAGGCGGTGTTGGAGGCTGTGTTGGAGGTTTTGACGGAGGCTGTGTTGGTGGCTGTGACGGAGGCTGTGTTGGTGGCTGTGACGGAGGCTGTGTTGGAGGCTGTGATGGAGGCTGTGACTTAGGCTGTGATGGAGGGTGTGACGGAGGCTGCAATGGAGGCTGTGTCGGTGAGACTACCAAAGCCCATGACAGACAGAGAAGAGCCAAGAACAATAGAGATGAAGAGAAGTGTTGAGTTTGCATATTTTTCTAAGTTTTTTTCCTTCCTTCTTGCTATTTACTAAGAGCTTTTCCTATTTCGTGTCAGCATGGTAGGAGAGATATATATAGGTATATGCATATACATTTTATAATGCATGGCTTAAGAGAGAAACTTATGAATAATGTAATGCATGTTGCCTTGTTTAGGAATTATTAGTCAGAGAAAATATTACATATACACAATTTTATAGAATTACATAGGGGCACGTATATATCATTTCATTTTGATCAAATAATTTTAGATGTTTTTCTTAATAAGTTACCGTAAGATCCAATGGAGTGCACCAGGTGGTCGAGTCGTTACATTGACAAAAAAATATGGATATTAATATATGACATAGTTCAAATTTCGATATAGGATGGTGATTATTTTAATGACTCTAGAGTCGAACCTACGTTCAATGCAACTTTAGAGCGAGTTTTAAAAAAAAATAGAGTTTTAGCCAGTTTACAAAAAGATTGTACAAAATCTATCATTTTTTCTCATAAGTCATAACCATATAAACATTTTTAAAATGAGGCTAACAAACGCTTAATTATATAAAAAAATACATTTTTCTTGATCATATATTTACATTTTTATGGTAATTTACTTTTAATAACTAGACACCTAAATTTCTTACATTTTTGAATATTTGACGATCATAATAGGTCTATTATACAATATATTGATGTTAAAAAATATCCGTTCGAGTCGTATAGTAAAATATTACACGTATGTCGTCATGCATAATACTAACAGTTAATCATCATTGAGAGAATATAAATTTCAAAATTTCTTTTACATTATATAGCATGAAAATACTGATACCAAATTCTATTACTAAAAGCTAGATGACACTGTATGAAAGAGTTACTCATGCAGGAATACTCAGCTATATATAAGATTGTAACATATCATCTTCCTAAACAGTTAAAGTTCACAATCACTTTTTATAATCCTATATTGGATCAAAGTATCTATAATTGGTAATAAATTAGGTTAATACGTGATTTCGAATAAACTAACAAAAATAAAAACCAATGATAATTCTATAATTCACAAACCAAATACGTAATGATTAATTAGAATGAAGTTAAAATGAATACATGTGAGGTGTTGCGGAACTTCGGGGCGAAGGCAAGACCCGTTTATAAGTTTTTTGAAATCTTAAATCATCACTTTGTTTGTTACACTTACAAGTTAGGCTCCAATTAAGTATACTCTTTCCTAACGTTGGTTGGTTGCCAAGATTGATTTTCTATTTTAAATAAAACCAACGTGAAAAGTCAAATTACCTCAATAGGTAGATAGAATATATATATTAGTATATCTAAAGTTTTAAACCGAAATTAAATTTCAAAGATACGATTGTTTGATGTCTTGTGGATTTGTAATATAATCTACGACTAAAACTCAATCTTAAAATATAAGTCAAAGGGTAGTAACTTTCGGGATACATGTCTAATATACACACAATCATCTTATGGATATACAATCAATATGCACATAACCTTAGTTGCTTTGAAAATAAAATAAAATCAAACGTTATTATTGAAAATCCATCACATATAATTCTAATCATAATATAGAGCATATGACTTAACAAAAAAAAATATATATATATATATATAGAGCATATGCTTTTGTAAGGAATAATTCATATGTTACCAAAATACAACATTTCTTTCTTTTTTTTTTGGTCACCAAATACAACATTTCTTAGTTGGCAAATTTGTCAAACAAATTTAAGAGCTGGATGATTTTTTGTGTTATCGGCAATTTAGCATTGTCATACAAACCGGAAGACTTGCCGAGTTTTTTGGTTTGGTCGGCCAATATTACTAACCAAAATGGGTCTCGTGTTCACCTTTTTCACAACATAACGTAAAATATAAAATACTCTCGCGGGTTCCAAAGGTCGCTTAGTGGCCGTATTGTTGTAATAATAATATCTACCGAGAGGGCTTTTCAACAGTTGCTGTTGTAAATCATTGTCTTCTAGTTCCGGTTTTACCCTCGCAAACTTCAACGTCGACGACGAAGACGGAGCAGACCGGCCGGTGATCGGAGAAGCGTGACTCGCCGCGCACGTACGATAGCTGCCGGATTCCATCACCATGCCAAAGAATCCTGTCGCACCTGACGAAAAATATGAGATAACCCGGTTCAGTTTAACCGACCGAAAACCAATCGAAATCAAAAGCAAATATTATCTGGTTAACTATACCAGGCCGGAGTTCTTCTCTTGTTCTTCTTCTCTTTAGTTGTGTCTCCTGCGTAAGCATCTGAATTATAAGAGTACTTATAAGTTGGTGCGAAGAAGATTTTGCCTTCGTGCCATCCTTTGAACACTCGTCCTGCGTCTCTTTCAATCTTGAGCTGTAATTAGTTTCAGAACCAATAAACCGGTTTAGCCTTTTTGAGTTTGATCAACACTGAATTTTTGTTTTCTTGAGAGGAAAGGAACCGATTGTGAAACCTGATCTTTGTTGAGAAGAGTGTCCCAAGCGTTTCTATCCAAGAGGGTCTTTGTTTCTGAGTAACTCAAAGCTATTCTGTAGTTCAAATCTCCAAGCCAGATGACCCGACTGGAGTAAATTGCGATAAGAAAACCCGAGATTAGCAAAGACAGAAGATACGTTCAATTGCAGAGGATTGTTAAGAACATCGGACGTTATAAAGAATATGAACTAATCCACTCATTAACGAATATGATTTCAAAGTTCTTAGATCTTACTCGTGCTTAGTAATTCGATCAGGGACACGGGTAAAAGAAATTCTGCAGATTCTAGGGAAAGTTGTGTTCTTTAGAATCTCGATCACATCTGAGTTTCTGCGACGTTCGTCTCCTTCTCTCTCACCAGAAGCTAGATGACTGCAGATGAAGCAGAAGCTCGTCTTGTAGAGTTGCAAACTCACAGCTATGCATCCCTATGATGAATACGAAGAGAATATTAGAAGCAGAGCTTTCTTCTTGTTTTGGCTTTTAAGTGTGAGAGTGGTAAAGTACTGTACCTTGTTTCCTAAGCAACCCATGATTCCGCGGGTGACGCAGGAGATTCTGAGATGAGAGACGTGTTGAATAAGTTCCTTTCTCATCCACACAGTGAGGAATATTCCCACCATTTGCTTTGATGCCACTAAGCCATACTTCATCATCATCTGGTTGCTTACAAGAGAAGAAACCTTTCCTCCTCCTTCATCCTCGTCTTCATCATCATCGTCATCATCATCTTCGTCTTCTTCGTCATCAGAAAGTACACCGGATTGGTTAACTAGACCTTCCGGACACCTGAAACAAGATTCTCTCCCGTATTTTCTTACAATCTCTTCAGAGAAAGTGCTGCAGTTACAGATCTTCAGCTTTCTCCTGCACTCTGTTCTGAAACTCTCACTGATCTTCTTCAAAGAAGGTTTTGCAAAGAACATCGATCCAGCCCCAAAAGACGGAGTTTTTGGGCCAAGTCTTCCTCCAGAAGATGATGATTTGTTCAAGGATTGATTGATCATAGCTAACCATTTAGCAGCAGGCTCGTTGTCTCCAAGAACAAGGACATTTCCAGCATTCAATGGAACAATCTCCTGAAAACTATGAGAAAAGAATAAATCGATACCCTCCAAAGACATAGATCGATGAAATACTCAAGAGATTTTAAATTTGGTACCCTAAAACGTAAATATCGTATTCACTGTGGACGTGAAGCAAAGCATCGAGATTAAGACCAGAGTGTGGAGATTTTCCTCCCACGTTCCATGTTGCCACAAATACTCTTCATATTCATATGTTCACAAAACCAAAACATTAGAAATAAAAACAGAGCATCTCTGTTTCGAGGGATAAAACAAAGGGCAGATTTTTTATTACAGAACAAATCAAGAATCTATCTTAAGAAATAAAATAAAGACAGATGTGTATATACCTTAAGGACTGGAGTTGCTGAGTAGGCATTGAAGATCTGAAATTGCTTGAAGCTAAAAGAGATTCAACTACTATTTCGGATTGAGATCCTGAAAAAGTCAAAAACAGAGCCAAAAAATAGCTGCAAAATATGAGACAGAGACGAAAAAATTCTGAAGATAAACAGACACAGATACACAAACGTAAATATATACACAGAGGGACATACTATTAAATATATAGAGTGGATCCGACATGTTTTGTTCTAAGAATTAAAGCGTCTTTCTTTTGGAAGAGACTCGTGTATGAGGGATAGTTCAAGAGCTTTCTGCTTCAGGTTTGGTCCTCGAACACTAAAGAATTAACAAACTATAGCAACAAGGAAGCATTCAAATGCAAAGGGAGCTTTTAATATTATTTTTTACTTTTATCTTATGCAATGTTTCGGTCTTCACTCCGTTTTTCTTATATTTTATATTCTTGAAAAGAAGAGATCTTTATCAGCTTAGGAAGCAAAGATAAGAAAGAATTAAAATAATTGAAAGAATATATTCTGAAAAGTCTGAAATCAAGAACACTGTTCCCTTCATTTGATACTTATATGCCCCTGTTGTTTCTTTGCTTTTTCATTATACAAATCTTCTTCTTCCTTTTTCATCTTTTGTTTTTTCTATTATGTGGTGTAGAGACCTGGATTACATTATCCTATATGAAATCTATGATGCGTCTTTTTGACCGAACTTTGATTACTTCAATTAGAAAGTAAAGTTTTTAGTGCACATGTATATAATATGCGTGTGGTATATGTACATAGGGATTAGAAGTTAGAACTCTCCAATAAAATCACCTTAGGTTTGGTATAATTTTGGTTTTACAATAAAAATGAATTTCTAATTCGACGATTTTATTACAAAAATTAAATACTTGATTCTGTATTATATAAAAAAACTATTTGATTCGGTCATTTTTCTTTTGGACTTTGGTTATCATTTTCCGGATGGTTGAGAGATTAAATGTGATTTAATTGAATACGACATTCATGCATTGGTGTATATACTCTTAAAAATTAAAATTATTTTACTATCATATCAAGCCTAGAAGATAGGTAAGATGCGTTTTAAAGATTAACAAAATCAATTGGATTTCTTGTCACTATTTCCAATTCATAAATTTATGTAGTCTGCAACCAAATAAACCAAAAGGTAACACAAAGAGGAATCAAATCAAACAACTCTCTACTAGTCTAATCACAGAATCTGATGCCTTTTTTTTTTTTTTTTCTTTCCAAAACATAGGCAACAAAAGAGATTTGGTTGAAGGAATGTTACAAAACAGAAGAGGTTTTATTCACTTCCATGTGAAGAGTCCTGATCAAGACTGGTTTCCACAACAGAGACTGGGTCTGGTGTACGCCCATGAACCCTGAACCGGTAGATGCAAGTGTGCGAGTCGCTTCCGTGGTTGGAGGTGAAGTCGAACCTCACAATATCGACAAGACCAGAGTATGATGAGTCTAAAATGCTGAATGTCTGTGCATTCGACCTGTCTAGGTCGTAAGTGAACTCTGTTAGAAGTTGTATCTTCTCTGCCTCGACTGAGGGTTCCTGTCCTTGCAGCCATCCTGATACTCGGCAATCTTTTGGAGCGCTCGATCTGTCGTAAGCTACACTCTGTTCATTTTCACAAAGCATGAATCCATCAGGTCAGTGTATATATATATATATTTTTTTTTTGTCAAACAGGTCAGTGTATACATAATCCCCAAAATTAAACCGAACAATGATCACATATTGACTTTTAAGCAGTGAAAACATTAAGTATTGAGCTTCTATGACTGTCTTCCTTATTTCATTTCACTATGTTATTGTCATTGAAATAATCACAAACTACAAACAGCAAAGTCCCAGTAATTGCAAATAGAAACAGAAGATTACACAAACCTTCAAAAAGATCCATTTATGCATACTATTGAACTTTTTGACAAAGGTTTGAGATCCTTTGATAGAGTGGCACTGTATAATGAATTTCGAGAAAAGAATGCAAGAAAAAAACAGGCAAAAGGTCTTAAAGAAACTCCTAAAGGTAAGTGGCACACACAAAATTGGAGAAGTATGGTGAGACACTGAGACCTACTGGGTGAAGAAGAAACTTATTTAGTAACCATAGTCCTATTCAGTGTAGATCTTTTGCAGCTACCGACCTAAACTAAACCTGGCGGGTAAACTAAACAATTTCATAAATTTTGTAAGTTGACCGTCACAAAGAAAATTCAGTCATTTTTTTACCAGGCATCTCAATATGAAACCATTCTACACAAACACTCCTGTATGTGAGCTAATAATGTTCTTTGAACATGCAAAAACCAAAGGTCGTAAAAGCACACAAAGAAGAAAACTGATAAGAAGACATACATATTTTGCAGTGCAAGTATCATTACCTTAGCTACATGCTCCAATGTGAAAGCCTCTGGTACGATTGGACCTCTCAGCCTGATTTGAACATAACCATTGCTACCTTTCAGAGCAAAACACTGTCCCGGCTCCCCAAAACTTGGAGATAACATCTTTACCGCATTAGTATGAGCACGTCGAATGCTCGTCGCAAACCAACTGCTCCCTTTTCCAACAAGATAAGGATCTGAATGCTGCATCACAAAAGCACCACCAGACGCCAATGCATAATCTACTCGGCCAAGGCCATCAGCAGCATGTTTCTCAATCTCTTTCTCCATAATATCACGAGCATACGCCCTCAATTCATCAATGCTAACCTCACTAAAAGCAGAGTCATCTACATTACCCTTCTTCAATTCCTCGTAAATCCTCTCTAACTCATCTTTAGACACCCAAGGTTTAGCATTTACTTCATCTACTGACTTTTCAAGTGACTCGGTCCTAGACTCTATCTTCTTCAACTCTCTCCGGAATGCAGAAGCTTTGGTCTCGATTTCTTGCCTCAGTGCTTTGGCTTCCCTCTCCATCTTCTTATCAAGTAATTCAACTTGAACCTGCATCGTACTCGTTGTCGCCTTTACAAGACCATCTACTTCCGCAATTCGGCTCTCCAATCCCGAAAACGCCATCTCTGTTTCAAAAGAAGATATCGGAGAGGACGGAGACGAAGCCTTCAGAATCATCTTCCTCGTCAATTGAATTAACCCAACAATGATCAAAAGTGCCCCAAGCTGCTTCGCAAATATCCTCACCACTCTCGTCCATCGCGCTTTCTCGGGCTTAGGAGTCGCAACCTTCCGCGTCCGGCGCTGCGTGGCGGTAGTATTAGTCCCCGTCGCGGCGGAACCAGACCTCCTCGTCACAGGACCCAAATCTTGGCCGTGAGATCGATCAACGATAGCCTCACCGCGGCTCAGATCTCTGCTCGTACCACCGGCTTCCCCAACACCATCGTTCGCAAGCGATTCGCTTTGTGGGTAATCAAAGTTGGATTTCTTCTCTCCGGCAAGAATCGGCGTCCGTCTAGTCGCCGCCGCCGTATTAGCGGTGATCGACACCGTCGATGCCGACATTTGATCTGGTTTGACTAGACAATCTCACCCCAAATCTTTTAAAAAATATCGAAATCAAAACCCTAATTTCACTACAGAGACTTGGAAAATTCGAAAACTTCGTTTGAAATTGAGGAAGAGTAACAATGCTCTCTGCAAATTCAATTTCAAAAACTCTGAACCGTCTTCTCCGTTTGCCCAATTCTTTTTAACGTCGTTTCGTTTCTTTGTTCCTCTTTTTTTCAATTTTTTTTTTATAAAAATTTTCATCGCGTCAAAAAGAAACCGTAGCGGTTACTTTACCCATTAATATGACAAAAATATGGAATTATCTCTTCTTCATAATCATTCCAGGAGCTCTTAATTACGATTTTACGAGGTCGCAGAAGATAATTAAGATAAGAAAACTTGCCAAGAGTTAAAATCTATGAACCACATTCTCAAGTTATCACAAGTTTAAACTACATAACAATCTCTCAGATAAACAAACAAAACAAAACTCGTGTCAACTCAAGACCTTCGACTTGCTAAACCGGAGTCTCGCAGCTCCCACGCTGCTTTGCTCTCTCTAGTAACATCGGACTTGATTGCTCCAACCAATGGCTTCATCACCAACAAGTACTGCAATTCAAATCATCAAAAGACGATTCATGACAAAAGATGTTATTCTGTATTGTATTGTTACTGAATGGTTCAGAGCTTACTTGGAATGCAAAGATTAAAGGAATCAATCCTTTTCCTCTTTCGTTTGGGTTTGGCCCTTCCACGAGTTTCTTGTCAACGTGAATCGCCTTGTTGCCATTAAAAGAGATCTCTGTGATTGTATTCACCAGATTGGCAATCCAACTAGTCCCGTCTGGAAGAATCTGTCACAGGTTTGAAAAATCCGACTTAAGATTGGTCCAACTACAAGATGAAAGAAATAGATAACATGGAAGAAACCAATCAACTGACCTTTTCTTCGCTTTCATTCTTATGGCATCTTCCGCTGTTCTCAACAAGAATGACAGGAATAGATGAACCCTTCAATAAAAGATTCAGATGTTAATGAATCTACTAACCTGATTACTATCAAGGTCGTTGCAGAGATTTATGTGAGGATGTAATGTACCAACAGGAGGAACTCGCAATACCTGCATATCCTGTTTCTTCAGTTGAGCGCCTGTACGGATAACTTTAAGAAGAGCATCGGATCTTCTGGAGACAAAGAGGTCATAATTTAACCCGTCCGGTGGAGAGAACTGAGCATGTGTGAGAACAAGAGCAGACTTCTTCCATATCTCTTTACCAAATGCATCTGTTATAGCACTGACAACTTGCCTATCCAAGTCATCCACCCGGTATACATCCAAACGGTCTACATATAATAGCACATCTATAGTCATGTTGAGGAGAAATCTGTTCAAATTCAACACCCACGAATCCAAATTAATATACATGACACAAATGTGCCCCAAATTAGGAGAATAACTTCTTAGACCTGGAAACAGTTCAACATACCGTTTTATAATGTTGATGGCTTGATCATTCACATATCCTCCCTCAATAAGACCAGGAGTATCGATAATATTTAATGTAAATCCCGACCTTGAGCGAGAGACCAAGGTCGGCCTCAGTCCTTCAGACTATATAGAGGGAAGCCACACACTTAATATGAGAAAATATACAAGAAAGTTAGGCAATAGAAAAGCCATGGGAAGAGCATTAAACTTGGCACCTGGAAAGTACTAACTGCAGCAGCTTTCTCGCCTATAACTGAATTCACAGTTGATGACTTTCCAACACCGCCTTTCCCCATTACAAGAACAGTTAGCGAGCTCACATCCTACGCCAGTTTTTTTTTTCTAACACATTAGAAACTAAAACCAGAGAGACATGAAATAAGAAACAAACAGAAAGTAGATGAAGCTAGAAACAAGAAAGGAACCTCTTCTTTATACTTCCCAAGGATCTCGAGCAATTTAGATTGAGTAGCAGGTGGGAACTGCTGGATACCGATCCATTCACGAGACATTTGCATAGCTGCCATGGACAAAAATCCTAGTCCTACAATTCGAGGAAAGCCAAAAGGATTATCAAAGGGAAGACTAAATCAATCTGCTAAAATCTAAACAATCAGAAGACCAAAGAACAAATTTTGATAACAAAAGAAGAAAAATGAGTAATCGCCCATACAAGCAAAAGTTGTCTGATTCCACTATCTGAATCAATCCTTAGACTTTCTATCAAGTAAAGTCTCTGGAGACAAAAAATAAAAGAACTTTATTTTTTACTAACAACCAAAAACCCTTAAACTTAATCTTGATTTGCCGTTGTCTCCATCAGTTTCTTTTTCCAGATCTTTATATGAAAATAATCTCATTGCTTTAGAAACGAACATGGCGTAAGTGGGCATACCAAGAACTAATAACTTAAGCACTAAACTAAACAAGTACTGAGAGATAATCAGAATCCTAAATCATCAACTGCGTCAAAAGCCAACAGATCAAATGAGCATACTTCAGATAAATGAGGATACTTCTAAGTGAACAAAGTGAAAACCGGATAAAGAAAAAAAGAGAGAGAGTAACCTACCTGAGCTTGAATTTATCAGTGGCAGATATTCGTCGCCGGATTCGCTGACCTCGTATCAAATTAAAACCCTAGAAATGAAATTGACTTTTTGAAGATGATTGATTGCTACGATATCAGTTCAGTACAGAGTTAAAGTACATTCCTTTCATGTTTCTACCGGACTAAACCGAATGTCGTCTGTCTTCACCAATGACGAATTTGTCCTTTTGGCATTTTTTTTTTGTTGTTGTAATTTTCTGCTGTAAAAATTTAAGGATACGATGGGCTAAAAAGCCCAATATGGAACTGAAACGGCCCAAAATACTTGTAATCCTCGTCTTCTCTAACACTAGATTTAATCTCAGACTCGATTCATCTTGTTTTTACTCGGCGAGCGTGTGAAGAAACTGGTGATTCATCGCCTTCGATCACTACCAGGTATCGTCTTGTTCTCTTGCTCTTCGCCTTCATTTCTGGTCATGAATTTCGTTTTCCTTTCTATGAATGTTCTTTCTAGCTGCATTTCTATGGAAATTTCTTGGATCTCCATTTTAGGAATTTTCTCCTTCTTATAAATTTCGCGATCCTGTTTCCTGAATTTTATCCGTTTGTGTTGATTTTGATTCTACAGTTATGTTTTTCGATTCTGTGCCTCTGATGCTCTTAGATCCGTTGGATCTGCGGGATTTCATCTGAATTCTTTTTATATTTTGATTCGCTAGTCGAGTTTCGTTTGGATTCGTGTATTCGTTCGCTACCAGATGCGAGATCTCTTCCCCTTTTACGTTATTTTTGATCTTGAAGATCAAATCTCGTTTGTTTCTTCTGATCTCGCTCTAACTGGATTTACTCTACCGTTGGTTGTCTTTGTATTTCAGATTCACATTGCGTTTCTTGTAGCGCCTGAGATTGTAACCTGAAAAGCAAATCAAAATGGTATTGAGTTCTATTCTATGATTTGTTTATTTCTGTTTTTAGTGCAGCATCGGAATTTTATGTTAAATTTAGTTGATGATTTTTCTGGTCTGATTATTGGCACCTTGCTAAAGTTGTAACCTGTGGTTTATAGGTCGTGCTTGCTGCTTCTATTGTGGTCAAGTCTGGGAAAGGTGAATTCTTCGTCTATCTTTTACTTTGTCTTCGAATTCTCGTTTTCAATATTTTTGAGTTTTCTTTAACTTTGTTCTTTTATATAGTGCTTGTTTCCAGACAATATGTGGATATGTCCCGTATCAGAATTGAAGGTCTGCTTGCAGCTTTTCCTAAGCTGGTTGGAATGGGAAAGCAGCATACCTATATTGAGACAGAGAATGTGCGATATGTATATCAGCCTATTGAATCTCTGTTCCTGCTTCTTGTTACAACTAAGCAGAGTAACATTCTAGAAGATCTGGCCACCCTCACATTGCTCTCCAAACTTGTATGCTTCTTACTTCTTTAACTTTTGTTTCTGCTACTTTATTTGAGGAGTTTATTTCCTTGAGTCTGGATGTGTACTGTTTCTTAGTTATTTTGAATAGTGAGTGTGTCTACTGTTGTTAGCACCTTATCTTCATTGAAGCCTGGCAGCTCTTATGAGGGATTGTTGAATTTTTTTTTTCCAAAAGGTTTTTCTACAGACAAGCCTTGACATGCAGTTTGATCATTTGAGTGTTCCTAGGTACCTGAGTATTCCATGTCTTTAGATGAAGAAGGGATTGGCAGGGCTGCTTTTGAGCTGATATTTGCATTTGATGAAGTCATATCTCTTGGGCACAAGGAAAGTGTGACAGTTGCCCAGGTGAAGCAGTATTGTGAAATGGAAAGTCATGAGGAGAAGTTGCATAAACTGGTGATGCAGAGCAAGATCAATGACACTAAAGACGTGATGAAGCGTAAGGCTAATGAGATTGACAAAAGCAAGGTACATGACAGGAGCGCACCCTGCTGTTTTGTGCTATTTTTCTATAACTCCTATTAATATTTCTTATGTAATTCCCAGATTGAGAAGAATAAGCCAGGATTTTCGTCCATGAGTTCAATGGGATCTGGAAGACTTGAAAGTAGTTTCAATGACTTGAGCATATCCAGTGGTGGTGGCGGTGGTTTTGGAAGTGGTTCTGGGTTTGGCATGATTTCAGATGTTGAGCCTATGAATACCAAACCGAAAGGTTAGTGTGCTTTAACTAGTGGAACTTTCACAGCTGACCCTTCAATCCCAAGTATTCAAATCAAAATGCCTTTCCATTTCTTAAGCGCCTCTATCTATATACTTGATTTCGATAAAAAAATCTCTTTACTTCGAAATTCTTATCCACCGTGCTCAACCTCACAGATCGATCACGGTCTTCTGTTACTGCTCCTCCTAAGAGTTCTGGCATGAAACTTGGCAAGTCGGGCAAGAACCAGTTAATGGAGTCCCTTAAAGCAGAAGGTGAAGACATCATTGAAGATGTTAAGCCTACTGGCCAATCCAGAGCAGCTGCCCCACCTCCAACTGATCCTTTCACTTTAACTGTCGAAGAGAAGCTCAATGTTGCATTGAGACGAGATGGTGGACTCAGTAGCTTTGATATGCAGGGAACCCTGTCACTTCAAATTCTTAACCAAGAAGATGGATTTGTCCAAGTCCAGGTACTCCAACATTCTTTCTTAACTATTTCCAAGAGTTTCCCAGGCATTTTACAATTCTCTTGAATACATCACTTTCTGTATTTAATCTTCGTATGAATTTATCTATGCTTTACTTTTTCTTCAGATTGAAACCGGTGGTAATCCTGAAATTCTTTTCAAGACCCATCCCAACATCAACCGAGATATGTTTAATAATGAGAATATTCTAGGGCTGAAGAGACCTGATCAGCCATTTCCCACTGGTCAAGGTGGAGATGGTGTTGGTCTTCTCAGGTGGAGAATGCAAAGAGCAGACGAGTCAATGGTGCCACTAACAAGTAAGGCTTTGGAGGTTATCATGTCTGTTTTTGACAGGTTTACATGTATATGTTTGTCCCACTCATGCAAATTTTTTGTCTGGTGCAGTCAACTGCTGGCCTTCAGTCTCTGGAAACGAGACATATGTCAGCCTCGAGTATGAAGCCTCATCCATGTTTGATCTGACTAACGTCATCATCTCCGTACCACTTCCTGCTCTGAGAGAGGCACCAAGCGTTAGACAATGCGATGGAGAGTGGAGGTTGGAAATTTAATTGACTTTTTTTCACTCTGGTCATCTCTTTTTTTGTTCTGAGATGAAACTCGTAATTGTTTTATCCAATCTTAAGAACCAACCACATCTTTGTGAATATTATCAGGTACGATCCAAGAAATTCTGTTCTAGAATGGTCTATACTTCTTATTGACAACTCCAACCGCAGGTAATGATGACATCATCTGTTTAAAACTACTTTAGAGTTTTGTTTGTCATGTGTGTATATAATACATGAAAATCTTGTTGCAGTGGGTCAATGGAGTTTGTTGTGCCACCAGTGGATTCATCGGTGTTCTTCCCCATCTCTGTTCAGTTTGCAGCCACTAGTACGTACAGTGGCTTGAAGGTATGAATCTTGGTCCGCTGGGAAGACTCAAGTTCCATATTTTGGTTTATGTGAGAAATAAGGCATTTTATGTTGGATTACAAATGAGAGGCTTGTTCACAATGGTGCAGGTGACTGGGATGATTCCGCTGAGAGGCGGTGGTGGTGCGACTCCAAGGTTTGTGCAGAGGACGCAGCTGATTGCACAGAATTACCAAGTCATATGAGACGCTCCTTTTGGAGCCTCGTTTGTTTTTATTTGCTTCTATACTATATGGTGTTGGATTTCTCTCTTATTTGTATGCCAAAAGTAAAATCTTAATTTTCTGGGATTTTGCTAGTTTCTCTGTCAACTTACTTCTAAGACATTATACATATTCATAACTTTTGTTTTTGCCAACTCCTTTATCAATGTTAAGGATATACGCTACAAATACAATATCGCTTTTTTTACTTCTTTCACAGCAAAGAATTCATCGCCATTTCATTGCAAATCATAAAACATTTATTCATGTAAAAATTTTGGTGTAGTTATTTAATTAAAGATTGCATCTATATATTTCACATAAATCAGTTTTAATTGTTGAAACCCAAGTTTGAGGATTATATACTTATAAAGAGTTATTTAATTCAAAATTACATCTATATTAATTTTGACATAAAACACTTTTAATTCCAAACATCTCTTTTGATCAAACATCTCTTTTGGCCAATAACCAATAGGTATATGCGGTGCATACGGTAGTACATCCGTTGTCCACCAATTTCCTGTTTCTTTATCCTTTATAAATTATTACAAAATAAAAAGAATGCATATCATGTTAGATTTGATATATTCAGAAAACAAAATCAATAATGCTTGATGTATTTTTTTTTTTTTAAAACAAACAATTAATACATATTACGTTATAAATTACTGTACAAAACAAAGATATACAAGTATTTTAGAAAAAAAAAATTGGAAAACAACAATTTTTCTTACTCACTCATATTAAAACAAAAAAAAAATCCAACATTTATATAACTCGATCAAAGGAAAATTTAAAATACATACCCTTTTATTTAAAATTTGAAATTTTATAAATTACCTGTTGAATAGTGACAGCGATATATCTCGTTTTAGGATCACGAGTTTCAGGTAAAGGCCCACTTAAAGGATCAGTTTTTGACACTTGAATAAAACTAGGACACATAGTATTAAAACAACCTATTCTTTTTGCGCCCTGTATAAAATAATTAAAGTTAAATCTATGTTAAATAACATAATACACAAACATATACTCTAATGTCAAATGAATAGTTAGATAAGTAAAAAAACGTTTACCAATACATAAAGTTTATAATTACTTAGATTTAAAATATAAGATGGATTTATAATAGATTTTTATAAAATATTATATTAAGAATGTGATAAAGACTATATGCATCAATAGATATACCTTCCAATACCCATAACTCCATCGCCAAATATAATTGGATTAACCTTTTAGTAAAATTAAACAATTTTATTCTTAAAAGTTGTATGTGTAATAAAAACTATTTTATTAAAAAAATATATATATAATATCAACATTATATTTACCATCCAGCCGGTTTCAATTAAATTGAATGTATTGTTGACTACCCTCCCTACATATATATTAGCATATGAAGATTGGTCATTGCTGATGTTCAAGTTATGTACACTTATCGGAGCACCCACACCATGGTAAGGACCTTGTCTTTCTTGTGTTCTAACTCCTGCAATCTTCATATTTCCAGTCTTTCTAATAAACTTTTGATAATTTAAAGATGTATCATATCGTAACACGAGTAGTTGGAAGTTTAATAATTCAGGATATGATTGCTTACATGTTGTTCATGTCTTTCAACAGTGAGCAGATTAAAATGTTTTTCTGTAAAATACTGAGCATTTGCACCATATTCTTTTGTATTCTTTAGTATAGGAACTGTACCGTTTGGACAGTCGATGACCATTCCATACTTTTTACTTTCAACTTGATTTTTGGATTCAGAAATTGCAAAAGATGGTTTCATCTATTCAAAACATATTGTCACACATTATATACATGTCATGAGGGCTTAAATTGTACTTTGTCTTTCAAATATTTGGATTCAAATTTTGTTGATAATTGCTCCAACGTGTGTATGTGTTAGTTAAATATATATTTTTAACTAATAATATAATATATTATAAAATCATTTTCTTCATTAATTTAGACTTTAAATTAATTAAAAAATGCTTAAACTCAATTTAGGTTATTTTTAAGTAAATAAGATTTCATTGTAAAAATGTATGAGGTTCACAAAGATTATGATTTGTATGAAAAAAGTTTAATGGATAAAATACCTGAATTTTGTGGTTTTTGAGTAGTGGATGACTTAATGAAGGTTGTTGGTAGATATCCACACATTCATATATCATCTTCTCATTTAACTATAGAAAAAATAACAAGATAAATATCATAAATTAATTACAAAAATACGGGAATAAGTGCTAAACAATTAGGCCGACTGTTTACTCCAAATTGGATTAGCTGGTAATTTCTAATATATTTCTAGTTGACAAAAAATATGGGTATAAGTAATATCTATATATATATAATATTGCCTGCAAATCCATCAACTCTTACGAAAAAAATAATTTCAATATATATATATATATTATTTTCCCAATTTACCTTAATAAATTTTGAAATTTTTACAGTTTCTTTAGATTGAACTAACGAAAATAAGATTAGAAGTGTAACAATTCTGAGAATGAAATCGATGGATATGATCGATATTTTGGAAAGTCGTCTCATATTATTCTTTGGTATATTCATTTTTAGACCCAACACTTAAGTATATATAATAACAACGTAACTAAGGATAATTAATTTCGTTTGATATTTCTTATATTTCGATTTCTTAATTATAGTAATCGTAAAGAAGTTTTGTTATTTTCCTATTGGTATATTTAACTTTTAAATACAAAATTAGTGGCCCACTTGTTTTTTAAGTATTGATATACACTTTAATTTTCTTAACTTTGCTTAATTGTTTGGTTTACTTGTTTTAGCACTAGCGGGTTATTTTTTTATTGTTTTTCTTAATATAAAACACTTTAATTTTTGTTTATTGTGTTCAAATTTCATATAAATAAATAAATAAAGAGATTGTTTTCTCTTCTTAATGGTCTACTTGATTTTTTCTAAAAAATATACATTGGTCCAATTGGCTTTGAGAAGAAATTAAGATACAATTTAATTTGCTTTATTTTATTTAACTGTCATATAGGTATAGAAGAAATAAATTCCTTCTCTCTCTCTCTCTAATCTCTATATATATACTTAAGGAAAATGAAATATACATTTTCTTTTTCTTAATTTAATAGATTGGTCCACTTGACTTTAAAACAAAACTAGGATATATCCCGTGCTATAGCACGAACAAATTGCAATTATGGAAAATATCCAAAAATTATAAATTTAGGATATTAGAAAATTGTAATTCTTGCAAAACTTTATGAAAATTATAATATCAATTTTTATAATATCGAATCTTTGTTAGCACCTAAAAACAGAATTAAATCGGTTTAAATTCTTCCTTAAAATCTTTCAAAAATCGTAATCTATATCAAATCTCTTATTTTTAGAAAATTAAATCAACATTTAATTTACTTTAATTAATGTGTTTAATTAAATCAACATAATCTTCATAAAATCTATTTTTAACTTATTTTCAAACAAAATTAAAATAAATAAATTATTTAAAACGAAAATTATAAATAATTAATTTAATATTTAATTAAATGATCACATAATAATTAATTGACTAAAATACCCTTAATGAGAAATTTTAATTTGTTCTTAGATGTAATGGCAATATGATGTAATTATTAACATTTTGTAAGGTTTATTTATAAATGTACTCCCCAAATAATATATAGGGGATTAATATACATTTAAATTTGCTTAATTGTTTTAAAGACAAGGGTTTCTATCTTGAATGGTTTAACTTAATTTTTCAAAACAAAAATACATCTTCCACCTGACTTTAAAAAAATTGGATATACACTTTTATTTGCTTGTTGTGTTTTATTATTTTGGTTAAGTTGGTTTAATTTGTGCACGTATGTGTGTGTTTTACATATATAGTTTTAATTTAATACTTTGTGTTTAGCTATAGTATGTTATTGGATGTATAATATCCTGCATTTGTATACATATATGTTAGATCTTTAAATTTAATTTGATTTCTTTCGCTTATTTATTTGACTTTGATTTCATTTATTAGTTGTTCTATGGTGAAGTCATGTGTGATTGATTCTTTATACCTTTTACTATCTCTGGGTTTGAGAAAGTATTCTCATGCATCACATTGGCATATGTAAGTACTTTCTTCTGGGATCCATAAATATTTTATCAATCAGCCATATATAACCACAGACTAGCAACAAATTCTTTAAAATAGCTATGAAAAAACTAAAAATAGACAAAAAAAAAAATGGAAATAACCACGGAAAAATAGCCACGGAAAAATAGCCACAAAACTTTTCTGCTACCTTCAGTTTCACTGATTTTTCTCCAAAGTTTACAGCATGCAATATATGAACATTCATATTTGGTCAGTCTATATATATATATATAACCAATTTTAAAAATCGTATTTTTGAATGTTTAAAAATCTAACATAATCGGATATATTATTATAGTTATTTATAGATAATAAGAAAATGGCAAAGCCAACAATCAGGCTTTAGTTATACACCTAGAATATTAATTAATTAGTGAGAGGCTTATATAGATATAATATCAAGAACCAAAATTAAAAAATAGAAAAACCAACTACAACAAAAGTAAAAGTAAGAATCTTAGATGATGTTCACGTATGAGACATTAAATTAAAAATTTATCCTTCCCGCACTTCTTCTTCTTTATCTATTATTGATTGATCCTAAATTTATTGTCAATAAAAAATTACCGAAAATCTTGGAAAGTATTAGAGGACAAAAAAAAAATTTGTTAGCGAGAGACAAAACAAGACTGCAAAGGATTGTTTTGCATTGGATTATTAAGGAAAAAACAAGAATAAAAAATACAGAAATCCCCAAAACTCATATTTAGGGTTTGATTGGGAAGGTTTGCAATATGTTGCATTATGCTTCAAAAGCATTATGCTATAAAAGCGGTAAACTTTAATTAAAAACTTGATTGGTAGAGCAGTGACCATAGAGATACAAAATTAGTAAAATAGACATGATCTTTATTTGGAATTTTTTAGAAGAAAACAATATCTTACAAAATAGAAAAACCATAAAATCCCAAGATTTTAGAATTTTGAATTGGAAAAAATCTTGAATTGGAAAAAATCTTGAAGAGAGTAGAATTTAAAATAACTTAGCGTTCAATTTGATTTTTTTTTCTTTTTCTTTTTATTTTCTTCCAATTTTGTTTTGGTTTAGATAAGCTAAACAATATGATTTTTATGTTTTGAATGAATCTTGTTGTTTAATTCTGGGTTCAAATTAAGTTTGTGTTTCTATGTTAATTTGTAGTTATTAATGTATACATGCATATCATATTTTAAATTTAGTTATTAATAATATATTAGGTTTTCAATAATTAAGGACAAATATGTCTTTTAATATGTTTAAAGCCTCTAAGCCTTGAAAAAGCTCAATTAAAGAGCATTAAGGTGGAGAGCATTAAAGAGTCCTCTATGCTCTTAAAAAATTTCTTGATTGATTTTTAATGAGCATGAAGCTCTACACAAAAATCTTACCAATCAAACCTTTATTTTCTTTAATTTGGCTGATACCAAATAAAAAAAAATTAAAAAAATTATATAGAGATAAAAGTAAATTACAATTTTAAAGCAAATTTTTTTAAAAAAAATAGAATATGAGAATTTCTGGAAAGTGGATCGGTTATTTAACAAAGAATTAGAAATCATAACAAGCTATTATTTAATATTCAATTCTACGACATCATCATGTAAATATGGGCTTAATTAACACCTTCCAGAATTCAAGAACATATATGGCTCAGGCCTGCAAGAGCATACTTCAATATCTACGTACGGCCCGGGCAAGTAGCAGACAACTGCCTGAGTGCCGTTTTGTCTGGTTATTAACACGCATTTATATATTTTTAAAAAATTAAAGAGTGTTGACCCAAAAAAAATAATTAAAGAGTAAGAATGTGAAGAAAAACAAGTAAAACTGGTTAAAAAAAAAATCTAAACACTCGACACAAATGTTCAATTAATATATAACGTTTTACATTCAACATATAATTTTAATTAATCTGTATCTTTCCATCTAGGTACAGTAAGATTTTTCGGTACTTCATCGCCATAATAACATTGTTCTACACAACAAGTCCATATATGTAACAAAATCTCCATGAATCCACTTCGGAGTTGGCACCTTCTCAACTCGATACGTTGTAATACCACCGATCCACTTTGCAGAAATTCTCACATTCTAATTCTTAACAAATATTTTGCTTTAATTTCGCGCATTCGAATATGATACAAATGTAATTTATTTTGATCGTGTGAACCGAATTTGTTATATAGTTAGATTGCGCATGAAACGAATTCCGGGATACCACCTCGAATCCAACTTATTAGTTAGTGTACGTAAGTTACGTGGGATTACATTATTTAAAAGCCACAAAATAATAAAACTTCTATCTTTCCTTTTATAAAAGAAAACAAAAAGGAGAAACATCTATCTTCCGAGATTGTTTTAGACATTGGTATCTTAATTTTTATTTTATTTTTTGAAAAAATGGATGTGATTATTATCAAAATATATATATATATATATGTATATCAAAACTATATATAAAATTAGATTCATTCGTTTTATTAAAATTTATATTTAGAGATAGACATTTTGTCAATTATAAAATAAGAAAAGACATTATTTTGATTATTTGTTTTTCTCACATCCAATTTTGATTTCTCCTTTTTAAGTGCTATTTGTTCTCATACAATTACATTAGTGCTTATATTTTAATTGCGGAAACGCATAAATACGGACCAAAACTTGTACTCTACTCATTCGTATGTCATTATTGTGCTACCATCGGAATTTTAATTAAATAAAGTATATATTTGAGTGAACTACAAGACAAGAAAAGACACATAACTACATATAATTCTATTACTAATCTAGATTAATTTGTAAAATCATTGATTAAATATTATTAGGCTTGAAAAGTTCATGAAAACATATATATATTGAAAATAATCACATCCATTTTTTCAAAAAAAAAAAATTATGATACCAATATAATGTCTAAAAAGATCTCGGAAGATAAATGTTTTCTCCTTTTTGTTTTCTTTTATAAAAGGAAAGATAGAAGTTTTATTATTTTGTGGCTTTTAAATAATGTAATCCCACGTAACTTACGCTAATGGTAATATCAATTTGAATCGCATTTTCTTTTTGTTTACTTTGGAAGAAATTATACTAATCTTAGGATTTTCTAAATTGACGAATAGACTTGGAACAGTTAAATTGTGAGTGAAATATGAAAATAGCTAAAAACGTGCAAGTTAGCATCTACTTTCACTACGAAGTCCTGATGACACCAACATTATTGCATTACACACGAATTAGCATACGTCGGATCCGCACATAATGAAAACTTAAAAAGATTCTCTAGGATTTTAAGGAACAAATGAGCTGAAAAAAAATAAGAATAAACAAAACGAAAAATATGAATAGAATAATTAAGTGGAACATATATCTAATAGGTTCATCTCCTTTTTTAATGATCAGAAACAAATTTTTATCGACTGTTTTGATCGATCAAGTTAAATGTGATCACTAAACGGCTCATCACATATAAAATGTTGTAAAATAAATAATATAGAAGGACATGCAAAAAGAGGCTATCTTGAGAAACAAAAAGCCCATAAAAAGATACTAACCTTGACAAAGATGTAAATAAGTGAGATTTTGTCAAAAAGTGTCACTAGATCGTTTCTTAGTGGAAAGTTTCAAATGCTAAGCAAAAAATAATGTAAATACAGTTGTCTTCATGCAAGTAAATTTATGTGTCGTTAAATAGCATCCACCAATCTTAAGTATGAGCCTACACAAATCTTATGTTTCTTCTCTAGTGTAAATAATCTCTCTCTCATTCTCTCTCGCTCTCATTCTATCTCTCTCCCTATCTCTCTCATTCTGTCCCTCTCTATCCTCCCCATCTCTCACTTCTCGTGTTTCTGATTCCTGCATCACAGAGAATTCAGTCGTTCTTAGTAAATGGGTAGTGACGAAGTAAAATATGATCACTCTGACCTCGTCCTTTTTTTTATATTTGTGGCGATCACTAGTAAAAAAAATATGTATAGCCACGATCTAGCCACGAATTTTCGTGGCTATTTTAAATTTAGCTATGATTTAGCCACACAAAAATGTGGCTATTTTCGTGGCTATACAAGCCACAAAATTATTTCGTGACTAAATCGTGGCTAAATATAGCCACAAAAATATTTCGTGACAAATTTCGTGGCTTCTTTGGTCATGAAAATAAAACATGGCTAAAACATGGTAATTCTAGCCACAAAATATTTCGTGGCTAAAATGTGGCTAATTTAAACTTTACACCTTAAACACTAAACACTAACTCTAAAAACCTAAACCATATACACAAACTCTAAAATCTAACATCTAACTCTTATAAAGCCTTAAATTTTAAAAAAATCTTAACTTTTTCAAACCTTAAACATTAACCCCAATAAAATCTTATACCCTAAATTAACTTTAAACCTAAATTACAAACTCTAAATCATAAACTCTAATCCTTAAAATTCAAACTCTTAATCATAAAAAATCATAAACTCTAAACATTAAACATTAATTTTAATCATAAAAAAAAATCTTCAAAATATTTTTTAAAATTCAAATCTTATCATTTTTATTCCTAAATCTATCGTTTTAATCTAAATTATTTCAAATCCGTCATGTTTAAGTCTATATCATTATGTATATATATATATATCGCCTATATATTATTTGGGAAGTACACTTATAAATAAACATTTAAAAATATAAATATTTACATCACATTGATTTTACATCACATTGATTTTACATCAATGAACAAATTTTAATCTCTCATTAAAGGTATTTTAGTTATTAGTGTAAATATTTAATTAAAGTCAAAGATTATATAAAAAAAATAAATCAAATATATCCACATGTTTAAGGACATGTTTAAATTTTAAAATTTTTAAATAGCAAAAGAAAATTTTAGTCAAATACTAAATGCTTACTAAAATTTGAATACATACTAAAATACCAAAAAATATATATATATATATATATATATATATCTGCAATTAGAATCATGAGACATTGATAATAATTTATTTATTATATATCATTTTATAATTATATTATTCAATACTAAAATTTAATTCTTCAAAATCTTCAAAAAAAATTATTATTTTTATTCCTAAAACTTAAATCACATAATTTTTATAAATCATCTAAATTAAGGTGGGGCTGATTTTTATAAATCATCTTAAATCACATCTTTTAAATCCTAAATTTTAAACCAAAAATGTGTGTATATATATATATATATAAGATACGATAATGGGGATTAATGAATTTGGTATTATAAGAAATAAATAATGGTGGTGCTCGTTTGCTTAGGTATTACCATCTTCTTGCTTAATTGCTCTTTAAATTCCAATTGTTGTGCTTTACCCCAATCTGAAGCTTCTTTGATGGCTTTTGAGATGCAGTCTGATTCCGAAAATCTCTTGTCCTGGAAAGTAAGGTGGTTCCTTGCCGTCCAAAGAGTCCAGCACAACCAGGGGTTCAGCCTAATCTGAACCTTCTTTGATGGCTTTTGGTTTGCTTTAATTAGATCATTTCTTTCTCTCACGGATCACTATTTTCGTCCGTTGATTAAAGTAAATCGACGGTTTAGACATAATTTTATTTTATACACATATTGATACGTCAGCCGTTAGATCTAATATATCTTCTTCTTCTTCCGCTGGATCCAGCGACAAGAACAACCCATCTAGTAGAATCATCGTCGTTCTGATCAGTTGGGCGAAGAACTTAGAAGCTTGAGAAGGAAGTCTGATGACATCACCAGAGGCGGCGACTAGAGAAAGGAAGGAGGCGAGAAAAGAAACGACGACGGCGACGGCGACGCGGATCATTGTTTGATGATATTTCTCCGGCGAAGAAGGTGACATGGATTAGAATCTTCAGTTAGAAGAGAGAACGGCTAGTGGAAGACGACAGCGGAGATGGACCCTTCACCGGAAGATGAATGAAGAGAGACGACCGCGGAGATGGACCCGTCGAAGAGACGACGGCGAAGAAGATCGTCAACAATTTTTTTTTTTAAAATGTAAAATAAAATATTAATTTATAATATTATTAATTTTATATTAATTTATTCTTTTTATATTTTACAACTAAATAAAATATTTATTTTGTTTTTAATTAATAAATATTAAAATTGTTTTTATTAACAAAACTCAAAAAAATTATTTTATTTTTTGTGGATTAGTCACGAATTAACCACGCAAATATTCGTGGCTAAATTCATACAACCACAAAATATTTGACTAATTCGTGCTTATGAACAGTGAAAGAAGCCACGAAAAGCTACGAAACAAGTTAGCCACGAAGCTATAGCCACGAAATTTTTTCGTGGCTTTCCGTGGCTATTTAGATGTATAGCCACGAAAAATATTCCTTAGCCACAAAAAATTTCGTAGCTATACGCAGTTTTTTTAGTAGGGGATGATTCTCGGTATCTTGGCGGCGGTGGGACTAATAAGCTTCTGTATCAGGCGCTGTCGGGAAAGTCCAAAGGGGATCAAGAAACGGGCGTTGAAGCTGATTCCCATTGTTTCATTCAGCCCTGAGCTTAACATGATAGACTCGGAGTGTTTGATCTGCTTAGGGGAGTTTGATGAAGGAGAGACGGTTAGGGTTTTGCCCAACTGTAACCACGGCTTCCACGTCAAGTGCATCGACACTTTGTTGCTGTTCAATGTAACTCATGACCGCTCAAATTTGATCAAACATTTTCTTTTGCAAAAGTTTCTACATTCGCATTTGATCGTTTGAATTTGGATTATATTTGTATAGTTATCTATTTCATCATAATGTAACAGGAATAACGATGATCGACATGCCGGTTTAACCTTCACTCTTGGTCAATCTTATTTTAAGTTTGGTTTAGTTTAAATAATGGTTTGGGCTCTGGTTGTATGTAAACCGAGTTAGCTCACATTTATTATAGCCTTTGCACTACAAGAATACAGGGGATTTCCGACGGTCGTTTCCGTCGACATATGGTGTTTTCCGACAAATTTCCGACGGATATATTCTTTTGGTTACAGTTCGTCGGAAAATAGATTCCGTCCGACTACTTTCGAGCGTCGGTATTAAGCCGGATAGCAAACCGTTTATCCGGCGGCATTTCTGACGGATATTAGGTCGGAAATATTCCGACAGATTTCCGACGACATCAGTTCCGACGGATTTCCAACGGCCGTAGTTCCGACAGATATCCGACGGCTTATTTCCGACAGATTTACGACGGCTTATTTCCGACAGATTTCCGACGGCTTTAGTTCCGACGGATTTCAGACGGATATTCAATTTGAATATTTATAAAGTTTTTAATTTATAAATATATATATAATTATAAATAATTAAATGAAATAATTATTTAAAAAATTAATTATTTTAATTAATAAAATTCATTAAGATTAAAAAATAATATTCGGTAAACAAAATATTTTAATGTTAAAAAAATAAAAACGTTCACACAGACGGAGGATTTCCGTCGTTGGAAGGAAAGAGATGTGGAAAGGCGATCTTCATAGTCGCCTCCAACCTTGGTTTGATCGAGCTGGGTCTGGAGTATGCGGACTTAAGCTCCTCGACCTCCGCATCACGTTTTTTCACCGTTTGGGTGAGCCACTCTATCTCCTCTCATCCGAAGAAAACGATGAGCGGAAGAAGCGATTCTGGGTCCGCCTAACCAGCGAATCGCCCTTTGACTTTCCGAGTTTTCTATGAAAATAAAACATCAAAATAATGTTAGTAATAAAATTTTGAAAAAAAAATAATAATTGAAAACAATAAGACAGTCACACTGAGGACAATGTCGTTGTTATCTTCCTGGGATAACTCGTTAGAGACGACGACCCATCGAGTGAGCTGCGAGAATCAACTTCTTGTTCGATCCAACTTCTTCTTGCACCTCTCTTCGCTCACCGGGATCCTGGATCACACCAGTTTTTTGTTGGTGTGTCTGCTCTAACACTCGAAGGTAATGGGAGCTACGCCATCTCTTGCCGCCTGTAAAATAATGTTAAGTTAATAATAATAAACACTAAAATAATAATTAAAAATTGAAATTTGACTTACCATTTCCATAACTTCCCGTTCGACGGTCTTTGGCCCGCCGTTGTGAATGTATCATCCCCTCTCCTCGTTAGCTCTTCGGTTCTTCGTGTTTGTTTCGGAATCTTACTTCGATACTTGCAGAAGTCCTTCCACAAGTCTCGAGATCCTTCGGCGGTGGCGCTGACCACTTCTGCTTTCGTACATGTGGTTCGATGCGAAAAGCGGCATACTTGTCGAATTGGGCAAGTACTTGCGGCGTAAGGGAATGATGCCACGTGAACTCTTGCTACAGTGAAAAAATCATAATGTTAGTATTAGAAATTAAAATTTACAAAATAAACAAAATAAAAAATACAAATGGAAAATTTTTTACCGCGAAATTCCGGTGCCACGAGTCCTTCTCTCGGGATGTATGAGTACTTCTCGTACGGTTTATCCAACATGTTGTGGATCATCCGTAATATCACCTTTTGTGGATCTCTCGGGAGGCGACAACTTAAACCTGAAAACAATTATAAAAAAAATTAAATACGTTTAATTAGATTCAAAATCTTAAAAAACTGAAATAGCAATCAAAATTTTACTAACCAAGTCAGTCCTCGCTTAAAGGCGGATCTGATAACTCGGTTGGGGCTGGACTAGCTCACATGTCAATCCGGCTGTGCGTTGCGGAATGCTGGGACTCTGGGATTTGAGTTCCCGAGCTCGATCCGCCAGATCCTGTGGCCCGAGATCCCCGAGAACAGCGGCCTTGGGAGCCGCAGCCCAACTGTAGAACGTCCTCGTTATTCCTGCGGGAAATACGATAAAAACGTTAGTACTTAAGAAAATTAAAAAATAATTTTATAAAAACCTTTGTAATATAAATTTAGTAATGTTTATAAAAAACCGATTTATCAAACCTATAAATTAGTAAATATAAATTTATAAATTACAAAAACGTTTTTAATTAGTAATAAATTCTGAAAAAATCAATTATATTTTTTAAAATTCCCCAAAAATATACAAAAACGTTTTTTTAATTCTCCAAAAATTATTAAAACATTTTTTATATAATTATACAAAACAATTTTACATAAACGTTTTTTATATAGTTTTAATAATATTTTTTAAAAAGGTTTTAACAAACATATAAATTACTAAATCATAAAACCTAAATCACAAAATCACAAAATCCAAAATTCTTCTCTTAAACACAAATTCTAAATCCTAAATCAAAATAATAAAACCTAAACTCTAATTCCAAATTCCTAATTTCAAAATCCTAAACTTAAATCCTAAACCTAAATACTAATTCCAAAATCCTAATTCCAAAATCAAAATCCAAAATCACAAAACCACAAAATCAAAAATAAAAAAACTCTAAAAATCTTACATATTGGATTCACCGGAGGAGAGGAGAGGAGGAGAGGAGAGGAGAAGAGGAGGAGAGAGTTCACCGGAGGAAGAGAGGAGGAGACGCCGGAGGAAGGAGAGGAGGCAGAGGAGGAGGGAGAGACGCCGAATGGAGGAGGAGAGGAGGAGGAGGAGAGGTTCGCCGGAGAGGAGGAGAGGAGCCGGGCGGTTCGCCGGAGGCAGCAGCCAAGAGAGAGAGATAAGAGAAAAATGAGAAAAAATATCGGGTTTGCGGATATATCGCGATTTCCGACGGACAGATCCGTTGAAAACTGAAAAGTTTTTTATTAAGGCGGCACAATTTACCGCGTCCGGTAAACCCTAAAAATTTCACAATCCGTGGGAAATTTCTGACGGATAGTGGAATATACCGTATATTCTCTGCATGTGTTGCCATTGGCCAGTCAACACATACGATCCGTCGGAAATCCGAGGGAAATTTCTGACGGATTTCCGACGGATAGTGGAATATAACGTATATTCTCTGCATATGTTGTCATTGGGCAGACAACACATACGATCCGTCGGAAACCCTAATGTATAATTAGGATTTAGGGTATAATTAGAGTTTAAGGTTTAGGTTATATGATTTAGGAAACCCTAATGTACATGTTTCATTCATAAAATAAGAAATACACCATCGTTAAAGACTTTACATAAGTGTATACGTTATACAACATCAAATGCTATACATTTAACATAAATCAACTATACCTTATATTATAACTTATATAAACACTTTCATCAAATTTTTTAAATTCTATATAGCACATTAATTTTGAAATATTACAAGTTCAAACTACTGTATATACATCATACAAGTGTTTGTAACCATTTTTTTTTTAAAACCCTATACCCTATACCTTAAACCACATTTATATAAATCCGTCGGAAATCCGTAGGAAAGTTCCCACGGATTTCCGGCGGATATACACTTAACATTTTAAAAAATGTTTAATTTCTGACGGATCGACAGTTAGCATTTTAAAAAATATTTAATTCACGGAAATCCGTAGGAAATTTTCCACAGATTTCCGACGGATAAACAATTAGCATTTTAAAAAATGTTTAATTCACAATCCGTCGGAAATCCGGAAATTTTCCACGGATTTCTGACGGATAGACACTTATCATTTTAAAAAATGTTTAATTCACGATCTGTCGGAAATTCGTGGGAAATTTTCCACGGATTTCCGACGGATAGACACTTAACATTTTAAAAATTGTTTAATTCACGATCAGTTTGTAGCAATAGAATTTGTTCTTGTTTCTATGAAATGTCATTTGCTCTACAATAGTTGCTGCTTCATCTGTTTGTAGCAAACGATTTGAAGACAACATAGTGCCAAACGTACAAAACCTCCCACTTTTTAGTCCATGAAAACGTCGACACAAAAGTTGCATAAGTATATATATATATATATATTAGTATACGGATATAATAAGATAATAAAAGCTTTACAATAAATATGGCGAATCAACGATATGACTTAATGGTATTTTACTCTTAATTTGAACTCCAAAAGAAATATCTAGTACAAGTACATATTTTACAATTCAAAGTTTATAAAACTATTCTGAATCCGATGATGAATAATCTGATTCTGCTGAATCGGAAGTTTCCCCGAATTCATCCAATTCTACCTCTAAATCCTCAAATACCCGATCGTCCGTGTGTACGGTAAAATCAACAATAAGGTCCACCTCAAGGGAATGCTCGATTGAACCCAAACCTACAAAGCTTTGTTGGAGGGGTTCATGATCGGACATCCCATTTATCCTACCTCTCGGGTTTATCGATGTGACTATAACCCACAGGTCTTGCTTGTTTGTCACCCGAGGATAGGGAATATAACATACCTAGACAGTGTAATAAAGTAATATAAAAATTTTACCAATTCTGAAGACAAAATACTAAATTAAAAAGTAACGTAAAATAAATAAACTAACATGGTCTACTTGGGAAGCAAGTACGAATGGATCGTATTTAATTAAGCCTTACGTATGCTGATGTAACACCAAATTGGTTTAGCACCGCTTCCTACTAATGGGTGTTCGATCATAAAATGCAACGCATCTCAAACCGAGCATTCCGGGTATTGAACATTAGAAACACGTCACCATAATATATAAGAACACGGTTGAGTAGATACGTAATCTAAAGTTGTCGCTCTATCTTTCCGAAGAATATTAAAATATACCCCGTGTATACATCACATGTGATTATCACGTTGGTAGTGGAAAGCATAATTTCTTCCGTGGAAAATCTTTGACCATTAGCCTTTTCGATTGACATGCGAATAAAATCTAAACTTAGCAAAATAAATCATTTATTATATATGATAGTTAAATATAAGACAATGAAAACACTTACATAATCTCTTAACCAACGTCGAACTTCTCTGTTTGAGCTCCTATCTCATCTTTTTTGTCGGAAATGCAAGCGTTGATATGCCATATAAATCCTGTGATATTGAAGCGATCATCACGTTAACATATATATAATCAAAGACCCATTAAAAAAAATGGTTCATTATAATACCTCTCATTGCTAATCTTTGTAAGAATATACATGTGTAAATGATTCGTGTGCTGAAAGTCTCTGCTTATCTTTTCCACTAAGTTGTCTCTAAGAATATGAGGAACATCAACCGGATAATATGGTAGTAATCCTCATTCAGTGTCGACTCTTCGTTTTGACTTGTGATGGAAAGTAGAACTCCGCTAAATGTGACGTTTCTTCATTGATGCTCTGCGACAATAGAAATCTCCACTTTGCTCAAATTTTTACCTTATTTTTTAGATGAAACATATACCGTTCAAAAGGATACATCCAGCTATGCTGAACCAGACTGCTCTGCCTGAGGGACATGAATTGTTAGATGTTCCATAACATCAAAGAAGGAAGGCGGAAATATCTTCTCCAAATTGCAAAGGATAGCGGTTATATTATTCAAGGTTGCGGATACTGCGTGTAAGAGACATGAAGATATATCTCGAAAAAAGGCACCATACCATAATATGCATAAGAATTAATAAATAACTTATTACTATAATATTGTGTAAAGTATTTAAAAATTAATTTAATGATTGTATACCTGCAATTGCTTCGTGGACATTACGTGGTAGATGACATGCAAAGGCAAAAGGAAGGAGGCACTGCATCACCACATGACAATCGTGACTCTTCATCCCAGTAAACTTTATTTCTCCATGGTCAACGCAGTTGCGAAGGTTAGATGCGTATCCGTCCGAGAATCTAACACTTTCGGTAATCCAGTCAAAAAATGCGGCCTTTGAAAGTTCATCCAAACGAAAAGACGGGACCGGAGACTTTCCGTTCCCTGTCACATGTAGTGCTCTACGAGAACAAATGTCTGGGAAGTCCAATCTAGACTTCAGATTGTCTTTCGTCTTCCCTTGGACATTGAGAACGGTTTTCATAATGTTGTCGAAAAAATTCTTCTTAATATGCATGACATCCAGATTATGCCTCAAAAGATGGTCCTTCCAATAAGGCAAATCCCAGAAAATACTCCTCTTGTGCCAATTATGTAAGTTGCCACAACCATCAGAACGGAAGATGCGTTACCACCACATATCAGCGCTATATGCAAAATCTTTGAGCGATCCAAATATTGTCCATCTAACTCGGAGGTGAATGATATTATATCCTTTCTTCTAAACAATGAGGTGTTAAGGATGGATGATCTCTTGGTAGGAATCATCTAATGATCAAACCAAGACGTTTTGAGTCCGGTGTTGGAGCATACGTGTTATTGCACGATGACGCGAAAACCTTCCGTGAGTTGTCCATCGATAACATGCCATATGTTGGAAAATCGCTAATGGTCCACATAAGTACCGCGCATGATAAAATTCAACAAATATCAAGCATCAATTCCATGCTTATGCTCGTAAATCAATGGCTGCAAAATACATCAGTGCTTCTTCGGATGCTCGGTCGAGAGCGAGAATGCTAAAACAAGAACTCCGTCATGCAGATGGCAGCAAATGTAAGGTATTTTATTCCCAATGAATATTGTCTGCTTCCCAAGGGTTGAAACCATAAGCCAAGGTATACGTTCCTCACCTCATCGCCAAACTAGGATCACGTGATTGAAAATGTTTCCATGTTTTTTGCATCTAAGGGATGGCTTTCTCCATCCATTGTATGTTACTGCATGCCATCTCATTGCTCATGATGCGCTGATATAACCTCTTGTCTGTCATTAGACAAATACCACATCCGTTTATATGGCACCTCTTCCACCTGTTTCTTTATACCGAGGTTTGCGACAAAAACGACATGTCGAGCGGCCGTCCTCTCTCCGATATATCATACAGTTGTCAATGCATCTTCATCTCGATATGGTAATCCAGCCAACACAAGTTTACGTATCATAGTATGATGCCGGTGGAAGATTTTCTTACAGCGAAAATGTCTTTCACGAAATCAGCGATTGCGTCCACGCGATCCTCACTCAGTGAAATCGTCTTTATACCCATCATCCTAGTTGCAGCTGATAAAGGAAAATGTCACCTCACACCCATCATATAAAGGATTTTTAGCGCGTCTAACATATCGAATTTCGAGCCTGCGTTAGGTTCTTCCCTACATCCCATACTCGACGATGGCATACTTTCAGGAATGCATCGTTCACCATCTGAACATGACCTACATTACTTTCTACTTCCATTCAGGTTCTAATACCGCTATCTCGATATCTTTTTAGTCTTATAATTATCGACCATTGTATCATTTTCTCCATGATTATACGGATCTTGTAACGCGGCAAACCCATGACGGTAAAAGTGTGATACTTCTTATCAAGATTAATCTAATTCGATAATTCATACAAAACGAGATTTTACCGATTTTTGCTTTCTCTGTAAATGCCATGAATTCGCAGACCTGAATTCTTCCATAAGTAGGCGTGTCAGAAATTTGATGAGGCTTGTCCATCCATGATCTAAAATAATTATAAGGATTTGAAGAAGACATTTTTGTAAGAAATGGTATATGAGAGGTTTTTTTGTGTTTGTGAATGAGAGGGTGGATAGATTTTTATAAGGAAAATGAAGGCGTTTTCCGACGAATTTCCGACGGATGTAACGGCTATTTTTAAACGGTCATGTAACGGCTACAATCCGTCGGCAAAATGATAACGTATATTTTCTGTCGAAATCCATGGTTTTTTCCACGAGATAATTTCAGAGCAGTTCAAGCAGTTCAAGATTTAAGCTTTCGTCAATGTTCCGTCGGAATTTTCCGACAGAATTTTCGCCGTCGGAATCTACCCTGTTTTTTGTAGTGTTGTATTCTTCTTTACAGATCAATCAATCAAAATAACGAATACTATCATTTTGAACTCAAACTCATTTTTATTTATCGAGAAAGGTTTCTACTTTCTAGGAAGCCAACTGAACTCTGGTTTCATCCTGTGAAATGTTTTTCTTTATAATGAATAGTCTAGTTTGGTTTAGTTTATAGAGATTAATTGATTCGGTTTACGAGTATATATATTCTCCGCAAAAAAACCAATCCAGCTCAAACCATAGATGTATGTAGGGGATGTTAGTGGTATAAACATCGGTAGCTAGGCTTTATCATCCATTATTAATCCGGCCCTAAATACACGGGCTTAACATGGGCCGTTTCTAATCGAGTCGCATGTAATGAGGTTAGAGACCATATGAATCTGAGGATGGATTGCCTTTATCTCGGTGGGGCGTGAGGCGTGCCCATTTTGCAAGACAGATATAATTAAATTAATGTTGAGGACCCTGGTAATTTTTTTTGAATAGGCTCGTAGATTTTAGTATTAGAGCAGCTAGAAGCCCAATTCACGGATCCAATTCAGGCTTTTTTTTCACATAGGGATCCAATTCAGATTATTTGATTGTAATATTAGGAACTCATATATTCAACATGGATTGTATTCATTTTGTTAATGGTGGGGTAAGTGATAAGGGTGATGAGAGGAAAATCATATGTAGGATATATAAAAAATTTGGTAATGTGTTCAGACTTTGAATCTAATGTCAGGTTCCTTCATACTCTCGCATCAGTCCACAAAAACTTAATTTAAAAGTGGCATATTATGTAAAGAAAACAGAGCAAACAGAGCTGTTTGAAACAGGTTTGAGAAAGACCCTAAACCAGAAAGAACGTTTAAGAAAAGAAGATCCCAGCTTTTGCAAGACAAAAGAACACGAAGCAAAGACTCTAAAGCAGACAGAGGGTTCCAACTTCTACAAGCAAAAAGAGAACACGCTAATGCAAACGGAGACTTCGCTTTATTTGTGTCCTTTGTCCCAACAGTCGGTTAGCTGCAGTAAAGCTGCAGATCAAGGACAGAAGCTTTCTGCAGTATCCCCGTACGAAGTAAAAGTTAACAATAGGTTTAATGCATTGTCGTGTGATGTGGCGTGCTAGGGTTTTTGGCAATTGGTTTCCTCAGCCTTTATATAGTCTCTTATCTTGTAGAAAGAACTTTGAGAAAGTGTTTACAAATACAAAAGGAATCTTCTTTAAAGAAAAAGTTCCGCTGTTCATTGTTTTCTTCATGGTATCAGAGCCATGGAAGGAGCCATTGAACCGTATTCCCAACTTGTTCTAAACATTTCGAACTGTGTGAATATCAAACTCACAGAACGAAACTATATCTTATGGAAGACCCAGTTTGAATCTTTTCTCTCCGGTCAAGGGCTTTTTGGATTTGTGAATGGAGTCATTCAAGCTCCAGTCCAATTTATTCAAGTTCCAAACATCAACGGCCAGTTCTATGAAGTTCTAAATCCAGAGTTTCAAGTTTCAACCATGGAACACATCTGACCAAGTGGTGAAGTCTTGGTTATTAGGGTCTTTCTCTGAAGATATTTTAAGTGTTGTGGTGTCTGCAAAAACATCTTATGAAGTCTGGACCTCACTAGCAAGGCATTTCAACAGGGTCTCATCAGCAAGGCTTTTTGAGATTCAAAGGAAGTTGCAGACGACAGAGAAATAAAACAAAACTATGGCTGACTATCTGAAGGAAATCAAGAGTGTTTGTGATCAATTGTCCTCTATTGGAAGTCCAGTGGATGAAAGGATGAAGATCTTTGCTGCTTTACACGGCCTTGAAAGAGATTATGAGCCAATAAAGACAAGCATATAAGGATCTATGGATATCTTTCCCTGTCCCTCGTATGATGATATTGTTTCTCGGTTAACAAGTTTTGATAACAGAATCCAAAGTTATTAACTTGGAAACTCTGTCTCACCACATCTGGCTTTGAGTGCAGACAGAACAAGTTACTATAACAACAACAATCGAAGAAGAGGAAACTCAAGATTTGGAAGCAACAGAGGTAGAGGATCCTTTTCAACAAGAGGACGTGGCTTTCCTCAACAGTTCTCAAACGTTCAAAGTAACTTCAGTGGTGGAGGAAACAGGCCTCAATGTCAAATATGTGGAAGAATAGGTCATAATGCTCTCAGATGCTGGCACCGTTTTGACAATGGGTATCAAAATGAAGATGTTCCTTTCGCATTGTCTGCTCTGCATATTACTGAAGCAACAGAAAGATCAAGTGGTGGAGAATAGTTCCCTGACTCAGGAGCTTCTGCTCATGTCACCAATTATGCTCAAAGGCTTCAATACTCTCAACCCTATCAAGGTTCAGATTCAGTAATGGTGGGTGATGGTAACTTCTTGCCTATTACTCACATAGGATCTACAAATCTTGCCACTCCATCAGGTAATATACCTTTGAAAGCTGTTCTTGTCTGTCCGGATATAACCAAATCTCTGTTATCTGTTTCAAAGCTTACTATGGATTATCCTTGCTCTGTAAAATTTGATTATGATGGTGTTAAAATTAAGGACAAAGAAACAAGACAAGTTCTGATAATGGGAAGAAAACATGATGATTTGTATATTTTTGGATGATTCAAAGCCTCAACTATTCTACTCACATAAACAACAAGCTACTTCTGATGAGATATGGCATTGGAGGTTAGGACATCCAAATGAGAAGGTTCTTCAACACCTATCTACTATCAAGGATATCAGTGTAAATAAGCTCATCAAGAAGATGTGTGAATCATGTCAGCTTGGAAAAAGCAGTCACTTATCTTTTGCTTCTTCTAGTTTTTGTGCTTCTGAACCTTTAGAAAGAGTTTACTGTGACCTTTGGGGACCTGCTCCTGTTATGTCTGGTCAGGGATTTCGTTTTTATGTAATTTCAGCGATAATTACTCAACGTTTTGTTGGTTTTATCCTTTGAAGCACAAGTCAGACTTTTTCAGTATATTCATCAAGTTCCAGAATCTTGTTGAAAACCAGTTTAACAAGAAAATTAGTGTTTTTCAATGTGATGGAGGAGAGTTCATAAGTCAAGCATTTTTGAATCACCTTCAGCAATCAGGGATACAACAGTTCATATCATGTCCTTATACCCCACAGCAGAACGGTTTGGCAGAGAGATTGCATAGGCACATTGTGGAACTTGGTTTGTCAATGATGTTTCATGCCAAAATTCCTCAGGTTTACTAGTTAGAAGCCTTTTACACTGCAAATTTCTTAAGTAATCTCCTACCTTCTTCTGTTCTCGAAAATAAGCAAAATCCTTTTGAACTATTGCTGAAAAGACAACCAGTTTATACTTCTCTCAGAATTTTTGGTAGTGCATGATTTCCAACATTAAGGGATTACTCAGCAAATAAGCTTGATCCTAGGTCTCTAAAGTGTATCTTTTTGGGCTACAGTGATAAATACAAAGGATACAGATGTCTATATCCACCTACAAAAAGAGTCTACATTAGTAGACATATCCTTTTCAATGAGTCAAGTTTTCCTTTTGCTGATATTTATAGTGGTCTGCATCAAAAAGAGACTACTCCTCTTATGTCAGCTTGGTTACAAGGTCTGAACTGTTCTACATCTCAACAAAACAATGAATGTTCACACCCCTCAACTCAAAAGGACACAATCAGTACTGATGATATCTCAACTTCTATCTATATCCCTGCAAATATTCAGATTCCTATCACAGACAACATAAATGCTGTGAATGATGTTTTAAATGTTCTGAATGATGACCCTGCAGTGAATGAAGATCCTGCAATTAATGATGATCATGCAATTCCAAGTAATCCTGAAGATATCAGATTGAACCTGTTTCCAGTGAACTTTCAGGTTCTCTTTATGATGATTCTCCTAGTTTAATTCCTGATCCTGCTCCAAGTGAACCTGAAAGTTCTCTGAATGATGATTCTTCGAGTTTAGCTTATGATCCTGTCCTCAGTGAGCTTGAAGACTCTCCTCCAACATCACACTCCGGTGAGGAGATTTTGTTGAAGGAGAGACAGTTAGGGTTTTTCCCAGATGTAACCATGGCTTCCACGTCAAGTGCATCGACCATTGGTTGTTGTTGAATGCCTCTTGCCCCACTTGCAAACAATCACTCCTCCAACATCAGACTTCGGTGACCGCACAATTTTGATCAAACATTTTCTTTTGTAAAATTTTCTACATTCACATTGATCGTTTGAATTTGGACTATATCTGCATAATTATATATTTCATCATAATGTAACAGGAATAACGATGATCGACATGCCGGTTTAACCTTCATTCGTGGTCAATCTTATTTTAAGTTTGGTTTAGTTTAAATAATGGTTTGGGCTCTGGTTTGTATGTAAACCGAGTTAGCTCACGTTTATTATAGCCTTTGTATTCTTCTTTACAAATCAATCAATCAAAATAACAAATACTATCATTTTGAACTCAAACTCATTTTTATTTATCGAGAAAGGTTTCTACTTTCTAGAAGGCAATTGAACTCTGGTTTCATCCTGTGAAATGTTTTTCTTTATAATGAATAGTCTAGTTTGGTTTAGTTTATAGAAAGATTGAATGATTCGGTTTACGAGTGTATATTTTCTCTGCAAACAAACCAATCCAGCTCAATCCATAGATGTAGGGGATGCTTGTGGTATAAACATCGGTAAGCTTTTATCATCCATTATTAGTCCGGCCTTAAATACACGGGCTTAATATGGGCCGTTTCTAATAGATTCGCATGTAATGAGGTTAGAGACCATATGAATCTGAGGATGGATTGCCTTTATCTTGGTGGGGAGTAATCATTTTGTAAGACAGATATAATTAAATTAATGTTGAGGACCCTGATAATTTTTTTGAATAGACTCGTAGATTTTAGTATTAGAGCAGCTAGAAACCCAATTCACGGATCCAATTCAGTTTTTTTTTTCCCATAAAAGGATCCAATTCAGATTATTTTGATTGTAATATTAGGAACTCATATATTCAACATGTATTGTATTCTTTTTGTTAATGGTGGGGTAAGTGTTAAGGGTGATGAGAGGAAAATCATATGCAGGAGATACAAAAAATTTGGTAATGCGTTCAGACTTTGAATCTAATGTCAGGTTCCTTCGTACTCTCGCATCGGTCGACAAAAACTTAATTTAAAAGTGGCATATTATAATTAGAGCATCGTAGATCAGGGATGGCACACTTTTTATATAGGCATAGCATAGGTGCAATCAAGTCTCAGTAGATCAGGCATGACACACTTTTTATATATTCTATATTGTGAATCAAGTGATTTGTGAATAATGAACATATGAAGAAACAAAGCTGTCATAAGTAAATGATACGAGAGATTTCATAAAACTTGGAGAGTTTTAGTTGAGGATTTGAATTTTAATTGAGGATTTTAATTTGGAGAGTTGCCTCTCCGATGCTCCCTTAACCTAAAATCTCTCTTGTCTGTCAAGACGACTTAGTCACTACGGCTTACTTTTACTTGCGATCATCTCTCCTTTGATTATCTTAGTTTCTTTTGTAATTATAATCCTCCTATCAAATCGACATACGGTTATTATACTCAAATTAATAGAAGACTATTTGGACACTTTTTGAAATAGTTTAGTTTGTAAAATTTTAATATAAAATTTGAGCATCTTTTGACATTTTGTAAGAGTCGGGTATTTAAAAAGCATATTTTATTCTAAAGACAAAGAACATCATCACCATTTTTGTAAGGGTAAAATAAAACATTAGATGCCACAAGAATCTCCTCCCGGTCCACCATACGTGAACATAATAAATATATTTCCCTTTCTCACCCCATAACATTTGTGACTACTGTCTGAAAGCATCTCCAGCTTAAATTTTTGATGTGGCTTGAACTTGAGACTAGAATCCTTGATGACCATATCTGGAATACGTGCCGCGTCGAATACATTTTTTGTTGGTAAATGACCATTACCCATTGGTGGATTTATACCGGAAGGAGAAGCCTTCACTACTCCTCTAGCTCCAACTATGCCCGCATCATTACTTATTAGATCAAACAACTCTTTTGGCCAATAACCAATAGGTATATCTGGCACCTTCTGTAGTACATCCGTTGTCCACCAATGTCCTGTTTCTTTATCCTTTATAAATTATTACAAAATAAAAAGAATGCATATCATGTTAGATTTGATATATTCAGTAAACAAAATCAATAATGCTTGATGTATATTTTTTTTTTTAAACAAACAATTAATACATACTATGTTATAGATTACTTTAGAAAACAAAGATATAGAAGTGTTTAAGAAAAAAAAAATATTGGAAAACAACAATTTTTCTTACTCACTCATATTAAAACAAAACAAAACAAAAATCCAACATTATATAAGTTGATCAAAGGAAAATTTAAAATACATACCTTAATTAAAAGTTGAAAAATATACAAATTACCTGTTGAATACTGACACTGATATATCTCTTTTTGGGATCACGAAATTCACGTATAGGCCCACTTAAAGGATTAGTTTTTGACACTTGAATAAAACCAGGACACATGGTATTAAAACAACCTGTTCCTTTACTGCCCTGTAATAAAATAATAAAGTTAAATCAATGTTAAGTAACATATACTCTAATGTCAAATGAATAGTTAGATAAGTAAAAAACGTTTACCAATACATTTAGTTTATAATTACTAAGATTTAAAATATAAGATGGATTTATAATAGATTTTTATAAAATATTATATTAAAAACGTGATAAAGACTATATGCATCAATAGATATACCCTCCAATACCCATAACTCCATGTGCGTCCATCGCCAAATATAATTGGATTAACCTGTTAGTAAAATTAAACAATTTTTAATCTTAAAAGTTGTTTGTGTAATAAAAACTAATTTATTAAAATATATATATATATATATATATATAATGTCAACTTTGTATTTACCATCCAGCCATTTTCAATTAAATTGAATGTATTGTTGACCACCCTCCCTACATATATATTAGCATATGAAGATTGGCCACTACTGATGCTCAAGTTATGTACACTCATCGGAGCAGCCACACCATGGTAAGGACCTTGTCTTTCTTGTGATCTAACTCCTGCAATCTTCACATTTCCAGTCTTTCTAATTAACTTCTGATAATTTAAAGATGTATTATATTGTAACACGAGTAGTTGGAAGTTTAATAATTCAGGATATGATTGCTTACATGTTGTTCATGTCTTTCAACTGTGAGCGGATTAAGATGATTTTCTGTAAAATACTGAGCATTTACACCATATTCTTGTGTATTCTTTAGTATAGGGACTGTTCCGTTTGGACAGTCGATGACCATTCCATACTTTTTGCTTTTAACTTGATTTTTGGATTCAGAAATTGCAAAAGATGGTCTCATCTATTCAAAACAGTTTGTCACACATTATATACATGACATGAGGGATTAAATCGTACTGTGTCTTTAAAATATTTGGATTCAAATTTTGTTTATAAATGCCCCAACATGTGTATGTGTTATAACTAATAATATAATATATTAGGAAATCATTTTCTTCATTAAATTTAGAATTTCATTTAATAAAAACTGCTAAAACTCAATTTAGGTTATTTTGAAGTAAATAAGATTTAATTGTAAAAATGTATGAGGTTCACAAATATTATGATTTGTATGCAAAAGTTTAATAAAATACCTGAATTTTGTGGTTTTTGAGTAGTGGATGACTTAACGAAGGTTGTTTGTAGATATCCACACATTCATATATCATCTTCTCATTTAACTATAAAAAAATAACAAAATAAATATCATAAATTAATTACAAAATTATGGGAATAAGTGCTAAACAATTAGGCCGACTGTTTAGTTCAAAATGGTAAAATATATGAGAATTAAATTTTCTTTTGTAAGTTTGTTTATTCCAAACTGGATTAGCCGGTAATTTCTAATATAATTTCTAGTTGACAAAAAAATATGGGTATAAGTAATATATATAAAATATTGCCTGCAAATCCATCCCCTCTTACGAAAAATAATAATTTCAATATATATAAATTTTATTTTTCCAATTTACCTTGATAGATTTTGAGACTTTTACAGTTTCTTTAGATTGAACTAACGAAAATAAGATTAGAAGTGCAACAACTCTGAGAATGAAATCCATGGATATGATCAATATTTTGGAAAGTGGTCTCATATTATTCTTTGGTATATTCATTTTTAGACCCACACTTAAGTATTTATAATAACAACTAAGGATAATTAATTTCGTTTGATATTTCCTAAATTTCGATTTCTTAATAATAGTATACGTAAAGAAATTTTGTTATTTTCCTATTGGTATATTTAAATTTTAAATACAAAATTAGTGGCCCACTTGTTTTTTAATTATTGATATACACTTTAATTTTTAAAAAATTTGCTTAATTGTTTGGTTTACTTGATTTCTTAATAATAGTATACAAAATAAAGAGATTGTTTTCTCTTCTTAATGGTCTACTTGATTTTTTCTAAATATATACATTGGTCCACTTGGCTTTGAGAAGAAATTAAGATACACTTTAATTTGCTTAGTTGTACTGAACTTTTGGTTTAACTGCTTCAATTTCAGTGTTATTTTTGCTGTTTTCTAGTATACACTTTTTAATTTACTTTGTTTTATTTAACTGTCATATCTTTTTCTTAATTTAATATATTGGTCCACTTGACATTAAAACCAAATTAATATACATAAAAATTTGCTTAATTGTTTGAATTTTGTGATTAACCATACACATAATGACAAGGGTTTCTCTATCTTGAATGGTTTAACTTAATTTTTCAAAAAAAAAATACATCTTCCACCTGTCTTTTAAAAAATTGGATATATACTTTTATTTGCTTGTTGTGTTTTATTATTTTGGTTAAGTTGTTTTAATTTGTGAATGTATGTGTGTGTTTTTAATATACAAATTTTAATTTAATACATTGTGTTTAGCTCTCATATTATGTTATTGGATGTATAATATCCTGCATGTGCATACATATATGTTAGATCTTTAAATTTAATTTGATATCTTTCGCTTATATATTTATTTGACTTTGATTTCATTTAGTTAGTTGTTCTATGTGAGAAGTAATGTGTGATTGATTCTTTATACGTTTTACCATCTCTGGGTTTGAGAAAGTATTCCCATGCATCATATTGGCAGATGTAAGTACTTTCTTCTTGGATCCATAAATATTGTATCAATCCAGTCACTGCTACCTTCAGTTTCACTGATTTTTCTCCAAAGTTTACGGCCTGCAATATATGAACATTCATATTTGGTCAGAAGCAGAAGTCATCTGTTCAAGTTAAAAGAAAAGAACAACTCTAATGAGACCCCAATCACTAGTCTTATATCTATTTATATTTTATGCATGCGTATACGATAAAACGTAACCTTAATCTGTATGTAATCTTCGCTATTGTTTTGCCAGGAGACGAAGAAGAAGTTGAATAGTAGCCAAAGAAGCTCAATTTTGTTATGTAGAAATTGAAGTCTTTTGTATCATCTATTACGGCACCTTTTAATCGTTGCAGGGTATATTGTCAAATTCATGGGACTTGGAAAACACAGTCGCTAAGCTTGTTTTGGGGAAGGAAGAATGAATTTTTCCTTAGCGATCGGCGATGACATCACTCGAATCAGAGCAAAGGCGATGTGGAACCCTAACTTAAAAACTAGTACTAATTAATTACTACTCAAGACATAATAATATAACACTAGGTGTTTCCCGCGTTATAGTCAGGATAAGATGTTTATAATATTTTTAAAAAATTTAATAAATAAATAAACATTTCTAAATAGTATATTATTGTATAAATAATTGAAATTTAAAATTAAAGGTTTTACATATTTATGTTACTAATTAATTATTTAGTTAAAACAATATCTTTTAAAAATAAAATTTTATAAACCAAATTTAAGAAACAATAAAATCAGCTATAATTTTATGGAATATTTACTTACTCGATTTAATCAAATTTAAGAAACAATAAAATCAGGTATAATTTTATGGAATATTTACTTATTCGATTTTCCATAAATAAATACAACTAATTTAGGTAAGAATATAATATTTAAAATAAAGACAGTTTATATATGATTGATCTAATGGCATATTATGAAATTAGTCTAGTAATTAATGTTCTATAAAATATATTTCCTAAGAATCACTCTAGCTACGAAACGTAAGCATGACACAGATGTAATATTCCATGTAAACATAAGGTTATTTTGTTAAAATAATTTTCAGTTAATATATAGGGAATTATAAATATGCATGGCAAATACTATGATGTACATGTTAAACTATAAATATCTTTCTTTACATTTAAACTATGATATATATTTTTTGTTTTTAATTAAACAGAAAATCGCAGTATTTTTTTTAAAAAATGATCCTATAATATTCTCCATGCAATTATTAGATCATTTTTTTTCATCTATTTGATTTCTACTTTTTTTTTGGTCAACTTCATTAATTGACTTCTACTTATTATATATGATATAATATATTCATTTATATATATATATATATAATCAATTTAAAAAAATCGTCTTTGTGAATTTTGAAAAATCTAACATAATTGGATACATTATTCTAGTTATTTATAGATTATAAGAAAATGGCAAGCCAACAATCAGGCTTTAGTTATACACCTAGAATATTAAGTGAGAGGCTTACATAGATAAAAGATCAAGAACAAAAATTAAAAAAAAATAGAAAAACCAACAACAACAAAAGTAAAAGTAAGAATCTTAGATGATGTTCACGAAAGAGACATTAAATTAAAAATTTATCCTTCCCGCACTTCTTCTTCTTTATCTATTATTGATTGATCCTAAATTTATTTTCAGTAAAAAATTACCGAAAATCTTGGAAAGTATTAGAGGACAAAAAAGAATTTGTTAAAGAAATAAAAAATACAAAAAATCCCCAAAACCCATATTTATTTTCTTTAATTTGGCTGATACCAAATAAAAAAAAAAGCTTGGGAATTTCTGAAACTCAGTGAAAAAGTTAGAATCTTTGAAGAAATTTATTAAAGACAGGCTTCATGTATGGGTTTTTGAGGCAAGGGGAAAACATAAAATGCAGAGGGAGAGAATGAGCAAGAAGAAGACTAGTCAGGTTCATTGTATTCCCTCTGGTGATCATATTCTCATGACGGCCTCAACTTCAAAACATATTTCTCAGATCAGATTGTACAAAGCCTGGAAGGGTAACAACGTAATAGTTCAAGATGTTTCTTCTTCTCTGAAACCATTCTATGTTCTTTACCTCAAAACTATTCAAGATGTCGTATCCATGATTGTTCTTTCTGGTTTTTAATTGGCATATTTACTTGAAACTGTCTCTTAATGCCAATATTAGATGTTTTCTTTGTTTTTCAACCAGAATTAATGTGAATATGATGTTTCATTTTTCTTTTGTTTTATCAGAGATTTTTCTGTGGTGGTAGACTAATCTTTGGTCCTGACGTATCATCTCTGTTCCTAACCTCGTTCTTGATTGGAGCTCCTGCGCTTACTTTCTGCATAAGGATGCTCGTGTGGATCAGAAAAGGCGATCCTTTCTTCAACTACACCGTTCTAACTTCAGGATTTATCCTCACCCTCTTGGTTTGTCTCCTTTTAAATCCCTCTCTCTCTCTCTCTCTCTTTAAGTTGTTTGATTTTTCTTCCCTTAAAGCTCATATCTTCGTATTCGGGTCTGCAGGATTTTTCGTTTTTATTGTTGACATCAGCTAGGGATCCAGGAATCATCCCAAGGAATAAAACATCAATGAATCTTGAAGATGATTCAGATAGTTCCTTGACACAATCTATGGAATGGGTCAACAACAAAACTCCTCATCTCAAGATTCCAAGAACCAAGGACGTTTTCGTCAACGGTTACACTATCAAAGTCAAGTTCTGCGATACTTGCTTGCTCTATCGTCCACCTCGTGCATCACATTGCTCCATCTGCAACAACTGCGTCCAACGCTTTGATCACCATTGCCCATGGGTTGGACAGTGCATTGCCCGAGTAAGTTCTTCCTCACAAACTTGAACCTTAATTCTTAAACTAATACTCCCACAAATTTGCACACTTCTTGATCATATATATCTGCTCGTCGTTCGGAGAGTAATTGATTCTTGGTGTGAAACTTTTGCAGAGAAACTACCCGTTCTTCATCTGCTTCATCTCATCTTCAACATTATTATGCATATATGTCTTTGTGTTCTCCTGGATCAATCTGATTCGACAGCCTGGGAAAATATGGAGGACAATGTCTTATGATATAGTGTCTGTCATTCTTATCGTCTATTCATTCGTCGCTGTCTGGTTCGTCGGTGGCCTTACCATTTTCCACTTCTATCTCATGTCTACAAACCAGGTATATTCCTTACCTTTATCATAGGACCACACCTAAATCTTGTTTAGCTTGCCTTAGCCTTGAGACCTTTCTTGTGTTGTGTCTGTTTTGCAGACAACATATGAGAATTTCCGGTACCGTTATGATAAGAAAGAAAATCCTTACAAGAGAGGGTTACTGAAGAATGTTAAAGAAGTATTATTTGCCAAGATCCCGCCTTCGCAATTAGATCTCAGAGCAATGGTCCCAGAAGAAGATGACATGACAATAGCATCTAACGGATCCGAGTATGAGTCAGAGTATAGTTCCTCCGTGAGATACGATACAGAAATGGGAGGCAAGCTAACCAAAAGGGAGAGCCCGAAGAAGCTTCCTTTGCCTACACAAAACTTAGATATCAAGGACATTAGTAATGACTACGAGAGATCTAAGACGACTAGAGAGGATGCTTCTGAGCATGATCCTTCGTTCATCTCATCTCAACGAGACTTGCCCAAGTAATTGTAATTGAATTGTAATGAAGAATCCCTCAGTGTTGTATATCATCATCTTTGTCTATATTCTCTCGAACATTCTGATGAAATCTGTATAGCAAGAATTACAGATGACTGGTTCCAGAGGTCGATGTGTCTTTTGTGTTATCCAGGATTACTCAGCATATGTAGATTAGAACACCAAAATGTTTAACATTCTGCTTCATTGGCAAACATTATTATTTCCCAGAATGAGAAATCCTCAGACACAGATCTCTTACGAGTAAAAAAGAAACAACAGTTTAGGTTCGAGAAGGGCAAGACACTGAGTGATAGCATCATCATAGTCTCTTCAAGCTCTTCTTTCTGGCGTCTACCTTCTTCTTATCTGCCTGAACCTTGGCCAAACCTGCTTCCCTTTTTTGCGTGGTAATGACCACACTTGCAGATCCTGCTGTGGCTGCTACAACGACATTAGCCACGTGTTGTTGGTCTTGGGCACTCGTTGTTGTTATTCTCTTTATGTCTTGCACTGAAGAGGGTATTGCAGTAGCAGCACCAGATGTCTCGTTGTTAATCTGGCCAACATTTAGAGCTGTCGTTGACTCTGAGATAGCTCCTGTCTTGAACTTCGGTTTTGGTTTAGCATGGATACCTGTGTAAAGCCTGCATACAGTAAATAATCCAGTATATAAGCATTTCATTTTATGGCAAATAAAGCAGAAGGTTCGCCAACATTTGAGACCAAAGTAGATGGCTCACCTAGCATGTCTTGCATATTCGTCATAGTTTTCAAGTAGCATCTTGCCAGCCTGTTCATTCAATGCAGATTCTGGAAATGGCTCAATTAATAAGCACCTCACAACCTGTTACCATGTACAAAACACAGACACTCAATCTCAAGTTTTAAGAAACCAGTCAAAAAGATGAATACATAAGGGGTCAAGCATCTTACAGAGAGAACATGTCTTAATCCAAGACTAGGGTTCCAATCCTTTTTAAGCGTATTAACACAGATCTCTCCATTAGAAGCAACATTAGGATGGAAAATCTTTGTCATGAAGTAGCCTGCAATGTCAAACCCAAGAAATTAGAAACCAATAGAAAAAAGTGCTACGTGTCTCTGGCTTAACATCTCAGTAGTGTACGTGACATGAATACCTTTAGGCGGCGAATGTGGAAAATCATGCGACAATGCCAACTTCATTCGGAAAAGTCCGTTCTCATAAGGAGTACCAACTGTTTGCAATCAAAGTAGAAAAACATCTTACTTTACATCATTCAACATTTGAAATCTTGCACAACAATCAAATGATAGGGAAATAATTGTGTACCTGGTCCTTCAATATCAGCACATATTTGTGAGAAATCCTCGTCATTTACCACAACCTTGATGCCATCTGGAGGGGATTCGTCCAGACTCTTCAGCTCCTTGGCAAGCTGCTTGATAACATTGGGTGGTAGATTCTCATTACTTGCCTGAGCATTAAAAAAACACCATCAAAGAAGACAAATCAGAACAGGTACACTTCAAAGGCTTTTCACAAGTTTCCAAGTAAGTACAATTCTAACCAAGAAACACAGAGAGAGAGAATTACCATGGAGAATAATAAGCACAAAAGGATCCTCCGCAGATGTTCTTCTCCTCAGACTCAAGATAAACAGGCAGAAGCACCAATGTGATAAAATCCTTTTCAGGTCTTCAAGACTCAATTGCGATAAAACTGTGCCAAAGCCACAAATGGTTAATGCGATTCCTCAACAGATTTGAGTAGACTAAGTGGTCTAAGCAACAACAATATTCTTTAACGTTTCATCAACATATCAAATATTTTATCAAATCATAAATCCGATTCCAGACCAAAAATGAACTATTAAAAGTAAGGCGCAATTGAGCAAAATTGATGAACAAAAATCTAAACTTTAAACTCACGGAGAAGAGTGAAGACATGAATTAACTGAGAGTAAAGAAAAATAACTAAAATCAGACCCTGATAAGAAGGAAACGCATCAATAACAAAAGAACAAAGCCAACGAATTGTGGAATCAAAGAAAACCCTAAAATGAAATAATTTGGGATCTCGCACAAAACTCTAGGGTTTCCAAGAATAACTCATAAGACCTAATGGACGCTAAGTTATATAAGAAAAAGCGAAGAGATCCCGGAGAGAACACAGACAAAGCAAAGAATCACATCTCAAGTCAATCATTTCAAGAAAGAAACAGATGAAAAAAACAATGGATTGAACATCAGAGATCAACAACATACCTTCTTGCCCAGAATTGAAAATACGCAGAGAGTGAGAGAAAAGGCGATCCCTTTATCGATACCCTCTCGAAGTAATGATTCAAGTTGAAATCGGAGAAGAAGAGAAGAGAGAAGAAGAGAGAGCTTCAATTATTGAAATTTTATAAGAGAAATAGAGACAAATGTTTTTGTTTAATTTATTAAAAAGGAGCGTATCAGAAAAAAAGGAATAAAAAAAAAAAAGATTTGAGGGTAGTTTTGTAATTTACGTGCCAGCCTGGAATCGACCGTTAGGATGTCTTCTTGTTCTCACCCGCTAACTAGTTAAGTAGCCGTTACTTGTGTCAGGTGTCCTTTAATTTTACTGATTTGTTTCTGATCAAGCTTCAACTTTTATTATTTATCCCCAAAATTGGAATAGAAACAACATTATAGTAGATGTTATCATGTTAAGAGATATAATAAAAACAAAACCCTAATCAAGGAATTTAAGTACACTTAAAGAAAAGTGCTTGTATTTATTTTGGTAGCATTTGGTTGAGTGATCAAATCATAATCTTTTTATTATTAATGACAATATATCGAGTTAGGTTTTTCAGTTTTGGCCAATTGATTGAAATTTGTTAGCAATTACAAATACTCATTTGTTTGTGAGTTTTTTTTTTCCTGAGAAAATGAATGTAAGGGGAGTATTGATTTGTTGCTTGAGGTAATGGATCAATTCTCACGTGGCACATTTTCTGTGTTTGAAAATTGCAAATGTTACGTACCTTATATATTTAATATGGCCTACTGTTCGAGATCTTTGGTCAATTAAAAAAAAAAAGTGTAAAAATATTGTAGATTCTTTCCAGCAATTCCAGAAAAGTTAAGAACACATTCGTTTACAAATTCTCCTCAATTACGTTTGTAATCGATCGATAATACATTTCGTCAGTTCGTTCTGTGAATTCTATTAATCACGACAGAATCACAAACGTAAAACATGTCCATTAACTAGTTATTTGTTGTGCATTTCCACAGTATATCAGTCTTTTAATATCCTAAAGTATTATTCAAAAAAATTATTTTAATTTTCTATTAGACGAGATGAAGAGTACCAGTTCTACCAATTAAGATATATACTTTTCGATTTTTTTTCCTTTCTCTAAAGTGTATGTATATGTTGGTCGTAAACTAGCCCCTAGAGCAATGTCACTTGTGAGACAAACGCTAAGAAGGATATTGATGATCAAAGAAAACACCACTAGACTATTCCATGTTATGTTTAATGTAGAGAAAAACAATGGAAAATCGATATATAATTTGAATGATTTATTAGTACAACATTATTTTGTGTTTTTTATAAAAATAGTGTTGGTTGTAAGAAATTTTTTTGCATCTCGTTCACAAAGAATATTAAGTTTAATAAACAAAATATTAGGTTAAATCTAAGATCAGGATCCCAAATAATAATATAATAATAAAAGGATTTTTCTTATTTTATGAAAAATCATCCTAACTTATTGTGTTGTTTAGCATTTGAGCCCAAATATAAAGGCCCAATACAATTACAGTTGATCCTCTTCGTATCTACAACGGGACTTGTTTGTTCTCTTTGGCGGCTATTCAGGGTATTCGTTATGTTTAGCAAATAGCATTGGACTTTCTGTTTACCAATAACGATACTGTTTTTGTTTCCACATATTTGTTTTTTTTTTCCGTCGTTCTACACAATTTTTTTTCTTGGTCAAATCACATGTTAACACATAATTTTATCTTTAATAGAACGAAATCTTAAGCTTGGTTCGGCTTCGGGTCATGAGGAAACTGACCAAAGTATAGTCAATTAAATCCATCTTCAAAATCATATTCATAATTGTATGAGGAACTTTACGCATGTCAGTTTTTTATATCTCTATATGATTGGGTAGTGTAATTTTCATACTATCCTTATTTATATAATATGAGGTCCTTTACATGGACCGGAAATAAAAAAGTTAGTCTCTATATATATCATCATCATGCACATGTTTTTGATGTGGATGTGTACGTTGCATCACTTGTTCGTCGACAAATGAGATTGGAAGGTGTTGTGTTTATCTTTTGGAATCTTTTTACAAGAGTTATCTAGAGATTTCAATCAACTAAAGACAAAATAATCTGAACCTCATGGACCCAGATATCAATTTCGATTTCATAATTTATAACATGAAAGGATAAATGAAAAGACAAACTAAGTTGTATAATGTGGAGTGTGGACCACCTTTCTCAAACTATTCTTTTAGAACTGGGATATTCTCCACGGAAGTTCATATTTGTCTTCGAGATCTAATAGTAATTTTAAGTTAGAACTTTGGATTTACAAAAACCTTGTTAGTCAAATGGTGACTACTAATTAGTGAATAGTTTTCATTTTTATTGTAACCATTCAACATTGGGGGAAAAAAGATATTTACCTCTTTTTTCTCTTACATTTTCCGTAGATGAGATAATCTTACACGCATGTTATTCCTACATTAAAGAGATAGTTACCATTGCTTGCATTTTGGCATGATTGATTGTGTTCTCAGTCATTTCTCTGAATTTTAGTTATGTTATATTTATGTTTTTTTTTTCTTTTTTCAGAATTATCATATTGTATTTCTCTTTGCTTATAAAATATATGATTAGAAATTTATTTGTCCCCTAAAGTTTTTGTATTAAGTCTGATTAGCCTCTTTTCTTATGAGAAAAGGAAACGAGACGTTAGGCTTCTACTGTAATATGGCATCGTGTCATGTGATCTCAAGAGATAATGACTGTAGCTAAAACAGAATGCATGAAGCAGTGGGTTACACAACCTTGTGTGAAAGTTCAAAGTTGTGAAACTGCTGTTTGGTTCTAAATTTTCAAAAATGGTTGTTGTCGTAAGACTATTGTATTGAAATTTATTGTATAACCTTTAGCTATATATTGGTGGTTTAGAGTTGAATTTTCTGTAATGGAATCATGTCGAATCCAAGAAACTTAAAACCAAACAAAAGTAATGATTATAACAACAAACAAGTAGAAGTAGAGAAGGGGAAACACAAGCTTTTAGTAATTTCTATGATTTTAGAAAGAAAATAAGGGTCCAAAAGCATATGATCTAGTTTCTTCGTTTCTTTTTCCTTTATATGATCTTAAAAAGGAAAAATTTCCACTTTAAGAAATTAAAAATATATATTATTTTATTTTAGCGGCGCGTGGAAAACACTTTCCGAAAAGAGAATCATACTAAAAGACCACTCATTCAGATTCGCAACTTAGATTTTCATTGCTTGTAATGGCCAAATGGTCCAAATGTTTCATACCTGCATACATTAAATGAGAAAACAGAAATTGTACAATGCCTTCAAATAGTTTGAGATGACATTTTACAACTAGTCTTACTTGCATCGATCAAAAAGAAAACGAATGATCAGTAATTCAGTACTCATGTACAATTAGTTTTTTAAATTTTGTCCGAACTAGGGGATGTTTTGAAATTTGTAGTTTACTTGGTTGAGTGAAAAAAAATATATATAGAAAGTGAGGGGTACTCAATTGCATGATCCATGAGAAGATAACATAAATATTAACAAAAATAAGAACAAAAAATGGAGAATCGAGAGAAAAAACCAAAGTGGAACAAAATTGGGTTTAAATAAGTTAGAAAGCTAGCCAAACTTTTGTTATAAATCTTTCCCGTGAAGCTTTAGAACTAATGAATTAATATGTGGAATATTTTGAGAGCATCTATAAAAGACTTGAAAGGCGATAGGTTCAGTTGGCCCAATTGCGGTAACTCGGGTCACGTCAAACTCGTGTTTGGAGTGATCGAGTGAGTATAGATCGTTCATGCTATTTTTTTTTTCTTTTTTGGTCAACAAAGTTCGTTCATCCTATTCAAAATATAAAATTGGTGGTGTTCTGCATAAACAGCAATACGTTTCAATTTTGATTAAATATTATTTTTTTGGTAGAATCTTTGTAAAATTGTTTTAACATTTGGTGCTACTTTCTATTCGATATATCAATATTTTTTTTATCGTTGCTTTGTTGTAACATTATTTACGTTTGGACAAATCATCATTTAAAAAAAAAAAAATTGGCTGTCTAATATGTATAAAAATGTATGCTTTTCATGTTATGCGAAAATATCATATAATTTCATGATCGCTATTAAGTAAATGAAAAGCCAGTTAAATATACAAATTATACACGTTTTAAGTGTTAAAAGAAGTGGTATGTTACGTTTATAAACTAAGGTCTATCTTGTTTATCCTATAAGCTCCAAACTAATTTTTATTATAGTTTATAAATTATGTTGACATACCTAAATACAAGCTTCCAACTAGGTAAAAAAAAACTGCATAACAACCATAAAATACGAGCCACGTAAATCTTAAAAAATGTTAGGTATAGACTATAGAATCCTATATTAATCTCCAATTGTCCAAACGTCAAACTCCAAAGTGTTCTTTACACTGCTTCACAAATCACAAATCACAAGTCACAAAATGACCGTACCGTAAAAATATACAAGCTCTACATCATTCCGGGTGTCACTCATATTGAGATGTGTAAAAAAAAAACATATAATAAACAATTATAGGAGCTAATCAAATGGTTCTGAAGTTCTCTAATCATAAGAGAAAATTCCAAACCAAGTAAAATAAAAACATCCCAAATTTCGAAATGTAAAATTTGTTCTCGTATATGTAAGAAAGAGAATTAAAGAATTTTGCAGAAAGTTGATAGAAAAGACACTCAAAATCATAATGGTCAACAAGTGGAGGCCACGCGCCAAAGTAGGCGTCGGTCGAATCTAATGATCACTCTCAATCTCCAAAAAAACAAAATAAAAAACAGATAACAACAATAAAATTATAAGAATCTTCTGAAGTCTCTTCACAAGTCTTTGCCTCAAAATCAATAAGATCTCTCTCTCTCTATCTCTCTCTATCTCTCTCTATCTATCTTTATCTTCCTCGTTCATCATCATTGTGTTTTTTTTTTTTTGTTCTTCATCTTCACCATATTGGTTTGTGAGATCAAGACTGTGAATATTGGTTTGGTAGTGTTTGAGGATGAGAGAGGAAGATTCGAATTGGTTCTCTAAATGGGAAGAAGAGCTTCCGTCGCCGGAAGAGCTCATACCAATATCTCAATCCTTAATCACTCCTGATCTAGCTATAGCCTTCGATCTCCACCGTCACAACAGAGAAAATTCCGGTCAACCTCTACCTCAAACCACACAGCCACAACAACCCAATTCCTCAGCTGAATTCGCCGGAGACTCCACCGGAGACGAACCAGCAAGAACTCTCAAACGACCACGTTTAGTATGGACGCCGCAGCTACACAAACGTTTCGTAGACGCGGTGGCTCATCTCGGGATCAAAAACGCTGTCCCTAAAACCATCATGCAGCTTATGAGCGTCGATGGTTTAACCAGAGAAAACGTAGCTAGCCATTTGCAAAAATATAGACTTTACCTCAAAAGAATGCAATCCGGCGGCGGTGGAGGAAACGTCGGTGAGTCCGATCATCTCTTTGCTAGCTCCGACCATTTCATACCGTCTTTTGTCCCAATTTCGACTCAGCATCAGCAAATCGCAGCAGCAACAACTCATCTGCAACCACCGTCTCAGTTCCTCCACCGACAAATCTCCGCCGCGAATTTCACCTCTCCGACCAAAGCGACCGACCAAGCAATGTTCTTGGCTAGGCAGAGTCAACAGCAACCCGTTTTCAGACCAGCTTCATTACATTTGCATAGTCAAGTGGCTAATTACACACAAGATTTGGAATCAGGAGCCAAAACGGTGTTGACTCTGTTTCCAACTCGAGACGATTGAATAATACCTTACTGAACACTGATTGGAACATTCACAATCTGAGTTCTGCCTTTTTTTTTTTTTGGTGTTTGCTCTGTGACCACATCTTTAATGATTATGTTATATGTTTCAAAGTGTCTCTACAATCTTGAGGAACATTTGGTCTCCTTAAAAGATTGAGTTTACTCTGTAAAATTCCTGAATGCCTAAAAAGAAGTGATCTTTTTTCACTTGTTTAGATTTGATTACACAAGTACTTTATTGTTTTTTTTCTTCTGGGTTAGATTTGTTCTTAAAAGTTACTTGTAACTTTGCACTGAAAATATCATAAAGCATTTATAGGTGCTAAATCTCTTCCTCTTCTAAAATTCAAGAATTTTGAGGATAGCCCAAATGGCCAAATCCATTATGTATATACAGAAGAGATGAAATGTGTATGTATTTGTGTGTGTTCTGTGTACATAGATATTAATATATATTGACCAACCATTGAATCTATAGTACAGTGTACAAAGAACATGAAACAGCCAAAAGGCAAGGACTAGACAGTGCCAGTCAGAATCCGAATCCCAGGATCTGATGCTCTCATATCCTTAATCATGCCTTATTTATTTAATTAATTATTTATTCATTTACGAAGAATCAGTTATGGGACCAAACCCAATCAAGACTTATTTTTTTATTAGTTATTATTAAATTTTAAATAATTAATCATAATCTTGATTAAGGAAAACTATTGGTTATGTACGTATGTTTTGGGTAGAGAGGGAGCAATTAAAAGCAATGATGGTGGGTTCATTAGCTGGCATGTTTCTTCTGATCTGTTTCTATAAAAGTCATACTCCTATAATTATGAATGCCATAATAATTATTACTTCATTTTTGGTATAATAAAAACTATGAATGCCATAATAACAAGGCACATTTCAATTGATCAATCTAGAAATGGTTGAATAAAATTTACATCATTGTTGGTCCAAGTTGCATTCAATCAAAAGATCAACGATATTTTTTTTATGGAATATTGGAAATACGTTGACCATAAGAACAAAAAATATAATCATTGACCCATAAAACTCCAGACCTCCATATCTATCTACTCTAATAAATGGGCCACAAGCTTTACAGGCCGGCCAATTTAGAGCAACCTTGTACGAAAGAAAGGGAACGCTTGCAGATTTTGGATTTCGTTGCGAAAGCTTGATAATAATAATATTGTAACAAAGCATAGAGATGTCTTGACATAAAAGAGAGGCCAATGTTTGCAACAAGAGTAGAAAATCTAAAGCTACATCAATAAAACCTGTTTGGATACAAGACATTGGGCTGAACACGAGGAACGGTCAAGGATTCGGGTGCCTGCAACCAAAAAAAAGAAAGACAGAGCACAATGGTCATTGGTCAATGCAAGAGACTTAAGTGTTTAAACGGAGAACATGAAGAAAGAATCTAAGAGTGAAGTTAACCTGAAAAGATGTGTGTCTGACGCGTTCAATGTTTGTGCATAAGTCATAGTGGCACTAGGCCACTCTGTATAAGAAGGTGCGGTCATAGGTGGGTTCAAGGGATGTCCATAGTTTAGGCTGGCTTGAGTTCTTGGCATCTGTGGGAAAATTGCGTCATGGAACGGAAGCTGAATTGGTATCGGATTGAAGTTTTGTACCGGTGGTGTAACCCTCACGTACCTGCAACATCACCAAAAACCTGTTAATTTTGATGAAGAAACCATGGCGTAAAGGTTGTTATTATCATTAGAGGCGATGAGGGGTTAGTTTAACCTGTTACGGTCATAATCAGGATCATAACGATCCTTCTCTCTATCTCTAATAATGGCAACCCGAGAAGTCCGTCCTGTGTCTCTGATAACACCTTTCCTCTCTACATCAACAGGATTACTATTATTATTAATTACCACTTCGGTCTCATTTCTACTCGGACATGTATTATTATGCTTTGTGTCAAGAGGAGGAGGAGGAGGAGGAGCTCGTGTTGAAGAATCTTCAGAGTCTGAACTGCTAGGGCTGTTGAAGATGCGAGCCCGGGCTTTATCATACTCCTCCTTTCTCTCCTCGACACTTCTCAAGAGATTCTTTTCTACTCCTGATCCACTACCTATCCCACCAGATCCTCTGCTGGGTCTAGGCTTGATTGCGATTTTGAAACCTTCAGGCCTACCATGAATCTCAGGTTGCTTCACAGGAATCTCAGACAAACAGACATATGGGTATCTACTTTCTGCCGTTTTGGTCGCCAGGATTCTGTTCCCTGAGCCATCAACACCACCACCGTCTAAAGCCGTGGTAAACAACCCGTAATGTTGAGCAACACGGTGTGCAATAAGACGAAGATAAGATGTTGGCAAAGGCTGGAACTCATATTGTTGCTGCTCTGGACTTTGAAAGAACTTCTGTATATCGAGCTCCATACGCAAAACTGGTATACCGAGAAGAAGAAAAAAAGAGATAGGGAACATTATCATCCATTGACCATGATGCTTATACATACAGGAAGAGAACATATCAAACAAAATGAACATAAAGAGTCTTCTAAACAGAGCAATTGCATTCTTAATTCAGCTTAATTGAGCTAATGGAGTAGTGATACTGATATTCCTAAAGCAATAGCCATGGATCTAATCATCAAGTACGAAAGCAAAACCCAAATTCCTTACGAAATCGACCAAAACCCTAAACCAGGACCTCAAATTCGAGAAACCCAGAATTCCACGAGACAATAACAAACCCTATAGACGACAACCGCTAGAGACATAACCTTAATCAGATCAAATCCAACAAATTAACTTCAAATTAAGGGCTTTCAGGAAATTGACTTACTGGTGAGACGATGACGAGGGTTTTGAAGAGCTTCGACCAAAAAAGGATCCACCATAGCTTCCTTCTCGCTCATAGCGGCCATGGATGGATGGTTTTTTCTCTCAAAATTCGTCTTCTCGATCTTAGTTTTCCGTTTAACCCCGTAGAAAAAAGTGAAACGCACCAAAGAGATCACCAAGAGAAAAAGGATTGAAATTTCGTGAGGAAAATTGAATTGGAGAGATTGAGAAGCAAATCGATGAGATGACGAAATCGAATTCCTAATCCAAGAGGGTCAAGGAACGGAAGACCTTATCGACCCTTTCTCTCTCTCGGACACAAAACTAGTGGGGAGAATAAAATAAAGTTGCAGCCTTTGATTTTTTTTTTTTTTAACACAAAAGGTTTCCAATTGTCTCTTTGTTGAAATTTCCCAAAGTTGTTGTCTTTGGGGCCGGGCCAAATACTAAAGATGACAACTTTTCCTCTTGACGACAAAAGAATTCATTTGGGTCATATTCTTATCATTTTGTGTGGTCGGTTATGACTCTAGATTTCAAAGTTCAACTTAACACATAATTTTACATATATGAAGTCATGTATTCGTTTACAAGAAACCCTGTTTAAAGGCCAACAAGCAACATGTTTATTTTCATTATACACAGCAGTTTTTAGTATATTCTATAAATGCTCTATTCACACATGTCACACAACCCAAAAGCTATCCACAACTTCTACTGATACTTGCCGTTTTCACACTTCATCACTTCAACCATGAACTTCTCCAGTTTGTTGCCTCTCTCTAGCTTCAGAAGCAGTTCGAATTTCACACGGTCATCAACCACCTGGGAGTAAAGAAAATAATCCCATTACCTAATTAGATGCTATGGGGGTTTGTTGATTAAAAACTGATAGTGAACATAAGAAACACCTCAACCTTTGCCCTGGCTAGGATTATATCTATGAGTTTATAGGGGTACATCGAGTTTGATTTCTGTTGAATCGATTTCATGGCGTGCTTTGCTGCCTCCTGGACTTCGGGGTTATTTGTTGATACCGATCTCCAGTCAAATTTTTTGCCATCTGCCTCAAGCAGAGCAAAGAGATCAAGAAACGCAAAAACTCGTCATGATCAAGATCGAAAAGAAAATGCATCCCAAAGACTAAATTACACGGTTCGTTATTTTTTACAAGGAAATATCACGGGTGACTATAACTAGCTGATCAAAAGAATGAAAAGCAGATCATAGTTTTCAAATTACCAAACCAGACACGGTGTGATGTTATTCACTTCACAGTTGTTTACCTGGTTTCAAGCCAAGGTCGGACATAGTGAAGGAGGGGATAACATTCTTGAACTCCTGAAGCTGCTTAAAGTTCATCCATGGCTTCACCCAGACTTTAGCTTCATAAATCTTCTTCTCCCCAGCTTCGATAACTTCGAGAGTAAGACGGTAGAGCTTGCCGGCAACCACCTGCTCTGTTGCCTTTAACACTCTAGCAAGCTCAAGAACAGCATTCTACGCATTAAAGCCAAAAACCAATAGAAAAATATCAAAACACAACCTGATTAGCCATATAAGGATAAACAGAGTGAACAGAGAAATCATAAAAATCCTTAAACTTTACCCTTCAGTCCCTAAATCAAGATCAGACACACAAAGCACTTGAATTTACGCTATAAAAATTATAAATTTAAAACCCAAATCTTGATTCTCATCGTAAAATGAATGAAACCCTGAATTAACGAGAAAATATCATCTAACAGGAGACGCTACCGGGAATATAATCTTACTGTAACACATAACAATCCTAAACCCTAATGCAGAGAATATACAAATTAGGTTGGAGGAAACCAAACCTCTCGCCTGTTGTGCTCTTGAACAGCAAAGAGTGCAATATCATCGATATCTTCCCCACCGTTTCTATCATTCGTGGAATCGCCAAATCCACCAAGCTTCATCCTTACGACGTTGTTGTTGTTGGATGTTCCTTTTTCTTCACTGCAGATCACAAACTGGCCAAATCCAGAAAAGAGAACCAACGACACGCAAATCAACATCATCCACACCGAAGCACGTCTCATCTCCATCGTTTCCAGTGAGCTTCTCGGATTCCCAAGTTTCCGATCTAAAACGTCGATGAGATTTTTCTTCAGATACCTAACAGTCGGGCATGGTTTCTTTCGCCGGTTAAAGACTGTTTCCGTTTAAAAGAAGCAAACAAATCTCATGGGCCAATAAATAACTCTGAAGCCCATTTTAATTGAGTATGGATTCATCTGAAGGCCCATTATTAAGTCAATTAATCTCTTTGTTTTAATTTACTTTGAAAGTAACGTTTGGAACTCATTTTGACTATGTATGTACTCATTAAAAAGCCATGTATGATAAGAAAGTGTGTTATATGTCATACTAAAATTATTAAGTTCATTTTTTGATGTGAGAATCAGCTAATATAGATTTGATTGTAAAATACTTCAATCAGTTTTTTTTTTCTCTGTCAACAATTTGATTCAAATTTAAAACTGTTTGGAGAACCAAACCGGAGATCAGAGTTTACATAGCTCACCTCATCCGATAATACTCTATCACTTACCGCTAAGTTATCTGCTTGAACATTAGAACGACGTGGTATAAAAGACACAAAAAAAGTTGTGAAACCATCGATCAGTTTCTATACTTTTCAAAAATAGTCAAATTTAGTTTAATGACTTATTTTTAATAAATATTTTTATTATGTTAATTAAAGATAATAACATAATTTTACTACCTCCAAATTAATGTATATGAAAATATATAAAAATGCGAGCAATGAAATCCCCTAGACACTATAAGGTAAATTTCTTATTTAAGAGATAAGATAATGCAGTGAGAGTCATCAATGGTGAGAGAATGGCTGCTACCGTACGCTCGATGTGACCCACTTGAACAGATCGAGCGATGAGTACTCTAATTGCGTTATTGTCGTAACGGTTCAAGGGTTCTCGAACCAGACCAACCATTTCTCGACCGTTGATTCGGCCGGAATAGTACTGTAACCCTACTATGTTTGCAATAACAAAACCTACCAAATAAGACTCCGAAATATTGAGATTGCTGCGATGGCCCAGCGAGAGATTGAAACTCGTCTTCTTCATTCGCCATGGGAGAGGAAATGAAGTGTCCAAGAAACTGAGCCATGTTTCTTGAACGAAGACGGAGAGGTGAAATTTAGAGGGATCAAATTCTCAATTACCTCTATCGGTTGATGACTAACCAAAACTACCCTCTATTTTTCACTATACCCCTCATCCATTCCTACAATTACTAATTCCAATTTTACCCTTAATTCATTTATTAAATATTTTTACTCAAAACAAGATAAAAATAATTAATTACAAATAAATAAATAAAAAACCGTTGTTCGTGTTAAAAAAAAAACAGTTTCTCTCTCACTCTCATCTTCTCTCTCGATCCAGCATATCATTGAAGCTCAAACCATCATCAAATTCAAGGTAATTTATGGTCACAGTCAAGAAAGTTGTTTTTATAATATACGATTAACGTAATTTTGATCGAAATGTTAAATTGTAGTGTAAAGCGAAAATTTGTAGATCTGGTACAAATGGTACAAGTAGGTACAATTATGTTTCTGGGCAGATTCGAAAAAAAAATAATACAAATGGTACAAGTAGGTACAATTATGTATTGGAACCCTCGATCTGGTACAAATGGTACAATTAGGTACAATTATGTATTGGAACCCTCGATCTGGTATAAATGGTACAATTAGGTACAATTATGTTTCTGACGTATCCGAAAAAAAATTATAAACGTGTGGTAATGGGAAAGAGTAGTTAACATACACTTTGATTTCATGATATTATTCAACCGAAAGACATACTGGATCGCAAAAGAAAAAAATGTATTCTTCTTACGAAGAAAGTGAGGAATCATATGGATGGTTGAGAAAATATGCAAAAAAGATAGATGAGGCTACGACAATGTTAAGAATCGTTACTTTCCATCACTAGAATGAATGTAAGAAACCAAATGAAATTGGGACGATGAAGATGTTGTTATTTAACGCAAGTGAGAAGGGTGTGAAGTATTTTGCATGTGTAGTTACCAATATTCTTGACCAAAATCAGGGCTGAGGAAAATGTGGTTTGATCAAATTTCAAGAGAGGATCGGTAAGGGAAGCTGCAAGTAAATGGTTCCTCCAATTTATGGAGCGAATGGTAGCGCAGTCTTGGAATGGTAGTGCTATCTTTAGGGGAACCATCACAACAAATGGTGGTAGGCCAATGATGGATACAATGATAATGCAATGATGAAAACAATTATAATATCGATAACTATGGAATGTATGAAGATACGGTGTTGAAAGAGATGAGTCGCAAGTCTTGCATGGGAAGATGGTCTTATAATAAAGCCAAGAATTTGGAAGCAAAGAAGAAGCAGTTAGTTGAAAAGGCGACATAAGAACGTTTTGAGTTTGATGTAATCAAGTCGGATTCAAGCTATATGGTAAAATGTTCTGAACGAAAAAGGTCATGAAGTGGTATGTAAGAGCTGCAAGGAGTAATAAGTCGAGTATTTCAGTATTAGAACTTATAGGAATATCCATATGCTCTGACGTAAACAAGTACAAGTCGCGAAGAGGCACACCAAAGTTAATTGCATCTATTTGTGAAGATTATCCGGTAAATTTGACACGCCACGCCCAAAACTTCTCATTGATTTGCTTCAAGGAAGATTAGGTGTTTCAGTGTCATACTCTACCGTGGAGAGGAAGAAGACTGGCTGCTACCGGCTCGGCACTCTCGAGGAAAGTTTTATGTGTCTTCACTCCTATTTATTCATGTTACAAGATGAATCCTGCTTACATATGTAGTGGATAAGGATCGAAGTTTAAGTACTTATTCTTCGCCTGGGAGTTGTATCAAGAAGCTTCCAGTCATGAGAAAAGTGATGATGGATGGAACCCACATTAAGACTCGACGTGGAGTGCTTGTTGCAACAGCTCAGATCCGGATCATCACCATTATCCAATTGCTGTAGTGATGGTGAGAAAGATGCAAGTTTGATTTGTTTTTAATAAACGAAATCGGTGTACGGATGATCCTCGAAATGGTATTCCTTTTCTGATGGAAAGGTTCATCAACACACAATAGGCCAGGTATACCGTTGTCTCAACATGGACATTGTATCTACCATTTGTCTAAAAATGTGAAAGGAAGTGTTCATGCAAAGAAAGAAAAAACAGTTGAAAAAATTCATGAATCGCGCCGAGCTTATATCGAGGCTGAGTTCTTACATCTTTATGGTGATTTCGCCGATGTATCCTTCGCACGCGATATATAGATGGTGTGTGGATGACACTAAATGGGCAAGGTGTTATTTTCCGTGAAAGTACAATTGACACAACCAATGTGGAAGTCATTAATGGTGTTTTTAAAGAGGCAAAAGTTGTCATTATTACCAATGATGTATTACACATTATCGAAAATGGCTGAATGGTTCAACAAATTTAGGAAGATGTCAGAAATACCGATTGAGCAAACCGTTCCTTGTAGCTAAAACTGTTGCCGTGCATGAGTTAAACAGCTATCGACTTGAATACTTGGTTAGTGACGGATGGTGTTAAGTATTTGCCATCTTTGACATAGATAGATATGCATGTAATTAATACGCAGAGAAGAAAAAGAATGCAGCGCCCGAGCTACAATTACATGAATTGTGTTCAAAATATTATCGACGAGCTTTGGGTTTTGGCATATAATAGACGGTTTATCCGTTCCCTATTTTCATTGATAGCCGAGAATAAAAGCTTTGTTAACCTTTACCTCCAGATTATGTCAAAAGAAAAGGAAGAACAACAATAACAAGGATCCCATCAATTGGAGAACATCGAGGAAGAAAAAAAAGTGGGCGGACGTACGATTGTGGTTTAACAATGGTGGCGGTAGTGAAGGTTAACTTCGTTTTATTATGAACTTTGTAATTTTCATTGTATTGGTACAGGTGAAACAGGTACTGGTACAACTATGTTTTATTATGAACTTTGCAATTTTCATCCTGTGGTAAATGAGTTAAATCCATAACAACGTTTATAATTTTAACTCACTTGCACAAATGAGTTAAACCGGTACAACTCGGTACAACAATGTTTATATGAACTTTGCAATTTTCATCCTCTGGTAAATGAGTTAAACTGTAACACTGGTAACAATGTTTATATGAACTTTGCAATTTTCATCCTTGCTGGTACAAATGAGTTAAACTGGTACAACTACTGGTACAACAATGTTTATATGAACTTTGCAATTTTCATCCTTGCTGGTACAAATGAGTTAAACTGGTACAACTACTGGTACAACAATGTTTATTATGAACTTTGCAAGTTGAAGAAATAAAAGAAAAACCTTAAAAAGCATCATACTGTAATACAAACATACAAACATACCATATTTTGACACATTACTATATTGTTACTTTTACATTTCATTTTTATAGTAAAATTCCTTTGACTTAGTAAACATGCCTTATACTTTGATGGTTACTTTGTACATTTTCACCAAGTATTTATGTCAAACATAGAAATAACATGTTTTATACCTAATATTATGTGAAATTGTGGTAAATGTACTTTGGTTACTCAATATCATAAGTACAACTAAAAAAATTGAATTTACAGTAGAGTACAACAGATTATAAGCTTAACCTAAGAAAGTACAACTGTGTTCATGCCTGTATAACTGGTACAAATGGTACAACTAAATGGTACCAATTGTACCGGGTTACTGGTCAGACGCAAATCAACAGCATCTGTAAATCAACAGCCGTAAATCAACACTTGTACCGTGTAAATCAACGCATCCGCACGTAAATCAACGCATTCGCATCGTGTAAATCAACGATCCGCATCTGTAAATCAACGATTGCATCGGTGTATTACATTTGTACCAAATCCTAAAACATCCAAAAACATACATAATCATCCAAAATACATCCAAAACCATCCTAGTTTTCCTACTCCTGCATATCCATAATAACAACCAAAAACACCCAAAAAAATTCATCCATCTTACTTCTTACGTCTCCTTTGCCTGGTATATGGAGTGTGGAAGTATTTGGAAGGTTTTTGGTCCCTCTTCGATCGTCGTTTCTCTTCAGCTGGTGGTACAGCTGATGGTGGAGCTGATGGTGATGCTGATTGTGGAGCTGATAGTGGAACTGCTAGTGGACCTGATGGTAGAGCTGGTGGTGATGCTGATGGTGGACCTGATGGTGGAGCTGGTGGTGATGCTACTGTTGGAGCTGATGGTGGAGTTGGTGGTGATGCTGCTGGTGATGCTGCTTGTGGAGCTGATGGTGGAGCTGGTGGAGTTGTTGGCGATGCTGCAGGTGGAGCTGATGGTGATGCTGCTGGTGGAGCTAATGGTGGAGTTGTTGCTTCTTCTTCATCACCTCTATCATCTCCTCTTCCAAAATCATAAGAATTTCCTCTGAAATTATCTTCAACCTCAAAATCATGTCCTCCATCCCTAATTATCTTGACATCTTGCTCAACATCTTTCAATCTTCTGTCCAGGACATCAATCCGCTTGTTGATTCGTCGAAAACCTCTTTGCATCGCCCTTATCAGCTTCTCTTCAAGTGATGCATCAACCCTGGCCGTGTGATTATCCTCTTGCTGTTGCTCGTCTTGATGCTGCTGCTCGTCTTGATGTTGCTCCTCCTCTTCCTGTTGTTGCTCCTCTTCCTGTTGCTCCACTTGCATTGCAGGATCCCGAGAAGCTACATCTGAATCATGTAAGGATTCCCAAAATATCTTCTTCTTTTCTACAAGTAGGCGATGCTCCCAGCTCTGAGCAATTAGATCACTTGCATAAATCTCATAATCACATTCCATGATGTTTTCTATTAGTTCCTCCGAAAATCTTGCTTCCAAAATGCTGTCGATTTCCTGTCAAGATAAAGAAAAAAGGTAAGATCATTATATAAAAAATTTATGTAAGTGCAAAAGATCATTATATTAAAAATTTATGTAAGTGTAAAGCTAGATGACTAACCTTTGTTGTGCCAAGCGCCTCATTAACATATTCAAATGGGAATCCTTTCATGCTAGTGTACCGCCACTTTTGTTTGCACATCCTTGGACAGTTTGTGCTTGCACTTGCTATATCTTCTCGGAACGCTTTCTTCAAATTTGGTATGCACTCACATGCCATAATCTACATAATAACTTACATTAAATCATAAGAAACTATAGAGTTATGTTTTAAAAATAAAATTTACCTCCAAAGGAAGTAAGAAGCCCGAGAAACACCAAGATGACTTCACCCGTCCGTTACATTGCTTCATCATATGAAAGATTTTCTTAATGATGTATTCAAAAGTGTATCTCCCCCATGGATACATTTCACAAGCATATAAATCATCAACAATTCGCAGGAAAAAAGGCTCTATGTACCCAAACTTTTTATTTGGTCCAATGATTGTGCTCAAGAATAATAGAATCGCCATCTTCAAACGTTCTTCACCTTCTTCCATGGAAGCTAGTTTCTTTCTCACATCTTTGATTCTAACCACTGCCTTTTTTCCATTTCCAAAATGCCTTTGAACAAAGTCTTCACTCCCCAACTCCTTATGATTTTGTGGATAACTATGGCAGTCCAATCCACACAGCAGCATGCCCTAATTGAATACCGGATTGGAACCCCATTAACAACAAACCAGCAGACTTTATCCATGTCTATACGAACGCATAAGAAGAGCATCCACATACAGTACATGTGATTATCCTCCATGCAGACGCCAAATACGCATGAACTGGTGTTGGCTGAACCATTTTTCTCATCATGTGAAAGTATAGTTTTCAAGTAATCCATCGTGGTGTTATCCTCCGACTTGAGGATAGCTTACACAACTTTGTATACTCACTCTTGTTAAGTAAAACAAAGGTCAGTGGTCAGGCATCGTCATCATCTTCAGGAGAAAGTTCGCTTAGCCGAAGAGAATCACGCTTTCTCGCATCCATATCCATCTCGCCTCTACAAATATCAATTAATGCATAATTGGTCAAAAACCAAATTACAAAAGTAACACATGATTATTAATAAAAACAGAGTTATATAAATGTTAAAATGCTTGAAAGCTGCCTGCTACTTTGTTTTTCGATGAGACTCGCTTTAAACGACTCAACAGAAACAATATAACCTATGTACTTAGTTTTATTCCCTTTCGATACAATTCCCTTTTTCCAGCTTTTTCTTATATACTCCATATTAAAATAAAATAAAAATTTTCTATCAATGCAATGGACCATGAAGAATAAGATATGTACTCGATAAGTTTCATCGTCAATTCAACATAACTTATGGTTTTAATTTGCATTTACTCTCTAATAATGTTTTGTCACATGCTCAATCACTCCATTAAACCTAATTCTAATGTATATACTACAAAACCAACCCACATTATTTTATAAATTAATTTGGTTATATTTTGGTTAGTAATAATCTATTTTGTTGTAAATGTTTATAAATTTTAACATTCACAGAAATTTTTCACTACTATGAGTAAAAAAGCAAGACTAGTGTAATCGCATTTTTCAAAGGTTATATAAACAATCACGATTTAATAATTACTATCTCAATCAATCTTAATTCAAAAGTCCAATAGAATATTCTATAGAGATAATATCAACTCCATTCATTAAATATGATATCCTCAACTATAATTATCACTCATCATAAATCAACGCTATAAATGATTCTTTCTTTGACCAAGAAAAAGTTATTGTAATTAGGTGAGAAAAATCCAAAGATTTCACACTCAAATGACACACAAAGTAAAACATATATGTTTTCAAGAATCAACATTGACCATGTACATGAACAACATGAACAACACATAACGAATGCTTGAAGTTTCATAAATTTATAGTAGTCGCTTACTAGTCTAATACATGGTGGTTTAAGATAAGTTATGATGAAGTGGTATGATGCTATATAGTCACTACATGAATTTCTTTTGTTTCCATATTGTTTTGGGCCGCTAAATACATTATACATATATACTTAACAAGAAACAAGAAACTTATGCAGACAATGCTAGCTTTGGATACAAATCAAAGCAAAAAAAAAATTGTAAGTCATGTTAAAAGCGCAATTGAATTCTCTTATTGTTTCAATCAAACCCATGAAAATTAAACAAAGAAAGGGAAGGAAGTTACCGGCGTATTCATGGCTGAACGGTGAAGGAGAAATCGCGAGAGAGAAAGGGTGATTCGCGAGAGATAAGAGAGAAGAGAAGGGTGAGTCGCGAATCCAAGAGAGAAGAAGAGAAGAAATTTTGAATCGAAGAAGAAAGAATAAGAAAGGTGAGGCGTGGTGAAGAAGAAGAAGGGGAAGAAGAAGAAGAAGAAGAAGAAGGGGAAGAAGAAGGGTGAGATGTCGCAGAGAAAGTTAGGGATTTTTAGAATTTTTGTGATTTGGAAAGTGGATCCGAAATAGATCCGGATCGGTCGTTAGGTTGGATTTGTAATTTTATTGATGTTGTGAGGTTAATAAGTCTTTTCCATATTTTTAGATTTTTAAAAAAATGAAAAAAAGAAAGATAATTGAGGAAGGGTAAAGGAGAATAGAATTCAAACGAAAGAGGTAATTGAGAATTTGATCCAATTTAGAGAAGGAACGGTCAAAGGCTTCAAAAATTGCCTCTTTTCGAAAGAACCTCTTTTTGTTTTAGTTTTTTTTTTAATGTCTATTATATCGTACAACTCACAAAGTTTTTAAGATTACATCTCAAATTCTTAGAAATACACATTTTACACCCTAGAGTCAGAATAAAATAAAGTATTTTTAAAAATATATTATTTTTATGAATTCAAACGCAGCTAACAACCAATTTATTACAATGTTTAAAAGTACAAGTACAGACTTGACAGAAGCTGATACTATGCCAGAAAACATAGGTGGTGAATCAAAAACTGAATCGAAAATTAAAGAAAATACTTAAAAGGAAAACATTACAATTTCATAGTTTGAGTGAGAGAGAAAGAGAAGAACCGTCATTTTCTTTCCCAACACCCATCTCATCTGCTGCATCATTTGGTTCTTCAGGTTGCGGTTGGGTTTTTGAGCTACCAACGCCAAGGCAAAGATCTAAACACACTGGTGACGATGCAGACAATAATGGTTGAGGTTGAGGTTGAGTTTGGAATGGGATCCCGGTAAAGATCCAACCCCGGCCCATTCCTTGACTTGGGTCACTCCGTAGTCCTGCAAAGCCAGCGCTTGAGGATCCCGCATATTGGTTGTACATCATGGTTAGATTGTCTGATCTATCAACTTTGTAACGGGGTTGTTCAAATCCTGGTGGGAGTGCGTACTGGTTTGGAAATAAATGTGGATGCGAATACGAGTACAGATCTGGAGCCGGCTGGTTCAAATGCGCCAAAAATGCCTGCTTTTGTTTTTTGGTGACCTCTCTCTCCTTCCTGTGAGCATTTTGATGACCACCCAATGCTTGTGTTTTATCGAACCTCTTAGGACAATACTTGCATTTGTATTTCGGATTCTCTATCGATCCGGTGGCAGAGTCATCGTCGCTAATATCACTAGCATAATTCGAGTCCGAAGACAACATTTCGTTATCGATCGGATCCATCGGATTTTTGCAGGTTATGCTCCGATGGTTTGGATATGTGATTGCACCCCGATATGTATTTAAAGATTTTATTCTTTGTATGTACTTTTAATATTAAGGAAAGTTATATGTTTTATTGTTCTGATGTTTGAATAAAATAAATGCATATTGATGGAAATGGAAAGGGACTTACTTATAGACAAAAATGATGAAAAACAAAGACTAAAAGTACTTAACAATCAAGTTTATCATTTCGACAACTCTCACACAAGGTTAACCATTTTAATTACTAGATATATCTGATATATTACATTTGCCGAGTTGCGTAGTATATTTGTTTCTGAATTAATACCTGTTCCACTTATTTAGTCAAAAATAGTTCCAAACATTACCTACTTCCAAAGTAAATTGGGTGAATTTGGTTAATAGCTTTTGCCCTATTAAATTTGAGATATGGTTGAAAACAAAATTATATATGAGTTTAAAATTTTAATTAGTGGCTCTTTATGTAGTCAACTTTAGAAAACATGATTTAAAGATTTAATTAGTGTCATTATGTAGTCAACTTTAAAATGCATTATCTCATCTCTTAAATAAGAAATTTACCTTATAGTTTTTAGGGGTTTTCATTTCTTGCATTTTTTATATATTTTCATATAGATTAATTTGGAGGTAGTAAAATTATGTTATTATCTTTCATATTTTATTAACATAATGAAAATATTTATTAAAAGTAAGTAATTAAACTAAATTTGACTACCTTTGAAGAGTATAGAAACTGATTGAAGTATTTTACAATCAAATCTATATAGCTGATTCTCACATCAAAAATGAACTTAATAATTTTAGTATGACATATAGCACACTTTCTTATCATACATGGCTTTTTAATACGTAGTCAAAATGAGTTCCAAACGTTACTTTCGAAGTAAATTAAAACAAAGAGATTAATTGACTATTCGAAGTAAATTAAAACAAAGAGATTAATTGACTTAATAATGGGCCTTCAGATGAGTCCATAGTCCATACTCAATTAAAATGGGCTTCAGAGTTTATTTATTGGCCCATGAGATTTGTTTGCTTCGTTTGAACGGAAACAGTCTTAAACCGGCGCCCCGACTGTTAGGTTTCTGAAGAAAAATCTCATCGGAGTTTTAGATCGGAAACTTGGGAATCCGAGAAGCTCACTCGGAACGATGGAGATGTGACGTGCTTCGGTGTGGATGATGTTGATTTGCGTGTCGTTTGTTCTCTTTTCTGTATTTGGCCAGTTTGTGATCTGCAGTGGAGAAAAAGAGGTTCTTTCGAAAAGAGGCAATTTTTGAAACCTTCGACCGCTTCTTCTCTAAATTTCGCCTCTCCGTCTTCGTTCAAGAAACATGGCTCAGTTTCTTCGACAGTTCATTCCCTCTCCCATGGCGAATGAAAAAGACGAGTTTCAATCTCTCGTTGGGCCATCGCAGCAATCTCAAGACTGTATTTCGGAGTCTTATTTGGTAGGTTTTGTTATTGCGAACATAGTAGGGTTACAGTACTATTCCGGTCGAATCAACGGTCGAGAGATGGTGGGTCTGGTTCGTGAACCCTTGAACCGTTACGACAATAACGCAATCAGAGTACTCAACACTCGATCTGTTCAAGTGGGTCACATCGAGCGTATGGTAGCAGCCGTTCTCTCACCGTTGATTGACTCTCACATGATCGTCGTCGAAGGTATTGTACCCAATACTCGTTCTAACTCCAATAGGTATAAAATTCCATGTCAAATTCACGTTTTTGCAAAGTTAGAAGCCTCCTCTGCTGTGAAATCTACGATTTCTAGAGCTGGGTTAGTATTGATTTCGGATTCAGATACATCGTTTGGGTTATCTGAGGCTGTTGTGGTTAAGGAACTGATGGGTAATGGAGATAAGAAAAGTTTAGACAAGATTTTCAAACTGGTTGATCAGAATGTGAAGTTAAAGGGGAAATTGGTTGTAGCTGAGCCACCTAGGGAAGTGATAAAGTCAGAACTTTTCGCTCATCAGAAGGAAGGATTGGGCTGGTTACTCCACAGGGAGAAATCTGGGGAACTGCCTCCGTTTTGGGAGGAGAAAGATGGAGAATTCTTGAATGTCTTGACAAATTACCGCTCGGATAAGCGGCCTGAACCTTTGCGTGGAGGTGTGTTTGCTGATGATATGGGATTGGGTAAGACCCTTACTTTGCTTTCCTTGATAGCTTTTGATAGATATGGCAATGCATCCAGCAGTACGCCAAGTGAAGAACTTGTGGATGTAGAAGGAGGAGACAAGATTGAAAAGAAGGGTAAAAAGAGGGGAAGAGGCAAGAGCAGTGAAAGTGGAGCTCGAAAGAAGCTGAAATCTGATAATGTTGTTAGTATGAATGTGTCTCAAAAGACAACGTTGATCGTTTGTCCACCTTCTGTGTTTTCAGCATGGATCACACAGCTAGAGGAACATACTGTACCGGGAATCTTGAAGGTGTATATGTATCACGGTGGCGAAAGGACAGATGATGTTAATGAGCTTATGAAGTATGATATAGTGCTGACTACTTACAGTACTTTAGCTGTTGAGGAATCGTGGGAAGATTCTCCTGTCAAGAAGATGGAGTGGCTGAGAATAATTCTTGATGAGGCACACACCATTAAGAATGCAAACGCTCAACAGAGTCGAGCCGTTAGTAATTTGAAGGCTTCCCGCAAATGGGCTGTCACAGGAACTCCTATTCAGAATGGTTCATTTGATTTGTACTCTTTGATGGCGTTTCTCCGGTTTGAGCCATTTTCGATAAAGAGTTATTGGCAAAGCTTGATACAACGCCCGCTTGGTCAAGGGAACAAAAAGGGGCTTTCACGTCTGCAGGTAATGCATTATTTACATTTATGCCTTTTTTATGTTTTTCGCTTTGGTGAAAAGTTATTTAATTACACACTTTTTCAGGTTTTAATGGAGACAATTTCGTTGAGGAGGACAAAAGAAAAGAGTTTGATCGGTTTGCCACCTAAGACTATTGAAACTTGTTATGTTGAACTTTCTCCAGAAGAACGTCAGTTATATGATCACGTGGAAGGAGAAGCCAAAGGTGTTGTTCAGAATCTTATAAATAGTGGAAGCTTGATGCGCAACTACTCAACAATTTTGAGTATAATCTTACGGCTTAGACAGCTTTGCGACGACATTTCTCTATGCCCTTCAGAATTAAGATCTTTTACCACTTCTACATCTATCGAAGGTAAAAACAAAACTGTTACCTATTCTTACTTTTGGTTGCAAAGCTTATATTTTTGTGCCTTTGTGAAACAGATGTGACTGATAAGCCAGAGCTACTTCAAAAGCTGGTTGCAGTGTTGCAAGATGGCGAAGATTTTGACTGTCCGATTTGCATTTCGCCACCAAAAGACATCGTCATTACTCGATGTGCTCACATCTTTTGCAGGGCTTGTATTCTTCAAACTCTTCAAAGAAGTAAACCATTGTGCCCTCTTTGTCGTGGCTCTCTTACTCAATCTGATCTCTACAATGCTCCTCCTCCTCCGGATTCTTCCAATACCAATGGAGGAGACACCAAATCTTCAACCAAATCCTCGAAGGTCTCAGCTTTACTATCCCTGCTCATGGCATCGAGACAAGAAAACCCCAACACAAAGTCTGTTGTGTTCTCTCAATTCAAGAAGATGTTGCTTCTACTAGAAATCCCGCTGAAAGCTGCGGGTTTCACTATCTTACGCTTGGATGGGGCAATGACTGTGAAGAAACGGACCCAAGTCATTGGAGAATTTGGGAATCCGGAGTTAACCGGACCTGTGGTGTTGCTTGCGAGCCTGAAGGCCTCAGGTGCTGGCATAAACCTAACTGCAGCCTCAAGGGTTTACTTGTTCGAGCCGTGGTGGAACCCTGCAGTTGAAGAACAGGCCATGGACAGGATTCATAGGATTGGGCAGAAACAAGAGGTTAAAATGATAAGGATGATTGCAAGAAACAGTATTGAAGAGAGGGTCCTTGAGCTTCAGCAGAAGAAGAAGAATCTAGCGAACGAGGCTTTTAAAAGAAAGCATAGGAAAGACCAAAGAGAGGTTAACGTTGAAGACGTGGTTGCTCTCATGTCTCTCTGAACTCTGAATCATTCCTTAGTTTCACCGGTTTACTCCTTAACCGGTTTTTTCTGTTCCCTCAACTGGTCATCAACTGCTTACGGCACATAGCCTTAACCGATGTTTATGTTGCCTTATCAACTATATGTCTGTCCCGGTTAGTTTATTAAGGGTTAGCTTGTAAATGCGTTTTCTGGTTTCAGATCGGTTTACTTTGGATCGGTTTAGTTTGGTTAAAGAAAATTTGACTAAAGTTAAAAGACAAGGGTAACAATGGTTCGATTATGTCCGATACAATTCAGTTACAAGTTTATTTCTTAGTTCCTTATTTTATGATTTGACTTGTTAAAGTGTCATTTAAGTATGTTATTATCAAATAATTTACTTATATGTAATTAGATGAAATTTAGTTGGGCGTTAGATACTTATGATGAGCCTTCACCTAACAAGTTTTACTTGACGTCAACACAATTCTCGTTTTCTAATCTTCAAAAAGTCAAATAAATCAAACGGCGTCAAATACGTAAAGGGCATTTACTCTTTTCCATATCGTAAAAGTCACAACTCACAACACAGCGTATAAATAAAGGGAATTATGTAACTAATAGTCAACGATACAAACTCAAGAAAACCGTATAAATCCAAACTAATTATGCCATCCATCTGTTAGTGTTACCGGTTGTCAATTCTGAATGATAAAAAAAAAAAAAAAACCATATTCCGTATTTAGTAAAATCATTTTTTTATCTTCTAAAATGGTGTTTCACTTAAAAATTCAATTGGTAAGAGATATTAGTAAGTTAAATATTATTTTATACCAAGATATTAAGAAAATTTTATAGAAAAATAAAAATAAAATTATTCATTCCCTTAATAAGATACAGACGGTCAGATTTTTTACGTTTAAATTTTTTTTTAGTATCTACGTTTGATGTTTTTAATATTCATATCATTGTGATATTTATTTTCTTTCATCCATATAATGATTCCATCGTTACACACTTACACTAATAGCGTTAAGGTACCAAGTAATTGTTTGGCAGCAAGTCCTTTGCTTTTAGATATTCTGCTTTATTCACAACATAAAATATACCTCACCTCAGCTTTGCGCTAACTGTGACGATATCAATAAAAGGGCATAAAAGTAGAGTAATTATATACATGAAATAAACTAATAAACACAAATAAAATCATATGTAACATCGATTCAAAACGAACACGGAAATTTGAGGCCGGTTGAATAGGTACAAATAGTATCCGAATACATATAATATAAACACTATCCAAACTAACTACTTGTAATTTTAAAAAAAAAATCAGATTATCTCTAACATTTCCATGTACCAATGGTCGTATAGATAGCTTGGGATATTATTTATGTTATTTTTGGATAAATTTGATGAATATTATACAAGTAACTGAGATCTTTTAACAAATGTCCGTTGTATAACAAGTATGACACAATGATTCAAATAAATACACATTGAATAGAGATAAAGATGAGGCTAAAGTATTAAAGTGCCATTTATTATGCAACATATATATATAGTGTATCATTTTCATATGCTATTTCTTGTTTAAGTTTTTTCACAATATATTTTAACATGGTTCTGATACCATAATGGGATCGATATAAATAAGATTTGGGCGGTAGAACCAGCCACTTAAGCATATAAATAAAAATTTCATACATAAATTTCAGATTTCATAATTTCATTTGTGTTTAAGTTTTTATTTATATGCTTAAGTGGCTGGTTCTACCACCCAAATCTTATTTATATCGATCTCATTATGGTATCAGAGCCATGTTAAAATATATTGTGAAAAAACTTAAACAAGAAATAACATATGAAAATGATACACTAGAAAATCTAATCGACTTATATACTATTATATATTTCGAAAATGAAGATATAAGCTTTTTAGATAACGTTATCAGAAGACATCTAGAAAACTTAGAATATTTAGAACAAGTTTTAAAACAAATAACAACTTGCTGAAAAAGTTTATTTAACGTATCTAGCAAATTTCTTTAAACAAACTTGTTTCAAATTCTTTTTGAGTTCTAAAGTTTAGTCCTCCCGAGTGTTTTGCCAGTCTTGTTTTGTCCAGGTAGTAAGTTCCGTAAGTGTAGGGCAATAAATCCTAGAGTTAAGTCTCGATTGTAAGGAGTCCTAATCTTTTAAACCATAAAAATTTTAAGATGAGTTTGTATTTTAGAAATACGCTAAATAGGTCTGAGTCAACTTCTTCTTCAAGGTCTGGGTATAGATATTCAAAAGAGTCTAAAAAAGTTATAAATAATCATGAAACTACTATAGATGATTTCCAAGGATCAATTGACAATTGGGAAATCCCAAAAGTCCATAGAGACCAGATTTATCAAATCTCAAAAATAAATTTCCTAAGAACAAATTTTTCAATTAAAACCGAAGAACGTGATATTCAATTAACCAAACCTTTTGAAACAATTCATTTATTTTCAGAACATGCTTTACAAAGACATAGAGAAAAGAATTTCAAATATATACATATTGGTTTAGTCCAAGTCGGTATTAAACCACTTTCAAAAGAAGGTCTTAACACCTCAATACTAGCTATCTTAAGAGATACTAGATTTAAATTATTTGAAGATTCTTTACTTAGCTCTACAAAATCAAGTTTATGTGCTGGTCCAATATCTTTTGATTGCTATCCAAATTTTACTGTTTCTCTAAATGATAAAAACATTTAAAAATCTTTAGCCTTGCAATTATGAAATGATAGAAGGTATCAATTCCAATTGCTTTAGTTTTTAGGTTACACTATAAAGCCATGACAAGTGCTTTCTCTTCAAAAGTATAAATATCTAGTAAAAAGGGTGAAACTCTTTTACTCCAAACTGATCTTTCAAAATCAAACTCCGTCATACCAAGATCAATTCAATGGAAAGATGTAAATCTTCCAGAAGAATGGATTCTTGAAGGAGTTACCCAGGCAAAACCTCAAAAACCTATGGAACCAATTGAACCAAACACATGTCTCAAAAATATTGAACAATTTAACGATGGAAAAGTAAAACTTTCCTTCCTTAGAAATCATCAATATAAAAATACTGAAGATGATCTATCTTGTGAATCCTCTTCAACTATGGACACTATAGACTTAGGAAGAGTTTTCCAAATAGGTCGTAGTTTTCCAATTCACGAACCTAGATTTCAACCACGATTCTCAACTTCTGATATTCCAAATTCGATCTTGAGAAATATCGATTTCTAAACACAAATTCCAAAACCTGTTTATACAGCAGGTACTAGTTTTTCACAGGATGAATTTACAAAATCTGAACCAACTAGTCCAACGTTTTCAGCTATTACAGATAATATGGCTAATGAGTTAAACGTTTTAGAAAAGAATTTCAAAATTGAAAAAAAATTCTTAAGAGAATAATTTTATTCAAAAAATAACTTACAAAAAAGAATTTGGTTTTTCAGAGAATTCTCAAACAACAAAGAAAACATCCTAGAAGAATATTATACATATCTTAAATAATACAAAATCTAAGTTTTATTTTTCAATTGGTTCGAGGATTATGCCAAGGAAAATAATATTTATTTTCCTTATTCAAAAACAGCAAATCCTATTACCACTCGAAATAAAACTCCTGAGTGGGAAACACTTGCTAATGGAAAATTAGTTCGTTCAAACCATCCTCCTCAGCAAGGAATATAACTCGATGTATTGGGTACACCAATAGAAGCAATTCCTTTTAAACTTCCACAAGAAGATGATAAAACAAACATAAAAAATATAATTCTTCAAAACAATTTTTGTACACCAATCTTGGCACGATAAGCAAATAACTTGATAGGATTGACAAAACAATTTTAAAACAACTAAGCCTTCCAAATGAAACTCCATGAAACAAAAAAATAAAAACTCTGATGTTCAACCCTTTCCAAATCTCGGAAAATAGTGTGAAAACTTACCAAAGTACAAATATAGAATTCGTTCGTGCCTTTCAAAGCCAGTTAAGCAAAATAGAAATAGGGAAAAATAGCGGCCATCAAACCTATGATGTTCCTGACACTCCAACTTCAAAAATTCAAAAACCTAACAATCCCGAGGCACGAAGTTCGAATATTCAAATAAACACCTTATGTCACGAATCAGATATTGATACAACCTCAAAACAATTTCAAAACAATAGAATAAACGGTCTTGATTGGAGTCATGAAAACCAAATAATAACAGCGCCAGATCTAGGGCAGATCCAACCTATAAAACAATCTAGGTTCAATTCTTATTCAGTCTACGATTGGAATCTTGATGGTATATCTGAATATAATATCCTAAATTTCCTTCAAAAAATGACAATGGCTGCAAACGCTTATAGAACACAAATAGGAAATGAAGATAAAACCGTAGCTGAGCTCCTTATAGCCGGATTTTTCGGATAATTAAAAGGATGGTGGGATAACTATCTTACTAATCAGCAACGAAGAGAAATTCTTGATGCTATAAAAATAGATGAAGAAGGCATGCCAATTCTAGATAACTTTGATAATCCCCAACAAAATGCCGTAACAACTCTACTCTTAGATATAACTCTTCATTTCATAAGAGATCCTTCAGTCCTTAGAGATAAAAACGCAGAACTTCTTTCAAATCTTAAATGTAAAAAACTAAGTGATTTCCAATGGTATAAAAATACTTTTCTTACTAGAGTCTTACTCCGACAAGATTCAAACCAACCTTTTTGGAAAGAAAAATTTCTTGCAGGACTCCCTATACTTTTAGGAGAAAAGGTTAGAACAAAAATAAGAGAGTCTAGCGGTATCCAAATAATAGATAATGATGATTTCACTTATGAAGAATTAGCCAGTCTTGTCCAACAAGAAGGTCTTAAAATCTGTCAATTAAAACTCCAAAAACATCTTAAATGGGAACTTAGAAGAACAAAAGTAGAGCTAGGTTTTTTCTGCAAATAATTTGAAATAGATCCTAGTAATAAAAAATTTTGTGTAGGTGACTGCAAATCATCTTACTATTCCAAAAAACCAAAGTTTACAAAAAACGTTAAAGAATATAGGCCACGAGAAAATTCTTGGAAAAAACCTAAAAATAAGTTTAAACCAAGAGAACATCAAAACAAAACTTTTTACAAAAACTTAACATGCTATAAATGTCACAAAAAAGGTTACACTTCAAAATTTTGTCGTTTAAACAAGAAAATCCAAGAGCTCGATCTAGGAGAAGAAATCTCAACTAAAATCTCAAATCTTTTCCTAGATTACTCTTCCTCATCTAGTAATTATGATTCTGGATCTTCCTCAGAAGAGACCTTGCAAGTTGATGAACTAAATGACTCGTCATCTAGCTCGGACTCAGATGATAAGAAAATCCAAGTCCTCACAAAAGATCAAGAATTCCAACTGGAAATCTTGAATTCAATCTCAGATCCCCAACTAAAACAAAAATTTCTTGAAACAATCCTTTCAACCTTAAATGAAAAAAAAAAAATAGAAAACCCTCCTACAAATAAAGATCCATCAACTTCAAACTCCTCCTATAACTTAACCATTATCCTTAACCAAGTAAGAAAAATTAATTCAAAAACTACTTTACAATCCCTTTAAAGTGAAATTAAAGAAGTAAAAAATGAGCTCAAACATTTAAAAGAAAAACAAAAAACAGACTCCGAGTATTTTCACTCGATATTGTCTAAAAACCACGATGATTCTAGTTCAGAAGAACAAGAAAACACGTGCTTAGAACTTCTAAACAAAAAATTAATTTCAAAATCAAGGTCTCCATGGTCTTGTGCAGCTTTTTATGTAAATAAAAATTTTGAAATAAAAAGAGGAACTCCAAGACTTGTAATAAATTACAAGCCTTTAAATTCAGCATTAAAATGGATTAGATATCCAATACAAAATAAAAAAGATCTTTTTCAAAAATTATATTCTGCACATATATTTTCAAAGTTCGATTTAAAATAAGGATTTTGGCAAATCCAAATATCTGAAAATAACCGATACAAAACAGCATTCACTGTTCCTTTTGGAGAATACCAATGGAATGTAATGCATTTTGGTTTAAAAAATGCACCTTCAGAGTTTCAAAGAATCATGAATAACATATTCTCAGAATATTCAAAATTTTGTATAGTTTATATTGATGACATACTTATCTTTTCAAACTCTATTGATGAACATTTCAAACATCTAAAAACGTTTTACTATGTCACGAGAAAAAATGGTCTTGTTATTTCCAAAACAAAAATGTCCTTGTTTCAAACTAAAATTAGATTTCTTGGTCATTATATATCCAAAGGTATGATAAAACCAATAGAAAGGTCATTAGAGTTTGCCAATAAATTTCCTGACAAACTTCTAGACAAAACCCAATTGTAAAGGTTCTTAAGAAGTCTTAATTACGTCCTAGATTTTTGTCCAAATATCAATAGAATAGCTAGACCTTTACATGATCGGTTAAAGAAAAACCCAACCCCTTGGACGGTTGAGCATACCGCTCTAGTCCAACAAATTAAAAAACAGGTTCTAAAAATTCTGTGTCTGCATATAGCATACCCAAATCTAGCAAAAATTATAGAAACAGACGCCTTTGATCTAGGATACGAAGGTATTCTGAAACAAAAAAAATTAACTAGTCGTGAAAATATAATACAATTTACTTCTGCTCACTGGAATGAAACACAGAAAAACTACTCAACTATTAAAAAAGAGATATTGAGTATAGTTTTATGTATACAAAAATTTTAAAGTGATCTTTTAAACCAAAAGTTTTTATTAAGAATTGATTGTAAAAACGCTAAAGATGTTTTACAAAAGGATGTTAAAAATCTTGCTTCAAAACAAATTTTTGCCTGTTGGCAAGCATTACTAAGTATTTTTGATTTTGATATAGAATATATTAAAGGAGAAACAAATTTTATTCCGGATTTCTTGACTCGAGAATTTCTCCAAAACAGGTACGATGCCTCCAAAGACGATTGATAAAGACAAAGGCCTTTCCACATATCAAAACCAAGAAAAATTCCAAACTCCAAACACTTCCAAACCCAAAACAGAACCTGAAACACAACCCTGAATTACGGTTACCAAAAAGAAACCAGAAAAAGAAGAGAAAACAGTTCAAAAACCTGTAGAAATTTTGGATCAAATGTGGGCTTTACAAAAAGCTTCTGAAAATAGTTTTTCAAAACAAGAGAAAGGTAATTCCTCAAAAATATCCTCTTCTCTTGAAATTTCAAAAATTGTTGAAGCCTCCTTAAAAATGATTTCAAAACCAAACCAGGCTTCAAAACTAATTTCAAAACCTTTGAACAATTCACAAATTGTTCTAAAGGAATTTTCACAAAATCTTCCTTCCGAATACTTTGAAAAATCGATTTATCAAAATATCATTACACTTGAAAAAGACTTTTTGTGGAAAATGATCCATTTTTAACCATAGAAAAGTTTTTTTGCAAAAATCAGTTTTACAAACCTTTCAATACGGACAAAACAGTGTTATTTTACCAAACAATTCTTGAGATCACTGGATCCGTAACTTTCAAACACAATTTTTTAGACGAAAGTCACACAGCTCCCGCTTACTCTACTTTCAAAATTCATGATATCATTTCACCAAAAGACTGGGATTATGATCTTAATGATAATATAAGATTCCCAAAAAACTGTTCAAATATTTCTTGTTTCGATATTCCATTCAATTACTGGGATTACTGCCAAACTTGGTATAATTCCTTTTTGATCCAATCTCCTAAACACAAACACACGTGGTTAATCTTTTTCGATACCACCTGTAGCCTTTCTAAATCACCCTTTTGGTTCAATAGCTGGTGGAACAATTTCGGTTCTGTCATAAACATTTTTAAACCTCAAATAAACAAATCTTTCCAAATCTTCAAAACCTCTTTTATACCATATGATGATGAAAAAATATTCTCCGCCATAACCTTTTTTCATTCCAAATTTCATTTACCTTGGGTTTTCTTATGGATTCTTGAATTTTCAAATGATTCGATACCAATTATCAGGCGAAAGTTCAAAGTCAAATGGTGGGATAAATATAGAATCCCTTCGAATCTATATCCTTCAAATATTCCTGAATGGGTTCAAACACAAAATTCAAAATCTCTAAAACAACCACCTTCACAAAATCTTATCCAAACACCCGAAATGACCCAATTTTTAGCCCAAAAATAAAAAATGTTGTCTATGCTGGCAGTTGCAAAATCGGAGAAAGAAATTAAATCAATCTCGATGCGATACTTACCAACAACATCAACCCAGAACTCTCAAGCTTCAGGAAGTGAGGCTGAGATAGATGAAGACGACATTTTCAGAAATAGCAGAATATAACTAAAAAAAAAAAATCGTAACGTGAAATAACCAGTAAATCTCCCAACAAATCTTATTTCAAAATTTCAGAAAACTGAGAAAAAACAGCAGGAAAATTGCTGCTACAGAAGACTTTCAAATCATCAAAAAGATCGGATAGGAGACGACGTCAAGACAAAAGAAATCAAGTCATTAAATTTCTGGATCAACTACAGTTCAAATCGTGACACGACATCCACTACAAAATGAAGAAATCAATTCCGCAAAATCCGCAATCAAATATATTACCTGTCGGCCACTGATTCAAATCAAGACAAATCCGCAGAAACTACAAAACAAAACAATCAACGTCCACTACAAAAAGAAGACAAGACCTAAACTACAAAAAGCTCCAATACAAAAGCAAAAGTCAAAAGAAATACACAATCAAGATCATCTTGTCGACAATAATTTTCAAACTTTAAAATTTTATATTTAATTTAAATTTTTAAAGGCACATTGTAAACTTCTATATAAAAAAGTATCGTGGTTTGATCGAAAGAACACGTTCTCACACACCTTTTCATTCATATCTCTAAAAAAAAAAAACCCTCTCACCATCCCCTACCTTTTTGAGTCAAGATCTCTTCTTCTTTGTTTTGCATTTTATTTTATAAAAATTTCATACATAAATTTCATATATATATATATATATATTCAGAAAATAAAAAATTGTAATGAGACCGTCCCGTGGTGTAGATGGATTTGGTATCTCTTCCACACAAAACACGCACCAGTTTAATCGGGTCCACCGGAATCCTGTAAAGCAGCCACTATATCTGCTGACGTGTCGGCTAATCAACGTCTGTCACATAACGGTGGTTGTGACAGGGCCGTGAGGTTAGCACTCAAACGAGTCGCAGGGTTTTCACGCGTTCGAGGGTGAATAGATTCTGATTGGCTGTGTAATCACCGACCCAAATCCCGTACTACTTCGTTTTGTCACGTATACCATAGAATCATATACTTAATATATTTTTTTTTTTTTGGGGTTGATTTTGTTGACCAGCATTAATAAATATCAGAAACTTCGTTTTTTCTTGGTGCTTCAACAAAACAATCTGTTTTATAGTAGTAATACTGTAATAGTCTAACTTATATAACAACTTTGTAAACACAAATCAAACTTCTTAACTCTATATATACTTACTTATTTACTTTAATTACATCAGTTATGATTGTGGTATCATATAAAGGTAAGATACGCTATTATAACGTATAAACAAAAACAAAAAAAAAATGAAAACACAAGGAAAGACAACGGATTTTATCAACAACAACAAAAAAAGGGACAATGGATATAATAAGATATAGTAGATGTTATGTCTTTTGATTAAATTCGCTAAAAGAGAAATTACTAAGTTATGGCCGTAACAATTATGGTTTTAACTATAAACTCTACACATCTTATGGCCGTAACAATTATGGTTATGAAAACTAGTCAATGATTCAATGAAAAAGTGGTGAGGGTAACGAGCTTTAGTGGGAACTGGGAACAATTTACGGTTTCCAAAATATGATATGATTTTAAAAACATAGTACAAAATATTTTAAAAACATTGTAAACAAAGAAATACATTTATGTCTTACAAATCTGAACAAAGTAGTACATAATCCGATTTCTTATATCATATAGATATATATATATATATATATATATAAAACTTGGAAAAAAGATGTGTAACATGAAATCGTTTTGTTTTGGATCGGATTTACCAAAAAAAAAAATCCATATCACTTTTTTGACTAGAGAGCAGAGACGAACGATATTTTATCAGCAGCTTTACGAAAAAATTCCTCTTCAAAAATTTCTCATCAAAGTCCTTAAATAAGTCTCTTAGTAAAATTTACTTTTTGACATTTTCTAACGTAAAATAATCCATTAATAACTTATTGTGAAAAAATGTAGACCAAGAGAGTTTTGACCTTGTTCGCTAACTTGTGTCGACGTTCAAGTACAACGCATGTGTGGGGGAAAAAAGAATATTGTTTTTATTTATTTAATACTCTTTTAAAATAATGAAAAGCCAAATAAGACCGATCAGGTCAAAAGAAAGCCGTAAAGAAAATCCAACTTAAACCAAAAATAAATAAAAAAAATATCTTTTACCAAACAGATACAGAGACTTAAGAGAGAAGAGTTATAGAAAAATAAATAAATAAATCTTTAATTTTCTCTTTCTTCAAAGAATTGATAGAAATTTATTTCTCGATTAAAAAAAAAAGGAGCTTTCTTGTTGAATTGAATTGTACCTGGTTTAACTTAGTAGCACTTGGGTTTTTAGATAGACAACGTAACCAAAACTGTTTCATGTTTGTCTGTTTTTTTGTATTCTCTTTGGTTTTCTTCTTTCTCATCTTTTCTTTTCTTTGCGGTGCATTTTTCCTAATTTTCTCGGGAAAATCCTTTGTGGGCTTTCCGGAAAAGTTTTGTCAGATTCGTTAAAAAAAACATTTTTAAAAAAGGGAGGAAAAAAAAAAAATCGACAGAAGTACCAAACAGATTTTGTGTTTATCCCTTGTAGATTCTTTTGATCATCACAAATCCTTTTTCGTTTTGATCACTTTGGCAAGAATTTATCTCCAAAGTCTCAACCTTTAGATTTTTTTTTCTTTTCAATTTGATCTTTTTTTTTGTTGGTAAGTAAGACATTGAAAAAAATCTTGTGGGTAGATTCAGTATTTGCTTCGGAGCTCTTCTCTGATCTTCTCTTTTTGGATTCAATCTAAACAATCCCAATCTTGTTCTTCTTCCTTTTCTGGAAAATTTGGCTTCTTCTTCGAATTTTGTGGGAAAAAATTCTGACTTGCCCTGAGTTAATTCTTCCTGAGAGTCAATTGAGCTGAATCCGATTTGTTGGATCGACCAAAAATCGGATTCGAAATCGATCAAAGTTTCCACCTTGACGATTACGACAATGAAAGCATCAGCTTCGTTAGATAGCTGGAGGGAATATTTCCGGCGAGGAGATTCCGATATATTCGGGATCATCGATCATGCGATCATGGTGGCTGCTACAGATTGTCCTAACAAATTCAAATCGAGGAGAGACAAAATCGCCGAGCTTTTATTTTCGTGTAGAATGAGTCGTTGCATCGGATGTGACCACCTTGAGCTATCGGTTCCGGGAGAGGACGAGGCTAATCGCGGCCGTGGAACCACCGGAAATGGTGACGGTGGAGTTGCGGTGGTTAATGATGGCGATGAAGATTATGAGGTCGGTGGTAGTAAAGAGAGCAAAGCTAACAGTAGCAGAGGAGATAATAATCACATCGATGAGATGAATTTGAATAGTAATCAGATTGTTAGCAATTATACATTTGATGAAGCTGAGGCATTGAGTGATGAGATTGAAGAATTTTCTGTGATTTCTAAGGAGGTTGGTAGGATCAAAGAGATCTTGCTCAATAAAGAAAATGAGGTTTGATCTGAAGTCACAATCTTTGTTTATTCCATCAATGTGAAGCTTTTTTTTTTTCTGATTGTTTCTTGTTTTCTTGCAGCCAAACTCGGTGTTACTCGAATCTTTGAGACAGCTTAAGTTGATGTCTTTGAATGTGGATATTCTTAAGGTTGGTTTCTTGGTGGATAGTATATGAAGTTTTTGTTGATCTGGAGTGAGTGATGTTAAGGTTTGCGATTATTCTCGCAGAGTACTGAAATTGGAAAGGCTGTTAATGGCCTAAGGAAACATGGTTCCGATAAGATTCGCCAACTCGCAAAGACTCTTATCGCGTATGAGCTTGATCTTTCACTAAGCCATAAGTATGGCAATTCTTACTCTTTTGCACATTTGGAATGTGAGATTGAGTTTTTATGATGGGTTTATGCAGAGAGTGGAAGGAGTTAGTGGATCAATGGGTGAATACCACAAAGGAAATTACTGGTAATTGCGCTCTCTCTGTCTCGCTTTTCGATCCTTTATGTCTTATAATTTGGTTTCTTGAATTAGATCCATAGTCTTTGGTTCTAATTTTGTGTTTAAAACAGGTGCTGAAGGTACACCAGAGTCTGCAAACCCGTCTGTCGTTGATGAAGAAGAAGCATTTCCATCGCTTCCATATGATGTTGATATCTTTACACCGGAGCCAAACGGATTTGAAATCTCACACTTCTTTGATTCCTTGGACTTTGATGGAAGTGAGTTAAACTATGATCTTGTTTGTTTGATACCATGTTCTTAGCTATATATATTCGGTTGATTGATTTTCTCGGGGATGTTTGTTTCAGATCCTCGTAACTCTGGAGAATACAACACAAGCCGAGAACACGAAAGAAGACCACAGAATATCGCCAAGAGAAGACCTGAGGGTTCACAAATGAGGGTACAAGATGCTCCTTATAGATCTATTAAGCCATCATCAGCTACTGATTTTGATGGGACTAGGAGACCTCTAAAGCAAAGTATAGAGCAAAGGGTGAAGAACGAAACGGTGTCTATTCACAAGTCTGAAAAACCCATGATCCAAAGGAAACCGCTTGTTACAGAACAGAAGCGGAAAGCTCCCGGACCTCAACAAGAAGTGAGTGTGGAAACAAAGCTATTGTTTTTTATCCAATTCTTGGACACAGAATTGACAGTGTTTTTGTTCTTGCCCCTTGCAGAAACTAAAAGGTCTTGACGCAGATGCAAAGTTTGAGTTTGCAAAGAGGAAACTTCAAGAGAGCTACCAGCAACATGAGAATGGTTCGTTTCATTTCCTTTCTTTTCTTTCGAGTTTTTCAATACATTCTTGAAAACAAAAGAACTGATAAACATACAAATGTTTGTGATCTTGCCACAGCCAAGAAGCAGAGAACAATACAAGTACTTGAAATGATCCCAAAGCAACCTCAACTCAAGAGACCTGGAATGAGCAACAGGAATTGGACAAACGGGCGAAAATAGCTTCTTCTCTGTCAAAATGGTGAATAACTCTCGGCGAAAGACATTACTACATACGTACCACACATATCCGCAATCACTGGTGCAATAAAGGTTAAACAGATTCTAGTTCCACAAGCTGGAGACAGAAACAAGCAGAGGAGAAGGAACAGATTCCAACATAACTTTACTTTGAACAAACTATTTTCTCCTCTGTTTTGTTCTGTCTTGGATTCACCAATTGCAGCAGATAGGATCCCAATTATTGTTACTTTCTGTGTTCTTACGACATTCTTGAGACTTTCGGTACAGTCCTGGTTTAGTTTCGGTTTTTGGGACGCAGAGAGAGGTCCCTTTACATATATATATATATATATATATATATATATATATATATAATACAAAAAACTGTAAAAGAAGGTAGAAAAGCTCATTCGAATTGACCGGTTCTTCATCCAACTTTGTATAGATAGTAATGTGAAATGGTTTGGGACACAATAAAGAGATGATGACAATTTTTTCCCAAATAAATAAATATATTAAATGATATCTATTGTCATGAATGTGATTGTGACTGAATGATGTTATTTATTAATAAGATGCATTGAAAAGGGTTGGAAGGTGGGTGGATAAGAAAAGAGGAGAAGGTAGTGGTAGTGGGAGTTAACGTGGATGGATAGGAATGTTGCGTTGTGGGCTTTGTGCGTGTTATCATATAGTATAGTAATATCTCGGCGTTACGCGTTCACGCATTTCACCACATGTACCACGTGGAGTTCTACGCCTTCTAATCTTCCACTCTTTCTATTTTTATTGGAAAAAAAAACAGTTGGATAGAGAAAAATTTAATTTTATAGTCACGATTTTATTTTTGTGAAAAGGAAACGTACTTTATAGTTTGATTGAGAAAGTAACCCCATGATTTTGGCGTGATGGTAAATCGTATGGATGTGTTGGTTATTTTAGCATGGGAAATACAAAAATTGTAGTCTCTGTACCAAACTGAAAACACATTAACGTTTAGTAGGTTCCAAAATTAAATACGTTAAATCATAAACTTTAAACTAAACAAAAACCGTAATTCCAAAGCTCTAGAGTTTTAAAATCTTAAATGATACTATGGATGCAGCGAAACTTTTAGTAATATCTTTCGCTTTTTTTATCTTTTACTAATGTGAAAAACAAATTATATTATATCTGGAATTATATTTTTGGAAATATGACTACAAAATGGGTCATTATTAAGTGAGAAATCATCCATCGAATCAACATGAACTTTAATACTATTTTAAGAATAATAAAATTCTAATTTAAAATCAATTTATAATGAATGAATTGACCTATATATATCCATTATATACTAGATTACATTTCATTTTTTAATCTGAAACATTCTAGTAGGATTAATGAATGACTCAATATTATGTGCTCTTAGTTAATGATACGTGGTTCCTAGTCATTGGAATTAGGAAGACTTAAAATAAATGAAGCATGTGAAGAAAATAAAGAAATATATAGAGTCGAGAAATGTCGACTATTTCGTGAAATGACCATAGCGATTAACGACGACGGCGTTTTTTCTTTCCATGCAGAAGTCGACATAAAAAAAAGTATCGCATCAGTTCTGCCGTCACAAAGTATTTAGTTTACCATTATATATATTATGTGCAATTTAAGATAAATAGACAGGTAATCGTTACAAAATTCCTTACGTCGTAATCAATGGTGAGATAAGGAAATAAGAGTTGACAAATGCAACAATTGGGGAATAGTAAATCTATATTGCGGGTTAAGGGTTGTGCAAATGCAATATGGCAATAACCTTTTGACCTCTTACATAGATTTCGCCATTTCGAGTTTCGAATCTAGGTAGTGATGATTGGTGGAATCGTTTGGGCCCAAATTAAAGAGTCTTCTCCAACATACATTCACTCGAAACAGTTAAAAAGGATTCTAATTGCTGAGGAATCTAAAATGCAGATATAATATTATTTGGTATAATTACCATATTTTCACGTTCTGAAATTAACGTGATTCCGCTAATTTTTTCATTTTTGAGAACGTTCACCAAATTTCATTGTTTTTTTTTTCTTTTTAAAAAGTTGATTCCACTTTATAATATAAGTCAACTTGTTTTGAGTTTGATTGAGTCTTATTTGATTTACGATCCGACAACGTTTGCAAACATTAACAGATCTATCCGCAAATTAGTTTATTTAAAACCTTAACATAAATAAGTGAAAGTTTCAAAGAATTGAGTTAATTGTTGGATAGTCTTAGGTTTAATTAAAATAATTCACCATTATACTTCGTTTGGTTGAAGTCATCATTTATAACATAAAGTATGATTATATGTGATAAGAATCAATATTTATATACGAGAACTAGAATTGAACTTATTTCAGAAAATGGTTTTATATTAACTTTTTCAAAGTATTTGAGATCAGTAAAATATATTAATTAATAATATAATTACAAATTATAAAATATCAATGCATAAAATTAATCATAGCAAAAATAAGTATATGAGGTTTTTTCCAGCGGTTCAGTTGTGATTCAAGTATTAGAACAAGGTAAAAAAATGTATCTCTTTTATTAATGTTTAGAAACTCTCTCAAAACTAAACACTTGTTTTCTTAAGTCTTATGGTACATCTCACCAATGACTATTATTTATAGGATAAGCTACTTCTAATCCTATTAGAAATATGAAAACACAAAACTTATCATCTAAGATCTTATCAACTTATATGACCTTATCTAATCTTATTTGTGATTCTAACATTATCTCTACTAGCCACATCTTGTTAGGAGATAACTTCTTCATCTTGTTAGGAGATAACTTCTTCCTCAAGTGTCGGAATTATCCAACAGGGATCAATTCCTAGTTTATTCACAAGAAATCTAGAAGAAGAAAGAAAAAAGAATAGTACAAAATTGTTTGTTTGAGTTTTAAACGGTAAATTGTTAGAAGAAGAAGAAGAAAACGAGATGTGTTGATCACATCACAACCATTGTGTCGCCCGTCTATTGTAAGGAGAAGAAGCATTTGTGTTCCAACTCCACCATCTGTCCTCCATCTGCTTGATCAAATCTGCACCTCCGGAAACTTCACATTTTCCGGCGATAATTCCGACCATCAGATGAGGATAAAACAATCAGACTCCAAAAAGAGCCAAAGTAGAGTCAAGTCATAGAAACTCAAGAGAAAAGCTTACCTTCCATCCATGCCTACGAGAAGAACAGTGTTCTCTGATCCAAAACCTACAATGAACTTGGTGGAAGCTGGCAACGAGAACTGCGCAAACGACCGTTCATTGTCGTACAAATACTTCGGTAAGATCCCTCTTACGAATGATGACGACGAAGAAGGGGAATTAAAACTAAGAATGTCAGGTCTCAAACGAAATACATGGAGAGTCCCTTTTTCACTTGACGCAGCGACCCATTTCAGATTCGAGGAGATTGCAACGTTAGAGATCTCGGCTCTTTCCATTCCTCTCCGCAACTTCACCAAGAAAACCAAACATATCAAACTACTTAAGTAGTTAATAAACATAATCACGAAAAAACAAAACCGCAAAATTTTTAGGGTTTAGGGGTTTATATATATATATTTTAAATTAGGGTTAATTACCTCTTGTAAGAGAGTACCATCAAGAGGGTTAAAGATCCTGATAAGAGTTCCTTTGGTGCTAGCGGTTGCGAGCAGACTTCCATCGAGAGTCAAAGTCATGCAAGCAATAGCAGAATCATGTGCTTTGATGAGTTTGATTACATTCTGTTTCAAGTCATGGACCTGAACTTGTCCCGGATGAAACCCGGGACAAGCCAAGACTGCTTTCGTCTTTACTTGAGAGACGCAACACAGTGCTTTCGGGTTCATGACGGTTTCGATCAGACAGTAAACCTTAAGGTTGTTGAAACTGTAGACATAGATGTTTTGTTTCAGGACAATCACAATGTGTTCTCTCGTCAGTTTCACGGCGATAACTTCTGATTTAAAAGCGAGCTCGCGGAAGCAGCAATTTCTGTGATCGTCCCAAACAAACACTTTGTTAGGAGGGTAATCGGAATTGTTATAACCGTTGCCAACAAGAGCAAAGAGATTAGAAAGGAAGAGCATCTCAGCGATTTTGAAGCCTGATTCGTGGGGAGCACGGCTGACGCTTTTCTTGATCATTGGGTTGCAGCTATATACATTGAACCCGCGATTTGTTGCGACTATGAAACCGCTACAATCCTGGTTCCAAGCTACTGATAACACCGTCATGTCACCCTTGGCTTCATCACGTGGCGAAACGGAAGTTTCAGATTTTGAAAGTGTTAATATTCCACGGACTATGGAGATCATCGAATTCATTCTTTTTTTTTTCTTCCAACCAAAGCCACAGAAGAAAAAGCGAAGAGACTAGGCTTAATTTAGAATATCAAACGCTTCTCATGAACAGTTGGGAAATCTTTGTTGATACACAAGTAAAAGATTCCTAAATAGAGTACAAATAGGAAGAGACTCCAAACGATATCAAATCTAAAATAATACTTTTATGAAAACTGAAAACCAATATATATATATATATCAAAACTAAAACATGTTGGACAAGTTCAAACATGATTTGAGTTCCAAGACATTTAACTAAACAAATTCGGTTTGGTTTAGATAAGATAGGGTCAAGCATAGTCATAATAGGATTTAGGAGTAGCTTTTTTTATAAATAGTCAAGATATTATTTTACTTTGTTCTAAGACTTGAGAACAACTTATTAAAAATTTACATCTTCATCTAAGACAAATTTTGATAAATAAGACACTTAAATTGTGTTTATTTATTTATTTGTTAAATGGTTTTCATTTAAACTAAATGGATACAATGTATTGAGTCAAAAAAAAAAACTTGGCCTTACAAAGTAAAGAAATAAATTGAACCCAACCTACACTTACGGCTGACTTGAAACGAAGGGGGAATGTGACTGATCCTTGAAATCAAACATGTCGAATCTCAGAAGATTTTATAGGGAACCGATGACTCATGGATGAGGCTTTGTTGCGAATGGTTATATGAACTTCTTATAGATTTGGGATGTCGAGAGTCTTGCATAAGTGTGAATTTTATTGTCCTTTCTCTACATACTTCATATATAGTCGCTTACAAAGTCTTTCTTTAAATGTTTTGATGTTCTCTGCTGTGTATAATTTAACAATTAATCTTCCTGGGATGATGCTGAGGTGTTTTTCTTTTTATTTTGCTACTACCTTTTTTCTCCTTTTGTTGTAAAACGCCATCTAATGGTTTAAGCAAGTCCTCAAGTTTCGGATTTGAAGATGTGTTTTTGTCATATATCCAGAGATTTGAGGGAGACAGGTTTGGCATTGATGGTTGCTGCAAAAGTATTGAGTTAACTAACAGTAACAAAAGAACTCAATCATGAGTCTTTGAGGCACAAGTGAAAAATCATAATACTAGTGTCACTTCATAGTCAATCTTCATGGATTAATAAACGATCATTACCCATTATTCATTTAGTTAGACCAAACCAACCTAATGAATTGGAGGGACTTGAAAAGCAAAACTCATAGTACAGCCACACAGTGTTACTGACTGTTATATATATTCTCATAAGTCAATATTTGTTTATCTCTATGTTCTTTAACTTTATGCACCTAATGCTGTTAAATGCAATTTTATCAAATTGAAACAGAGACCCCACTTGCAGTGGTTGGTTTGGTAAATAATATCTCCATACAAAATTCACACTTTACACTTGTAGTGGTTAAAAGTCTGGCAGATGGGTCTTCTTCAAAACTCAACACAATTAACCTACTTTTTTGGTAAATGTTTTTGGATAACTTTTTATATCAATTTTGATGTGTCCAAATATATGCACAAAAGCAGAATCGATCAATAAAACTGGAACACGAGACAGAATCATTTGGTTTGTATCTTCGGTTAATTTTGATAACATTGTTGAATTATTTGATGAAATCGATCCCTACCTTTTTTCTTGATTTGCATGCTGTATAATGCACAAAGAAAAGAAAAAGCAAAATATTCTTTAATTTGTTGTAGTGTCTTTTGTCTCTTAAAGAACAAATCAAAGAAGCAAAATATGGGATGCTTTTGCTTTTCTTTCCCTCCTTTCTTTACGGTGTCTTGCTTTTTTTATTTTCCTTATACATATTTATTTGAATTTGAATCTACTTTCTTATATTTTAAAAACCGAACCCATTATGTTTACTTAACAATGTATTCAAACCAACTAATCATTCATTTTTCATCTTATTTGAGCTGATTTTTTCTTTTAACTCTCTTACCTCATGAAAACAAACACTAAGAACAAAATATTCATAAGAAACTCAATTTTTCTCTCTTTCTCAGATCATTTCATGGAGTGAGTAACCAAAATAGCTCAACCATGACTTCTTCTCACACAGCCTTCGCCGCTGCCTCCTTCTTCTTCCTCTTACTCGCTGCAACTGCGGTTTCGATTTCAGCAGATTTAGCATCAGACGAACAAGCCCTTCTCAACTTTGCAGCATCAGTTCCACACCCACCAAAACTCAATTGGAACAAGAACCTTTCTCTCTGTACCTCATGGATCGGCATTACCTGTGATGATTCCAACCGCACCAGCCGCGTTGTAGCCGTTCGTCTTCCGGGAGTTGGCCTCTACGGCTCAATCCCTCCTGCTACATTAGGCAAACTAGACGCTCTTGAAGTCCTTAGCCTCAGATCCAACTCTCTCTTTGGAACTTTACCTTCTGATATACTCTCACTCCCTTCTCTTCAATACCTTTATCTCCAACACAACAACTTCTCTGGCGAACTCACTAATTCTTTGCCGTCGATCTCCACACAGCTTGTTGTCTTGGACTTGTCCTATAACTCTTTCTCCGGTAACATTCCTTCCGGTCTTCGGAACTTGTCTCAGATCGCTGTACTGTATCTTCAAAACAACTCTTTTGATGGTCCCATTGAGTCTCTTGATCTCCCGAGTGTAAAAGTTGTAAATTTGAGCTATAACAACTTGAGTGGACCCATCCCTGAGCATCTCAAGGGCTCGCCGGAAAATTCTTTCATTGGAAACTCATTACTATGTGGTCCACCTCTGAACCCATGTTCAGGAGAATCCATGTCTCCATCTTCAAACTTTCCAAGACCGTTGTTAGAGAATCTCCATCCTGTTCGGAAGAGACAGAGAAAAGCTTATATAATTGCCATTGTAGTCGGATGCTCTGTAGCCGTTCTTCTCCTTGGAATTGTTTTCTTGGTTTGTCTGGTGAAGAAGACGAAGACAGAAGAAGGCGGCGAAGGAGGGCGAACACAGACGGGTGGAGTGAATAGCAAAAAACCGCAGGATTTCGGGAGCGGAGTTCAAGATCCAGAGAAGAACAAGCTCTTCTTTTTCGAAAGATGCAATCACAACTTCGACCTCGAGGATCTCTTGAAAGCTTCTGCTGAAGTTCTCGGTAAAGGGAGTTTCGGAACGGCCTACAAGGCCGTGCTTGAGGATACAACCGCGGTTGTGGTGAAACGTTTAAGAGAAGTCGTGGCAAGCAAGAAAGAGTTTGAACAGCAAATGGAGGTTGTTGGGAAGATTAACCAGCATCCGAATTTCGTACCGCTCCTTGCTTATTACTATTCAAAAGACGAGAAGCTATTGGTCTACAAGTATATGACGCAAGGAAGCTTGTCCGGGATCTTGCACGGTGAGTCATTACGAAACCAAACCTTAACTTTTCTTTTGTAATTTTAAGCTTGTAGGTCACGAAAAAGATTGTTCCTTTCTGTATTTTTTTCTCGGACAGGAAACAGAGGAGGAGTCGGGTTAGACTGGGAAACGCGGATGAAGATCGCTACAGGGACTTCAAAAGCAATCTCTTACCTTCACTCTTTGAAATTCGTTCACGGAGACATCAAATCGTCCAACATACTTCTCACTGAAGACCTTGAGCCATGTCTTTCCGACACATCTTTAGTCACACTCTTTAACCTCCCAACTCACACACCGCGAACAATCGGCTACAATGCTCCTGAGGTGATTGAGACGAAGAGAGTCAGTCAAAGGTCAGACGTTTATAGCTTTGGTGTGGTGATTCTCGAAATGCTAACCGGGAAGACACCTTTAACTCAGCCTGGTCTTGAAGATGAGCGTGTGGTCATTGATCTGCCGAGATGGGTTCGGTCTGTTGTGAGAGAAGAGTGGACAGCAGAGGTTTTCGATGTGGAGCTCTTGAAGTTTCAAAACATTGAAGAGGAGATGGTTCAGATGCTTCAGCTTGCTTTGGCTTGTGTCGCAAGGAATCCAGAGTCAAGGCCAAAGATGGAAGAGGTCGCGAGGATGATTGAAGATGTGAGGAGATGTGATCCGTTGCAGCAGTTACAGCAAAACAGAACATCCTCAGAGGCTACTTCGAATGTCTCTGAATGATTTTTCTCATTCCGTCCAAAACTTTCTTTGATCAAATTCTATTTCTGTCTTATTGAATGGTGTTTACTTTGTATCGTAGTTTAGTGCGTCGTGATCAAATTCTCGTCCTGTGAATTTGATTCTCTTTGATTTTTTTTGTTAAAAATAATTTCGCTTTGTATCGTAGTTAAGTGCTTATGATCCAACGAAACTGAAGTTAACATCGTTTTCATTCCATTTTGACTTTTCCTACGCCAGAAAATGTCAAGATTTAATTTAAACTGAAATTAGGTCGATATGAAATTAGAAAAATCATAACCACTGCTTGCATTTTCGTCACAGAAAAAAATAATAATAATAAAATATTCGTTTTCACTTTAATTATAATCTTTCCAAAGTAACTATAGTAAAATATTCTACACATAAAAATATGACACCACGACAGAAGAACGCACAGACAATACACACAACAAAAATAAAAAGTGAACAAATAAAACAATGAAAAATAATTTAAATTGCGTCTCAAAACAGGTAAATATTTGCTTACTTCTCAACAGTTGATTCCACATTCCAGAATGTCCGGGCCAGTGACTCGGCTAGTGAAGGGGTCAATCCTAACCCACAACAGCGAGAAGATGGAAGCCAAGAGAACAGACCAGACCACAACAATGGTAGGAGTCCGGTTCTGACGACCCATCAAACCCTTAAGGAAAGGGTACAAGTGAACAATCACCCAAAAGGCAAAGAACAACTTACCAAAGAGAGGTCCCCATGATTGGTATCCACTGTTGATAGCATAAGAGACTCCTGCAACAACTCCCACGAGGTTTACAATGAGCAGCGTCGTTGGCGGAATCAAAAGTGTTGTCCATTTGAACAAGTAGAGCTCGGCAAAGTCTCCATCTTCGTCTGAAGCTTTTGAGGTGACTGTGAAGTTTGTATCAATACCGGCAAGGACTTTGAGGATACCTTGAAACACGGCGAATAAGTGAGCAGATACTCCACCAATGACCCAAAACTGCTCGTTTCTCCACCATTCGTCTATGCCTACACCACTCCACCTCATTTCTAGTATACCCGTGGCGAAAATGGAGAGAAAGAGAGACAGAAACCATATACTTGCAATGTTGCTAATCTGCAAAAGAGGAACAACAACAGAACCAGCTGATCAGGTTTTGAACCATAAATCTCTTCATTTTATTGTTTCACAAGTCGTTGACAAACACAACATGGTTTCACATAAAACAGAACGTTATTAGGGTTTGTTCTAACGATAGAGAGAGAGGTGTCAAACCTGAGGAATAATAAACTGGTTGGTGAAGAGACAAACAGCGGGCAATGTACAATACATGAGAAGAGGGATGGAGGTGATTGGGTAGATGGTGGTGTTCACATATGCAAACCTCTCAAGAAATTTCAGCCTCCCATTGTAACCATACCATATAGGACAATGCCGACTGAAGAGAATCTCAACTGAACCTAAAGCCCACCTCAGCACTTGGTTCAGACGGTCTGAAAGATTGATAGGAGCAGACCCCTTAAATGCCGGAAGCTTTGGCATACAGTAGATGGATCGCCATCCACGGGCATGCATTTTGAACCCAGTCAGAATATCTTCTGTCACAGAACCATAGATCCAGCCAATCTGAAGAAAGAGAGCGGAAAATATAAACAAAGTGAGTGCCAAAGTGGATATGTCAGAACATTGCAGTTTCATGTAGGAGTTAAAATGAGAAAATACCTCCATTCCCCAATCTGACTTATCCTCATAACCACAACTAATAACATGGATAGCCTCTTTGAGAAGGTTTTCTGGAGTTGCTGAAGGAGGCACACCCCCATTTTCCATTAGGGTAGAAGCAACAAAAACAGCAGACTGTCCAAATCGCTTCTCCAGACTCATTTGCGACATCAAGAGCGCTTTTTCATCGTCAAAACCAGCACCTGAGTTTTACAAATGTCAAATAGTTAGGACATGATGAGATACCTAATCTGGAAACTATTTAGACAATGTAAGCATTTTGCACAAGATCATTTCTTCATGAACTGCTAATTATAAATAACCCCCTCCCCTGGATCAATATCTCAAACACCAACGTGGGTATAAAAGAAAACCAAAGAAGAAATAAAAAGAGTTGTACCTTCAACTCCCTCTTCTATGTCATCGAGGTTGAATACAGGAACAGTTGAGTCAGTATGCCTGCCTGATTTCTTTTTGTCCGACTCTTTCTTAGATTTGGAATTCTTCTTTCTTGATCCACCACAGAGCTTAGATAAAAGACTTGGCTTCTTGTGTTTTACTTTTATTGGAGGTTCATAGCCATATAATGCCGTTCTGTTGAAAACACACCCAGTTCCCACATAAACAGGTCCTTGAATCCCATCTAAACCTCTCAAGTTAATCTGGAAAACAACATATCACAGAAAAATTACAACAAAAATCAAGAAACTGAATGTTTTAAATGTATTTTCAACAACAAAAAATAGACGCTAAGTATAGGTAAGTGTGACTTACATCAAAGAAAACGGTATTACGATTAGCATATCTATCGTTCTTATCAATACCATCGAATCTTTGTGGGAACTGAACATAACAAACTTGCTTCCCGAGGTTCGGGTCCATCAGGAAGCACATTGCTTCTCTTAAGGCTTTGCTATTATTTATGTAGTGATCACAATCAAGATTCAAGATGAAAGGTCCATTGGTAAGGACTGCTGAAACTCTAACCTGTTCATTTGAAAAGCACCCAGATTAGACTAACAAAAATTGTTCAGAGAAAGAAGAAGTCAAAATTCCGAGATCAGAAACGTACAAGTGCATTCATAGCACCAGCCTTTTTGTGGTGCTGGAATCCAGGTCGCTTTTCTCGAGAAACATACACCAAACGCGGAAGCTCATTGCCTTCTGCATCAAGTCCACCATTTTGCCCTAAGAAAACCTGAATTCAACAAATGCTACTTCAGCAATGAACTTCTAGAAAGAACGAAAGAGAAATAGAGAGCATACTCAATTTCCATAATTAAAACCAATTTCTCTTACCTGGATCATTCCTGGATGGTCCCTTGTATTATTTCCAGGCCATGGTGTACCATCTTGCATAACCCACCCTTCTTCAGGACATTTTAGGGCCTTGGAAACAAGTGCATTGATTCGGATCTTAAATTCCTCATATTCCCTCTGCAAGAAAATAAAAGGTCAATATATCATATACTAAAATGAAAGTGAGGATGACTACATGACTAAACTACAAACTTACCTTCATAGCTCTACGATCTTTGACAAATGAGGTCTGAACTTTGTCCTTCAAGTAATCTATTTTCGCAGCAAAGTACCATTCTGGTGCGCGAGGCTCAATGCTATATTTCTTGCAGAATGGTACCCATTTACGAGCAAATTCCGATGTTTCTGCAAGTGCTTCAAATGATAGCATAGCAGCACCATCATCAGAAACATAACAGGACACCTTGTCAACCGGGTAGTCAACAGCCAGAATAGAAAGCACTGTGTTGGCTGTCACAAGGGGTGGCTCCTTCAAAGGGTCAACAGTACTCACGAAAATATCAACAGCGGCTAACTGTGACGGCTCACCTTCACGATCATATCTGTCTCAAAATTGAGCATGATCAGATTTAAATGGGAAATGTTATAGGCAGTCAATCCTTTGTGTATTTCTTCAGAAGAATGTGGAAATAGAACTTACCTTAAAGCAAGCCTGTCGAGGTAGGTTTCACGGTTCACAGGAAACCACTTGGGAAACTGATCCAAAATCCAGGATAGGGCAAACCAGATCTCACATATCACTGAGACCAGCCACAAAGCAAAAGCATTTGGCACTGGATTTGTTATACGGTAATGCAAGAAGAGACAGAGAATAACAAGCCGCAACATGATAACCATTCTGTAAGGATTGATCCGGGATGAAGGAATTGAAACTTTTCTTGATAGAGGCTGCCTTGCTTCGTCATTCCTGTACAAAAAATAAATGGAAAATGAGGATCAGGACATTGCTTAATAGGAAAGATGCTCAGATTGTGCAATGTCATAACCCTGAAGCAGAACAGGACACCACGACAGACCAAACGAGATAACAAAACAAGAACTCACAGCAAAGCTTCATCTGCGAGGATATCTGTGCTGGCGTCAATATCTACTCCACCTCTTTCAGAAGCAGCCTGCGTGCTGACAGGACCAGTGTTCTTCTCCTGCTTCATTTTCCAGCCATCAACTCTCTCCTTCCAAGCTACATTCCCTAGTCCAACAGGATCCACAATCCTTCTATTTGCTGCAGCGTGAATGACAACAGAGTTTATTGTTTAGAATTTTGACATGAACGCAAAGCCTACCCAGGTACAAGTATTAAGTATATGTGTTGGCCAGATAGTAAGAAAATAAGGATATTTACGTGATTGATTGACATCTGATGAATAGGGAAGGCGCTTTCCACCGGCTATAGTAGAAGATACAGAGAGGCGTTCAGGTGAGGCAGCAGAAAACTCTCCTGAAGTCTGTAAATAAAAAAATGACAAAATTAGATTCCAAAACTCGATTGCGTGAGGATGGGAATGCTTAAGAGGGAAGAATGAACAGCAATGCCTTACATCTTGTCTGCTCGTGAGACGAGGAAGATGATTGTGAGAGACCTCTTTATCATACTGGGGCTCCCCCATTTCCTCTCCTTTCCCGCGAGTAAGATGCCATCCAAGCATCCGCTCTGAAATCTTTTCCTTCTGTGGGTAGTTGAACTCAACAGTACCTTCATCAGCTAAGCCATCCTCGTCTTTATCACCAGGAATAGCAGGACTGCCTAGACACATAAATTAGCAAATTGTTATAAATACCAATCTGATCCACAAATTCAAAAACATACTGATAAACTATCGATGCACAATGAAGACAGGATAATTCATATGAATCAAAGTCAGGAATAGCCAGATCAAAAGTATACCTTTGTGTCTCTTGTATCTGGTTTTGCACTGAGGACAAGATTGATTACCATCTTTCCTCTCATACTCATAGCAAGGCCTACAAACTGGGAATGAACAAAAATCACACGCCACAAAAGGATCTCCATCAACAGTCTTGCCAACATTGTCACTACAGATCTGACAAATCTGCGCAACAACGTTCTTCATCGGCTTCCCCTACAATAAGTGGAAACAAGAAGCCAAAATTAGAAACCTAAACAGAAAATTGAAATCAGATCTCTCCAACACACGACTAAACACCCAAATCAATCAAATTCAGTATATAAGATTCCTGATTACTGGGGGATTATAAAGGAAGTACGAAGATGAAGCAAGAATTAAAAACATACCGCAGTTTCTCCTTCGGATTCCATCGTCACTTAATTGCTTGCACCACCGAAACGTCGGGATAGTTCAAATCTGCTCGGAATTATCAAAAACGTAAAATACGATTAGATCTGACGAGATCCAAGTAAGAGAAGTCAAATCTGAGAATGGATCACGAGTGAAGAGTTGAAAGGTTACCATGAGATATGAAGATGGAGTGGTGATGTGACTCTCTGAATCTCTCTTTCTGGATCCGAGCTTTCTTCTCTACACAGAGAGAGAGAGATATGTAAGCAAGTAAGGAGGAGGAGAGGAATCTCTGGATGGCTTAGAAGATGCAAAGAGCAAGCTATTTGTCTCTGCTTGTCACTCTTACAGATTTTTTTATATTATTAATATTAATATTGAGTCTCTAATCATATCCAACCAAGCAACAACCACCACTGCCACCGACAACTTCCACAGTCGATTTTTAGTTTTACAGAACTGCAGTGAAAGTTATAAAAAAAAGTGAAAATGGCCGATAAAACTTAAAAATATCTATAAAGAACAAAAATTATCAACGAATTAGTCTAATCTAATGAATAAATTTTAAATATATTGATAGTGATACTGAAGTGTGAAGAACAAAACAAAGCAAAGCACAAGTAGTGGGGTAAATGATACTCATCATCGCTTACATTCTTACCGATAAAACTTAAAAACATTTGCCGACAAAAAAAAAAACTATTAATAAACGGATTAGTCTAATGAATAAATCAAAATATATTGATACTACTGATAGTGTTACTTTACTAGAAAATTATCAAAATGGGCTATAAAACTAGCGGGCTGAAAAGTAAAGGCCCAACGGAATCGACAATCCAAATGGGTTTGGAGACACAATTGGTTTATGTTCGGTTTACGTTATATACGAGAGAAATTGAATTGAAACGAACCGAACCCAATAATTAATTGGTCAACAAAAAAAAAAAAGTGGTGCATATGCGGATGTTGTGGCCACTTGGGCAGCAATGAACAGACTGTCAAATTGACAAAATGGAGAAAATGGCAAACATTTGAATCCCAAAGAGCGCCTCTTTCTCTTCGCTATCGGACAAATCTTCCCTCCTCTTTGTCTCTTAACCTTCTCCGCCTTCTGCTTCGTAACTTGTAACCCTAGAGAATCCTCTACATAAACCTTCCCCTGTTTCTCCCTTTACTTTTCCTGTAAACCTGCGTTTTGTTTCCCTCGATCAGGTTAGTGAATATCATGTTTATTTGGTCCTATTGAAATTCGAGGTTAGATCTTTGCTTTTTCTGTTGATGTGTTTTGTAGATCTTATGATCTAAGTTACTTACTCTGTTTCTCTGAGATTTGTAGAAGGTCTTTGTCTAGGTTCTTCTATTTCTTCATCTCGTGATCAAAATTGTTCAAAAACTTTATTTTTCCTGTTGCAACGAGTTATTGATTTTGTACGCAGGTACTCAAAAAAGTTTGAATTTTGAGACATACAAGAAGAAAGTTTTAAACTTTAAGAAACCCTAGTTTTGATTTCCTGGATTTCGATTATGAGAACATTAGCTTAGTTCTTCCGGATACTTTTCTCCAGATTATATGACTATTCTTTTTTTTTTTTTTAAATTTATATGACAATTATTGTAGAGATAAATATAAATCTGTTTGGTTATGCCTGAATCTTAGGAGTATCTTTTCATATCCCATGTATATCTCTCTCTATCTCAACCTCTTTATCTTTTGTATATTTAGGTACTTCTCTAGAACATCATACTTGTCGTTTGTTTGATATTTGCTTGATCATCGTTTAATCAGTGGTTCTCTTTCTTTTGATTGACTTCAGATGGATTTTACAACAGTAGAGCTCTCAGATGATTCATGTGAGTGGCAACAAAATTCTAACTCCTTTGTGGAAATCTCTACAGGTATGTATAGATACTGTCTAATTCATTCATGTCTTATTTTGGTTGTGTTTGTTTCTGTTCATACACAAGTCTTATTATATACATCAACTGTCAAGTTTCAGACCACATTGGCTCTTCTCCTGTAACTCCAACGTCTGATACAATACCTGTAACTTTCAACTTTGATCATGAAAGTTCCGATGTTTCTCTCAATCATGATTCTGACTCTTCTTATTCCGAGTTAGACTCGGAAACAGAGGCCTTTTACTCATCTCTTAACCACCACCTGGTCTCACCAGGGGAAATGGATAGCCATGACTTAGCAGCTGAGAAACAAATGAGTTATGAGGAACTGATGAAGAAATATGTCCAGTGCGAGGAAGAGCTAAGGACTACCAGTTTGAAGCTCCAACAAGAGATTGAGAAGCTAAAGGGTGAGGCTGAGAAGAAAGAGTCCGCTGTTCTGCTTGCCGAGAATCTACATGCTGAGCTTGAAACTGCACAGAGAGAAATTGAGAGTAGGGACATAGCTATTGAGACTGAGAAAAGCCGAGTTCTCGAGATGCAAAGACAGGTTGTTGATTTGGAAACTAAGCTCTCAGACTCAAGTTTCAAATTTGAGAATTTAGTGAATGAACTTGAGGTGAGTAGGGAATGTTTAGATGTGTCAGATGCTGAGATCTCAAAGCTAAGGGAAATGTTGTGTGATTGTCAGCAAAGTTTCTCTACTGAGAAGACAAAACTGCAGACTGATATTGCTGGTTTGTTAGCGAATCAGACTTTCCTTGAAGCTCGGGTTAAAGAAATCAAATCACGCAATGAGGTATTGGAAGATCAGATTTGGCATTCTGATGCAGAGAAAATGGAGATGCATAGAAAAGAGGTTGAGTTGCAAGCTGTAATCAATGCATTGAAGACAGACTTGGCCTCGCGAGGTGAGCATATTGAAGCATTAAACAAAGATTTCGACAAGCACAAGCTGAGATATGACATGTTAATGGCAGAGAAAGATGGAGTCTGTGCTGAAGTAGACAATTTAAAAGCAGAGATGAGATCAAGAGACATCCAAATTCAGCAAATGGAGGAGCAACTTAACCAGCTGCGCTTTAAGCAGACTGAGCTTGTGTCTGAATCAGGAAATGCCAAGAACACTGTGGAGGAACTAAGAGCTACGGTTAAAGAGCTAGAGAAGCAAGCAGAGTTGCAGAGGAATGTCAAGAACACTGTGGAGGAACTGAGAGCTACGGTTAAAGAGCTAGAGAAGCAAGCAGAGTTGCAGAGGAATGCGATATCAGAAGGAGAGGAAGAGAAACGAGAAGCGATAAGACAGCTTTGTTTCACTCTGGATCATTACAAAAGCGGATATAGACAGCTTCTTCGGTTTCTTTCGGGAAATAACAAGCAACAACAAACAATCATGGTCGTGTGAGTTGGAGTGAATTCTCTATACTTTGTTTACTCGTTACAGTCTTATGTCTTTCTTTGCCTCATCATATTTCAGTCATATTGTGTTATGGTCCTTCTCAGACATTTAGTAAGAAATGCAATTTTTATGAAATTCTAGCTCGAAAATGCTTTTGTATATTTGTTTGAGTGATTATTTGTGTATTTTTAACTTAGGAAATCTACAGGTGTGTCTGTTTGGAGTGTTCTTTTATGTTTATGTCATAATGACGTAAAGCCTAAGTAATTAAAAGCGAGAGAGAAAAGGCCAAAAGCCAAACACAAACCTAATCCTCCAATATCTCAATTTGGTTGACTCTCTCAATGCAAGAATCGAAGTTAATGTGAAATGGTACTAAAAAAGGTTTCAATGTATTACTAATAAGGACTCAATTATTATGGACAATTTATGCCTGCTTTATATGTTTTGTCGAGAAAATTTTAGTGAAGACAAAAATTAATTCGTAGTCGCCCAAAACAGTGAAAAATATGAAAATTACAATTTAAACTAAATCTAGACCAGAAAGACAAATCAAAGTTGAACGAGTCTGTTTTTTTTTTATATATACTGCGTCTATGTATTTTCTCCGAATTCCAATTCTATTTCGTGTTGAAAATTTATATATTTTTATTGTTTTTGATTTAAATACTATAATAAGATCAGACTATATCAGGATTGGTCATGTTCAGCATGACTTTGTTTCATAACTTATGATAACCTAATAAAAAATGAAAATTTTCAAGTTCCTCCATATGTAACGACGATATATATATGCTCGACCGCGTACTTATGTACGCGCATGCAAATATTTTAATCTATATGTATGCGATTGTACTAGTTTATTCTTGGTTGTATTAAGTTGTAAATGTGATTGCATGTGTGTGTGAAACGAGTTTGCAAGGCCGCTGGATACAAACTTTATATTAGTTAGATACAACAAATAATCGATTATAAATCTTAAAAGATAGCTAAAGAAAATGTTAGTATGGGCCCTTTTTATCTTACTTTCTTTAATTCTTAAGGTTTCATATAAAATATATTCTTAATTAAAGACATGTATTAAATAGAAAGATTTTTTTTCAGGTGTCAAAGTAGGGTAAACGAATTGTTTTTTTTTATGATTTTTGCTTTGAATTTTCTTCTTTCTTTATAACCGGGAGATTTCAAATAAAAAAATTTACATTAATTAATCTCTAAAACATAGTATAGAATTATAGAAGAACTGAATATTCTTATCACATGAGTCGTCCAACGTAACCAATTATGATTGGAATCGTTGTCCGAATATCGAATTCTGATCCTTCAACCAACATGGTAACATTCTCCTATAAATAAGTACTATGGACATACATTCATTTAACCAATATAGATTATCTTTTGAAAATAAAATAAAATAAAAATAAAAAAATGAACATGACTTTTATATATATATATATATATATACATTTTTATATAGAAATGTTTATAAAAATTATATTTACTGTATATATGTGTATATATATTTATATATTTTCATTAAAACTTTATTAAACCGTTGACTTCATATGGTACCTATTTGATCCAGACATCCAGTGATCTGGAAAAAATTCCGTTTTGATTTTTGAATTATGTTTAAAAACATTTTATAAAATCAAACTCAACCATATATACTTTAAAATATAGTGAAAAGTTTTAATAAACTAATCAAATGTATATATTTTATTATAAATACGACTATTTATAAATTATATAGTATAAAATTCCCTCGTGCATGATACAGGTTTTTATCTAGTTATAAAACTTTAGTTTTGACCTTTTTAGTAAGACAATTTTTGTTCATGTCCTGAATTTTAGGTAACAGCAATTTACGATATAAATAAACATTTCCAAAAAAATTGAAGTGGTCCAAACTACGACTTTCCTAACTCTATCAAAGAGTCAATGCATAATCGAATTTGTGTAATCTGTGAAGACTCAGATGGTATTGAACTTGATTTGATTTGATATGGTTTGAGAATCGTATTCCGCAGTCATTGGATTGTACAGAAAAAACAAATATTTAAGTAACCTCTCTAAGTCTACAAGGAAATAGGACACCACAACAAAGGTTGACTTTTTCAGAAGCACAAAGCCAATTTAGAAAGTAGAAACTAGACAGCACAAAACGATAAAAGACCGAGTCTGTCGACCATTACCTTAGTTTTTCCATATTTTTAGAAAATAAAGTAATATAGTAATAGACAGATAGTTTATACTAATTCATTACTTTTTCATTTATTTATTTATTTTTTGTTAAAGGTATGTTCATTTATTTATCAAAAGCCTATAACTTATTGTAACATCTTTTTTTTTTCTTTTTCTTTGTAATGAAATTTCACTAGTAGGACTAACCGTGAGAGTTTCAATCACTTTTATTTTTAACCAGACAATTTAAGTCTTTAGTTCATAACTTTTTTAGGTATGAAACCAGTTTTCGATAATCTATCAAATATAACAGCTACAAGGAACTCGAGATCGATGGCAGTGTAACACAACAATAATCTTCAAAAATGGTACATTTATCCAACTTATTGTAACATCATTACAAAATTATGTGGTTAAAATTAAAAGTGATTGAAACCCTCACGGCTAATCATGCTAGTGAATTCTCATTTAAATATTAGAGGTTAATGAAAAGTATGTTAAATTGGACCAGTGATATATATACGAAAAACTTATGATCATTATGCTTTTTGTCAGATCCTAGAAACATTAGTTTAAATCCTTTAACCCAAAAAGAAATAGAAACCTTAGTTTTTGTCTTATAAAAAGATGTGGAGAACACACAACTCTTTTCAACATTCACGAGAATATTGTATATTCCTCTTTATTTTACATCGGCAACATTCATCGAAAATATTCAAAACACAATAGAACTAAAATCAAAAACTTTACCTGTCAGAAAATATTTAAGAACACAATGGTAAAAGTAAATGAAGTAGTAGAGCTAAATTTCTCTTTCCAAAATAAATGAAACAGGCGCCGACATTAACAATGCGATTCCCATTTATAACTCTTATCCAGTTTTTTTAATAAGGTGAACCAATTTACTCTTATCTCTTCTTATCTTCTACTTCTAACAAAAAGCTCTGTTGCAGATTGCTTTTCAAAAAAATTGGACCAATATTTTGAAAAGATCAACAAATGGGTTTTGTTTAAGAAAGAATTGTAATCAGAGAACGAGTCGTCGGTGTTTTTTTTTTTTTTGGTTTTGTTTGTGTGTGGTCTAATTGACTTACAAAGTTACAAGAATAAAAAAGATATAAAAAAAATTCCTCAAAAATATATTAAAATGAAAAAACTTTATCGACACGGAAAAAGAGAGACTTTTCTCTGAGGAAAAATTAGGAAAGAGAGAAACCATAAGTTATAAAAAAAAAAAACTGTCCGTCCAACAATTTGGTTTTTTTTTTTTTGTTGTTGTTGTCTCTGTTCTCTCAATTCTTCTTCTTCTTCTACTTCGCCCCCACGACAAGAAATTCTCCAATCTCTCTCCTCTCCATTTATATCTCATTCTCTCTCTCTCTTTCTCTCTATTTATAATCTTCTAGGTTTGCTTCTTCTACAATCTCTTGAGTTAAAAAGTATCTCTACTAAGAGTTTCACTTTGATTCTTCTGAGGAGATCTTACAATCTGATATCTTTCTATGGCTTCTTGAATGATGTAATCTTTTCCTTTCATTTTTTTCATCCTGACCCGGATCCGTAACCAGCTCTCAGACCCGGGTTTTCTCCTCCTCTTCAACAAAGTTTAAAAGTCACACCGCGTTGACCTTCTTCGTCTGGTCTCCCCTTCCAGTTTTCTGTAGGAACTTGAAGAACTTCACAAAGTTTCTATTTTTTATTTTGGTTCTTCTCTCTCTCTCTCTCTCTCTGTGTTTCTTAGGGTTCTGGGTTCTGTTGATGAGGACTCTCTGATTAAGAAGTTAGAGAATTAAGTCATCGAATTTGGTACCAGACCAGCAATGGCGAGCCAGACGGGTCAGAAAATCCGGTTGGTGAAGTGTCCCAAGTGCTTTAAGATTCTACAGGAAGACGTAGATGTTCCAGTTTATCAGTGTGGTGGTTGTTCCGCCATTCTTCAAGGTCATTGTTTTTTTCCAATTCTGCAACTTTCCATTTTCTATTTTCCCTCTATTTAATATGTTAACTCTGATTCTGAATCTGGATTTGTTTTATTCCTGGTGGGTTCATCTGTTTGGATTTTCTCAGTTTAATCTTGCTTTGTCTGAGTTCAAACCAGTTGTGTTTTGTGGCATGATCTCTGTCAGTTATTGAACTTGTTTGTTGCTTCTTTGATTCAGCGAAAAGGCGGAACATTGCTCCAAACAGTACACCAAGTGCAGTAGAGACAGAGAGGGCTCAAGCCAATGAGCCACGAAGCGAGCCTGAAACCAACAATGTGTCCAGCAGCTCGGGGCCGGGCACGGTTCTTCCGTCATCCCAAGGCCGTTCCTCGGACCAAGAGTGTGAGAAGGGTAGGAATTCACCCATGGTGTCTACGGAGAAGGATCTTCGTGACTTAGAGTTATCTAATGAGGATGAAACAAATGAAATTCAACAGCAAGAATGTTCACTTGCTGATTCTGAGAAGAATGAAGGAGAAGACAACTCCAGATTGAAGTCTGATATGATGAACACCATGTCAGAAGCTGCAGGATCTGGGGCTAGCTCTGGATGCTTGAGTGTTGATCATGTGGTGGCTGCAAGAGCGAGCAATTCATCTGGTAATGCTGAGGTCTCACCTGATGCCTCCCCTGTTGAAGAGAAGCAAAGCCCACTTGATTTTCCTGCAAACAAGACTCCTTCTGCGTATGATGTGGTGGCTGGAAGAGCGAGTAATTCATCTGGTTATGCTGAGATCTCACCTGATGCTTCCCCTGTTGAAGAGAAGCAAAGCCAACTTGATTATCCTGCAAACAAGACTTCTTTTGCTTATGATGGGAGTGAGTCTTCATCTGACGAAAGGGAAGACCAACTTCTCGATGAAAACGAAAAGTGGAATACTCTTCAGAAAATAAGATCAGACAAATTTGAGATGCATAGATACCCTGGGAATTATAAGGAGGAAGGCTCTAGTTCTTCCTCCACTTTCTTTGAGAATAGGCGCAATGGGAGTACCACATACAACGAACGGCATCAGAACAGGTCTCTGCAACTAGAGGGACCAGGAGGGCGTCTTGGCAGACAAGGGAGGAGACATGTGACAGAACAACTTCGGCCTGACGTGCCTTTCTATCCGAGAGAACCATACACACGTGTAAGCCCTTCATATCCGTTACATGATGAGTTTGATCGTTATTCCCGTGCACACTCGCTTCAAATGCCTCCATACGCTGGAGGCATGAACCACGAATTTGTTGACTATATGTATCACAACAACCCAAGGGCAAGAGGTCGGGGCCAAGGGAGTAGGATCTCAGGAGAGATGGCGAGTGACAGAAGAAACCATGCTGGTTGGTATTCAGGTCAGCCTCATAATTCTTACAGTTCATATTCTGCAAGTCCACAGAGACCAATGGAACAACTTGAGTATCAACCGAGATGGAGCCATGAGATAGTCTCAGATGTGGAGGATCATCAACGTAATAGACATGCTAGTCACCACCATGAGTTACAGACCCGTCGTCTAAAAGAGAGACAACGTGTGGCCAAACGTCATGTCCGTCCAACAGCCGGTGGGGCACCTTTCGTCAGCTGTTACAGGTGCTCAGAAAACCTGCAGCTTCCTGTAGACTTTCTCATCTTCAAGAGGAAGCATCATCTTCTCAGATGCGGCACTTGCACCACTGTTCTCAGATTCTCACTTCAATCGAGAACTCATTTAGTTCCAGCCGTAACACATGACACCAATGTTCATAGGAGTAGCAATTCAACATCAGAGTCTCCCAGAGACAAAGCTCCCTCCCATCCCAAAAAGCTGAGCTCCTCTGTTCAGGATGAGGAGCTACCTGCGGCTAGAGGCTCTCCGCTTCACCGACTAATGGGATATTCTACTGTAAGCCAAGTCTTTAAAGCTTCACAGCGTCCTCCTTTTGTATAGATCTCTGCTTCTGATGAAGCGACGAGAACTATGTGCTTCTGAGATGGAAAGTTTTGCCATTGGTTTATCATTCTTTTTTTCACATCTGTGTATAGGTAAAAGATTTGTTTCTGCACTTTTGTTTGAAGTAGAAACCATGACACTTGTGCAAAATTATACAAAAAAAGGAAGAAGTTATTGCTCATCTGTTGTATATAGTCATGATATGTTTGTAACAAGATTGAATTCATCATCATTCTTGGTTTAATCAATCTACTATAACTTTACCACTTGTAAATTAAAAAAAGTTTGAATAGGTTTAATGAAGTATATCTGTATGAACTCAGTTGAAGCTGTCCTTGTATCGATTCATCCGCTTGTTGGATGCGATAGAGATCCGTTGATCCTGCAGCATGTTCAGGTTTGGGGCTAATAGTCTCGTGTATCGATCGAAATACAGAAGCTGCTTCAATAGAAGTGCAAACTCTCTTGGGAACTTAAGCCCATATGATTCGCTAACACGGATCTACAAGAGGAAGAAAACTTGTTTTCATCTGTATGCACTCCTTATAGCTAAAACTGGGGTTTATTTTAACTTAAATCAATGCAACTTCTGTATCCTAATAACTTTTAAACCCAAAAAAAAACTGTAAAGTTACATCTAATTAGTGCTTACCAGGTCGAGGAAAAGAGTATTCATCTGCCTCTCATCCATAATTATGTTAGCAGCAATAGCAGTTGTGTCCGAATTTGTTCCACGAGCTGTAGCCACTACTATCTCTGTATCTAGTTCCTGCAAGGAGAGATTCACTTATCTCCATAAGATTAACGGAAGTTCTTGTATTTGTTCTGCACTACAATTCTGAAAGCAAATCACGCTGGTTCCTCTGAACAGATGCAGCTGGTTACAGAGAGTTAGTCCATAAAGACTAAAATTACTTGCCTGGATAGATGAGAACATCTTTTCCAAGTCTCTTGCAAAAGCATTGGCATCAACATCTCTGTTTGTGGCGCCCATTTGAATCAAAGCAGAGGCCATGGATTCATATTCTTCAGTTGCAATAGACGTTAAAAATACTTCCATCGCATCCCATGTTTTGGGGGATATACGACCAACAATGCCTGAAACCAAAACGTGGATACTTACTTGAATACACCAAAAATTACCAATAGATGGGGAAGAGTATTTGTGGAAAAGGACTGCATTTTCATGCATTAATACATAAATCAGAGGTAGTAGGGTTGCTCCGAGTAACTGAATAATCACATGCAAGAAACGTTGCACTCATTAGGCTTGAGAGAGTATGATTTACCAAAATCAAGAAACCCAATCCGGCCATCACGCAACAGCCATAAGTTTCCTGCATGTACATCAGCATGGAAGCTTTCACAAGCAAGCAAACTTCCAAACCTGCAGGTTACATCACATGAAGATCAATTTTTACTAACAGCTACATTTATAGGAGGAACAATCTTAATTTTAATATTGAACTTCAAAGATCGTACCACACATTAAGCGCGGTAATAAGGCTGTTTTCAGGACTGGAAACAAGTGATCTTATAGAATCTAGATCAGTCAGAGGAACTCCATATAGCCTCTCCATTGTAAGTACCCGCCGGCTGCTGCAGTACTTATACACTCTTGGAGCAGTAGCTTGCCCTGTCAACCCCATGGTTTCAAGATATCTCTTAAATGACTCAATGTTTTGAGCCTCCTTATTGAAATCTACTTCCTCAAGCATTGACTCACGAATGTCTTTGACAATACCAACCTATCAATAAGGTATATTATGTAGAGAGTAGCTTAGCAGCAACTGCAAATTAAATACAGTGGAGTTTACCAGTGAAGTACGGCTAAACTCAGGACTAAGGAACTCAAATATACGGGCAACAACGTAGATAAAGTTCAAATCTGCCACTAAGAAATCTTCTATCCCAGGCTTCAAGACTTTAATCACTACATCCTCTTGGGAGCCTCTAAGCCTTGCACCATGTACCTGGTCATGATGATTCCCTTAAGCAGAAGAAGAGTACATGAACAAAATGAATTTCGATCACTGAAGCAGAAGCAGAAGAACGCACTTGTGCTATTGAGGCTGATGCAATTGGCGTAGGGTCAACATATTCATATACACTGTCTATGGGTTTACCAAGCTCCTCTTGCAAGATATTACGAATTTCTTCAAACGGCACAGGAGGAGCTTTGTCAAAGCAGTTCTGAAATTCTTTGACATATTCAGGTGGGAACATAGTTGGCGCAGATGCTATAAACTACAAATTCAAAAGACATATTACAAAAGTATTGTTAAATGGAATAGAATGGGAAATAAATTGAGAAAGAACAATATGATAAATTAGCTTACTTTAGACATACACTTCACATGTTTCTAACTATATACATGACATCATCAGAGGATACAATATGCTCTACATTTAGCAACATGATTTACCTGGCCCAGCTTAATGTAAGTAGCTCCCATGCGTTCAAAGAGTTTCCTCAAATATAGAGGAGACAGTAGACCAAGCTGCAATTCACTTGGTAATCCACCAGGCACGTTTGTAGACTGCAGCAAGCGAGAAAGTGATTTACAATCAGATAATAGTTTAAAACCAGCAGAATAAAAAAACCTTAAATTCAGCTGACAGGAAGTGTCAAGTGTCTTACTCATATGAACAAAATTTATGACCTTGTTACAAGGAACGTATATGGAACCTATATATACGAGCAACAGTCACCTTAGATAAATCATTTAGCCACTCTCCTCCAACCCCTACAAAGGCTTGAACGCCTTGGACAAGGCGTGTCACACCGCGTGGACCTGTGTTTATCGATGTCTGAACTATATCCTCCACCAGCTTGGGTAACTTCTCTATCTGGCCTGCATCAAAAGCCATGTCAACAAGCACATGTATCAAGAAATTGTCTTCACAAAAGTCAAAGTGATTCCACTGCGTAGATTTGAAAGAAAAGTTCAGACATCGACAAACAAAACCCAATAAGCAATAGAAACACCCCAACGGGATATCAAAAGAGTATACAGTTTAGATTAACTTTTACAAAAAGCATGAAATTTCCGTACTTTGAAGACGAGAAGTGAAAAGGTCCTGGCTTTGTGAATACTGGGCCGAAAGAACAAAACCCTTCAAATTCCTGCCTCCGATCATCTTCTTAGACCTTCCTGATACAGTTCTCACGACGGGAAACTGTAAAATAAAGCTAACAAGATTGAGCAGAGAGTAATGAAGTTTGCCAATTTTGGTAGCTAAGCCTTAAAGAGCAGATAAAGGAAACAGATTCACTGAGGGAAAAAAAAGAAAACAAGTAGACCTGAGAATGGTGAAGTAAAGGTAACCGCGTCCCACGGAAAGCTGAAACCGCCATCGCTCGCTGGAGATTAAAGCAGCAGACAAGAAACTCCGATGAAGCTTTTACACTCAAGTGAACGACACCGTTTGTAAATACGTTTTAAAACTGAAACAGCTGATAGAAGAGGGGAGTGAAGAGGAATAATCCACGTGGAGGCGTATTAGAGGTAGTTTCCTTCTCACAAGTCACAACATATTCGTGTAAAACTTGTCGGTTCGATTCGAATCTCCGGTTTACCTTATTTGAATTGAATCCCGTTAAACCGAACCGTTGTTTGGACGCTAGAATTGAGAAGTGAGGCATTTACATAAATACCCTTATCGAAATTGGGAAATAACAAAACCATTCAAACCCTAACCTCTTTCACCGAACCTCTTCGTCTCTCTCTCTCTCTTCTCTCAACGCCGTTGATTCGCCATCGTCGCTACCGGTGAGTTTTCTTCCGTAAATTCTTATCCTTTCCGTAAGGATTTGTTCTTATTGTTTAAGGTATCTAGTTCTGGAGTCAGAATTGTTCAGTACTAAGATTACGAGTTATGAGTTATGATGAATCCTTAATTGATATGCTTATGAAACTTGAACTTGTATTTGTTTCTACGATTCATCTCTGTCTTTCGGATTTACACTTCCTTCTATAGTCTTCAGGATAAGATTTTTTTCTTATACTCTGTAGTTGTTTTTATGTGCTTCTTCTTCTCTTTATTCATCCTGCATTTAGTTAATTTCTTGTACAAAGCTCATTTAGGGTTTCTGGTCCTCTATGGAATAATGAATGAGCGTAGTTGCTCAAAAATCACTTGTTTCTTTTAGTTTCTTCTTCTCCATAAAGAACACAACTTGAGAATTGTTTTTACTGGTAAATGGTGTCTGCAAAGTCATCTTGTTGAAAGTTTGCTTTTTTAAAAAAATTTACAGATTATTAAATTACATTTATAAAAGCCCATTTTGATATTGTTGTTAGAACAAGTGGTATATTCCTGGATGACAATAAATCCAACCGTTATACACTTTGTGAACTTCTTTTATTCTGTATCTAGCAAACGAGTAAACTTGTGTCATTTGATGTGATTCAGTGACTTGCTCAATTCTGACGAGATCCAGGCAATTCTGAAAGTATTTGTACTAGCTTAGTTATAGTTATGATGTTTGTATTCTCTCACAATGATTAATTTCTACTGTTTTATTGCTGCAGCTTGTGTTGAGGTTTACGACTTTTTGGCTAATCTCCTCTCTGGAGAGCAATGACTAATACTCGTGGGACTGATGTAAGTTTTGATCCCCACCCAGTAACTGTTGAACATTCGAGTAATATGCCACTGTAACTTTTATCATCTAATAAATAGTTAATCTGCCATTGTCCATCTTGATTCCACAGTTTTGATGTAGTAATTATAGCTTCTAAACTTTACTTGTTAATGACAAGTTTCTTATTTGTCAATTTTCCGAAAGGGCATTTTCTTTTTTCTGATTGTGATTGGTTTTGGCAATTGTTATAGATGGCAAAGGAAAAGGATAAACTTGATTCTGAATCGGATTTCAAGACTCATGAACATGCTGAATTTTTGGATAAGTTGATAGAGCTCATCCCTGCAAGATTCTACCTACCTGATGAGACAGAAAGGAAATGGTTTCCAGGTCTTAGCAAGGCTCAAAAAGCTAGAGCCAAGAAAAAAACAAACGACAACCTAAAGAAGGCTAGGAGAGATAGGTTGGACCCAGAGAAATCTGCTTTGACGACTCTCGATCTGCTGAAGCGAAAGCTAGAGAAGGAAAAATCAGGTAATGAGCTTCCTGATGATGACAGTGAGGAGGAAAAAGATAACAACAAACAAAAGGATGATAAATCTGTTACGTACGAGGAGCTGAGGCAACGTCTCCATCGCAAAATTGATGAGCTCAAAGGTGGTCGTGGAGGTTCAGATGGACCAAGAAGCCATGAAAGAAGGAAGAAGATTCTGCCAAATAAGAGAAAGAGGGATACAGTTTCTGAGGAGAAGACTGTGGAGGATAATAAGTCAGCAGATAAAGGTAAGGGTAAGTTGGATGTGGAAGAGGCTGCTAAGGACCTTACATTTGGATATGTCAAGATTGATGACGATGAAGAACACGGAAAAGAGAAAAAGAAACGGAGGCTTTCAAAGGCAAAAGAACTTGAAAGGGCTATGAAGTTAGAGGCTGCGAAGAAGGATCCAGAAAAAGGTGATGTAATTGCAAAGAAGCACTCATGGAAGGCAGCTACAAGCAGAGCAGCTGGTATCAAGGTTCATGACGACCCAAAGCTATTGAAGCAAAGCATCCACAAAGAAAAGAAGAGGCACGAGAAGAACACAGAGAAGTGGAAAGAAAGAGTTGAAGGGCAACAAAAGTTCAAGCTGGAGAAGCAGCAAAAGAGATCAGGGAATATTGCGGATAGGATTGAACAGAACAAGATGCGGAAAATCGCCAAGAGAGAGAAAAAGCTCCTGCGTCCTGGCTTTGAAGGCCGCAAAGAAGGGTTTATCAATGAAGGTGGAAACTAAAATTCAAATCTTCCATACGCCTTTTGTGCTCCAACAGTTCAAAGATGTGATCCTCACAAAGGCTGTGAAGAGGGTTTTCTCTTCTGAGATAGAACAGCTTTTTTGCCATTTTGGGAATTTTCATTTAGTTCAAGGCCCTAGCAATATCTATTATCTTTTAATTCATTTTGTTTTGCAGTTTGTAGACTTATCAGATGTTCCATTTGCTACTCAGTGTGTTGTTCCTTACAGTGAATGCTCTTATCAAGTTTTAATAGAATTTGCAGGTTCTATACAAACTTGTCAGTTGTAACAGAAATTAGATCTGATTATATTGCGAAATACGAAAGCTAGATACATTGAACTATTGAAGCTAAGATCTCAATGTTAGTTGTGGTCATTTGGATTTGGTTATATGATCTGAATTCAACATTTATGAGAAATCAATCTAAACCGAGTCGAATTGAATAATTTTGGATCCGGTTTATGGTCTGATTCATAATTAGAAATGATCTTTTGGTCGAAGTTCTAGAAAAACAAACGTGTCTGATTTTTGAACAGTAAAGCTTACTAAACAAAAAACTTGGATAAAGCCGAAAAGAAAGTCAAAGTAGGTCGGCAAAAGAATCTCAAGACACGTGCCACAAGAACAAGCCACGAGAATCTCGAAAACTCTCTTACTCAACGCCACTCCCACGCGTGTAGATGATAACGTGTGTTAATACGTCACACTACCCGAACCTTATATATAAAAACCATCAAGAGACCTAACCTTTTCAACTTAAAACACCATCAGACAAAACGATGGAAGCTATCTCTCAAACCTGCACGAAGATCATCACCAACCCACCTCTGAGAACTCATAAAACGCTAGCTTCGGCTTCGGCAACGGCAATCCCACAGACCAAGCTGAGCCTTAGAGCCAAGAAGGAGAGGTGGGTTGCTGCAGCTAGATGCGTGGCTTCAGGGTCGGGTTATGCGGCGGCAATGGAGCCAATTACGCCGGAGGAAGAGGAGGAGCTGACTCAAAGAAGAGGGATATGTGGCGGAGAAGCAAACAGAGGAGGAGTATGGGAGCTCTTGGAGTGCCTCGAGAAAGAAGCTATCATGGGGGAAGATGATGGGAGAGACCCTACAGATTACAATAGAAGAGCAAAGATTTTCGACAAGAGTTCTAAGATCTTCAAGAACTTTAAAGAACAGAGAGATCAGTCTCCTGTGGAGTACCTTGAGAAGGAAGCTATCATGGGGGCTGATGATGGGAGAGACCCTACAGATTATAACAGAAGAGCAAAGATTTTTGACAAGAGTTCTAAGATCTTCACGAACATCAAAGAACATAGAGATCAGTCTCCAGAACAAAAAAATAAAAAACTGTAGTTTGTTTGTAATGATCTCAATAGTGTTTTATTCCTTTTTTTACAAGGATCCTCTCATTGTAACACGATCTTAAATTTCTTCTGAATATTCAATAAAAAACTGTAATTTCTTCTGAATATTCAATCAACAAAAGAGACTAATCATTGAACGCACAATGATTCAGAATATTTGGATCCTTTCTCCATTCAACTTGAGAATCCATATTAAAAAGGATCTAGCTTTTCAACCCCGCTTAACCAGAATCTGTGTTCCAAGAATCCTAAAAGTTGTGGGTAAAAATGTTTGCTATAATGATTAGATCAAGAATATGATTAACACAAAAACATCTTGGAAAAACACAGAGCTAAGCTGCAGTAGTTCATTTGTAGAGAATTCGAAATATAGACTTTCAAACAACTATTCGTTTGAACAAATACCATTATCTTGATGGGAACATGAAATCAAGAATTGTGACACATTTAGAGGAAAATCAGAAAAACCAGTCCCGGTGGTTTATAAGGCTTAATTAATATTTTCTATTGGGGTCCGCCAAATAGAATAACATTTTAATTCTAACAAATCTAGACACTGTTTCTGAAGAACAGAACAAGTTCCAATGGCGTTCATGTGGTGTCAGAACTCACAGGTCTTGGCTAAACGAGAAGTTCCAATTTAATCCATAGGTATAATTATGATGATATCTATTAGAGTTTACTGCAGCAGTTGTATAGTATTCTATAAGAGTAAACAATAAATTATTTTCGGAGACACAAAAAAAAAAACAGCAAAGAGATAAATCCGTTGACTTCAACTATTTATCTTTCTTTTGGATCCATGGGCCCTATATATAGAATCTGAGCCAACGTCTGTTTCGGTTGAAACGTCACCGTTTTTTTATGTCGTGTAACTTGTATATAAACGACGACGTTTTGGCTTCCCACTTCTTCTTTCTTCTCTTTAGTCTTTTCATTTGATCGCTGAGGAATTTTTTCATCATCACTCATCTCTCTTCTTAAATATTCCTTCTTTGTTTCACGAAACTAAACCAAACCCTAATTCAACCTTCATACGTGCTTAATTATCTTCAACTTTTGCTTATTTTTAGGGTTTTTAATAATTTTTCGATCGTTAACTTCCATGTCCGGAAAAGGGCTTTCTCCGGCATCGTTCAACGCGCCGCCGATGATTGTCCAAGATGCTGACCCTTTACGTTTCCGGGTCGGAGAACAAGACCCTAAAACCCGTGAATTCGCTGCTTTTATCGGCGACCACCACCGGTATTTCGTGGCGGCAGCAGCAGCAGCCGCCGCCGCTAATCCTCACCCTCATCTCGAATTCCGTCAGAATTTCTACACGGAGAAACCCATTAATGGAAACCCTAACGACAGTGGTGGTGGATCAGACGGCGAGGATGACGTTGACGTTGAAGAAGAAGACGAGGATGATGACATAGACGGAAACGAAGGTGACGTCGGCGTGAACAAAGACGCTGGTGAAGATTCTGTATCAGCTGGAGCTGGTAAGAGTCTCTGACAAGGTTTTATAGTGCGAAATTTATGTTTTTTTGTGTTTCTAGTTTGAAAAGTTTCTACTTTTGAGATTATCGAGGCAGTGGACTAATATGGTAATGCAGTGATAGTGGTTGGACAAGATAACGCAGCTTACTACTCGCAGCATTTTAAGACAATGGAAGCGAGTTTTGCTTCTAAGAATGAGGAATCATCAGCCGCTGCAGAAAATGGGTGTGATTTCAGTGGCAGAAGAGACCCTTCTTCTTCTTCGAGCAATTCAATCGAGTCTTTGAGGACTATTTTGTCTGATCCTATAACGTATGTTCTTTTTTGTTTTCGCTTGGTTTCTACGGTTTTTTTGTGGATTTAAAGTCGGTATTGAGCTTGTATGATTCTGTTCTGAACTCTAAATTCGTTTAGTTATTAAATTCTGAGTCTTGGTGTAGTGATATATTGTTCCGGAATTACAAACAGCTTTTAGTGTTACCTCGCCAAGAAGTTAGGGTGGACTTTGATACTTCTTAAGTTGGAAACCGTTGTATTGGTGTTGATCATGCTTCCGTTTATTTTATAGCCTATTTTGTGATAAATATAATTCTCTTTGCACAATTGTAGAGGGGCTTTGATGGCTGATGCTATGATTTTGCCTTGCGGGCACACTTTTGGAGCTGGAGGGATAGAACAAGTTAAACAGATGGTACAGAGTTTTGATTCTTCCATCACAAGCTCTTCTTTTGCTCGCTGCTATATGCTTTTGTCTATTTTCCTTTGCTTATGAAATCTATTATCCGTCGTGTTGTCTTAGAAAGCTTGCTGCACATGTTCGCAGCCAGTATCAGAAGACTCGATAACGCCAAATCTCAGTGAGTAAATCACTTGTGTTCATGATTTTGATATTTGGCTGTCTCGGAGAATTCCTTGTCATTATTTTCGCTGGAATTTTCGCAGCTTTACGAGTTGCGGTACAAGCATTCTGCCGAGAGGAGAATTCACACTCAAACCATTCATCTAAGAGAAAACGAGAAGGATTTGATCAAGTAATTCAATACTACTAATTATAATGACCTCTCACGTTCATTTCTGTTCCAAACAAGAGATTTATTTTCCATATACACAGGAGAGACGCTCATTTGCTGTCACGAATCATTCAGGTCGTTCAAGGAACAAAAGTAATCATTTCCCATTTGCTGTGGCAGATCGAGTTATAATAAAGGTCAGTCCTTTCTTTCTTCCCCTGCATTTTTTTCCATCGTACGTATTTTCTTATAATGGAAGATTGCTGGAGTTGTTAACCGTTGAAGTAAAACATGAATCAGGGAAATAAGAGGACACCACCTCGTTTTGTTGGCCGAGAAGCTGTTGTGACTACTCAATGCTTAAACGGCTGGTAAAGTCTCATTTCTTTCATTGATTATGACTTCAAGGTCATTTAATGATTCACAAAGATTAGTTTCTTTCTCACTGCAAACTTTCTAATACTCTGATAAAGACATCACCTTTACAACCCTTGAGCAAAAATCTATACCAACCTTTGTATAAATGTTTCTGTGACTTGGAGCTTATTTGCTACATAACACCTATTGCAGGTATGTGGTGAAAACGCTGGACAACGCAGAGAGTGTGAAGCTTCAGTATCGTTCATTGGCTAAAGCTCCAGAAGATCCATCAGCCAAAGGAACACCAAACAAGATGGTCTCCAACTGGCTCTAAACAAACCAGCCTTGTTTACAGCATGATGACACCAGTTTCTGCTCCTTGGTTCTCTATGTAAGAAGTAAGAACCAAAAAACTTATCTACAGATCCAGATAACTGTTACATATTGTAAATTGTAGTAATCCTAGACTCCGTTTGAGAGGTTTGAGGAAATCAGGCTTAGGGCAAGATCCAAACTTCATATAGCCAGAACATATTCGGATCATAATACAATACATAGTTATTTGTTCTCAAGATTATTTCCTTATTCAACACGAGATGTTTATAACTTTCAGATCTTAACTAATTTAGCATACTAAGGTTCGTACTGTAAAACAAAATGGCGGAAAAATGAATCTATAAAGGGAAAAAGGGAAAAGGAAAAGAAAAGGCTGATGAGCATTGCTCCTAGTGTTACAGATGCACATTAGAAAGAAAAACTCTGCTATGAAAGTTTACACTGAAGTAACTGAGAAAAAGTTTCCAGCTAAAAGTTCAAATCAGAATATTAGCCCTCGGCAAAAAACCCGGACCCGAAAACCCGACCCGGATTAAGGCTAAAACCCGATCGGGTTTTATATATCCCTACCCGAATAACCGAACCCAAAAAATCCGACCCGACCCCGAAAAAACCCGGACCCGAACCCAACGCGAAATAGCTTCGGGTCCTAGTCGGGTTTTATATGTCCCTACCCGAAAACCCGACCCGAAACCCGAATGCCCAGGGGCTAATTCATAATTTATTTATCAGATACTGGTCAGAAGTTTAAAGGAGTTCAGGTACAGGTTATGTTCTCCTCAAGAAAATTGCAGGTCGAGAATATAGAGGCTGCAGCTGCTTTAATGACTAAATCCTTATCTGAGATCAGCGAGTTTGCAGCTCTGCAACACAATTTGGACAGCAGGAAACTAAAAAATTGGATTGGGGAAACATATTCAACTGGTAATGAGATGAACAGGTAGTGAAATGGCCATACCTAGAGTTCAATGGCATCCCTAACTGTAAGAAATTCTGACCAGAACTCAAGCTCAAGTGTTGCAGACCTTGATCACAATGTGATTGCAGATCTCTCACTTGGTTTAACCAGCTTTCCTGAATTTTCAGAGTTCACAAACTCCATATCAAATGCCAATAAAAAGGTAAGATGTGTGATAAAGATACCTTAACTATATTACCAATTGTGACTCTTCTTCTGATAGCTTGTGCTCGAGTTGGTTAAACAGAGTCATCCATCTGGTCTTGTGGATATCGACTGTTGAAGCCCTCGAAGCCCCATCGAGGACTAAAGATGGGTCATTCTCTTGATCAGCTGGGAACTCTTTCATTATTAAGAAAGGTAGCTCTGTTGTGACAACTGCACGAACCCTCTTCTTGCTACGCCGAAGAGCTGAAAAGAACAAAAAGAGATTTAAAGAACAACCGAGTACTAAGTTTTCATAGCATCAATGATCATATATGAGAGTTTTGGTTACCGGAAACACGGCCTTTGATATCCTGATGAAGCAATTCCAACCATTGAGAAGCTACTGTAGCCGCTGCAAATCAAAGATGAAGATCCATCTAAGCCACATGTGATAGTAAAAAAATAATGCACAAAGGGTATTGAATTCAAGAACATACCTTTAACAGTGAGAACACTAGCACTGTTAAGAACTGATGCGTCCTCGCTCGACAAGGAACTGGCATTTTCTGAGAACTTACCTGCCACCTGAAACCTCGACCCAACTGTATTGTTTTCTTCACTGCACTCATCATCTGCGTATTTCTCATCGTAGTAGCGCATAGAGTACTTATCTTTTGGCATGGCATACTTGAATCCTTGGTTAAAATCAAATCTGGAGGCATCAGTGTTCACATCTTCCAAGTTCTTCCTAGAACTCCCAACTGCACTATTGATATGCCTCATTGTAGAATGGTAGAAGCTTCCAGCATCTCTTTCAGACTTGACAATGTTTTCAATAATGGAAAGTACTTGCTTTCTGTTTCTCACATGGTTGATAATTCCAGGGTTCAATTCATTAAGCAGTCCACTAGGAGCAGCTAGCCTAGCAAACCTGTCAACTTCTTCCTTCCTTGCAGTCTCTATCTTTCTCTTCTTCAACATTGCAGCGTCATTATTATTCTTGCTTTTGCGTCCACGTTTCCTTGGAGCCGGTATCCCTCCATGAGAAGATGAGACGAGACAGCTGCTTGATGTCGTTGAAATCCCACCGTGCGGATTAGAGAGATACCCATTCTGCTTCATTTCTTTCCAGCGCTTCATTGGATCTCTTTCCACAACAGGAACAGTGGAACTCCCACACTCTGAATAAACATCCATTGAACTAGATTTATCGCGTCTCCTGGAGGAGCAAACCGATGATAAATCGTCATTCAAGCAGCTGGAAACGGCATCCGCATTATCACATCTCTTAAGCAAAGATCGCTTATCACAATCAACATCTGTGTTGAGACCAAGCTTACTGGAAGAAGGCTTCACCTCTTGACCCAACAATTCAATCTTATTATTCTTCCCTTCTTTAACAAAACTCTCTGAAATTTCACAAACTTGAGACATTTCATTGGCTATTTCAATGTCTTCAGAAGCATGACCAGTGTTACCTGTAGCAAGGGATGTTCAAATTACATTTCGAGGGCTTGTATATATCCGAGTTAGGTTCTATTGTATGCCACTATGCATTTACTAAACTTCAAACTCAATTGAAACCAAATAATAAAGGGAATGTGTATGGATATAACGATGAACAATTGAATGAAATTGGCTCGACTAGTGACAGTAAGTTGCCTGAATTTAGAGTTGGTGTAACAGGTTGAATTTTACTCAACTCCTCTCTTTCATCCAATTCATCGCCTCCGATCTAAAATCCCAGAAATCGAAAAAGTAACGCAATGTATAATTAGATCGAAAAATTATAAACAAAGTCTATCAGCAAACGAACCAGATCAGTTCATCGAAACCCAAAAACAAGAGATGAAGTAAAGAAGTTACCTTTAAGTCGGATCTGGGAATCGAAGTAAACCCTCCAGAAACAACGTCGTGTTCTTCCATGGCGACTCAATTAATTAACCCAGAGATATACCCACGAAGATTTGTCACAAAAAAAAAACCACAAAAATTCGAGAAATTGGAGAAAACCAAGAAAATGGTGATTACAGATTCCCTGAATCCTCGAAGGGAAAATACCAAAAAGGAGATCGAGGGTTAGAGTGATTTATTCGAGGGTTTAAGATCTGATGGTCAATTAGTAAAGATCCGAATGTTGGATTTTGAGACCCTAGAATTGGAGAAGAGGGCTCTCTATAGAAAAAGAAGAAAGTGGCAAGAAGAGCGCGCGATGTGGGCGTAGTTTAATAATTTCTGACAACAACAAATGTTTATAATTTTTCTTTGGTTTTTTTTTTTTTTTTTCTGGGTATCTTTCTGGTTTTTCAAATTCAAACAAGACTTAAACGCGATTTGGAGGGAATAGTGATTTTGGGCTTTTAAAATCGAATCTTTTGTATTTTTGTGAGCTCATTACCAGATTCGTCAAGGCCCTTTTACTTTTTTTTATCGCTTTTTATAAACCAACTACTTAAACCGTAAATTACGAGAGACTCCTCTTCCGCTAATGATACAGATTTATAAGTGTTAATTGAATATTGTCATTGAAATTTAATGAAATCTTGTGTTATTCAATTATGTATCTGAAAAAAATACATTTACATTTAATGTAATCTACTATACATTTTTAAAACCACTTGTTATGCAACCTCTATTTAATTTTTTTACTAAATTAAGTTGTTATTAATAATAACATATTTGATATTATACCAAATTGGTCAAATATACTCCTCGTGCTTCATAATATAAAGAGTTTTAAAAATTTATTTTTGTTTCAAAATATAAGGTTTTTTCAATTTTCTATACAGTTTTATTAATTACTTCTTTAATATATATTCTTATAACTAAATTTATATTGACGGAGAGAGATATAATTTTGATTAAAAATTTAAATGACTATTAATATTTTTTTAATAAATCATATTTTAATATTAAAAATTTGTAAAAATAATTTTTTTAAGATGTGTGTTTTTTTTTCTAAAACTCTTTTTATATTCTGAAACTGAAGTCACAATTATGTGTTTGTCAAACGGGAAGCTAATACTTGTGCTGACCATATATCTAGAGTTATCAATTTATGCCCAATATATTTTGCAATATTGGATAATATTATTTCGTCGTGGTTATTCTACAATGTGGAAACTGATAGACCAACAATTGCTAGATTAGCTAATATGAAAGTGGTCGACTAGTTTGGATTTTCATTATGAATGTGACGACGAGTTAAAAAAAAACAAAAACAAAAACGGAGGGAGTAATTATTTACATGATAAAACAAAAGGCTTCAATAGTCAATTTCCCACAAGCCAACAATTCCTAAGCTGAGATTCACTAGTCTCCCTAAAACTCGACACCTTAGCTAAACAGAAATGCGTACACCTCATGCCAAGACCCGACCCCGATCCTGACCCGACCCGTGTCGTCTTCAGCAGATAACAAACCGGCCCACACTCAAATCCTTTCCCTTGCACCACCAACCCCCACGCACGTGTGCCATCGCCACCGTCAAAACCACAGCCACAACTCTCCTCCGCCGCTCCTAACTGCTCCACAAACACAATTCCCTCCGGCATCTCCGCCTCTCCTCTCTCCCATCTCCCCTTCACTGCCGCCCATTCCTCCGCTTTCATCACCACCACCGTTCCCTCCTCCTTATCTCCGGCGTACAAATGAACTAACAACGGCGCTTCGCTTAGATTCTTAACTATCTCCGTCACCGATTCCTTCATCCACCTGTCTAACTTCTCACGCGCCGCCTCCACCGCTCTACGATCTCCTCCTCTGCTTCTTCTTCCTCCTCTCTGTTTCTCTATCTCCGTCACGGCCTCCGCTATCGACGCCGAGATCGTTCCGACGCTAGATCGCCGATTACCGCCTAGATTGATCGGAAACGACGATGAAAGCAATCTCGCATTGTGATCGGATCCACACGGATGCTCCAATACGCCGCGTTGCACTAGATAACTCCCGCCGTAACCGATTTTAGCATACGCCATCTTTTCTCCGGTAATGAGATTTTCACGTCCAATCAAAAAAAAAATATATATATATATATCTTAAATCACAAAAACCGGGGATTAAAACCTCGCTAGATTCGAATTATTATTATATTAACAAAATATTATGAAACAACGGCGAGGATTGAGGCGGAGAAATATATTTAGCGGTCGGAGGTAGAACTTTAACGTAAGATGGTGAAATTATATAACGCTAGGTTTTCTAAAACATGCTAACGTCACTTTAAGGTGAAACTGTTTGATGAGCTATTATCAGCTGTAACTCAATCCATGTAAAGTCCTGGTGAACCCTAATTAAGTATATGTTTCCTATGTTTAAGTGGTAGTTAATGATTGCATGCATGGTTGCACAATAGAATTCCCGTAGTGAATTATTGCCTAGTGGGACAGTTGAACGAGGTCAATGATGAAAGGACCTTTAACGAAATAACGGCGTTTTTTTTTTTAATCCAGGCAGACGCATTGCAGTCGAGTGTTGTTTGATCTAAGCCGTCAGATTATTATACAATGCCACAGAGAGACCGGACCGGACGGTCCTCACGATATGTTAGAGATGGATAGGCACGTGGGATTGTGGTTTCGGTGTGTGGGAATCTCGGAGTAACACGCGACACTCGTCTTCTTAATTAAGTGGATTCCGTGCTTACCACGTGTTTGCCACGTCAGCTAAATGTCCACGTTGGAGTCAACTATCACTCTTATTATTATTATTCTCAGTATTTTCCATATTTACGTCAAAGTTGTAAATTTTGATTTACATTGTTCGTTATAATAATTTATTGCTTTTTTTTTTAGTTTTGGTAAACGTACAGAAAGAAAAAATATTTCTGTTTTAAGCAATAAAAATCTGAGGTAAAGATTTGAAAGAAGAAAACAAACAGAGTAGCTAAAGAAAACAAAAATAAGCGGAAATAATCTATAAGAAGAAGAAAAAAAAGTTGATAAAAGATAAAACCAACAAAAGGCACAATATAGACTCCCTACAAACCAATCACATCGCCGGGACTAGACGAAGAAAAAGATGGTTTATGATACATGCATCTATAATCTTCGTAATAGCTTTTTTCTCAAAAGACTATTTAAGATACCGTTACATGCAATTAACAGTAACAGTACGTTTTTCTAGTAATCTTTATTCTCTCAATTAGGTTGGATAAACATGTGGAGCCAGACGAGGTGTTGCAACCGCGTTTAAGGGTTTTGCCATAAAAAGGTCACTCTTGCTTTCGGAAATATCAATTTTACCTTCACCAGGCACTGGTGACCACGTGAACCCTTGAATCAACCGAGCCAGCAACATGTACGTCATGGCCGATCCAATATTCGCACCCATACACCCTCTTCGTCCCGCACTGAACGATATTAGATTGAGATCTGGATCGTTTAGCTCCACGCCCATGTTATTGCCCAAATATCTCTCAGGGTCGAACTTAAGCGGCTTGTCCCACACGCTAGGGTTTCTCCCGATCCCCATACGACTAATCAACACGTGGCTTCCCTTGGGGATGAAGTAACCGTCTACCACAGTGTCGGCGGTGGACATGTGAGGGAGGTTGAACGGCGCCACGGGGTGTAACCGGAATGCTTCTTTCACACAAGCCTTCACGTAGTTGAGATTTGGGAGGTCGGACTCAAGGACAAAACGGTCTTTTCCAATTACCCTATCGATCTCCTCTACGGCTTTTTGCATGATGCTTGGCTCGTTAATCATCTCCGCCATGGCCCACTCCGCGGCATTAGACGGATTATCAACCGTCGCCAACATTAGTTCCTTCATATATAGTCCAACATAATTAACCACCGAAAAAGTTAGAAATTATCAAAGATATAGTTTTTTGTGAAATAAAATAAAACGTTTTGCTTATGAAAATGCATGGAATTCCAAATTGAATATATTTAGAGTTTTCCTATAGAAACTACGTACACTACAATTTATCATGATCGTTGAAGCAATTAGTTTTAAACTATCCCGGTTTAACTTAACCGGTTGAAGAGGTGTTGTTACAGTGCTTCATATCCTAAATACTACATTCAGAGACTCTTGTACCCCACCACAAGTATTATCAAAGCCAGAGACTCAGACTATTGGCCACGAAAGGACGAAACCTTCTTGTTATAATTAAAAAAAATACTCCACTAATTTGTGGTAGATTTAAGTCGATAATATGCATACCGTCACTTGTGCTTTGATCTCTTCGTCCGACAGAGTAGGCTTCCCGTCAGTGTCTTTCGCCATTATTAACATGTCGAGAAAATCTTGAGGCTCTTTCATCTTTCCCTTACGCCATTGCATGAGTCTTTCATCGACAAAAGGATCGTTATATTTGCTTACATTCCTCATTGCGTCACTCACGACCTTCTCATGGCCTTTCATATCCAAGAACCTTAACCACGGGACATAATCCGACAATGCAAAGGCGTAAAGATGGGTTAAAACCGTAAACAAAGATTCAACATGTTCAATCTCTTCGAACCCTGGCCCTGATCCATCTTCATTTCCTTTAGCAAAATGCCTTACACCAAACATCATCTTCCGAGCTACATTTCCACTGTATTGTCGCACCACAAGCCTTAAATCAATAACCGCAAAACCATTACCATTACCACGGTTTTTGACACTACGGTTATTGATATACCGGACGAAGTTATCGGCCTCTTCGGTTCTCTTTTGGAGCGTCAATTGGAAGCTCTTCTTGGTCGTCACGTGAGATGCCACCACTCTCCTCATCTTCTTCCACTGCTCTCCTTGTGGCTGCACCGCAATAGTCAAGTACCCGCGGCTGGAGTACTCCGTGCCCATTGTTAGCGGTCTAGTGGCAAAAATGGAGTCTTGCTTCTTCAGAATCTCCCTTGCAATTCTCGGGGATGTCACGAGTATCACGTGAGTATTCGCAATACGGATACATGCAATATCGGTGTTGAGTTCTTCCATGAGAGAATGTATCCATCGGAACACCGGTTTGTTCCTCCCTAATATTTCCGGTAGGTTTCCGATTAAAGGCCAAGATTTCGGTCCAGGAGGGAGATGAAGCTTTCTTGTGTACGGAGTCACCAACACGGTTTTCTTGGTCTCCTTACGCTTCATAGTTAATGCAAGAAGGAGAAAACATAGAATAAACGCAAGCATTGGGGTGGAGTCGAGCATTTTTTAATCTCAATTTGAAGTAATTATTGGAGTTAGAGGAAGTTTTTTTTTTTTTTTTGTAAAATGAAATGATGAGGAGTAAAAGCCTATTTATAGCCATGAAACGGCAATGAAACGGCAATGAAACAATGCTTGTGTAAGTGTAATCTGTGGAAGATAAATGTGCTATAAATGTTGAAAGAAACAGCACGTCAAGGAATCCGCGACTTTTCAACAGCTCATTTATAGCATGTTTTTTTCTCTCTGGCCGACAGATCAAGTACAATTCTATTTACCAATTTTTTTTTCTTTTCCAAATTCGTATTATCTAAAGGATAAATTTACTAACGATTTAGTTATTAGCAAATTAATAATAATAATGATTTGAGAATCAATTATTATCATTAACACACTTTTACGAATCGACATCGGATTCCGATTAAAGAACTTTTCAGATTCGGAGGTGATGCTGAGAAGACTTGACAAGTCGCTTAAAATTGCCCGAGTTTTCAGTTGGCGTCTTATGGCATTGAAAATTTTATGGTCTATAGGTCTTTTTGTTAGATTTTTTGTTCCGTTTTTCTAGAACTCTCTTTTTAATAGACTGGTGTCAAACCCTAGTTCTTTATGATTAGACTAACCTATAAGCCATTGTGTTTTAAGATAATGACTATGTCAGTACCAAATTCTAATTGTTTAAGAAAATTAAACCTATTTCCAACTCTAAATTCTATTTCCCTTATATTTTTTTCTCATTTTTTAATCGTATTATTGAAGAGAAGAAGGACACTTCGGTTAATTAATAAGCAAAACCGATATGGGCCATTCAAATCCTAGGATCTCTCCTCAATCATTGGCGCCTAAAACCTGTAACAAGAGTAAAGCTACACACAAAGTGTGTGCTCTCATCTGAAGGCAGCTTCCCACGTAACTTCCTCTGCAACCAATTCGCAGTCCTAGGATCTAGTGCCATTACGTGCAGGCGTGCAGCTAGGACACACTTGAGTTGAAAATAATAACTAAAACTCTATTTTTCAAGTTTTATCTTAAACTTTTACGAAGCTTTCACGTACTACCACTTCCGTAATTTTCCTATATACTATTTGAAAAAATAAAGCTCTTTACGAAAAAGATTTGTGGAAGTTTTAAAACCGTGTGAAAATTTACTAGTACGTCGTTTGTTACTTATCATAGAATATTCAGGATCTGTCAGTAATATTAGGAGAATTAATTTGGATTTCAAATTTAGAAGAAAGAAAGAAAAGAAAAAAAAAAAACACAGTCGATGTCTCAAGTACACTGTCGGTGTCTACTTTTTCGTATTTTCAGTCCTTCGGCTGTTTACTGTTGATCATGTATTTAAATTTTTGAATGCTGCCTGGAATGGGTTACATCATCAAGTACTCTTAAATCTTGTGGATGTTATGCATCACTACATCATTTTCCATATTTAGGTTGCGACACGTTTAAAAGACTATAGGCTTGGATAATTAGGACTATGAAATTGTTAATAGCTGTCCACGTTATTTGTAAGATCCACCATCTTTTATCGAGACTTAAAATTTCGAGTCAGTTTGTGTTCCATGTGCTGCTTCTTTCCTAAATATATTTTTATTTTTTTCGTAATTTAAATATGTAATATTTTCTTCTTTTTTTCTTATTATACATGTAAAATTTTCTTCTATACTTTCTAAATAGAACGAAGAAATTATATAATTTTTTAATTCACATGTTACGTCATTAATTGAGATTTTTTTTTAAATGGGTTAATTGTATTAATGCAAAAAAGAAATACATAGTAGCGAATGACAATCGAAAAACTAAATAGAGAATGATGGAGGAGAAACTAGTCTGAATCTAAACTAATCTAGAAAAATTAAAATAAATGGGATTGAGAGGTCAGATTGGCGATTTTTTTTGGTATTGTCCTATTATAAATAATGACTTACCGTCTTCAGCAAACAAACCTTATACATATAACGATGGATGGATATCTACCTGAAACTTGAAATTCCATAACATTTTGCAATTTTGGATGATCGAATCCTTGGTGTAGAAAATAAGTTTATGTTCAACAAACTTCCACTTTTTCAAACTCACTTTTTAAAATTAATCAGAAAAAATACTAGTTTTATGTTATGGTATTTATACTGCGCGCCTATGTTTTTTTTAGGCAGGGGCGGAGGCAGTATAGCATCAGGGGTACAAATTTTGAAAAATCTATTACACTTTCTTAAGAGTAATTATAATGACCCCCATGCATTATAGTTTTTGACCTCTATACAAAATTAATTTAACTATATGGGATAAAAATTGTCCACGTACATTAAAACAATAAAATCTTAAATACTAAGTTGGGTTCATTAGAATTTTAAACCCAACTCTAGTGTAATAAAATTAAAAACCCATGACTTAATTAAAAAAATCCAACTAATGATCTAATACTATACTTAATTATCAAAAATATCCATAAAATCTAAATTTTCTTCTGCCTTTGTTAATCTTTGTGGACCATAACTAAAAAATTTTAAATATAAAATTTGGCTGATTTTCAGGTATATATATATATATATATATATTTATATGTATATTATTTCTAGACAAAACTAATAATATTATTTTTATTAAAATATTTTTAATCCTTATAACAAAATTTCTTAGCTTCGCCACTGGTTTTAGGGACTGATATGACGACGGAGCTTGTGGAGAAATGTGGCTGCTTCTAATTTTGTATAATCATTTATGCATGCTTCTTTCACGTTGGTATCTATCTCTTGCATCTTAGTAATTCTTTCTTGAATCTCTCTTATTTTATTTCTATATCTTCATTTGTTAGGTAGAACGAGTGGTTGTGGACTGACCGCTTGATCTAAACACGTGTCTTCCTGGTGGGTCGCTAAACATTTTTCATAGACATCAATGAAAAAAAGGGTTGGGTAACAATATAATTCAATTCATAAAAGGAATTCGTCGTCTTGTAGATCACAAGCTTTGAACGTTAGCAAAATTATGTTACCTACCACCAGTACCTGCCTTGATATATAGGGATGTTCACACAAAAATTATATTACAGATATTATTTCTCTAAGAAAATTAATAAGAGGATACACTAAGCTGTTTATAAACTTATTCACTCTCAGTTTCAAAATAATACAGATAATAGAAAGTAAGTCTACACTCTTTGCATTGTTTTCTTGATTACAACAAATTTCTCTTTGTTATTTGAATTGAATGTTGTTTGTTTGTTTATAAACATTTCGTAAAATTTCTGTTTATTGTTTGTTAAACAGTGGGAACAGAGATGGTAATGGTTCACGAGGTTCCTTTTCCTCCACAGATCATCACTTCAAAGCCACTTTCTCTTCTGGGCCAAGGTTTTTTTTTTCCTAAGACAAAAACATGTTTTCTTTTTTGCCTCCATAATGTTTGATACCTTAATAATGTAATAAAATCTCAGGTAATAATTTTATGTGGGTTGTTTTTATTCTTGTTATAGGGATCACAGACATCGAGATTCACTTTCTTCAAGTGAAGTTCACGGCGATCGGAGTTTACTTAGATCCTTCAGATGTTAAAACCCATCTTGTTAACTGGAAAGGCAAGACCGAAAATGAACTCGCCGGCGATGACGATTTCTTCGACGCCCTTGCCTCCGGTAAACTTTATTAATCCGTCTTAAGCTACAAATCGGTTTTGATGATTTCTGGTTTAGATAGATTCTTTGGTTAAATATTGATTTTGGCTGTGTGATACCAAAAGTGTGATGAAAAGAACTTATTGCCATAATTCGGTTAGGCTTCTTATTTTGGTTTACTTCGGTTCAATTGATTAAACTCCGGTTTACTTAACTTATGTGGTTTAAAACCTGTCAAACGAAATTGAACCGGTTCGGCTGCTTATTATATATATTGTAGCGGAGATGGAGAAGGTTATAAGAGTGGTGGTGATAAAGGAAATAAAAGGAGCTCAGTACGGAGTGCAACTAGAGAATGCGGTGAGAGATCGTTTGGCTGCGGAAGATAAGTACGAGGAAGAAGAAGAAACCGAGCTCGAGAAAGTCGTTGGCTTTTTCCAGTCTAAGTACTTCAAAGCTAACTCCATCATCACTTACCATTTCTCAGCCAAAGATGGTATATGCGAGGTAAAATCAAGATCCTATTAACGTCTATTATTTCGAATTCATTTTCTTAGAAAGTAAGAAAAATATGTCTAAGTATTCATTCATTAATTCTTGAGAGTACAAACCCAAGCATCAAATGCATGAGAACAGAGGAACTCTGTTTGCGTTTAGCGTTATAATACTAATGAAGTTTTTTTTTAAAAACATCTTTTAAAGCAATTGGTAACGTATCTAAACAAGTGTAATTGCATCACATATACCCCATGAGAATCATAATTAGGCCTAAAATAATTGTTATGTTTTTTTTGTTTTTTTGTGGAAGATCGGGTTTGAGACAGAAGGTAAAGAAGAGGAGAAATTGAAGGTGGACAATGCGAATGTGGTGGGAATGATGCAGCGATGGTATCTGTCCGGAAGTCGAGGAGTCTCACCTTCGACCATTATCTCCCTCGCCGATTCGCTGTCCACACTTTTAACCTAGAATCCCTTATATAAAAAAAACTTTATGTGTTGTGTATTATGTCGTTTTTAAATAAGACATTGTGTTTGGTTATCTTTATAAAATGATTAATGCTTAGTCGAAAAAAAGGGATATTGATTTTGTTGAAACTTATAATCATCATCTTGTTCTTGTCATAACTTCTACCATCAAGATTTTTTTAGCTGTAGTTACAATCAAACAATAAGGTATATCTGATCACAGAAATCTGGAAAATCATGTGGAGGAATCATGTTACGTCTCAATGTTAAGATTCGACATTTGGAAGGATACAGATTAAGTTTTGTGAAGCTTATTGTATGCATCTTGGCCAATTCAACTAATCTCGTTGATTTCTATTGTAGTATTTGGTTTGTGATGTAGTGTGACTTTGCCTTTGTTGCATTAAGCAGATACAGAGCGCATACTAGAGAGGAGCAATCGATGCGATGCGGGTTTAACAGTAACTAGGTAGAAATATAGCAACTGAATACTACATGCATGTGGCAAAACCCAAGACGTCACTAAAAAATGGAAAGTTTATACATGAACTTTAAGTTTTTAGAATTTTAAATCATAGAAATTTGGATACTAAATTTACAATATAAAAACTAACCGGATTTTGGATCCTGTCATTTGACCAAATCATTTGATCGTTAGAGATTCACTAGTTCAAATTGTTTTTACATTATTTTGTAAATTTAGCATATAAGTTTTTTAATTTATTTTTTTTAAACTTTTGAAAATATGGGTTTTTTTTACAGATTTTAAAGTTTTCTAAAATTAAAAATACTAAATTTACAAAATGATGTGAAACCTAGTGGATTTTGGATACTTTCACTTGACCTAGTCATTTGTTCGATAGAGATTTCACAAGTTCAATTTGTTTACGTATTGTTATGTAATTTAGTATACAAATACTTAAACTTTTGAAAAAGGTTTGAAAATGTTTTTTTCTTTATTTTTCACGGATTTAAAAGTTTTCTAAAATTTAAAATACTAAGTTTACGAATCGATGTGAAAACAAACCGGATTTAAATCCTGTCATTTGACGTAGTCACTTGATCGTTAGAGATTTCACCAGTTTAAATTGTTTTTACAATAAAGTAAATTTAGCATATAAATTCTTTATTCATTTGAAAAGAGATTTGAAGATACTCACAATATTACACACCCACACTTTGCTCCCTTATTTCTAATACTCTATTCGTCCGGGGATTACATGTGGTGGTATATGAGGTTGTTGAAAACCTCCACAAAAACAGTCTTGCCGAGACAAATGTATATAAGTCCTAGTGCAACGTTTATGTGCCTGGCCTTTTTCTTTCGTTCCCTAAAGGCCCAAAACCGTTTTTTAAAACCTCTGGTCATCCGAATGAACCATACACTTAGCCACTTAGGTCTCATTAACTAAAAAATACAAAGATGATACAGAAACGAATCGAAGCAAATCATTTTTTCTCAAATCGAAATTGAACTGAGTTTAAAAAAAAAAAAACCGTAAAGTAATAATATTTTTATAATTTGTACTGAACAGACTGAATCAAAAAATTGAATTGAAACTAAAATTTAGTGCAACCAAACCGAAGTAAAAGTAATTACTAATTGATATTTTTTGATTAAAACTATATATGGTGGAAACAAATAATTATATTCAAAAATGAACCGCGTCTGAACCAAAAACTGACTGAGACGAACCGGGAAACAAATCTTAAAACCAAAGTCACAAATCGAACCAAATCGAACTGAAAACTGAAAAGCCAAAACTAAAGATTATAAGTAAATTCTGGATGAAGCTTCCCTAATTGTAAACAGTGTTAATTTACATACAAAACAAAGAAATACGCACGAACCCAGAAAGAAGAAAACCTAATTAGGTAAAGCTAAAACTCAGCATTGAGAGTGACCTCGTATCAGGAGAAATCATTTCCTTATCATCCTGATGATGCTGTGTTACATTGCCATGTCATCATCCCGCTGGGAACCATTTTTCGGAGTATGATGTTAAGGCCGACTCAAATACATTATAAGTTCTAGACAAATTAAAAAAATAGGCCTCTAACATATTAAAAACAAAAAAATTATGTTTTTTCGACAAAAATATTATTTTTATCAAAAACAAAAACAAGCAAAACATAAACAAAATATAAGCAAAACATAAGTAAAACATAAGCAAGGGGAGTTCGCACTGCTCGCTCTTGTAGTTAAACCGGCTCTGTCTGATGTTCGAGGAGTGATTGTCTGCAAGTGGGGCAAGAGGAATGTGACAGCAACCAAGTGTCGATGCACTTGACGTGGAAGCCGTGGTTACATTTGGGCAAAACCCTAACTGTCTCTCCTTCAAGAAACTCTCCTAAACAGATCAAACACTCCGTGGCTTTCATCTTAAGCTCAGGGTTGTATGAATTAACGGGAATCAGCTTCAACGCCCGTTTCTTGATCCCCTTTGCTACATTTACGTTTGCGTTGGTGTCAACTGGTTCTTCGTTGTGCGTGAACCTTCTTGTGCAGCGTAAGACACAGCGCAAGACCGAATTGAGGCCAAGAGCACAGATCAAGGCGCATAGAAGAGCGGCTAGTATGATCACTATGTTTGTATCCATGTTAGCTATATTCTTGTTGTTGCTGATAGAGTCTCCTAAGGTTCTAGGATTTGCATCCGTAGCTGAAATTGTCGGGGTTGCTTGCGTCTCAAGTATAAACCTGCCCATCTGTAAAAGTTCAGAAACAGATGCCAAAATCTTTATTAAGTCACCTTCTTCAAGGTTCTTCGTCTTCTTCTTATTGCTCCAATTTGTGTTGGAATCGGACTACGAAAGAGATTGAGAGGAGAGATTCAAGTTTCTTCATGCTATGATAATCAAGAGAGCAGCTTCTGTTCTTTATTTTTCTCTGAGGCTTTCGATTTCAATCTGAAACTCAAAGACCAAGAAAGTCTTTTCTTAATAAATACATGGAAATATATCAAAGCTCATATCCTTTATGATCTGTTTCTTTATACAAGTTCTTCTTTGTGTTTTACAAAAAAGGAAATAAGTTGTACTATAAGAGTAGGAAATGGGTAGGCTAGAGAGAGAGAGAGAGAGAGAGAGAGAGAGAGTGATGATGATGAAATGGCCGGTCCAAGAAATCTTTGGTTAGATTTGCTGATATATAAATTTGATAATTTAAGAGAGAAAAATACTATATATGGCATATAATCTTGTTGGATTTGTCTAATTAGTAATTGGGACAAACATAAAAGACAAGGCCAAAAAGATAATGATGCAGAATATATTGTTGAGTAGATATTAAAATTGATGTATAACGAATTCTCAATTAGTGGTCTTCAGAACTTTGGAATCAAGCCAGATGAAATCCACTCTCGTATAGAAAGAAATTAATTACTGAGAAACGAGTCATTAATAAACGAAAGATTCGAACAATTTTTTGTATAAACTTTGGAATCAAGCCAGATGAAATCCACTTTCGTAACTAACCATGATGATTATAACATTAATGCATTTGTTCCATCACCTACAAGGCTACAATTTACTGATTAGATTTTATAAACTTAATCTTCTAAATGGGTTTGTTACATGTTAAATGTAATATCATAGAGAAATATATCCTAAACATATTAAAATAAGGTGTTTAGATATTATTTCAATAACTTTTATGTTACACATCTAAGAAGGTTATAAATATTGTTCTACTATTTTTTTCACTAAGAAATTTTGAATAACATTTTTAATATTTTTTCTTCATTTGCCATGGAGGATGTATTGCTATACAAACTAAACCAACCACTTTGGGTTTTTTTTAATGGTTTATATTTTATAAAATTGATTCAATCATAATAAATGTAACTATTACGTGGACGTAAACTTTTCTTTTTGCCCAGTTCTAATGGAAAGCAATTAAATAATCAAAAGAACTACAGTATAAAATAAAGTGAGTTTATCCATTAATCTACTAATTTACTATCTTCGGGGTACATAATTGAAACGTGTTTAATGTTAATGTTACCAAAAATGTGTAAAATCTTAGTTGGATTTAAATCGAATGGTCTACATAAAGGGAAAAAGAAGTATCTGGGTGGGATCTTTGGTCCACATATTTGCAACATCCAATTCAACACTTACTGATGTACAAATCAAACATACACACAAGTTCTCACGCAAGAGACACAAACACTTGTCTCTTTTAGATCCACTACCTCCATTATCACACATAATTAATCTACAAGACAAACAGACCCATCAACCAATACCTGTGTATGCTCATATACGAATGTTTAAATATGATTACTAATACACTATATTTGTAAGTGTTGGATAACTTAAAGCTAAGTAACCTAAAAAATCCTATTGATGTAGAATAAGATGGGTTATTAGTTAAAGATAAGTTCCAGGTGAGTTAGGAGATATCTAATTCAAAGTATAATAGGTTTTACAAAGTTGTGTTAGGATTTAGAGTTATCAAATTCCTATTAGTACTAGGATTAGGTTAAGCTTTTCCTATAAATAGTCATTGATGGTTTGTGTCAATGACTAAGAGAATAAGAGTTTAGTTTTGAGTTATTTTCTAAACTTAATAAGAAGAGTTGTTCTTATAATCATCAAGTGTGTTTGATTCTAAAACTTGAGTAAGAAACTCCACTTTTGAAATTATATGGGATTACCATAAAAAAAATAAGATATTGTATTGGTTTTATAGTGTTCAAAAAATAGCCGATGCTAGTTAGAATTACTTAATAATAAGTGCTGTGAATTAGGTGTGACTAGGCTTTGGGGGTATAAAAGCCGATTAAATTCTATCTATGAGAAGTTATTGTCGGTGAGTAGGCTTTTGGGGATATAAAATCTAGCTGTAGGTAGTGCTAAATTTGTCCACAAATGCGGTTTATTTCAGATTGAGATAGTTAGGTCTAAAGCTATTGAATCAACCCAAACTAGAATCAAATCAAAGTATTAAAAATGGTGGATACGACTAGGAAGCAAACTATGACTAAGTCTGGTTTTGTTAGGTTAATTTCGATTTGGTTCGGTTAATCTTCAAACAATATGACAAAAAGAACAAATAATTGAAGTAGTGTTCGATTGTTTTCATAACGTTGGTGTATATTTAATTGGGCACGCCTTAATAGGCCTAAGTAACGGCTCCATATTAGCCCAATTAAGGGGCGGCTATCAGGCTATCTGATCGGTTCTTGTCATCTGTCCCTCGTTCTTACAACTAAAATCTTGTGACAAAGGTGAACACCTCAAAAGTGGACCAAAGATCATAGCCGCAATCAATTTATTGGTAAAATGCAATCAATTTACTTTTGAATGTGTTAAGTTACATACAAAAAGTTCCAATATTTTACCAACTTTTCCTTTTTTTTTCCTGCTACGGGTTTCACTTTTTCTGTTTCCTTTAGTTGTTTCTAAATTTTTAAAGAAAATTGTGAAGTGTTGAATTCTAAATTTGGAATTGTTTAGTTTTTTTGATATCATTGGACTGGTCCTGTATACGTGCATTGATTTGTATGCATACATGACGAAGAAGGTAATCTAATTTTAATGATGATGATAAACTGATAACTGATTGAAAGAAAGTCTGTTACCGGAAACAAGGGACGATCTCATGTTCCTATATCTCTTTGTTCAGTTTCATACGCCGATCGAGTACGTCATGCTTTTGATTATCTCATGTTGCATGTCGTCGCTTTCTTCCTAACGATGTAAATCTAACCAATCAACTATATATATGAGCATATGATTTATTCAAGTGTGCGCAATTTTAATAAACGAACTTCACTTATGATTTTTCTTAATTACTAATTTAGAGATGAAAAAAAAGACGACACGATTTTTAGACTATGATATGATTATGATGAAATATATAATAATACAGATATAGTCCAAATTCAAACGATCAATGCGAATATAGAAACTTTTGCAAAAGGAAATGTTTGATCAAACTTGTGCGGTCACCGTCACTAACTCTAGACTAGTTAGTTAGATCATTAAGTGCCTAACCGTACGTCACATTTCTTTATTTCCTTTTCTCATGACTGATATCTTATTTTAAAAAGTAAAGACTAAAGAATGATTTGTGAAACTCTTGCGATATTTTGTGACATCTATCATCTATGTATAATTAACACCAACAAATTTGGGAAATTTAGAATAATTTTTGAAGAACCTTATATATAAAAGATAAGAGGAGTCTCTACATCATCATCTCTTAATTAATTTTTAGTTTTCTTCTTTTTATAGTAATTTTACTATTAAAATTTGTATATTAATTATTTTTAATAGAAAAATAAGTACTAAAACAATGAAGTTTGAAAAGCTTCTACTAAAATTGTGGATTGTCCACAATAAAATAAAAATACGATTTGAGAGTTCTTGAGAAAGCCTGAGTTGGTACTACATAATCAGACCATGCAATTAGAAGTTATGACCAGCAAATAGCTCGATTATTTGTGTGCTCTTCCAAGTTGCTATTGGAACTCAGTTTTGACAAAATGGTGGCGTCGGAATGACCGGATCTTGAGATATTTAGAATCTTTGTAATGAGCACTATAAGATAATATATTTACATGTCAAAATCGAAGTTTATTTGGATGAGAAATGAGGATCCAAAATGGGTAGTTTGGAAGGCTTGAAAATCTTGTAATTTTGACGAAGTGTTAAAAAGAACAAAAATCGCACATTGGAAGTTTGAAATGTTTTCTACTATGGAAAAGGAGAAAGAGGGGCATTATGCAAAACCACAAAAATGTTAATAGAAAATTGTTCCAAAAGAATAACGCGACTACTTAGTTTTTACCACGCTGCCTCAAACTTACATCACCATGGACAAGACTCTTGGTATCAAGTGGTGATTAAACGGTCGCCAAAAAAGACTCATCAATGGCCAAGAGGTCGTGACTCCTTTCTTGATCACGAAATGCTGTGGGGAAGATGACCTCGTTTTCCGAGGGGAGTTGGTGAAAATGTTGGTATGCCAACATCAATGTTATCGTTTTTAGTACGATGGATGTATAGCTGATTTATTCTCTGCCTAATTTCTTATCGTTGAAGCCGTCATATATGTGAAATGTTGTGGTCTTCGAAGACCATGTTAAAGAGAGGGTTTCATGCCCAAGGCAACAATACAACCAACCAACGCACATGATTCCGATAGTTCAGAGGCGATCCAAAGAGACTAGCTATAGAAAATGTTTCTTCTCTGTTTATTTGTTGGTTTTCTTTTATTTGATATGAATTACTTCATTTATTTGAATTATGTAATTTAAAACGTTTTTTTCTTCTCGATTTGATTATGTAGGTTAAAGCTTTGTTCTAGAAGTAATTTATAAACATTTGGACAATCCTTTGGGCTTTGGAGAGCCAAACGTTTATATCTCGTAATCCATGTGTTATTCTTCCATATACTTGATATTTAAATTGTAATTGCATCATGACTGGATTTCAAATGAGAAAAAAAAACAAGATTGAATTGTTTATTCAATCACAAAGAAGTGCTTTAGGTAAATTTGTGACAAAAGTTAATGCTCATAGTAGTTCTAATCGTTGTAATGATGAAAATAGTCACTTAAGTGACCATGATAATGTGGTGAATGCATCTAATATAGAAACTTTGAATGTTTGTGAAGAACCAAGTTATTGTGTTGATATTTTTAATCATAGGAATTGGAAAAAACTTGATGATAAAATGAGAGATGTGTTAGTTGCAAAAGGGCCTAAAAGAGACATGAATCTTGTGTTTCCTTTAGATAATAATAGTAGACGTTTGACATATATCCCCTATATATTAATTGAGAATCATTTTAACAAAATAATCTTATGTTTACGTAGAATATTACATTAGTGTCATGCTTACGTGTCGTCGCCAGAGTGATTTTCAGGAAATATATTTTATAGGACATTAATTACTAGACTAATTACATAATATGACATTAGATCAATCATATATAAACTATCTTTATTTTAAAGATTATAATCTTACCTAAATTAGCTTTATTTATTTATAGAAAATCGAATAAGTAAATATTCCATAAAAGTATAGCTGATTTTAGTGTTTTCTAAATTTGGTTTTTAAAATTTTATTTTAAAAAGATATTGTTTTAACTAAATAATTATTCAGTAACATAAATCTGTAAAAAATTAAATTTTAAATTTCAATTATTTATACAATAATATACTCTTAAAATATTTAGAAATGTTTATTTAATTTATTAATTTTATAAAAAAATATTATAAACATCTTATCGGGAAATAACCTAGTAACTATTATTTTAGGAAGTTGAGTAATGGAGAAAGTTGTGATAGAAATTGGTTGGTTTATTCGAAATATATAGACAAAATTTATTGCTTTTATTGCAAATTGTTAAAATCTAGATATTGTTCAAATATGGTAATTAACACCAAAAACGAACCCTTCATATCTATATATGGTAACTATGGTTAAGCGATTAATAATGTGATGTGGGCTAGAAAAAAAAAGGGATATGTGACACATCCACGTGGCCCAAAAGCAGGGGTTCATGCGGTGTAGCCGTTGGAATGGTTAAGCGCCTAACGGAATTGCATGTGACACTTTGCATAATGCATAAACTACAAACGGAATTCCTGAAAATTAATTAAGACCGATGCGATTATGTCACCTTCTTCGATTGTACGTTTTGTCAAAAAATATTTGTAATTTTTAAAAAGTTAAGCGCATCATAAGCGATGTGAGATAGGCATGCAGTAGTGAACTCCCTAAACCCTATATAAGTGAAGTCTTCAACGAATTACCAACCTCACTCATCTCCGAATTATCCCCATCAGAATCATGAATCTTATAGAATATTCCCAGATTTTATTTGTTTCACTTTGTACCCTCAACTTCTTTTTCTACGTTATAAACTCCGACGACAACGGAGGCTGGGAGAGAGGCCATGCTACCTTCTACGGCGGAGCTGATGCATCCGGCACAATGGGTACTTATAACATACTTTTTCCATGAGCTCACAAATCATCACAAATTGATATTTAACATATTTAGCCGCTGAAGTGTTGAGGTTTTTTGTAGGTGGTGCATGTGGGTACGGTAACTTGTACAGCCAAGGCTATGGTCTACAAACCGCGGCTCTGAGCACGGCTTTGTTCAATAGCGGACAGAGATGTGGGGCTTGCTTTGAGCTACAGTGTGAGGATGATCCTGAGTGGTGCATCCCTGGTTCCATCATCGTCTCAGCTACAAACTTCTGTCCACCAAACTTTGCCTTAGCCAATGATAATGGTGGTTGGTGCAATCCTCCCCTCAAGCACTTTGACTTAGCCGAGCCTGCCTTCCTCCAAATTGCTCAGTACCGAGCTGGGATCGTTCCTGTCGCATTTAGAAGGTATGAACAAATTTTAGCAAAAAATGGAGGTGGACAATTCAGTATACGGTTTTTGTAGTTAAGGTTTTTGAGAAACAAATATTCGGTTTGATTTTGGTTTCGGTTTCACTAGAAACACCTTCACTAAAGTTTAAAACTGTACGTACCACTTATGTCCTCTTATAATGACAGGGTTCCATGTGAGAAAGGTGGAGGTATAAGGTTCACAATAAACGGGAATTCGTATTTCGACCTGGTGCTGATCACAAACGTGGGTGGTGCTGGAGATATAAGGGCCGTCTCTTTGAAAGGCTCAAAGACTAATCAGTGGCAATCCATGTCAAGAAACTGGGGACAGAATTGGCAAAGCAACACTTACATCGGAGGTCAAACCCTCTCTTTTCAAGTCACTGGTAGTGATGGTCAGACTGTTGTGAGCTACGATGTTGTGCCTCATGATTGGCAGTTCGGTCAAACTTTTGAAGGCGGACAATTCTAGATTCTGTACCAAGAAAAATTAATAGATATACTATACGAGAAGAGTCAATGATTGTGTTTAAGACAAGACTCTGCTTCTCATGGATCATATCCACTCTTCTATATATTGTCATAAGAAAGACAATGAAACAGTTAATTTAGTTCGGAACAAGGGCACTTTGTATTCGTTTAGCACACAAGATCTATCCCCATTTGAAATATCTACTTTAATTGATTAAAAACCTTGTTTTATCATTTATGTAATCCTTGACGTACAAAGCCTTAAAATTAAGAGGGCTCATAGGCCAAAATATAATTTCTTCATTCTTTCAATTCCAAAGAACCAAAAGCTAGCAATTTAAACATATTACTTTCAATAGTAACACAAGTATAGTATTTGATATTTACAAAATTCTAAATTTCTTTAAAATAAAAAATAATAATAATAGTAACTAAATTTTTTTTTTGTCATACATGACTTTTAGTCAACCGAGTTGATAGTAGTTTTGTTAAGTCTTGACGTCGTTGATTTTCTTGCTGGGTCCAGACGCCGGAACTGACCCTCTCGGAAGAGCGTTCAACACCAACGACCCGTAATTTCCGGTGACATACGAAGAATATTCCGCCGTGAAGTGATGATCCTCGCCGTCGCACCCTACCACCGTCGCCGTCTTGGTGACAACAGGGATCTCTCCGGAGAAGATGACGCCATCGATTACCGACGGGATTCCTACTGGAAATATCCTAGCTGTTGAGTATGAAGCAAGAGAGATGAAGATGAATAAAACTTGAATCAATGCCATTTAATTTCTTGTTTGTTTATAAGTGAACACTCTTGTCTTTTTTTTTTAATCTTCTTTAGTCACTGTGTTATTTTGTGAAGATCCGTGAAAGTACATGTCTATTATATATAATGTGTAAGGAGATAGAGAAGTCACTGGTCAGTCAATGGCAGTTGCAGAGACAACGCGGCAAGTGTTGGACTTAAAAGAGTTGAATGACTAGGTCATTAGTTTCCGGTCCAATTGAAATATATCACTTAAGTATTGTAAATTTTGTAATATATCATTATATTTTCTGAATTCAAGAGAGGTGTGAATAAAACGATTTGGAGATATGATGACAAATGATTCATTTATGTTGAAAAAACCATTTGGAAATATAGTTTTTTGAATATATTTTTTTATCCTATATGAAAACAATTTTTAATTTGAAAAAAAAAATTGAGAAATGGGTTAGGAGTTTTCATTTATTTTATTAGCTTTATTAATAAAAACAGAGTATTGTAGATTATTTGAGTTTGATTATTCTTTAGTATTAGTAATGAAAAGTCTGTGGTTAATTAATTCTCATCATTAATCGGATGGGCCTTTATTGGGCTATTTTGGACCAAAAACAATCCTTCAGTAACTTCTTACACTAATTTCCGTTTTGAGGCCATCACGATACTTCTGAATCAGTTAGAGGATTTCCGTACATGGACACATATAATCCCTTTGTCTTCTTCGTCTCTTAGTTCTCCGATTTGCCTCTCATCGGTCTCCAGAGACGTTGACCTTCGAGCTCGTAACAGCGAGAGGGTTCCAATGGCAGGCAGATTAAGATTAGATGCGGTTGTTTCGGCTATAGTTACGGTGCACCCGCACGAGATTCCAGCGTTGCTCCACTCCTCTTCATGCTTCTTCTTCGTACCGATCTCCCTCTGTCTCTATGTCTCCATTTTTGTTCGTTTCAACCATTGATTTCGAGTGTTCTTTAACTATGCATTGGTTTTTTTATTCCTCCACGATGAGAATTTCAGATTTTGAGCGCGTATTTCGTTGTTCTTCCACTCCGCGATGAAGGAGCAATATCGCTGGGATTGTCAAAGCTCCCTGGCCTGTTCGTCGGATCTCTGTTTCTCACTCTGATTGCTGCTCCTCTCTCCACCTTGATCTTCTCTTTACCCAATTTGTCCAAATCCAAGGTACTCTTGTATATTCTACATATCTGTTTCTTGCATTTTCTGTTTCCAATTTGTAAACTTTATGACCATGCGAGAGAAAACTATATTGAATTCTGAATTGGGTTTGCTTTATAGTCTCTCTCAGTGCAAATAATCTCTGAAACAAATGTTTCTTCTTCTGCTTCTGTTCCTATCTAATGTTTTGCTGGAACAGTATACAAAATGAGATAGTTTCTACTGGGGTTTTCTGGATTTTCTATATAACCTTACACATGCTTCTCGAAATTGCAGGCTTTGTTTATAATACATAGATTCTTTAGTCTATCGCTTGTTCTATGTTTCCTTCTTTGGCGGGCTTCTCCTACAGAGTCTATGCCATCTAGTTCAAAGGTAACATAGGAGACTTGTATTATTCATAAGCTGTCTGGAATAATTCATGTCTCATGGTTTAACACATGCTACTGCTTCAAAGGATGCAGTTGATTCGGCATCTAGTCTAACAAAAGACCCAAAAGTTGGTATCTATGGAGCTAATCCTGCTACTGGATGGGACAACCATGGCTGGTTTTACATTTCTGTTCGAGTTGGATTTTTCCTTTGGGTATGACTAACTCTTTGTTTTTTGGTTTTAATCTCAAGTCGTTTGAATGTAGCTGGATACATAATATTTTTTATGTTTCCTAGGTTGCATTGCTCAATCTCGTCGCTATATCTTCAACATGGGCTAGAATAATAGACGTTATGGATAGTGAGGTAGTTTCTGCTGCCCTTCAATCTCTTTCGAAGAATTGGCTATTGTTTCCAAGCATAACATATTTTTCAATTCAGTCAGGTGCAAGATTGTTCGGTTTTGTTGGTGCTGGTGCTACCCTCGGACAGCTTTTTGGATCAGTGTTTGCTGCTGGGACTGCTTGGATGGGTCCATGTATGCATAACATTGTCTGATGATTGTTCCATTTATAATATAAGTATCTTAATGATAGAGATATCTTCTTATGACATGTTGATTCGAAAATCAATTTGATGTTCATTACAGATCTACTTCTATTTGCTGCTCTTTTGATGGAATTTGCTGCACAGTCTTCAAAAGGGATCACCAATGATATTTCCCAGTCCTCTGAGGAGTCGTCTCCTCTAAGGTTAGCTATGCTACAATTTGTCTCCATATATGAAAGATGAATATGATTTTCAAACCCACCCTTTTTTTGCTACGTTTCCCCATCTTATGTTTGGAATAATATTTGGCTATAAGTCTTAGAATTCTAGTGTGAGTTTGACTCAGTTATGCTCATTGTTGGTCGAGAAGTTGATCTTTGGTTTCATTTCTGTTAGGAGAACTGATAATGATCATCAAAGTGAGAGAAAACAGGAAGCTTCTTCTCCAAAAGTTGGTTCTCCAAAAGCTGCTTCTCCTAAATCGCCTATCTCCACAACCAGACCTCAGCTTTGGGCCATCTTAGACGGAATGAGACTTATACTAGCATCGCCTTATCTTTTGCTCATGTCTTTGTTCCTTTGGCTTGGTGCGGTCATCTCCTCATTCTTCTATTTCCAAGTAAGACAAATCTTTGTATTTTAAATGATTATCAGATAGAAGATCACCTAAATCATGTGAAGGTAATATCGACAATGCAATAGTAGGCTTGTCACGTGAACCACCTACTACCCTGTTATACTATTCATTTGCCTGCGTTGTAAAGTAACCAAGACTCCTTGTTCTTCAACAGCCGTTTGAACAATATTTCACAACATAAAGATTAGAAAATCCCTTTGTTTCTAGTGCTTGTAAACTATCGCTTCTGATACTAGCTGTTGCTTTAAAATTCCTTTGTTTTCTTGGAGTGTATAGAAGAATTTCTGGACTTAGCATACAGAAAGCTGAACTCTTACGGTCTTACTGATGAAATAAAGTTCACTGCAGAAAGTGAATATAATTGCCGCGACAATCACATCTTCCATTGGTCGAAGAAGACTGTTTGCCCAGATAAACAGCTTCGTTGCAGTTTTCATACTCATTGGACAACTGACACTAACGGTATGTTATATATGAGACAAAATTCACACATTGATTCACCATTCCTGGAAGTTCTCTTATCATGGTCCACATATATCTGTTCATATGTTAAATCTTACAGGGCCGGATCTTGACTATAGCCGGTGTCACGATTGCAATATCTGCATCTCCATTTGTTGCACTTGGGAATTTGGTTGCTATTGCCGTATGGCCAACTTGGGTTACAGTTGCTGTGTCTGAAACCTTGAGAAAGGTCTGTGGTTTACATCAATATCTCTCGTGTTGTCCTACTGTTCCATTAATTGCACTTGCACATTTTATAACTTGGTAGGTGACAACTTATGTTGTAACTAGACCTGGAAGGGAACTCTTGTTCACCGTTGTCTCACAAGACGAGAAATACAAAGCTAAGGTACTGAATCTTTCCTTTTCCCAACTTCTAGTTAGAAAATCAGTTCTGCTAATAAAAGGAAAGGTTACACTTTGGTTTATTTCTCATTCTGTGCGCTGCGGTTTCAGGTATGCATAGATGTGATTGTTCAACGGCTTGGAGATGCTGCAGCGGCGGGACTATTTGAAGTCCTTACCATTGCTCTTGGCGGTCAAACATCAACTGCTTCACTCTATGCCTTGCCAGTATGATAAAAGGCTTCCTACTTTCAGACAGTTCTTCGTGTATGAGTATTATTTCTCCATGAAACTCCTCAACAAGTCTCCATTGTTTTTTTTCACAGTTGTGTTTAATATGGATATTCACGGCGTTTTTCTTGGGCCGGCGACAAGAACAATTGGCGAAACTTCAGGTGGGTTCATCTTCATAGGAACAAAAAACTTTTTTAAAAAAGTCACATCGATGCAGAAGATGAGAGGCTTCAACTTCATATGTAGGAGTTATGGGAAAGGAACTTAAACCCTACCGAGATGAAGGATCACAAGGCGGAGTAATGGTTAAAAGCTTAAAAGAACTCAGATTTTGGATTATGCTGATAAATATTGTACAAAGGGAAATTTTATTTCAATTAGAGAAATTTATATCAAGTGTTTCCCATTTCCATATAATTTTATATCCAAGCTTAGGAAAATCATTTAACTTGCAAGTAGAAAATTCAATAATTTCGAAGTAGTTAAAAAGAAAAACGCAAAAAAAATGGCAAACCAATCACAAAGAGTCAAAGACCAACCAAGCGAAACCAATGCACGTATGATGACGTGGCGATTTAATTGTTCTGCAATATTGGGCTTTCTTTAATGCTATATCGAAATGGGCTTGATTTGAAATAATTAAATGGGCTAACGTTGAAACATGAAACCCTAGTGGTACGTACTTCCTTTCCGTGTCTCTATAACTTACATCACTAGATTATGGATCAAACTAAATTCTATTTTTTACTAAGTTATTTTGGCAATGCTTCTAACAGATAAGGTTATTCGAGCCATTGTTCCCTTCTTCTTAGCCTAGCTGCCTCTAGTCCACTTTTCCGGCGACGATGGTGAGATTTTCTAAATCGTCCATTAGAACCTGAATCAATTTCTCCAAATCATATTTAATTAGAGTGTTTCTCTTAACTCAATCTCACCCTTCTCTTTACATAACTCGAGCTCGTTCATTCATATTTAAATAAATAGATACGTGGTTCCTGCAAGTATTTCTCCATTGTGTACGATTTCTGTAATTTTTACTGTGTGACTTCAAATTTTCATTTTTTTCTTGTGGGTTTTAGACCAAGAGAACGAAGAAGGCTGGAATCGTGGGCAAATATGGTGAGTGCCTAATGAAACTAAAGTATGCATCTTTACATTTCTTTTGATTGTACCTTGAGGTTCAAGCCAATGCATAAGGTCACGTCAGCCTATCTAACAGTCGGTTAGCACATTTAGTTAGTCTGGGATTTGGAATAGACTGGCGGATTATTGGGAAATTGAGTTGGGAATAGGTTTCAAAGAATAGGGGATCCTCTAGGGTTCTTTGGTTTGGTTCGTTCATAGTTCTCTGTTTATCATTGAGAAGTAAAAAGCTGAATTCAGTTTCAAATCTCTCAGGAAGACCCATATATTTGTTGAAACTTCATGTAAGTTGTCTGAATTCTGAATCCTGATGATTACGTATCTGTAAAGGCACACGATATGGTGCCAGTCTTAGGAAGCAGATCAAGAAGATGGAAGTGAGCCAGCACAGCAAATACTTCTGCGAGTTCTGTGGAAAGGTACTTCTCTTATGATCTCAAATTTTCTATAAGCGTGATAATGTTCTATTGGTTTCTTTTCTTTTCATTTTATGGATTTTAATAATGCTTAGATTTGTAAACTGTAGTATGCCGTGAAGAGAAAGGCTGTTGGTATTTGGGGTTGCAAGGACTGCGCTAAAGTTAAGGCCGGTGGTGCATACACTATGAAGTAAGAAAGAAAGATTCATCTTATTCTCATTCTTCCATTATTTATTTTTTCATGATTGGATTTTTGATCTGTTGTCTGTTTATTCTTTTCGCAGCACTGCTAGTGCGGTGACAGTGAGAAGTACCATTAGACGACTAAGAGAGCAAACCGAGAGCTAGAGACTCAACCATTACAGAGAATTTTCTTCATCTATCTATTATAATACAGAGCACAAACAAGTTCCTTGTGGGTTTAGTTTTTCTTTTATTTTTCCCTTCTTTTTTGTATTTTTAAATTCTCATAGACCACATGATTTCTTCTCCCTATAGTGAAGTTCCTCGTTGGATTTTGATTTTCTTAAATTGCATTAGCGAACACAAGAAAAATTGTCTTCCATGTTGACAAAAAATTGTATGAAGAATAATATTGAATCTGGCAATACACTATAAAAATTGTCTTGGAGAATGAGAATGAGTGATCATGAGTTCGAGTTCTATTAATAACTAATTTAATATTAGCTATTTTGAGGCACACCACCCAGATTTTATATGTCCTTTGAGGCACACCACGAAGAATTGGTGACCGCATAAAGCAACGGAAAACATTTGCTCAGATACGAGATCATCAGCGAAACAAATACCTCAAAAAGTCTTCTTCATATAAGGAGGCATACGTATGCTTATCCACCATGTATCTTTAAGATTTTGTTTTCCTTTGGATTTATGACTCGTAGCATATATATAGAGCAGAGGCTGGCTCCTCGTGAGAATAGCATTGTGTCAGGGCAACAAAAAAAACCCTAAATTGATTTCAGAATAAGAAGGTAAAATCGTTTTCTGAAATCTCTTGGCTTTATGAATGGTACGTAGTTAGTTCATTTAGGAAAACCAACATTTCCATTCCGAAGTGTTTCAAATTGAAATATTTAGCTTTTTTTTTAATAATGTGGTTCTCTTCTAAAAAGAACGAGAACACCCTAAAAGTCAAAGATGAAGGAAAAAAGATCAGCAGCCTCTGTAGTCTTTCTCTATATTTACATAAATCCCCAAAAAGATCTCTAAACCTGTACACAACCAAAAGCCAAAACCCTCTCCACTAAATCGGGTTTCTCAGTACTCCAGCAGAGTATCGTCTTCCCTGTTTCCAAGAAAGTAAAGGTGAGAAAACAAGAGCCAAGAACAAGGGATATGGTAATGTTGTATTGTTCAGAGCTTGTGTATTAATTCATACCAAAACTCATGTTCGAAATGATCAGATGAATCATAGTACTCCTCTTCATGATGAACGTAGCTCTCATAGAACTGTAAAGTAGTCGGGAAATGAATTGAAACATAGTGACAACTATTTATGCAAAAGACGCAAACACAGACAAGGCTTCTTGGTTATGTAAGGAAAGAAAAAACATGACTCTGACCTTGTCATATCTCCCAACAGTTTTCGAATCTGCCTCATCATCTGCCTGCAAATTGGTTATCACAATGTTCAGCAACCTCTGGTTCAAACTTAGCAACGTATGGTTTTAAAGGAAATTGTATGCAAATGTTGCAACCCTTTGTGAGTACTTAACTTATAAAACCGAAGTATGTTACAAGAAGCTTTATTTGTAAACTACCATAAAACCTACAGCTACCTCAAGTATGCCTAGTAATTAGATATATATATATATATGTATATGTACACGTTTCTGGTCTCATAAAAGAAAATCAATCAACTAAGCAAATTCTCCACATCTTGTTTCTATACCCTGTAAAGGCAATAATCTTCTAATGCATCAATTCATGATCCAGATATATAATGTACCTTATAAATAGTTTTAGCTTCTTCGTTTAATTTACGGCTATGGGCCAAATCAACCTCCATAGCACGGGCGTTAAAGGGTTTTTGTTCCTGAAAAACAAGCAAGAAGGATGCAAAAATCCAGCTTATAAAATATCATTAGCAGCAGAAATAAATAGGGTTTTTTTTTTTTTTTGAGTATGTACGAATAAACTGATACCTCTGGTGACATGTTCTTCCACACATTGAAACATATTCTGCCAGCATCCACCAAGTTTCCATTGTACTTTTCCCTAAAATCCTCTCTAGAGGGAAGAAACGATAGAGTTACTGAAGAGCTAAATCACTCACTACTCAGATTTCACTTTCCACTATCAATTTTCCCACGTTTATTGCATCACACCACCAAGAACCAACAAAAGGGTCAACATTTCACTTAAAAGGAAAGACATTGAGCATATGAATTAACATCATCACTCCTCTTTCTAGACCTAAGCATTCAAAATTCTTATACCCACTCAAAATCCACTTTTCACCTTAATCTAAACCCCAAGAAAGTGACTAAAAATTTAACACAGCCGTATTAAGTAACAGAGTAAAAGTCTTTGGTTACTGTACAAGAAGAAGAAGAATGGTGATCTAGGTTCATCGTCAATGCTCCCGTATGGTTTCGAGATATTATCGACTTTGCCACTCGGAATGTACTTGAATCTCTTCACTTCCCTTCTTTTCTCTCCGCACTCGTGCATATCAAACAGAGCAATCGCTATCATAACACCACATTCCTCACTGGAATAAAAGCCCAAAACAGAGTATCACGAATCTACAATGAATCCCTAACGAAATCTGAATCGACGAATCCAAAAACTTCAAAAGAGCAATACCATTTCTCAAAAGCGCTTCCATCAGCAGCACGACGAACAGCTTGAACCCTTTTACGAGTTCTCGGCCGAATCGCCATTAATGCGCATCTACGAATTTTTCTATTTCTGACAGAGCAAAAAAAAGTTTTAACCTTTTTTTTAACCTTTAAAGGTTAAAACTTTTCGTATCTTACTGTGTTGTGTGCACGAGAGAGCTCAACATCGGATCACTTACGTTACGTGTCAATTAGCGCATTTTAGCGTTAATGGATTTACTCCTAAAGTGCGCTTAATAGATAACGCGCGGGACACACTTGGCGCGTACTAAAAACAGAGGAAATCTCCCGCTTCAAAAGATTAATTATTTATGATAACCAATAGAATTTAGACACGTAATCACTCTTAAAATAAGGGAATATAAAGCTTCAAAAACTTAATTCAAATATAATTTCATTAGATTTTAATGCGAAAATACACACTTACTTCAACACAAAACATGTAAGGGAAAAGAAAAAAAAACCATTAATAGAGATCTTCGATATTTTTTTGGGGAAGATCAATCTTATTCTCACCAACTCAAATAACAGAATGTAAAATCCAATAGGAAAATGACACGTTTAATGGATTTGTATCAGTTGGTCCTTCCGCACATTTTCCGGATCTCACCGCTACTACCAGTCAAGGGGCTAATATCACCCATTTTTATCATCGCCGCCGTGAAGTCGGAGTTAAAGCTCGACGGACTATTGCTGTAACCACGGACTATGGAGTCAGTGGAGCCGCCGTTGAAGAGCTCTTGGTCGGAATGAAGGAGACCTCTTTGAGTCATGAGATTCTTGAAGTAGTTGTTGTCGAAAGAAGCCGCCGTGGTGACGTCGAGTGGAGCTAGGTTTCCGTCGCCGGAGCCGGAGGTTCTAGGGCAAGTTCGTTGACGTGTGGTGGCGAAGGCTGCGTTGATGTTTGTCTCGTTGTAGATTCTCGTTCGGAAGGTCGTGCAACGGGCTTGTCCAATCGTGTGTGCGCCTGAAAACAAAAACAAAAATTGAATGATTAGTTTAATAGTTGACTTAATCGGTTAATCCTATACTATTAACACGTTTTAGAAATTAACCCTAATACAAATGAATTAAAACATTCTATCTAACAATAATAAGCTAACTAGAATATTTCTTTTAGAATATTATGTACAACGGTAACTGTTTTTTTTATTTACTCGAAGGTAGATAACAATAATAAGCTAACAATAATGACCATCTATATTATTTACACTTATAATTTTAATAATATAAACTAAATCAAATTTATACTAATAATAATATTATTATATCAATAAAATTATCGATTTGGCAATTATCAATATACTACTATACATTAAATAATAGTCTACCTATTTTTATATTTGAAAATAATAAAGTATACACATTTTAATATTTGTTATAACATTACAACCATAACTTTTTGAAAAATTATTTAATATTATTTTTAAAAGTATATTATCCCGCCACGGTGTAGTGCAGGATATTACAATTAAGTATTATTTGAATTACTTTGTCAGTGTTTCGTAACAGTAATTTGTATGATTACGTAGGTTGGCAAAGAAACGGGAAAAAGTCGGTGGTGCGTTAAAAAATGTGTTGAAAAAACAAACACAAAGAAACAAAAAAAAAAGTCGACAAATCAAACAACACAATCAAATTATATTTTACTTTATGTTGACTCTTATAGTCCTTTGAAATATATATTTTTATCGGTTATTATTTTTTCCTTTTTGTAGAACAAATTGGTGACAGGCAAAACTTTAAGCAATATTATTAAATTAAAAAAAAACACATATTAGGAAAACAATTTTCTTGTCACCAATATTTAGCAATGTATTAGTAATCGATATTCTAAAAATTGCAATAAACGTTAGTATATGAAACAAATAGTTGCATAAACGAAAAAGGAATTGGGTTAAGAAGAGAAATGAAACGGACCAGAGAGAGCAACCATATCTCTGGTGGAGAGTCCAACGGCACTGAAACTACTAATGAGTTGGCTCAGACTCGAAGTCGGCGCAGGAATGTTACTATTCGCTGCCGCTTGGCTCGCCGTTCTTGCATCTCTTCTTCCTAATTTCACATTCCAATTCGGCCCTCCAAGCTTCAACAACAAAGACGAATATGTTAGACCGGTTTAATCTTTAAAATTTGCAAAACCGGACTAAGAGATGAAATAGGGAGCTTACGACTACGACGGAGTCTCTAGCTGCAATGGCTAAGATATCAGCACAAGACACAACCCCGGGACATGCTTTCTCAACCGCTGATTTGATGTTGTCGATCACATTAAACCCGCGAGCGGAATTGCGGTTCGGGTTCGCGTTTTGTTCTCCCGTGAAGCTCGACGTGTCATCTAGTAGAATTGAACCGTCACATCCCTATATATGTAAGTTATGACTATGATTAGAAGGACATAACCAAAATAACTATTATGCTAAGTTTCTTGGGATGCAAGGAATACAGAAAAAAAAAAGTATAAAAGAAAGAGTTACGTTGACGAAGCAATCGTGGAAGAAGAGACGGAGGATAGATGCACCCATTCGAGGCTGGCTGTTAACGGCAGATTTAACGGCGGTTTGGACAGTGGAGAGGAGGTTAGGGCAAGAAGTTGAGTAGAAATTAGTCGTGAGTTGGGCTTCGACGACGTTATTGTTATAACCTTGGAGTAAAAGTGTAACCACGATAACTAGAATGGAAAGAAATTGATTTGAAGCCATGGTTAGGTGAAGCAAAGACTTGAATAGACTTAGAGTTGATTATTGTACTTGAAGAACAAATCATAACAGATCGAGGTTTATATAGAGACGTGAAGGATGTTCTAAAGTGAAAGATAGGTGAGCTAACGCGTTGAAAAAATGTGTATTTTCTGTTATTTATTTTTGTTTTTAGGGTTGAATTATCATTTTGCATGAAATCGATTTTGTAGTTATCTACGTCGGATCTTGAAGTAAAAAAACAAATTGGTCAGCGATAATATTATTTCCTTAATGTCAAGTAAATAGTTTAGCCATCGTTAATCATTTGTCGTAGTCTTTAAATAGCTGACTTTGAACATGGTAAGAAAATAAGAGATTAAATGTGGTTCAATAATCAAACAGATAGTAGTGTTTATTATTTGGTCGCGATAAGCGGAATACTATTTAAGAAGAAATTGTTTGTTCTAAATATAATTAGCTCGTCTTTTAATTTCAATAGTCGAAACCGAAAATAATTTTACGTTGGATGGAAATATATATTTATGTATATCGAATATTTTTATTAGACATATATTACATGGATGAATAAGAGCGATTCTGTGAAGGTTCACAAATGGGTGTAAATTGATGAGATTGATAATACACACATATATATATGAACTAATTGAGCAGAGACAATATAAATTTCCTTTAAACTACGCTTTAAGATTTTTTAATATTTTGTAATTGATATCGTTGTGACTGTTTGAAAATATGTTATTGTGTTCATTTTTTCTTGCTAATATCAAATAATTGTGTAACCATCTTATTGATTGATGATTCGATATATATACTAATAATTTTTCCTTTGCTAGCATATAAAAAGGTAACTATTTGGAAACGCGTCTCCTTTAAGATAGAGGCCAAAAGTAAACACATATGTCGAAATCTGTCTTTTTTTGGTCCAAAATCTGTTTATCTCATGTTTTCAAACATCAAAAAGGCAGAGAGATATCAAGAAACGACTTACCAAAATTCACGACACCTCAAATCAAAATCATGATTGAGCTTTGGTAAAATATGCCACGAAAACTGTTATACTTCGGATTCTAAAATGACGGCAACTAGAAGACAATGAAAATCATCAGTCGTGTTTAACTCACGGAGTCTTAGCAATTGAAGATGCGTGACTTGTTAGCAAATAATTTTTTACTGTTCGTAAGTGAAAACTAAAAACGAACAAAAAAAAACGTGATGATATATATTGTCCATTGAATTTCTTTTTCTAAATTTTTGTTAGCAAACTTCTATTTGAACAAAGATGAATTAAAATAGACGATCGAAGAGACGTGGGAGGACGAAGACAGACACATGGCATTTACTAATATCACAAATTCTAAAATTGGTGATGCAAGAGACATAGCTAAAAATAATTGATTGACTATCTATATCATGAAAATGACATTTTCAGTTTTTTTATTAAAAAATCCTATAATTAAATATTATTGGTTCAACCGGTTTGAAAAGTGTATAGTGTTATGAAAATCGAATTTAAATTTTAGATGTATTACAATGAGGAAGAGATGATTTACGCTTGTAAACCCACCACATATAGCACATTACTCACCCGAGCGATAACCACGGCCAGGATCATTAGTTCATAGAATCACATGAGCATACAATCAATATCTATTATATTATTTTACATTTTTACTGAAAATACCGTATTTGTTTGTGACAAAAAATTTATATGGGCGTTCGGGTATTCGGGTCGGATCGGATCGGGTAGTTTGGATATCTCAATAATATCCATTCGGGCATTTGTAAAAATCGGTTCGGGTATTTGTGTTGAGAACCGGAATATACCCGAAATAATTTCGGTTTCGGGTTGAATTTGGTTTTTTTTTTACCTACATGTATCCACATCTATCCGAATTACTCAAAAATACCCAAAAAAATACTAAAACATTAGTTACATTTTATCCAAATCTATCATACCCAAAAATATCTAATATATTCGGGTTTTTACAATTATAATTTTGAGTATTTGAGTTATTACAAGTATAAGTATAACTAATAGTTTTTGTTATATACTTGTATTTCAGATACTTTTGGGTACCCACAGGTATTATGTTCGGTTCGGTTTGGGTTCGGATTTTTCGGGTATAGAGGTGTAGGACCCATTCAAGTATTTCTAAAAATCGGTTCGGATTTGGTTCGGATATTTTCGGGTCGGTTTGGTTTGGGTATTCAGATATCGGATATTTTGTCTAGGGCTAAGTACAACGGTTAATCGTGGAAGGTGAACAAACATCTTGTCCGAACCCTGAACACCAAATGGTCCATACACATCAATGTTGTTCACAAATAAAATCAAACTCAAAAGCAGAATAAATTTACGCCTTGAACCCTAAATTCTCAATCTTTACCCTTACGCTAACGCGACCCCAGACGGATTAATCACTTGCTGCTTTTCGTAGGTTTTGTCCACGTTGATTTTGATGCCTTAACCAATGTTTATTATCTTTTTAGGTTAGCGGTTGTGATAATAAATAATCATGTCTCAAAGTCGCCATATACAGTACTCATATACTATGGATTAGACATATATCTTTTTCAGCATACACCAAGAAAAACTATAGAAGAGTTTGTTAGAGAGAGTTGTCAAGAATAGTGGCCTATTTATCTAGTTATTACTTTAGACCAAACATTTGATTTTGTGAAAAGAGAGCTTACATCACTAGATTTGTTAAATCTTATCTTATTTCTTTTCCACTTCCCAGCAAGTCTTTATGTTCCTTTGATTTCTATTTGCAGAAACATAATAATACATATTTACATCAAGTTTACACTGTGCAGATTTTCTTCTATTTTTCTTTTGTGCTCACGTTAATATACGATACCTTTTGAGACGATCAATTTGATTTATAGAGCAAAATAAATAATGCTAATGTATACTAATCTAGTGTGAAGATCTTTCTCGTAAAACGAATTATATGTTTAAATATTTAGATTAAAAGAGTTACTATAAAACAAGAATTAAGGGAAGAAGAAGTCATACACTTTTACACTACGCAGCTTCTACTTTTTACAAGATTACTTTACTATGGAGGCACGCCTGTCACTTTACTATATGCGTTATATAAGAATCAAACTAAGTGGAATTAAAAAAAAAAAAACAAAAAATTAAAGTTAGATACCTTCTCCGGTCTCATATTCACACCAACCTAAAAATTAATTATATAAGAAAAAAATCAAACCCTCTTTAATAATCAAGAGAAAAAAAGAAAGGCTTCTAGATACTTAATTTAAGTTACTTTAAATTACAGGAATGTTCATTGAATGTCGAGTTTTATGAATATTAGCCACTCTAAGCATATGCTTGTTGAAGCTGACTTGGAACGTTACATTTTTTAATATATTTTGGGCCATTTGAGCCAAACTTATGCTCTTCACAAAACCACAAGATTACAAATTCACAATCACGTTCGTTAACATTTCTAGAATTATAAGACTAACATTTTATTTGGTCATGAAACCTCACGTATTTTGTTTTTAAGTTAACTTTGCTTCCCACATTTAATCCCCTATATATTATTTGGAGAGTACATTTATAAATAAACATTAAAAAATGTTAATATTTACATCACATTGCCATTACTTTCAAGAACAAAATTTAATCTTTCATTAAGGGTATTTTAGTCATTAGTTATTATGTGATCATTTAATAAAATCATTTAATTTATGGTTAACAAAAAAATTTGATTTGTTAATATTCCAAAAGGATTTTTGACTATTTTCAAAAAATAGGATTTGTTAATCAGATTTATTTATAATCGATTATTGTGGTTACCAAAAAAATATGATTTGTTAATAATCAGATATCTTTATAGGATTTGTTAATATTCCAAAAAATCGGATTTGTTAAAATCTGATTTAATTTTATTTGCACAATCGGATATTGATTTGCACAAAAAAAATCGGATATTCTATTATTAATTTTTTATTATTAAAAAAATCGGATTTGTTTAGATTCATTTGTTGTAGCACAGGACACTTTTTAGTTTAAATACATTTGGTAATACTTATAGTCAATACCACTATATATGTGAATATATACAAGGAAAAAAGAGAACACATAATTCGAAATCATTTTTCTTTATATTTATGTATTAGGGATCGCCTACATTGGTTAACAGCTTCGAAATTTAGAAAAGATATGAACCTTCTTGTTAGGGTCAAGAAGTGGAAAAGGTCGTTAGAGTGAGTAATTGCTACAAAGATTTTTCTAAACACTCTTTGCAGCATATATTGAAGATTATTACTTGAATTGTCAATTACATAGAAAATGCCAAAATTAACTAAAGAAGATGGGACAATTTAAATATAAAATATTACCAACAAGAAAATAATAAAAACTGATCATCAACACAATGATACAAAAAATGTATATATTAATCGTAAACGTAAGTAATCCACGTGTGACGTATCTTAGTCACGATTCAAATGATAGCCCCTTGAAAGTTCTAGTTTTGAGATTTGATTGAGGAGAGACCGAAATGAAGTGATTACATAGCAGTTTTGGTAAACCGCTTAAGATTTGAGTATGATGTTGTGTTTGAAAAATACTTTTAAGGTAGTAAATTTTTGACTGCTCTAATCCTGTAGGAAACAATGGATGGGATAGATGAAACATACAAATATAAATGATGTAGAGTTTGGTTGTTGTCACTGCAGCGTTTCTTTGCATTCTAGTTTTGCATTTACAAGTAAAATATCTATATTCACGTATACATTTTTTTTTTTTTGTCAAACTATGATTCCATTAATAAAGATAAAGTTAACCAAACAGAGGGGTGACTTGACCAGCAAGACACGAAACAAAAGGTTGAGAAGCTAAACGGTCTGCAGAAACATTTGCAGTACGAGGGATAAATTCGAACGAGACGGACTCGAACTGATTCGAAAAGTGGTGGATATCGCTAAGGATACCAAACAATCCACAATGAACTGAAGCGTGAATAGCTTCAATTGTTTCCTTGGAATCCGATTGGATCCGGAATTTCTGTAATTTCAAGGAAGCTGCAATGAAAAGGGCTTCGAGGATTGCCAAACCTTCGGCCTGTAACGCTGAGTCCACATTTTCTTTTACTGAAGAGAAGATTTGATTGGTCTGATCCTCCGTATCTTGAAGAAAAACTCCTAGACCTGCAAATCTGTTGTCTGCCCTCCAAGAAGCATCAGTACAGAAATTGAAACGGGGAGGATTTCCAGCTGCTGGAGGTCGTCTGGTACCAACAATTGGGTTATTTTTTAGGTCCAATTGGGAGCTCTCCCATTCTCTTGCTTCAAACAGAGACTTTGTGAGCAGCTCTCTTGGCGTCAGAGATTCGGATTGGAACAACCATCTGTTTCTTTCTTTCCACAAATTCCATTCACGTATACATTTACAATCAAAATATAATTATAACATTAACAGTATATTAACATAACCATTTACAAAAAATAATGATTTACAAATAAAAGCAATTCTAACACATGCAGCACGATCATAATATGATAATTCTGAAAGTGGTTTAGCTCCAATAGCTTCTATGTGTAAGGTATCTTAAGTCTTAAGATCCCTAAGCCGAAAATGCATGCCTAAGCTTTACAATTATTTAACATTTTCCAACCCCGGTCAAGCATATATGTCGTCTTCCATTATTTTAGCCAAAAGAGGAAAAAAAAAACTATATGACATCATTGAGATGATTCTGACTCAATGTGCCTAATGTGTTTTTATATTACAGCTTTAGATATGAATAGTTGACTGTGTAACTAAGATGCTGCAGATTCTTTGTACATTACATATATTTATATAATTTTACCGTCAACGCTTCGGTGGGACGAAAATAAACACTTTTGGTGGGTGTGGGTATACAGTCAAAATACGAAATTTCCCCAAAAATTGCTGTCATTGACATATAGTAGCAACCACATATGAGTGAAATACATATAATATGTAGGGCCAAGGCAAACTATGAATGTCACGAAAGAGTTGACGTTTTCAACATTATTTACTGGTTTAATCATTGATTTAAAAACTAAAAGCTCATACTCTACTGCCGACCAAAAAAAAAAACATACTCTATGAAATATCTTACGTATCCTGTCACCAGTTTTGGTAAATGTTTGATTGGTCTGTAAAATCTCGTTCTCGATAGTACTAAAGATAAGTTGACATTTTTATATTCGAATTGTTTTATGTTTGTTTTTGCACAACATTATGGTGGAAGGTTCGAAATTCGAATTTCCTTGAAAAAATCAAAGACGCGTCTGCTTGTTGAACCAGATTCTGTAGATTCTTAATTAGTGCTATAAACTTTTGTGCAAAACATTTTATGGGTGGGTATATTTTAAAAACATTTGGGCCTAATAAATATGGGTCTCCTTTTATTTGATGTCTTGTGGACTAAACTCTTCCAAAAATGAACAAATGAAAACATTTTCAGTTTTTACAATTCACATCACATATACAAGCCACACACTGAATCCAGAATATAATAAAGTATAGCGCCACTAATTAATATCACTAAACCACACATTGTGGTATGTTTTTGGAGTTTTAACGTTTACGACATAACTCTCTATTTTTCTTAAGTTATTTGAAACATTTAATATTTTCTTCAACTCATATTTATTTAAACATTTAAAACAAACATAAGTTATAACATGGAACCGATAATAAATGAATAAGAAATGAATGACTAACGTATGTCGTTCAGTTTATGTGTCAGAAAACTTGTCATTATCAATTGATTAATTAGTTGTCAAGAAGTTATTACGGCACATAACTTTTTAAAAACACTATGAATGTTTTTTTTCGTTTCATATTATTTTGCGTCACATATCTTCTAACGTTACGACATCTTAACTTATTCTGTTTATATTCCAAATAAACAAATACTTATTGAAAAATTTAGCGCAAACATCAAACAACAAAAAACAATTTCGTATACATTTATAATTTTTAAATAATGTTTGATTAATATTTAATCAATTTTATCTATAGATAATTTTAACATTATGGTGGTGACATGGCCCCTGACCTATGGCTCTTCAACTGTTTGGAGGAGGCAGTAGTGGAAACTGCTCTTCACCCAAAAAATCAAAAGAAAAAAAACTTCTTTCTTTTGTATTTATCTTTCGATGTCTCTTTTGCTTTAAATTGATCCTTCATTCAAACCATATCTCTTCTCCAGTGAGATTCTCCTCTGAATTCAACCTAAGTTCGTCTCTTTCTTTCTGGGTTTCTCTGTAATTGTGTAGCCAATTCCAATTCTGGGCATGTAACTCGCTCCAAAAAGTTTCGAATTCAAACTCGTCCAATTTGAGGTTTTTTTTCTTCCCTTTCTTCCATCTTATTTTTCAAAGTAGAAGACTTTGTTCGTTTTGAATGTGTCCACAAGTAGAATCTTCTTCTTTGAATCGCTTTCATATCTCTGCTTTACGGATTTTCATACTTCTGCCAACAATGTCTTAAGCTTGCAAGCACATGTCTTTGACTAGCTTTTCCCGGTAAAGGATTTGGTTTTACCTTTTTTTCTCAGCAAGACACAATGGGTTTAAATGATAAGATTGAAGGATCTGATGGTAGTTGTCAAAAAACTAGGGTTTCATGTCCTCCTGGTCTCTCAACATCTGATAAGACTCTGTTCAGTGAAGAGAAACCTAGGAGATGGTCGGAGAGTTCGTTGCCTGATGTATCTAATAGGATCAAGCTTCTGAATTTTGGTTCTACTTCTGCTAGATTCAAGAGAATGACAGAGGAAAGAGATGAGGTTTCACGTTCAGTGAACAGCTCAAGCAGCCACAATTTCCGTGAAAGAATCAGTGTGGTGTTTTCCCGGAAAATCGAATGGGCTTGCCTCATGAAAATGGGTAAGCAATGGCTTAGAGACCCATTTAACATGGCTCTTTTCTTGTGGATTCTTGTGGTTGCTGTCTCTGGTGCGATTCTATTCATGGTTATGACCGGTATGTTGAACCGTGCTTTGCCCAAGAAATCACAGAGAGATGTCTGGTTTGAAGTTAACAACCAAATCCTCAACGCATTGTTTACTCTGATGTGTTTGTATCAGCACCCGAAACGGTTTTATCACCTCGTGCTTCTCTGTAGATGGAAGCAAGATGATGTTACAACGCTTAGGAAGATTTACTGCGAGAACGGGACTTACAAGCCAAACGAATGGATCCACATGATGGTTGTTGTTCTTTTGCTTCACTTAAACTGTTTTGCTCAGTATGCGCTATGCGGTCTTAACTTAGGGTATAGAAGATCCGAGAGGCCCGCCATTGGTGTAGCTATATGCATATCTATTGCAATAGCAGCTCCTGCGGCTGCAGGTTTGTACACTATTCTTAGTCCGCTTGGGAAAGATTATGATTCTCAAGGGGACGTGGAGAATCAAGTGCAGCCTGTGGAAGGACCGGTTACTAATAGCAAGTTATCTTTTGAAAAGAGATATTCATTTGCTTCTACAGACGTGAGTAATCCTGAATGGAGAGGTGGAATTCTTGATATATGGGAAGATATTTCATTGGCTTATCTCTCTATGTTCTGCACTTTCTGTGTGTTTGGTTGGAACATGGAGAGGATTGGGTTTGGGAACATGTATGTGCACATTGCGACTTTTATTCTCTTCTGTTTGGCTCCTTTCTTTATATTCAACTTGGCTGCTATAAACATCGATAACGAGATGGTAAGGGAAGCACTTGGATATACCGGCATTGTGCTTTGCTTGTTTGGTTTGCTATATGGTGGTTTTTGGAGAATACAGATGAGGAAAAGATTCAAGTTACCGAGTTATAACTTCTGTTGCGGGAGACCTGCTATTGCTGATTGTACAGTCTGGTTATTCTGTTGTTGGTGCTCTTTAGCTCAAGAAGTCCGGACCGCGAATTCTTATGAAATAGTGGAGGATAAATTCTGCAAAAGAAGAGAAGAAAATAGTAAGATTGAGGTATCTTCATTGCCTCGTGAAGACGGTGTGTTTGATCCGAGTTGCTCACCTAAGAAGATGACCACGACGATAGCTAGCTCGTCTCTTAGCCCGAGCAGGCCGAAAGATGAAACTTGCTTGGGAGGTAAAAGTGATGAAGCTCTAAGTCCACCTTCTCCTCCATTCATACACAGAGAAGCTAGTTAGAACTTAGAACTAACAGTTTCTAATCAAAGTTTGTTTTCCCGAATTTTTCGGGATTAGGAAAATAGTAAACAATGTAAAACCAGATCTTCTATGGATCCGTTTATACGGTTCAGGTATATCTCTTATATTTAAATGGAATTTAAGTTTGAATTCGTTTTGTTTTGGAGTTTATGTAATATACAAGTTACAAACCATGTAAAGCTGCAGCAAAAACACTCTTTTCTCGTTCTAGTTTTGTTTGTATTTAAAGTAGAATTCAAACAAAACTAGAACGAGAAAAGAGTGATTTTAAACAATCGTCGGCATTGACACTTAACACAAACGACGACTTAGAGATTTAACTAACGCTAGGCTGGATTCACTCCAATCATTGTGTACCAGTTCAAAACTCTAATATTTTCAAAAGACAGAGAGGTTAATAGCGCACCAGGTTGGTTATGCTGACCTCTTTTTCTGAACCGGATGGTCTAACCGGTTATCAAGACTTGAGCTTCTCTTCCCTTCACGTTGCTCGTTACGTTGCTCTGTCTTTTTCAGATATGGGCTGAGTCAGACTTTGGGTTTCGGCCTTAATTGACATGTCTAAACAAATTTGTACTTAAAAATGGAAATATAATTTGAGGAAAGAAAGAAAAATAGACAATGATTAAGGAGAAAATGGAGGTCGATATAGAAGAGAAGAGAAAAAAGGTTTTTTTATACGTTACTGCTTTAAAGAAAAAGTTTTCTCTTTTTAAACAAGTTGTTGTTGTTAATAGATTGAATGAGATCATCATAACAGTAATAGAGATTATCTCTACCATCACCAAATCAACCATATATGAGAAAATAGACAAATTTTGGTCTCACAAAAATGTGGAAGCAACTTTGATAATGTCTTATGCAATATGTGTAGAAACGACAACTAAAATCCAGCGAACAAAGAAATTAGGCAGTACATGTGTGACTATTTGCTTATAGCATAATTTTTTTTTCTTCATTCAAAACTTTTACAATGCACAGAAAATGAATTGAACATGGGTTGCTCAAGTCCATATTCCTGTATCTAATATTTCTCTTGATAATAAAGAAATTCTTTTTTTTTATGAAAAAGGGTTTTTATTCATTATTGCTTAGGATTAAAAAAAAAAATGAAAACTGAGAATTCAGTTGTATTACTTTATCCATTTTATTTTCAAATTTATAACAAAATTTACTACTAATCGTTGCCATGCCTATATACATATCCCTACTGATACAATTTCGTTCATCCATTTGTGAGATTTTTTTTTTTGTTGTTGTTGTTGTTGCCATCATGTCGGCGATCAAACCAATAGGGAAACAAAGTTCAACATTCATCATTCCACATTTGAGAAATATTCATTAGCTAATTATTTTTCCTAATTATTTTTGGTTGATACAAATAAGATACTTAGAAAATAGGTACTATTTCAAATAGATAATATATATATATTGTTATAAAAATGATGTTTATATATATGGTTATATTACCGAAATATAAAAGAGAAAGAGATTTTATCAGAGAATATAAAAGCTTATGAAGAGGATTGTATTGTATTGGATGTGATTTTTACATTAAGCGGAAGCCTCTATTTATAGGAAAACAAAATGAGTTCTTATGCGTGTAGTGACGTGCTCAAATTATATTTCGTTGGGCGGTGCGATATTTGGCGTTTATAACACTCCGGCCGATGTCACTTGCGTTGCGTTCTTCTTGCGTCCTTGTTGCCTCGTTAAAAATCGCTTATAGAAAACCGGTGGAGACAAACCTCGTAAGATAAAAGAGTGCGACACGTCCTCGTTATGTCACATGTCCGTTGATGGCGCATTCGAATGTTGTGGACATGTTTCGAACATCGAGGTAAGCGATGATTTGGTAAAAGATGCTGCGCGTTGTCGCGTCGGCGTATCTTTGATGTCATTATTAACCGCTCGAGTGTATGCGAAGAACCGGAGGATATGTTTGGTTATCACTCTTGATATATCCTTCTTTGTCGAGCATGCGGCATTATCTTCATAAAGAATTGTTGGCTCGTGTTAACATGGATTGCTGATTGAATGTGTTGTCTTATCGATCTTAGCCATACTTCTCTACTGCTTTGGAGGCGATGATCTCGGCATGATTCGAAGAAGTAGCCCTGGCGTTTGTTTCTGCGCCATGATATACGATCTCCGATCGTAAATATCATCTGTTTGTGATCGGGCTTTGTGAGGATCAGATAAATATCCACGCAAAAACCAATCATTTGACCATTTGAATTGTTAGGATAAAATAACCAAAATCAATCGATCATGAAGATATCGAAAGACATGTTTAATCCCATTCCAATGTCTTAGTAGAGATAACTCGCCAAAGGTTAATGGCGAATGATATATCGGCAGTGCGATTTGCCGGATACGTAAGGGTTCAATCGCTTTCGGATATGGCGGGCCAAGTATCTCTTCATTTTCCTCGGATGGTGGAATAGATCATTATCGACATTCACGTTCTTAATTACGACCATAGGTCTTTGAGGAGTAGTCTTATCCATGTTAAATCTTTTTAATACCCTTTTTGGTATATGTGGTTTGATGCGAAATATACCTTGTGAGATCTCTCGATTTGTAGGCGAGACAATACTTTTGCTCAGATCTTTCATCTCAAATTCTCCTTTCAAGTAATTTGATGCTTCCGTATTTCCTTTTGAGTTCGATCATATTTAGATCATCACATATACGCGATTAATACAATCCGGATATTGTTTTCTTGATAAAAACACATGGGCATATAGGATCATTGACATATCCTTCTTTTATCAGTGATTACTTGGCGGTTATACCATCTGTCGGCTTGTTTAGTCATATAATGATCTTTGCAATTTTATTGCATAACTCTTTGGGTTTTGAATTTAATGCTTACGGATTTTGAACCCATGAAATATTCATATAGATATTGGTATCTAATGATCCATCTGATAAGTCTTGACATCCATGAGGCAGCATTTCTAAATTTTCTTTTGGATTCATGAGTCTAAGCGTTATTGCGTCATAGCGAATATGTCTCTAATGTCATGGGTCTTTGAGAAAATCCTTGAGCCATGGCGAGCTTTATATCTCATAACCGTTTTCTCATTTCGTTTTGAGCGAATACCCATTTATATCCGACCGGTTTCACATCTTGGTGTGAGTACAATTGTCCGAATACTTTTGCATTCGGTGAATCAGTTCGACTGCGTCGCATCCTTCCATTTTGGCCATCATGTCTTTTCGACATTGTCTGACTTTGGCGATATCATCGTTTATCACATATTTCCTTTCGATAAGGTATATGAAAGCGTCATCAATCTTATCGACTTCAGTATGATTCCATGTTTTCCTAATGGCATAGTTGATGGAAATCTCATGATTATCTTGAGATTATGAGTTTCCATGTTATCATTAGTCTCATGGTTGGGTTCTTCCAAATATTTTCTTTTATTACAGGATCATTATCTTTTAGAACCTTTCTTTTCAGGATTTTATCCTTAGAACGATAGATTACGCACTTACGTCTTTGACTCACGTGTATCATCTGCTCTTCCATCTTCATGTGGTATTTCAATTCGACGGAACATTTGCAGCTGGTATGTGTGATTTAGTTCCGTTTTGGTATCTGAGCGTCGGGTAGGCGATTTGATATTACAATCTGTCACGTCAGCTTGTTCATTGTTTAGTAGGTGGATCAAGGTGTAACAGTGATGGTACACACCATTTATATCATACTCTACTTGTTTATTTTTCCTTAGAGCAGGGAATGTTTTCTCGTCAAATTGATCAATGGCGTCTTAGTAAAACATCTCTGCGTGGTTCTAGGTATCGTATAATTGATGGAGAATCACAACCAATATATTTTCCCAACCTTCTTTGTGGTCCCATCATTGTGTGTTGTGGTGGTCTTCTGACAATATCCGCCTGACAAAAATTCTTAGATGAGAAATATTTGGTTCTCGACCAAATGTTAAGCGTAATGGGAATATTTATGGTATGCTTGTCTTATCAATTAGGCTTCTGCATGCAAAATAATACGGATGTCGGGAGTTTTGATCTCATTATCATGGTGCTTGATTAATTGCGGTAGTTTAATCAATGACTGACCCATTTTGCGTGTGAACATGAGTACGGATGTTCAACTTGATTCCCATTACCATACGGTAATTATAAATGCTTGGGAAGTTCAGAGCATTGTCAATCTAACTCTTTTAATGGGATAATCGGAGCGTCTCGATTTGATTATACGAGTTAGAAATCTCATGAAATCTTATATTGCGAGATGATAATAAAAACATGTGATTCTGCTGGATCGTCGTCGGACCATAAAATAATAGAATGGTCCATGGTGGATGTATGGGTTACAAATATCACGCTGAATCCTTTCGAAATTTTGGTGATTCTTCGCCTTTAGTGGTGATGGCCTTATAATCGTTTTCGAGAAGCTGACACGTCGTTTTATTTCTTATCTCTCACGAATTTTTAGGGAATGACCATGTGAGTTCTATTATTGCGTCATTGTGGTGCTGGGTGACCTGAGCGTCGTCTAATGTATGAAATCTTAGGATTTCATTTGAAATCTTCAATTTCTTTTTCTGAATGTGATTATTGCATATATATGTTTGATCTGCAGGAAGGAAGTTTTGGTAATTTTAAGATAACCCTTTTGCCATTTTTTGAAGTTATATACATAATCTTCTTTTATCCTCGATCAGAGGTATCATACCTTGAAGGTAGATATCTTTAAAACTCAATAAATTCCTTTTTGAATTTGGAGCATACATGGCGTTATCAATGGAAAATTTCGTTCGTTTAGCGAAAATGCGAACTTTCGAGTTCTTCTTCACGTCTACGGGACTGATATTGTATTGACAATGATATTTTTAGATTTTAAATCTGAAAAATATCTCTTGTTCGAATAGTGTGCGTTGTTCATTATCGGTATCAAATTTCTCTTACCATTTCTTTGGATATTGTCTCTTACGTATTGTGATCCATTTACGTAACAAATATTATTAATAAAATCACCTGACAATTATTATTAATAAAACACCGATAAAAAAAATTCATAACTTGAAATCATGATGTATTTATTTGAAAATATAATATTATTATTGAAAAAATAAAAGTACATAATTATTAATGGCATTCGAAGCTGTTGGGTTTCCTACATCCTTTATTCTAAAGATATCGAGTCGGCGAAGTCGGAAGAATCGAGTGCGTTGTTCCTCAAAATTTTCAGAGATTCTTTTTCTTTGCCATTGGTGACTCTTTATAATTTAAAAGATGTGAAGGTGTACGACACTCGAGACCATGTTTTTGGATCGCGTCGTAACGGATGCTTCACGCTGGTGGTATTTTCTTGAATTTCCCTTGGGAAGATTGTTGTCGGATCCATTTAAATAACTTCCTTTCTTGTGGATGAGTGGATTTACCGTCCACGGTAAAATCGATTTGTTTGATTTTTCCGTTGTGGATGTTTTATTTTATTGCATTCACTTGAGGAATCTTTGGTTCAAAGATTTGATTTTCATCGTTTAATATGAACGAATAATTTTTATTAGAATAATTTATTAAACCGGTTACATGTTAATACATGCGATTACAAAAAAATATTCCATAAAAATTAAACCAAAACTAAAAACAAATTCTCAGGAGTAAATTCTCAGCGGAGATGCCATAAATCTGAACAATAATTAAAAGCTAAACAAAACACTAGAAATATGCGAATCATTTTAAATGAAATCTAAGCAAATTTCTTATATGAATGAGATGAGGTGTGAATAAATGAGTGAATGTGTGGGTGTATTTATAGATTGAAAAACACTTTCGAACGTTGGGAAGCATATGGCCAGTTGAAGATTTTTGAAAAATCGATCGAAATTATCATCATCGATCATTAATTTGATTGATAAGCGATTCGATTAACATAATAATATTAACAATAATATGATGACATGAATAAATTAATTATGCAAATTATAAGGAGGCTTAGCCATCAACAATGTCATAATAACGAATATAAAATAAATTATGTGGCGAACAGGTCAGGATATTATGGTGACGAAGTATCCACGGTGAACAGAAAATAAATTATTTGGCGGCTTGGCCAGGATAATATTGAATAAAATTCACGGTGGCATAGTCCGGTAATATTAAATAAAGCATAAAGCAAAGCCGCCGAATAAATAGTGGTGCGTTAAGCATACGCTTGTCGATGAAAGGCGCCGGTTCGCTGAAACATTTTATTTTATTGAACAAATTAACTTACCTCGGTATTAACGGATGTCTTCCGTTTGATTTGATGAACTTCGGCGATGAGCGAATTCAGGTAATGAATAGTATTTTAGGTAATGAGCGTGATTTCGGGAGGAATAGTAATGCAGTGGTGAAAATGCCTTCGGTGGTGAGCGACTTTCGGCGTGAATAGCGTCTCACGGTGGTAGGTGATTTTGGAAGTGAATAGTAAGTTAAATGGTGAGCAGTAAATTCGAGCGTCGGCGGTAACGTAATAGTAATGTAGCGGTATCGGTAATATAACGATCAGAGTGATTGTCGCGATAACGTGTTATAAAAGCGATGTTTATATATATGGTTATATTACCGAAATATAAAAGAGAAAGAGATTTTATCAGAGAATATAAAAGCTTATGAAGAGGATTGTATTGTATTGGGTGTGATTTTTAGTTAAGCGGGCTATTTATAGGATAACAAATGAGTTCTCTGCATGCGTAGTGGATGCTATATAAATTATATTTCGTTGGTCGGTGCCAAAATTTGACGTTTATAATATATATATATATATATATATATATATATATATATATATTTGGTGCTGTTATTTTCATCTAAAAGAAGAAAAAAGAAAAAGAAAAAGAAATTAAATTAATGGATCCTCTGGCAAACCAAAAATTGCAAACCCTATAATGGTTGAATGGGAAAATCGATGGTAAGTAGTACGGTCAGATTCGCAGAATTCGCCATTAGACTCTCTTCCGAGAATCCAACCAGACCCCACAGACCCACTCCTCCTCCTCCACGGAACAAAGTCTTCGTCAAGAAGACGAGAGACACCACACACCTCGATTACTCCAATCTGGTAAAGCTGGAGAAGGCGGGATCGCACTCGGGTTCGAATCCCGCTCAGGCTTCGGGTTCGGATCCAACTAATCGGGTTCCGCTTGCTCAGGTCGTCGAGGATTGCGTTAGACGCTGGTTCCAGGATACGCTTAAGGAAGCCAAATCTGGTGACGTTGGTATGCAGGTCTTGGTTGGTCAGATGTATTGCAGCGGCTATGGAATCCCCAAAGATGAACACAAGGTTCACTTTTTATGAATTTTCTGATTCTATTTTGCTCTAATTTTTCTGGGTTTAGGTTGTTTTCTTACACTTCTTCTGGAGTTGATTCAAAGATTTGATTTTTCGTCTCTGTATGTACATTGTATGCATTCGATTAGGGTTTGTTGTGATTAGAAGATGTTGTCTTCGTGATTGGTCTACTAGAGTTTGAATTAGGGTTCTTAAAATGTATGTGGTTAGCTCTAGTTTGAAGGTGTAAAGTGTGTTTCTGATTTAGAATTGTATTTGTGTTTGATTTTGATCCTTAAAGGGTCGTGCTTGGATTAGCAAAGCTTCAAGAACTCGATCATCAGCTTGGCAAGTGAGTGATAAGCCTCCAGGTAATAAATCATTGACTTGTTTGCATCTTTTATTGAATTAGTGAGATCTTGTTGTGTGTTTTATTTGGGGTTCTTCTAACAAATGTCAGGTTATAATGCAAGCGATTCAGATTCCAGTGATAAGAAAGATTGATGATGACGTTTTGAATGTTTGTATTGCCAGTGACTTTGATTTGTTAGTTTATCTCTCTCCTTTGTTTAATCTTTACTTGCTTTGTATTCAAATTTGAAGCTTTTGTATCATTCCAATGGTCAAAAATGGCTCTCAAGTTATTACCACACAGTGAAGTTATTTAACTGTGAGTCTGTAGCTGAAAACATTGCATGACCAATAGATTCTGCCAGGCGTTCTCTAGTTCTTTGTCCCCAGAAGTAGAATTAAACCGTTTGCAAAGAATCAAACCTGGAATCTTGAATGTCACTTGATATTTCTTCTCCAAGGAATCTACATTCTTGTTTTAAGGATCATGTGCAATTACTTTATATGGGTTTGGAAGGAATGAAAAAGGTAATTGGGACAAATGGGATCCTACACTGAGTTGTAATTTCCAAGATTCACATAAGTTTCTATCAAAAACCTTAGATTGGATCCAACAATAACTAGTCCCTGAGTTTCACCATGATGTTGGCTTTCTAGCATTACATTGGAGTTGCTTGGCTCACCATGTTTACCATTAAGTTTTGCATTTTTTGGAGAGAAATTTTGCTGTATGGTTGTAAATTCTAATCCGATTCAAAAATGCACAAAAAGTTGAAGCGAACCCAACCAAATAGCGAATATCCGACCCGAACGAGACATGACATGATGATGGTGATATAATTGTTTTCTTAAAATGTAGTGTGAAAAGGTTGAAAAAGTGAATATGTTAAAACGAACGGTTGTAGAAAATGAAGGAAAAGAAAATTACTTTGGTCCTATTATTATCTAACGCGGCGAACTAAAACAACTTTCTATGCGAGTGGAGGCCAGTTAGGCTTTTTCTATTAACATCCTTTACGCGAAGAATCTCATTCGTCATCTTCTTCTTCTCTTTTTGTCTTTTTATAACATTATATCATGTATTTATATGTTGGTTTCTTCTTCTGGTTTCTCCATAACAAAACCTTATTTACACACATATACTCTGTTTTTTTCTCTGCTTCTCTATACGAAGAAGCGAATTACGAAGGAATAGAGTGATACAAAGTCGTTTTATTCCACAAAAGTTTCTTTGATGGCTAACGTGAGTAAGATCTTGTACATGGTTTGCTTTATTTTTCATCTATCTTTTCTAATTGCACCGTTAGCAAGAAATCAAACAACAAAATAAAGACTGTTGCAACAAGAGTGTTCCTGCAAATTATGCTTGATGCAATTTATAATGTTTATTGGATTTTTGTTTTTGACTGTTTAAGAATTTTAAAAAAACTAAAAATGACAGAAGATTCTCGATCGACAGGTTGTGGAGCTGAAAGTGAATTTGCATTGCGACGAATGCATCAGGAAAATACTTAAAGCCATTAAGAAAATAGAAGGTGACAATTTTGTTATATCTTTCTCCTAAAAATTTCTATTAAAATCAAACATACCTAGAAAATTATGGCTAATAAACATGTATAACTTGTGTTGAAATCTTTAAATTTTCTATTAAACTCAAAGATACCTAGAAATATTATTATTATTATGGCTGATAAACAAATAATAACTTATGAAAATTACAGACATAGAGACATACGATGTGGACACAAAGCTCAACAAAGTGATAGTCACTGGGAATGTAACAGAGGAACAAGTCATTAGGGTTCTTCAAAAGGTGAGGAAAGCTGCTGTTAAATGGGACGAAGACAATCAAACCCTCTTTACCAATTAGAGTCTCTTATCGGTAGTTACTTCTCTATACATGTACGCTTAGTTTTGGCCTATGCATTTGTTTCGGTATTGTTGAGGATTGACTACATAACGCTTACATCGGTTTCGTAAGCATATGATAAAATAAATGCGATTTACACAAAATCGTCCTCCATCATTTGCATTCTGGATATATAGGATCAAATGTTCGGGGTGTTATTAATGAAATCCACAAATTTATTCAACAAAAAAGCGAGGAAGCGACTTTTCCGCTTCTAGTTTGAGTGTATGATGATATCAAACTGTCATATTGGACACACTATGCAGAAAGAAAAAATGAAGAAAGAATTGGAATCTTGTAGAATCAAGTCCATGCTTAGAACCTGTGCTCCAACTTCTCTTGTTCTTTGTAGTATTGAGCATAGCTGCGCTCATTTGCAAGAGAAAAGAAATGTTGAGGATATGAGCATAGATAACAAGAACAATGATCGAGAGTACATAGTCATGAGTGTCAACATTACGATATGTACATGACACAAGCAAGTTTTCTTCCTAAATCAATAGTCATCTATAGTTTACTGAAGATGATGTTGCCTAATTTCTATGAGAGTGATGATAACCATAGATAAGGCAGCTAAACATAATTCAATCCCTTGAGACAAATATATGAATTCCATGAACCTTTTTGGTTCATCACATAAAATCATTTGTTTTAAGTAAAACAGATCAACAAGCTAACACACTACTAGTTCAACAATATTAATCATAACTCAGAATTAACAGAAACGTTTATATTGGTAATGACTTCTCTTTTTATCATCATCATCATGAATTCACTATCCCTATTTAGGGGAATACTTGGTCTAGATAAACAACCTTATACTGTTGTCAAGCGAGATACTTCTATCATTTTAAATCTCCGTTCCTACAGTATTTGTGCAACCTTGGATTCCACAGAAACAGTACTAAGCATCAAAATCAACACCAATCCATGCAAATTTATCACAAAACAATAATCGTTAAACCATTTGTGCTGTCATGTCCAATAAAACCAACAACCTAATTGAATCTACACGTATCGCCGAACAATCAGATTAAAGAACATCACAATCATCAGATCGCAAATTTCTACCCAATCGATCCATCAAATATGTTCGCTAATCGACTAGACCGAGAGAGAGAGAGAAAGAGAGAAGCGTACGAGTAGGTTCCGATGACGGGAGCGAGAAGGAGAATAGTGCTGATCCAGTTCTCAGAGACCTTGTGATGGATCTTCTCCGGCAGATCCTTCCAAAGACCCGTCATAATCTTCTGCTGAAACGGCGATAACGCGTAAACCACCGCCTTCAACTTCACAGGCTGCTTCCCCATTTTTTTCCTTTTCTCGGTCAATCTCCGATCCCGACAAATGCAAGAAGAAGACCTTTCAAGCCGGAATATATGCAGCGTATCAACCCCAAACGATACCGCTTGGAGCTAACATTTTCTATTTACACAGGCTTTTAAGTTAAAACCCACGTAAGCCCGCTGGATAGTTAATGGGCCTTATCTTTCTTTATAACTTTATGCTATTATCCACGTGTACGGTAGAGATGCTCCATTGTAGAGTGCGGTCTATGGTGAGGCTGTTTACATCAGATCATGACGTTAACACGGGAACAGGTTGCATCAGAAGAAATCAATCTTTCGTAAATCATACGTGTCTTCGATCCACGCGCCTTCTTCATTCCCCCACGCGCAGTCGTCTGTGATGGCTAATCCTCCAACGTTACCGATCTCAGACCATTCCGGTGGTGGTTCCCAATCTCAGCGAACCGCCTCTGCATCAGCGTTTCGCACGTTCCTCTCTCGCCTCTCGTCGTCGATCCGCCAAAGCCTATCGCAGCGACGGCCGTGGTTAGAACTCGTTGATCGGAGCGCGATTTCACGGCCAGATTCTCTCACCGATGCATATTCTCGGATCCGGAGAAATCTACCTTACTTCAAGGTAAATTACGTGACGATCGTCTCCTTGGTGCTCGCGCTCTCGCTCCTCTCCCATCCTTTGTCTCTCCTCGTTCTCCTATGCCTCTTCGGTGGCTGGATCTTCCTATACCTTTTCCGTCCGTCAGATCAACCGCTGATCATTCTCGGCCGTACGTTCTCAGATCGCGAGACGCTTGGAGTTTTGGTAATTTTGACAATCGTCGTCGTCTTCTTAACCAGCGTTGGATCTCTATTGACCTCTGCTTTGATGATTGGTTTCGGAATTGTATGCCTACACGGCGCATTTAGAGTTCCGGAGGATCTTTTCTTAGATGATCAAGAACCTGCTAACACCGGATTATTGTCTTTCCTTAGCGGAGCCGCTACCTCCGCCGCAGTTGCCGCCGCCTCAACTCCTGCATCAGGTCGTGTCTGAGTTAAGCACTCTTCTCTGTATACAAAACTCAATATTTAATGATTCTTTATTTATTTTTTTTCTGAAAATTGCTTACGCCATATGTGATTGGGAATGTAGAATTGATCTTTTTGGTTTTAAGTTGTGGAATTTAAGATTCTGATTTTTTTGACCTCCATTGTTGTACATGATTCAAACATTTAATTGATTCAACAGTTCTCACATTACTCTCCCTTGGCTCTTTGGCTTTTTTTGGCGTTAGTTGTGTGACAAAGATTATCGAATGGTTGATTACTATTAGCTTTGAGACTATTGTTGTGTTAGGAATAGGATCCAATCATTACTAGTGTGGTTAGATGTTGGGAACTAAGAGTTTTCAGTTTTCACCATACAAAAACATTGGTGATTCAAGTCTGGTTGATTTTAAAGTGTCCGACCAAAAATGTCAGTGTCACACTGGCTGTTTTAACGAATCTCGTGTAAATACTTTGTTTTTGGTTATGGAAAATGACAAGTGGGATAATATCGAGGGCTCGAGGCAAATGAGTAACGTAGCACAGAAGTTTATCCTGAATGTTTGTTAAAACGCATAATGAAAGATTTGAATTACTACAAGAGAAAATATGACTTTGTTATTGGCAGTTAGTTTATTGGTTGAACGTTACACTCTAGTACAGTGCATATGCTATGTTTGTTAAGATAAAAAACAAAAGAAGTCATGAGATTATTGGTCTAGTATGACCCAATTCATTAGTGTATCTGAATATGACACTCGAGTTCAAAGTTCAATTTTGATATTAAGGTTATGCGCCCAGTTATTGTTCTTGTTCGTATTCCAAAATCAATTTTAGAGTTTGAGATTTTCAGTATTCAAATTTATTTATTAAAAGAATGTATAACAAAAAAATGAAATGTATTTAACCCTTTTTTTTTGCATAATTAATTTTCCTATAATTAATTAATATTGTTAAGTTATTGAGACATTAGTCTAAAACGAAATGATTATCCCATTTTGGGGGTTTGGATTACCTTGGAAAATAACAAAATGACTAATCCGGTTATGCACAATTAAATGATTAACATACATGTGACCTTGGTATCAAATTGCCAAAATCTTTTTACCGATGATGATTAATGATCTTTTTATTTGGTAAGATATAGAAACTTGGGATTGAAGGAAGAAGCTTGAGCCACAAGCACTAGACGTGACATGAAAATGACTCGAGTTCAATTCAACTAAACTTTGTTGAAATTGTGCTAAGTGTTCGGTGCAACTACTTACCTCAACTAAGTCTTTGCTCCATTTCAATGTCTCAAGTTCTCTTCTAAATTTTGGTGGGGGCAAAAAAAATTAATTAATTATTTTTCAAGTTTGTAACCTATGGCGTTGTGTAGAACATGATTACGCTATGTATAAAACTATTCATAAAACTAATTATGTTTCCATGGGTTGACGTTTTAAAAAATACGAAAACAAACTTTCAAGGGATACTAGATTGTATCATTTTTTTTTACTAACATCCAGAGATTTATTTGTCACCGAATCATTTGGAGGTTAGGTGTTTAATCTAATTTCTAAACTTACATCATGTTTTTGGCAAACGTGATCATGATCTTATGTCAATTAACATATATTTTCTGCCGACACTTTTGAGGTTGATTAACTCTTAAAATAGAAGAAAACTTACTAAACCATGGTTTTCGATGAGAAGTGTGAAAGGAAGCAAAAAAAAAAAAACATAGCCAACGAACTGATAAAGACACTTAAATATGTTGGTGACCGGTAATTTTAATTTTCTTTTGAATAATCAGCAACTAATTCTTCCTAACCCTAAATAATTTAGTAAAAAAATCCCATTTAATTTTACTATAAATGGAAACTTTCCCTCTTCATAAATCTCTCAAACCCTCCTCTCATATCTCTCTTAATCACCTCATAAACCTTAAATCTCAAAATTTTCAAATTAAAGCTCAAAGCTTAAACACACTTGATGACGACCGTCCACTCATTCTCTTTCTTGTTGTTCTTTTGTTTTCTTCTCTCAGCTTCATCGACTATAGCCAAAGTTCAACACCATGATTTCGTCGTACGTCCTCAATAAAAACTGCATGGTCATGTTCATTAACACATTATTACATTCATTATAACAACTAATTGTCATTATTTATTTGTGTGTGTGCAACTATTTAGATACAAGAGACGCCGGTGAAGAGGCTGTGCAAGACCCGTAACGCTATCACCGTAAACGGAATGTTTCCGGGACCCACACTCGAAGTCAACAACGGCGACACTCTTGAAGTCAGAGTGCATAACCAAGCCCGTTACAATATCACCATCCATTGGTACATTACATTACATAACTTTATATCATAAGCTCTTTTTATTGTGTATACATGTATATGATAAAAATCGAAAAACAGGCATGGAGTGAGGCAGATAAGAACTGGATGGTCAGATGGACCTGAATTCGTGACCCAATGCCCGATCCGACCCGGACAGAGCTTTACTTACCGTTTCACTATCCGAGGCCAAGAAGGAACATTGTGGTGGCACGCTCACAGCTCCTGGCTACGAGCCACCGTCTACGGCGCACTCATCATCCACCCAACCCCTGGTTCCTCTTTTCCTTTTCCTAAACCGGATCGCCAAACGGCCCTCGTGCTCGGTATACACCATACCAGAATATTGTTCCCTACTTGATTTGTTAAATTTAATTGGTTAAAAAAATTCAATTAAATTTGTAGATAGAGATTTTTGATTGGCTATTTTTTTGTAATCAGGGGAATGGTGGAATGCAAATCCGGTTGATGTAATCAACCAAGCGACTCGAACCGGAGCTGCTCCGAATATATCCGACGCTTATACCATCAATGGTCAACCCGGTGATCTCTATAATTGCTCAACCAAAGGTAAACCAAAAAAAAAAAAAAAACTAAATAATATAACTTAATTTTAGTATTTGAAAGATTTAAGTTTTTGGAATATTTTGTAAAATGCAGAGACTGTTGTAGTACCGATAAATTCAGGGGAAACAAGTCTCCTACGAGTGATCAATGCAGCTCTAAACCAACCGCTATTTTTCTCAGTGGCTAACCACAAGCTCACGGTGGTTGGAGCCGACGCATCTTACCTCAAACCATTCACCACGAAGGTCCTTATGTTAGGTCCAGGCCAAACAACCGACGTACTTCTAACCGCCGACCAACCGCCAAAACGGTATTACATAGCAGCCAGAGCTTACCAAAGTGCACAAAACGCAGCGTTTGATAACACCACAACAACAGCCATTCTCCAATACAAAAAAACGACTTCTCCACCAACCTTGCCGGTTTTGCCTGCCTTCAACGACACGAACACCGTGACATCGTTCTCCAGAAAGTTCAAATCTCTCCGTAACGTCGTCGTACCGAAACAAATCGATGATAATTTGTTCTTCACCATCGGTTTAGGTCTCGATAATTGTCCTAAAAATTTCCCTAAAAGCCGGTGCCAAGGCTTAAACGGAACCCGGTTTACCGCCTCGATGAACAACGTTTCGTTTGTTCTACCGTCAAATTTCTCGCTCTTGCAAGCACATTCCAACGGTATTCCCGGCGTTTTCACGACAGATTTTCCCGCGAAACCACCGGTTAAATTCGATTATACCGGAAATAACATAAGCCGGGATCTGTTTCAGCCGGTTAAGGGTACTAAACTGTATAAACTCAACTATGGATCTCGAGTTCAGGTTGTTTTACAGGATACAAACATTGTTACGTCGGAGAATCATCCGATTCATCTTCACGGTTACGATTTCTACATCGTCGGTGAAGGATTTGGTAACTTTAATCCCAAGAAAGATACTTCTAAGTTTAACCTTGTTGATCCTCCACTTAGAAACACTGTGGCTGTTCCTGTTAATGGATGGGCTGTAATAAGATTCGTGGCGGATAATCCAGGTAATTAACAAAAAGGATCCTTTTTAAAAACATTTTAAGTAATAGTTATTAGATGATTTCATTTGTAAAAATATTGTTTTGTGTTTTGTGGTGATGAAACAGGGGTTTGGTTGATGCATTGTCACTTGGATGTTCATATAAAGTGGGGTCTTGCTATGGCGTTTTTGGTCGACAATGGTGTCGGAGAATTACAGACTCTTGAAGCTCCTCCTCTTGATCTACCTGTTTGCTAGTTTCAATAAAAGGAGGCCTTTCTAGAAGAATATTCAGATTTTTGGTATTGTTATTGGATTAAATCTATTCATGGAAGATAAATGTCGTTTTCAGTTTGCGTAGATAAAATTGTTGTATTCTGTTCATTGTCGAATGTCGATCATAGTTTATAGTGTTTCTGTCTTACCAATTGTTGCAGCTATAAGAAAAATTCAAATTTTATGAAAAGATAAAATTTTCAGCTAAATGATCCGAACATTAATGGGGTTTTTTTCAGCTTAATCGGCTTATAGGGATGAAATAACTAAGATGTCTCATGTGCAACGAAACAATGGGCCTTATAAAATAGAGCTTGAATGATGAAGGCCCATGAGCTTGTATTACGTAGGCAACGACGTGGGCTTACGGTAGCGATATGGCGTTAGAGACGCGTAGTCGATGAAGTGGCCATTGACTCAGAAGGACACATGAGGCACATGCAAAGGCTATGACTGCTACGTTGCTTACAACTTGCAACAAACCATATTATTTATATGGTAATGGACCCTGTCGCTCTGCTCGAAGTTAAGCCACCCAAGTTTGAGCTTCACCATTTGACACGTCTCTCTAGTAAACAAATATTTAATGTTTACTGACCTTTTTCATAGACATTTCTGGCTCACATTTTCACATGTACTCGTTATGAAAATTTACGATAGATTATTAATACTTATAAACAATATGAGTAGAGTGGAAATAATATGCACATTTATAAAAACTGGAAAATACAAGCATCTACTAGAAATAATGTCATCAATTATTTTATAGAAAATAATGTCATGCATATTAGTTACCACAAATAATGTAATTAAAAAAAGGTTGTAACGTGGCAATGAACCAAGAAAAATCGAGAAAGAGCGCAGATGTGACAATGTTCTGTTGTCAGAGTTCATAAATCTGGCAAAAAAAAAATGCAGATAAATCATTTTAAAAAGTTTGTTTCTGATTAAAAAATGGAAAAAAAGAAGATATTTTAAAATTTGTTAATATTAAAATAATGCAGTACTTGTTCTGATCTTATCCATTACTCAATTTAAAAAAGGTTTAAAATACTATTACTTTTTACGCAGCGTGTTTCGGGTCAATTCGAGAAGATTCGGGACACTCGTCGCTCGGAGAAAACGTCTAAGCCCTGATGTTCGAATCAAAGACTGCCACGTCATTATCTCACAAAAGTAAATATAATAATCTTAGAAATATCTAGAGAAGGCTATAAATATTCGTTGGTACTTGTCTTCTTTGAGATATTCTGATTTTTGCTGAAGGAAGAAGCTGTTTGATAAAAAAGAGAAAGAGAGAAACCACACTACAGAGAAAAACTCGATAAAACCTTACACAGAAGAAGAAAAAAGATACGCGCAAGAACACTAAACACGAAAGCGATTTATCTCGGCAAAGGAAGAGAATTTGATTTCTCGATCAAACATCTGGTTTTGGAATTAGTCCCCAATAGGTACGTTGATTTCTGGGTTCTTACCATATTTCTGATCGATCTCTTTGATTTTTCCCTATGTTGGTCTTCAAGAGGGATTATCTTGTGGTTAATTGGTGATTCTAGGGTTTATGTTTTAGCTTCGATTTTGGTTTCGCTGTAAAATTGGAAAATTTAGGTTTTCCATTTCACCTGTCTCCTACTACTAATTGATTTGGGGAGTTTTAATCTAATTGGTATGAAATCCAATTCCAAATTCTGCAAAATTTAGTGGAGAGCGTGGAACATGATTCCCATAAGTATATTAGTCTGATTTTTCACCAATTTAAGTTCTTTTGCTTTAGTGGTCCACGTTTCAACTAGTGTTCTGATATAAAAGTGTTCTTGTGTTTTGTAGATTGTGTTGTTACTGGGACCGAGATGGCAGTTTATGACCAGAGTGGAGATATAAATAGAACCCAACTCGATACATCGAGGAAGAGGAAATCGAGAAGTAGACGTGATGGTACTACTGTGGCTGACAGGTTAAAAAGATGGAAAGAGTACAATGAGAATGTAGAAGAAGCTTCTACCAAGAAAAGGAAAGTACCTGCGAAAGGGTCGAAGAAGGGTTGTATGAAAGGTAAAGGAGGACCAGAGAATGGTGGATGTAATTTCAGAGGAGTTAGGCAAAGGATTTGGGGTAAATGGGTTGCTGAGATTAGAGAACCGGATCGTGGTAGTAGACTTTGGCTTGGTACTTTTCCGACTGCTGAAGAAGCTGCCTCTGCTTATGACGAGGCGGCTAAAGCTATGTATGGTCCTTTGGCCCGTCTTAATTTTCCTCCGTCTGATAAGTCTGATGTCACGAGCACGTCGAGTCAGTCTGAAGTTTGCACGGTTGAGACTCCTTGTGGTGTTCATGTGAAAACAGAAGATGCAGATTGTGAATCCAAACCCTTTTTCAGTGAAGCTAAGCCGATGTACTGTTTGGAGAACGGTGCAGAAGAAACAAAGAAAGACGTAAAGGCGGATGACGATTGGCTGACTGAGTTCGAACATAACTATTGGAGCGATATTCTGAAAGAGAAAGAGAAACAGAAGGAGCAAGAGTTTGTGAAAACCTGTAAGCAACAGCCGGATTCGCTCTCTGTTGCAGACTATGGTTGGCTCAATGATATGGGTCAGAGTCACTGGGATCCTTCGGAGATGTTAAATATTGATGAGCTACTAGGTGACATAAACGGCGACGTGTTCACAGGCTTGAACCAGGACCAGTACCCGTTGACCGATGTTGCCAACGGATCATTCAAACCCGAGAGGCAACAAGGCGGATTTCATTCGCAGGAAAGCCTGGACTACGGTTATGGATTACCTCCGTTTCAGCTTGAGGCAAAGGATGGTAATGAGTTCGTCGACGACTTGAGTTTCTTGGATCTGGAGAACTAAACAGAACAGTGGGGTCCAGTTAAAGCTTTTGGGATTTGTTATTCGGCTTAATCCCCCATCATTTGGCTGTTGATTTCTCTATTTGAGTTTTAGTGATATAGAGAACTTCAGAAGACTGATAATCACGTTTTTCTTACAAAAGGGAACTGTATATATGCAAACAGTGATATGACAATAGAGATGGCAACTATAGTTTGTTAATAGTCTTCCTTCTCTTAAATTGTATTAGATAAGAATCCGCGTATACGTTATTTTGTAATTAAAAGTTTTATAGTAACTAAAAATTTAATAATCTTTTTGTGGTCAACTTGTTAATTAATAAACCTTCAAGGTTGGAACTACATAAACGAGCCTATGTAAGCACTCATCAGCTTCTGATAATGAAGCTTCTATACAAATCACCAAAAATATACACTTCTCTGATCTTCTACTTCCATTTTATACAATGGAACCAAAAAATTATACTTCCCTACGCTCTTACATCTATTTTACATGATGGAATTTAAGCTTGTTGATACCATTTTATCTGGATTGAAGTTTTTTCCATTTCGAAAAGAGCTCTTAACCACAAAAGGAACTTTGTTCCACATGAATTCAATCGAAACTCGGCAAAAGAAACTCTGTTCCACATATGAATTCAATCAAAACTCGGCAGTACTATGTAAATCAAATAATCTAGGACTTAATTATTTATATATTATTTTATTTATTTATTAAACAATTTCAATTATAGTTTTTTAATATATTTTTTAAATAAGTTTTTATTTTATTTTAAATTATATTAAATGTGATTAAACTATAAAATTAAATTAAATGGTCTAACAATTTAGTAATAGAAGATCTATGTGATATATAGATTAATTAATACATATTTCATAAATTTAGTAGATTTTATCATAATTGTATGTAAATACTAATATTAAAATTTAATTGAACCAACTATAAATTTAAACATAAAAAGTTTTAGATTTGAAATTTTAAAATATGCTTTTAAAGATTTACTTATAACAAATGATATTTTATCTAAAAGGGCAGTTGGTTATATAGAAAATTTTATCATCCAAAATTTAGTTTTTGTTTTGTTTGTTTTAAAACTTAACTAAAGATAACTCGAAATTAACATATTATAATTAATATCACATATGATTTATGTTAACATAAAACATCTATAAAAATATGATTACTAACCTGGTAGAATTGGGGTTAGGATTCTTCTAGGTATATAGGACTTGGAAGAACACAAATGAAAAAGAAAACCATAATACTATACTTAAATAAAAAATAAAAAAAAAATTATGTATTATAATATATATATATATATATATTATAGTTGATAAATTTAATGTTCTAAACTCTCATCTCAATTTATATACTCTATTAGATAGTCTGAGAAATTGAGATTTTCTAAAATAAATTGAGAAAAAAATTTAAGCTATCGAAAATTCATTTGTTTATACAAAATATATTGGGAAACAAATGAATTTGTCTCATCATCCCAAATAGCTCAACAAATGAGAAAACCAAAATACATGATTTATTATATTGTATACAAATATTTAAATGAATAGCAAATAGTCAAAACTTACAATTTAATATTTTAGACAGAGATGTTTCAAATATATAAACAAAATTACATATTTGAAACATCTCTATCTAAAATATCATTATATTATGAATTATCTGATACTTTAGTTATCCTTATTATAAGACAATAATTTTTTGGGGTATTTTTCTAATATAGATACATATATTTACCATATCATTTTTCGAAGATGGTGACCATTTATATATACTAGATTCTGACCCGTGCTTATGTACGGGTTTAAAGTTTTTCAATTCAAAAATATTAAATTGATATTTAAAAATTAAGTGATTTTGTGCTGAAGAAAAATACAAATTTATGTCTTATAAATATTATATATTTATTTTAGATATATTTTGTGAACAGGTATATTCACTAATATGATATTGATCAATATATAGTTTTTTTTATGTCAATGATCAGTATATCATATTTTTGTTTTTATATCCATATTTGGCACATTTAGTTGATATCTAGCTTAATATGCACATTTGACCAATTAATTATTGTTTAGCTTTGGTACAACTTTGTTTTTAAAAACAAATAAACGTGTACACAATAATTAATTCTAGAAACTTCATTACAATAACTCATTACTTTATTCTGGAAACGTGTTACAGCAGTACAACGGGTTAATGATGTGCGTGTTATAATATATTTTTTAAAAATTGAACCATATAAAACCATTTAAAAAATATGCAACTTTATCTTTTAGGTTTAAGTTTTATTCTAAAACCATATAAAACTTAAAAAGAAAAATAATACTTTTATAAGAATTATAATAAGGCCGATATAAATTATTGGTTTTTTGTTTGGGTCAACAAATTAATGGTTTTATAATAAACATTATAAAACCAAATAAACTGTATGTTTTGATCAAAAAGACATCATGATCTTTATTTTATCAAACTCAAAATAAAAAATCAACGGTTTTATAAAAACATTATAATACCTTATATATCACAAAATAAAAGATCAATAATTTTATAAAATGAAATTTTAAAACCTTATAAATCCTTATAAAATCTTACAAAAAAATTATAAAATTGTTTGTTTTGGTCAAAGTAACACCATGGTCTTTATTTTATAAGTTGTGTAAATCCTTTTAAAATCCTAAAAGAAAAATTCAATAATTTTATAAGAAACATTATAAAACCTTAGAAACCCGTATAAAACCGGAAAAAATTAATGGTTTTATAAGAAACATAATAAAACCTTAAAACCGTATAAATGTATGTTTTGGTCAAAGAGATATTATGATTTTTATCTTATTTAAAATGAATTTAATATTTTTATATTCATAAAATGAATCTGAAATTCACCTAACAGAAAAATATATTTGACTAAAAGTTGAATCGAAAAAACCCCAAAGTATACCAAACCATTAACCGAAAATTTGGGAAACCAAAATATCCAAACCAAACCGAACCAAAAGTTGAATTGAACATCCAAACCCAAAGGTAAATCTCTGGTTCATTGTGGTTTTTAAATTATATAATATGTCATTAGATCAATCATATATAAACTGTCTTTATTTTGAATATTATAATATTACCTAAATTATTTTTGTTTATTTATGGCTGATTTTGTTGTTTCCTAAATTTGTTTTAAAAATTTTATTTGGAAATAAATTGTTTAACTAAACAATTAATTAGTAAAATAAATATGTAAAATCATTAATTTTATATTTTAATTATTTATACAATAATATACTATTAAAATGTTATAGAAATTTTTATTTAATTTATTAGTTTTCTAAAATTATTATAAATTGTCTTATCGCTACTATACGCAGGATCGCCTAGAAATTTTTAAGCATGTATGGTAAAAAGAAGATGCATTGGATTGTTTAGCAGCCAGAGCAAGAGTTAGCACGTGTAGTTCACGCGACTTACATGGTGAGAGTCGTATAAGACCAAAAGAAGTTTTAATATTTATATTCACCAAACGATATCGTATTGAAAACATATTTGTTTTTTGGTTAAGAAATGTTTTCTTACAAATTAATATACATTTTTAGTATAATGTTAAGAATTTACAATAAACTAATTATTTCCCTTCAATTTTTATTTATATATCCCTTTTTCTGATAATGAAAATTCTTCTCAAATCTTTTTTTTTTCTTCTAAAGTGACATCTTTGTAATAATTTACTTCTACGTCTTTCGTACTCTTTTCCTACTATTGAAACTATTCAGCATCTCTTCGAAACTTCTATTTTTTGAAAATCTATAGATTTTATTTTCTCCAAATCATTGTTTAATTGAAACTCAAAAATTAATGTAGGGATTTCATTGACTATAGTCAATTTATCTACGTGGAAATTACATAAACACTAACTAATCATAAACAATATATACTTATATGTTGTGAAATGAAGAAATTCTGTTTTGTTGCTTTGAATCTATGATCTATGGGCATAAATCAAGCTTCCCAACGACCACACTTATACAAAGTGACATCTATATATATTTTCAACTTTCTCGAGGAAGCATGGGCAATGTTGTCGCAAACTCTTCCTTTTCATTAAAATAGGTCATTTACAAAATCAAATATCAATGTGGTTTTCCAACTTTTATTGTCGAAAACTAAAATCATTACATAATTTATTTTTGTTTTGAGCAATTTACTTTCTTTAAGTCATTATTATAATCTTCGATATAGAAATCAATATATGATTCTCCACGGAATTTAGTAGCATCACTAATGTAAGCTCTATATCATATATTTTGTATACATATATCCCCTATATATTATTTTGGAAGTACACTTATAAATAAACCTTAGCAAATGTTAATAATTACATCACATTGCCATTACATCTAAGACAAAATGAAAATATTTCATTAATAGTATTTTAGTCAATTAATTATTATATGATCATTTAATTAAATGTTAAATTATTTATTTATAATTTTTGTTTTAAGTAATTTATTTATTTTTTACTTTTTTGAAAAGAAGTTAAAAATAAATTTTGTGAAAGATTAAATTAAACACACTAATTAAATTAAATTAAATTAAATGTTGATTTAGTTTTTTAAAATAAGAGATTTGATGTAGATTGCGATTTTTTTGAAGATTTAAATGAAAAATTTTAACCGATTTAATTCTGTTTTTAGGTGTTAACAAATATTCGATATTAAAAAAATTAATATTATAATTTTCATAAAGTTTTGAAAGAATTAAAATTTTTTAATATCCTGATTTTATAATTTTTGGATATTTTCTATAATTACAATTTATGAGTGATATAGCACGAGATATATCATAATTTATGTATATATATATATATATAAAGATATAGATCTCTCTAGATTTTATACAGTAAGTACATGATGGTTTAAGATAAAACAACAAAGAGAGAAGAAAAAAAAATAGGGGATGAAAAAGTACATACCACAACCTGTAATTCTGAGGAAAACTTGACCTAATACCACCACCGACTGCTTCACCGTTTGTATGGTTTAACCAGTACCTTTCTAAGTTCTGATAGAATAATTAAACAATCAAATAGATCTAGCATTTTTGGTAGCGCTAATTCTAAACTATTCAACAGTACATAAAGATGATTCATCAAATATATCTTGATTAATATTTGAGACAAGATAGATCTTGATTTTTCAAAACAATAATTTGAAAAATCAATTCAAAAATGCTCAAAAAACAAAGAATCGATTACATGTATTTCACCTTAGGTTTGGAGAGAGAGCGACGCATTTTCATCACCACGGTTCACTCTACTTTAAAATTTGTACACAAACATTATTCAAAATTAGTCATTATCGACATTTAAATAGCTGAAAGATTTTACAGAGATTATGTAAGCAATGAACAATGGCATTTAAATAATATTTAGCTTTTATTTATAGAGAATGGAAGTGTGTTAATCAATCTAGGTTTAGAGTCCAAAAAATATGAACAATAAATGATATCACTATTCGGAATACTCACTAAAATTAATTATTTTAGTTATCTCATCACAGTTTTGGTATTAATTATTTCATATATTTGTTTTTATGTATGATAATTATTATAGCAAATGGGGAGTGAAAATTATTTAGAAAGCACGAATAATTTTTAGAAATTCAAGTATCATATTTGATTATTATTTAACAAAATAATTAAACCCAAATCATTTATATTGTATTTTTATTTAAATCGTTTTTATAAACAAAGAAATGAATTAAAATATATATTATTATCAGATCCGTATAATGTGGATTCAATCTTTACAAAGAAAATCTAAATCCTAGTTACATAGTTAAATTTATGATGATGAAACTATTAACAAAATATTAAAAAACATTTATTGGTAGTTACTCTTTTTTTTTGTCGGCTTAGAAATTACTCTTATTAACCCGATTAAAATCATTATGGAAGCTAGTTGCTAAAATATCGATTGTTTATATTTTTATTGGAAGTTACTCTTATTAACCCGATTAAATTATTATGCAAGCTAGCTATGGATATATCATTAACTAATTTTATTTTCATATGCAGATAAAAGATACTTCAAGATTTTTTAATTTATGTTTTGACAAAATCTTTTTTCACGTTTCCTTTTTTTTACTCTTTGATTATTATGTAACAAAATAATTAAAATCAAATCTCGATTATTATGTAACAAAATAATTAATACCAAATCATTTATATTGTATTTTGATTTAAATCATTTTTATAAACAAACAAATGAATTAAATTATAGATTATTAGATGATCCGTATAATGTGGATTCAATCTTTACAAAGAAAATCTAAATCCTAATTGCATATTTAAATTTATGATGATGAAACTATTTAAAAAATATTAATTTTTTTATTGGAAGTTAATCTTATTAACCCGATTAAAATCATTATGGAAGTTAGTTGCTAAAATATAGATTTTTGATATTTTTTATTGGAAGTTACTCTTATTAACCCGATTGAAATCATTATGGAAGCTAGTTATGGATATATCATTAACTAATTTTATTTTCTTATGCAGGTAAAAGAAAATAATTATTATGTAACAAACTAATTAAAACCAAATCTCGATTATTATGTAACAAAATTATTAATGATTAAATTGTCCTAAATGAGATATTTTAATTTATTTTTAGATGTAATGACAATTTGTTGTAATTATTAACATTTTGTAAGGTTTATTTCTAAGTGTACTCCCCAAATAATATATTGGAGATGGATACTTCATAATATCTGATTTAAGTATTTAACATAAAAACACCTAAATGTTAAACTATTTTAATACCAAATTCAATATTTTAAAAATCTTCAATTATTCTACTTATGATATTGCAACAAACCTCGTAATCGCTTATATATTAATGAGATATAATTAATTAATAAGGTAATTGACCTTATCGTTTATTGGAGATTAGGTAATTGATCGAATATATATTTAACTATTAGAATCTAGTTATTGCTCATATTAAAAGCGGTAATAATATTATACGGTTATAAATTTTTCTTCCCATAGTAAAACATGTAGATATCTCGATTTTTAGGATTATTAACAAACTAGTTAGTTACCAAAATCGTTCTCATATTAGTTAATATTGCAATAAAATCGGGATATCATTATAATTACTCTAAGATTTTTTTAAAAACTTCCATTATTTTTTTTATCAATTACCTTATTTAAAACCACCCTTATTTTAAACCACTTAAATCGGGATATCATTACAATTTTATAAATTTTTTAAAAATTTCCATGATTTTCTAAAATTGCCCTTACTTAAAACAAATTTAATTAAATAATTTCCTTATTTAAAACCACCCTTATTTTAAACCAGCCATATAATATTTCGCATAATTGTTAATATTCCAATAAAATCGGGATATCTTTTAAATCATATCTCAATTTTTTTTAAATAAGTGAATTATTTTATAATATTGCAATAAATCGGGATATCTTTTAAATCATATCTTGATTTTTTTAAATAAGGAAATTATTTGTTAATATTGCAATAAAATCGGGATATCATTATCATTATTCTGTGAATTTTTTATAAAATTTTTTTTTATAACAATTCTCTTATTTAAAACCATATCCCGATTTTATTGTTTTCTTAGTTTCAATATTATTTTTTAAAAAACTTTTATTAATTTTTTTAACAAATCTCTTATTTTAACATAATAAATTACTAAATTACCCATAATGAGAAATTAAAATTTGTTCTTTGAAGTAGTGGCAATGTGATGTAAATATTTACATTTTATAAGGTTTATTTTATAAATATACTTTCCAAATAATATATAGGGGATTCTAGCGATTGTTCCATACCAAAACATTTTGCCCTCATAGTTATTTAATATATATAAAATGACAAGCATCTTAGTTTTAAAAATAGATATCTATAAATCTAAATTTACCTTAACAAAAAATAGCAAAGAAAAGAAGAAGAAATTCAACAAAATATACAAAACAACATATTTGAAACATCTCTATCTAAAATAAAAAATAATTTTTTGGGGTATTTTTCTAATATAGATACGTATATTGATATTAGTTAGATATACTTTTTATGTTTTTTTTGAATACATAAACAAATATTTTTTATGTATATATTTATTTTTCTGATAGGTTTAAAAACCTTATATTTTTATTTTTAACTATATTAATAAATTTTGATTTGACACAGTTTACAATATTGCGATTATATTAATAACTAATTTTGAAAATTAAGCTTTTAATATAACAACAAGAATAATACGCACTTGTGAAGCTTTGTGGGCCTTAATGTGTATCCCAATGGCTCGTCGTGAGCCTGTATTTGAAATTGTAAGAGGGAAATCAATAAGAGTCTCTCCCAAGCCAATATCTCTCTATCGCTCTTCCTTTTCTCACGTTCAAGTTGAGACAATTTAATTTATTGATAGCATCACCAAAAGTATTTTGTTGATATTTTGAGATTATCATTAGAAAAAAAAAGAGAAAAGAATATTACTTCTATTTAGGGGTGTCCAAATGGGTCAAATTTTATGGATCGATCCGGTCCGATCCGATTCATTAACCCTAATGGTTTTACTATTTGAATCCTAATGAGTTGATGAGTCAAATAAGTTATGGATCAAATGAATAATGGGTCATATGAGTTGGATTAAAATGGTTTATGGTTAAATCATTTAACCATTAAATTAGCATACTTAGTAGCCCTGGGCAAAAAAACCAGAATCGAATAACCAAACCGAACCGAACCAAAAAATGAGAACCGAAACCGACAAAAGAACCGAATGGATCTTAAATTTTAGAATCGAAAGAACCGGAACCGAACCCGAACCGAACAGGGTACCGAATGGGTACCCGAAATATAATTATATACCCAAAATATTAATTATATTTAGATTTGATATAACTCAATTACTCATAATTACAATTATAAACTCAAAATTTTAGTTAATTTTAGACCAAAATAACCAAAATACTTAAAATAACCAAAATATCCGAAAATTCTTAGTTATTTTTCGGTTAAATCGGGTAGTTTGATTATTTTTGGTTACAAAGTAATCATTTGGAACCGAACGCGAAGGGATCCAAATTTTTTTGGTTATTTTCGGTTCCAATTTGAAGTAACCATACCGAACCGAACCGAAATTCTATTCGGCTCCAAATGGTTCTAGTTTTCAAGAACCGAAAACCGAACCAAACCGAACCGAATAACCGAATGCCCAGGGCTAATACTTAGCATCATCATTATCTTTATACTATCTTCATCATATCATCATTGTCATACCATATTTCATCATCAACATATCATCATCATTCATCATCATCATACTAAAATTTTTCCACCAAAAACGTTATTCCGTAAAACACGAGTTCACATTTTTTCCGTCAAAAACAAGTCTGTATTTTTCCGCCAAATACACGAGTTCATATTTTTCCGCCAAAAATACGAATCCACATTTTCCCGCCAAAACACGCATAATTTCCGCTAAAATACGAAGTTTATATTTTTCCCGCCAAAATATAGCACATTTTTTCGCCAAAAAGAGTCAGATTTTCCGCCAAAACATAGTCCGCATTTTCTCGCCAAAAACGTAATTTTCCCGCCAAAAATACGAGTTCATATTTTTCCACAATAAACACGAGTTTACATTTTTTCCGCCAAAAATACGAGTTTATATTTTTCCCGCCAAAAACATGAGTTTACATTTTTCCCGCCAAAAATACGGTTTCACATTTTTCCCGCCAAAAAAGATCTGTATTTTTCCGCCAAAAGCACGAGTCCGCATTTTTCCGCCAAAAACGTAATTTTCCCACCAAAAATACGAGATCACATCTTCCCACCAAAAACACGGTTTCACAATTTTTCCGCCAAAAACATGAGTTTGTATTTTTCCGCCAAAAACGTGATTCCGGAATTTTTCCGCCAAAATTACGAGCTCGCATTTTTCTCGCCAAAAAATAGGTTTCTCAAATTTTTGCCAAAAACCCGATTCCATAATTTTTTTTTTGTCAAAAACATGATTCCGTAATTTTTCCGTCCAAAACCTTGTATCCATATTTCATGACATTGATGATGATGACAAAATGATATAATATATGATGATAAATTATTATTTTTTTATATTTATTATTATTAAATTATTAATTAATTAATTATTTTATTTTTATGAGTCAACTCATTAACCATCAAAACCATCAAATTAATTGGATTTATGGATCAACTCAACCCATTTAACAAATGAGTTGGGTCAACTCAAAAACCATTTAAACTTCAACTTATTGAGTTATAGATTGGTTTGGTTTGGTTTAGTTTACCAATTTTGATACCCCTACTCCAATTGTAAGAGCAAAAGGGTAACAGAATACAGCCAAATTGATCAGTGAAGTTTGTTGTAGTTATTATCAGAAGTTTCTCAAACAACTTCTTCTTTCCAAACTTACAATGGATAAGGAGGGATTGAATCATTTAGTGTTCCAGTAAGACAATTGGTTAATAATTGACAACTAACATACATATGGTCTAAATTTCCTCGTTGCAGTAATTAAGACATATGAAAACTACGACGGAAACCAAAGCCATAGCAGCTGGAAAAGCTCCAAAGATTTATCAACTAGTCTTACAAATTACTAGGAGGTATTTTTCATGTTTTTATCTTTATTCGTACTATGATGAAAATTATTTTTCATAGCTTGTTCTTTTAAAAATGTTTCAATTCAAACAAGTTTAATTGTTAAATTTCTTAGGATGAGTTCCACAAAAAAAAAAGTACATTTTAGAATATATATATAGTCAAATCAATTATATATAGAAAATAATTTTGTTGCAGCATATGGGTCTTGTCTTTGATTTAAAAAAAAAAACATTTTTATATCAAAATTTGAGATGAGACTTTGATCTTTATTTTTCGATATTTTGTAGATGCGCGGGATCATATTTATTGATTTATGTAAGTTATTCTGGTTATGCGTTTGGATAGATTTTTTTATTTATCAGGGAAGAAAAACTGGGAAAAGTTATAGAATTCAAGAAAAAAATTCTAGATTTTGGAAAATGCTTGTATTTTAATCTCGGTACTCAGACTGATAACGTGTTTTACGAGCTTTTCAAAATGCACACCTGCTTTTTGAAAAGATTGTGTACATAGTGCTACAAATTTTAAAATTTTATTAAACTTCTATCCAACTAATATGTTTTGTTTACCTATTCGGTAAAAAATGTATATTTGCATTTAGTATTGTCTAGCACGAAATGAGTTTTTACTAGGAATATATATACAAGCAGAATCACTATATATATTACCAGAGCCGGTTTTTAGATTTAGAAGGTTAGAAATAACAATAAAATTTGGTGATGCATAAATTTTGGTCAATCGTCACACTTTACTAAACCATATAAACCAATAAATCTATGAAAAATTTGGCCCTTAAAAAATTGTAAACTCAACGGCTCCAAATACATGCTTAATGATCTTGCATCCAGGACCAATTCTGTTTTTTACCTTCAAATATTATTACCTTCAAATATATATATATTGACCAATAAATTACATGGAGTCATATATTATAGAATTTATCTTGTAATACACAAATTAAATTAGCCTGTTAGGAAAAAATACTAACTGCGTGTCTTACAAATATGATGAAACTTGATGTAGAGTACCATGCCCATGTGGCTATTATATTTAGTGAAAAAATTACAAAGTCGCGATGCAACAACCTTTGTACTATATGATGAGAATATAATATTAAAATGGCAACAAGAACAAAAGAACTGAAGAAAATGGAAAAAAAAAAAAAAAGGAAAGGATAATCTTCCACCTAAACTAAGTCCAAAGAAGTTTGCAAGTTGCAACATCCACTTGCATCGTCCGGCGTAAGCTCTTTGATAAGGTCTCACCTTACTTACGACTTTCTCTTTCCATACATAACCACATCTACATACAGCATTTATACATATTATGACAAACCCATCAACATCTGTGCATGCACGTGTGCTCATGCATGTATGTAGTTTTTATATTAGCCATGACCATGTCTATGTTAAATTTTTGACAAACACAATCAATTAACGACACCCCATTTCACATGCGCATTTATAGTCGGGTGATATTCAAATAATTTCTAATTATCACAATTTTTTAGTTTAAAATATATTTATCAATTTTACCAAAAAAATATATTTATCAAAATCACAACTTTTTTGTTATATAACAAGTTTTCTAGATATGGTTCTTTTATCCACTTTAATATAATTTGACTCTTTTAAATAAATTATTTTAATATTTCTATATTGTGCGCAAATGTAAGCTTTTTGTTACATCATTTTATTGTTAAATTTACCTATATAAATATTTGTTCCGATATATATTGATTAATAGATGGTAGAAATCTAATATGTTGAAGAAAATTTAACTTTAAATCATTTTAGTTATTTTTCGTTGTATAAAATAATTTAATTATCATATACAGAGATATAGTTAAATTCTAACGACACTTGATTAATTTGATCGTAGTTGTTCAAAGATTGAACGGGAATACTGTGCATGTTATTTCTCATAAGACCATCAGCATTAGAGACTTTGTCTTAACCATTTTTTAAATTTAAATTTAATATAATAACACTAAAGTTATTCGAAAAAAAAAACCAATATTTTTGGAGAGATCGTTTGTGAAACGTCTCTCCTATTCACCAATTTTATTATTTTAAAATTGAGAGACATAACTTTTTTTTCTCCAATGCTCATGCTCTAACTCTTTTAACAAAAAAAAATGTTATAACTTCTACTTTAGTAATCTTAATAATAATAACAGTACAATATTTACTATAACTAATGATTTTTTTTTTTAACTGTAACTGATATCAACTTTTTCTTTCTTCTAGAAACACTGTATTTATTTACTAGATTCATATCTAGTTAAACCTTGTAGATTCTAGAAAAAAACATTAACATGGAAAATGTGGAACCTATAGAATATAATTTTATTTGGTGGTATATTAAAGATAATGAAGGAGGCGTCTGGGGAAAAAAATCATGGGACATAAAATGGTACAATGTATCATACATCGTCACATATACACACACAATATGTATATACATACACAACTGTGTCTATATACATACAAACACAAAGCCTTCACATCCCCAGCTATCTCTATCCATCTATCTAGAAATATATTAAAAGAAACACAATATGTTCATATCTTATTGTTATTATTATAAAATAAAAGATGATCATACTTTTAAAAAATTTATCACACAAAACCAACTTGATTGACAACCGACAGCGAACAAGATCAAAAAGCTCTATTCTTTTCTCATCAAACTTAATTCTCTCTCGATCGCAATATATACGAGAATCCATAATTTCTCCCAAAAACAAATTCAGAGATTCCAGAGAGACAAGAAGGAGAGATCATGAGGTCACCAGTGCAACTCCATCACGGCTCGGACGCCACAAATGGCTTCCACACGCTGCAGCCTCACGATCAAACCGATGGTCCGATCAGGAGAGTGTGTCTCACGCGCGGTATGCATGTGCCGGAGCACGTGGCGATGCACCACACGCACGACGTTGGTCCGGACCAGTGCTGCTCTTCGGTGGTGCAGATGATCCACGCGCCGCCTGAGTCCGTGTGGGCTCTTGTGCGGCGTTTCGATAACCCGAAGGTTTACAAGAACTTCATCAGGCAGTGCCGTATCGTCCAAGGCGATGGACTACACGTCGGAGATCTCAGGGAGGTCATGGTGGTCTCCGGACTCCCGGCAGTCTCTAGCACCGAGAGGCTCGAGATCTTGGATGAGGAGCGTCACGTGATAAGCTTTAGTGTCGTGGGTGGGGACCACAGGCTCAAGAACTACCGATCGGTGACGACACTGCACGCTGCGGACGACGAAGGGACCGTCGTGGTTGAGTCTTACATCGTCGATGTGCCACCGGGGAACACGGAGGAGGAAACTGTAAGCTTCGTTGATACTATCGTCCGGTGCAACCTCCAGTCTCTGGCTAGAAGTACCAACCGGCAATAATCCCATGTTTTTTTATTATTGCAATTATGTATGTATCTATTTTTTCTTTCTTTTCTATTAATTCCCTTTAGATGTTCGATCATCACAAGGAACAAAATTTCGAGTATCTTTTTTTTTTTCTTTTTCTTTTTAAATAGATATTTTGGTTTAGAAAGGAATTTATTGGGATTTCTTTGGGAGATTTATGTTGGGAAAATCGGAATATTGGGGGCGGGGGGAAGGATTCACAAAAATATGGATTTGGAGGGTGGTACATAATAGCATTTTGAGGTGAAATCGTTAAATGAATTAATCACTTTGTTGTTTTGTACATGGAAAAATGGAATCATACTTTGTCACTTCTGTTTAATTTCGTGTTTCTTTTCATTTTACTCTTAGCCGTTTTGTGGGTTATAAATGAATTTGAAGTCATTTGCATCAGTATTGTAACATATATACCAAAAAAAGTTTTTGTTGATCCTATTTCAATGTTTTAGATCGAAAATATAATACAAAGGCGATATATACCAAGAATCAAGCCGATAAGGCGATAACTGTGCTACCCTCCAAATAATAACCTCGTATTTATTTAACTTTAAGATTTATCGTCATCATGATCATATTAAGGGAAACATCAAATTACATTTTGTATTTGAGTATATTCGAATTATCTGTCTATTACACATAATATTCTCGTAACAATTTATTAAAGGTATATGTAGATGAACTGTATGTAAGATTCAAACAAATAAACAATCTTAAAGGAAAATTATAAACCAGGTAATGGATTTTAAACCTGATTAGCATGTGCATTTAAATAAATATATTTAGGGCTTAGACCTAAAGCAAAAGTAGACGTGCTTAAACTATTACCAACTTGTATTTCATTGGCTACTAGTCTGGTCAAGTGGAGATTATCATATTTTATTCCCGTTTATTTGTTAATTAATTACAACCAACCTAGTGGGTAATATTTAATTCAAATATAAGTTTCTGGTCTACTATTTTCTTTTGGTGGGTTGTATTTTAATTCGTTTGATTCAAAAATTTATTTAAGTAAGAAAGTCTAAACGGATATGCAATTAAAATTTAGTTGGAAACGCGTTGCAACTTGCTAGTTTTTATTGCCCCTAGTGGGCAATGATACAACGAACCCCTATGCCGGTCTTAAAGAGTTTATATTTCTTTTTATCAAATTTCTTTTTAATAATAATACAAGGATAAATAATCAAAATCTTGTCAAAAGAGTATACTGTATATATTATTTTTTTGGTCATGTTCAACTTTTACATATACTATCGGATTTAAATCCATATTATATAAAACATCAAGCACACTAGTATATTTACTAGGCCATAAATTCTGATTAATGTTATTAAAAATATCTTACACCCTAATACTTGATAGAAAGAAAAAAAACTATTGTATAACCAACATCAAAAGATAAATATTTAATATAACATTTTTTAATGGCACAAAACTATCTTTCTTAGTATTGTCTCACTTTTTTTTTTTGGTAAAACATCTGTTTTTATTTTGAACCAATAAACTTGAAATAACAATATTTGTGCTAGTCCATCATCATGTCACTATCGAGATTTAAACCCGCATATTGCATATTGTTGAAAAATAATCTATAAATACAAATAACTTATTTTTTTTGATCTTTTAATTTCAAAAATGCTTAAAAAACAAAAGTCATATTTCCATAATACTTTTAAATGTAGATACGTAAACTATCTTACGACATCATACAAATTATTTTATGACATTTTTCCTTTGTCCTCAAATTAGTGCTGAGATACTTCAAAATTCAAATGTCTAATTATGTGTTAATTAAATGCTTAATAACCATAAGATTTTTTCAGATATTATTATTAGTGCCAAGGCCCAAAAAATACCTGAAAATAAATGGGCCGAAAGATACATTGTTATGTTGTTCTATATTGAGTAAAACCTCTATTGACAAAAAAAAAAAAGAGAGAATAAAACCTCTATAAATTAATACTCCATAAATTAATAAGTAGTATATAATAAAAAAAATTCAGATCTGAGTTGAGCCAATGTAAAAATTAACACAACTTGATTAGATAATAAAAAATAATACTTTTTTGAAAACTCATAAGATGAAGAAGAGATGGATGAGATTATCGGTTACTGATAAAACTAAAGAAAGGGTCAATTAAAGAAGATGAATATGCAAGACTGACAGGAGATGATGATTTATTCTGAAGAGAAGAAACAGACCTGCATGCTTGAAGTAGTAGCAGAAATGGACTAAGCTTAGTGTTTCTACTCTCATATGTGTGTAGGTTCAAAAGAAATGGGTCATGTGTTGTGGGCATAGCTTTTGATTCTGATTATACATTTACAGTTTTCTATTCGTTTTATTAATGTTAAGTTCACTTTTATTTTTGTTTCATTTAGAAATTTCTAAGTTTAATAAAAAAAGGTGTGAATAAAATAATGGAGACTGAAGAGACCTTTAATCCAGTGATCGTCAATCCATGTATATAATAATACAAATAAATTTCTATCCAGTGATTTTTGTGTATTTGGATAAAAAGAGATTGGATCAATTTTATGATTAGACACTAGTGTCATAATTTTGTCAAACCTAACATTAATAAAACGAATAGAAAACTGTAAATGTATAAACTTTTGAGTCGAATAAAATCGAATCGAATCAAATAATTAACTAACTGCACACAACTTCCTAGTATAGTGTGCACGCTGCTTACACGTGCTAGTAATGCCCTCCATAATTAATAACGACCATTACCATGAGTAAGATATTTTCAGATACAAGAAAAATAAAATAAAAAATCATCAATTTCCAATACAATACAATCTCTCTGTATCACCATCGTCTTCGTCTTTTGCCGTTGACTCGTTTGAATTTTCGCAAAAACCTTTCTCTCCCTCACTCACTCTCTCGTGATGTCCAAATCCAACGACGAAGCCATGTTGTTAGTAGCACCACCTCCACCTTTCGATCCGACTAAGCCATCAACACCTATCTCTTTCCCAATCAAAACTCTTCAAGACTTGAAGTCTCGCTCTTACTTCGATTCTTTTCATTTCTCCTTTAACCGCTCCTCCGTCCCTCTCCGCCGCAACATCGGCACCTTGCCGGATCGATCTAGGCTCTTGGTTTGTCACGACATGAAAGGAGGCTACGTCGACGACAAGTGGGTTCAAGGATGTGGAAACAACGCTGGTTACGCGATCTGGGATTGGTATTTGATGGACGTTTTCGTTTACTTCTCACACTCGCTTGTGACTCTTCCTCCTCCTTGCTGGACTAACACTGCTCACAGACATGGCGTCAAGGTCAGTCAAACTTGTTTACTTCTCAAAAAGTCTGATTTATAGTTGAAGTAACTTAAAAAAATTCCATCTTTGAATGTGTTGTAAACTCGATTGCAACTTGTAGACAAAATTGAACTTTGATTAGAGATATACAATCATGGTTTTATAAGGAATGATTATTATGTGTGTTTTATTGAAATCTTAAGGTATTGGGGACTTTCATCACAGAATGGGATGAAGGTAAAGCTACCTGTAAAGAGTTGTTGGCGACAAAGGAGTCTGCGCAGATGTATGCAGAGCGTTTGGCAGAACTTGCTGCTGCTCTTGGATTTGATGGGTGGCTGGTGAGCTTTTTGCTATATACATTTTTGTCTGTTCAACAATTCCAGTCATCTTCATCATATTGATTGATATTGTGGTGAATGATTTAACCATGTGAAGCAGCATCTAGAAACTCTCTGGTAAAGTGGAAACAACTATCTGGAGAAGTTGATTATTGCCTACTAAGTTGTCCTTATGAATTGTTACTTGCAGATAAATATAGAGAATGTAATAGATGAAGTTCAAATTCCAAATTTGAAGGAATTTGTAAGCCATCTAACAAAAGTCATGCATTCATCTGTACCTGGAGGTTTAGTTATATGGTGAGTGTTGAGAAGCCTTTCTTTGTCAAAATCACTGTTTTGATTTTTTCTTTCTAAACCATACTGATCTTTATGATTACTTTGTTTTTGCAGGTATGATAGTGTCACTATTTATGGTCGTCTTGATTGGCAAAATCAGTTGACTGAGAAGAATAAACCTTTCTTTGATTTATGCGATGGAATATTCATGAACTATACATGGAAGGTTTGTCCTTTCACTTCATTATTCATGAACTATACTCTCTTTATCCTTATTCTTTCTATATGTTTTGATTGTGATATGAGTAGGTATCTCTTTCAGGAGAACTATCCCAAAGCATCAGCTGAAATTGCCGGTGATAGAAAATATGATGTCTACATGGGAATTGATGTTTTTGGCCGGGGCACTTACGGTGGTGGGCAATGGACTGTATGTATCTTAATTCTTACAGATTCATTCATATTTACTTGGGGGTGACAGTGTTGAATACTCAGTGATCTGCAATGCTCAAGCTGCATATAAAGTTTTCCTACCTTGTTTAAAACTTTTGCATTGTAGGCAAATGTTGCCCTTGATTTGCTGAAGAGCAACAATGTATCAGCTGCGATATTTGCTCCTGGATGGGTATACGAAACCGAGCAACCACCGGATTTTCGCACGGCACAGAATAAGTAACACTTGCAAAATACGATGGTAAAATGAATCTGTGCAATCTTATCATCATATGTTATGCTTTTTAGATGGTGGTCACTTGTTGAGAAGTCATGGGGAATAGTTCAAACATATCCGCAAGTACTACCTTTCTACTCAGATTTTAATCAGGTGAAGTAAAACTCTGTTCCCAGTGACTAGATGCAAATGACTATAGTTATTCTCTGTTCTGCCAAGTTTTAAAACTCTCTTTTCTTGGTTATCATATAGGGCCTTGGTTCCCATATTTCTCTCGGAGGTCAGAAATTGTCAGACACTCCCTGGTACAACATTTCATGCCAAAGTCTGCAGGTTCAGTGGTCACTCATTGTTCTAGATTTTATTGCATTATAACTATTTCCCTTTTTTGTCACATTCCTTATCTGCATCCCAATTTGATATTGTTTTCTGTTGTGTTCTTTGTGATAGCCGCTCTTAGAATTTAATGAAGAAAACAATTCAAATATCATGCAAGTCACTGTTGAGTAAGTTCTGACCCCTAATACTAGCCTCATATTTGATTTTCGATAAGCCTAAAAAGAACTGAAATTTGACATCTAACAATAAAGAACAAAAATATGGTAGTGGTGGAGAAGCATCTTATAATGGAGGAGGGAACGTCAGTTTCAGAGGAAAACTAAAGAGAAATGCGCATTTCACAGCAAGACTCTTCAAACCTCAGCTTCAGCTTTCTGCTTCCCCAATCTCAATCTCCTTTTCTGTAAGTTTCTGCTCCTCATACCAAAGCCACAGATGCGTCACATTTTAATTAAGACGACAAGCTCTGCCTCATCTTTACAATATTTCAATCTTTTAAGTTTGTTTACTCATGTAATTTGGACTGGTGCAGGTGAAGTCAGACAAAAGATCCGAGCTAAGCATTCTGCTCCATTTTTCATCTCCTTCTCATGAGACAAAGTCCTTACTTATGGCGCCAAATGAAACTATCAACAGAGTTGGCAAAATGTTCTTGCCATGTCACCTCACATCAGCACAGACCACATCCGATTGGATGGTGCATGAAACAAACCTTGATCTGGATGGGCACACACTGACTGAGATCTCTGCCTTCTGCTCCAGACCAGATGATCTCACAGAAGAAACAAGCACACTAGAGTATTTTGCATTGCTTGGACATATCTCCATCAAGAGCCAGCAAAAAACCAAGCTTTTTCCTTTGGCATCATCATGGGTTATCGAGGCTCGTCACATAAAGTTTGTACCGGGTGATTCTGGCTCCAAGACCTTAAGTTGTAAGCTAGAATGGAGATTGAAGCACCCTGAAGAATATTTTGCCTTTACAAGGTACAATGTGTATGCAGAGAATCTGAACTCGAGTGATTACAGGCCAAGGAAGGTTATGGAAGAACCGAGAAGCGAGAAAGTGTTTCTCGGAACAGCTCATGTTGATGCTTATTATGTCTCTGATCTGGTCGTTGGATCAGATGTGAAGGGAGTCCGGTTTGTAGTTCAAACGTGTAGTGAAGATGGTACATGGCAGGAGCTGGATGCTTCCCCTAACCTTCTGGTTGAAGTAGAACGTCCGAGTTCAAAGCTTTGTTGTTGTGGGTTGATTTGAGTTAAGGTTCATTTCCGAACTTGCAATTCCTGTGATCTAATAAGAGCATTGATGGTTTAGTCAGTGTGAAGGATATGAACCATACGATAATGATTATGAGGTTGATAATAATAACGTTAAAATAATTTTTGATAATAAAGTTGGTTTCGCTGGATTATATGTGACTACTGGATGAAGTCTTGCTCTATACGCGGGATAGTTTGCTTAAAATATGTTAACATATTATATCGAGTTAAATGTTTAACTATAAAATGGATATATATAAAATGGAAAAGCAAGTGTGAAGAAGAACTTAACGTCGTCGTTTTGGTTTATCTCCGGCATGATATCTTCTGCGTTTTAGATTTTATCCGAGCTCGCCGATGCAAACTTCAATGGAGAGACTGGAGAGAGAAGGGCCGTGAGTAAACATCAGAGCGTTTTAGTTTTCTAAGAATCAACTATGTGTCGTTTCATATCTCAAAATGGCAGGCAGTAGAAAAAAATGTCGAGACTGGAGAAAGCTTGATAGTGACAGTGTGGGGTCCAGCTGCGTTAACGGAATTCGAAAAGTTATTCTAGCGTCACTTGTGGTTTCTTGTAAGCGGTGTACGTGTCACACTATGAGAGGGTTACTGGTGACACTTTCGTCACTGTGATTTACCTTTAGCAAATTCTCTCGACATGCTCACTCTCCCTCTCTGATCACTGCGAGTTTTCCCTTCTTAAGCTCTCATGGCGGCTTCATAAATCCATACACAGACAGCTTTATACAAAAAAAAACGCGTAAAATAAATATTTACTCAGATTCAGCTTCTTCTCCACGTAACGACTTGCTTCACTCTTTTCTCCTCCTGGGTTTGGAGAGTTTTTTTTTCCTTTAGTTGAATCATGTTTTATTCACACCAGCTTTTAGCTCGAAAAGCTCCGTTGGGTCAGATATGGTGAGTCGAATCCTCTCAGTTAAACGTTTTCCGATTTTTTCATGATTTTGTAACCTCTGTTTCTGTATCGGTATGTGAAATCGGTCTGGGAACTTCCTCGTCCCGATAAAGCACTTGTTACTGCTTCAAATCGTCACTATGGTTTCCATTGATTGATCTGTCTATGCATTATTAGTGATTGTAAGAGTGTAATCTCCAACCTCTGTTTTTTTTTGTTTTTCTTCTTCTTAAGGATGGCCGCTACGTTGCACGCGAAGATCAATCGGAAGAAACTAGACAAGCTCGATATCATTCAAATCTGGTGAGCGGAGAGGAGATCTTGTTCGCCGTTTATTTTTTTATTTTTTGGGTGGTCTCCTGCCATGAAAGCGGACGTTGATTTTTCCATTTCTGTTGGTAATTTTACTTTCTCACAGCGAAGAGATTTTGAATCCGTCGGTTCCGATGGCTCTTAGACTCTCCTCCATTCTTATGGGTATGTTTAGTTTATCGAAATTTTGTTTTTCCCAGTTCTTCTCATTCTGGGTTTGACTGATCTTAGTGTTTTGTTTTTCTCTTCGTTAGGTGGAGTTGTAATCGTTTATGAGAGGAAAGTAAAGCTCCTATTCGGTAAAATTTCGGATTCCATTTTTTTTTAATTGAAACTTGGAGATTTCAATTTCCACTCTCATCTTTTGGAAACTGATGAGTCATTTTTTTTTTCTGGGGTTTTTTTCTCCGTTAATATTTCAGATGATGTTAATCGTCTTCTGGTAATCAAATCTTCTCCGATTTCTCTTTCATTTTTCTTTTTCACGTCAAAATCATATTCCCGTACCTCGGTTTCTGGGTTCTCACATGTGTTTATTTTTCTCAGGTTGAAATTAATGGAGCTAGGCGCACAAAAGCTGTTTCGGATCCCACTTTACTACCTAAAGGGAGAACCCATGCTAGGTATTGTTACTATTTCCACATCTTCTTCCTTTAGCCTTCTCCTGTCGTATTCGTAAGTGTAAATGCCATTGAAGGATTCTCAAGGAAACCCAAAACTTAAGAACAGTGTCGTACATGAAGAAGAGTAAAATTGATTTGCGTGTTTGGGTTTTTGTTTGCCATTGAATGATTATGAAGGAAAATCCAAAATCAAAAGAATATTGTCGTGTTTGGGTTTTTTTTTGTTTGTTTGCAGGAAAGAGGCTGTTACATTGCCTGAGAACGAAGAAGCTGATTTTGGAGATTTTGAACAGACTCGTAATGTTCCTAAATTTGGCAATTTCGTGGATTTTCAGCAGACTTATATCTCCATGGTAACCTTTTCGATTCCCTGTGTCTCCCAGATTGGATTGGGAATTTATTTCTTTTTATGTCTCAATATTCAACAATTTACCATATAAATCATTTACATTACGTACAACTTGTGGATTAGATGGCTTAAAATTTCCAACCTAAAACAGTGTATAAGATATAGAAAAAATAGTAGCCATCATACTTAATTGCCCATAGAAGTGGAGGAAATAAGTTGGCGCATAAAGGGCATCTAAGACTTGGTCTAACTCAAGCATGTGGTTTATGACTAGCCTCATTTTAGTCTACATGTGAATATTTCAAAGGAAAATTTTGTTGGAACTGAAGCATATGAACTCAAACCAAAATCATTTGAAGATCGCTTAAGATTTAACGTGTAACCTCTGCGTTGTGGGAAAGGACAATGCACAAAAGATGCAACTGTTGATGTGAATTGATCATTGTAGTGTTCATCTCCTTGTAAACCAATGAACACTCGTGTGCATCTTCAGTTGAACTAATTCATTGCGTGGCTTTATCTCTTTGCAGCTGTTAGATGAACCCCAAGTTAACAATAACCCCGAGCCAGAAGATCTTGGACAGCAGTTCCATCAAGGTTTCGATCCTGAGCCATAACCTTCGTGAATATATGACATGTTAATAATTTACGTTAATACGCTTGTCAATTTCTGTAACGTTCTCAGCTGATGCCGAGAATATCACACTCTTTGAGTATCATGGTTCATTCCAGACCAACAATGAAACGTATGATCGTTTTGAAAGGTGAGATTTCAATCCCACTATCTATCTTCGGTCTTTAATTCCCAGAATTTAAACCTTCTCCACTAACTGTTGAAGGTAGAAATTTGTAGCGTTTCACTATTTCTGTATTTTCTTTCATCCACCTTTCAGCAAAATGCTGGTGATGATTTTGTTCTTTTCTATTCTGCGTTTTAATGGCATCTCAGATTTGACATCGAAGGAGATGATGAAACTCAGATGAACTTCAATCCAATGGAAGGCGCTGAAATACCTACAACTCTCATCCCATTACCACCTCGCCATCATGACATTCCTGAAGGTAAATGGTTATGTCAGCCTTTTATTCTATAATCGTGACATCTGGTTATTGTATGGGGATATGAAGTTTTGAGTCAAAGATGAAATTGTTTTCTATCTTTAAATAGTGCTAAGTTTATGAAGCCAATAACAATGGCTTGGGCGAGTCTCTAGTATAATAATCATGTACAGTATTTGACCAGGGATTGTCCTTTTGTAGAAGCCTTTGAATGATATATCGAACACTGAGCTTCATGAACAGAGCAGAACAAATTTACTAACCTGTAGCCATCTGCAGGAGTCAACCCCACAAGCCCTCAGCGCCAGGAGCAACAGGAGCATGGTAGGGACGTATTTGCTGAGCAGATGGAGGAACAAAACATACCAGACAGAGAGGTATTTGCTCTTACTTGGAATACTCTCATCTAGTGAGAAATGACATTGAATTGGGTTTTGTTCTCCATGCAGGAACACGATAGACCACATCCAGCAAAAAAAAGAGCAAGAAAGACAGCTACTTCAGTGATGGATTATGAGCAGACTATTATCGCTGGTCATGTTTACCAGTCATGGCTCCAGGATACTTCTGACATTCTCTGTAGGGGGGAAAAGAGAAAGGTTCAAATTAGTGAACGCCTTGGCCTTTAATGTACTAACTGGTGCTCATGTTGGTCTTACATCTGGCATCATTTTGTAGGTTCGAGGAACCATCCGGCCAGAAATGAAAATTTTCAAACGTGCGAATATGCCACTTACACAACTCTTCGAAAAGCATGTGGACAGTTCTTACCCGCCTCAGCTTTGCGAGCTTTGGTCAAAGAGTACTCAACTTCTTCAAACCTCATCGTCTGGTCTCTCTCTATCCAATATCCATCACTGTTTCTTTTTTGTTTTCTCCTTGTTGAAACGGATCTGACATTTGGAAATGCCAATGCAGAAACTCGACGCCCTGATTTCTGCGCGGAACAATCTCCAGGGTTTGTTGAGGAGAGAATGCAGAACCACCATCAAACAAACCATGTAAGGCGCGGAAGCATATTCTTTCCTGAAAATTTAGTATCTATAAGAGAAAGGCACAATTTCATATCCTCTCTAACTGAGTGTGGATGTATGCAGCATCAGGGCAGTGACATAAGCTCCCAAAATCTTGGTAGTCCCGCAGAAAGACTCCGGAAAATTCGTACTGGGAAAGGTGCTTCAGTAGAAAGCATGATGGCTGGATCTCGAGAAATCCCTGAAACTATTAACCGCCAGGCTGCTGATATTAATGTTACGCCATTCTATTCTGGTTAAAAGCTTCTCTATTTTATTCAGTCATCAGATCATAGCTAGGCATTGTGGAATATTTGTCGTTAGTTATTTGATTTTCATGGGAATTACAGGAGACGATGTGAGATCCATGCCTAGCACACCATCCGCACGTGGAGCAGCTTCAATTAACAACATAGAGATCAGCTTTAAAAGGTTAAGAACACTTCTAAGTTTCTCTGATACTAAATCCAATAGTAACTCACAAACAAGTTTTGCATAGGAAGAGGATCATTAATTCTTCTTCCGTTTACCAAATCAGTCGCAGGGCCAACAGAGAAAGGCCAAATTCCCCACCAAGAAGAGGACTCGAACCAGTAGCGGAAGAGAGACCGTGGGAGCACCGTGAAGATGACTTTGAGTTTTCAATTTTACCTGAAAAGCGCTTCAGAGCCGATAACGGTAGAAGTTTTAATTGTCTTATCCTACAACCTTCAAAAACACCATCTTACAAACCTTAACTTGGCTTCTTTTTTCACAGAAATACTATTTGAAACTGGATCTACAGAGCCTCAAAATCCAGTGTGCAATCAATCAGACGAGAATATAACAGAGAGCATCAAAAGGTAAGAGATTCAATATTATTTGCCAAATCTATATACTGAGTGACAATGATGAGATGTATAAAACGAAACACAGTCAGCTCAAGACACACTTTGAAACACCTGGAGCTCCTCAAGTGGAATCACTTAACAAGCTCACTGTTGGAATGGACAGAAACGCCGCCGCTAAACTCTTCTTCCAATCCTGTGGTACTAACTTCTTCACGTCAAAATTAATTTTTCACTTATGTGAGCAAATAACAACTATTCATAAAAAAACCTGCCTTGAATATGGTTTATATTTCCAGTGTTAGCGACTCGTGGAGTCATCAAGGTGAACCAAACAGAGCCTTATGGAGACATTCTCATTGCACGAGGACCCAACATGTAACGTTTGATTTCTAAATTAAAAAAGGTTCTGGTGGACCAGTGTTCCGTAGTTGTTTTGCGATTCATATTGGAGCAGAGACAGTTCGTAGACTTTTAAAATTATAAAGAGTAACCGTTATTTACATAAATTCCTCTGTCTGGTCCTTTTGTTATTGGTTATTACGACTTCATACATTATCATCCTAGCTTTGTCCGAAACATCTGAAATTTAATTATTATAAGATCTTTACATATTCTATTATTTAGTATTTTACTCGCATATTGTCTTCTTAGTTCTTAGAAGATATGGAATAGAGAATAAGCAAACAATAGTTTAATATATACTCCGTTGACAAAGATAATGGCAGTCACGTAATAAGCCGCAACTACCCCCGTTTTCATACAGGACATGTTAACTCCACAATTAGTCGCACTCACGTTTTACACAATTTGTCAATTTTCTCAGAAACATTAAACATTATATTATACCAGTCCTTATATGTTTCTATCTATATATATACGCATATTTTTCTCCCCTGAATCACACATCAAGACGAAGAAGTTCAAGAAACAGAGTGCATAACAAGAAACATGGACTCAAGAGCCTTACCCTTCTCCGTTCTCGTCATCCTCATCGCTACGGCGGTGTTGGCCAACGGTTACACTCCTCCTCCTCCTCCAACCACCGCATACCCTGCCGTGAAAACCGTGGAAGCTGCAGTGGAAGGAATGGTGTACTGCCAATCCTGCGACAAATTCGGGTCATGGTCGTTGGCCGGAGCAGAAGCCATAGCCGGAGCTAAAATCAGCATTATATGCAAGAACCATAGGCAACAAGTGAGTTTCTACAAAGTCTTTCAAACTGATTCCTACGGCCATTTCTACGGTGAGCTCAAAGGTTTCAAGATGACTCCACATTTCTTGGACCATCCTCTTCACTCTTGCCGAGCCAAGCTAGTCTCTTCTCCTCGTGAAGACTGCAATCTCTTCTCCAACATTAACAATGCTCTCGATGGAGCTGCGCTGCGGTATGAAGAGAAGAGGCTCAAGTGGACGAACTATGAGGCTATAGTTTACGCCGCTGGCCCATTGGCTTTCCGTCCTGACCACTGCCCCACGACTGCACCACCCACTTACTGATTCGGGTTTTGAAGATGATCATATACTAATTATATAAGACACTGTTATTGATTTGTTTCTATTTTGTTTCTTTTGGTTTTATGGTTTGTCAATTGTTTCTAAGATGCTGTGTAATATTGTAATGGGACTCTTGTGACTCATTTGTATCGAGTCTGTTCAGTTTAAGACCGGTAAAATCAGTGGTCATAGCAACATTATAACCTGAACATTTTAAATCTCAAACCTTACGACACAAAATATGTCTGCAAGTTTCAACAAGAACAAAGATTTCTCATAAATCAACACAACAGAGAGGTACAAAGCAGGAACATCGACCACAAACTTTGCCTGCTTCTAAGCATAAGTTATGAGAGAAGACAGAGTGGAGCCAAATACCTTGTTCCTTAGAAGTCCATTGGCATTGCGAACAATTTGTTGATCTCATCCAAGGCTACTTTTGTGCACACTGTTGGCTCAAATAGTTCGTGCTCATCTGATTTTGAAGGCGATGTCTGAGTCGGCTGGTTCTTCCTTTGATATTCTTGCTCAACTTCTTCATCATTATCATCATCATCATCCTCAAGTATTGAGAAACCTGCAGCAGGATATGGTTTCGTCTCTACTACTGCTTTTCCTCTGTTTTTAGAGCGGTTGGGTCTAACAAAATCTATTGGTTCGCCAAACATGTTGTTTATGTCCTCCATAGCTTCCTTTAGGTTGACTGTAGGGTCAACAAGGCCATGGTGGCAGGCATTTTCAACTGCTTCTGGCTCATCGGAGATGGTTGAACCAACAAATCTATGAACAACTGTATCTTCTCTAAATCTAGCCCGAGGAGGACTGTTTCTGTCTGCTTCTTCAGAACTTTCAGGTGAATGGTCTCTTGGCAGGAGAAAGACAAAAGCTTTTCCAGCCTCATCATTTTCATCCGTAGTTTCATTAGCGTTTTCATCATCAATGAATATCTCAAAGGACTCTTGATTAAACTGGGATCCCTGAGTATTACCAGTCTTTGCTTTTCCACTTGTCCCTGTTTCACTTTCGAGATTCTCGTCCACCAAAGCTCCAAAACTGTTGTTGCATCCTTGATTTTCTTTGTTCTGACTTCTCTGTCGTGATCTTCTCTGAAGTGGAGCAGTTTCTATAGGCTCTTTGAACATGTTGTTGATTGCATTCATGGCTTCCTTCATGTTTATTGTGGGATCCACCAAACCGTGATGGCAAGCATTTTCTGCTTCAGGCTTTCCTACAATGGCTTTATCAACAAAATTCAACACTGGCTCATGTTGTTGCCTCTCAACCTTCTGGTGCTTTCCAGACAGTTTTTGTTCCTGACGCTGCAAGAGGAAACATAAATTCAGACATCTGCAAAACTTGTAAAAACTATACAAGCGGAGCAATCAAATTATGGAAACAGTACCTGTGTCTTTTTCTTTTTGTGCCTCTCCATGCGACTAAGGAATTGCAAGTATGATTTCTGTAACTCATCCATGGGTTCTGCAAGGCTGGGGACAAGAGGAAATAGTCACTCAATTTAAATCATGTTTTCAACATATCACATATGCTAGCTCAAACTGTCATTATTACATTCCTCATTTCCACATAATGAATTGAGTGTAGTAGATTTTGTAGCATATCATGCAGGTGGATGGATACCAGGAATGATCATGACAAGAACTCAATTAGAGAATATATATAAGCTGAATACAAGTATAGATTTGGTTGATATATGTTGCATATGCATAATCACTTACTAGAGGCTTACTCTTAACCATCTATCAAATACAATTTTCTAGCGTTTCCAAGAATACTTACTTTTGCACCCCAAGACGGTACATTTTCTCAGCCTCCTCGAATCTCTTCATCTTCTCATAATGGAGAGCATATGCCTGGTAGAACAGTGACCTTTTGGTCCCTATACTTTTTGCTTCCATGGTTCTTAAGAGAGCTCTTGGATCGTCTACAAAGTCCATCTAGCCAAACAATTCATCACCACCCATTAAGACCAACAAGTTCATTTATCAACATCTGCTATCAACAAACTATTTATGCACAGAAATTGAAAAATATCAGCAGGGATACAAACCCCAAACCATTCAAATCCAAAATATTCCTCTATCGCTTACTTCCTTAGTACAAAACTGGACATAGCTCAGTTCTGATCCCTTTAAATCTTCGATTTTTACAAGCAGGAATAGTAATGAGATCATCAAAGCCATATGATTCCAGTTAAATTTTATGCACTGCTCTTACTAAAATGCTTATTTTATCAATAATCTCTACGATTCTCAAAAAACAGTATAACCGATTCTAAGCTCGGGCACAAAGATTAAGAAAACCCACAAAACAAATTCAATTTCAACCAAATCAAATGCCAAATCAAGAGGGTAAGTGTTCATTACCAGCTGCAACCAAACACGAATATACCGCGAATCGTTCTTATATCTCTTATCAGATTCAAACGACTCTGCACATTTCTGCAAAAACCGCGGCAGCTTCTCGTTCATTATCTGAGTGGGCAAGCTCTCTTTCATCTTCTTAACACCTCTGTTTCAGATTGATCCAAGAATCAAAGACGCATAAATCAATACAAACATCTATTTAATTAGGTTTCTATGAACTTAATGCTTCAGAACCGTCGACAAAAATAGTGACAGAGAGACAAAATTACCGGATCCAGGGAAGAAGATGGTCTTTTCCAGAGTATGATTTGATATCGACGATCAGTGAAGCCAACAGGTTCTCGTAGCGGTTCTCGTTCTTCGCCATTTTTACTTCTCCGAACTGAAGAAACACCAAAAGGACAAAAGGCAAGAGAGAGAGGGATATGTGGAAATTTGAAAAAGATTCCACCTTTTGATTTTTAAATCTTCTGATACAGAAAGAGGCTCTACTAAGCCCCGAATAACCAGCTAACCGGCTAATCGGTTAACCAGATAATCAGATAACCGGTTACGCAAGGGATTCACAGGGATGTAAACGCTTTTGGAGGAGCCGTCAAATTGATTTCGCCGATTTGCTCATCTCTCAGTTGCTTTGCTCCTTCTCATGGCGAATCCGGCGGAGAATCCCGACCCGAATCAATCAACACCCAAACTCGAACCTGAAGATGAAAGAGAAGAAGAAATAGAGGACATTAACGGCGACGAAGAAGAAGAGGAAGAGTATGAGGAAGAAGACGATGGGAAACCTCAAACTCGAGAGGATGCAATCGCGAATAGGATCAAAGCGGAGTCTCTTTTCCGTCGTATGCGTGCAGCTCCGGTCCCTGTGCGTGTTCACGACGTGATTGTCAAGGGAAACGAGAAGACAAAGGACCACGTCATCGAGTCTGAGGTGGATGTTGTGAGGCAAGCTACTACGTTGCAGGAGCTTCTCAAAGCCTCTAAGGTTGCCAATTTTAATCTTCAAGCGCTTGATATCTTTGATTCAGTCAATATTACGCTTGATTCTGGTCCTCCCGAGCTTCCTGGTACCACCAATGTGGTAATCGATGTTATTGAGAGTAAAAGCCCCATCACCGGCCAAATCGGAACCTTCACTAAAGCAGAGGTATCACTTTTATTTTATTGTTTTAGTGGATTAGTATTATTTGCCTGGAAGAATTTGGTAAATCCATTGATTGATGAATAGAGTTGGATTTGTTGCTTCATGTGGATGTATCTGATTCTGGAACTGATCATCTGGATTACACATATGTATTTGTGTATGCCTCTTGTTTAAGGGATTCCATATTAATTGTTCGTGTGGCTCTCGTAGGCTAGATCATCAAGCCTTGAAGGCTCTTTGAAGTACAAGAACATTTTTGGATATGGAGATATCTGGGATGGGTCTCTTGCTTATGGCTGTGATCACTCTGCAGAGGTCGGGTTGGGGATGTATTTGCCAAGGTTCAGAGGGCGTCCTACTCCATTTACGTCGCGGGTTTACCTTTCTACCCAAGATTGGCTTAAGTTTTCGTCTTATAAAGAACGAGCTCTTGGTCTTTCCCTCGGGCTTATCGCTAGCAAGTATCATGAGCTGGTCTACACTACTGCATGGCGTAACCTGATAGACCCATCGCAAATGGCATCAAGATCAATTAGGAGACAGCTGGGTCATAATTTGGTTTCTGCTCTGAAGTACACTTTCAAATTTGACCAGAGAAACTCATCCTTGAGGCCAACACGAGGGTACTCTTTCATCTCTACGTCTCAAATAGGTGGTCTTGCACCTGATAGTCGAACACTCCGGTTTTTGCGCCAGGTTTGGGATTCTTCATTCTTATTGCCGGCATTTACATTAGTGTGGAAAGTTGTAGCACAGATATTTTACTCAGAAAACTTCCATGGCACCTATTTCCTTGTCTAGGCTTGCGCCATTTATCCATAACTTCCCAAATACCTCTGGTACTGTTTGCTTATTGTGACAGTAAATGAAAAGATTGGTTAGCCCTATGATAACATCTGTGGTTCTTTTATGTTTGCCATACATCATGTTGAGCGTTTTGTTGTCCTTTTTCAGGAAATCGATCTCCGATATGCTGTTCCACTCGGGTTTTATCGTGCTGCTCTGAACTTTGGTGTATCTGGGGGAATCACATTTCCATGGGGAAGCGGATACAAGAGCAGAGCTTCTTGTGTACCTGAGAGGTTCTTCTTAGGTGGAAACATATCACCTGTGTGTTCGTTGGGAGGACCATCTGCGTTATGGGGATTCAAGACTAGGGGATTGGGTCCTAACGAGCCAAGGAGGGAAGTACAAGACGATGAGAGTGGTGACACATATGAACGGGATTTTGTGGGAGGGGATGTTGCGGTTACTGCATTTGCAGACCTATCTTTTGATTTCCCATTGAAATGGTTCAGAGACAGAGGAATCCATGGACATGTGTTTGCATGTGCTGGGAATATGGCAGAATTATCAGAGAACAAGTATAGGAAGTTCACTGCTCCAAAGTTCTTGGAGACATTCAGAAGCTCAGTTGGTGCAGGAATCGTGGTACCAACTAGTCTATTTCGCATGGAGGTTAGTTAGTTCTCTTGTTTCTCTTTTCTCATCAAGAATCATAAAATTTTTGCCATCCTTTTAAACAGATATTGATTGTTCTTTTGTTATGTGATCTCTTATGACAGCTTAACTACTGCCACATACTGAAGAAACAAGAACACGATCGAGCAAAATCTGGATTTTTCATGACATTCTCCACATCATCTTAATGCTGCCTTTGATGATATCTTAATTGTGGCTTGCACTCGCAGTGTCATGGCGGAATCTTTTTGTTTTGTTTTCCAGGAGCTTCATTGTTTAGTTTCTTGTTTGGAATTGAAACTGTGAAAATTTTAGAGAGAGAGAGATTGCTTACGTGATGTGCGGATGTTTCAGGGGATTCTGTTCTTGGGAAGGAGATAGATTAAAAAAATAAAAATTAACTAAAGTTGATTTGTTTTAAATCAAATTAAAAAATAGTACTAATAATTTTATTTTGCTAAGATTATTTCCTTTTTTTGCTGAGAGATAAAGATGACACGGTAGAATAAAAAGATTGTTTCCTTTTTCATGAGAATGAATGATTTGGATCGAATACTGTTATCCTTATAAATATAAGCCGAACAAGTAGATTGTACATCCTAGAGAAGAAGAATCAATCGTTGCCTAGTTGGGTGGATCCATCGAAGTCATGCAAAAGCAAAACAGCCGGCGAGTATTTTTCTTCTACTCGACCAGTTTCTCACCAACTCGGTTCGGGTTTAGCCGAACGTCCAGCTCTAACGCTTCCATTCAAATTCGGCAAGCCGTTTTGCCATAACACTAGAGACTTTCCGACGAGATATTTACCGTCCGAACACTAGGTCCTTGAGTTCAACTCAAATTTGAAATCCCTTCAGAGTTTCTAGCCGCCTCCGACACGTGTCTCTTGATTTGGCGGATGTTGAGCCAAGGATTCGGGAGATACTGGTTTTGTATGGCATTCAACTCATCTGAGAAAGCCGAGGAAGAGCTTTAGAGCTCAAAGCTGATGCGGAATATCTTTTGATGGAAGAAAGTAAAGGCTGGACTACTTGTATCCCAAAATCGATTACTCCGGTCAACGAATGTACTATATATGCCTTGAGGAATCTATAGTGACACATGATTGTTGTCATGTTTTTCATAAATTTTGTCTTTGGCGCTGGATTCGGACCTAAAGCGCTCTTTGTCGTCTTCCTATATATTCAAGATCCAAAATTTAGGTTTTTTTTAAATAGCTTTTTTGATACTCTTTTGTGTGTAAAACGTCCAGATTAGCAGGATATAGACCCAAAGATGCATATATATCTGCTTTGATGTATACAGCTCTACTTATATCTTGTGTAAAATATGGGATAATTATTTAATATTTAATAATTAACAAGTTCAGTACAAAAGATATAGGCCTCGTTATAGAATGACGTGGCACAAGGCCCATAATTGTTGATTTTGTGAAGTCACGTGACCATTACAGATTATCCACGTGTTAACAATCTTCTTTGTACGTGGTGTGTGTCGCCGTCAGAATCTTCGGTTATGGAGGACGTGCTAGCCACGGCAGAGGGAAATGTAGGTCTCTTTTTCTAATACGTTAACTAGAATTTTTCGAAGGTTGTTATATTTTATGGGATTTTAGGTTTTAGTAAAGCTGGTGAAGATAGCGCAGAAGCTAGGTTTAAGAGGCGAAAAAGGACCATGGAAGAAGTTTCTAGATTTTTACGACAAACAGCTCGGATCTTCGAGCTTGAGTGATCCTTCGAAGCGGCACAGAGATGATTTGGTCGCTTTTCTTACTACACTCAACAAGAAAGAAGATTTGCAGGTTTTAAAAGACAAAACACACAATACAATCGTCTGATAACGATATATTTTAATCTGAAGTTACATACTTGTTTAATATTTTTATTATGGGTACTCTACTCTCAGCTGTTGGCTAGTGTTCTGAAACTCGGTAATGATCTTTTTGATAAATTCAGAAAAGAAATCTCCGGATGAGACTGCTGAGCAGGTGTGGGTTATAACATTATCTTCTGGTTGTGTAATGTGAGTTTAGTAATTAGTATTTCACAACTAATGTTGTTGGCTGTGCAGAGGCTAGTTCGAATGACTCTGACGCATGATGAGTACCCATTAGACTCTATGTTTCCATCTAACGCCGAGGTTTGTGTGTTTCATCCGACTGATTCTTTTATTGGGGAATGGAGAAACTTATTAGAAAAAAAGCTGAGCTTTTGGGTTGCAAAAACAGGATTGGGTTGTAACAGGGCTTGGAAACAAGAAGATGAAACCGACCAAAATCGAAATGATTGCTATTGATTGTGAGATGGTTCATTGTGAATACATGTTTGTGGCTTTGTGAGCGGTCAGAATTGAAATTGTAGAGGATTCCTATTTTGCTTTTGCTTTCTGTTCCTTCTACACCAACTATCATGTTGGAGAGTTTCTTTTTACAAGAAAAGGTAAATGGTAAAGTTTGAGACATGAAAAAGTCCAAGAAGCATCAAACACAGAATTGTAACCTGAGGATTCTGCTAAGGAGAATCCCTCATATCCGGTGAAACCTGATTAACCAAAAGATTAATTACAGCTTATTGAGAGACTAACCCTTCTAGGAGCTGTTGGTTTGGATACACAAGCCATCATTATACATGGACACTTCACAAAAGTACATCATACTTGTCAGATACTAAGAGTTAAGGAAGATTTTCTCCATTACATCAATGTACCCTAAAACGCTAGAAAGTAGAAGAAAAAAACAAAGGCATTGTAAAGAGTTCTCTAACTTTTATCCTACAGATTAGAAAACAGGGTCCTCCAATTTCAGTGACCTTCAGATTCAACTAATTCCTCTTTCCATGCTTCATCATTGGTAGTTCCTCCACCAATCTAACCCTACAATTTCTTACCTATACAATAAAGGCAGATCAAACTTTAGTAAACTCATTACCACATTAAGAACGTTACGTAACAAGCAATATTAGGAACATTGGTTCATTGTCTCAATTCTAAGCCTGGGTGTCCACTTCTAATCCAGTCGTCTTTACCCAGTTCAGCAATCCACGAAGCTAGAGTCTAGAGAAGCTGAGTAAGCAAGAGAATCCGCTAGCTAGACTTTTTTTGTCAGATATGTTACATTTATTGTTACAATTTTATGTTCAATTAAGCATCTTCTTTTTTTTTTCTCTCCAAAATGTGTTCCAATGGCTACTCATGTAACAGGAGACAGTGGAAGGACTTGATGAAACTCCCGATTTTGTTGAGGTACCTGTTCTTTTTCTCTTCAAATTATGTCAGGCTCAGAAGAAACGCTTAGCATTTGATAACAGAACTGTTGCCACAAAGATGACTTATTCTGGGGATGAATCTTTAGATGAGGCTACTTTTTGTTGTTATGCAATTTAAGTCCTTTTCTTCTTAGAGTCGTGCTAACACACTTAAATTCAGGCAGTTGCCGTAAGAAAAAAGACGCTCTTTGTTTCCCATCTCCGCCAACTTAACATGTCACATATGTAAGGATCACCTTTAATTTCCTCTTTCATTCTTGGGGCAAGTATTTTATGACTAATATTTTATCCTCCATTTTTACAGCATCCATTTCTTCAAAGATGTTGGAAAAGTTATTAGTGTTCGACTTGGTGTAAACCACGAGGGTAAGCGTGTGGGCTATGGTTTTGTTGAGTTTGCTTCTGCTTACGAAGCAAAGAAGGTGAGAATAGTTTTGTACTAATGATGACATGTATTTTAGTAGTCATTTGAAAAGTAGTGTATACTTATGATGAAAATTATACAAGTTGTTATTTGAAAGTACCATTGCTGATTAAATCTTTTATACTGCAGGCGCAGGAAAAGATAATTACTCTTGGCATGGCTAAGATAGCTCCATACCCTGCACGACCCAAGTAAATTGATTTTCCATGTTATGGAGATTTGTTTCTGTAACTTATTGCTAGAGTTTTGGTGCTATTACAGAAGATTAACACTACTTTTTTTGTTAATTAGGTATTGCATTGAACACAAGTTTTGGTAAGGGATTTAACTATTTGCCTCTTGAGTTTGTTATCAAGAGCACATTAGGTGAAGTTTTTGGTATACATGGAGAGATCACAAAGGTTTTTGATATTCCAGGTACGAAGGCTACCTTCGACGAGAAAGCTTTCCGATAGGAGAAGAGGAGACACCTCCCCATTTTTTTGTGGTATCTGTTCTTATTATCTTCAAAATATGTCAGGCTCAGGAGAAAAGCTTAGCTTTTAATAACAGAACTGTTGTCACAAAGTAGAAAGATGACTTACTCTGAGGATGAATCTTTAGATGAGTCTACTTTTTGGTGTTATACAATTTTAAGTCTTTTTCTCCTTAAAGAATCGTGTTAAATTCAGGCAGTTGCAGCAAGAGAAGAGATGCTCTTTGTTTCCAATCTCTCACCCCAAACTAAAATGTTACATATGTAAGTAGCACCTTAAATTTCCACTTTCGGTCTCGGAGCAAGTTTTTGATGACTGATGTGTTATCCTCCATTTTTACAGCATCAATTTCTTCGAAGATGTTGGAGAAGTTTTTAGTGTTCGACTTATTGTAAACCGCGAGGGTAAGCATGTGGGCTATGGTTTTGTTGAGTTTGCTTCTGCTTACGAAGCAAAGAAGGTGAGAGTAGTTTTGTAGTAATGATGAAAAAAGTATTAAAGTAATTTCAGTAGTGTATACTTATGAAAAATATACAAGTAATTATTTGAAAATACGATAGCTGATTAGATCTTACATACTGTAGGCGTTGGAAAAGAAGAATGGTGAATATTTGCACGATCATAGGATTTTTCTTGATGTGGCTAAGACAGCTCCATACTCTTCACGACCCAAGTAAATTTATTTTCCATGTTATGGAGATTTGCTCATGTAACACTGGTTGTAACTTATTGCTAGAGTTTTGATGCCATTACAGAAGACTAACGCTATTATTTTTGTTAATTAGGTACAGCCTTGCAGAGAAGCAAGGGATTTAACTACTTGCCTCGTGAGTTCGTTATCAAGAGCACATTGGGTGAAGTTTTTGGTGTACATGGAGAGATCACAAGGGTTTTTGATATTCCAGGTACGAAGACTACCTTCTACGAGAGAGCCTTCTGATAGAAAAAGATGAGACACTGGAAGGACTTGACGAAACTCCCGATTTTGTCGAGGTACCTGTTCTTATTATCTTCCAAATATGTCAGGCTCAGAAGAAACGCTTAGCGTTTAATAACAGAACTGTTGCCATTATGTTGAAAGATGACTTACTCTGGGGATGAATCTTTATATGAGGCTACTTTTTGTTGGGTTGCAGTTTCAGTCCTTTTCTCCTTAAGAGTTGTGCTAACACACTTGGCTGTTAATTTCAGGCCGTAAGAAAAAAGACGCTCTTTGTTTCCGATCTCTCTTGCGAAACTAAAATTTCCGATATGTAAGTAGCACCTTTAATTTCCTCTTTCGTTCTTGGAGCAAGTTTTTCATGACTAATACTTTCTCCTCCATTTTTACAGCATCAATTTCTTCAAAGATGTTGGAGAAGTTGTTCATGTTCGACTTGGTGTAAACCACGAGGGTAAGCATGAGGGCTATGGCTCTGTTGAGTTTGCTTCTGCTAACGAAGCAAAGAAGGTGAGAGTAGTTTATAGTAATGAGATGAAATGTATTTTAGTAGTCATTTGAAAAGTAGTGTATACTTATGATGAATATTATACAAGTAGTTATTTGTAAGTACCATTGCTGATTAAATATTTTATACTGCAGGCGCAGGTAAAGAAGAATGGTGAATATTTGTGCGGTAATAAGATTACTCTTGGCGTGGCTGAGATAGCTCCATACCCTCCACCACCCATGTAAATTGATTTTCCATGTTATGGAGATTTGTTTCTGTAACACTGGTTGTAACTTATTGTTAAGAGTTTTGATGCCATTACAGAAGACTAACGCTATTATTTTTGTTAATTAGGTATTGCATAGATCACAAGGTTTGGTAAGGGATTTAACTATTTGTCTCTTAAGTTTTTTATCAGGAGCACATTGGGTGAAGTTTTTGGTATAGATGGAGAGATCACAAGGGTTTTTGATATTCCAGGTACGAAGACTACCTTCGACGAGAAAGCCTTCTGATAGAAGATGAGGCAATGGAAGGACTTGATGAAACTCCCGATTTTGTTGAGGTACCGTTCTTGTTCTCTTCAAAATATGTCATGCTCAGAAGAAACGCTTAGCGTTTAATAACAGAACTATTGCCACAAAGTCGAAAGATGATTTATTTTGGGGATGAATCTACTTTTTGTTGATATGCAATTTAAGTCTTTTTCTCTAACACACTTGGCTGTTAGATTCAGGAAGTTGCCGCAAGAAAAAAGACGCTCTTTATTGACAATCTTCCTTTGAAACCAGACATATGTGAAATGTATGTAGAATCTTTAATTTCCTCTGTCGTTCTTGGAGCAAGTTTTTCATGACTGATATTTTATCCTCCATTTTTACAGCATCAGTTTCTTCCAAGATGTTGGAGAAGTTTTTAGTGTTCGACTTATTGTAGATTTTGGGGGTAATCATGTGGGCTGTGGCTTTATTGAGTTTGCTTCTGCTTACGTAGCAAAGAAGGTGAGAGTAGTTTTGTAGTAATGATGAGATGTATTTTAGTAGTCATTTGAAAAGTAGTGTATACTTATGATGACAAATTTACAAGTAGTTATTTGAAAGTACGATTGCTGATTAAATCGTTTATAATGTAGGCGCTGGAAAAGAAGGACGGAAAAAGATTTCACGGTAGTTATATTTTTCTTGACGTGGCTGAGATAGCTCCATACCCTCTCCGACCCAAGTAAATTGATTTTCCATGTTATGGAGATTTGTTTCTCTAACTTATTGCTAGAGTTTTGATGTCATTACAGAAGTTTAATGCTATTATTTTGTTAATTAGGTACAACCTTGCAGAGAAGCTTTGGTAAGGGATTGAACTATTTGCCTTTTGAGTTTTGTTATCAAGAGCACATTGGGTAAAGATTCCGGTATACATGGAGAGATCACAAGGGTTTTTGATATTCCAGGTACGAAGACCACGAGAAAGCCTTCTGATAGAAGAATATAATCGGAAGAAACAGTTTTGCGGTAAGAAGATTACCTTCTCTGACGACAATTGATAGAAGAAGATGAAGTTCTTTGGTGTGTTTTTAACTTGTGATACAACTTTTCTCAAATTTAGTCTCAACTTTAGGGTTAGATTCAGTCTTGCACATCTTTCACCAAAGTGAAAAGGAGTAGTGATATAACTCAAGACCGAGACATTTAGTCTTTAAAACCGGACCGAGATATTATCAACAATTATTAGTCTTTGGAAGAAAAAGAAAAACTAATATTACAATCATCATAATTAAGAGCGTGACTGTGACGAATATAGAGACGAAGGCACTAAAACCAAAACAAGAAACCTACCATTTGGTATTTAATATACAAAAACTAGACACCGATATCAATCCATAACAAATTGAAACGGTCCGTTTATCACATGACCACACAAGCCAACGGGTTCTCGTCGCTAAAAGCAGTAGTGTAACGGACCTTTGTGGAGCTAGCACGAGCCAGCTGCGATTGAGAAGTGAAGACAAATGAGAAGAAAATTCTCAAAAAAAAAAAAATGGTAGACTGAACCTTAGGTTGAGTGACATGTTTCTTGAGTTTGCAGATTCTTTCCCATATTGTGAGTTTCTGTGACACTGAAGATGAAGAAATGGTAGACTTTCAAGCTAAAGAGTACCCAACTATTCATACTAAGCAAAACTTTGCAACAGCCGTTAAAAAAAATGCTCACTTAAATTTAAAGACAATCGTATTTTTTTTGAATTTAAAAATTAATATATTTAATTATTTTTTCTAATGTTTTTTAAAAGCAATATTTTTTTTTAATATATAGAGTTGATATGTCTGACACGATAAAGTTATGATCTCTATCTTTACAGGTCTTTCGCATAATTACTGGATATTTTAATGAATAAATTACACCCAATGCCATAAAATCTTTGTTGACCTCGACAAATGCCACAAGATATCTTTGACCTCTGAATATGCCATAATTGTTCTGTACATTGTTTAAGGATTGACTAAATTACCCCTGATATTTATCTCCCAGTCGACATCATCAAAGTGCGACGATTTATTCCCCATCGGCGATTTCTTCTCCATCGAGAGAGCAAATCTCCAGAGCTGTTTARTGTGTTCATTCTTCTTCCTCGCTCGCTTTTCGCCACGTGCCATCTCTGATACCTCCATCGTTCATCCTCCCAAGTAAGCTTCTTCGATTCTCATCTTTAAACCTATCATAGTGTGATTCACTAGCTTCTTAAATACCATGGAACCACTCTAGATCTGAATTATGCATCGTGACACTACTCTCTTTGTGTCTGTGTTTGAAAATCGGCTATGTCCCTTTGTGTTATGTTACGATTGATCTCTCTTCGTCTTCTTCTTCCAATTTTCTCTCTCTCCCTCTCTCCCTCAATGCAGCTACCTCTCTTTCATCCCTGATAATTCTCCGTCTTAACTCCCAGTTCGCCATGAAGTTCTCAGTGCTACTCCGACGAAATGTCCTCTCGGTGAGTTTTGCGCCTTCGAGAATCTTCTATGGATCGAGTTTTATGTAAAATTTGAATTCTTTAGGCTTCTTGCATGATGTTTGATTCTGGGTTCGTTTATGTTTTCTTCTTCCTTATAGTTCCTTTTGTGCGTTGCATTTATATTTTTTTTTGGATTATAATTTGAAATTTCAAGATAATTCTATATGTTACTCGACTTTAGGTCATAAACGCAGTTTGGGATGATTTTCTCTTAATTGGTTTGTTCTGTTGCTTGTAATCTGCAAAATCCCATTTTTAAGTTTATTTCATGAGTCAAGTATCGTAATTTAGGAAGCTGAAATCTGTTGTATTACTTATTTTGCATTGTTACAGGGCTGAAAACGTTGGTTGTTTCTTAAATAGAAGTCATGCTAAGTAGCATTTTTAAAAGGAGATGACTTTGGGAGGTTGGGGTCAGAGATTTATCCAAGCAACTTCTTTCTAACCCGAGGATTCTGCTTTGGATTTGGAGAGAAATCATCACTGTCGTAATTTGTGTATTTCTATGGCAAATAGAAGGATTCATTGAGCGCACATAAGGTGTTTTTGCCAAAAAAGAAAAACATATTGTTTTATGCAAATTGTTGTTGGCTRATTGATGAAAAGCATATATCAAATAGGATTTCCAGTAGTTTTAGGAGTGAGAAGAGCAACAAGATCAAACTCGTTTTCGAGTTGCAGATTCATGCCTCAGGTAATTTCACTCTTCTCCACTCAGAGGTTTTATCGATTATACACAATGAATTTTTGTGCCGATATTCTTTTTCTCTACTCGAGAGCAGATTTTCTCGGGAAAATGTTCAGCATTGCGTGTTGTCATTTTTCCTGCATCTGTTAATGAATCGGATATTTTACATATTCGGTTCGGGTTCGGGTCTAAAATATTGTGGACAGATTATGGACATAAATTTGCTCGTAGACATAAAACAAATTATGGACACAAATTAGCTCGTTAACATGTATTACCGTGTAGACATAAATTACCGCGTGGACATACATATTGTGGATATAAATTTGCTCATGGACATAAAAACATATTTGTGGACATAAAACAGATTGTGGACATAAATTAGTTCGTAGACATAAAACAGATTGTGAACATAAATTTGCTTGTGGCCATAACTTTGCTTGTAGACATAAATTAACTTATGGACATAAATTAGCTTGTGAACATACTGAATGTGGACATAAATTTGCTTATGGACATAAAAATATATTATGGACATAACGTACCTTGTGGACATAAATTACTTTGTAGACATAAATATTGTGGACATAAATTCGCACGTGGACATAAAAACAGATTTGTGGATATAAATTTGATCGTGGACATAAAAACAGATTATGGACATAAATTACATCGTCGACATAATTTAATTCGTGGACATGGACATGCGTGGACATGTTCCCGAAATGGTAAATATGTCCACAATGCGGAAAAATAATATTAAATTATGTCGTGGACATACATTTAGCATAAAAAAATCGTGGACATAATATTAAATGCCGTGGACATACAAAATATCGTGGACATAATATAAAATATCGTGGACATATTATTAAATGTTGGGGTCATAAAAAAATGTCACGGACATAAATTAAAATATGTCTACGACCCCAGACTTTCGCATTCGCAATGGTGGCTAATCATAATTAATGTTAATATACATTGCATGGAGTGGATTTAATTGCCTGTATTATAGACATATTATTTGGCGTAATTCTTGCTCGTCTTAACTATCCGTGGAGAAAATATTCGATGGACATGATATATAATTGACATACGTCGATGGACATAATATTCGATGGACAAATGCTACGCTTTTTTGGACATAACATTCAATGTACATAACCTTAGATGGACATATTATTCGCTGCATAATATGCGAAGGACCTAGTAGTCAGTGTTAAAAGTCTATACCTGTTGAATCCCTGTTGACCACCATCTCCATCCACCATCCATCAACTTCATCATTTTTGCTCTCGGTTAATCCCTCTGCCTGCAACTGAGCCATCTGACCAAAAAAAAAAAAAATCAAACAATGATGAACATTATATCTGACATAGCCAAGATCTAATTTACAAAACATTTTTTTTTTCCACTTCTTCTTCTTACCACTGATAATAGATTATAAGATTAATGACACCAATGACGGTAGCCCTAACAATAAAAAGGACACAGACGGATGCATATCAAGAGAGCCAAAATTCAAGCATGCAAAAGAATGATCCACTCCCCATACTTACATCTACTGGTTAAGTTTCATAAATTCATTATGTAAAGCCTATGCCAAACAAACATTCTTTACATAAGTCACAAAAGTCCCAAAAGACAAAGAAAGGTTTACAGAACAAAGGTGGTCCGAGTTTTGACCCACTAAGCTCTTTGTGTTCTGTAATTTGCACGGTGTGTGTGAGTGTGTGTTATGTATTTATTCCCTTTATTTTTCCCTGAGTTACCTTCATGAGAGCAGACGTTGATCTTCCTACACCTTACACTAAAATGGTATGAATTAATGTTTGTATCAATAAATACCCAAAAGTTTCTCTTATTGTTATAGAAACTAGAAGCTACATAGAGGTATGGTTTACTTAAATGAGAAAAACATGAAATGGTTAATTTTTTCTGAAGAAGAGTAATCAGAAGGGCCTAAGTATTGTTTGAGATTTAAATACTTACTTCTGAAGCCAATATGGTGTCGAGATTGAAGTCGATTCTGGGGTTTACCGCAACAAGTCTCACTGATAGCATCTGTGGAAACACAATTCACATATTCATGAGATTGTGGCACATAATTCTATTTCAAACTGTTTTGAGTTGATCTTTTTGTAAGGCTATTTTACAATATAGGTATACAGAACAAAAATTGGACCACATAAAGTCTAACCTCCACTTGACGCTGTAATGACTGGACATGGTTACTGATTTCTTCCAGCACCAACGCTGTACCTTGAATCTGCATGTCAAAGACTTTCTGATAAGCTTAGGATTCATATTTGGTAGATCTGCTTTCACACACCAAAAATAGTTCCTATGTAGCTAACTATTGCTAAGATTATCCAACATTTCAACTAGAAAACACATCCTTATCAAGTTGCTCGACAAGATTCAACACAATCTCAAACATCAGATTGATTGCAAATAACAAGGTTCAATAATCAAAATGCCACACTGATGCTTACCGTAATATTCTAACCCGGCTCTACCCGACAGCCGGTGAACTCTTCTCAGACCGATCTCGTCTCCTCTCTGGTTCGTCTTCGCGTGCCATTAGCAAAATAATTGAAACGTCTAGTACTGATTGAGAAGTTAATCTAGTTTCTTCTCGATTCGAATCAGAACAACCTCCTGCCACTGGTTTCTTCTGTTCACTAATTTCAATCAACACCGCCCCAACGCCTGATTTGGTACCTGAAGCCGTCGCCATGATTATTCGATTGTGGCGTTCCCTTCCCCACCGATTATCCCCCACCTCAACCGCCATTGTCTGTGTCACTTCAATCCCCTTACGCCCTTTTGTCTTCTTTTCTTTGCCCCTGCATCGTTACATGTCCATTATTTTCCCATTCAGTTTTGCCTTATGTCAATTTAACATCTGTACCTTGGGTTTTTCCTCCATGCCCGTCTTTTAACCCACGCCGGCGTTGATCTTCCCTCTCAAATTTTCTTTTGTCCGCTTCTTCTATGGCATCCTCGCCAGCCATTGCCACCGCTGAAACCCTAGTTTCCTCTGAATTCAAATTTCTAGTGAGATCTTTTCTTGCTTTTTTTTCTCCCAAATCGTTTGCTAACTGTACACGATGTGGCATATGTTTTCTTTCCTATTTTTGATATTAGAGAGGGTAAAATGGTCTTTTTCTTGCATGCACAGTATCCCTGTGAAAAATTGTGGCATTTCTCGAGCATGTTTATCGTTGTGGCATTGAGTAAAAATTTAAATACTTTTTAGCCGTAAAATTCCCTATTTTAATTATAGCTTAAATTTGGAGTATAAGATTGGTTGGACTTAATAAGTGATTATCTATAAATAAATGAGGTAGAAAAGAAACAGGAGAAGGAAGAAGATGAAACAAAGTCCCACATCGGTCAAATTTCTTTTCACCTCTATGGTGATTACCCTATAAAATAAACTACAGTGTCACCTCTCTCCTGGTAATTTGGGGTTTGAGCAGTGATGAGCTAGCCTTGTTACGATCAGAGCTTGGCTAGCCTTCGGGCAGCAAGCACAATCTGACTGGAAAAAAGCACTCTGAGCCCCTCAACAAATCTTTAGTTTAAATTTTACTCGATTATCTAATTGGATTTAGAGCTTACTCTATGTTGATGATTATCGAGTCATAATCTCTTGCTCCAATTTTTGAGTTCTTCTGGGCAATCCACTCGAATATTAGGGTTTCTGCGAGTTCAATTCGATCTTTCTGGAGGGGATTGGATCACCGGAGCCCGCAAGCGGGCGGAGGCGACCTCAACTGCCCCATGTTCTTCTTCTTCTTCTTCCCCTCCGTTTGTCTCAGCCTCAGGTCCCACCACCCGCAGCAAACGCGCTCGTCTTTCTTTGCTCCTCCCTCCTCCACCACCACTACCCGCTCTCGTTCTTCTCACTCCGCCGCTTCTGCGGACGAGGTAACAGGGGAAACGATAACACTAATTCCGACAAGGGAAAGGAGAAGGAATACGACGTTAGATTAGGGACAGAGAAAGGGAGAGAGACAGAACTAGATAACATGGATGGTGCCGCCGCCGCTGACGAGGATGACGACAATGACAGTGAGGATGGCAACGGCGGATTTATGCATCCCAACATGCTCTCCGCTAAGCTTAGAGCTGGATTGGATGACTTGCTTCCTTCCTTCCTCTGGAATTGGCTCAGCTTCACCGTCCCACCTAAATGGCAGGATGAAGAATATACTCTCTGGCTTGCGCTCTGAAGAAGAAGAGGGAAAGCAGGTCGAGGCTTTTTATCCATTGGGACCGAAGACTCATTAATCAATCCCGACCTTCTCTGTTGATTCCTTCGTCCCTGCGCTTGTCGGTCTACTAAACCATGAAAGCAATCCCGACATTATGCTTCTTGCAGCCAGGGCTCTTACCCATCTATGTGATGTCTTGCCCTCTTCTTGTGCTGCTGTTGTACATTACGGGGCAGTTTTCATGCTTTGTGGCCAGATTGCTAACCATAGAATATATGGACTTGGCCGAGCAGGTTGGCTATCCTTGGCATAACTTGAGAATTTTTGTTGATTTTGTTTTTTTTTTAATAAAAAAAATCAGCTTTGCCCTCGTTTAAGAGCCCAAGCTGTTTTTGATCGTTTCGCGGAGGGTCAAATTAAAAGTCTAGATGATCTGAGTACAACTGCTTCTAATGAAGAATTCATCAATAGCAAACTTACACCCAAATTAGCTCGACAAATCCAGGATGCGCTTGCTTTGTGCAGCGGAAGTATTCTCATGGGTGCTACCAGTTGACTAGAGCATGCCCCTTTTTGTTTCTTCATACCTGGAGACAGTATTTCTACTCAACTGCTTTTGGGTTGTCTCTAGCATTGAATCGTTTGCAGCAGCAGCAAGGTGCTGACGGCAGTGGGTCTACAAATGAGCGAGAGATGAGAATAGGGAGATTGCAGCGCCAGAAAGTCCGTGTCTCCTGAAATAGGATATTAGATTTGCTGCAAAGTTATGGAGATGTATTCGAGCCAAAAAGCTGTGCTTGAAGTAGAATATTTCGGTGAAGTTGGTACTGGTATTGGTCCTACACTTGAGTTTCACACACTTCTAAGCCATGATCTGCAAAAGGTTTCCCTTGGGATGGTGACAAGGTATATATGCAAATTGATAGAGATGAGATTGAAGAGGGGAAGTCATCTGTATGCTAGGGAAAGAGATATAGTTCAAGCACCACTTGGGTTGTTTCCTCGATCATGGCCCTCAAGAGCTGACATATCTGAAGGTTGTCAGTTTCATGAAGTCATTGAATATTTCCGCCTTTGATGGCCAAAGCACTTTGGACCGCTGTTAGACGTCCCATTGAGTACAGCGTTTTATAAGCTTTATTCTTGGTCAAGTGAGTTTTATTTTTGAACTTTTAAAGTGTTTTGTTTAGTTAAAAGTGAAATTTGTGGTTTCTAGTTTTTCACTAAATTTGTTGACCATTGCTAATAATTTCGTCCTCTTTTCCCTTTTCACTTAAGCAGGATCCTGCTTGATTTGCATGGTATTATATTATTTGATGCCGAACTTGGCAAGACCTGGCAAGAGCTGTGTGTGCTTGTTCCCCGTAAGCACTATCTCGAGGCAGTGGGTGGTGACACTAGCAGAGCGGTTTCTGATTTATGTTTATGTGGATCCCGTACTGAAGATCTCTGCTTGGACTTCACGCTACCTGGCTATCCCGAGTACATTCTGAGACCAGGAGATGAAATTGTACTGTCTTAGCTTACACCCCACGTCTGACTCTTCTTTTAGTCCTTGTTCATGATTGCTGATGACGTGCTGCTCTGTTACAGGTTGACTTTTTGCTTCTGAACTGTTGATTCCTTTCTGATCCTGATATTCAACCCCTCCCTGTAGGTACTGGAGATCATGCATGGGAGAACTTACAGCAGATCAGCAGAGGGCTTTCTGCCAATTTGTAACTGGAGCTCCTAGGCTTCCTCCTGGTGGCTTAGCTGTTCTGAACCCAAATCTCACGATCGTGAGAAAGGTAAAAGAAAATTTACTTATTTGGTCGGTTGAGAAGAGTCATTTATATCTTCGCATATGTTTAATTTCTATTTGTACTAAGTAAAAAAATATTATGCTGTGAGAGGGCGAAACAAAACTAGTGGAGATATAATTAAGGTGATTAACCAGTCAAATAATGGATTGAAGGGGAAAAACCCAGTAATACTTGATCATCTAAGCTTGAGGGGTAGCAATATCTTCCTGATAGCTTGAACCTGGAGACACTCCTAGAGTAAAGCCTAAGAAGCCTTTTGCTGGTAATGCTCCATTCATTTCGATGTTACTAACATTTGTCTTTATAAGCTATAAGACTACTTCAAATGGTAATCTTAAAAATTACCTTCTCTGGTATACATGGAGAGATCACAAGGGTTTTTGATATTCCAGGTACCAAGACCACCTTCGACGAGAAAGCCTTCTGATAGAAGAATATAATCGGAAGAAACAGTTTTGCGGTAAGAAGATGCAAACATGGTCATATGGTTGATAACATGCATATGGTTGCGATCTCGAATTATGGGGTCATGAAAATTGATTTTACAGAATAACAAAATTGGGCCGAAGCCCCTTAAGGCCCACAAAGAAGAGCGAAAACCCTTAACGAGTATAAAAGCATGAACTTGTTTCTCTAGCTCTCTTCCTCTCATCTTTCTCTAACTAAGGTTATATTTATAACCTATTTCTGCTCTCGACTCTTCCCGGCAAATAAAAAGAATTATAAATAATAAAATTGGGCCGAAACTTATTAGCCCCTTAAAGCCCACAAAGAAGAGCGAAAGCCCTAAACGAGTAATAGCATATACACGGAGCACCTCTTTCCTTTTCTCTAGTTCTCTTCCTTTCATCTTTCTCTAAGCTTTATATTTATAACTTATTGCTGCTCTAAACGAGTAATAGCGAAAACCCACGGAGCACCTCTTTTCTTTAGCTCTCTTCCTCTCATCTTTAAGCTTATATCTGTAACTTATTGCTACTCGGAGCACGTCTCTGTTTTCATCTTCTCCATGGCCAGTTCTAGCAAGAAATCGGCCGGCAAAGCTAATTTATTGGGTGGCTCTCTCTTATCTAATGTTTATAAATAAACATGTCTGGGCTACACTAATCTGATTTGAGAATCATGATTTTTCTGTTTTTTTTTTTTTTGCTGCTCTTCTTTTAGGTAAGCGAGAGCCAAAAGATGATTTGGAGACCAAACCGATTCTGAAGAAACATAAGGAAAATTCCGAGGAGAAGGTAACCTAAGATGGTCGGAATCCTCTTGTTCTTTGAGAACAATTTTCTTCACACTCTGTTCTAATGGCTACTCATGTAACAGGAGACAACGAAAGGATTTGCTGATAGTCTCCAGCAAATCAAAGGAAGGGTCGAGTTGTTGGAGACAAATTCTGATCAGGCTAATTTAATTCCAGTGAAGGTATAATTTTTGAAAATTTAAATATTGTTACAAGTTTATGTTCAAATAAGCATCTTGTTCTTATTTTCTCCAAAATGTGTTCCAATGGCTACTCATGTAACAGGAGACAGTGGAAGTACTTGATGAAACACCCGATTTTGTTGAGGTACCTGTTCTTATTCTATTCTTTTTGTTGTTATGCAATTTAAGTCCTTTTCTCCTTAGAGTCGTGCTAACAAACTTGGCTGTTAAATTCAGGCAGTTGCCGTGAAAAAACACACGCTCTTTGTTTCCCATCTCCGCCAACCTAGAATACGGGAAATGTAAGGAGCACCTTTAATTTCCTCTTTCGTTCTTGGATCAAGTTTTTCATGACTAACATTTTATCCTCCATTTTTACAGCATCCATTTCTTCAAAGATGTTGGAAAAGTTTTCAGTGTTCGACTTGGTGTAAACCTCGAGGCTAAGCATGTGGGCTATGGTTTTGTTGAGTTTGCTTCTGCTCATGAAGCAAAGAAGGTGAGAAGAGTTTTTTAGTAATGATGAAATGTATTTTAGTAGTCATTTGAAAAGTAGTGTATTCTTATGATGAAAATTAATACAGGTAGTTATTTGAAATTACCATTGCTGATTAAATCTTTTATACTGCAGGCGCAGGAAAAGATGATTACTCTTGGCGTGTCTAAGATAGCTCCATACCCTGCACGACCCAAGTTAATTTATTTTCCATGTTATGGAGATTTGTTTCTGTAACTCATTGCTAGAGTTTTGTGCCAGTACAGAAGATTAACGCTATTATTTTTGTTAATTAGGTATTGCATAGAACACAAGGTTTGGTAAGGGATTTGAGTATTTGCCTCTTCAGTTTGTTATCAAGAGCACATTAGGTGAAGTTTTTGTTATACATGGAGAGACCACAAGGGTTTTTGATATTCCAGGTACGAAGACTACATTGGACGAGAAAGCCTTGCTATAGAAGAAGATGAGGCAGTGGAAGGACTTGATGAAACTCCCGATTTTATTGAGGTACCTGTTCTTATTAACTTCAAAATATGTCATGCTCAGAAGAAACGCCTAGCGTTTAATGACAGAACTGTTGCCACAAAGTCGAAAGATGACTTATTCTGGGGATGAATCTACTTTTTGTTGATATGCAATTGAAGTCTTTTTCTCTAACACACTTGGCTGTTAGATTCAGGAAGTTGCCGTAAGAAAAAAGACGCTCTTTATTGCCAATCTCCCTTCACCAAACATACGAGAAATGTAAATAGCACCTTTAATTTCCTCTTTCGTTCTTGGAGAAAGTTTTTCATGACTGATATTTTATCCTCCACTTTTACAGCATCAATTTCTTCCAAGATGTTGGAGAAGTTTTTAGTGTTCGACTTATTGTAGATTACTGGGGTAAGCATGTGGGCTGTGGCTTTGTTGAGTTTGCTTCTGCTTACGTAGCAAAGAAGGTGAGAGTAGTTTTGTAGTAATGATGAAAGGTATTTTAGTAGTCATTTGAAAAGTAGTGTATACTTATGATGACAAATTTACAAGTAGTTATTTGAAAGTACGATTGCTGATTAAAACTTTTATACTGTAGGCGCTGGAAAAGAAGGACGGAGAAAGATTTCATGGTAGTTATATTTTTCTTGACGTGGCTGACATAGCTCCATACCCTCTCCGACCCAAGTAAATTGTTTTTCCATGTTATGGAGATTTGTTTCTCTAACTTATAGCTAGTGTTTTGTTGTCATTACAGAAGTTTAATGCTATTATTTTTGTTTATTAGGTGCAACCTTGCAGAGAAGCTTTGGTAAGGGATATAACCATTTGCCTTTTGAGTGTTGTTATCAAGAGCACATTGGGTGAAGTTTTTGGTATACATGGAGAGATCACAAGGGTATTTGATATTCCAGGTACGAAGACTACCTTCGACGAGAAAGCCTTCTGATGGAAGAAGATGATTTGGAGACCAAAACGATTCTGAAGAAACATAAGGAAAAATCTGAGGAGAAGGTAACCTAAGATAGTCGTATTCTGTGGAATCCTCTTGTTCTTTGAGAAAAATTTTCTTTACACTCTGTATTAATGGCTACTCATAACAGGAGACAACGAAAGAATTTGCTGAACGTCTTCAGCAGATCAAAGGAAGGGTCGAGTTGTTGGAGACAAAGTCTGATCAGGCTAATTTAATTCCAGTGAAGGTATAGTTTATGAAAATTTAAATATTGTCTGTTTGTCAGATATGTTACATTTATTGTTACAATTTTATGTTCAATTAAGCATCTTCTTTTTTTTTCTCTCCAAAATGTGTTCCAATGGCTACTCATGTAACAGGAGACAGTGGAAGGACTTGATGAAACTCCCGATTTTGTTGAGGTACCTGTTCTTTTTCTCTTCAAATTATGTCAGGCTCAGAAGAAACGCTTAGCATTTGATAACAGAACTGTTGCCACAAAGATGACTTATTCTGGGGATGAATCTTTAGATGAGGCTACTTTTTGTTGTTATGCAATTTAAGTCCTTTTCTTCTTAGAGTCGTGCTAACACACTTGGCTGTTAAATTCAGGCAGTTGCCGTAAGAAAAAAGACGCTCTTTGTTTCCCATCTCCGCCAACTTAACATGTCACATATGTAAGGATCACCTTTAATTTCCTCTTTCATTCTTGGGGCAAGTATTTTATGACTAATATTTTATCCTCCATTTTTACAGCATCCATTTCTTCAAAGATGTTGGAAAAGTTATTAGTGTTCGACTTGGTGTAAACCACGAGGGTAAGCGTGTGGGCTATGGTTTTGTTGAGTTTGCTTCTGCTTACGAAGCAAAGAAGGTGAGAATAGTTTTGTACTAATGATGACATGTATTTTAGTAGTCATTTGAAAAGTAGTGTATACTTATGATGAAAATTATACAAGTTGTTATTTGAAAGTACCATTGCTGATTAAATCTTTTATACTGCAGGCGCAGGAAAAGATAATTACTCTTGGCATGGCTAAGATAGCTCCATACCCTGCACGACCCAAGTAAATTGATTTTCCATGTTATGGAGATTTGTTTCTGTAACTTATTGCTAGAGTTTTGGTGCTATTACAGAAGATTAACACTACTATTTTTGTTAATTAGGTATTGCATTGAACACAAGTTTTGGTAAGGGATTTAACTATTTGCCTCTTGAGTTTGTTATCAAGAGCACATTAGGTGAAGTTTTTGGTATACATGGAGAGATCACAAAGGTTTTTGATATTCCAGGTACGAAGGCTACCTTCGACGAGAAAGCTTTCCGATAGGAGAAGAGGAGACACCTCCCCATTTTTTTGTGGTATCTGTTCTTATTATCTTCAAAATATGTCAGGCTCAGGAGAAAAGCTTAGCTTTTAATAACAGAACTGTTGTCACAAAGTAGAAAGATGACTTACTCTGAGGATGAATCTTTAGATGAGTCTACTTTTTGGTGTTATACAATTTTAAGTCTTTTTCTCCTTAAAGAATCGTGTTAAATTCAGGCAGTTGCAGCAAGAGAAGAGATGCTCTTTGTTTCCAATCTCTCACCCCAAACTAAAATGTTACATATGTAAGTAGCACCTTAAATTTCCACTTTCGGTCTCGGAGCAAGTTTTTGATGACTGATGTGTTATCCTCCATTTTTACAGCATCAATTTCTTCGAAGATGTTGGAGAAGTTTTTAGTGTTCGACTTATTGTAAACCGCGAGGGTAAGCATGTGGGCTATGGTTTTGTTGAGTTTGCTTCTGCTTACGAAGCAAAGAAGGTGAGAGTAGTTTTGTAGTAATGATGAAAAAAGTATTAAAGTAATTTCAGTAGTGTATACTTATGAAAAATATACAAGTAATTATTTGAAAATACGATAGCTGATTAGATCTTACATACTGTAGGCGTTGGAAAAGAAGAATGGTGAATATTTGCACGATCATAGGATTTTTCTTGATGTGGCTAAGACAGCTCCATACTCTTCACGACCCAAGTAAATTTATTTTCCATGTTATGGAGATTTGCTCATGTAACACTGGTTGTAACTTATTGCTAGAGTTTTGATGCCATTACAGAAGACTAACGCTATTATTTTTGTTAATTAGGTACAGCCTTGCAGAGAAGCTTTGGTAAGGGATTTAACTACTTGCCTCGTGAGTTCGTTATCAAGAGCACATTGGGTGAAGTTTTTGGTGTACATGGAGAGATCACAAGGGTTTTTGATATTCCAGGTACGAAGACTACCTTCTACGAGAGAGCCTTCTGATAGAAAAAGATGAGACACTGGAAGGACTTGACGAAACTCCCGATTTTGTCGAGGTACCTGTTCTTATTATCTTCCAAATATGTCAGGCTCAGAAGAAACGCTTAGCGTTTAATAACAGAACTGTTGCCATTATGTTGAAAGATGACTTACTCTGGGGATGAATCTTTATATGAGGCTACTTTTTGTTGGGTTGCAGTTTCAGTCCTTTTCTCCTTAAGAGTTGTGCTAACACACTTGGCTGTTAATTTCAGGCCGTAAGAAAAAAGACGCTCTTTGTTTCCGATCTCTCTTGCGAAACTAAAATTTCCGATATGTAAGTAGCACCTTTAATTTCCTCTTTCGTTCTTGGAGCAAGTTTTTCATGACTAATACTTTCTCCTCCATTTTGCATCAATTTCTTCAAAGATGTTGGAGAAGTTGTTCATGTTCGAGGTGTAAACCACGAGGGTAAGCATGAGGGCTATGGCTYTGTTGAGTTTGCTTCTGCTAACGAAGCAAAGAAGGTGAGAGTAGTTTATAGTAATGAGATGAAATGTATTTTAGTAGTCATTTGAAAAGTAGTGTATACTTATGATGAATATTATACAAGTAGTTATTTGTAAGTACCATTGCTGATTAAATATTTTATACTGCAGGCGCAGGTAAAGAAGAATGGTGAATATTTGTGCGGTAATAAGATTACTCTTGGCGTGAGATAGCTCCATACCCTCCACCACCCATGTAAATTGATTTTCCATGTTATGGAGATTTGTTTCTGTAACACTGGTTGTAACTTATTGTTAAGAGTTTTGATGCCATTACAGAAGACTAACGCTATTATTTTTGTTAATTAGGTATTGCATAGATCACAAGGTTTGGTAAGGGATTTAACTATTTGTCTCTTAAGTTTTTTATCAGGAGCACATTGGGTGAAGTTTTTGGTATAGATGGAGAGATCACAAGGGTTTTTGATATTCCAGGTACGAAGACTACCTTCGACGAGAAAGCCTTCTGATAGAAGATGAGGCAATGGAAGGACTTGATGAAACTCCCGATTTTGTTGAGGTACCGTTCTTGTTCTCTTCAAAATATGTCATGCTCAGAAGAAACGCTTAGCGTTTAATAACAGAACTATTGCCACAAAGTCGAAAGATGATTTATTTTGGGGATGAATCTACTTTTGGCTGTTAGATTCAGGAAGTTGCCGCAAGAAAAAAGACGCTCTTTATTGACAATCTTCCTTTGAAACCAGACATATGTGAAATGTATGTAGAATCTTTAATTTCCTCTGTCGTTCTTGGAGCAAGTTTTTCATGACTGATATTTTATCCTCCATTTTTACAGCATCAGTTTCTTCCAAGATGTTGGAGAAGTTTTTAGTGTTCGACTTATTGTAGATTTTGGGGGTAATCATGTGGGCTGTGGCTTTATTGAGTTTGCTTCTGCTTACGTAGCAAAGAAGGTGAGAGTAGTTTTGTAGTAATGATGAGATGTATTTTAGTAGTCATTTGAAAAGTAGTGTATACTTATGATGACAAATTTACAAGTAGTTATTTGAAAGTACGATTGCTGATTAAATCGTTTATAATGTAGGCGCTGGAAAAGAAGGACGGAAAAAGATTTCACGGTAGTTATATTTTTCTTGACGTGGCTGAGATAGCTCCATACCCTCTCCGACCCAAGTAAATTGATTTTCCATGTTATGGAGATTTGTTTCTCTAACTTATTGCTAGAGTTTTGATGTCATTACAGAAGTTTAATGCTATTATTTTGTTAATTAGGTACAACCTTGCAGAGAAGCTTTGGTAAGGGATTGAACTATTTGCCTTTTGAGTTTTGTTATCAAGAGCACATTGGGTAAAGATTCCGGTATACATGGAGAGATCACAAGGGTTTTTGATATTCCAGGTACGAAGACCACCTTCGACGAGAAAGCCTTCTGATAGAAGAATATAATCGGAAGAAACAGTTTTGCGGTAAGAAGATTACCTTCTCTGACGACAATTGATAGAAGAAGATGAAGTTCTTTGGTGTGTTTTTAACTTGTGATACAACTTTTCTCAAATTTAGTCTCAACTTTAGGGTTAGATTCAGTCTTGCACATCTTTCACCAAAGTGAAAAGGAGTAGTGATATAACTCAAGACCGAGACATTTAGTCTTTAAAACCGGACCGAGATATTATCAACAATTATTAGTCTTTGGAAGAAAAAGAAAAACTAATATTACAATCATCATAATTAAGAGCGTGACTGTGACGAATATAGAGACGAAGGCACTAAAACCAAAACAAGAAACCTACCATTTGGTATTTAATATACAAAAACTAGACACCGATATCAATCCATAACAAATTGAAACGGTCCGTTTATCACATGACCACACAAGCCAACGGGTTCTCGTCGCTAAAAGCAGTAGTGTAACGGACCTTTGTGGAGCTAGCACGAGCCAGCTGCGATTGAGAAGTGAAGACAAATGAGAAGAAAATTCTCAAAAAAAAAAAAAATGGTAGACTGAACCTTAGGTTGAGTGACATGTTTCTTGAGTTTGCAGATTCTTTCCCATATTGTGAGTTTCTGTGACACTGAAGATGAAGAAATGGTAGACTTTCAAGCTAAAGAGTACCCAACTATTCATACTAAGCAAAACTTTGCAACAGCCGTTAAAAAAAATGCTCACTTAAATTTAAAGACAATCGTATTTTTTTTGAATTTAAAAATTAATATATTTAATTATTTTTTCTAATGTTTTTTAAAAGCAATATTTTTTTTTAATATATAGAGTTGATATGTCTGACACGATAAAGTTATGATCTCTATCTTTACAGGTCTTTCGCATAATTACTGGATATTTTAATGAATAAATTACACCCAATGCCATAAAATCTTTGTTGACCTCGACAAATGCCACAAGATATCTTTGACCTCTGAATATGCCATAATTGTTCTGTACATTGTTTAAGGATTGACTAAATTACCCCTGATATTTATCTCCCAGTCGACATCATCAAAGTGCGACGATTTATTCCCCATCGGCGATTTCTTCTCCATCGAGAGAGCAAATCTCCAGAGCTGTTTAGTGTGTTCATTCTTCTTCCTCGCTCGCTCTTCGCCATGCGCCATCTCTGATACCTCCATCGTTCATCCTCCCAAGTAAGCTTCTTCGATTCTCATCTTTAAACCTATCATAGTGTGATTCACTAGCTTCTTAAATACCATGGAACCACTCTAGATCTGAATCTAATTATGCATCGTGACACTACTCTCTTTGTGTCTGTGTTTGAAAATCGGCTATGTCCCTTTGTGTTATGTTACGATTGATCTCTCTTCGTCTTCTTCTTCCAATTTTCTCTCTCTCCCTCTCTCCCTCAATGCAGCTACCTCTCTTTCATCCCTGATAATTCTCCGTCTTAACTCCCAGTTCGCCATGAAGTTCTCAGTGCTACTCCGACGAAATGTCCTCTCGGTGAGTTTTGCGCCTTCGAGAATCTTCTATGGATCGAGTTTTATGTAAAATTTGAATTCTTTAGGCTTCTTGCATGATGTTTGATTCTGGGTTCGTTTATGTTTTCTTCTTCCTTATAGTTCCTTTTGTGCGTTGCATTTATATTTTTTTTTGGATTATAATTTGAAATTTCAAGATAATTCTATATGTTACTCGACTTTAGGGGTCATAAACGCAGTTTGGGATGATTTTCTCTTAATTGGTTTGTTCTGTTGCTTGTAATCTGCATAAAAATCCCATTTTTAAGTTTATTTCATGAGTCAAGTATCGTAATTTAGGAAGCTGAAATCTGTTGTATTACTTATTTTGCATTGTTACAGGGCTGAAAACGTACGGTTGTGTTTTCTTAAATAGAAGTCATGCTAAGTAGCATTTTTAAAAGGAGATGACTTTGGGAGGTTGGGGTCAGAGATTTATCCAAGCAACTTCTTTCTAACCCGAGGATTCTGCTTTGGATTTGGAGAGAAATCATCACTGTCGTAATTTGTGTATTTCTATGGCAAATAGAAGGATTCATTGAGCGCACATAAGGTGTTTGGTGAAATGCCAAAAAGAAAAACATATTGTTTTATGCAAATTGTTGTTGGCTAATTGATGAAAAGCATATATCAAATAGGATTTCCAGTAGTTTTAGGAGTGAGAAGAGCAACAAGATCAAACTCGTTTTCGAGTTGCAGATTCATGCCTCAGGTAATTTCACTCTTCTCCACTCAGAGGTTTTATCGATTATACACAATGAATTTTTGTGCCGATATTCTTTTTCTCTACTCGAGAGCAGATTTTCTCGGGAAAATGTTCAGCATTGCGTGTTGTCATTTTTCCTGCATCTGTTAATGAATCGGATATTTTACATATTCGGTTCGGGTTCGGGTCTAAAATATTGTGGACAGATTATGGACATAAATTTGCTCGTAGACATAAAACAAATTATGGACACAAATTAGCTCGTTAACATGTATTACCGTGTAGACATAAATTACCGCGTGAACATACATATTGTGGATATAAATTTGCTCATGGACATAAAAACATATTTGTGGACATAAAACAGATTGTGGACATAAATTAGTTCGTAGACATAAAACAGATTGTGAACATAAATTTGCTTGTGGCCATAACTTTGCTTGTAGACATAAATTAACTTATGGACATAAATTAGCTTGTGAACATACTGAATGTGGACATAAATTTGCTTATGGACATAAAAATATATTATGGACATAACGTACCTTGTGGACATAAATTACTTTGTAGACATAAATATTGTGGACATAAATTCGCACGTGGACATAAAAACAGATTTGTGGATATAAATTTGATCGTGGACATAAAAACAGATTATGGACATAAATTACATCGTCGACATAATTTAATTCGTGGACATACAGACCGTGGACATGTTCCCGAAATGGTAAATATGTCCACAATGCGGAAAAATAATATTAAATTATGTCGTGGACATACATTTAGCATAAAAAAATCGTGGACATAATATTAAATGCCGTGGACATACAAAATATCGTGGACATAATATAAAATATCGTGGACATATTATTAAATGTTGGGGTCATAAAAAAATGTCACGGACATAAATTAAAATATGTCTACGACCCCAGACTTTCGCATTCGCAATGGTGGCTAATCATAATTAATGTTAATATACATTGCATGGAGTGGATTTAATTGCCTGTATTATAGACATATTATTTGGCGTAATTCTTGCTCGTCTTAACTATCCGTGGAGAAAATATTCGATGGACATGATATATAATTGACATACGTCGATGGACATAATATTCGATGGACAAATGCTACGCTTTTTTGGACATAACATTCAATGTACATAACCTTAGATGGACATATTATTCGCTGCATAATATGCGAAGGACCTAGTAGTCAGTGTTAAAAGTCTATACCTGTTGAATCCCTGTTGACCACCATCTCCATCCACCATCCATCAACTTCATCATTTTTGCTCTCGGTTAATCCCTCTGCCTGCAACTGAGCCATCTGACCAAAAAAAAAAAAATCAAACAATGATGAACATTATATCTGACATAGCCAAGATCTAATTTACAAAACATTTTTTTTTTCCACTTCTTCTTCTTACCACTGATAATAGATTATAAGATTAATGACACCAATGACGGTAGCCCTAACAATAAAAAGGACACAGACGGATGCATATCAAGAGAGCCAAAATTCAAGCATGCAAAAGAATGATCCACTCCCCATACTTACATCTACTGGTTAAGTTTCATAAATTCATTATGTAAAGCCTATGCCAAACAAACATTCTTTACATAAGTCACAAAAGTCCCAAAAGACAAAGAAAGGTTTACAGAACAAAGGTGGTCCGAGTTTTGACCCACTAAGCTCTTTGTGTTCTGTAATTTGCACGGTGTGTGTGAGTGTGTGTTATGTATTTATTCCCTTTATTTTTTCCCTGAGTTACCTTCATGAGAGCAGACGTTGATCTTCCTACACCTTACACTAAAATGGTATGAATTAATGTTTGTATCAATAAATACCCAAAAGTTTCTCTTATTGTTATAGAAACTAGAAGCTACATAGAGGTATGGTTTACTTAAATGAGAAAAACATGAAATGGTTAATTTTTTCTGAAGAAGAGTAATCAGAAGGGCCTAAGTATTGTTTGAGATTTAAATACTTACTTCTGAAGCCAATATGGTGTCGAGATTGAAGTCGATTCTGGGGTTTACCGCAACAAGTCTCACTGATAGCATCTGTGGAAACACAATTCACATATTCATGAGATTGTGGCACATAATTCTATTTCAAACTGTTTTGAGTTGATCTTTTTGTAAGGCTATTTTACAATATAGGTATACAGAACAAAAATTGGACCACATAAAGTCTAACCTCCACTTGACGCTGTAATGACTGGACATGGTTACTGATTTCTTCCAGCACCAACGCTGTACCTTGAATCTGCATGTCAAAGACTTTCTGATAAGCTTAGGATTCATATTTGGTAGATCTGCTTTCACACACCAAAAATAGTTCCTATGTAGCTAACTATTGCTAAGATTATCCAACATTTCAACTAGAAAACACATCCTTATCAAGTTGCTCGACAAGATTCAACACAATCTCAAACATCAGATTGATTGCAAATAACAAGGTTCAATAATCAAAATGCCACACTGATGCTTACCGTAATATTCTAACCCGGCTCTACCCGACAGCCGGTGAACTCTTCTCAGACCGATCTCGTCTCCTCTCTGGTTCGTCTTCGCGTGCCATTAACCAAAATAATTGAAACGTCTAGTACTGATTGAGAAGTTAATCTAGTTTCTTCTCGATTCGAATCAGACAACCTCCCTGCCACTGGTTTCTTCTGTTCACTAATTTCAATCAGCACCGCCCCAACGCCTGATTTGGTACCTGAAGCCGTCGCCATGATTATTCGATTGTGGCGTTTATTCCCTTCCCCCACCGATTATCCCCCACCTCAACCGCCATTGTCTGTGTCCGCTTCAATCCCCTTACGCCCTTTTTACTTGATCTTTTCTTTTCTTTGCCCCCTGCATCCGTTACATGTCCATTTAATTTTCCCATTCCAGTTTTTGCCTTATGTCAATTTAACATCTGTACCTTGGGTTTTTTCCTCCATGCCCGTCTTTTAACCCACGCCGGCGTTGATCTTCCCTCCTCAAATTTTCTTTTGTCCGCTTCTTCTATGGCATCCTCGCCAGCCATTGCCACCGCTGAAACCCTAGTTTCCTCTGAATTCAAATTTCTCTGAGTGAGATCTTTTTTCTTGCTTTTTTTTTTCTCCCAAATCGTTTGCTAACTGTACACGATGTGGCATATGTTTTTCTTTCCTATTTTGTGATATTACAGAGAGGGTAAAATGGTCTTTTTCTTGCATGCACAGTATCCCTACAGTGAAAAATTGTGGCATTTCTCGAGCATGTTTATCGTTGTGGCATTGAGTAAAAAAATTTAAATACTTTTGGCACTGGCCGTAAAATTCCCTATTTTAATTATAGCTTAAAATTTGGAGTATAAGATTAGTTTGGACTTGTAATAAGTGATTATCTATAAATAAATGAGGTAGAAAAGAAACGGGAGAAGGAGAAGAAGATGGAAACAAAGTCCCACATCGGTCAAATTTCTTTTCACCTCTATGGTGATTACCCTATAAAATAAACTACAGTGTCACCTCTCTCAGGTAATTTGGGGTTTGAGCAGTGATGAGCTAGCCTTGTTACGATCAGAGCTTGGCTAGCCTTCGGGCAGCAAGCACAATCTGACTGGAAAAAAAGCACTCTGAGCTCCCCTCAACAAATCTTTAGTTTAAATTTTACTCGATTATCTAATTGGATTTAGAGCTTACTCTATGTTGATGATTATCGAGTCATAATCTCTTGCTCCAATTTTTGAGTTCTTCTGGGCAATCCACTCGAATATTAGGGTTTCTGCGAGTTCAATTCGATCTTTCTGGAGGGGATTGGATCACCGGAGCCCGCAAGCGGGCGGAGGCGACCTCAACTGCCCCATGTTCTTCTTCTTCTTCTTCCCCTCCGTTTGTCTCAGCCTCAGGTCCCACCACCCGCAGCAAACGCGCTCGTCTTTCTTTGCTCCTCCCTCCTCCACCACCACTACCCGCTCTCGTTCTTCTCACTCCGCCGCTTCTGCGGACGAGGTAACAGGGGAAACGATAACACTAATTCCGACAAGGGAAAGGAGAAGGAATACGACGTTAGATTAGGGACAGAGAAAGGGGGAGAGAGACAGAACTAGATAACATGGATGGTGCCGCCGCCGCTGACGAGGATGACGACAATGACAGTGAGGATGGCAACGGCGGATTTATGCATCCCAACATGCTCTCCGCTAAGCTTAGAGCTGGATTGGATGACTTGCTTCCTTCCTTCCTCTGGAATTGGCTCAGCTTCACCGTCCCACCTAAATGGCAGGATGAAGAATATACTCTCTGGCTTGCGCTCTGAAGAAGAAGAGGGAAAGCAGGTCGAGGCTTTTTATCCATTGGGACCGAAGACTCATTAATCAATCCCGACCTTCTCTGTTGATTCCTTCGTCCCTGCGCTTGTCGGTCTACTAAACCATGAAAGCAATCCCGACATTATGCTTCTTGCAGCCAGGGCTCTTACCCATCTATGTGATGTCTTGCCCTCTTCTTGTGCTGCTGTTGTACATTACGGGGCAGTTTTCATGCTTTGTGGCCAGATTGCTAACCATAGAATATATGGACTTGGCCGAGCAGGTTGGCTATCCTTGGCATAACTTGAGAATTTTTGTTGATTTTGTTTTTTTTTTAATAAAAAAAATCAGCTTTGCCCTCGTTTAAGAGCCCAAGCTGTTTTTGATCGTTTCGCGGAGGGTCAAATTAAAAGTCTAGATGATCTGAGTACAACTGCTTCTAATGAAGAATTCATCAATAGCAAACTTACACCCAAATTAGCTCGACAAATCCAGGATGCGCTTGCTTTGTGCAGCGGAAGTATTCCCTCATGGGTGCTACCAGTTGACTAGAGCATGCCCCTTTTTGTTTCCGTTTCATACCTGGAGACAGTATTTCTACTCAACTGCTTTTGGGTTGTCTCTAGCATTGAATCGTTTGCAGCAGCAGCAAGGTGCTGACGGCAGTGGGTCTACAAATGAGCGAGAGATGAGAATAGGGAGATTGCAGCGCCAGAAAGTCCGTGTCTCCTGAAATAGGATATTAGATTCTGCTGCGAAAGTTATGGAGATGTATTCGAGCCAAAAAGCTGTGCTTGAAGTAGAATATTTCGGTGAAGTTGGTACTGGTATTGGTCCTACACTTGAGTTTCACACACTTCTAAGCCATGATCTGCAAAAGGTTTCCCTTGGGATGGTGACAAGGTATATATGCAAATTGATAGAGATGAGATTGAAGAGGGGAAGTCATCTGTATGCTAGGGAAAGAGATATAGTTCAAGCACCACTTGGGTTGTTTCCTCGATCATGGCCCTCAAGAGCTGACATATCTGAAGGTTGTCAGTTTCATGAAGTCATTGAATATTTCCGCCTTTGATGGCCAAAGCACTTCAAGATGGACCGCTGTTAGACGTCCCATTGAGTACAGCGTTTTATAAGCTTTATTCTTGGTCAAGTGAGTTTTATTTTTGAACTTTTAAAGTGTTTTGTTTAGTTAAAAGTGAAATTTGTGGTTTCTAGTTTTTCACTAAATTTGTTGACCATTGCTAATAATTTCGTCCTCTTTTCCCTTTTCACTTAAGCAGGATCCTGCTTGATTTGCATGGTATTATATTATTTGATGCCGAACTTGGCAAGACCTGGCAAGAGCTGTGTGTGCTTGTTCCCCGTAAGCACTATCTCGAGGCAGTGGGTGGTGACACTAGCAGAGCGGTTTCTGATTTATGTTTATGTGGATCCCGTACTGAAGATCTCTGCTTGGACTTCACGCTACCTGGCTATCCCGAGTACATTCTGAGACCAGGAGATGAAATTGTACTGTCTTAGCTTACACCCCACGTCTGACTCTTCTTTTAGTCCTTGTTCATGATTGCTGATGACGTGCTGCTCTGTTACAGGTTGACTTTTTGCTTCTGAACTGTTGATTCCTTTCTGATCCTGATATTCAACCCCTCCCTGTAGGTACTGGAGATCATGCATGGGAGAACTTACAGCAGATCAGCAGAGGGCTTTCTGCCAATTTGTAACTGGAGCTCCTAGGCTTCCTCCTGGTGGCTTAGCTGTTCTGAACCCAAATCTCAAACAAAACAGTTTTTTTTTTTCTGGTGGGAGGGAATCGGATTGGGAGAGAAGAGGATAAGTGTGGCCTGACATTGATGACCGGCGGTGACGTCACTGACTGTATTGGAGAGTTTTTGGACCCAACGGGGATTATCTTTTTTTTTTCTTTTCTCCGTTAAACCGAAGTGCCGAACCAATATCTCTTCTTTGTTCTCTTAACTCGTTAGTACTTACGATTAAACTGTAAAAAAGAACCTCATAACTTTTCATTTATCTCAAAAGAAACCTCAAACTAAAAGATTACATAAATAAACCTCAGAAAGTTACAGATCTTTAGTGGGCCCAATTGAGCCACCAATAGTATTCAGCGAATAGTTGGCAATATTTTAGTTTTATTTCATTTTGCGCCTTCAAGTTTTACTTCTTTCTCATTTTTTAAACTTTTTTTTTTACTTAAACCCAGGAAGCGCGCTTCCAAATTTTTTTTTGGGCATCTAGCACACAAGGTGTTTGATTAAATTCCTCTTAGAACATCTCTCTTTCACTGGGCTCTTTTGAAAGCCATGCATTTAGTTCACAAAGCTTATGCCCTCTTTTCGGTTTCAATTTTCTACTCAGTTCTTCCTCTGTCTCGCTTACTTTAGTTTTCTTAACTCGATTTCGACCCTTTTATCAGTGATGTCCGTAAAGCCCGCCACACAGGTTTTAAAAATTTTGAAAATAGAAAGACTAGGGTTTAAGGCCGAAAGAGCGGGGGAGAGCAAATAAACTTCACTAATCTCCATTGACTGTTTGGAAAAAGCTCTTCGCAGAAAAAATGGCTCCAGGGGTACGCCAACTTACCGTCCTCGGAAAGTTCAAACCTTTCGGTCTAATCGCCGAAGCTACCGACGGTAAATCACCGGACGAGAATTTTGCCGATTCCTATCAGTATTTACTCTTCGATCCTGAGCTCACTGGCGAGCGAGACGATGCTGATGGCAATGAATCCAACTTCTCGCGGCAGAGAGAGCACGAGCTCTTCATCCGAGACAACCGGTAAGAAGGGTGTGGATACAATTTGACTTTGGAAAAATACTATGGGCGGGGAATGGAATTTGACTTTAAGCTGTGTATATACAATTGGCTGATTACTCTATCTATAACTATGCACCACTCCATGAATTTATCATTGATAATGCAAATAATTCACCATTCACATTTAGAATGTGTTTTCCTTTTCTTCAAGTTTGGATCTCTATTCTAGTAATGACCGTAGGTCTATGCTTAGGTAGAAACTTATTTCATTGGATATTAATATAACTTATCTAGCTGAATTTCTTATCTCTTCTGTTCCTGACGATGAAATCTTGATTTGATGATAGCATAATCTGGACCAGCGGTTCACGCATTCTCAAGCGCTTTACCTTGTCTTCTGCCGTCATTAAGGTAATTTCCATAAGAAGTTTGAGTATATCTCCAATGTTTTTCCGTTTGAAATATGTGGCTTCTTGTTTGTGACAATACTTGATTAAATAAATCTAGCTCTGCCTTAACTATGCTTTCTGTTGTAATGGTGGATGCATTATATTCTCTTTTTTTGGGGGTTAAGGATTCCTATTTCATTGTAAAGCTATTCTTAATAAAAACGCAGAAAAAAATCTTCTCCATTTGTTTGATGCGCTAGAATGACTGTTTTAACTCATAGATTTTTATGCCACAGGCATGCTGGAGCCACCTTGGTCGAGGGACAGAAGCTTTTCTTTGTGTCTTACAAATTGGTTGCTTAACAATATACAATACGTCAGGTAATTGTGGCTAGATACCTCTGAACTATAACATTTCCCCACTTATCCGACTTTTCCATAAGACCCTAATGGATTCTTACATGGTTTTGCTTCTAACGAAAGAACGATCTCATACTGTTGCACATAGTTGGTCCATTTCTTTACCATGCTTGATTCATTTGATATTGTGTAATTACAAATGAAAATTTATGCTATCGGATCATGTGGAATAGATTTCATGTAGCTTTCTGTGCAGTGATCGCTTTTTGAACGTTTTCAAGTAGATATATTAACGTAGGAGCTTTTAATTCTATTTTTCCTTTCCTCTGGCTCTTGGAAATATATTTGCCTTTTCCTTTTAACTTGTTGGCTAGATCTGATTAATCAGTACTATTTGTCTCTTTTCTGATGTAACACGAGCTGAGGTAATTACTTTTTGATCTTTGGCATTTGTTGGCAACAGGCGAAGTTGTATCTGTTCCACTTCCGCGTACTGTCAAATCAATATGGCCTCTACCATTCGGTCTACTTCTTCAGCAAGCTGCTGAAGTGAATCCATCCGCACATGTTCCATTTTCTTCTGTAAGCCCCATCCTTGGTTCTCGTGAGATGCTGCGCCAAAGAAAAGAAGTTGGGAATATTTCCCCACAAAACTTCCATTCCCCAGTCGCGCATGACCTTATTAGCAAAAGAGATATGCCATACATTTCTTCCCATCTGATTCTAAGAGATCCATTAGAGGAACCTGGGGTAAATGAACTCATCATTCTGTAGATATTCCTAGTAACTTTATTCTTACTTCATGCCAGTCTTGTTTTTTATCGGGACCTGAATTATTTCTTTGTAGTTATCAACAGCACATATATATTTTTCGATGATGCAATATTTGGTTATACTTGCATCTGGTGACTCATCTACATACTTTTCAGCCAACTTATGTAGAAGAGAGGGGGAAGTTGAACATAATGAAGGACTACGATGAGAGAACAATTTGGACAAGTGACCTTCTACCTCTTATGACGTCATATAATAAAGGTTTGTTAGTTTCGTCTCTGGTCAGGCTGAGCTTGGCTCATGCTCTTCTTAGTTTTCATTGAAATACTTTGTCTTGGGTTTTTCAGGCAAGATGCAACATTCTCTTTGGGCAGCCGAATTTATAGAGTCAAACCTTGAAGCTTCTGCTTCATGTTCAAGCGGCGTCGTTCCTGATGCTGTTCTCCCGAAGCGGGTTTCTTTTCGCAGAATATGGCAAGCCAAAGGTGCGAAGAAAGCTGCATCGAAGGTGAAAAATCTATCTGATGTTCTCGTTGTTGGTCGTGCTATCTTATTTGAGGAAGATTGTTTATGTATTTTGCTAGGCTGCTGGACAAGTTTTAGGATCTCTTTTTCTAACATGGGGTGAGTAATCCGTGGCTATGTTCTCCTGCTAACTGAATCAAGGCTTGAAAGATTTTCTCTTAAATGTTTTGGGGACCTCTCCTAAGCGATGTTCAATGGATGCACAAATAAAAAGTGACCTCTCAGTTATCTTGAATAGGATAGCTTTCTCATTATCCATGTTCTCTGAGCAGTTTAAGCCACCACCTTCATAAAGTACTTTTGCTAGAGCTTCCAGTCTTACTGTAGACATATGGCCTTTCTTGATACTCTTGTTATTCAAAATATTTTGTTATTCAAGAAGATTCTATTTTGTTATTCAACAAGATTCGAGCCTTGGGGCCACAGCTAAATCCCTTCCCCATTATGGTGCTCGAACTCGAGATCCGTAAGCCTCCCCCTAGAGGACACGCGGCCTTGAGCGCTTGCACTACCAATGTGGAGTTTGGTCTTTGTATTTCCGCGTTCGTGTTGTTGAATGTGTTTCAAATGGTTGAATTTTGTACTTCTGCACTTTCATTGTTGTTTGTTGACTGTGAATGGGAGAGAGTTGTTGGGTTCTGTTACTGAAATTTTTACTGTTCTTTTTGATTTTTTACAAGTGCCTTAAAATATATTTCAGGTCTTTTTGGCAACTGATGATGCAGTCCCAGTAATTTGCTTTCTGATTCTAGAACAAAAGAAGTTGTTATCGGTGGGACTCCAAACTGTTGAAATCAATAACGAAATTCTGTTCGACGTTAAGCCTGATATAAGCTGGAGTGTCCCTGCCATTGCTGCTGCACCTGTTGTTGTGACACGTTCTCAGTAAGTTCCTATTTACAATTTTTTTGGTTTCTTTGTCACTATAAATGAGACTATTCTGTTGTCATGTGATGAGTTTGACAATGCTTTTTTCCAATTTCTTGCAGAGTGAAAATAGGACTGCTTCCACAATTGGATATCATTGTTTTATCTCCAGAAAATGACCTCTTTCTCTATGTAGGTTCTTGTTACGTACCATACCAAATTTTTTTGTTAAATATCTTCCTAATGTAGTATGTTTAATTTATCTATATTATTTGTAGTCAGGAAAACAATGTCTCTGTAAATATGTATTGCCTTCTTGGTTGGGAGAAAGTATTGGTTCTGGGGATGGAGAGTCCGCAAAAGCAGATTCAGGTTTCAGGGACCTGAAGATCACAGGATTGTCTGATGCTGTGTGGGAATGTATCAATCTATCAGTTAACCATTCACAGGTATGCCAGACAGATATCAATCCTTTTGAAATTCAAAATGATTAGTCTTGTCAACTACCATGGTCATTCTATCCTTATGATGCGTGATTGTTGCAGCTGGATTTACGGATCCAAACTTTAGTATTTGTTTATTTGGTTAGTCAAAGTTGTCTTATGTTTCAAATTATCGTTTATACCCTACTCTTGTAGATCTTTCGGTGTGCCTTAACTGGTAAACCTTCATCTTCTCTTGCAAATGATTGCATAGCAGCCATAGCTGAGGGATTACGATCCGATCTGTACAATTTGTTTCTCTCTCTTCTCTGGGGAGATGGTCATTCTGACCAACAAGGTTCCAGTATTCATTTTGAATGGGAAGCTTTATGCAACATTTTTCTGGGGATCTGTCAAAAGCCTACTGCTGTGCATCTGAAACAACCCAAACCATCATCCGATTCCTCCTGGGAGTTTCTTCTCAGCAGCAAATTTCATAAGACCTACTCTAGGTTTCACAGTGGTATTACTTCAATAAATCCTTCGGATCTGGAAGGAATTGTCCCATTTGATTCTAAGATTGGTAGTGAAGAAATACCGGGCAGCTCACGTGAATTAATGGTCCAGAGTTTAGATTGTCTCCATGCAGTTTATGAGAGCTTGAAGATGGATAATCTACGGAAACAGTAAGCACATTGGTTTCACAAAGCTTTGTTTTGTGCTCCTTACCTGTGTTTGCTTACAAATGATTAAATATCTCAGATTGGTAACTACAAAAAGAGTTGTTTTTCCTCATCACTCTTTCTTAATCGGTTCTCTCTTGTTGCATCAAAGTATGAAATTCTGCAACATAAATCTTTTCCATGTTATGTAGCATATGCTTTATTTCGAACATGGCACAAAAGTTGATCTAGCCATGGATGGTTTCCTGACAAAAAAGCCAATCTTGCACCGACAACAGTAGTTTTATGCTAGAATTTGTGCCTAACATTCCTCTGTATAGTTTCTCACGGAAAACTGAAGTTTGATAGATCAGAAGAAGAGTTAAGATTGTATATGTATGTGAGTTACTCTTTTAACTTTTGGCATCTATATGCAGGGATTTGCATCACTTGGCAATCTTGTTGTGCAATATTGCCAAGTTTCTGGATGAGAAGTGTTACTTAGATCACTACATACGTGATTTTCCTCGTCTTTCCACAACTGTTGGGGCGTGCACAACCCTTTCTTCTAGCAGAAAACCTCCAAATTTATTTAGATGGCTTGAGAACTGTTTAAGACGTGGATTTTTCTCCACAAACCTTGATGACCTCCCAGATTTGATCCGTAGAGATGGGTGCTCCATAGTAAGCTGGGCAAGGAAAGTTGTTTCTTTCTATAGTGTGTTATTTGGTGATAAGCCAGAAAGACGGACACTTTCATCAGGCGTCCCCTGTAATATTGCGCCAGGATCATACTCCAGTAACGAGGAACTCACTATCTTAGCTATGGCAGGAGAGAGGTTTGGGCTTCATCAGCTGGATTTGCTACCTTCTGGTGTATCTCTCCCGCTGAGACATGTAAGTGGGAATAAAATGATACTTGTGGATCTGAGGAGTATGCATGTGGGAATGATAAACTATTGATAGCTTCTACATCAATGTGATGATTTCCATATACAGTGTGATGATTTTCATGTGGCTTTCCTGGGTCAGCCTACTTGTTCCATCTTTTGCATAATATTTTTGTCTGTATTTTGTAGGCACTGGATAGCTGTCGGGAATCTCCTCCAGCTGACTGGCCAGCAATTGCTTATGTGCTTCTTGGTCGAGAAGATATGGCCCTCTCCGTCTTCAGAAATTTGAGTTCATCTAAGGAATTTGAGATGCAGTCAAATACGAGTTTGATATCGATGTCCATACCTTACATGCTGCATTTGCATCCTGTAATTGTTCCATCCTCTTTATCTGAGTCGACTGGCTTGGAAAATACTAAAATTGAGGATACAAATTCAGTGGATGGTTCTGTAATAGATGGAATGGAGCATATCTTCAACTCCTACACACAATTACGGTATGGCCGGGATCTACGGTTGAATGAGGTATATCTGCCCCCCATTTGGCAATTAATTCGTTAGCGTAATGATCACAATGTTTAATGCTCGAAACGGTTTCTGTAGTGTGTGCCATATAGACTATTGCATCTTTTGTAGCTATACTGCCCCTTAAGTAGTATGTTGCATTGTTCTAGATTTTTCACTAGGTAACTTGTTTGCTAGTAGTGCACTCTACACCTCACTATATAGGAGAAGATGTTGACTTACGTCTGTGTCTGCTGTTTGATTTGGTGTCTGTTGCATTGCAACTTTGCCACTACTTTAATTTTCTGTACTAGTGGATGATTACAAAGTTTCATACTGTCATCATCCCTAATTTTTAGGCACTTGAATTAACTATAAACCCATATTCTTTCTCGTGATGTTCTCTTTTTCTTTTTCATTATTCCTTCTCATGTTAGGTTCGACGTCTTTTGTGCTCTGCAAGACCTGTGGTAGTTCAAACGTCTGCTAACCCTACTATATCAGATCAGGAGCAGCAACAGGTACAAATCTAGATATGTTCATTTCTAGATAGTATTGTTACTTTCTAAATCTAAGCAAAGTTAGGAGAGAGAATTAAAGAAGCTATATTCAGTAAAATCATGTCATTTTTTATCATTTATTATGCTAAATTCTTTTTATTATTCTATTTAAAAAATATATGATACTACCAAAAAGTGTTAGGAGAGAGCATCTTACAATTTATGATCCAAATATATACTTTTACATCACATTTTGTAATTATGAAATTAACTCTAAATTACTTATCTAGAAACTGAATTTAGATGCAGCCGCACTTTTTATTTCTTGACAGTAGAAGCCAGTGGTTCAGTTTTTGCTGAACTCACTGTTTTAGATCTTCATGGACTCCCAATCTCTCTTTAGTGTTTATAATGTTGCTTTGTTTTTTCGCTGGGGTAGGACCAGCTTTGGCGCATAGCACAGAGGACTGCTGTGCTTCCCCTCGGGCGTGGAGCATTCACATTATCAACGATACACACTCTTTTAACTGAGGTAATTTTTTTATCTATAGTAGGAGCTAGGCATGGTTCTTATCACTTTTAATTACCACTTAAAGATTTATATCCTCTCTGAAATTTTGCAGGCGTTTACTGTACCAAAGCTTGTTTTAGCTGGTCGACTGCCTGCTCAACAAAATGCCATTGTACGTAAAATTGTGGTTATGATTTAGTAGGGGGACTATTACACATTTTGAAACATGTTATTTACTCTAATTTAAATGAAATAACTTTGTTGGAATTGGTTTTGTTATTATAGATTTCTTGAAATTGCCGCTTCATGCAAATTTTAACTTCCATCTTCATAATAATAACAAAATCCATTGCCATTTTAGCCACTCTTGTAGTTAAGGTTGCATGTTATTCTTACAGGTTAATCTAGATCCAAACATAAGGAATATCCAAGAACTTAAGACCTGGCCGGAGTTTCATAACGCTGTTGCTGCTGGGTTGCGACTGGCTCCGCTTCAGGTTTGTGTTGTATATTGTCATGACGTGTTATGTATCTTTATTATTTTTGCATCTATGAGATGCTAAAAGAGTATGTGAACAAATTGTGGTACTTGATCTCACAATGTATATTTATCATGCAACCAGTGCCATTTCTTCATCCCGACCATAGCTCACAGACACAACACAATTAATTCAGTTATGTTTCTTCTTACATTTTGGTGCAGGGAAAGGTCTCCCGAACGTGGATTAAATACAATAAACCTGGAGAGCCAAATGCTGTTCATGCTGGACTTCTGTTTGGACTGGGATTACAGGGATATTTGCATGTGTTAAACCTTAGTGACATATACCAATATTTCACTCAGGTTTGTTTCTATTGGCTTCTTTTTCCATTTAGTTATTTATTTTTCGTATTTGCTATTGGTTAATAGTAACTAGTAAGACGTGCTAATTGAGGCCTAATACATATCCTATTCTTTGATGGAGATATATATATGTGGATGCCTGCTGAATTGAGCATCAAGTTACTCTGGCTCTTGATCGAAGTTATTATTAGTTTTACCCATTTGCCCCATGTTTTTGGATTAGCACATGTCATCTGTAATTGTGACCATATATGTGGCTTAGTGCGGAGATATGAATGCAACATTGGATGTCACTATAATTTATGGAGACTAAATATCTATGTCTGCCTCATTTAATAATTGTGGTCGTTTTATTATCAGCCTTAATTATCACGTACAGAAGCGTTGTACCTGGGTGAATTTCTCTGTTTGATAAGTTCAAACACAAATTTATTTTTGACCACTTTCTAATTTACCTCAAATGCTTCCTTCCTTTTCCTTGGTTTTTTAGGACCATGAGAGCACTACAGTAGGTTTGATGCTTGGTCTGGCTGCTTCATACAGGAGAACGATGCAACCTGATATTGCAAAGGTAGAGATTCAGCTGCTTCACTATTTGGTGGTCGTAGGCTCGTATCTTGAATTTGCCTCTTAAGTATTTTTTGTTGATAGCGTGTCATCCAAAACACTTTTTTTGTTTAGGATATCCAAAGTCTTCCAATTAAACACTACTCTGGGATCTGCCTATGCTTTCTTGTTAGTTTTAGATCCAGACTACATGAAATGGTGGATGATCAACGTCTTCTGAAAATGTGAACTTTTCATTTATGCACTGAAAGATGTTAATATTTCTTACTACCATAATACTTTAAAAAAATTAAGTCTAGAACTGGAAGATCTAGATGTATTTGGTGCGCCCTGTGTGACTGTGTCTAATTCTTTCCCTAAAAAATTATTTTTCTTTGCATAACAGGCTCTCTTTTTCCATGTTCCGGCTCGATACCATGCTTCATATGCTGAATTTGAGATACCAACACTTCTACAGGTACATATTGCTGTGATGTTTTACTAACTGAAAGGGAGTTTAGTCTCTACAAGCAGTTACTGAAACTAGAAGTTGGATGACAAGCAGTTGCCATGGAATTTACTTGCATATCGTAAAAGTAAAGCTATTTAATCATGTCACATAATTTCAACTTTTTTTGTTTATATTCCAACTTTGTTAGTTCTGGCAATTTCTTAAGTTTCCTTGACTTAATATTTCATTTGTGCCTTATGTTGACATATGTACCAATCTGCAACATCTTTGGCTGGCATTTTTGGAGAATTCAACTTTTTCTACCTCCACATATATCTTGCTCCTAGCAAAATCTATCAATTTTAGTTATCTCTGCGGAAGTGATGATCAGAGAATCTGGTTGATAGAGAAAGTAGGACTATGTTTAACTAGTGTTATTTTCGTAACATGCGATATATCAACTATTCTACAGTCTGCAGCTTTAGTCTCCGTTGGCATGCTGTTTGAAGGATCAGCACACCTGCAGACAATGCAATTACTTTTGGTAATGTCTCCTTCATGTTTATTTATTTCACTTGATATAGCATTCTTCCTGTCATCAAATATCAGTCTCATCGTTACAGTATTATTACATGTGAGGATCGTGTTTTAAGCACACTTGTTAGTGAATTATAATTTGTAAAGTATCTTTTGGAGGTTTAAGGACTAATCAAAAGCGTGTATCTCTAGTTTTTGTTGGTCAAAGCAATTGGTGTAAAGGGAGGAAATATACGTTTCAGAACTTGCTCTACATGTCCATAGAACCTTCTTTCCTTGTTTGGAAATTTGGCTTGGAATTTTTTTCTCTTATTTCTAATCATCACCACATTCTTTGTTATTTTTTGTTTATAAAAAATAGGTGGATACATGATACAACTGTATCCATACAGTTTTGCTTTCCTCAGCATATTTAATTTCTTCTTAAATTTAAAGTTTTCTCAGTGGTGCAACTTTGATACAATTACCGTTGGTGTATGAACTTGTAGCAAGTTAAAAGGTTTACGATCTCTCTATTAGTTTAGTTGTGGATTCATTCCTAAATGTTCAATCTTGGAGTGAGTTAAAAACATCAATTAAGTTCATGCATATCTTTTAATTGGCAATTTAGTTCGCTGCAATTCCAGTGGATCGTCCCTTATCTTTCAGATCCCACTTCGTACATGTTCTCAGGGTGAAATTGGCCGCAGAAGTGCAGGGGACAATGTCCTTGAAAGGGAGGGTTATGCTGTATCTGCAGGATTCTCACTTGGTCTTGTTGCTTTGGGTATGTCTTTTTGTTTTTTTGCTAATGAAATCTTTTTCTTCTGTTTAAGCTGACTCTGCATTCTTTTTGGCTCAAGGCCGTGGAGGTGATGCACTCGGTTCCATGGACTCCTTTGTCAATCGCTTACTCCAGTATTTAGGAGCAGAAGAGGTTAATTGCTCTGAATTTCACCTTAAGTGTATCCCACTCTGAATCATATCACATTGGATTTGTAAACAGTGTCTATTGCTGTACTAAACAACTTTTTGAGTTCCTTGCAGGAAAGATCTGTCCTTGCCCCATCACATGAAGATCACCGAAGTGCTGCACAGGTTTGCCCGCGAATGTGTTTGTCATATATTCCTGTGTGAAGCTTGTATTGTATGTGCCTCAAACACTTACTGAATTCTAATTATGTGGGTATCATAATTTTCTGTCTTAGATAACAGATGGAAGCACTTCCAATGTTGATATTACTGCACCTGGAGCAATAATCGCTCTCACCTTAATGTATCTTAAGGTGGGTCTTAAGGATGGTTTAACTAGATTACTGATTCGAACTTCAGCCTTTACGGCTTTTTGTTTTTTGTGATTTTCCTGTGGACTGTGGACACTTTCAGAGAGCTTTATAATGTTTGTTGCAGACAGAATCAGAGGTCATCTTCTCAAAGCTCTCTATTCCACAAACACATTACGATTTGGAGTGTGTAAGGCCTGATTTCATAATGCTCCGTGTCATTGCTCGGAACTTGATAATGTGGAGCAGGTAATATTTATCTTGCCTAATTAGGAGTGTTGTATTTGATGCTTCTAAGATATTAGTCTAATAGATTTTCGTATTATAGGATCTCTCCTACTTGTGATTGGATTCAGTCTCAAGTTCCTGAAGTTGTCAAAAATGGTATCAGCCACCTCCGAGATGACATGGATGATATGTATGAGGTGGATGTTGAAGCCCTTGTGCAGGCATACGTCAATATAGTGGCCGGGGCCTGCATTTCACTTGGTATATAATATAATTTTTATGAGACATCAGTCTCCAATATCTCATGATAATTATGACATGTATTGTCTTTTCTGATAGGGCTGAGGTTTGCTGGTACGAGAGATGGAAATGCTCGTGACTTACTTAACAACTACGCTCTCTATCTTTTGAATGAGGTATATCATCCATGGAATGTTATATTTGTTACTTCTTTTTCTCAAATGCTAATAATTCTCTGGGTTTCCTTCTGATCATCTCTCTGTGAGCTTATATGTTTTGATGTATGTAGATCAAGCCTCTTTCTGCTACACCTGGAAATGCATTTCCCAGGGGAATATCCAAATATATTGATCGGGGAACGCTTGAAATGTGTCTTTATCTCATCATTATTTCTCTGTCAGTGGTAATACTTCATTTAAAGTCTCCTGTCCAACAATTTTCATTTTTCAAGTCAGTAGCTTTATGTCAAAGGACTCACTTGTGTAGGTCATGGCTGGATCAGGAGACTTGCAAGTATTTCGGTTGTTGAGATTTCTCCGCAGCCGAAACTCTGCAGATGGACATGCTAACTATGGCACGCAAATGGCGGTAAGCACTTTTGTGCAAAATTAAGGTTCTTTTGTTTTATGTAAAATTGCCTAGCATTTTATTTCTGAAGTTGGGCAATTAAAATGTGTTTTCTGGAGCAGTAATCTACATGCTCTTGAAGTGGCTGACAATCTTGTAAACATTAAAAAAATCTCAGGTCACTGAGCACCCATCCTAGCTCTTTCTTGCATCAATCTTATACTATGGCCAAAACAATTAGTCTCTATTGTACCAGCGAACTACTTGCACCGTGTAAAGTAATTTAAAAGCTGCTGATATTGTTTTAGCAATGCGATCACAAAATGTGAGACTTTTGATAGCAAGCTTAGGATTGCATATTTCTTGTTGAGCGAATTCCTTCTATCCTTTTTTTTTTAAAGTATGAGACAACATAGTTTTCTTTCCTTTAGGTGAGCTTAGCCACGGGTTTCTTGTTTCTTGGAGGTGGTATGCGAACCTTTTCAACAAACAATGGCTCACTTGCTATGTTGCTCATCACTCTCTATCCACGATTGCCTTCTGGACCAAATGACAACCGTTGTCACCTCCAGGCAAGTTGAAGTCTCTTATTTATTCTTTGCATCGCTCTTTTTTTTGTGTTTGGTTTGGTTGATGTCTCTGTCTGATGTCAATTCTATAAAAGCAAGAGTTTCTTTTCTATATATAATGTTACCCAACACCAGTCACTTTGGATTGTGATATCAAAGACATGCCAAGCTTGGAAGTTGGTTTCTAATTTTTGTTGTGATATCCATGCTTTTGCCAAAATACATCTGACAAGGTGATTTTCACTTTTTCTAGGCATTCAGGCATTTATATGTCCTTGCAACTGAGGCTCGTTGGCTGCAGACTATTGATGTTGATTCCGGTCTACCTGTCTTTGCACCTCTAGAAGTCACAGTAAAAGAGACAAAACTTTATTCAGAAACAAGATTTTGCGAGATTACCCCGTGCATTCTGCCGGAGCGTGCTATTGTAAGAAAAGCTCAACTTCTTACCCTCACTTCCCCTGCATATGTTTATGAACAGAAAAAAGACTATGGCTCAGTTCTGGTTTAAGCTTTTTCATGAAATACCTCCTTGCTGATTCTATCTGCTTATTTTGTCCACCTTCACCTAATATTGTATTTGTATCCTGCAGCTAAAGAGAATTTGTGTCTGTGGTCCCCGATACTGGCCCCAACAAATTGAGCTAGTCCCAGAAGGTGATTGATGCATTTGCTTATATATATTCCATTTTTGTCCTTGGTCATTTTGTCTAGCTGGTTTTAAGATATTTTAATTTTGACCAATGAAACCCAGAGAAAAATTGGTGGAGCTTTGGGGATAAGAGTGATCCCTTCAATTCTGGTGTTATATATGTCAAAAGGAAGGTAGGAGCTTGTTCGTATGTTGATGATCCAGTTGGGTGTCAGTCACTGCTTTCACGAGCAATGCATAAGGTTGTGTACGCCATCGTATACTCTCAGCTCAGATAGATTAATTTTCAGTCATAGAAAACTGGTTCTGATACAGGTTTTTATGCTTTTGGTGATGCAGGTTTTTGGTTTAAGAACTCTGGGGGAATCTAACATGCTTGCTAATAGTCATAGAGAACTGGATTCTGATAGTGTCGATCACTTGGTCAGCACTTTCTCATCGGATCCAAGCCTAATAGCCTTTGCACAGTTGTGCTGTGACAAATCTTGGAATAACAGGTAAGTACTATTTTATCCGGTTGATACACATTTTTTTGTGCTTTTACTTCTCTTTGGCCTGAATGTCCATAAGTCATAACAGAGTTCGATAGTTTTCTTATAGAAGCCCTGAGTTCTAACAAATTCATTTATGCAGATCTGATTCTGATTTCAAGGAGTTCTGTCTGCAAGTGGTATTTGACTGTATAAGCAAGGATAGACCAGCACTTTTGCAGGTGATTGTAACTTAAATCCACCTAACCCTATGATTCAATGGTTATCACAGTGTGGAACATTCTTTTTTGGCATGTGTATTCTAATCTTGAGTATATGTTACATGATTCTTATAGGTTTATTTATCTTTGTATACAACCATTGGTTCAATGGCTGATCTGCTTGTCAAAAGCGACACTAACGTGTGTGATTCACTTTCCATCTCAAGCCTCAAGGTACTCTTTCTGCAGTGATGGAACTGAAACACAGAAAAATTGATCGATATTTTGTAACCTGTTTTGATTTCATATTTTTGGATCTAATCTTATGATCTCAGGTTGCTCTTGCCTACAATGAGGCGGTATCAAGTGGAAGATTGGCCTCTTCAGGTGGCTTTGTTCAACCAATTTTCTTAGCATCACTGAGAAAGCGATGTGAAGAGATTTTGAACTGCTCAACGGAGCTGAAGATTAATTTAAGGAACTATTTGACCACAGAAGCATGGCCTGATGATTATAACTCAAAGTTGCAGAAAGATATAATTATTCTCTCATGGTATTTGAAATGGTTCAGTGTACCATCTCCATCGATCATCAAAGCAGCTGTGGAAAAGATCAAATCCAAGTCCAAAAACTCAACTTCGGCAATACCTTTGTTGCAATTGTTGTTACCAAGCACGCATATTAATGCGATTAGTGAAATTGATAGGGTCTTTTTTTCCTCAAATGAAACAACTGGATTGTGAGGACATGATTTGTACTCTCTTTGTTTGGGCTGTTAATTAGCAGATTAATTTTTTGAGCAAAGAGATCCAAAGTTCTTGGGAAATCATGGTCAATTTCAAATGGATGATGATAATCAATGTGTATGACAAAGGCATAATCGGCTGTAAATGCGTCTTGTAAATTGTCTTCCTCTCACTAAGAAAGAGGGTCTCGTCATGTGCATATTATTAAGTGTAAAGATATTCAATGGGTAAAGAAGCTCCACGACAACGTTTCTGTAACTCCTGCTATGAAAAAGCTGCAAACTAAGTAAAAAAGAAAAAATAGATGTGAAGTAAGATTAAAAAATAATATCAAAAATAAAATAAAAAATCTATTATATCCGAAACTCTTTATCCACCGAAAGCAAAAATCTATTATAACCATAAGTCTCTGAAATCAAAGACTATTATAGCCAAAACATTCAAAACTCTATTAATGAGAGCTCTAGAGACCATGAAGATATAAAGCAATAATAATATGTTATTTATACAAAACAAAATGAATTATATGTTATAGAGACCATGAAAATATAAAACATTAAAGAGAGCTCTAGAGACCATGAAGATATAAAACATTGAGTTCAACATGCTTCTTCCATTTCATCATGTTTGTGTATAAATTGCGTTAATAATAAATAAAAGTCCATGGACATGCTACGATAGAGCCGTTGCATAGCAATCAACTAAGCCGGCTATCAAAGCCACTGCTTTGTTTCATACAAAAGGAAAGAGATTTCGCAACATCAAAACGACAGCGTCACATTCAATGGGTTAAACAAAGTAACAATGACCATGGGCCAGTCAAAGATAAAACCCATTGTTCAAACAATGTTTGTTGTCTATAGTTCAACGGTCGTCTTCACAAGAGAATAACGACAAGAAAAACAGAGCAGAGGTGACGAAGGCTTGTACAAAGAAGATCAAGCTGTCAAACAAGGTTTTGAGTCTTGACAACAATTATATCAATGTTATAATTATTGTACATTTTGAAATTAAAATACAAAACAAATAATGAGTAAAACATAAGAAAAATATAAACAATAATAATAATAAGATTGAAAACAAACAACGCTAATGAATGTTTGATGAAAAATAATATTATAAGATTTGAAATACTAAATATTGATTTGAATTTGTTTATTGAATTACTAGTTCTTAATAAACGGGGAAATTGGGACGAATGAACAATATTCAAGAAGTAGACGCACTACTCCCTTTGTCGTTCCCCTTGGTTTCATCTTCTTTTTTCTTAGCTTTAAGATTAAATACTTCAAACAATTTAAAGAAAATTATTAGTGTATATATTAAACAAATAATGCGGTTTTCAGTTTGATGAAAATTATTAGATTACTAAAGAAATAATCAAAATTCTACCTTTAGCTTTAACTTCCTTTTCTGCTATAGTTTTTATTAACTCTTTCCCTAGCCTTTTTAAATATCTGCTATATTAAACAAGGTTTTGAGTCTGACAACAATTATATCAATACATATAATTAGTGTACATTTTGAAATTAAAATACAAAACAAATAATGAGTAAAACATAAGAAAACTATAAGCAAAATATAAGCAATAATAATAATAAGTTGAAAACAAACAATGAATGTTTGATGAAAAAGTATTATTATATTTGAAATACTAAAGATTGATTTGAGTTTGTTTATTGAATTACTAATTCTTAATAAACGGGGAAATTGGGATGGATGAACAATATTCAAGAAGTAGACGCACTACTCCCTTTGTCATTTCTCTTGGTTTCATCTTTTTCTTTCTTGGCTTTAAGATTAAGTACTTCAAACAATTTAAAGAAAATTATTAGTGTATATATCAAACAAATAATGCGGTTTTCAATTTGATGAAAATTACTAAATTACTAAAGAAATAATCAAAATTCTACCTTTAGATTTAACTTCCTCTTCTGCTATGGTTTTCATTAGCTCCTTCCCTAGCCTTTCTAAATTCCTTCTTCAGCGCCGGCTCAACATTTGATGGGACCCCTGGACCAAATTTAAAAACAGACCCTCTAATACATAAAAACAAAAATTTATGGACCCCTTATGTAAAAAATTTATGACTAAATGTCTATTAAAATGACTAAACGTGTATATGTAAAAAAAATTATGGGCCCCTGTATGTAAAATTTTGTTAATGACTAAACGTCTACTAAAATATATTTTTATGGGCCCTGGGGCCCATGCCCTGCTTACCCCTATATCTAAGCCGACACTGCCCCTCTTCTTAGGAACAAACTGCGAATAGTCTTCAAACCCCTCAGCATTTAGTTTCTTCTTTCTTTCTTTGTAGATATGTGATTCTTTCATCTGGTTTCTTAGAATGTTGTGAATGTAAACTAAGTGATTTGCCCCCTTTTTTTATAGCCAAATTCATTGCTACTTACGGCTAACTTTATGTCAATGTTTATACATTGTTATGCATTCCATTTTTGCATTTTTTCAACCACAACACGTTTTTCAATCAATAATAAACCTTAAGCTTAGATATTTTTATTTTTCACTTTACCAATGCGCTTGTATTATATAATTATGGATGAAATTGAAGATCTCCAAAAGAAAAAGTTAACAAGAGAACCGGTTTCAATTTACCCAAAAATGAACCGAACCATTGGAGGATACGAACCGAACCGAACCGAATTTTATGGTTAAACCCGAAACCGATTAAAGAAAACACAAAAACTCGGACGACTTCAGTGAAATTCAAATCATCGGTCATCCTCTCTGACTCTCTCAAATTGAATCTGAAGCTTCTTTTTATTCTGCGATCGAATTCCGACGAGCAAAATTCTCTTGCTTCCGCCGTTTTCTCCGTCCGATTTTGTCGTCTCGATTGAATATTCTATCCTCGTTTAAGCGACAATTTGATCACCGGAGGAGTGAGCAATCGGCTCTCATCTTTCTTGATTTGGCTCCATGTTCGCCAGAAAATTTCTGCAGAAATCCTCCGGCGGTCAGAATCCTCCTCCTCCTACAGCTTCTCCGCCTCGGGTATTCCATCCTCAGCTCTTTTAATTCTACTATCCTTGACGAAATAAAAGTTCTGTTTTGATGCTTCTCCCTCTTGGAGTTTCACACTCGGTATACTAGCTTAGGCTTTTTGCGTTCTGGGCTCACCTGTATTTTTTTTTTTTTGGGTGAAATATGATGCCTATAGGTCCTGAAGTTATTAAATTTGCAAATATTTTCTTTGCAATGAATAGTTTGTTCTATTTTAAATTAGTCGATGTCACCCATATATGGCCACGAATCTAGGATTGAGAATATGTTGGAGACGAGAAATTCAAGAAAAAGAAATGTACTTACAATACTTAAATTTTCGATCATTGAGATGGTTTCAGAGAGAGATGTCTCGTTTAGGATTGAACGCATGCTACTTACCTTATTATGCATCACAGACACATTGGTTCACATTAATTCTTTAAATTCCATGATTCACCTAAGACAGCTCCAAACCCTCCTCCATTCCAAGAATGCTTTTTTTGCTTTAGACGTTCACATGTAATATGAATCTTTGCAGGGATGTTTGATAGCAGAAGACCTGGATCCCCATATTGTCACCCACTGTGGGATACCTTCGACGGCATCTCTTCTTGCCTTTGATCCTATTCAATGCCTCTTGGCTGTGGGAACAATGTAAGTTCTTGTCTAAGACTGTGTATTTTCTTCAACACTCTTATTTGAATAACCAGTGTTACGCAGTCCAAAACGAATATCGGTATATGCAAAGGAAATTATGGTTGAGATGAAGGGGAGGAATTGTATAAGAAGTTTGGCTAATTGAATCATTCTTGAGTCTTTCTAGCTACCTTAATATCTATGATGAGAGAAACAACTATCTCCCTTGTTTCTATTTTATTTGAACTTTATAAAGTAATGTTCTTTTTGTTAAACCTTTGCAGAGATGGAAGGATAAAAGTGATTGGTGGCGATAACATCGAGGCGATTCTTGCATCTCCTAAGCAGTTACCTTTCAAAAACTTAGAGGTTTGTGGTATTCGGTTCATCTCTTGATATTTTGAGAACCTATAATCACGTTCAGTTTCAAAATATTGGTGTCTGATTATAGCTTCTGTGTAGTTCCTTTTCTATTTCCTGACGTGCTTTGCTAGCTTAAATCTCTTTCTTCTTAATAATGGTTTACAAGAATTTCAATCACATAATAAACTAACTTTCATGTTCAAATATCCTTTGAGTCGATGTTATTTTAGTGCTGTAGTGGGCAGAAATGGTTTTTCTCTAGTCTATCCCTTTCTGGATAGATCAACTTACGTTGTGATCTTGGGACATATATCTTACAGTCCAACCGCTTTGTGATCCCAATTATTTGTAATGCACATGACATTTTATCTGTATTTTTTACAGTTCATGCAGAACCAAGGCTTTCTGGTCAGCATCTCAAATGAAAACGAGATTCAGGTACCAGTTCAGTGTGATGTTCGAAATTTCTGTATTATCAGCTGATGTCGTCACTTCTGTTTGACTTTCTTGACTCTAACCTTATAATCATCCACTCCTTCATTTTTCCCAACAACCTATTTGATCGGTTTCATCAACAAAGTTTTCCTATTTATTAGGTTTGGGACTTGGATCTTAGGCAACCAGCATCAAGCTTACAGTGGGAGTCAAACATTACTGCGTTTGCAATCCTTCATGGCACTGGCTACATGTATTGAGCTAATTAGGATTTAAATTTGGAGCAATAATATTACATTGACACTTACTATGGCATAATAAACTGCGTTTCTTATCTCGGTCACAGGTATGTTGGTGATGAGCACGGTATGGTGTCTGTTATATACTACAGTGCTGACGAAGGGAAATTACTGCAGCTTCCTTATTATGTTCCAACTGATGCTTTAGCTGGTATGGGGTTCCTCTTTCAATGTGATGATCAAATGTGTTTAGAAGCACTACTGAGTTTAGAAAGTTTTAGTTTTCAGCTCTTAGTCATTACTTTGTTTTATTAGTGGTCTATCTACCTTCACCAAAAATTTTGCAGAGTAAATCCTTAGCAGGGAGCCATAACCACTTGGTAGTTCAGATTTAAGGCAAACATAAAGACCTCCAATGTTGCATTTAAGTTATTCTTTCAAACTTATATTCTCCCATTTCCCTCTTTGTGCAGAAGCAGCGGGGCTTTCATCTCCTATTGATTATCCGGTTGTTGGACTTCTTTCTCAGCCTTGTTCAAGGGGAACTAGGTGAGACAAGATTTGTTCTGATATTATGCTTGTTCTTTGACTTAATGAATGGAAAGCATTGCTAGATAAGTTCAGTAATTCAAATATAATCATTGAACTCAAGTGCTTCTTTTTATAAGTCTTCATTTTGCTATGCTATTAAAGTGTATTATAAGCAAGAATACGATCTTTCTTATAATTAATTTTCATGATTGTAGATTGTTGATTGCATTTTCAAATGGATTTCTTTTTCTTTGGGATGCATCAGAAGATCGTGTCCTGTTAGTCCGAGGAAACAAAGATCTACCTGTGGAGGGTAACACAGTCAGTGATTCTCTGGAAGCCTCACATGATGAGCTTTCTGATCTTGAACTCGATGGAAAAGAGATAAGTTCTTTGTGTTGGGCATCAACTGATGGTTCAGTTCTTGCTGTTGGCTATGTGGATGGGGATATATTATTTTGGGACTTTTATGATGGGCAAAAGGGGAAGCCATCTAATCACGTTGTTAAGTTACAGTTGTCTTCGGCTGAGAAAAGACTTCCTGTCATTGTTATGCATTGGTGTTTGGATGTATCCCGCAAGAGTAGTGGTGGAAAACTCTTCATCTATGGCGGTGATATCATTGGATCTGACGAAGTACTTACGGTAAGAACTCAGGTCAAATCAAAACGTCCATAGCACAGATTGGTGATCTTGGGCCAATTATAAACCGAGTTTCTTTCCAAATAGAAACATACGAAAAAGAGTCACAAATTTTCTTCTAAAGATGTTGCATTTTCATGGTACACGGGAATCCCAAACATGAATCTTACCTTGTATATGCAAATGTATAGCCTAATATGATGTCCTTTTGCTGATCACCATGTGCAGATGTTAGGTCTTGATTGGTCTTCTGGTATGGGAGGTCTGAAATGTGTTGGCCGTGCTGACCTGACCTTTAGCGGTTCATTTGCTGATATGGTCTTGTCTCCAATTGCCAGTTCAAGGCAAAGTGGGATGTTTTTATTTCTGTTGACAAATCCAGGACAATTGCAAGCATATGACGATACCTCTCTGGCTTCTCTGATGTCTCAGAAAGAGAATAAGATTTCCGTTTCTCCGCTGCCATATCCGATGGCTGTACCAACGATGGATCCAAATATGACAGTGGCAACATTTGCTGCATTAAATGTGAATGATAAAACATCACTAGCTCTTTCTGAGGTAGTCCCTCCACAAATTTCCCTAGTTGTGCTTCCCATTGTATGCCTATTAATTTATATTTTATTCCTGATAGATAGTCTTAGCTGCAAAAGCTCGAACACCACGTACTCCATCCGGAGAAAGTGCACAATGGCCTCTGACAGGTGGTGTTCCAAGCTACCTTGATGACTACAAGCTTGAAAGACTGTACATGGCAGGATATCAAGATGGGTCTGTGCGAATATGGGATGCAACCTATCCATGCCTGTCTCTTATTTATGTTTTGGAGCCAAAGGTATTAATATTATAACTCTCCTTCTTTTGAGCTTCAGCTTGAAAACTCGTGTATCAGCTGGTTGATATTTTGATGAGAAGTTTTGCCTGCAATTAATATTTTTATCCTTCACCAATGATCAGTTAAGTGTTATTGACATAACTGGAGTAGATGCATCAGTAACAGCATTTTCCTTCTGCTCTAAGACTTCTTGTTTGGCTGTTGGTAACGAATGTGGTATGGTAAGAAGACCTGTTTCTGTTGATACCTTCTTGATTCCAGCTTAGATTTTAATGTGCATCTGATTCTCCCTCGCATTTCTGACTCTTTAGGTTCGCCTATTCAAGCTGGTCGGCCATAAAAGTGGAGGAACTTTGGAAGTTGTAACCAACACTGACAAGAAAGGTTTGGCTATTGTTACATATCATCTTTACAACTTTGACACTATGGATTTTTTCTGCTTTATCTCATGCTGTAGGTTCATTACTTGTAGCTCACCATTTGCATCAAGAAGATGGTCCTCAATGGTTGGCTGCGTTTTCCTTCCTGAATTCCCCAGTATGCACTCTGCGATTTGTACAGTCTACAAGAAGGCTTGCCGTGGGATTTAAATGTGGCAAGGTAGGGACTTTACCTATGTTGGTGTCGGCATACAATCGCTTTCTCTAATTAAAAGTAAACAAATTAAAGTTTCAACAATGACTTGTAAACCAGTTCTAATTTGCGTTTCATATTTCAGGTTGCAATGCTCGACATTGGTGTGCCATCAGTAATGTTCGTTACAAATAGCTTATCTGACTCAGGTTCCCCAATCAAGTCACTCTATGTGAAATCCTCTTCAGCTTCGGCCGACTCAAAAAGTGATCCAACTGATCACAATTCCATAAATTCTGAAGAAGATTTAATCTTGTGTGCAATGATCAAGGATGGACAGACCATTCTTTTGGATGGCAATACTGGGAAAATAATCGCCTCATGCTTGAGACCTCAGAAGAACCCAACTGCGATTTGTATGCACATTATAGGTAGTTTTTCTGATACTAACTTAAAAGTGTGTTTTCTTATGCATCTAGTAAAAATAATTCTATTTTGCAGAGGATTGCTATGAGAACTCTGAAAGGCCCAGTGAAAAACCAGCTGGAAATATTTCTGGGAAGGAGAAACATGAGAACAAATCTCATATAATCAATGCTAGTGAGAGTCATTCACCAGATGGTGAACAGAATGCTGTCACAGAAACAAAACTTGTTGATCAGAGATTTGCGAACTCATTATTTCTCATGTGTTCTGAGGATGCTCTGCGCTTGTATTCTTTAAAGTCTGTATTTCAGGTATATTACAAGATCTACCTTTACTTATGATACCTAAAGTATCTTGCTGGCTTTTTCTGATAACAAAGACTTGCTTTCAATACCTAGGGAAGTCTTGAGAGCAATATGGAGGTAAATCTTCCAAGGCCGTGTTGCTGGATGGGAATCCTAAAAAAAGATGGAAAGGAATGTGCAGTACTCCTGCTTTACAAAACAGGGCATATTGAAATAAGGTGACTTTCTAATTGGCTACCACAAGTATCATATATATGCCAGATAAAAATTAGTTACCAAATCCAATCTTGTAACTATTTAGTCTGAAGGCCACTATAGATGGACCATTGATTGCTCAGAAATCAGCGATAAAAGAATGGTTTACTTAATTGAACAGATCTTTCCCGAATCTTGAAGTTGTGGGAGAGAGCTCTTTGCTGTCACTTCTTAAGTGGAACTTCAAGCCTAACATGGAGAAGACAGTATGTTCGGATGATTTCGGCCATGTCGTCCTGGTGAGACTTCTTAGAAGAGAGCTTTCAACATGTGATGTACTAAGTATGCCAAGTTAAATCTTGATTATGAGTTGGCATGTATAACATCATGAGAGAATATTTTTGTTATCTCAGATGTTAAGGACTAATAAAAACTAAATCTACAGGTAAATGGTTGTGAAGTCGCCATCCTTTCGTTTTTGGCCAATGCAAACAGCTTCAGGTACTGGCTTATTGTTTGCTGTTCCTTACTTTGTTTCTCAGTGACTACAACTAGAACTTTTGCATGCTTAGCTAGCAAAGTAGCAGTTAAGTTACTAATACTTAACTCTGCATTCATCTCAGGCTCCCAGAGTCTTTACCTTTGCTTCATGACAAAGTCCTTGCAGCAGCTGCTGACGCTACCTTTAGCCATATCTCTGCTCATAAAAAAAATCATGTATGTTCTGTTTTCAAGTGTGAACCCTTTTTTCGTAAGCTCCATGGTTTTGCTATAAAAGTGTCTGTGATCACAGGATGCCGCTCCCAAATTCCTAAGTAACATTATCAAAGGCTTAAGATCAAGCAGTGAACAGAAGGTGGACCAAGTACAAGATTTCTCCCACCTGGGGAACATCTTTTCTAATCCACCATACTTAAAGCCTTTTGATACCTGTGGCGACGACGAAAAGATTGTCGAGCTAAACATAGGTTTGTAATATCTATACTAAGTTACTCCTCCCCGGTTTCCTGCCTCTGACTAAAAATGGTTTTCTGTAGATGACATCGAGATAGATGAACCTATGATCATCTCGCCTTTGACAGAGAAAGACAAAAAAGAAAAGAAAGGTGAATAGATCTGTTCGCCTCAAGTTCTAGTATCATTGTGAATGCATCAGCGAATCATAAGGTTTCTTTGCAGATAAGAGAACGGATAAGGAAAAACTGTTTGACGGTGCATCCAGCAATGCACAACCCAAAACGAGAACTGTGGATGAAATTAAGTCCAAATACAGAAAAGCAGGGGTGAGTCAAGACCAATTTGATATAACCAAAAGCGCTTTTATGCTTCTATCTCTAACATGGGTAATTTTTCCAGGAAACCTCGGCAATAGCTTCACAAGCAAAGGACAAACTTCTTGAGCGTGGAGAAAAACTCGAGGTCATATTTTATGCAGCAGAGATTTCATCTTCATTTAAACTGACATTTTTCCAAGCTATGTAACACACTGATCCTAACTACAAAACATCTCTTTACTTGTTTCGTCTGCCAGAGAATCAGCCAACGCACAGCTGAGCTTCAAGACGGGGCTGAGAACTTTGCATCCATGGCACATGAACTTGCTAAGCAAATGGAGAAGCGAAAATGGTGGAACATATGAGAAAGTTGCAGTCATTGTGGGTTCTTTCGTATATAAATTAATTATCTTTTGTTTTTCCACAGGTGAAAACTCTCTTTCATATTTTTTATCAATCAAATCTGTAAAATAGATTTGACCAAAGGGAGCAACCTTCTAACTTGAGAAGTTGCTTGTGAGCTGATTTGAGATTTCGTTCCCTTATTTATGAGGATGCTGTGACTGTCTTTCAGAATTTTGAAGTTAAAAAATAAACTCATTGCTTTTTTGTTATAAATTGGTTAAAACCTCAATTTATATAATCTAAAGATATATCTATGCTTCACTAACAGCCAAGGACCACGTCCTTTACTTAATACCAATTTTATTTGGTTAAAACCTCAATTTATATAATCTAAAGATATATCTATGCTTCACTAACAGCCAAAATGGACCACGTCCTTTACTTAATATCCAAAGCTTCACTTGACAAGTAACGATACACAAACACACTTCGTTTGTTTTGAGTTATGACACATTTGACTCATGCCTAAACCCTAGATCCCGCTTTTTTCTTCTCATTTCTTTCTGGTTACACAACAGTGAACAGTACACCACACATTCATACTTACATAACTACTACAGATAATTGAAAGATGACCTCATAAAGAAAAGCACAGAGAAGACTGATAGAGAGAGAGATACACGACGACAAGGATCAACCAACACAAGTTCATCTCTCTCTCTCTAGTCTCTCTACGTTATCTCTTCACTCAGAGAGTGCAAATAAAGAGAGAGACTTTTTCCTCTTTTCTTCTGGGGAAGAGCTCCAATGACGAGCTGGGTATTATCAGAATGTGGTATTAGACCTCTCCCCAGATTCTATTCTAAACCCACAAACTCTTTCGTCTCTAACACAACAGCCACATTCAAATTCAATCCAACAATTACACCTCTTTCTTCTCTCAATTCCAGAAATGGGTTCTTCTCTAAAACCAGGAACTGGGTATTGAATGTGGCCACGCCTTTAACAACTCTTCAGTCTCCATCCGAGGAACAAACGGAGAGATTCGACCCAGGTGCGCCTCCTCCGTTCAATTTGGCGGACATAAAAGCAGCTATACCCAAGCATTGTTGGGTTAAGAATCCTTGGATGTCAATGAGTTATGTTGTCAGAGATGTTGCTATCGTCTTTGGATTGGCTGCTGTAGCTGCTTACTTCAACAATTGGCTTCTATGGCCTCTCTACTGGTTCGCTCAAGGAACCATGTTCTGGGCTCTCTTTGTTCTTGGCCATGACTGGTAACAACTAATCCTCATGCTCCCTCTGCTACTTCCTTGACACATTGTGTGTGTGGACATAATTGGTTTTTGATACTGACAAACTTGCTAGTGTTTTGGTCTCCTTCTTTACTGTTAACCAAGTATACATGTTGATTACCTTGCAGCGGACACGGTAGCTTCTCGAATGATCCGAGGCTGAACAGTGTAGCAGGTCATCTTCTTCATTCCTCAATTCTGGTCCCTTACCATGGCTGGTGAGTTTTGCTTCCAAACCTTTTCTCTCTCTGAAACGAATCTCTTGCAGAATCTCACATTCTTCTTGAAAATATTTGACTTTTCCTTGTAGGAGAATTAGCCACAGAACTCACCACCAGAACCATGGGCATGTCGAGAATGACGAATCTTGGCATCCTGTAAGTAGTACTCTCCATAACCAAACACAGATGTTGTTGAAACCTGGTTCCAGTTTTTTTTGCCGTTTACTTAGATAGAGCTTGTGTTTTGCAACTGCAGTTGCCTGAAAGCATGTACAAGAAATTGGAAAAAGCGGCTCAAATTTTTAGGTTTACACTGCCGTTTCCAATGCTTGCATACCCTTTCTATTTGGTAATTCTTCTGCATCTTACTATAATCACTCCACTTGGTTATATCAAGTGGAAGAAGCTCATGTTTCACATCTGATTCACTGTGTTCGTGATGCAGTGGAATAGAAGTCCAGGGAAAAAAGGTTCTCATTATCATCCGGACAGTGACTTGTTTCTTCCAAAAGAGAAGAAAGATGTTCTGACATCAACTGCCTGTTGGACTGCAATGGCTGCTTTGCTTGTTTGTCTGAACTTTGTCATGGGTCCAATCCAAATGCTCAAACTATATGGCATCCCTTATTGGGTATCCTCTTCTTCTGTACCTCTCAATTTCAGACACACCGGGTTTTGTATTCCTTTGTTACCTCAGATGTGAAGATACTAATTGGCATTTCAAACACAATTACTGCAGATATTTGTAATGTGGTTGGACTTCGTCACTTACTTGCACCACCATGGACATGAACACAAGCTCCCTTGGTACCGTGGAAAGGTATGCAAATTCTACTTCACCATTTGTAATCGAGTTACCTGAGAGCCACTGTTGTGAGAACCTCAAATGCTTCATGTATTTTTCCCAAACACAGGAATGGAGTTACCTGAGAGGAGGGCTCACAACATTGGATCGTGACTACGGATGGATCAATAACGTCCACCACGATATTGGAACTCATGTGATACATCATCTTTTCCCCCAAATCCCACACTATCATCTAGTAGAAGCAGTAAGAGTTTTCTTGATGATATTAAGTAAAGACTGTTCGTTAAGGTGCTTAACTTTCCATATCCATTTCCTCTTTTTCTAGACTGAAGCAGCTAAACCAGTACTAGGAAAGTACTACAGAGAACCGAAAAATTCTGGACCTCTGCCACTTCACTTACTGGGAACCCTCATAAAAAGTATGAAACAAGACCATTTTGTAAGCGATACAGGAGATGTCGTGTACTATGAGGCAGATCCAAAACTCAACAGACAAAGAACATGACAACAGACTGCAATGAACCAGGCAGACAAGTTAAAAATTCATCTTGGCCCATTCTTTATGTTCTTTTTGTTTTGGTGTAAAAGCCTTTTCGAGATTGATAAGCATTAATTTGTAGAAACCTGTGGTAAAATTCTCGATCTAATGAATAATATATGATCAGAAGGATGTATTTCATACAAGGATCTTGTTCTTGAGAGCCCAACGACATTATTATGGTAGCCAACCCAACACTTTTAATTAAATCTATTACTGATGAAAAGAAAGGACATTATTTTTATCAGCCAGTTACAATTCAAAAATTAATGACATGGAAACAACAGGTTGATGCTCGAAACTATAGTAGTTACAAGATAAATTACCTTGGCTTATATTGCTAGCCATTAGTAGTGTACAGAGCGAACTGCAGTTATGAAGGAACTTATCTTAGACTTATCCTTCTGGATGCCGTCTGTACCGCAAATACCGCTGCTAACATCAATTCCATCAGGTTGAAGGATAGAAAGAGCTTCTGAAACATTTGTTGGATTGATTCCCCCAGCTAAGAGCCAACCATTTCTGCTTCTGATGGAGGGTAACTTGAACTGAGCCCAGTTAAATCCTTTACCACTGCAGCAAATTGTCATAATACAAATATGTTATTAAGTCACTTGAGTCTTAGCTGATATTAGTGAAGGAGATAGGTACTCTAAGCATGAGGGTTGGAACCACCAAACCAACATGACACGACGCTGTGGTCATCAGTTTAACAAATTTGGTATATCTATGTTGGACCTGAGTATCAGTATCTTCCAGAAAATGCCTGAACCTATCACACTCTTGATTTTTCAATCACTTGTGAAAGACAAACGGTTTCATGTACTAGAGTGATTGTTTAACTTGTTCCTCTAAGGAGTACATTACAATGAGACAATGCGAAGAAATTGAAAAAGTTGTTCTATGTACCTCCCACCCGTTGCACTATCCACAAGAATCCAATCAGCGAGATGACAATCCTCTTCAGGAACTTCATTCAGGAGCTTTCCATCCTCATTTGCATTAAGGACATATATGACTCTCCTTTCTCGTACTAATCCCGAGAAAGCAGCACGTGAACCATTACCATGAAGCTGTAAGAAACCATAACTATGAACCGTTTAGATAGATGAGAAAATCACCCTGGTGAGAGCAAAATCAAAGTCGATAAGAATGTAGACAACCTGCACAAGCTCAAGGTCTGAGGCATCAGCTGCTCTCAGTATCGTGTTCTCATCATCCTCAACAAAAACACCAACAGGTTTGGCCCCACCTTCCCTAGCCACTTTGGAGATATCCTTTGCAACAGAAAAAGAAATGGATCTTTTTGAATTCGGCCAAATAATCATCCCGATGAAATCAGCACCAGCCTCAACTGCCATAGCAGCATCTCTGGCTGATGTGATACCGCACATCTTAACCAAAGGTCTATCCTTTCCTCTGTCATCATTCTTAGGAATTTCTAATACATTCTCTGTCTTGGAAGAAACACTGCAGCTGAATTTCCTATTCTGAGCATACCCGACTCTCGAAAAAGACACCTTTCGACTGCTTATACCTGATCACATCCAGTAGGCAACAAGAGATCGATGGCAAGCTTCAGTATTTAACCGGAAACAAAGAAAACACACAAAAGGTAAAAGGAAACTACAAGTCGTAAAAAGTAACCAGATTTGTAGGTTCTGGAGAAGTTCAGAGCTCTAGGATGGACGCGAAGATCTGTGGATATACCTGTGGAAAAGAACAAAGCTTGTTTCATCAACTGATCTTAGAATAAAGCTCAACTATTAACAAAACAACACAAGCTCTGAATTTACAAGACAATTATACAATCAAGATTCCTCTTAGTAAATGAAGATGACAAGCAAAACAAATTAATTGAAAATCATCATCGCAACGATACTACAACGTAAATATATCGAACAAGTTATCTGTTTCTACTCATGAAGAGTACCTGTTGACATCTTAATTCCACTGTCTTGAATCTCAGATGATATCGGGTTTTCTCCCGTCGATGAAATGAGAAGAGGAGGGGTCAGCGGGCACTGCCGTTGTACGGCCGGAGAAGAATCAGAGAATGACGGAACATAAAACGAATATACCAACTTTTTGTTAGGTGAAAGTAAACCGAACCAAACCGAATTATTGAATTTATGTTTGGTTTTGTAGAACCGAATAAACCGTTTGCTTTCGGTTTGGTGAATCTGATTGGATGTCGAATTGGAAACGCATTTGGGTTCACTTAATTACCGGGTCGAACCAATCTTACACAGGTCACTTAATTTTTTAAAATCTTACTTTTGATCAATAATTTCATGAAGATAGATAATTCACTTAAAGTAATTGGTCAAAAAAATATTTTAAGTTTGTTCCAATAAATTTTCATTTTTAAATTCTTAGATCATAAATGTGTAATATATCAATCATACGTTGAAAATTCATGATGCTTTTGTTCTTATCATATTCGAGTTCCATTATCTTCTATACATTAATTGACCAAGTTGGCTAGAAAAAAAATTTGGTATTTCGTTTTATCATATTCGAATTCAAGAATATTCTATATATTAATTGACAGTTGTTTAGAAAGAGAATATCTTGGTGTTTGATTTTATATTAGAGAAAACGGTTAAAATTAATTGATTATTTCATGATATCTTTTTATCACGAATCCATGACATCCGGTTTTTATATGAACCATCAAATATTTCAAATTTTAATCCGAACATGTTAATTTAAGATTCATACCGAACTATGTTAATTTAAATGATTCATACACGCAAATAACTCTTATACATACATGACCGACTTTTTTATTAACTATCAAATATTTCAAATTTTAATCTAAAATCATAATTCATGCATGATGCTAAATTAACATGTTCGGGATTAAAATTTAAAATATTGATTAGGATGAAAAAGGTATAATTCATGTTAAAAACAGACGTTTATCAGTTGATTTTGGCGTTTTCGTCAATACGTCGTCGATTATTTTTCGTTTTAAGAATAGAGGCTCTTAGCACCACGAGAGTGGATTAAAACTTCATATCTGAAGATTAGATTCCTTGTGAATTGACTATCAACCAATTCTCTGTAAATATTTATTTAAGTTATTTTAAATATATTATTTAATTTAAGTTATTTATTCTTTGTTATTTAATTTATGTTTTTTTGTTATATAAAAAAAATTTTTAAAAAAACTATATAATACTTTGAAAATAAATTAAAATAATTAATATTGAGGAATTTCTAATAATATGTCAATATCTACTTGCATAAGATTCAAAATGAGTACCAACAAATGATCACTTAATTAACTATAGATTCAAAATGTGAAGATTGTTCAATGCTTCTACTGTGGTGATAGGCTTTGCAAATCTATTGTCTTTCTACTATTCTACTACTGTTTTATTTAACTACCGAATTGCAAGTTGGGAAAATATAAGAAATAAAAAACAAATATCAAGTGTGAACGCCTTGTTATTCCAAGGGACATGATGAAGACAACATTTGCCGACTTCTCTTGTAACACGGCGGTTAATCCATCAAAGTGGCCCCAACCGACAATTGTCTACCTCCGTTTAAAAGCACGTGTAAAATATGATTTTACGATTTTATTTTAAACTTATCAAACTATTTCATTTTCTTATAACTTTTAAATATAAATTTAGTGGATTTATTCAAACAGCTAGAAAACAGAAAATTTCAATAAAATATTCAAATTAGAAAGCAAACGTAATTTCATTCGTTCGTTTTTGTTAGGCGCAAACTCATCTCTTTAACTATTCTTTTAGGCGTAAACTCATCTCTTTAACTTTCGTCATTTTTAGGCGAAAACTCATCTTTTTGACCAAAAACAACTTTTTCTGTCGTCTTCTTCGTCCGTATTTTTGAACAAAAGTTTTTATCATGTATGATCAATCAATCAATATTTTAGGTTATCTAAACAAATTTTTATTTTCTGAAGTAGCAATTTTTTTGGGTAATTCTGAATAATTCTCTTGTCACTCTACTACTTTAACAAAATAAGAAAAAATCATTAATGTATCTCTACTTTATTGAAAAACTTATGTACATATTATACACCACAAATGTTAACGAAAGTCGCCAATGATAAATGTATTTTACGTAATGTATATACATTTATTTTCATATAAAGTATCACTTTTGCCAAACATGGAGAGGCTCAATTCTACTTTCATTGTTACTGTGGACGCAATTGATGCGCTTTAACTATTTCCACCATTTTACGAAACATCGATGCAATTAAGTCGCACCAAAGTGTAGTGCACAACTTCATAATTGTTTTTAATATATCTAAACAAGACTAAACAATATCTTTTTTTATTATTATTAATTAAGACCATTTTGATTAAGAAGCGATTTACACTGCCGTACAAATCAGTAAAAAAACAAAAAACACAAGATAGCTCCAGAGATAGTAAAATATTTTTGAACTAGTTGATCTGTTGTCCCCCAAAAGTAAGGCCCACATGGCCACATGTTGAATGCGGAGGCTATCGAGCTTGGCGGTTAGACTGTTATATTGGAATTACAGTAGAGTGCAGAGTGTACTCACCATCAGAATTATGAATTTACGCATGTCATCATCATATATATTATATCATCACGTTATCACCATTACATCGTGATATCGTATTGTTTCATGAAAGGACTACTTGTATGAGAATATAAATACAAATTGTTCTAGAGACAATGTATTTTGATATACATGTCGGCAATTATAATTCTTGTTACAACTTAAATGAACAAAATTAAATTCTAATTCAAAACTCGTTTTCGAAATGAGTAATACGTAGATGATGATTGCTAGGTTTATGTAGATCTAGTATCCATAGACACAGACAATTAAGTATATAGTTGTTTATAGCTAGTATTCATTTCATCTAGTAAACGACTTGGAAAAGCAAATATTAAACATTTTTAATTGTTTATTCGCAAGAATAAAACCCAAAAAAAAAAAGGTTTTGCTAAACTTATAGAAGCTGCAAACTCCAAAAAGAAAGAAAGTTTAGGAAACATTATCATATTGGCCTTTAAGATCCTATTGAATCGTCATCATATTTACATTATGTGTTATTTTACAGATAACATTTGACCTACGTGAACAACAAATTAGTATTATCGATTGTATATAAGATCTCCGAAATCTGTCTTTGGGTAAAGTATTCTTTAGAAGTTAGAACTTGCATCCAAACGTTTTATCTTTTGAAAGCTTTACGTCATTGACGACGTCATCCTACTTATTGATTTAATAATTAGCCCACGTGATATCGATATTTGTTTTTTAAGTTGTTCTTTTTTTTTTTTGTTGTCTATGAAGCAAAACAAATAATTTGTTTACTTTTCTATGCGTCTCAATTCATTTATCCAAACCGTTGACAAATTTTGTCGACCGAACCCGTTATTGGTAAATGAATCGTATTCCCTTTTTTTCTAAGATTCACGTGTTTATATAATATTATGATGATCCAATTTCTAGAAACTTTCATCAAACTACAATTACTTTATAGAAACTTTCTATGAAACAATTCTACAGTTAAACATGTTTAATGGTGGAACAGTACAAGTATAAATGACGACCTATTAAAAAATAACCTTTTACGAGTAAATAAATAGATAGATTAAATTTGGTGACGGTCTCATTACTATTGTCGTAGTCTACATAACTTTTTTAGTTTAATTAATAGAAAATCCACTTAAGAAAAAAATAGTTAGGGTTGAATCGATGAAATTAACAATAAATACACTAAAAGTATTTGAAAAGTTTCACCAGACAATCTTGTAAAATCTTGTAAAATATTGTAAAATCTTGTAAAGTATTTTAAGAAAACGCACATGTCTTGTAAAATATTCTTACCAATCCCACGATTCACACCCCTATTTTTTTTTTTCCTATAGCGTCACCAAATAGATGTCAATTTCCCATCTCTTTATATATACAGTAATAAATATAATTTTTATTTCTATGAAATAACCATCATCTCATACACATCAATCCCGTTGCCCGGAGGTCAACTCGTGTCATCTAGCGATCAAGATTATTTAGTATCTTAAAAGATAAGTATATTTAGTCTTTGCCTTTGTCGACATTTAGTCATTAATATAGTTAAAACTATTACACCAAAGATTGCCTCAAACTCAAATTTATGCTTAGTTTCGCATGTGGATACAATATTTTTTTGTCCTTCTATTCCAAGAAATAAAAAAATAAAATACTTTTTCACACGTTTCATTAATAAACAAAAACGAGCCGTTGCTTTCATCATTTCGAGCCGATTTCTAGATTCTCCTCCACCACCATTTTACCCTTCCTTCAATCAAAATTTTTATTATTTCTCATAAACATCTTCGTTCTATCTAAAACGTCTCACATGAACAAAAAGATTAAATTGAAACAAAGAAGATGAACATGAACAAGAACAAGATGGATGTCAAGATCGAGAAGAAGAAAGGATCGATGGATGAGTGGCCTGAGCCAATCGTCCGAGTCCAGTCCCTAGCCGAGAGCAACCTCTCCTCTCTCCCCGACCGCTACATCAAACCGGCATCTCTACGCCCCAACACGACCGAAGATGCTCCGGTCGCGACCAACATCCCAATCATAGACCTTGAAGGGCTCTTCTCGGAAGAAGGGACGTCTGATGACGTCATCATGGCTCGGATATCGGAGGCTTGCCGTGAGTGGGGATTTTTCCAAGTGGTGAACCACGGGGTCAAACCGGAACTGATGGACGCGGCTAGAGAGAGTTGGAGAGAGTTTTTCCATCTGCCGGTCAATGCGAAAGAGACTTACTCGAACTCACCAAGAACCTACGAAGGGTATGGAAGTAGATTAGGTGTTGAGAAAGGAGCAACTCTTGATTGGAGTGATTATTACTTTCTTCATCTTCTTCCTCCTCATTTAAAAGACTTCAACAAGTGGCCTTCTTTTCCTCCCACCATAAGGTTCCTCTTCTCTTCTTTAATCATTTATATTTTCTTTAACGAATTTACATGAGTACTTTATTTATCTGGGGAGTGTAAGAAGTATATCCATTTTCCAAAAAATATAGTATATATATATATATATATATAGTGGAGTAGTTTTCTTTCTTCAAAATATTAGGACATGTGGTACTAATCTACGGAAATTATCCTTCTAACAATTTTGATATTTTAACTTCTTGGGAAATGTGAGAAGACTGATTTTTCCAGAAAAGCAAGTGTTTTCTTATGCTTTTGGCGAGGAAAATTATATGTTTTTTTAACGTTACGATAACGTACAATCATGGGAAAATACATTAAAATTATTATTTTTGTTTCAAAAAATAGAGAAGTGATCGATGAATACGGCGAGGAAATAGTGAAGCTAAGCGGGAGAATTATGAGGGTATTATCGACAAACTTGGGACTAAAAGAGGATAAATTTCAAGAGGCATTTGGAGGTGAGAACATAGGGGCATGTTTGAGGGTTAATTATTACCCAAAATGCCCTCGACCGGAACTGGCTCTTGGTCTCTCCCCACACTCCGATCCTGGCGGTATGACCATTCTCTTACCGGACGATCAAGTCTTCGGTCTTCAGGTTCGTAAAGATGACACGTGGATCACCGTCAAGCCTCATCCCCATGCTTTTATCGTCAATATTGGTGATCAAATACAGGTAAATAATTTAATTGTCTTCCTTTCTTTTATATTATTCTATTCCATGTCGCTAATAATCTATAAAATAATATGTAAACAACATAGTATTAGAAAGAAACATAAACAAAGTAAAAGAAATACAAATTTACTAGATACATCACATATATTAGTCAGTCAGTGATTGAGTTTTAAACGTAAAACTGTAAGAAAATTTCTATATATATATATATATATATATTTATAATTTAAATCCGCTGTTATCTTGTGTCAGAAAAGAATCATCTATTAAGAAAAGGACAAATGCGAAAGTAGTAATTGACAACCAATGAATGGGATATAAGCTTTAGTTGCACGTTTTAGACATGTTTTAAAATGCAAGTATGATAAACATCTACCACTTGTGGTGCCACATTGCCCTTTTGATTTTCATCAAAAAATAATGTAATTATTAAGTCATTATTCCGACAACAGCAATTACGTCCTTTTAGTTCTATCCTGTCAACCGGTTTTAATGGACAACTTTGTTTTTATTACAAAACGGCAATATTACAAGAAAGTAATTAGGAATTATATTTTACTTATTAATTGTGGCTGTCTCTATTTTTAATACGAAACAAATACTACAGCAAATCCTTCATTGCGCACATGTTTGTGTTTGGCCGTTGGCCATGTTGCAGAAAGGAAATATTTATTTGTACAATGTCTAACACGATTTTTTTAAAACAAACACCACATGTATATTCACAGAAAATTTGTCAAAACAAAATAAATTTAGAACGCCTTCTTTAGACAAAATAGTATAGATATTAATGTTTTCTAAAATGTTGTACTTTTTAGAAAATTAATATTGTGTTTTGTCTATTTTTTTCCTTAGAATCACACAGTTTACGTGTTGATAAGTTAATATATGTTGCGATGATAAAAATGCAGATACTAAGCAACTCAGCATACAAGAGTGTGGAGCATAGAGTGATCGTGAACTCGGAGAAAGAGAGAGTTTCACTTGCCTTCTTCTACAATCCTAAAAGCGATATTCCGATCCAACCATTACAAGAACTTGTATCTACTCATAATCCTCCTTTATATCCTCCCATGACCTTTGATCAATATAGACTCTTTATCAGAACTCAAGGTCCACAAGGCAAATCCCATGTTGAATCTCATATTTCTCCTCGTTGATTGTTTTTTTCTCCCCATAAAGAAAAATTATTGTTTGTTATTTCAGGATATTACATCTGACTTGTATATGTGTACAATCATTTATATTTTGAATTTTCAAAGGATGATTTATCTTCAAGCAGATAACCATATTGAATTACAGAGATATTTTTTTTTATACAATAGTATTTTCTTATATATATTGTTTTGTGTTTTAAATTTTAGATATCTATGACTAGTTTGCAAGCAATTTTTGTAATATTTATGTGTTTGACTCAAGAAAAAGTAAGAACAACTTTTCTTATTAATGTTTAGGAAACACTCTCAAAACCTAAACTATTTTCTCTAAGTCTTTTGGAACAACTCTCCAAATAGACTTCTCTCTTAATCTTGAGCTTTTATGAACAACTCTCCAAAAGTTCTTTATTTATAGGTATTAGCTCACCCTAATCCTATTGTGTTTATGTGTTACAAACCTTATCACATAAGATCTAACTCTATCTTTTAGATCCAATCTAACCTTGTTTGTAAACCTTATCCTTATCTCGCTAAACCGTCTTGGAGACATTTTATTTTCTAATGTTAGGAATTATCTAACAATTTTCACATGGTATATTGTAATAAATCTCCGAATTTAACGTCTATCAAAATCATTTGCACACATTTTTATTTCCTAATTAATGTGTCGTCATGTTTGAAAAACGTGGTAAACTTGATAGTGGTCATGGTACAGCTAGTCTATAAAAGTATAAAACTATAATAGAAATGTATAATTGTTGAACTCTAAACGTCACATGATATTATATATCATATATCATATATGGAATATCATTGAACGGTTCTTAATCAACTAATTCAACTATAAAGATTTGTAACAAAATGTATAGTTGTTGAACTCTAAACGTCACATGATAATATATATGAAATGTGGAATATCATTGAACGGTAATTTTAATAGAGTCTTTTGATTATTTTGACCTAACAGATTGTTGGAATTGATGTTTACCGTGTTAGAATGCCGAACTCGATTCTGAAAAAATGATTAAAAGCAAATAAATCAAACAAAAACACACACAATATAATATGAATCTATTAATAATACAAAAAATTGCTCCACAACGATGGAATAAAATTAAACTAGAGCTAAACCCTAAAAAAACGAACGTCGACCTTATACATACGAAATATCAGTAATAAACATCTTAAAACTTAAAAAAAAAAAGAGAAAAACTGAGACTTCGCCTCCTAACCCCTGTGGATGATATTATAACACCAAGCCTCGTCTATTCTATTGTTAGCCTCTCATTCCCATATTGGTTTTCTTTGGATTAATCATTAGATACAATATGTCAAACGTTTGCACTACATATACTATATTACATACATTTATATAAGAATAATAATATATCTCCTATATATTATTTGAGGAGTACACTTATATATAAACATTAAAAAGTGTAAATATTTACATCATATTGCCATTACATCAAAGAACAAATTATAATCTCTCATTAAGCGTGGTTTAGTCAAATACAATTTTGAGATTTCCTTTTTAAAAATAGATATATCTAGATTACGGTTTAAATACTTTCTTAAAATCTTCCAAACAAAATCGCAATCTACATCAAATATCTTATTTTAGAAAATTAAATCAACATTTAATTTAATTTAATTAGTTTATTTAATTAAATCAACAAAATCTTCAGAAAATCTATTTTAACTTCTTTTCAAACAATTTCAAATAAATAAATTTACTAAAACAAAAATTATAATATAGAAAGAAGTAAATATGTTAACTATTATTAACTAAATTATAAATTCAAAAATAAGAAAAATAAAAACTATTTTTAATTTACATACTAAAATTTTTTCATCATAAGTATATTATCATGTTTTACTAAAAAATAAAATTGATATACATATATTAAACTAAAATTTTTACTTAAATAATATTATAATTAAATAAACTATTTAAATAAAATTATTTAATGTTTATATATTTGATTGTTTAAAAACAATATCCTCTTAATAATATTACGGAAATACTTTTTAGAATCTAACCTTAAAGTTTTTTAAAAATATATAATAATATTATTGGAATAAATCATTTAAACAAAATCAATTTTTCAAGATTATTATTGTAATTTTCAATGGATAAAAATAACATAATATTTTAATAAAAAAATATTTATCATATTTTAAATTTTTATTTAACATCAAGTAAAATATACATAATTTTGATATAACTAATCTAAAATATTAAACTTAATTGAATACATATTTTTTTTGATAAATTATCTATATATATAGCATTTATCTATTAATTTATAGTCTATAAATAAAATTTATAATATCAAATCTTAAAAAAAACATCGATCCGTGCTATAACACGGGACAAATTCTACTACAGTATTAAATTACAATAACTAGCATGTGCGCTTTCAAGTGGTGGTTTGGCTCAGAGTGTCGAGTTGGGTCAATTGTGATAACATATATATTATTTAGAAAAGTGAATACGAAATATATATTATAGAAAATGCAACTTGCATTTTCATTCACACTATCGACGGTTGCTTCAATTCAATGAATTGAATCATTAAAATTTATGTCCGTTTTCATATACGATAGATTCAATTTATACAGAAAATATTACTTTACGTTCAGTTTGATTTTATAATCTTGATCCCTTCTAATATTTTTTTGGTCTTTTATTCCTGTAAACTGCTTTTAACTAAATTTTAACTAAAATTCAGATTAATCTTATATGTTATAAAAATAATGAAAAACGGCAGTAGAGAGACTATGTGGACAGAGATTTAGTGATGGAATAGTCAACAAATGTCACTGAAAACTTGTTATAATTTCTAGAGTTTTTTTAGTATTGCGCATCTGCGCTGCAGCCTGCCTGCATTGGTTTCGTTCAGCTTTTAGTTAAAAAAAAAATTATAAAACAAAAACAAAATATCAATGGAGATTAACATTTTAATATTATATTTAAAGTGCGGTAATATTTTCAAATCACAAACATCGTGTCAAGTCAATTTTAGGGATAAGAGACTGAAGGAGATATGGGTAAATTGTAAACACTTAGGTCACCTCGTCCACGTCTAGGGTTCCAACTTCCAAGAGACAAAATCTTGCGAACCATAAATGGTTGATCGGCTTCGGCTTAGTTCTTCTCTAAAAATGTTAAGAAGTTATGAACAAATTAGTCGCATTAACCCTTCACTGTTAGAGCAAGTTGTAGACGTTAAAAAGTTTTCAATACGCCATAAGAAAATGGTCTAGAATTTGCACTCTAGATTTGTCAAAATTGTGTGAATTTAAGAAAATATAATTAGAAACTGACGCTATTTATCATTATTTTGGTTTTGTGACAGCAAAATATATCAAATGCACATAACAAAACACCACTTTTTTTTTTTTCAGTCAATCACTTAGTTAACCATGAGATTATGAAGATCAATCTTACATAAGATTTTTTTTTATATTGCCTAAAAGTGATGACACATAAACGATGATAGTAGAGTCACTACATATACAAACACATGGCATATTTGATCAAAAGTTGACGAAGCTTTCTAACCAGCTGATCTCTCTATGACTCTCTCCCTCTCTCACTACTAATTTAGAACGCCCTTTGTGAATCTAAATCCAATAATAGTTTTGTATTCATAAATTAACAAAAGGACATTTTGCAGTAATTTAAAATAGAAATAAAAGAAAGGATGATATATGGATGAAAAGGGAGAAAGATGATTCACTCTCACTGTCTTCCTTTCTTAGTGCAGCAAGAAGGGCATTTGTATTGCTTGATGCTCTCTGCTTTGGCTGGTGTTATCTTCACACACTTCCCATGGTACCAACGTTCACACACATCACAACATATCCAGAACTCGTCGTTTGTGTAGTTTCCTCCACAACTTCCACAGAGTGTGTCTCCATGCTCGTCGTCTTCATCTTCATAGCTCTCTTCCATTAATTTCAGTGTGCTCTTTGTCTGCCCTTCAATTGATCTCTGCAACAATTCAATGACACCAAAACCCAATAATTTATTAAAACGGATGAAGATTGATAAACCCTTCTCTGTCTTTGAGTGGAAAAGCCTGTTTTGGGATGGTAAAGAGTATTAAAAGTTCATTTTGATACCTTAACGCCATTTCTGGATTTGCTTCCAAGATCCATGCTTGGTTTGTTATCTTTGATGGGCTTCCTATCAGTCACTACTTCAAAGAGAGTTGGGAGATCGTTGATCAGACTAAATAGACGTTTCCTGCTCATTGAACGGAACATACAATATAAGTTCATAGATCCAGAAGCATGAAACTCAGAACAGCATCAAATAAGTTCATATGCCCGCATATGTAAAGTTACGCACTTCATTACCAGCATAAACGGAAACTCAGAACACACAAAAAGAAATGGGAGTAACCAAAATTTAATTAGACTCAAGAATTAGAATTTCTCCACGTAAATATTACACCAAGGAAACCTTTGTCAACGCTCTCCACTTTAGCAAAACCATAAATACTATATATACAAACAAATAGATGGCTGAGATAATGAGCATTTGTAGTAGTTTCTTGAATATTATTATTTAAAATTGTTGATTTACATTGAAAGGGAGGCTACACCACATGCTCCTATAGAATTGTAAAGCAATAATGCTATTAGGATAAGTAAGATAGTGAATACCGAGATGTCAGCTCAGAGAGAACATACATGTACTGTTAAAAAAGGACCAAATTTAACAATAGAATGTATTAGCCATTTTCATATCCAAATGATGCACAAGTTCACGAGAGAGGAAAGATTTGTGAAAAATGGTATGCATTGAAAGAAACTTAACCTAAGAACGAAATAAGCTTATTGACAAGTAGAGCTAGAGTGAAAGAAAGAATCAGGAAACAAAAACAAATTGTGATGACACAAGCTCATGAATCATGATACTGTCCAAAGACAGCTTCTTTTTTTTCTTCTCATTATTAACGCCACATTCTAAATATGACATTAAAACTATCTTCCACATTTTATATAACTAGGACTGAAACAAGTAAGAAACAAAATGCAAACGTACCTCTCATTGCGATTAAGGCGAGCGCCGAAGTAAGAAGAAACAGAGAGTAACCAACAATCACTGTGGACAGCAACTAAAGAGAGCCAGTCTTTACGTTGCATACCATCTCTTGCGAAATTGATTCCAAGAGCTGGCTCAGGAAGCTCCGGAGGCACTTCCTCAGCTGGAAGACTCACCTCCCATGTCCCATTTGGGTGTCCGTACAAACACAGATTCTCCATTTCTAAGACCCAATAAACCAAAGAGAACAAATTTTTCAAAAAGGGTATCTTTTTCTGAAGCTTATCCATGGAAAAAACAAACACAGATCGGAAAATAACGATGGAAAGAGCTCACTTACCCGGATCGCATAAAGAGTAGAACTTGTCAACATCTAGTAAAAACACAGGCAAGAACAACAAAACGTAAATTAGAAAGCCAAAACCATTTGTTTAGGAGAAAATGAGGTTTGCGTCGTCTACCTACGGAGAGAGCTCGAAGAAAACCGGAGCGACGACCGCTAAAATCCTTGAAGATCTCTTCAACGGTTCGAGGGTTAGAAGAATCGGCAGCCATAGATAGATGTAGAGGAAGAAAGCAAAATGTACAAGTACGAGTATACGTGGGAAGACCGCACGTAGGTCAGTGGTGTTAGAGATGGATTGAGGTCTTCATCAATGGTTTCCAAAATCCGATGCGCACGGACAAAGAGAAGAAGAGAAGAGTTAAATAGAGTAGTAAACTTATTATTGGTCTCTATTTTAAATGGGCCTGGCCCATCGTAATCTAAAGTTTGCCTTATAACCTTGAGACAAAAACGTGCAACCAACAATTATTATTACTTTTCTTACCAAAAAAAAGACTAAAAATACACGAGCATAATTATTTTCCTTTTTTTTTTTTGTTTGGTCGTCAACTCGTTATGAATTTACATACAATAAACCGACGTTTACCTAAGCTATATCGAATAATGATAACGACGCCGTTTTAGACTGGGTAACTCATTGATGAGTAAAGCTGAGAGTGTGGCCTATTGGCCTAATCTATGCCGAGAGAGAGAGAGCTATTGAATCATTTTTGTTCTTTCGAATTGAATCATTTGATTTTCACCATCATCTTCTTCACCAGTCTCGAAACCTTAGTAGGGTTTTCCCAGCAACTAAGATGCCGAGGGAGATTATTACGCTGCAGGTGGGACAATGTGGGAACCAGATCGGTATGGAGTTCTGGAAACAGCTTTGCCTTGAGCACGGCATCAGTAAAGATGGTATTCTCGAGGACTTCGCTACTCAGGTCTTCCTTTTTCTTCTGATTTCTTCGAAATCGTTTCTGGGATTCTATTCAGTTTTATCGATTAGTTGCATACCATTGGTAGTTTTTTTGGTTATTGAAAATTTGTTTCTGATTTTGTGTTTTGGTTTGGTCTATGGATTGATTGATGCATATCTAATATTTGATAGGGAGGTGATAGAAAAGATGTGTTTTTTTACCAAGCGGATGACCAGCACTATATACCACGAGCACTACTCATTGATTTGGAGCCTAGAGTCATCAATGGCATTCAGAATGGTGATTACCGCAATCTTTATAATCATGAGAATATCTTCCTTTCCGACCATGGCGGTGGTGCTGGTAATAACTGGGCCAGTGGATATCACCAGGGGAAGGGTGTTGAAGAGGAGATCATGGACATGATAGATCGAGAAGCTGATGGAAGTGACAGCCTTGAGGGTTTTGTTCTTTGCCACTCTATTGCTGGAGGAACTGGCTCAGGTTTTTTGTTTTTTTTTCTGCCACTCCTTATCTTAATTTAGCTTAATACACCTTCCTACATGGTTTCTACTGTGCAATACGTTGGCTGAATGATAATTGATGTTGCGGGATTTGGCATGTCCGCTTTCTGAGTTAAACATTCTCATGTTTATTCACTGCTTCTTCTGATGTGATTGAATGATTCTTTTCTTCTTTCACATGAAGGTATGGGCTCTTATCTATTGGAGACTTTGAATGATCGCTATAGCAAGAAGTTGGTTCAGACATACAGTGTATTTCCCAATCAGATGGAAACGAGTGACGTAGTTGTCCAGCCATACAACTCACTGTTGACGCTGAAGCGACTTACGTTAAATGCTGATTGTGTTGTTGTCCTCGACAACACTGCATTGAATAGAATAGCTGTGGAGCGTCTACATCTGACAAATCCTACCTTTGCTCAAACGAACTCTTTGGTGTCAACTGTGATGTCTGCTAGCACAACAACATTACGTTATCCAGGATACATGAACAACGACTTGGTTGGCTTGCTTGCATCTTTGATCCCAACACCAAGGTGTCACTTCCTCATGACAGGATATACACCATTGACTGTTGAGCGCCAGGTAAGATACCTCAATTTGTTTAATAACTAATACCATCAAATCACAAAATATTTTTATGGGAAGCTGCTGTTGTATCTTGAACATGACTTTTGAATGTTATGTTTGGCAATTTTATTGATTTCCTGCTCTCTTAAGTAAATTGTTCTTGGCAGGCAAATGTCATTCGTAAAACCACTGTGCTGGATGTTATGAGGAGACTTCTACAGGTCAGCTGTTTGCTCCCTCCAATCTGTTTTCGAAACTTGAATCAGATGTTCTTCTAACATAATTGTATTCGCAGACAAAAAATATCATGGTTTCGTCTTATGCTAGAAACAAAGAAGCTAGTCAGGCAAAGTACATATCAATATTGAATATAATTCAAGGAGAAGTCGATCCCACTCAGGTACTTTTATTGAGTAGTTTTTTGTTCGACATATTGAGGATGAACTGGTTAATTATTTGTTGTTGATGTGATCTGCTCTGTTGTCCCACTACTTGATACTAGGTGCATGAGAGTTTGCAGAGGATACGAGAAAGAAAGCTTGTTAATTTCATTGATTGGGGACCTGCAAGCATACAGGTTCTAACCGAATTGCGCCTGCAAATTAGTTACTGCTTTTGGCTTTACCATGGACTTGCATCACAATTTTTTCCATATCTTACTCTCAACAGGTTGCTCTTTCCAAGAAGTCCCCATATGTTCAAACTGCTCATAGGGTAATCTTGTATCACTCTGTATATGTATATATATGTCTGTCATGCTGAGAGTTGGTACTTCGTACAATTAATGTCTTAGGCCGCTGGTTCCTGCTTTAGAAGACACAACGATGACTCTTAACTTTGGTTGTGTGTTTGATATTTCAGGTCAGTGGTCTTATGTTAGCAAGCCACACTAGTATCAGGCACCTTTTCAGCAAATGTTTGAGCCAATATGAGAAATTGAGGAAGAAGCAAGCTTTTCTTGACAATTACCGAAAGTTTCCCATGTTTGCTGTAAGTTGACTGCTTAAATATATTTGCCTTTGTTCGGCTGATGTTTAGTGCAACCCACCCCCAAATCAGCTTTGACTGTTAAATGTTGAAATCATGAGAATCTACATGTTGATATGGACAGGACAATGATCTTTCAGAGTTTGATGAATCAAGGGACATAATTGAGAGTTTGGTAGATGAATATAAGGCCTGTGAGTCTCCAGATTACATCCAATGGGGAATGGAGGTATATAAGTAAAGCTTTTCCCATCTATAGTCACACTTATGATGGAGGAACTTGGTAATGATAATTGTATGTCTCTCTCAGGACCCTGGACAGCTTATGACTGGTGAAGGCAATGGTTCAGGAGTTGTGGATCCTAAGTTAGCGTTCTGAACAAAAAAAAAAAAAGCCCAGAGTAAGTCAAATGATGTTTCACTTATAACTGAGATTTATTCAGGTCATCATAGGTTTACTTTGCAATAGGTTTTGGTAAAGAGCAAGTAGTAAAGATAAAAAAGTGTTGGCGAATAGTATTATAATGTGGATGAGTTGCAATCTACGAGATGAATGTGTGTGTTTTTGGGTACTTTCTAAGATTAAGAGCACATAAAAGTTGCAACTCCTCAGGAGCAGGAATCTAGGACTCTTGAATTGTATTAACATAAATTCTTGGAATCCCATGCAAATTGAGTTTACACCAATATAAATTTCGTGGACCCCCTACTTAAGTAGCTGCGAGAAAACAGGATGCTCAGATAGTGTGATTTAGCAGCAACAATGATTTCTTGAGAAGTCGTTTTAGACGTGAATGGGATTTTCTTTTATAAATTTATTAATAAGATATGTTGAAAAACAACAACCTCGTTTTAATATTGGTTGTTTTAATCTTGAGATGCATGTGATTATAGTCTATATGTATGCTTAGGTATTATCTAAAGTAATATTACTTGTTTATTACGTGAGTGCTAATCTTTCTTTCTTATTTTGAAACTGGCAAATAAAATTAACAACACTTAAATTTGCGGCGGGGGGTTATTGGATGAAAGAATTCTTAAGAAAATAATAGAATGATAAATTCTAGTGTTATTCAATTTTGTATTTTATAGATTCTATTAAATTCTAGTGTTATTCAATTGATTGATTTTTAAATTCTATTAAATTCTAGTGTTATTCAATATTATGATTGTTTTGATGATCATGTCATTTAAAAGGAATTTAATAGAAAGTTCCAAAAATGTAAGAATCATTCGAAAATGAATGAATTCATTAAAATCCTTTAAAATGTTTAGAAATTTGAAAAGTGCACTGCATAATTATTTTCTACGTATTAATAAAACAAAAAAAAAGAAGGATACAAGTTAAATATAATTAATAAAAGTTTTTTTTTTTTGAGTCGGCAATAAAATAATTTATTTATTGACGAATTTATCTAATAGAGTTGTTTGTGTTTTTTAATTTTTTTTTTGTTTGAAAAATGGGTTTTATCGTTATCCCACATGTCGTTGTCAAAAAGAAGGCTGGTTCCCTTTTTCTTTCTGTATTTGAATGTAAATAAACTTGGTAACTTGGAACAAACAACTTGCGATTATTGTTTTCATAAAAGTGTAAACCTTTAACCTTGGATTTAGAGTGGTTTTTTTTTTTTGTGGTAAGAGAGTAACTCAAGTTTCCAACTATTATCCAAGTTTCTTGTTTCTTCTAGCTTTGTTCCGTGTATGTCGAAGCAAGCAATTTGCCAATAATTTTAAAGTTTCAAATTCTCGATGACTGAGCTTAGCTCATCGAATATTGACTCCGCCACGCAAAAGCCAAGAATCTCCACCGGAAACCCACCTCCTCCTCCTCATATAAGAATCGATGTCACCACCACCGCCACCATCGGTGACGCTTCTCAATCTCCGGCGGGAACCGTCAACAAAATCAAGAAAATATCGGTACTGCCACTAGTTTTCCTGATATTCTACGAGGTCTCAGGTGGTCCGTTTGGGATTGAAGACAGTGTAAACGCAGCAGGACCATTGTTAGCTATTGCTGGATTCATCGTCTTCCCTTTTATATGGAGTATCCCTGAAGCACTAATCACCGCTGAGATGGGAACAATGTTCCCGGAGAACGGTGGTTATGTTGTGTGGGTATCTTCAGCATTGGGACCTTATTGGGGTTTTCAACAAGGTTGGGTTAAATGGCTAAGCGGCGTCATAGACAACGCTCTGTATCCCATTCTCTTCCTCGATTACCTTAAATCTGGAATCCCGATTCTTGGTAGTGGAGTCCCTCGAGTCGCTGCGATTTTGGTGTTGACTTTAGCCTTGACTTACTTGAACTACAGGGGTTTAAGCATTGTGGGTGTAGCAGCTGTTCTTCTCGGCGTTTTCTCGATCCTTCCGTTTGCGGTGATGTCTTTCATGTCGATTCCAAAGCTCAAGCCTTCGAGATGGCTTGTGGTTAGCAAGAAGATGAAAGGTGTTAACTGGAGCTTGTTTCTCAACACACTCTTCTGGAATCTCAACTATTGGGATTCGATTAGTACGCTTTCGGGCGAAGTGGAAAACCCGAGTAAAACGTTACCAAGGGCTCTGTTTTATGCTCTGGTTCTTGTCGTGCTTTCTTACATCTTCCCGGTTTTGACCGGGACAGGAGCTATACCTCTTGATCAGAAGCTATGGACTGACGGGTATTTCGCTGATATCGGTAAAGTTATAGGAGGAGCTTGGTTGGGATGGTGGATTCAAGCTGCAGCTGCGACATCGAACATGGGAATGTTTTTGGCTGAAATGAGCAGTGATTCTTTTCAACTTCTTGGAATGGCTGAGCGCGGGATGCTTCCCGAGGTCTTTGCCAAGAGATCGCGCTATGGAACTCCATGGGTCGGGATACTGTTCTCGGCCTCTGGTGTGATTCTCTTGTCATGGTTAAGCTTTCAAGAGATTGTGGCTGCGGAGAATTTGTTATACTGTTTTGGAATGGTTTTGGAGTTTATTGCGTTTGTGAGGTTAAGGATGAAATACCCGGCTGCATCACGGCCGTTCAAGATACCTGTAGGGGTTTGGGGATCAATCCTAATGTGCATTCCTCCAACAGTATTGATTGGTGTCATCATGGCGTTTACTAACCTGAAAGTTGCAGCGGTGAGCCTTGCGGCTATAGTGATTGGGCTTGTGTTGCAACCTTGTCTTAAACAAGTGGAGAAAAAGGGATGGCTCAAGTTCTCAACCAGCTCTCACCTACCAGACCTGATGGAGTAAGGACCGAAGCTGATGATGCTATTGATCTTACCTTTGAGAGCATATTATAGGTAGAAGAAGCTGGATTTTGAACTTATTCAATGCATAGAATTTTCTCTTTTTGTTTTGTTTTCTTTGTTTCTGCATTATACACAAGTTTACACCGCAAACCGTTTGTGATAGAAGCTTGAGGCATTTGTGATAGAAAAAGGACAGAAATTACTTAGAAACTCTATTGTTGGAGCCTAAGAGATATCAAGAGGATTCAAGGTTTCAATTAATTTAATGTCTCGATTTTTTTTTTGACGTGATATCTTGAAGCAGCTAATGCAAAAACCTTGTGGTTGTTGTTTAATATCTACCAGTGTAAAGTAAGAACAGAAAGGCTAGAGCTCTCTCACTCTATCTATTTACCTCATTGAGCTTTTCTGTACAAACTCATATATCTATAAGAGAGTTCATTTTGTACCGTTTCTGTAACGAGAAACGAGGAGATGAGATAATCCCGATCTAGGGAACCACCGAAGAACCGAAGAAAGGGTAAATCAAAGCCTAGAAGGTGAAGGATCACCTCGAAGATGTATGATTCGGTGATGATGATCTAAAAAGAGATTGAAGAAGATAATTGTTTGTTTTTTTTTATTCCAGCAAAACGGTTTGGAAGTTGGAAGGCCTTACATAGGGTTGGGCGTTCGGGATACCGTTCGAGTTCGGTTCGGATTTTTCGGGTTTTTGGGTTTAGGCTTCTAGGTCTCATTCGGGTATTTGACATTTTCGGTTCGGGATCGGATTCGAGTTCACTCGGATTCGGTTCGGGTATTTTGCACCCAAAGTAACTGAATCAAAACATATAGTCATATAGTCCATATGCATCATAACTGTAAAGTTAAAGGATTCACATACTGTGAAGATCCCATTTACCCAAAAACTAATTTGAAAAGGATGCAATCTGTTTTAAATAGCACATTAGGAAAATGAGAAACATAATCCAAGTGAACTCAATACATATATACCCCAATATACTCGAAAATACCCGAAATACCCAAAAAAAACTTAAATATTTGTTATTTTTTTATTCAAATCTATCCAAATTATCCAATAATATATAATATATTTGCGTTTCTATAATTATAATTTTGGGTATTTGAATTATTACAAGTATAAATAGAACTAATATTTTTTGCTATATACTTGTATTTCAAATACTTTCGGGTACCTTCGGGTTTGGAGTTTTTGGATATAGAAATCTTGGACCCGTTCGGGTATTGCAAAAAACGGATTCAGTTCGGGTTCGGGTATTGGTATTTTTCAATGACTTTAATGGTAACTTGTTTTTTATTATTATTAGTGGTGGCCTAATAACAAGTTCGACATTAATGGAGGGACTGATCGGATAAAACTTTGAAGTATATGTTGGGCTTCTGGCCCAAAGTTAACTAATCTTGGGATGCACAAACTTCGAATCATGTTATTGGCTATATAAAAGGGAGCTACGGGTAGGGTACAAAACACAATTTACTTTTTGAGTTCTCTGGAACCGCTTTAGTCTCTTCAGGTTTCGCTCTCTCTCTCTCTCTCTCTATACTATCCAATATAATTAGTGGTTAGATTGTGTAGATCCAGATCCAGTCATGGCGGGTGCAGTTGCTAGATTTGTGAAAAAGTTTGGTGCAGAGAATATTTGGGATCGGATATCGTTAATAGTAATACCAGTCGCATGCATGTGTCATGTTAGTACATCAGGAAATAGAATTTGCTCGTATCAGAGAGCAAAAGAAGCTTTTGAAGGCGAGGTTTAAAAAATAAATTCTGAAATATTATTTGCAAGCCGGCTAGATTAATGTATATATATATATATATATATATATATATATATATATATATATTTATTTGGAAGCGATGTCTCGCTAATCATAAACAATTCCTACTAGTCAAAGGAACTTAAAATTTTATCAGCTAAGGTACCAAAATCAATAGATAATAAACATAAAGAATATATCACTAATTCTCCAGAACAATGACGTGCAAAGGTTCTAGCAAAACTTAAAACCCGCGAAAGGTTGAAGTTAGGTTTTATCACATAAATAAGGAATTATAATAAACTTTTATCCACAACTCTTAAGCTTTAACTGTTGCAGTGTTTAGTGGTATAATGTAGGAATCGTTATTATATACAAGCTACAAGATCTCTTTCATGAATGTCAATTATGAAATAGGAACAATTGATCCAACAAAAGAAACACGAAAATATAACGAAATAAGGCTTCCATTTTCGAAAGAACCATTTTCCGTAATTCAGGCTCAAGCTGTGATCTCCAATTAGTAGTTTCCTCCATCAGCTTATGCTTCTCGGAGACAAATGTTTTCCCGCGGAAAGATGTACATACCACATTTCTACCTGGAGGTTCACGTGGAGTTACCCATGGCTGGAGAAAAAAAGGAATTTGCCTCTTCCCTTCAGGTGTTAAAGGATAATAATCATGAAGAGGTGTGATCACTAGATCAAATCTCTGGAGAGGCGACCTTGGATGTTGCACCTGGAAAAACAACGGAACAACTAACAAAATTTGGTAATGCAACCACACAAAAAAAAACAAGTTAAAACGAGTACGAGGCCCGGATTTGGTATTTGCAGATATCAGTCAAACAGAAATATCTGCTAACACCATCATACAGAACAAACAAACAAAAAAGCGATAGAAATTTGGGGTTTTCAAGGAACAGACTTAACCTGGACAACAAAGAAATTTTCCATAGCTAGTCATCTTATGGAGCTTGCAACGGATATAGTATCACTAACAACGGTCCATTCCAATCATAAGGCCATCCTAAATGTTCAATCAAAGACATTTAAGTAGAAAACCACTGTGCTGATTCAAGATCACATCAATAAACTTGTTTTCATTAAGAGGATTAAACTATAGTTCTGAAGAACAAATCAAGCAGATGAAATTTTGATAAGAAGAAAACAATACTGGTGAAACGTACCACGAGCCATAGTAGCAATCTGCTTCGCATCAGCAACCTCAAACACATCCGTGATTCCTACAGCCATTTTCAGGAAACAAATTACTGCTAAAAATATCTTATTAGGTCTTAGTTTCACTCAAATTGAATGATAATACCAAAATTTTCAGAGGAAATGCATTACTGCTTTCATTTTCATCAGTATCACGTACGTTAAAGTTTTTTATTAGGACTTTATAATGACAGACATGTTATTCTGAGCACCCAATCCATAATAATTAACCACAGTAGGATTGATTCATGATCTTCTATTTTGATCAATCAAGACCACTTTTATTTTGAACACTTTCAAGACACATCCATCATCTCCATCTCATTCCAACATCTGGTCAAACAAGCAAGAAAAAGAAAGATAACGTAAAACGCAAGAAATTTTAGGGTTTAGGATGAAGATGATGAGGATGAGTTTACCTGTGGTGGAAGAGTGACGACCGCTAAAATCATTGAAGATATCTTCAATGGAAAATGTCGCGGCATCAATGCGTACGAAGATTTGAGAGAGTTAGTTGCGTTAGCGAGAGTGTTTGGCAACGGGAGGTTAAACAAGTACCGTGGTTGCATAACTTGCATTTGACTCAAGGCCTCTTATTAGGCCTGTATTGGGCCTAGTATACGTGAAACCTAACATGGGACAGGCCCATTTAATCTGAAGTTTGCCTCGTACTGTATATATTGTTCATTGTTCATGTATGTAACTAAAAGCAACAAATGCAAATTCTTGCCATTGGTTCAACTCAACCAATGAAATGAATCACAATTGTGAGTTCGTACACCATAATAGACAAACAAATTCTAGAGGGATAGTTTTATACAGATATATCATGAAAAAGAAGAACAAGTACAACAGTTTTTCAAAGCTGTTTTGCTGTCTCGAAATCAAACAGATGATCTTTCTAAAATCTCTTTTGAAATATTTTCGGTGACTATCATCGACTAAACCAAAAAGAAAGATCAAATTTGTCAAAGTTAAATGTGTTGTAACTGCGCAGTATCAGGTCAAAAGCTTGAGAAAGAAGAACTCTCGAACGAACTAGATTCGTGGGTACCTTCTAGACTTTTGTCTTTGTTCTTCGAGTTCATTCATCCAATCAGAAAGCCACAAGAGTCCCTTATAACCGTAGTATGAAACAGCGGCTAGCATAGCCATTAACATCACGACCATCAGTATCCTCTTTGAGGCGACAACAAGTTTCTGCAGAGAAGAAACCAACCAGATGGTGTCTTAAGGAGAAGTTAAGACATATGAGACATGTGTCTTTGGATTTTTTTTTTTAACAAGACATAAACTACCTGCAGCCTTGTGGTCTCCTTAATGTCCTGACCCCGTTCACGCCTCTTCCTTCGCTTTGATGCATTTTTCCCGCTAGGCTCCTCCTTCTCCTAAGATGTTTGATTAGAAGAAAATTTTGTGATAGTTGCTTTAAGAGTGAGATTAATTCTGAGAGCTTTTTATTGTTTCTGTTTACCTCAATCTCTTTGACATTGCGCTGTTGTAACACCGATTCAGCCAACTGTAGTTTGCTCTTACAGTTGGAATCACAAGGGAGGAGGCCGAGGCCGAATTGGTTCTTTGGTACTTCTTTAGGATCAGAACCCGTGGCCCTATGGGCTGCTTGAACATCTTGGCATAACCATTCCTTCTTCAAGGTTAGGCACTTGCAACGAACAACCACCTTGTACCACAAACAAAATATCGAGACAAGTAAGATCCCACTTGTAACAGAGCAACATCCCAAATGGATAATAAACTGGCAGACAAAAATCTTTACAACACAGTTGCATCATGGAGTCTAGGAAATATTACCTTTTTCCCACACTTTTCTGGCAATGGACACTGCCCAGGATGACATATCTCCGGACACAGATGCGTACAATTTGGCAATTTTCTGCAACAGCAATATCCTCTAGTTTTAAAACTGTGGTTTTCTAATATTGTTATGCAGTAAAAAATATAAAAATCTTGGGATTTGGGAACAAGTGAACAACCACAAGGAAACCATCAGTTGTTCAAATTTAAAAAGTGAAACGCACTAATGTAGCTCCAGTGTTAAATTACCTGTGACAAGGTCCACGACATGAGCGGGCGTTCGTTTGGTCCTTCTCAGACAATTTATTGTAGTAAATACACTCGAACGCGTGCACCATCGCACCACAGTGACATGATCTCTTCACCAGAGTTTTGCAAGGTGGACAGTCTCCAGGATGGCATCGTCGAGGACAAGGATGTTGGCATCGTGGTGTTCTCTCCTGTACATTAGTATGAAAGATAAGGAAGCCTTTCCTCTAACTAACTGACTCCGCAGACTCGCAGAGAGCTTTTAAAAGCTTCATCGGAATAAACATGTTTTTCTCGAAAGCTATCACATGAGTTTCAACTCATACTTTAAAACCAATAACATTTAATAAAATAAAAAGCTTCAAGTTATTGTGACAACTGGTTACCAGTGCAATCAAGATCTGCAGCATAAGGAAAGATGATCAAGTAAGTGGTGAGATATAAAACATAACCGAAGTACCTTTTGACAGCGGAGATCACACTTCTCACAGGACTCACTTCTTTTATCCAATGATGAATGTTTTATTTCCAGGGGATGACAGGTAAACGAACAGTAATGATTTCCACATGGAAGAGGGTTTCCACATAAATTATCGCATGCAAATTGAGTTCTGTCAGAGCAAACCATCTAAGCCAATGAAAAGAAAAAAATATCAAATGTCGGAAAAAACAATAAAAGAAGATCTCAAAATCCACAAATGGCAATTAACATGTTAGATATTGGACATGCATCTAAAATAACTAATATAAAAGAGAATTGAGACTCACCATTTTCTCTGCTGCCAGGTGGTGGCCTACACAGGGCCTCCAGACAAGCTCTGGACAACGAGGGCAGGGAGAACCCGGTGTAGATTCAGCCTGAATATTCAACATCTTTTTGGTTGGTTTAATCATAAATTCACGGTTAGGTGGAGGTCTTGGTCCATGACACCTATGTCATAAGAAGCACACAAAAACCAATGTTTATAAGAAGGGAATGATCACAGAGTAGGAAAGACAAATGGATGAAAAAGACACCAATATGAGAAACCTTAGTTTGCACTTGTGCCCACATGGGTATTCTTCATCACAAAGGAGTCGACATGGAGGACAAGCACCATGGTGGCATTTATGAGGCTGCATAAAAACATGACTTAAATTTCATAAAATTCAAAGATGGAATCAGTCACGGAAGTAAAATTATAAAAGCCTTACTCTAATACTTGTTCTACCTTTTGGTTTTGCCCATGCCTGCATAATGAGGTTATGTGACATAATTTACGGCATCTAGGAGGTTTCTGATTTGTTTCAGTGCCACAGGGTACCTGAACAACATAAAACATCCAACTGTGTTGTTAATACAGGCTTAACATACAGTAATAGATTTGCTATCAAAGGATACAGAATCTATTAGAAGTATCAAACAATTAAAAAAGCCTATGGACACGAAAAGAAGAAGCAAAGAAAATATCTACAACAATAGGCAGGAAGTCATCAGATATGGTTGTTGACTACACAGGGCCTCAAGATCATTTTTTCTGAAGAATTTTCAGTAAGTTTAATACTTATAGTCTCGCTTGTTAGGTGTCAGTAACATCTGCTTCCACCAGTTGCATCTACCCAAAATTAAGAATTTTCTATAGATCCACCATAACAATAAAAATAACAAGACTATATATCACGACTTGATAGTAAGAAGCCCTATTCACGTTCAAATCCTAATTCTCACCTCAAAATGTGTCTCGCCACAAGCACAAGATATTGTTACCATTATTGGACAAGGAGCACATGGGCCTCTGCAATGAACACATAACAAATAATGTCATTCCATGTGTATGAGTTAATATCTTACAATACACAATGTTTAATCAGTCATATAGTTCCAAATTTGACACCAGACGGACAAAGAAAGTCCAGGGCAAGCTACTACAGAACATACTGGTGACAAGGAGACTGGCATTTATGATTCCTGCAACGGAGTCTTTTTCCACAAATCTGGAAATTCGAACGCAAAAATTAGAAGCAAAGTATGAACAATGACACTAGACTTGACACAAGAACGAATGACACAGCATACCTCTGAGCATGGTGGACATTCACCATCACAACATCGGCGTCTACATGCATGACGTGCACAATCTCTCACTCTCTGGCATTTCCTCTCACAAGCCAACTCTTGATGGCAAGGAACCTACTCTAAAATTAAGTTCCCAAAATCTTTCCATCAACATTTGAATTGGCTATAAAGCATCATGAAGCATCAAAAAAGCTCCTTTTCACCTGTTTTTTCGTTCCTCCGCATCTGCAAGACTTAGTAACCACAATCCTGCAAGTCTCAAGGCACGGACCACGGTGGCACCTCTCTGGACACCTATGGTAGCCACAACCAAGAACTTTATCACATGTGCCGCCACATAAAGGCGCCACAACATCACATGACAAGCCTTGGTAGAATCTCTTGCCACAGGGACAACTCCTCTTTCCCTGATATGGGCACAATCCACAACTGCCCGAGTGACAGCCTCTCTCGCATACATGTTTGCCACAATTAAGCATATTCTCACAAGAAGCCTCACACCTAAACACTCTTTCGCAGCAATCTTTCTCCTCCTTCACCTTACCACAGCAACACCTGTAAACCGCTCGCTCCCTGCACGGTGGACACTCGCCGTCATGACAAATCTCTATACACTTATGGATATCACAATCTAAGACTCTGTCGCAGACTTCGCCGCAAGAGAAATGCTTGTGGCCACATCGACGAACATCTTCAACACCTCCACAAAAGCATTTAGCCTTCACGAGCTTTGGGCAAGAAGCACAAGGTCCAGGATGACACAATAGCAAGCAACAGTGACCACAATTGTTACTCAACGGCCGCTCACAGACCTCACCGCAAGAATGAGGCAAGATCCATGGATTATCCGCTGAAGGATCCTCCTCCTTGCCGCAGTAACAAAGGTACCGCCTTGGAATCTTCGATTTCTGATACGACGATCTACATTTCGGACAGTTCCAGACCGCCTCCGGTTCTGTCGGATTTGAAGAAGGTCGCGTGACTGCACGCGCAGCTTGTAGATCTAAGCACTGACGTGCCCATGACTGGATACAGAAAAGGTGAAACACGGCGAAGCATAAGGAAGTGCAGGACCATGTAGGATCGGTTCGTTTGATGCGTTCAAGACAGATGAGGCACGAAACAGCACCTGAGGAAGATGAGGCGAGAAACGACTGGATCTTAGCGAGATCGATAGAGGATGGAGACGAAGATGAGTGACAATCGAGGTAAGCTTTGAAGATGGAGTTTGATAGATCATTGTGACGGTGCTGATGGTTATCTGAATCAGATCCCGAATCTGAATCTGAGTCGGAAAGGGTTTGCTGTTGTGGAGGTGGCTGTGGCGGTGATTTCCACCGGAACTCGGTAGTGGCGGTTCCGGCCATATCAAGCATCCTTCTTCTTCATCTCCTTAAGGACAAAGTCGAGAAATTTTGGGGGGGTTCTTCACGTGATTTTCTCGTCAGCAATGTAATGACCAAAATTTCCGGTTCAATTGGGATTAACCGGTTTCAGTTAGGACAGTTTCAAGCTTATATCCAAGGGCTTCCTGCGTATCGTATCGAATTAGTTGTAGAACGAAACAGATAAGCAGAATCACGTATCTGCGGAATGATTGTAACTTATTCTCTTTTTGCAAACAAAATTAATAAGTCAAAATAACTTTTCCTCAAGATCATTCTGATTGAAAACGAATTATCTAACTCGATAATACAGCTACTCAGTTTTAAAAACCCTAATAAAACCCAAAGATTTCTGACAAGAACTCATATACAAAAGTATCTCTAAACTCAAATTAAAGTCAGAGACCAAAGCATAAGAATGAATCTTGTGGTAAGATTCAATCTATGAATGCATCTTTGGGCTCAGGGTTTGATGTATTCTCGAATGAAGTCTTGGATCTGGGCGGTTTCTCCAGTGAGTCCAGATGCCTCAGCGACAGTAACTTTGTTGTAGCAATGCGAGAAGGAGAACACTTCTCCCTCGATTCCAATCGTGAAGTCATTGGCTATATCAGCTGTAGAGACTGCACTCCTTGATGCCCTCAGTTTCTCACTGCAAAAACTCATTAACCAATGATGATTAGCTTTTGTGCAGAAAGATTGGCTTATATATAAGATACTTGTCAAGAAAACTGAAAATCTCACATTTCTTTCTCCATCTGCTTCCGGATAAACTCCTTGGTGTGTGCAGTGAGTTTATCGGTCTTGTTACAGCAAAGGAGGACTGGAATCTTGTTCTTGACAACATTTGCATTTGTCAAAATGTCGTATAGGTACCTATCACCGTAAAAAACCATGGCAATGCCTCATTTTTCAAGGTTGAGATGCAAACATGTCTCTAATGTACGTAGAGAGTTTGAAATTACTCTGAAGCTGCACGACAGTTTGGGAGGAACTCCAAGGCATCCACTACGAACACAATGGCAGCTGCTTGGGGCAAGAATTCTTCTAGCTTGGGTCGAAGCCGAGAGTGCCCAGGAACATCAACAAGATGAACAGGCTTGATTTTTCCTTTCTGTCACATAGAGCAAGCACGGGATGTGGTTTGGTAATGTGTTAGTCCGTCCATCACAATCAACAGCACATGTTTTTTAATATAGGACAAAGTAAGAATCTTTACCTTAGTGTTTTCAGAGTGAAGAACAAAAGTGCCTTCATTCGGTTCCATTGATGTTACAGTGCCCTGATGCGACGATCCATCTCGGAGCTGCCAATCAAACAATTATCATGTTATAACTCCCCAACAATCACCTAGTCACTCACTGACTCGGACAATAGTGACATGTTACAAAAACAAACTACATTTGGAGGAAAGTCATAAACAATTTCCAAAAGAAGAAGGTAACGTAAAGCCAAAACACTCACTTGGTAAAAGAGCACAGTCTTTCCACTTCCGCTCAGCCCAGAAAGGAGTACAGTATTGGATTTGGTACGTCTGACCAAGCGAACTGCATACCCCAGCAAGAACAACAAGTTTAGCAACAAAAGATCAAAAGTTAGTTATGTATAAGCTAAGAGAAATATTGAATAGACCTCAGAAATTGCAATAATAGTTCTCATTCCAATACACAAACCATTTAACACCGAACGAGCTGATACTCTGGCTTAATCACAAGTCTAAAATGGTACCATGAGAACAATAAACTCTTCAATTGTAAACAATAGCAGGCAGAAGAAAACTATTAAAGACATTTAGAAGAACAGGCGATTTGTCCTTATCAATGGCAAACGAGATACCACCAGGAGAGATCTTACATAAAATTAGCAATTCTATTAGGAAAGATTAAGAAACGACGAAGTGGTGTCTAATACATACTGGATAAGAAGAGCAAGATGGTTGTAAACAACAGAACACCAATAGCGGCATACAGCTGACTCGGTGGTATCTTCTGAAGATATTCAATTCCTTGATGCGACCACTGCTCTGCCTGAATTTTCAGATATTCCAAGTTCTCCATTTTCTTCTCTCAAGTTTCACTTCTTCTGGCAAGCTGTTTAAAACCTGCATCCAGAGATGTAAATCCTTCCTCTTAAGAAATAAAAATAACCATAATTATTGCGCAAATATATAAAAAGCAGAGAATATATTTTAAATCAAACCAAACACATCTCACACAGGTGATCTATGTAGATTTGTTAATCTTGTTATACCAAACTACAATCAAGCTAAACGCATAAGATGTCTATATCAAATTATCAATAGACGAAAAGATCAATTTTACTCAAGAACAAGCCTCAGAAAGCAGAACAGCCACACGGCCCACACCTACTCGACAAGACAAACCTTGGACCTATCAGAAATCAAAAAGGGTGAATTAGAAAATTTTCCAACAATTACAACATGTATGTGAGTTTATAACTGCTTCCTGAAAAGAAAAGAAAAAATGAAATCGGAACTTTCTAATCTTTGCAAACATTATACCAATACTGGTTTCTCACATTATCTTGTTCAGTCTTGAACTTTGTTATATGCGCAGCACAACGACCATAATCATCATTCTCACATCTTGTGAACAAGGAACACAATTGGTTTATCCTGATTTAAAACCAGTTTTACCAGACCAATCCAACCCGTAGACCCCATACAATATCATCCCAAGTTATGAAAAGAAAAATGCTAACCCCTATATTGGCTCGCTGCTTCAACCAGATGTCAAAATTACAAATAGATTCCCAAAAAACAATCCGTTTAGAGAAACTGAGAGCTAAGAAATTCACAGATCTAAAGTTAACTAAGAGTATATATAACAATTAGATAGAGGAGACAGAAACGCACGGATGGGAGAGGAGGCGGAAGACAAATACAACGACGGTGGAAGCGGAGAAGAACACGGCGACGATGATTTAGGGTTCAGATTCAATTTTTTATATATTATTTTAAAACAATTCCTTCATTCGAATTTATTTTTATTAGTACAATTTATTTGAAAGAAATTAAATGGGCCGAGCAAAAGCCTATGATAAGTCATCCGACGTCGTTTAGCTGTATCTGCTTCATTGCTTCTTCTGGTTTGCTCCACTCTCTTCTATTCCCGCTCTTATACATCTCCGGCCGACGAACACAGATAACAGTGAGTGAGTGACAGAGAGAGAGAGTATGAGATTTAATTTCCAGGAGCCAGAGGATACGCCAGATTCACGGCGATCTCCGACGCCTAAAGAGCCGGTTCGTTGGGTTCCTCTCCAGAGCCACCCGGTTTTCGCTTCTCTTCCTTCCTCCCAAGATGAACCCGCCGCGTCGCAGCGATTTCCGAGAAATTTCATGGCTTGGGATGGAGACTCGCGACTATACTACTGGGATTCTCGACGATATCTTCTGCATCGATTCTCTCTGGGCTTGGGTGAACCCGAACCATCCTCCGTCCTCGCTGCAGTCCCCTCCAAGGTCATTTTTCCTATCTTGTGTTCGCCGATCAGTTTGGAAAAAATGAGTTATTCAAAGAAGATTTATCGAAAGCGGAAATGGAATTTCTATCTAGTGTGATTGTTACTTGCTTTAAGAAATTAGGTTTAGGAAGAGTTAGTATGAGCCAAAAGCCTAAAACAAATACATGTTTTGAGCTTTTTAGGTAATTGTTTGAATGATGAGCTTGGAGACTGATAGCTATTGGTGACTGTCCCTCTAATTATACGGAATTGATAGAGTTGTTCTAATTTGTCTCCTAAGTTTGATTAATTGGAGTTATTATCAAGAAATCATTTGTTACCCTTGGTCATTGATTGCTCTCCGTTACCATTTTGTAGTCTCTTTCAGTTGTTATGCTATACTTGTACATAGCTGAGAAGGAATGTACAAGGTTGTGCTAGTTTCGTGTTTGCCTAAGTTTTAATAAAAATGATATAGGTGATGCAACCAGATCTCCAGCTGACATTTGCTGTTAACAAAATCTCCATCAATAAGTCTGGATCAGCTGTACTTCTTGCCGGCTCAGATGGGATATGTGTGATGTACCTATTTGGGCGTGCTTCTGTGATAGAAGACAATGTCATTTGCAGGTAATCATAGAACATTGGCCTAATAAGATGCATCTATATTCATGATTATGTTACCGTAAATTGATGGCCTTTTGCTTCATAATCTATGGGTTGCAGGGTAGTTTCTATTGGTTCAGAAATTTATACTAGTGGTGACAGTGCCATACACTTGCTGCAAGCATCGTGGCACCCTGATAGTGACACCCATTTGGGAATTCTATCCTCGGACGCAGTTTTCAGGTAACAATCTTTTCAGTTGATAATGAAGGTGGGATGTACATGTCAATGTATTGATGAATATCATTTTGGGAAGATGTTAGAGAAATTATATAAGAAATTCAGTAACAAAGGTTGTAGATTCTTAACTTCTGGCATGCAATGACATACTATGTTACCATCTGGTTCAGTGTCTCATTATAAGGAGTCTAAATCATTCCAATTAATCCTGATTTAAGAGCTTCTTGGCTTACTAAAAGTATTTTGCATGCTCCACTTTTTGCTAGGCTTTTCGATTTGTCTTCCGATGCTGAGCTACCAGAGCAAGAATATTATCTGCAGCCCGGTGAGCCAGGAAGATGTAGAACAGCTTCATCAATTTATCCTGCTGATTTCAGTTTTGGAGGAGATCATCTGTGGGATAGATTTACTGTAAGTTCAGTACAAATTCTTGCTCCACTCGTTTGATAACTGACAGAGATTTACTATTTTGTTTAGTTGTCGTATCAAATAGAGCCTTGAGGATTACTGTTTAGGTTTTGACCGAATCTTTCAATGGTCCAGGTCTTTATATTATTCACTGATGGTTCAATATATATCCTGTGCCCAGTTGTGCCATTTGGAAGGTAGGCAGATGATGGTTCTTTATCCTTTTCATTCCTCTCTGGCAGTTTTTAAATAAGTTTCTTATCGCTTGAAGTTGTACCTGGTATGCTAAGTTTCCAAGATGTTTCAATTTAATTTCTTTTTGGTTTTCTCGTTTCTTGAATAAGATATGAATGATTCTCAGTAAGCTGTTTTTAGATCACAGATCTAGGCTCGCTAGCTCATTTGAGGCTTTTCAGGGGTAAAATCAGCTAGGTCCCATGATTCCTTTTATATATCAAATAGTTTATTCATGCTGACGCGGTGACGCCTTGTATACAAATGCATTCCTTCCACGGACTATCCTCCTCATGTCAAACTATTAAAAGTCATGGAAGATGTTTTAGTACTTTGTGATTTTTCGTGTTTAACGGTCCTGGAAGTTGACTGAGATGCTTCGGATGTATATTGCAACAGTGTTTACAAATGGGAATCGATAATGGAGATCTACAACGATGCTAATATGTATGGGGTTAAGTCATCCAATTCGATAGCAGTTAGCAACTCCAGTCTGGCAATTGAATGGTTGGAAGCTACATTTCCAGATTTGACTGAACAAGGAGCTAGAGGTGAAATTATATTGGTGGTGAAAGCTCATCCTTATGCTTTACTTGACTCATCATTGGCTTTACAGGTATGGCTTCCTCATCTTTTGGGTTTGTTACATGAGACTTTTGAAGAGCTCCTCGTAGATTTTAGTTGTTTCACCAATGTTCTGGATTTGTGGTTTATAAGCCAGTGGTCTTCATCAATGATTTAGACCCTCCTTAACTTGATTTGGAACACAGATCGGACAAAAATGATGACACCTATCCACATGTTCCCTAAGTGTTCTTTGTTTGTCTACTCCTTGCCGATCTCTTGTTTTCCTTGGGTACAGGGCCCTTTATATAAAGCATCTACTGGTGACGGAGATGAAGATTTCGCTGTTCGGGAGGCAGAATGTAAAGGCCGGGCAGTGAGTCTATTATATAATCTTGTCAGCAAAGATTCGATTCTGGTAACTGCCTGGAGTGCCGGACAATTACAGGTTGATGCTCTGGTTGATGAAATCCAGCCAGTTTGGATATCTGGTAACTCATCTCGTCTTCGCATGAACTCCCACAACAAAATACAAGGAGTTGCAATGATTTGTGAGTCAAACATAGGTGAGCTTCCAGTTGCAACTTCAAACCTACCGCTCGATCACACTGTTTGGTTGGGGCATCCGCCGCCACTATTAAGACTTGCAATGGTTGATTTGGCTCTTCCCACAAAGCGTGAAGGTGGCTCTCTTGTTACCTTGTTTGCTGACTCCCTTTTGCCAGAACGAATATACTCCCTCCACAACGGTGGCATTGATTCAACAGTCTTACACTCTCTTCCCTTCACAAGTCAGGTCACTGGAAAAGATGAAGCTCTCAAAACGCCATCTGTTCACACTGTGCTAAGTACATGCCAAGAAGAATCCGCCGTATCTCCTCTGTTGGGTTTTGTGCCTCTGTCGGATTCATTTGGGTATGCGTGGATCATTGCAGTCTTATCCTCAGGAGAATGCATTGTGGCAGAGATGAAAACTTGGGATCTCTTGCTTCCAATTCATGTCGGTACAGATAAGACAGTGTCTTCAAGCACAATAGAGGAAAAAGAGCAAGATACCTCGTGCATCATAAGCAAGGAGCTCCTTGCAGGTCCCAAAATTAGAATTGCTCCCCATGCTTTACCTAACCAGCGTTCAACTCCAGCCAATTCCGTAGAAGGCCGATCAATCCTGCTTGACTATGTCAAGCTTTTCCATGAAAACTACATCGAATATGCACACAAGGTGAGAAAGAAGTCATGTAAACCCAACGCAAAAGTGTCACTGTGTTTTCTACACGATTACTAATGTGATTTCGTTGTGTTTTTGGCAGGTCTACTTTGAGCTGCAGCATCATGCTCCTAACCTGAAGAGAATAATCGATGACCAACACCAGCGGCTTGCTGAGGCAAATCAGAAAATATCAAAAGTTGAGAAGAACCAATCTTTGCTGGAGAAAAGGATTGACAAAGCGATTCAAAGGCATGATTCTCTTGAGCAGCGCTTGCAACGTCTCCGTAGCTTGCCTGGTACACACAAGAAACCTCTGACGAGAGCAGAACTGGACTATAAGTCGGAGCTCGGTAATTCAAATATTCCCCATAAATTTGATCCTCGAGAGATATACCAAAACCCATTTCATCATCTTTTCTTTTTGTTTTAAATGAAAAATTGCAGATCAATTTGCGGGAGTTGAGGTGGATGCGCTTCAATCATCCATTGAAACACTGAGAGCAAGAGTGAATAAGTCAGCTCAAAAATCTCCCAAGGGCACAGTAGTCGCAGGTACTCAGAAAAAGCAATATTCAAAGAAAAACTTCATTCAAGATACACAAATGTCACAGCTTCAGTCCACACTCTCCAAATTATCCCTGATGAACAGCGATAACTCCAAGAAAGTCAAGATCGTGGAATCGGCGCTGAAATCGCAAGAAAGCAGTTTCATGTAGTAACTGTAACACTGGGACGCAATTATCATTTCCTGGAATGACTAGATTCTGTTCAAATTGGAATGTAGTTGCTGCACTAAATTTTCTAACTCTCTCCTTGTAAGTTTTGTCTGTTAATCAAGCTACGGTATTACTTAACGTAACCGATTAGTCTCTGTAAATGGGCATTTTTTCTGCAACCTATTCCTAGGAACTCATAAGACAACAAAGAGTAGGTCAAGCTACTTATGTTTGAACCATTGAAGCAGTAGAGATTTATGCAAACATAAGGTAAACAAAAGTTTATATATATATATATATACACAGAATCTAAGGCTTTTTATAGAGTAATGATAACTTTTATTGTCCAAAACTAGACCCAAAAGCAGCAAAAAAGAAGAAATTAATCCTGAAAAATGCTGTTTGTTCTATAAATAAAATCTGCTGGTCTCTTCTGCTTCAAGTAGCAGCATCACGGCGCTTCACGATGATCGGGTACCGTTTCTGCGTTCTTGTAGTTGGAAAGAAAACGAGCTTGTCTTGCTCTGCAGGAACCCAACTGCTCAGAAATTAACAATACAATATCAAATCAGTGTCTTTAGCCTTCTGAAAAGGAAAAAGAGGGTTACATTATATTTTCTATGTGAAAGGTATACCTGAAGCCAGTTACTAGGCGGTGAAGAAAAACAGCGAGTGCAACCCTAGCCAGCTCGTAACCGGGACACAGCCTTGGCCCTCCACCAAACGGTGTGAACACATTAGAAGGGCTTGTCGTTACGGAGTTGCTCTGTTTCCACAGAATTGCAATCGTTCAATAACTCAAAATCAAGAATGCAAAAGATACACTCAAACCAAGTTCAAGAACGCGAAAGGGCTTAAAATCAAAACCTGCCATCTCCAAGGGTTGAAAGTGCGAGCATCTTTGAAGTGGTTTGGGTCTAAATGAACCGCTCTAAACGATGAGAATACCTTCCACCCTTTCGGAATTTTATAACCTGTTTTTTTTTTTTTCAGTTATCAACAAAATGTAACAACTCTCCTTGCATTTTCCGACACGGAATTGACATTTCTCATTTCAAAAGTTAGATTCTTTTACCTTTGATCTCAACATCCGTCATTGCCCGTCTGAAAACACCGCCGATGATGTTAGCTACTCGCAGCGTCTCGTTAACCACCTGAATCAAAATAGGTTTATAAGGGACTAATAAGAAATGATAAGACAAGAACACTAAGAGCTTTTTAAGTAAGTACACTTACACATTGTGTGAATGGCATTGCCTTGTAATCACTCCATTCAAGACTATCTGAATCACTCTTCATTGCCCTGATCTTTTCATGCTCTTCCTGTTTTTTTTTTCAACCAAGCAAATACCACAAATCAACCAACATAACAATAAACAAGGTTTAAAGCAGAATTTATTAGGTCACCGGTCCAACCGTTTTTGAACCGGTTGGTTATATTCGGAGTAAGTAACGACGCACTAGTGAATATAGTACCATCCTTAGAACAAAACTAGTGTCATCAACAAATAATTAAAATAAAATATTAAGAACCAATTAAATTGGATGAGAGCTTGTCGGTAAACATATTTATCATAATACTTGTATCTCTAATGTAAAGAAAGATTTTATTGGGGGATATTCGGACAAGAGTAAGATAAAAAGAAGATGAAGTTGTTGGCAAACAACAACAACAAAAAAAAAAAGAAGATGAGGTTTGGTAAAAGTGTGATTATGCGTGCGGTTTAGGAGACAAACTAGTCAAATCTGTGAGTGAGACTGTAACTCCTTATTTCAACAACAATTTACATTTCTTATTAAAATAAAAAATATAAAACAGAGGTGATGATGTTGTCTAGGTTCGAGAATGACTACTTTGACTTTTACGGTAATGTAGTAAGCTTTTGCCTGTTTTTCTTTTTACACTTTTTCAGTTTTCACCTTCAAAGCACTTAATCTAGATTATAAAATTGATCGAAGAGAAAAATAGATGAAAACGTACATCTTTCTTTCAAATTTTAAAGGAGGATCTATCATGACTACCCTATGACACTCAAATAAATGAAAATCCTAGAATTCAATCTTAGACTAATCAAGAAAATGACTAGTTTTGGTTAAACTTTTGATGTCTTGAAATGGTTCTAAATTATATTATATGTTATTGTTGTTTAAATATCAATCATCTTACCCAACAAAATTTCAAAAGGACATGTAACATAGTACGCCACCTATAGATTTTTCTAATCCATTATTTGTTTACGGACCAAAAAAAAATTAACAGAACTTTGAAACCAGTTTAATTAATATAGGCAATACATAAATTTGAATATAGTTAATAGCACTACTAGATCTTCTTACCCGGCTAATGTCGCGTATTTTACCTTTCTTGATACCTAAACCATTAATTAACCAAGATTGAAGGCTATATTCAAAACATTATTCTAAACCAAAAACAAAATGTCATCATTTCTTCATTTTGTCGTCTATAAAAAAATAATTATTATTAGTACCAACCGACTAGATTGTACTGTTGCTAACTTAATATGTAAACTAGTAGTTCAATGGAGACAAGACAACAAACCAGAGAGAAAACCTAAGCCGTTCATTGATGTGTCATGTGTATGGGTGTGTGTCATTTTTCTCTTAAAAGAAATGGAAAATGATGATAATAATAGTAATATTTTTTAATATTTATTTATTATTGCGAAAAATATCTAGACACCCGTGTGAAATGTACATGATGGAGAAATTTAGAGGCCAACATGTACTTATCATTATGCTCCCATTTTGTAGTATCTGTCCCTTTTATTTCCTTCTTTTCTTTCACCTTTTTTTTTTTTTTTTGGTCAACTCTTTTTCTTTCACCTTAAATTTTACTTTTCCCCAACCACTTCTTCTCATCTCTTAATTACGTAAGAAAATGAAATAAACTTTAACTCGGAACCATAGTCCCACAAAAAAAATATATTTAGTTGATAACAACACATCAACGTGTTCTAATCCATTTTTCACTCTTTTGGTTTATATAAAAAAAAAAAAAAGATATTTAGTTTCTTAAATTTTGATACCCTAAAACCCAAATAAAGCAGCAGAATAAATATGCGCCGGTGGTCCTAAAAAATTGGGTTGCATGCAGTCTAGTGAATATTGAATAGATCGAATCTTAAAACTTTATATAAATATATTTTCCAAAACACTAAATCTCGATGATTCGCAATCAAACCCACCACATAACACCTAAATTTTCATTCATACGTGTCGTGGTTTTGATTCGCTATGCATATTTTCATTCTAAAATCGAATTTTCTCTTAAGGTTTTTCTATTAAAAAAATGAATACGAACCATGTATATAATTAAGTAGAGAGATTATTTACTAAAAATAGAAAATATACCTTGAGTTGAGCAAGAGCTCGAGGAGTCTCGGTGAGAAATTTAACGGCGAGAGTCATGATTGTGGAGGTTGTTTCATAACCGGCGACGAGTAGAGCCACCAAGAAATCAACAATCTCTTCATCGGAAAAGCCATCATCCGCCGCAAGCAACGCCGCAAGCATATCTTTTTTTCTCTCCGTCCCTTCTTCCTCCTCTTCCCTCCTCTTCATCACCACCACCGTCAACGCCTCCGCCACTTTCCTCCGCGCCTAAAAACACACACACATGTGTTAGAATATATAATATAAAAGATGATTAAAATAAATTAAGAAGAAAGATTAAAATACTTGGATGGCTTTGCGGTAAGTGATGGATAAGAGAGGGAGAGGAAGAGAAAAGAAGCCTTCGATGACAAGAAGATACTCTTTCCTTAAACTCTCACTCCACTCCCCTGGATCAAAGCTCATCAATTGCTTCACCGTTAGCTCGAACGTTATCTGCATCATTATCATCATAACACATAAATACGTCTATGCATGCGGTGACTCGTGCTGACTCACTGAGTCACTAACTCGGTCCGTTTATAACATTTTTCCTTGTATAAAAAAACATTAGTGAGGAGGAATAAAAAAATACTAATAATATAATGTTTTTGCTAGTCAAGATTTTTTTTTTTTACTTTTTGTTACCTTTTTGGCTTCTTCCATAAGGAGAACACGAGAAGACCAAGAATCAAGATTAAACCGGACTAACCGGTCAATATCAAGCATGAGATGGTCTTTGATGATTGAAGAATTAGCGAAGCTCATGGTAAGAGAGTGCATACGTTTATGCAAAGAACCTTTCATAAGAAGCAAAGAGTGTTTCCCCAAAAGATTACATATGGAAGCAGGATAAGAACACTCGAAAAGCTTCCCTTCGTTCTGAAGAACGAACCGGTTTGTCTCCGGGTCAGCTGAGAAAACCGTCGGTTCACCGAAAAGATGCGTCATGAAAACCGAACCATACCGGGCCACCCTCTCGTCGATGAAAGGCTCAGGGTTCTCTGTTTTGTAAGCTCCGATCAGCTGCAAAGTCTCTCCTATCAGAGGAAGTCCGAGGCTTCCCGGAGGAAGACCCATCCGACGGTAACGTGTACGGCGGATGAGGAGGAGGAAAGCGGCGGCGATGGAAGAGAAGAGGAGGAGGAAGGCGGTGAAGGCCATTGAAGATGATGATGAGAGAAGAAGAGAGGATGAGGGAGAGAGAGTATTAATGGAGAGGGGAGAGTGGGCACACGGGGGGTTTCTGCATAAAGTAGAACCTTTCATCATTCATTATACTCTTTTGCCTTCTTCTTCATTTTTATTCTTTTTTTTTTTTTTTAGTAATAATAATTTTCTAAAATTGTAAGCATTTAATAATTTCTTCATATATGAACTGTTGACTACGAATAAATATTCCTTTCAAAATTATAATTATACCATTTGTTTCAAAATTTGATTTGGCAAAGAGATTTTCAAATTTCGAAGAAAAAATCTATAGTTTAAAGATTGGTGTCTTGGAGTTTTATTTTTTTCTATATATAATTAACAAAATATTTGGCATGTGAGTAAATAATTATGGTAAATCTATATTTTTTTTTAATTGTCTAAATAACATTTTTGCAAATGAAATAATGGTTTTCTAATATTGTAGATCTATATGTAGAAATATTAATATCAATTTGGGATGGTAGCTCTAAAAGTAATTCATGTATTTTTATTCTGTTTATTACATTTTTTTTTTTAGATTGAGTTTTTGGAACCAGAATGTTTATGGATATGGTTTGTTTTCATATTTGGTTGTAGAACGTACACATGCATATGTTTTATTGTTTAACTTTAACTTCTGATTTCGAACGACACTTAAGTGGAAAGAAATCGAACCAATTTTAATCGAATGATCATCGGTTTGGTTCTTAGTTTAATTTGACACACATTCTCACTCGTAGCTGCTTCAATTCGGTATATAATTGGATCGTTCGAACCAATTATAAATTTAAAAATACCCGTCCTATGTAAAGTCAGGAAAATCATCTGTAAGAGTTTAGAAGTTATCACAAAATATATCTCATGAATATTAACAAACATTCACATTTTCCTTTTGCCTTAGTTATATATATTTTTTGGCGGCATAACCACCATGGCTTTTAATATAAAATACTTATTGAAAATTATTTTAATGAAATGGAGGAATTGATGAATCATAGGTCAGAAATTTGGTTCCATAATTACATTTTGTTTGGATTCTTGTTGATTTTTCAATCTATATCTTGGCCCATATTTTTGTTTGGTTGTAGATCTTACACAACCAAGCCCCTCTCTATAAAATTTGTAGTTTCCGATTTCGGTCTTATTGATTTGATTGTATTTAATTAGATTAGAAAAGTCATGAGTTTTGATGGACATGGAATCAAACAAAACTCTACATGAGTTAAGAGTGGAGGATAGGAGGTGAAGTTGTTCTTCTCTACTGATTTGCGTTTCGCATTGTTTTTCTAATATTGCATCTGCCCAAATTGAGAATTTACTTATTGTGGAATGTGGGAGTCTAAGTATTTTTTGGGAGTTTGCTACTGTTTCATCCTCCACAATATCACAATTTTTAATAATATGATGATGCATGCAGAGAAGTTTCAAAAAACAAAATTTAGTGTTTATATCATCAAGGTGATTTAGAAGTTAATAATTTTATTATTAGTGTCCAGCGAGGGTTATATACTTATATTTAAGAAAATATATTTATCAACAAGTCTCCCTATACCAAACTAGACTCGAAACCAATACCTCAGTGACTGGACGACTGTGGGAGGACCACTCTGCTAGTGGCTGTATTTTGGTTTGGCTTGTGGTTTGTTCATAAAAATAAGATGAATGAAAGTGGACGAAAATTTTACAATTAGTTCGATGAATGTAGGAAATTATAGGAAATTTGCTTACACAAATTATTTTAGTAAGATAGAATGCGCAACCTATTGTTCGATGAATGTAATCAGTGTTAGATTCAAAAACATATATTGGATATGTATTAGCATCATTAGTTTTCACCAAAATCAAACATGGTTAGGGGAAAATAGATAATCATAAAACATTATCTTTCGCACAAAACTAAGAAAAAAAGTTGATGAAAGAAGAGTAGCATGTGCCTTGTTGGTCCACAATTGCCTATGAACACTTCACATGTCTCTCTCTTTCCCTAACCCAAAGTCCCCATTTCATGAGTTTCCCATCATCTCTTTTCTTTAAAAGATATATTTCTTTTTTTCTTATAAAGTTAGGCCTATTCATAATCTATTAGTGATAATACAATTATGTTCAGTACTTCATGATGAGTTTTGATGTACTTACATGTGACTTTTACGCGTTATACCTTTTTAAGGACATGATATTGAAAGGTGGGTTGATATATGCATTTGAATTGAAGGATTATAGATGTTTTTGGACTTAGTCTTAATCAAATATGGTTGGATTTGGGGTTTTCTTTAATTAATCACAACTTTGGATAGTATTAAATATTTCTTTATTTATCACTATTACATATTTACCTTTTTCATCCACTCAGAAAAGAATGGTTTAATTTTTATATTGAAAACCAAAATATGGTTGAATTAGTTTATACACCCAAGGAGAAGAGGAAAATGGGTCAATGGAAAAAAGAGCATAGAGGAGTAAAAAAGCAAAGGGGGAGCTATAGAAGTAGTGATTAGCAACACTTGCCTCTCTTAGCTCTAATTCTAATTTGCCTTCTATCTTATATTTCTAATATGCTATGGAATCTCAGTGAGTCCCACCTAAGATCACATCTTCAATCATTTATAACACATGCATTTAGTATCACTAAGATCTAAGTAAAACCTATTTACAAAAATGACATCAACTAAAGAATTTTCAAAAGTACACAAACGTAGAACTTTGAATGTTATGAATTAAACAATCTCGTTCACGCTTTCGTTTACCCCACACATCATACAAGAATCCCACTTACCTTTAAAGAGTTTAATTAATGGATTTAAAGTCAAGTCCCTATAATATATATAGGGAGAAACTAAAATGACTTGTGTACTCACACTCTCTATGATTCTATTATCATCAGTTCATCACGTTTAACCCCTTGATCCATAACACCTTTAACCTTGTGAGAAATCAGTTTATTTATTTTAGAAACAACTATTAAACTTATTAGTTGAAGTTTCAAAAGGTTGGGAGTGTTTGATATAAAATACTTTAGAAGTATCTTCCGAGACCTAACATACATATACACATGTTATCTCATTATGAAGTATTGCGTCTATGCGTACCTCTAAAGATCCATTTTGGTGCATTAGTAGGCTCACTGGTATCTCAAATTATATGAATATCATAGTATGAATATAATATAATCAGTAAAAATTAGTGGCAATTATATCATATATGTATATAGTAAGAAAAAGAAGGGGTCTAAATCTGATGATTCAGTGCCTATGTTTTTGTTGACCCTAAACCCCATCCTCATGTTTATTTCCTTCCTTAACAAAGCAAACACCAAAAGGCGAATTGCTAAAAGCAGAAATAATTTCTCCCAATTGTTTTTTTAAATATAATATTAAATGCTAGTGGCTTTTAAATTAGTGTTCTTTTCAATTGCTCCTAAACTATTTATAGTATTTCTTTTATTATTCTTTAGCTAGCACACTCAAATTCCCTAACTTTCTCTCCATGTAGAGGTGAATTTACCACAAGGATCCCCTCCACGAGACACCCTTTTAAGCATTCATGTTAGTAATCTAATATATGCTTGATTCTACTATATTTCTTCAATATATATGTGATTTTTAAAAAATTGTAATAATTAACATAACATTCTCAAGTTATATTAATAGGTAAAATATCGTGTTTTGCAATAAAAATCTATTTACATAATTTTATTGAAAAGGTCAATTGATTTTATTTAGTAACTGCTATTACGTCAAATTTTCCTATAATATGTGTATTTAAAAAAAAAAGATTTCTATTGCAAAACACGAGATTTTACCTATTTATATAACTTGGGAATGTTATGTAAACTATTACAAAATAAAAATATAGATAAAAAATGTGTATATTTTAAAATATATGCTAAAATAGTAGAAATTTAATTTGTTTATAAAATTAATCACCGGTAACTAAAACTTATGGATCTATATTTCAAAAAATGATCTTAGAAAAAGGATAAATATAAAGTCAGATAGAAAAACCAGTAATTAGTTTCACAAAATTGAACAAAACATTACTAGAATCATTACTTTTTATGCTTAAACACTTAAACTTTTAAGTTAACTGTGACAAGTATGTTAGTGTCTTAGCGGACATTAAAATTGGTGATATATTGCTTGAATAGTTTAACCATAGTAAAACAAGAAATGAATTAATAATTTGCTCGTAAATATGTATAATTTTATGGGTTATATAAATCATTGTTATTAATCATAAAATTGAGAAGAAATGTTTACGATCTAAGGAGCCCATATAGTGGCATACAAAGATGAAACATTATTTACACCAAAAATATTCTCGTTAACATGTGATGAAAGCGAAGTCATCATAATCCAATATGTGCCTTATTCTATTATTATTAGTATCACTATTTTAATCTATTGAATATTTGACACGTCTTCATGCCCATTAGTTGTCATGATTATAATGTTCATCACACTTAAACAGAAAATACAATACTCTTGTGTTAGTGGGTAAGAGTTTTCAAAATTAGAACAATGATAATTTTGTCGCATTAGTTAACCTTTAATATTTGCTATAGGATAAGTATTGGCAATGACGTTCTAGAGCAGGAAGAATTCAAACTTTCAAAGTTCATATATTCGAAGAAATCCATACACCAAAAATAGCAGATATCAAATTCAAAAGTTCGTTAAGTATAACTAAAAGCTGACACACCCTTTACTCGCTACAAATACAAAGAGATTATTTACAAAACTACAAGGCTGTTGTAAAAGCTTCGGAAGACCTATGTAAACTTCTAGGCTAAAATTGTACATTCTTTATTTGATCGTATATTTTTTTTAAGCTCATCCACATTAAAAAAAAAAAAGGGTTTGATAAAACTTAAATACATCGGACTTGTAAATATATGTTTAAATTAGTAAAAAAAATAAGGAAAAACGTGGGCTTTGCTAGCAGCATTTTCTATAAACAGAGTCCCAAAGATCTATTGTAATTTGAGGCCCTATGCCAATTGCATGATGCCTCGTTTGAGAATTGACACAAATGAGCCATGGCTGCTTAGGGTTTAGGGTTTGAGTAATCTATAGGTTGCAATAGCTATAAATCACATATCATAAGCAAGCACAAAATAATTCAAACCATATAAATAAGGCATGCGAAACTATAAAAAATAACTTGTTGCATCTAATTAAAGTAGTAAAAATATTATGCTATTCCATGTGTTTAAGGATTAGTATGAAGTTTGGTACGGAATATTCCGGTTATATAAAAAGAAAAATGAAAGCGAAAATTGTGATAATAATAATAAGGTTTAGACACCAAACATTCAAACTCATAATAGATGAGTGGGGATGAAGAAGATGTGTGATTTGACAAATCACGAGACACACGACATACCATATCTTAAAAATCCACGTGTGAAGTGACAGTATTCAGCTTCTGTCCAAAAGATTATAGATGCCTCTCTTCCTCTTCTTTGTCTCTATTGTTCTGTATTTTAGTTATCACTCTCATAATCTGTACTTGATTGTGACCGTACACATAATTCCAGTATATATTACATCTCATTTTTTTCGTAGTTAACGTTAAAAACTTACGTAGCATATCCGCAAATTGATCTGTCATTTACCCGTCCAAATATCATTTCTTTTTCTTATATTTCCAAAGCAAAGTTGTTTTTCCCATAGATCTTTAACTTGGAAATTGAAAGAGATTGAATATAAATCCTTTAAAAAGTGAGCCTATATCAATAAGTAAAATTAGTATTTATCATGTTTCTTTTTAAATTTAAAATCAGTAGTTAATACAAACGGGTAAGTTTATTGAGTTATATGTGTAAATATAGAGTTACACATTGATGTTTGATATTTATAACACGAGTAAAAGACAATATAATAGCGGTCAAAGAGTAAAAAACAAAAAAAAAAAGGTTTACATCATGCGAGAGATGATGATGTAAAAAAGTTCTGCAAAAATGTGAAAAATATAAAAATGTTATAAAAACGGTATTTATAAATAGTTATATTACCGAAAGAAAAATTTATCGTATATGTGGAACTTGGATATAACGATATGAAAATAACAATACGAGAGAAAAATGATTTATATTGTTGTATCATTTACATCGTCGAACATCTTTTATTTATAGGAAAATATATTAAGTTCTTAAATGCGTAGTGACGGTGGTTTCCATGATAAATCTTAATTTTCTTGATGCAACTCTTGCTTTTGGTGCATTACTTTTACAACTGCGGGCCGATGTCGCTTGCGTTCGACACTGTTTAGCGTCTTTGTTGTGTTAAAAATCACAATAGGAAAAGGTGGGGCAAAACCCATAAGGTAAAAGAGTGCGCCATGGCTCCCTCGAATAAAGGTCACGTCATTTCATATGTCGTTGATGGCGTTCGATGTTGTGAACATGTTTTTTGAACATCGAGGTGGGTAGTGATTTTGTGAAGAGATGCGGCGTTGTCGCGTGATGCTACATATCTTCTTGATGTTTTTATTCTTCCGAGTTCTTGGGTGTATGAGAAGAACTTGGAGAGATATGTTTGGTTTTATCACTTTTGATATATCCTTCCTTTGTCGGCGACACGTAGTATTATCTTATAAAGATTGTTGGCTCGTATTACTTATTCATTACTTGGTGAATGTGTTGTCTTATCGATCTCACCATACATTCTCTGCTTCATGGATAATCTCGGCATGATTTGAAGAAGTAGCCCTGCGTTGTTTACGAGCATGAGATATTCTGATGCCTCGTCGTAAATCATATCATGTCATGATCGAGCTTTATGAGGATCAGATAAATATCCTGCATCTGAAAACCATCATTTGACCATTTGAGTTGTTAGGATAAAATAATCTAAATCGATCGACCATTGAAGATATCGAAAGAGCGTGTTTAATCCCATTCGATGTCTTGGTAGAGGATGAACTATATCTTCTTAATGGGCAAATGATATATCTGGTCTTATCTGATTGCCGAGATACATGGGCTCGTCGCAGATATGAATGCTTGAGGCAGTATCTCTTCATTTTCCTCGGATGGTCGAAATGGATCATTATCGACATTGATATTCTTACGACCATAGGGGTGCTTAGAGGAGTAGCCTTATCCATGTTAAATCTTTTTAACACTCTTTTTGGTATATGTGGATTGATGCGAAATATAGCTTTTTAGATCTCTCGATTTGGAGACGAGCATACTTTATGCCGAGAGATCTTTAAATCTCAAATTCCCTTTTAAATAATCGATCTTCTTGCGTCTCTTTTTGAGTTCATTATATTCGGATCATCAACATATACGCGATTATCGAAATCGGATATTATTTTTGATAAAAACACATGGGCATATAGGATCATTCATATCTCTTTTTATCAGTGATCAGAGGCGATTATACCGCGTTGCGATTGCTTTAACTATAATGATCTTTCGACTTTATTGCACACACTCTTTGGGTTTGGAACTCAATGCGTCTGGCATTTTAAAACCATCAGGTATTCTCATATAGATATCTGTATCTAATGAGCCATATAAATATGCCGTAACGACATCCATCAGACGCATTTCTAAATTCTCATTAGCCGTTAGGTTCATCAAGAATCTAAACGTGATGCCATCCATCACGGGAGAATATGTTTCCTCATAATCAATCCCAGATCTTTGGGAGAAACTTTGTGCAACAAGGCGAGCTTTATATCTCATAATTTTATTTTTCTCATTTCATTTTCGAACGAATACCCATTTGTATCCAACTGGTCTCACACCCTCTGGTTACTCAATGGATCCGAATACTTTTCGCTTATTAAGCGAATCAAGCTCGACTTTTATTGTCTTTTTCCATTTTAGCCAGCCATGTCTCTTTTGACATTCATATACAGATTTTGGCTCTGGATCCTCGTTTTTCTCATTTGTTTCTTTTGACACGGGGTATGAGAAAACATTATCAATATCAACTATCTCATTTCTTTTCCATATCCTTCCATTATGGATATAGTTGATAGATATCTCATGATTTTCATCGTCGTGATGCTGCACATCGTCTTATTTTCATGATGATCGTATTATCATTATTCTCATGATTCTCATTTTCCAAAATATTTTCAACCATTTTGGGAGAATTATGCATTTACCTTCCTTTTCTTTTTAGGATTTTTATCCTTAGAACCAGCGATTAACGCGCGGATTAGATTCAGTGTATCATCTGTAGTCCTTCATGGAATCTCATCCAGGAATATTTGCGCTGGTATATGGGATTTTGTTCTGTTTTGGTATCTATGAAATGCATCGGAAGGTGATTTGCATATTTTGAAATGCATAATAAGTCGAACTTAGTTACGCTTAGTAGGAGGATCAGGTGTAATAATTTTGGTACTCCACTTGATATCCTTGCTCTATTTTCTCCCAGAGCAGGGAATACTTTCTCAAATCGAAAATGATCAGCGGCACTTAGTAAAGACATCACGTCTTTGGTTCAGGTATCTTATAATTGATGGAGAATCACATCAACATAAATTCCCAACTCCTGAGGTCCCATTTTTGCGTTGTAAGGATCTTGTCGGCGCATACACTGCATGACAAAAATTCAAAAGGAAACATTTGGTTCTCGATCAATGCCATGTAATGGAAATACTTTTGATATACTCGGCATTGAATCGGTGCTTCGCATGATATGGCATCCCATCACGATGTTGGGAGATTTGATCTCATGATCGATGTCTCGATTAATTGCGTTTAATTAATGATTGAGACCCATTTGAGTATGAGCATGAGCCGCGGATGTTGACCTCGATTCTCGATACCATCTGATAATCATTAAATGATCGGGAATTGAATTCACCAGCGTTATCTAATCAACTCTTTTAATAGGATAATCGGCAAATTGCCCTCGGTTTGATTATCGAGTTAGAAATCTTGAAATGTCATATTTCGAGATGATAATAGACAAACATGTGACCATCTACTAGAAGCGTCCATCGCACCATAAAATAGTGGAATGGTCCATGGTGGATGAATTGGTCATATATCACGCTTGAATAAGTTCGAGGAACTTTGGTGATTCTTTTTCAATTTTGGTTGGCGATGACCTTATTACCAATTTTCAGGAGAACACGCTTCACATGTCTTTTTATTTCACTGATAAATCCTTGGATTTTCAGTCCATGACCATGTGAAGTCTCGATGATTCTCGCGTCATCGTGTGCCGATGACCGAGTCTTTCATGCCATAATATGAAATCATCTTGATTTACATCAACCGAATTTGATTATTGCCCATATATTTATGTATGTGCGTCAGAGAAGCGACAATTTTTAAGAATAACCTTTTGCCATTTTTTGAGAGTTATATACATAACCTTCTTTTATCCGATTCAGATGGATATCATATCTTGAAGGTAAATATCTTTAAAACTTCAACAAATTCATTTTTGAATTTGGAGCATCGGCGTTATCGATGGAAAATTTTTTCTTTGCGCGAAAATCGCTTTCGGAGTTCCTTTTATCAGTCAGCGGGACTGATATTGTACAATAATTTTTGTCCTTTTTATATTTGAGAAATATATCTTATTCTTGAGAATATGTGTGTTGTTCATATCGGTATACATATTTCTTTTTTTTCTTTGGATTTTGATCTTGCATATCCATTTACGTAATCAACATCAATGTGTTAGCGAATTTCATAAATAAAACATATAATGATTTTATAATGGTTTTGATTGAAAAATATTTTATTCGGAAAACGATTGAAAATACATAATAATTTTACATGACATAACATGAGACTTATTCTTTTCTCTCAACACAAGCATTTTCATGCATAACTGGAGACTTATTCTTTTTGTCTCATTACAAGCATTTTCAGTAATTGGTTTCGTCGAAATCATTCTCAAAGTCGACAGAATCGAGGTACGTTGTTCCCTCGGAGTGTTCCATTAGGTTCACTTCTTTTCTTTTGCCTTTCGTAGACTCTTGATATAGTTTACATAGATGTGCAGGGGTACGACAATCATTGGCAAAATGCCCTTTCTTTCCACATCTGAAACATATATCCTTACGTTTCTGGGAGTGATCTATTTTGATCTCTTTTCCTTTTTGAGATCGTTCATTTCGTACCCATTTGAACGATCTCCTCCCTTGAGGATTATAATTTCTTACTCGTCCATGACCCCGATTGGTCTGGCCAGTTCTTTCAGGATTTTGACTTTCCATAACATTCACTTCAGGAAATGCTCCGTTCGTGGTCGGGAATTGTGGTTTTTAATGAGTTCATTCTTACCGGCCGAATTAATGCTTGGAGAACCTCTTGTATCCCGACTTACGTACATTTTAGGGAGGACACATGTTCATGAAATGTCGGTATGTTTTCTCGAGCATTTCGACTCGAAACTGCACACATATTTTAATTGAGATACAATCCATGATATAGCCGAATTGTATTGCTCGACTTTTAAAATCACGAAACCTCGGGTTTTCCATTCTCTAAGGCATGAGGTAGAGTAATCTCTTTTGGTTATCAAACCTTGCCTTTAGAATGGACCACGGCTCTTTGGATCTTTTATGTCTTCATGCGTCGTCATCATCAGATGTTTTCGTAGGAATATAATTGACTCTTTTCTTGGGCATAAGTTTTATTTTCTTTTATTGTATCGAGGCAATTTTCCGATTAGATGGAGTTCCATCGGTGGTCCATCTTATGTAATTCGCTCAGGTGACTTTGAGAGATAGAAATTTAAGCCGATGTTTGATTTATCTAAAAGCAAAAAATATAATTTTTTATTAGAGCGATTTTTAAATCGATTACATATTAATAAACAAAGCGATTACAAGGAAAAATATCCCATATTAAACCAAACCTAAAGATAAATTTTCCTGGTAAATTCTCCAACTAGACGCCATAAATACAAACAATAATTAAACTAAATGAAAGATTAAATATGCTAATCATTTTACAAATGAAATCTAAGCAAATTCTTATGAATAGATTTTTGAATAAACGAAATGAACGGTAGAATGTATTTATAGATTAAAAAACATTGTTCGACCGCTGAAAGTTAACTGATCCGATTTTAAAATCAACCGTAAATTTTAACATCGCGATCAATTAATTCACGAGATGTTTATTTTGATTAACATAATAATATAATAATATCGATAAGATGATTAAATTAATTATGTAGATTATAAGGAGGCTTTACATCCAATAATATTAATCAAATTAAACATAAAATAATTATGCCAAATTGTCCTGATATTATGGCTAGATCATCCATGAACTGTAAAATTATTCAATGCATTTAATCGATAATATTAAATAAAATTCGCGAATCATCTAAGAATATTAAATAAAGATAAGGTCGCTAATTGCCCTTAATAAATTATGCTGCTAAACATCCACCATCAAGATTATTTTTGGAGGCCGCTCATTTACAATATATTTGTTTTATCAACAAAGAACTTATCCCCAGATAACCTAATGCTTACCGCTTGTTTTAAATCTAAGAATGTTGATTCCACAACGAATGCGAATTCTGGCAGAAACAGAATTAAGCGAACAATGATCTTCCAAAGCGTAACAAGATGGGCGATTTCTAAGCTGCAACTGATTTCAAGTGAATAAGTAGTTTCGTTAATGCAAATTCATCCGACTCGTAACTTCGTCGTGATAGTAACTAATGCAGATCATGAATATAACGATCATAGGATCGTACGATAACTATAAAAACAGGTTATATATACTATATTACCAAAAAGATTTATCGATCCGCGAACTTGATATAACGATATTTAAAATAACAATTTATGTTAACGATTTATATTGTTTTCTTTAATCATATTGTATCATTTACATCGAACATCTCTTATTTATGTAAAAAATATATGACAGTTTATTTAATTTCTACAATAAATTTTAATTTTTTTTGGAGTGTGCCTAACTGTTGCTTTTGGTGCTGAACACTTTAACAACAAAAAAATCTTTATTCCTTTTTGTTTTTTTTTTTGGTTTTCTTAGTTCTTATTAACAGTTCCCAAAGTCTGAAACCTGCAGCCTCTTTCCACTCGTGTGGGCCTTCGCTTTCTCTTTCACTGTGTCAGCAGGCCTCCCCACGTGCGCTTCTCTCCTCTCCCATTCATTTCTTACATTATTCCTTTTTTTCCTTACACTATTTTAATACTCCTATTTATACATATCTATAATAGTTGGATTACATAATCCTGTAACCCGAGACCAAGATTGATGCAAACAAAGTTTCAGGATTTATGATATATTTATATATATATATATATATTTGTGAGTGACAAAAGTTTTAGATTTATTATATAAGTTTTGGATATCTCCAATTAAAAAGAAAGGATTTTCATAAATAACATTACTTAATAAATGGATTATAAAATATAGGGACCAAAGATTGATAAAATTACTAATCAGCATAAATTTAGTTTCAACTTCTTTTCACATATAAATTTTTAAAAATGATCTAATCAAAGCCTCCAAGGTAATCAGGAAATAAGAACATAGACTTAAAGAAAGACACCATGAACAAGTCTCATATAGAACAACAAACTTAAACATTACACGGAAACTGAACTATGGATCGACATGTCTGCCATCTCTGATTTCCCTGATCGGAGGGCCTGGTTTAGATCCACATTCTTCGTTTGTTCTTGTGATTAAGAAAATCAAAAAAAAAAAAAAAACTTAAACATGATACAAAAACAATTTTGAGTTCAATCAATGGGGTTGGTTTTAAGTTTTAGTTGATTTCATACACCATTCTCTCTGAAAGCTCGGCGCCCACGACCTTGCGGTAGTTTTGTAACATCGGTTCTAGTTGCTTCCGCCCTACAGGAGTTATTATCTGCCGCATATCCTTCCAAATCCATTTTTTTTTTGTCAAGATGAGATGTTTGATAATGTTGTAATTACCCAATTAGCCTTAACAAAAATCCAAAAGGAAAAAAAAGAAAGAGAAGTTTGATATACCTTGTATCTATATTGGGATCCATAAAGATCGATAAGGATGTTGCTAATGTCGTTATCTTTGGATCCATGGTCTGAGTCAATATGAGAGCCCTCTGATACAATTTCATACATTTCATCCTCATCCTCATCCTCATCCTCATCCTCATCCTCATCACTGCAGCCCATAAAATTATCATTCGTCTCCCCTTGTTCCACGTCTTCATGTTCACTTGTTGCTGGTTCGGCGAGAGTTTCAGAAGCACGAGCTAGTAAAGAACATTGATTTTGTGAAATGGCGATATCGGACAAGATGATATATGGCTTTTTATCAAGCATCGGCCTCGCTACTTCGAATGGAACCCACCTGAAAACACAACTCCGAGTGTTAAGTCTCCTCATTTCAATGACATGTCTAAGCAGAGGACATACATATCTTTTTACAAGTAGTACAACTCATACGGCACCTTCCTTCATATGAGATAATTGATGAGCTAAGACATAGAGCAACAAAAGTTTGGTGGTAACTTACTGGAAACGGAGAGGACATAGAAGCTCAGATGGACGATAGGCTGCTTTATATCTCATCTTGCTGCACGAATGTATATAATAGCCAAGATAGTAATACTGAAGAGAAGGGCAGTGAGCTTGGTTTTCTTTGACCCAATTAATTTCTTGCATGGCAGAATATTTCCCGAGCGATAAGAATGCATAGTCTGGATCCCAAAATAAGTATACACTTGACAAACATTTAGGAAGAATGTCTACAACCCCGACAGCAATTAGACGGCCATCAACTCTATACTGTTGGTGGAAAGAGCCAAAGCCACAAGGCGGAACCTTTTCATCACCAGAAGGCTGAACATATATTAAAGGAGAGTCGACCAAAAACCTTCTGTATGAATTTTCTGCGACATGCCCCGGCTTATCATTGTGCACTTTCATCTGATACCGTTTGTATAACTCATGTTCTTCAGGATCAAAACTAGACCTTTTCAAATGTATCTCCAGCTTCCGCTTTCTTGTCTGATGGTTTTCTGAATCCATCTTAGTGTGAAGGGTTTCACCTTCACCTGTTGAATTGGCTCCTCTCAAGATGTTACTATTAGGAACAACATCTCTATCAGAGAAAGAATCTTCGGATGTTGAAAGGAAATTGATATGGCCCTTACAGACTTTAACAGACATATCAGGAATTCCCCCCACCTTACTCATCGCACTCAACAACATCTCAGAAATAGTTTCAGGTGATAATCTGTTTTCTTCAGCATTATTCATCTCCCCTTTCTCAGATGTCTGGGTGCGTTTTATTGCAGCTGCTATTGGAAAAGCAATGTTGCTGGTGTATAAAAGTTGTTCTGGTCCTTCAGCTAGTTTCTTTCTTCTAGCACCGAAAACCTTCTTCACTGAAGCTTGCGGTATCTGCATATTAGAAGGGAATTCCCCACTCTCTATGCACCTTTGCACAGCTTGGTCAATTTTGTTAGACAAATCATCCATAATTGGTTCAACTTTATTCTTTTCTGCACTTGTTGCAGTTCCAAGTGCTTTTTTCCCTGAATCTAAAACTTCACCAGAGGAAGAAGCACCAGTTTTTTCCCTGGGCTGCACATCCAGTTTGCCATCCAAGAACCTTTAACAAAACATTGTGAGAATAAACGGAGTACAACCTTGCTGACTCAGCCAATAACATGAACAACTAACATGACTAAATCTATCATCTATTGATCCAAAGAAAGAGAAAAGAGAAGAAAAACTGAATCTGTATGCACCTTTCTAGTCTTCTAGACACTCGCTGCTGCTCTTTAGTAGGAACAAAATCACTTGCTTTCAAACGGATTGTATAAGGAGGGCAACAAGTTTTATCCATCTCGTGTTTGTAAAGATAAGACCCAGATCGTCTCCAGCCTCGGTCAATAAGAGCTGCAGAATAGAAAAGCAAAGATGCATAAAATATCTCTAACTCAATATCAACTCAAAGGAGATAACTTTCAGAAATAGCTTCAAGAATTATACTATTTATGTATACAAAATATTGTTCAGTCCAAGAAGAGCAACAAACCTTGGTAGTCATAAACGGTAAGAGTCTCTGCAGATAAACCTGCATTGACAATACAGACATGAGACATTCATTGGAAATTTTCAGATCTTTAACAACATTGGAACAATTCGAGAATCACTTATAATAAAAAACATCAATTCGTGAAAATTCATAAAACAAGATTCTACTCTAATCGTTCGATTTAACAACCTACTCCATAAACAAAAAACAAAATTAAACGAACCGTGAGAGATACTGGACGGAGCTGGGGATTTACAGTAGCCGCAAGTGCTTCTACGGCGGCCATGATCATCGATCACGCTCACTCCGTTGCTTCCGCCGCCGTGGCTGCTACTCGCGTCGTTTATCAAAGACATAATCGAAGAGAATCAGAAGAAATTGCTAAGCTCCTTCCGATTGAAGAAGAAGAAATGATCTCTTACATTTGGCTTTTTTTTTTCTTCTTCAATATATTGTTGGAGAAACATTGTTGGCTGTTTTGGCAAATTAAAAACCTTAAAGACCTAAAATACAAGAAAATAAAAGTCTAACACACAATTGGCAAATTAAGTAAATCAAGAGTTCATACTTCATATGTTTGATATGCTGATTTTTGGCTTTTTTTTGGGACTAATTTAGGTTATTTGAAGTAAATATTTTTTTTTCTCCAAATAAATATATATTTTTTAAAAATGTGATGTTACTATATATGAATTATAAATTATTGAAAAGACAGTATCATTACTAAAACATCATAATGATAAATTCATCTAAACAAATCTCATATACATCTTCTCATTGTTTACTATCTTCCTAGTGTTGATATCTATGATATGTTATGAAACTCTTCAAGAAGATGGAGAACCATTTCCCACTAGAGGATCTCTTACGAGGATCACGATTCGAAATAATAATGATTAGAGGTCTTCTTACAAGAGTACATGAGATTCATCAAGAAAATTCTATCCAAGTATCCAACCGAACAAGCATCACAATATCGTTCGACAATAACTGTAGGAAGTCTTGCATTACATGTATTAATTGAAACTACAAAAAGCTTAAACTACAGATCTTTCAAGGCAATACCACCATAAGTCTCAACCATTTCAAGGCTAAACCCACGCTATGCGTGAGATTTAAAATGTCCGACACTAGAGAGCCTTTAGAAACATTGCAACGGGGGAAAAAAAAAAAAAAGTCATCTTCTTGTTCTCTTAGAAACCCTAACTTGGGAATCCCTTTAAAGTCTACAGTTCCCGGAACGAGCTCTTGCAAAGCCAAATAATGTAAGTATTGGTTTCCCACAACAGTTTTTTCTTTAAGGGTTTCTAACTGAGGCTTTGCAGAAACACAATCAATGTAAGAAAGTTCTCTTCTGTTTTTTCGGCCTTGTAAACTCCAGGTCGAGGATACTCGTTAGGCCCAAAGATGTCTTTTCACAAAAAGGAGAAATCACAGACGTGAAACTGATGCGTTTTATGTATACACTACTATATTCAAATCGAGTGTTTTTTCACAACTACTTGTTGTGTTTTATTTTGGAACCACTATATATATATATATATATCGTTTTTGCTTTTGCAGTGATGGCAGAAGTAGACAATTTGCTTTTATTGGCCTTTCGTAATGAACAAGAAGCTCAAGATGCTATCACATATTTTAACAAGTCTTTTATTGATACTCTTCGAATATTTGTTGATGTAGTTTGCACTTAAACTTGAGACTTAGTTTCACTTGTGTACTAGTTTGAATCTAATTTAGATTCTCCTTTGGCTTATAGGTTGCGAACATTCCTCCGAGGAAAGAAGGGAAAGTTAATGAAAATTCTAATGCTTATGCTAAAGGAGACAAAAGATTAAGAAGAAACCAGAGGCTGATGATTCTGTGCTCCAAGAATTTCTTGAGGATAAGTCGAAATTCTGGCCCAATGACATGTGTATTCCTCGTACCACCGGCAAAGAGAAGGTCTCGCCAGTAATTTCCAATGGTTTTGGTTCTATTGAATTTGGGACAAAGCAAGAAGCTTTAAACGCTAAAACGGCATTATCCAGCACCCATTTCTACGGACGCCACTTGATGCTCGAGTGGGCCAAAGATGACGAAAAAGCATCCGAGCTCCTTCTGCTAACAAGTATATGGACCAAGAAAATGATAATGCAAAGAAAAAGAAAAGCTCGACAGTTGTTGATGAAAGAAGAAAAAAATTTGAGAGAATAGCTGAATATCTATAGTTTGTGTTGAGTCTATTATTGACCATTGTGTTATCAGTCTCTTTTGTGATTCTCTGTGGTTGAAATTTTGCAGTAATTTTGGGATGATCGACCTCTTACTGCCTGCTCCTTCTCAATGAGATCGTCCTCTTATTGTGTCTCTCTTGTAATAACATTCAGAGCTTCATTAATGGAGTCTAATTGCAAATCCCACAAAATCAAGAAAACAAAAGGTTTGTTCTGCATGTAACTGTTTTATATACATGATTTTCTTGGGCACACTCATTTTTTAACAAATGCAGATTCAGCTAAGTCGATGGCTCGAGCAAGACCAGCAGCTTTGTTCTGGCACTCACAGTGTTCGTCTTGTGGGTCACTATCAGCTACTACACCGGCTCCAGCTTGAAGATAAGCCACCCACTCGCGGCGTTTGTTAGCATCCTTATAAGAGTACATTGTATTGTATTGACATGCTGTCGGGAAAACGATTGTCCTAAGGGATAGAGCAATGTCCATGTCACCAGTGAAAGAGACTCCACCAAAACCGCCACTGTATGGTCCACGCCTTGTTGGCTCTAGCTCATCGATTAGTTCCATGGCTTTGACCTTTGGTGCACCACTAACAGTTCCCACTGGTAAAGCCGCACGTAGTGTGTCCCAGCAAGTCAAATCATCTTGTAACTCTCCTGTCACCTACACATAGAACTTCAGATGATTATGAACTCTGAACAAGAATTGTATAGTTGATACGATGGTAATTAACAACACTTACCGTTGAGCTTATATGCATAACATGGGAATAACGTTCGATGTTCATAAGCTTCTCTACTTTCACTGAACCGTATTTCGCAACCTTTCCAACATCGTTACGACCGAGATCGACCAACATGATGTGCTCAGCACATTGCTTTTCATTCTCTAGCAGCTCCTTCTCCAATCTCTTATCCTCAACTTCGTTCTTCCCTCTCTTGCTGGTTCCTGCCAATGGCCGATTCACTATTTTGTTCTGCTTCGAATATGATATGAAGGTTAGCTTCAAATCTGATATAAAAATTAATGCAACTTTGAGAAAAGAGAGCTTTTACCTGCTTTACTTTGGTGAGAATTTCTGGACTTGATGCTACCATAATACAGCCTCTAGCCTGAATAAGAGGACGAAAACAGCATTAGTGGTTTATCCACAAGTACAAAATGCAAAGTTGTTGAATAAATGTTCTCTTCATCACGAACCTGCAAATAACCCATATACGGACTTGGATTCACAACTCTTAGTGCTCTATAAACTTCAAAGGGGTCTGCAAATGTTCGCCTCTCAAAACGTTGACTCAGCACGATCTGGAATATGTCTCCTGCAAGTATATGTTCTTTGGCCTTGACCACAGCCTCCTTGTACTCTTCGCATGTCACGTTTGAGTTTGTCAGCGTCGGCCCAAATTGTCGTGTCTGAAGATTGACATTACCTGCAGCCAGCTTTGGCCTGTAGAGACAACGGAAAAAACCAACTTTTAAAGATAGTAACCAAAAGAAGTTCACAAACTAAATTGAGTGAAAAAGATACTTACGGCTCAATATCGTGTAACTTGGCCACCAAGTTCTCCAAATGTTGCATTCCATTACTGTATGCCTTCTCGTAAGTAAGACTCCCATCTAGTCTAATCCAATGAATAACATATGCTTTCTGTAGAATTGTATGGAACATCTAATTACCGAATTTGGATATATCACAGTTTAATCAAAAACACGGATGGTAACAAAAGTAATACCTTCTCCACGTGATCAAATACAATTACATCGTCATAAAGACCAAGATGCATATCTGGCAAGCTCCTATCATCCTCAGGGGCCTTTGAAAATGGTAATTTCCTCTTCTCGACGTAGCGAACTGTGTCGTACGAGAAAAAACCAACCCACCCACCTATCATGATAAAGAAATCTTGTTAAGAGACATCGCTTCAGGAAAAAGAAAGGACACTAAGGTCAATCAATCTTCTATCTAATAGCGCAAGAAAGGACATTCAAGAACATAAAGGTGAATCGGAGACTATTGTTTTAGGGGCAAAAAGGTAGAGGGCAAACTAGATCACATCAGGAACAGAATGTTCAGATAAAGACCAGCATAATAAAGGGGAACAGAAAGCTCGATGCTTTATCAGTGCTCTTAGGAAATCAGACGTACGTGTCTAGGAATCCCACGGCGAAAAATGTAAAAGACCTAATATGGTGTGGTATATAAAGAACACGGGCTACCAGCATTAATTGCTAATTGGTTTTGATATAGAAACCCATGAAACTTGACATTTACAAAGATCATTCAAAAGCAGGAGCTTGCCTCAAGAACATCCATACTATTATCACATTTCCCCAGTCCATAAAACCAGTGGCTGTATTCCTTTAGGTTAACTATTTATAAACAATCACAGACAAAAATCTTACCACAAAACGCATCTGGAAGGTCCTGAACTAGTTGAGGATCAGGGTTCCATTTCTCGGAGATTTGTCTAGGGATCTCCATTGGATCTTCGACGTATTCCTCAGTCATGGTTTCATTTTTGTGATCCATTACAATAACTTTATTCTCCTTTGCCACGATCTCCATCGCGGGTTGCGCCCCAACAACGCTATAACGACCCTATCGAGAACAATCACATCAAGGAAACGATTAGGAACTGAAACATATTAAGAGATAAAAAAAAAGATACAAAGAAAGATTCTACTTACAACGCTTGACATTTGAGAACCTGGCTCAACGGACTCGAAAAGAAAGCTAGGAGCTTCACGGTCATCTTCTTTGACCAAACAACGGTAAGCAAGAACAGGAGTAAGCTGATCGGAGAATATACAGCGGTAAATTGGTATAAGGTTTGTGCTCTTAGAAGCATCTGCCAACTTTTTTGTATCGCTTACTGCACATAACAAATTCAAAAACATGTATCAGAACTGTGTTCACACTAGTCTATAAAGCTTAACCACTGTAATATTGAGGCATGAAAGATTCACATTCACAATCAAACCTATCAAATTAGTCAGAGAATTGAAATTATAGCTTGAATACTGCTCATTTTCCCGCATTTTTATCGGTAAAATCAAACAATCCAAAACCCAAATAATAAACGAAGAGCATTGCTTCACCTATTGAAGCTTCCGGAGACACAGAGACGCATTTAATCGAACGGAAAGAAGGCGCGTAAGCCGAGCTTCTACCGGAATATCCAGTAACGGTCACAGAAGAAGAGAGTCCGCGAGAAGGGACAAGGCGGCGAGAGAAACTCAATGGTTGCATCGTCGCTACATTCATCGAGGTAGACATCGTTAACTCGGTGGTTTTCCCCGTGGCGGTTGAGATGCAGCGGCCGGAATGTTGGAAAAGAGCGGAGAAGAAGATTCAGAGGTGACGGCTAAAAGAGTAATTTGATTTGTTAATATTCTCTTCGAATGGCATATTTATAAAGATGACCATGTGACTTATTATCAAATTACTTTAATACCCCTTACCTGTATTTTTATTTTTTCCCTCATTTTTTCACCAAGTCACGTGCATGCACTCTCTCTTCTGAAGAAGTTGGATGGCTGGGAAGCAAACCCTTTTTGGGATTTTGGTTTCGAGAAAATAAGAAAAAACTAAAAAGACTTACCTTACCTATTATTCTATAAATATGCTTTTTAAATCCTAACTATATATGTTTCAGGAAAAATAATATATATATTACTGGTGAGAAAGAGCAAAGGCCTAAGTATAATTACCTAAAATTATACAGGCATGATTTAAGAATTAAGAACAATAACAAAAATTAGTTTCTTGTCTACTGTTCTTTTTTCTTCCATGTTTCTCTAATTGTTTATAGGGTGAATTGGTGGAATAATATGTTTGGTGATTGTTTGTTGATTAAAAGTTGTATCTATTATTTAATAACAAACTTAAGCAATAGGTTCATGATTCTTAAACAAAATTAAGAAAAAAAAAGTTCATAATTATATATATAAAAAAGATATTTATAAATAATATATGTGTGGCATCTTTTCAATTAGAAATTTTTTTTTTAAGAAAAACCGATCTTCAAAACCCTACTTGCACGTTTTCAATGTTGTTCCATTGTAGTGAAATCAACTTTTATCAAAAGCAAACCGTCTTTCACAAAGATTGCCAACGATACGAATGGTGTTTCTCAAAAGTCAAAACCTTTATCTTTTATTAGTGTTCAAAAGTCTTTCTTTGATAATGCCCCTATTAGAAGACAATCGTAAGTATGCGTTTTTAATTGTTTTCAACAAAATAATAGTTCTAGTTGGTCATATTATGCCTAATAGCGGAATGTTAAAAATCCTACTACTGATAGGCAGATATAGTGATGTATTTAATTTCTTCAGGCAATTATATACTAGTACGAATGAAGGAACTTTGACCTTTTCTCGAATAAACAATCATAGTATGACTATGTAAATTGTAAGATTGCTTTAGTTCCTACCAACCAAAATAAAATCCATCCATATGAAAAGCATGTGCTTTTGTTCTATCATTTACCTTCCAATGTTACAAATATTATTCTCCCTTCTATTATACTAATATATTCCTTACTAGTCATTTCTTTATATTATAATTTTTTTGAATATGTTTTATAGAATACTAGGGTCTGTGTTAACAATTTTGATCGGTTACATTGTATAATTAGATATCAAATCTTAGTTTTTCAATTTTGATTGGTTAACAAATTTTTTAAATTATTTTTAAATTTTCTTCCATAATTAATGAGACAGAGAAAGTAAATTTAATTTTTTGAAAACTAATAATTATTTAAAATATTAATAATATTTAAACTTAAAATATTGGCAATGTTTTAACTTTTTATAAACCTTAAATATTAATAATATATTAAACTTTTTATAGAATTTAAATATTATTAATATTGTGAACTTGTTATCAACCTTAAATATTAATAATACTTTAAGCTTTTTATAAAGTTTAAATATCATTAATATTTTTTTTAAAAAATATTTCTTAATTTTATGTGTGTTATTGGTCAAACTATAACATGTATCAAAAAAAAAATTGAATAAATGAATGCATATTAACCAATAAACAATTTCTTATTGCTAAATGAATTAATATTTTGTTGATAAATGTCAAAAAATTTACACCTTTAAAGTCTTTCTATATTTTTGTGCTTTCCAATTAATAGCATATATATAGTTGTTACGTCATCATAGCATCAAATTTGTCACAAGTCTAATTTAGTTTATATTTCTAATAATTCGTTTGATATATGAATATATTAACAAACATATGTACATTAGGAAGATTGATAACAATCTGATACACTACTTTCCATTAATAATGTTGGTCCATTCTGTTTTCCCAACCATTGAAAGCTCTTTTTCAAAATCTAGATTGGTAGTTAATAACTCTACAACAAAATATTAGTTAAAAGAGAAATTTGGTTTGTTTCCTAAACTGCTCGATGAGAGTAATTATATAGAACAAGAACAAAAGTATAACTTTAGATGTAAAAGTAGAACATAACTTAGAGACCAAAACAAAAAGTTACAACTATATCTCTGATTTCTTATTGAGCTGTGTAATGAATCATTACTAATGATATGAGCCACTTCACAAGCCAATCATCATGGCTTCATCGCCAGTGAAAGCAAATGGGTAAGGCAAACACACAAGCAAGGAGAGAAACAGAACCAGGATTCCTAGAGACACATACTTATCATCAGGCGCCGTGATTTCTTCAGCCAGCGGCGCAATCGGTCCACGCTGCAGGAAGAATATCAGAACCACCCAGTAGAATGCCACGTCACTGAACAACGCCGATAAGCCCAAAAGCGCTATGGAGGCACCCGTGAGCCGCGTTGCGGTCTGAAATCATTTGGAGACATATAATTCTGATTACTACCCAATAAATCTCCTATGGGAAATGGGCAAGAACACAAAGACTGACTATTACAAGACATTATAAGCTTTTTAAGACATTCGAATTAATGTTACCTTTCTACCCCAAATGGCGAAAGCTATTTTGCCCCCATCTAACTCCCCCGCAGGGATGCTGTTAATGCCATTGATGAGAAGTCCAGCCCATGCCCAGATCACAAGTGGGTTAAGAGATATTGAAGTTCCTTCTTTGAGTACATCACCGAGTAGGAGCTTTGCTATAAAAGCAAAAGAGGAAAATGCTTAAACATTGATTAACACTCCAGCTTCAGCCTTCAACACTTATCATATTTGATTAAGAGTTAAAAGCTTACCAATACCACCAGCGAGGAAGGATTCATGAAACACTGATGCGTCAACTACAACGCCAATGCCATCACTAGGAGGCACGAATAACCCTAGAAGAAACAGAATCAAGCCTAGAGAAAAGCCAGCCAAAGGTCCTGCAGCTGCAAACTTCAAAAGATCTTCTCGCTTGGCTACGATATTTTTGATTCTCGTTATAGCACCGAAAGAGCCTATCTGCGATCTAAAACATGTTCATCAAATGTTTAAAAAAACAAATTTCAGCTGAAAGGATGTTCCTTTTCTTTCAAATAGAACATTGCATCTTCACCTGCCAACTTGGAACAAAGAATGGAACACCAAGCTTTATCCCTAAGCTATTTGCAACTAAAATGTGTCCCAGTTCATGTACTCCAAGGACAAGAGCGGTGACAAGCGCTCCGGGTAAGCCATCTTTCAACAGTTCAAGGTTGTCAAATGCCGATCTGCAATTAAATTCATGGATGGGAGGAAAATTTTTATTCAGTTTGATGATTTGGAAGCATAACATATTCTGGAGAAAACATGTTCTTACAGTAAGTCGGATTGCAAGGCAGGCACATTACGGAGAAACAATGTAAACAATGCCACCAATCCAAAAGAACCAGCAGCAAACCATTCAGGAACAGCTGCAATTATATGTAGTATCCAGCTAAAACTTAATAATCTGAGAGAGATCCTTATAACAGGGAAGTATATAGCAATATACCTGTTGTCTCGGGTTCTAAGGACCTTCTTGGAACAACAACGGCCACAGGTTTATCATCCTCAGGATTGGAGAGGAGGAAAAGCTTGTACTGGTCACCAAATTTATTCTGCAGATTGATGAGCAATATACTATTATATTACTCTTTGTCACAGCATGTGCTTGTCAACGATCATAGTTAAGAAAGGAAACCAAAAAAGCAGAATTGCTACCTCCATCCTCGTCTTTATCTTCTCGTAACTTTTAGCAGGCTGGCCTCTTAGATTTCCTTTGAACAATACCCCACCCTACCAACATTGTTCCAAAAACGTCAAGAGATCCAACAATAAGAGAATTTTCAGAACCTTGTATTTATGTTTCATATTATGTTTAAAAGCAAAGTTGTTAATAACCTTAGTAAAAAAACTGATGAGTTTTCTAACTGACTCACCTCATATGGTTCTTGGCTAGTTACGAAGAAGGTGTCAAATCCAAATACTTGCCCTCTGAGAATATCAATTGTTTCCTTGGGGAGTCTCATGGAATCATCCAATTGTAATGGCTGTTCACAGCAACTTTTTATGAAACATATAAAACAGAAAGCATTAAGCAGCCGTTGTTGTAGATAACATTGTTGATAATACTTACATTCACACCAGGAAGAGGAGAACCGCTGCTAATTTCTAATTTTTCACCGTCCTATTCCAAATGCAGTAGAGTACAACACAATCAGAAACAAAACCAAGAAACTACATATATGGGCAATGGTAGCTATTGAATTCAGCATCAGATGTCATAATTTCATACGAGGAGAAGTAAAATACTAAGGTCTTAAGAAATAAGCCACCTAGAGTAATCTGATGTTCTGCAATGCTTTCAAATTAGATTCAATTACTTTGAGGTTTCACTTACCAGATTAGCTGCAAGTCTGGAAACAAAACTTATAAACTGAGCTTCAATTTCACCATGGGTGCATTAGTTTCCAAGTGAGAAGAAAATACCTGAGAACTGAATTGAGGTTTGTTTTCCTCCTCATTGCCGGGCGCCTCATTCACAACTGTTGACTGTGAATTCAACTCAGTAGGAATTTGTGTAAGAGGATCATCAGCTGAAGTCTCTTTGCCTTCTTCACCATTATTATCCTGCAAAGAAGAAGTTATGAACTCAGACACAGATATGTACCAACACTTCTAATGGATCGAAAACCCCGATTACCTAATTAAATCTAATAAACCAATTAAAAAATATCCACAACATAGGAAAAATCATAAACAGAATCATAGTCTCTGGAAGAAGAATCCACGTTGATACAAAAGCAAATACCTCATCGTCATTGCCTTCTGGTTCCGTTTGCGTCTCCGTCACTCTAACAAAAGTCTCTCTCTTTCTGAAAATTCTAAGTTCAAATCCACCAGAATAAGTAGGCAAAGAAGTAGTAGTGCTCACGGATTAACAAAAGACGAAGATGAAGAAAACAATATGAAACCTTTCAAGCTTCAGATCCTTCTTTCTTCGAGATATTCCTGTTTGCCCAAAATTGAGGCTCGAAGTAGCTACAAAAGGCTGAAACTGAAGACTACAACATGAGCTGCATTGCGACAGGACGCCGAAATTGCCGCTAAAACTAGCTACCGCGAGATTCATGTCCTAAGAAGGCGACCAACAAAATTCGAAAAGTCGAGACTTTAAGGTTCTCCGATCAAAATCCTGATGCCATTATTACAAAGTAAAGATTTTTAATTTTTGTTCTTCAGATACGTGTACGATTCCAGATTGTGTGTCCCCGTGGTTCTTAATTTCTTATCGCTGGAGGAGAGAGGGTCTTTCATTTATCCGTTGGGGCTGCTCTTTCCAAGAATAACGCCGTGTCGTTTTTACCAATACAAACGACATGAAGTCCTTTCCTGAATATCTCAAACGACACCCATCTGGCCCCAGATCAAGCAAAGTTTCTATAATGGAATCTGGTTATAAAATTAACGAGTAATGTAGAGTTTATGTCCAAATACTTATTACGTTTTCACTCTGTTTCGTCTCCCGATTTTTATCAGGAAATTCGTGTCTTACTTCAATCAAAATACTCTTTTAGTTGATTCCAATTCTAATCTTTGTTCCTTGCTTAATGGGTCTTGTCTTGATCTTGAATTTTTGTTTCTTCATGCTTTTGTTTTCTAATCTTTTTCACTTTCTTGATCTCGTAATTACACCGCGATCTAGTTGATATTTTCGTATTATTAAAATGACCTATCTCTCCTGTGGGTTTTCTTTTGGTTTGTATGTTGACGAAAATGATTAACGGACAATAGATGTCCACATCATCGTACATAACTCGGAAGACCTTTTCTACGTTTTTCATTTACAAAATATCAAAATTCACTAGCACGGCTGATTCAATTAAACGCGTGCATGCAGCATGATCCTTACGACGAGCATACATGCAGCATGATCCTTACGACGAGCATACATGCTTAAACACGCAAACACAAATAACCAAGTACGATCGATGTATATTATTATAACGAAATTAGTACTTTTATTTTAAAGAAAATGCATATGTAATTCCATTACTCCTGCTCAAGATCAGCCGTAGGTATCTTCTCGATCCTCCAAAATATCGGTGTTCCCTTTTTACCTTTCCGTAATAATATATATATACCCTTTCAGAACATGACCATCTTCTGCATTCTCATCAGATAGTAACAATTATTGACGAGCACTGGTACGAAAAGAGATAAGCAAATATTGATTATATATATCATTCTACAATCGATGGCATAGAATTGGGTGATCTTGGGTTAACGGTGATCATTCACCCAATTCTACGTCTTCAAAAGGGGTAGATATTGGGTGAACGGTTGCACTGCCCCAAAAACGACTGATACAAAAACTTATTATTCCCACCGCCGCCAAGATAACGAGAATCATCGCCACAAATATAAAATAAAGGATAAGGTCAGAGTGATAACCATAATTATATTAGTCAGTAAGGTTTCTACCCATCTATTATGAAATTAAAAGCTTTTGAGAATGTTTATTGTTTGTTTCATTACTCTCACATATGTTCGAGTCTTGACGAGCATTGGTACGAAATCTTTCTTCGCAAAGCAAAACCAAGTCTTATTCCTAATAAAGATAATCATATATAGTAGTTTATAATGTATTTATGATAACTTATTTTGTTTTACAATTCTATTCATACTTATATAGTTTTTTTCTAGAATTTCCATATTATAAAGTTTGCTTAATTTTTTTTTTAATATAACATAAGCAAAAATAAAGAGAATTGTGAGCAAAAAAAAGAGAAAAAAAAATTAAAAATCAAAATTCTCTATCAGATCATACTAGTTTAAGCCCGTGCGTTGCACGGATCGTAACATATCCATTTGAATATTAAATCAGAAAATGTGCACAAAATTACTTTCATGATTAAAATTTAATTTGATGGAAACGATAAACTTTACTCAGAGTATTACTGTATAATCAAAATTCAGACCAAGACAAAAAGCTCTCTTAGGTAGTTTCCCAAACATCTTGCATACATGTTTTATAAGTTTGTCATTCACTTTAATTTTTGCTACTTCTCAAAAATGACTGAAACAATATGAATACATGAAAAACGTATATATAGTCACGTAGAGGAAAAGAGTGAGATATTACTGTTATGCTATAGGACCGAGAAACTATGTGTGTTTCGCTATGCAAGCGATATTAGAAATATATAATTAAACGTTGAGCAAACATTTGAAGAAATCAAGTGATAATAATGACTTGCTATAAACAAAATTTTTAAATTTATTCTCGCCTTGAATAATCCAAATATAAAAGTTTTATGACCAATCAAACCTATTTAGTAAATGTAAAGTAATTCAAATTTTCAGCTCCAACTTGTGAGAAAACTGTTCTTAGCTAATTCAAACCTACTGGCGTAGTTGATTAGGTTTCCATTGAGCCAGTGACCCTCTATTCTCCACTCCTGCAGCTTTGATCCAATGCCATGATTTCAATCATCATTTAAAAAAAAAAAATTAAAGCATGTCCATTATCATAAAAAATAAAGTTCAATTTTTTTTTCTCACTCTAGTGCAGTTATACTTCATATGATATTCTTCTCTCAGTGGTATATTTTTCCTTTTTTAATTCTTACACGTAATTAACATTTACTATCCATTCCTCTATATATATTGCCGTAGCTGTAAATTTTCTTATAAGTAAAAGAAAAAACAAACATTCCCTTATATATGTTCTCTCTCTCGCTCGTTGTCACTCTTGCATTTTAAGCTAAGGTATTTTCTACTTCTCTCACCCTCCAATTGGTTGGTACAATCCTGACGAACCCGATCCCATGAGAACATGTGTGATGTTCTCTGCGCTTTGTGGAGTCATCCCGATCACTCTCTAGTTGTCGATGTTCTGCTTGCCTCCCAAGTTAAACTTGATCCTCTTGTAAACCAGCCAAAACAGATGTTCAAATCCATCTTGTTTAATGGAATTGATTATCTTATCTCTGTGTCTTTGTAACATATTTTCTATGATTTTGCATCGTGTAGTTCTCAAGAGAAACTCCTCTTTTAAGCATTTTTAGTTGGATCTTGGTTTATCTAGATTGAATTTCTAAAATCGGTGGGTTTGTGAAACTTGTGTTTAAAGCATCTACATCTACAATTATCTCGATTAAGGGTATGATTTTCATATGTGAGTTTGCGTTTGCATTTGCATTTGCTTTTGAAATTTTAATAAGTGTGATTACAATATAATAATAAATACAAACGGTGTTTCATAGTTTACTTCGTCTATCTGAAATTTATCGAAAATAATTTTTTTTTCTACATTTGATAAAGTGTTCGGTTAATAAATAATTTTGCTTAAAGATTTCTCTTTTAAATTGGTTACGCCGAAACTCATCACAAGAGATAGAGATGAGTCAGATGACGTCTCTTATTAATTCACCGTAATTTAAAATAGTTTTGTGAAACAACAAAAATCACAATATTTTAATTCAAAAGATTCACGTTTTTAAATAGATCACGTTTTTTGTTTGACGTAAAAAAAATGCATATACTGCTTTTTACAAATGGGAAATCAAACACTAGGTGACTTTAACTTTTTAGATTATCTAACTCTTTTCACCTCTTTTTCCATCTATATATCAGTTCGTCTTCAAAGACCACATGCATAATTAAGCAAAACAAAAGATAATGATGAGCAGAAAAAGAGAAAAATAAATTAAAAATTGAAAGCTCTGTCATATCATATATCTTTGAAAGACATATTTTGTAATTGACTTAAAAGTTTAATCTATCTTTGAACATAGAAAATTAACCGCATATATTATAGTACAATTCAACGTCACAATCACACATACACATAGGAAGTCATAATTTTGTTTTACCAATACACATACTAACACAAATATTAATTTCAAATATATATAATCAAATCCTTACATGGTGTGAATTTTCCCCTTTTTTTCCGACACGACTGCCCTTTCTTTATAACGAAAACGGCATGCGTGTTCTTTTGCCTATGTTGCCGTCGAAAAAAGATAATAACGCCTTGTGGTTTTACTAGATTAAACGACAAGATGTTCTCTTCTTGGTATAGAAAACGTCACACATGTTCTCGTTCAATCCTTCTGAAACTCTGTTTTCCACTAGAAGGCTTGGAAATGCTCTGTGGAAAGAGGACCCAGCAGCGATCGTTTGTTAAAATCCTCACATCTCAGATGAACTCCGATCGCTGCGAGAAACCCTTTATCCTCAGGAGTTTCCTATAGTTTCATCGGGAAATTGCTTTCCCGTTGAATCAATGGATGGTAACAAAGATGACGCGTTGAAATGCCTAAAAATCGGCAAGGATGCGATGGAAGCAGGAGATCGATCTCGCGCTTTGAAATTTCTTGAGAAAGCTCGTCGTCTTGATCCGACTCTCCCGATCGATGATCTTGTTTCGGATCTGAATAAGCAATCGAATGAACCAGCGGCGGAGGAGGATTCGCCTGGATCTGCCGCCAACGAGTCATCTAAGCCGTCGGATCGACCTTCTCTTCGTCAACGTGGATCTTCGTCAGCCGCCGCGGGATCTTCATCATCGTCTTCGTCTTTCACGGAAGAACAACGAGCGATCGTGAGGGAGATAAAATCGAAGAAGGATTACTATGAGATTCTTGGATTGAAAAATACCTGTTCAGTGGAAGATTTGAGGAAAGCTTATCGGAAACTCTCGTTGAAAGTTCATCCCGATAAGAACAAGGCTCCTGGTTCAGAAGAAGCTTTCAAATCCGTCTCTAAGGCGTTTCAATGCCTAAGCAACGAAGACACTAGGCGGAAGTACGACATCAGTGGTTCCGATGAGCCTGCTTATCAACCACGCCGAGCTGCGAGAAGAAACAACGGTTTCAACGGCTTCTATGATGATGAATTTGATGCTGATGAGATTTTCAGAAGCTTCTTTGGTGGTGGAATGAATCCTGCTACTACTCAATTCCGATCATTCAATTTTGGTGCAGGAACTAGAACAGCTAATCAAGCTTCTGATACAGGATTCAATCCTCGTGTACTCCTCCAGATGCTTCCTGTTGTGTTCATACTACTGCTCAACTTTTTGCCTTCTCCTCAACCAATTTACTCACTCTCTCCATCGTATAATTACGAGCACAAGTTCACCACGCATAGGGGCGTCAATTACTTTGTTGGATCAGCCAAGTTCGAGCAGGAGTATCCAATAAATAGTCCCGAGAGACAGAGGGTTGAAGAGCAAGTTGACAGAGATTACTTGTCTATACTGGGTCAGAATTGTCGGCATGAGCTTCAGAGACAACAGTGGGGGTTTGTTCGTGAAACGCCACATTGCGACATGATGAGGAGATTCGATTCAGCTGCTGCATAAATCATCCAAGTGAATGAGAGACTTAAGCACCAAGTTAGTATACTCAAACTTCAAGAAACTTGGTTGGATTGTTCTGAGACATAGATATGGTACTTACTAACTTTGAGCATTTTGTTGATGCTTCAGAGAGTTTGATTTCTAAGTCCCAAACTCATATACGTTGATTACTGTGCTCCTTATGATGTTTAGTATGAAACATATTATGTGTGATTATATCTTATTCTGAATAATACTTGGTTTTGCTTTGAATTTTTCCATGAGTAGTGTAGCAAAAGTTAAATGCTAATACATCAGAAGTTTCCTGGTAAGATACAATTGAATCTTGCAGAAAAAATGTAACTTTTTGACACTCCACTATCCACACAAAAAAAGGAGACCTCGAAGCTTACAAGCTTAACATATGTATAGTCGAAGTTTTAGCTCTTGGAACAAGAGATAAAATGGTATTGTTTCAAGCCACAAAGAAGAGGAAAACAATAAGGAATAAGATGATAACAGCAAAGATCTTCATCATGAGCCATCTATTTGACGAAATTCGAGTGAGATGCTGCAGAAGAGCGCTGCGTGCGCCCTCTACATTAACTAACGATTCATCCATATTGTCATCGATTCTGTTCCATAAAACTAACAGGTGTTAGATGCTGTTCCCTGCATCTTGGAATATGTCGGGTTGTGGGTAAGAAAACGTTAAAGAACCTGATTGCTAGTTCTCCTTGTTGTGTGACCATTGTAGCTAGATGCGTGAATATTCCACTGAGCTCTGTTATTGTTGATTCAACACTGTGAAGTGCAACCGCTCGGCTTTGGCTATAATTCTCCTGCCTTGGGACTGTTTGCTGTAACATGGACATCTCCATTTGCTGCGAAGGAGCATTCTCAATCGCGGATCTGCGTCTGTTTTAGCATGACACGAACAAAACACCATATGTTTTACACATGATTTACCTTAAACCATAATGGAACACGGACACAAATCAAAAGTTGTAAGTTATGGAAATTAGGACATACCTGAGCTGGCTACCTGAAGGAGCTCCACTATTTAATGGCGGCAATCTAGACGGTTACAGGAGAAAAAAACATAATTAGATGAGAGTAATTGTTACTTATGAAATAGTTTTTGAACAAAACTCACAGTGGTTGTTGTAAATTCCCAGAAGGATTTGATGAAGTTGACCAAGGAGGAGGCTCAGATACAGATTTTGCAGTATTCTGAGGAGGACTATCTACTGCATTTTTTGTGGAAAAGAGTTGTTTCCGGTTTTCATGAGCCTTCATGTTCTGCAGGAAGACAAGACATTTCTCAATAAAACACTGTCCATTGTCGGATAATAGGCAGATACAAATCTAAAAATCCAACCTCTGATCTCGTAGTTAGAACATCTTGAAGTTGCTTTGTAACTCCCATAAGTCTGGTTTTCAAGTCATCACAAACAGCAGTGTAGTGACCAACTTTGTCCTGTGAATAGTTCCCATCAGCAATCTCCATGTTCTGAAGGGTTTGCAGATCAGAGAGAGCCATATTCAGCCCCGTGATATCGTTCCTGATCAACACAGTTAACTCCTGTATTTCCACAGTCCGGTCATTGAAAATCGACGATTGTTTTGCCACTGCAATTCATCAACAGTTGCAGGAAAACAAAAACTAGCCATGTCAGAAGAGATAAGGTTGTCTTCAATTGCAATCACTACAATGTCTTTAGAATCGTCTAAAGATCATGAAAACACACAGAAATGACTTCCAGAGCAAGCAACATGGAACTTTCCTTTTTTTCTGAGCACCATTTCTTGCTGCAAGCTAAATGCCTAAAAGCAGAGTTTACGTTACACCTTTCCTACAAGACAGCTATAGGAATCGAATCTATGTCTTAACCTCGTTAGAATCCAAAAAACACAAAGCCTAATTCCACTATCCGGATCAAATACCCTACATTTCTCGCGATTTTTCAAATCCAGAACAAAATCATGATTCCAGCGGAAATTACAAATGAAGATGACGAAGAATAGATCTGATTCCGAACCGTACATTTAGCGAGCCTCGCGATCTTCTGAGACGTTTCGTGGATACCTAAACCGATCCGGGAAGCCTTCTTATTGAATTCGGATCTTGAAGATCCCGGAGACGACCGTTTGGATGATGCCGGATCATCTTCATCTTGATGAACTGACGGGATCGCTCCGATCTTCTTCAACGTTTGGGACAGTGAATAAAACTCCACCGTCCGATCCCTAAAAGTCGAGCCCATCGGAGGGTCAGAATTGGATCAAAATCACCGGAAAAATTGATGAATTTCGTCAGATGGTGAGCTCCATTTTCAGAGTAACGAGAGATTTATCAACCAAAGGGACTGAGAAACAGAATAGGAAATTAACAAAAACTACGTGTCATGAATATGTTGTAGCATCGGACATCTTGTTGTTTTCTTTTATTGAACCGTGTCCCGTTTTAATATTTGGCAACCGAAAGGTGTGGTGTTTAGATATGGCAGATATTAAATCAATCTAACTTTGGGCCCCAAAGCCCAATATTATGAAAACACGTAAATCTAGTTGATAAGTCATAAGTGATAGTAAGTTCAGGTGTGTTAATGAAAATAAATAAATGGATCGAAGATGGTTCAAATTCTGATAAACCAAGGAAATGATTTTGAGGCAGATTGTGAAGGGTTTGGGTGATGTTGATGGTAATGATGAGTACAAACAAGTGTAGATTATGTATAATATCCATTTCTAGTTTCTTACAGAAATATATTTATAAAAGAAAAAAGAAAAGCATGAGATTAAAAAGTTGTAAATATAAATGAATCGAAATTAAAAGTTTTGGGGTTGATGTTGGATGGATCAGCGACAAACGTGGAAGCAAGGAGATCCAAAAAGAAAGCTTCCCAAGTTTCGTGAGCCGTAGGAGTCTACATTTTAAGCGTGCCACAATTTCATGCCCTTGTTTCCCGAGTTTTCAATTTTTTTTTACTTACATATAATATTTAACATAGGACAAATATTAATAAGTAAATTTTTATCAATGAATTAATTAGTGGATAACAAAATTTTGCAATATAAATGTATTGATTCTCTCACTTTACCAATCGTTTTATCTTGAATGCATTTTAGAGATGAGACTTTCTGTTTTTTTTTTCCCCCAATTTAATTCAATTGGAATCATAAAACGAACCTACGCAATCTGAACTATGTCATTCAGGATAGACATTTTGAATTAGAAAAAATGAAAGTAGTTTAACTTTTGAAAAACGCATGATGTTAAGTAATATGTCTTTCGAAAAAAGAAAAAAAGAAAAACACTTAGTAATAGTAATATGAAATCTAATAAGACCATTTTCTTGCCATGTAGTATTTATTTTCTTATAAGATTTGGTATTTTTTTTAAAACGTTTGATGATCGCATAAACGACATTGACCTAGGAGTTAGAGCTAGAAAACACTTTGCCAAGAACTAGTAGCCAAAACTTATGTCGCATGAAACTTTATTTCTCATAAATTATATACAGTATAATCTTATTAGAAAAACTACAAATATTTCTTTACTAATTGATTAACCTGTGTATTAAATTAATGGTGCATGTAACATCATTGGGAATTGCATGTAAGTGGGCATTACAATGTGAGACCATCTTCCACTTTTTTGACTAGGATAAGAACATACACTCCCTCTCGGACTACTACACACATATGTTCTTTTTTAATATATAATCACTTAAATCAGATATGTTTAATATATATGTTCCAAAGTAAAATTTTCGTTTTGATGTAACATACCTAAATAGAACCAATAATGTATCATGCGTCCAACGTTTGCAAAGGTCCTAAAAGAAATAAACTTTTTGACATTTTATTATTTAAGTATAAAATCATATGAAAACTTCATAAAAATCAGTCTTTTAATATAAAATTTTGAATCATATAACAAAAAAAAATGATTTTTCTTTCTTAAACCAACATTTTGTTGATGAAAAATGGTCTAATGAGTGTTTTTTTTCAAATTAGAGAAAACACGTATTTTTTTTAATTAATATATTATGTAAGTGGATATAAAAATAGTCACTATAGTTAAATTTATGGATGAGTCCAAGTAGCAAACACCAACGTAAACTTTGACTTTGAGGCGGAATCGAACTTCTCCTTTTATGTTTCTTTAAAACTTTGCAATTAAATTTGTGAAGTGTGATATAATATATAACGTTTGTACGTATTAGTATGTTGTATAGCAGAGCGACTCTTGTTTATAAAAACAATGTTTGGTTTATTCTAATTGTCATTTTATTCTTTGGATCTTTAGTCTTCGCTTAGCGCCTCGAGCATGTCTTCCTCAAAATCATCACCACTAATTTACCTCACGTTCACAATATTCACAACAACATACATCTCTATGCCAAAACACATCTTAAATAAAAATTTCATAGTCACTACAACTGTCATTTTGATTGAACACTGTTAAGAGGAAACATGCTTATGGTAACTCGTTTTTTAAACTATTGTGAATATTAAAACGATGGTTTTACAATTCGGTTTCGCGTCTTCCTAGGATTGGTTAAACTCATCCATCGCTTTTATATCCATGTTTCCACAAAACATAGACAAATAAAAATCTATCACCTCACAGCTTAATTACCGTAATATAATAACGAACTTTTGAGTGCATATATAGTTCTATCTTTGAATCTGTTTTTTTTTTTTAATTACAAAGATAGATTAAATATGGATTTTCTGCCAAAAAAAACCTTCACCTCGCCCACTTTTACAATTTTACATTTCACCTCCAAAAAATGCAAGCTAATCTGCGAACTCAAAAATAATACGCACTATAATTCTTATACGTTACCGTTAAATTTGTATAATGTTGATAAGTAATATATCAAATCGAAGCTCTCACGACGAGGGGTCCAAATCTATCTTTAGAATTTGGAAAGTCTAATGTATATGATCGTGAAAACGTTTAGAAGATACATATAAAAGTTATATTTCGTATTATCTTTGAGTTCGTGGATTAAACTGCATTTTTTTGAGATGAAAGGTAAAATTACAAAAGTCGGCGAGGTGGAGGTTATTTTTTGCAGAAAACCATTAAATAACAACACCTAATTTGAATGTGTTTTATATATTAGGAAAGTATAGTTTTATAGACAGGGTTAATTATTAATTTTTTTAATTTATAATTTTTGTAAAGGCTTCCACTCAATTTTCTAATCACCATTTGCCGACCAAACTACTTTTCAAGTCACAGCTTTTGTGGAAAATTTTCCGTTAATTCATGAACCTTTCAATATGTTCACACAATACATAATCATTAAATTAATTTTTGCGGCTAATTTTAGAATTATTGTACGATAACTGATCACACGCTAGTATGTTCTCTAGCTTAAATTTGCAACATATAAGAAATCAAACTTTACTCAACCCCACAGGCTACAACATCCCATATTTAATCAATAACCAAATTAATCAGTCTACAATTACTGATAAGATTACGTATATGTATATGCATACGTAGCACGTAACCCTAGCTAAGTAGGATAAAGAAAACGATCAAATCTCAGAAAAAATTAAGTCTCTCCCAAATCCCGAAAACAAAAGCATGCATTTCGTAATAAACAACTCACTGATTCTGTTTGATTTCTTCTACCTTTATCCTACACAACACTAATTAAACGACACAAAACTCAAAACACAGACACAGTTACTTAATTTATTCCCCTTATTATTTCCTTTTGGATTATAATAATATCAACAATATTTTCTACAAAAATTCAAAAAAGACACACCATCTAATCATCTATCTATATATTCAAAACCCTGGTCCATTCACATCACGAAGTCCATCTTAACACACCTCATCATACATAAACATATTCAAAACCCTAAAACGCAAATATTAAGAACTCAGTTCTTGAATTTAATAATGTCTCATGGAGGATTCACCATTAAAGCTAGAGGATCAGGTAATAACATTAACGGAGGAGGAGGAACAGGGACGAAGTGTGGACGGTGGAATCCTACGGTGGAGCAAGTGAAGCTTCTGACGGATCTGTTCAAGGCGGGGCTGCGTACACCGAGCACCGATCAGATTCAGAAGATCTCTACGGAGCTGAGTTTCTACGGTAAGATCGAGAGCAAGAACGTGTTCTATTGGTTCCAAAACCATAAAGCTAGAGAGAGACAAAAGCGCCGCAAAATCTCCAACGTCGATTTTGATCATCGTCAAGACACAGATCTCTCTAGTCCTCATCGATACAACCCACGTCTTCATCAACCACCACGTAAAGGTTAATTAAGATCTCTTTCTACATATATATTTATAATACATTTTACAGTATTTTTAATATTAATAATATGTTTTAGTTTTATTGTAGATATTTTTGAAGTTTGTGACGAAGAAGAGAAAGTGATAGAGACGTTGCAACTCTTCCCATTATCGAAGGTTGAGAGCAAACGTTACTGCTGCGAGCCACAACGAATACACACTAGAGCAAGTCAAAACGACGACGTTTTCCACATACTCAACATGTGGAGCTGAGATGGAACACCCGCCGTTGGATCTCCGATTAAGCTTTCTATGAATGGGTTTGATATTAACGTAAGACTCTAGTGGGTGCGAAAAAATGAAGACATGAGATCACATTTATTTAGAACTAGCTCGACTTTGGTCTATGCATGAGACCCGATATTCAGAATTATATGTTTAGAACTGAAATTAACATCCGTGTCACTAGAGTATTTAACGGGAGAAAATATCAATATTATCGGAAAAGTAATCGAATTAGGTTGATGTAGCTAGGACTTTAAGAGTTGTCGTGAAATTATGATTGTCCTATACTCCTATCATTTGATAGAGATTAGAGATAAGGCAACTTTTACTTGTAACAATATATATTAACCCTAGTTATATCTTTTATCGTTGTTACATTTTTTTTTCTTAAGCTTTTTCTTTGCACTTACTGGTTCTAATGAAGAAGACACCGACAATGGAAAGTGATGATATTTCTTTGTATCACAGTTTATCTTTTGTCCTCTACAATTCATATATTCACACTCGTCGAAAGATATACTTAGTTAAAACATTTTAATAATAAAATATATTAAAAAATGAAAATCCTAATAAATCGGATGATTAAGCACTAAACGGGCATACTGTTAAATATCTAAGTAATAATCACATGATCAATATTACTTATAACTAATGTTAAATATCTAAGTAACTAATTAATATTTTATTTAATAATCACATGATAAATATTTATAACTACCTATAACTTATTAATATTTTACTATAGTTAGTTAGCAATTCACCACTATAAATAGGTGGTTTATGTTGATCATTTGGATGTAAGTAAAATCAATAACAATAATAAGAAACACTTCAATATTCTCTTAATATTCTCTCTTCCTAGATAAAAGTTTTTCAACAAAATAAAATCTCCATCTTTCACTATATTCATCCCAATATAAAAAGATTAATAGTTGTATAATTATTTTTAACACATACCAATTTTTCGAAAACTGTTTATTTGAAAATGGCTCAACAAATAACGTCACCAGGCCCTTCATATTGGGCTTAACAAACATAGGCCCACTAAATGAACAAATAATAATAACTAGAGTTAAATAAAAGCAATTTGTGTAAAGAGGTTTATTTCCTGGAGAAGAAGCAAAATCAAGCTCCGTCGGAGAAAAAAAACCAGATCGGTAAAGTTCACTCTTTTCAAATCTTCTTCGGAGAAATCAGATTACTTTAAGCGAGCGAGGGTTGTTTAATCCCAACAATGGATGTGATTAAGACGCAACAGATATCAGCAAGGACGATCGAGAAAGTGGTTGTTCATCCACTCGTCTTGCTTAGTATCGTCGACCATTACAATCGTGTCGCTAAGGATTCAAGGAAGCGTGTTGTCGGTGTTCTTCTCGGGAGCAGCTCCCGTGGTGTCGTTGATGTCACCAACAGCTACGCAGGTGCGCCTTAATTTTACCTCTTCGATCTCAGATCTCAGAATCTGTTGGGGTCTCTGCTGCACTTGAATTCGGTGCTTTTTCTCATGTTCTAGGGGTTATTCGTATATGGGTTCTAGCGAGATGCATATAATAACAGCAATTTAGGGTTTTTGTAGCTGTTTTGTAATGTTTTGTTCCGGAATTGAGCACTTTTTAATTTGATTTTGTTATACTCTCTGATATTTACTTCAGTAAAGTCTGTTCTCGCTAGGGTTTTGGATTCAATCGATCTCACAGTTCTACTCTTATGTTTTGGAATTTCCAATATTACTTGAATTAAAGAGAAAGAAATCATTTTAGGTTGATTTGTTGGAGGTTTAGTTGCATTTTAGTTTGCAGAAGTGGGTTTAGCTTTGGTCCTTTGGACACTGTCACTAGGAACCTCTTTAATAGATGGATGTTGCTTACATATGACTCGTTTAACATTTGAATTTTTTTTATTTGTAGTGCCCTTCGAGGAGGATGACAAAGACCCAAGTATCTGGTTTCTTGATCACAACTACCATGAGTCAATGTTCCACATGTTCAAGAGAATTAATGGTACTTTTTCAGGAAGATGGTATTTAGACCGTATTTGAAATGGTAGAAACCAGGATTTTAACAAAACTATTTGCTTTTCAGCCAAGGAGCATGTTGTTGGTTGGTACAGCACTGGCCCTAAACTGCGAGAGAATGATTTGGACGTTCACGCGTTGTTCAATGGGTTAGTTTCCTGTTTAATCATTAAGATATCAAATTTTTGGCCTTATCTTATGTTCTGTATCATGGGAGAGGATTGAGGATATGCTTGTTCGTTAATTAATGATAAAGCATTATTTTAGGCAGAAATCTGTTTTTCTTTCCCACTTTACATGTTTTGTAGCGTCTGTGTCATCTCCAATTAAGCTTTGTTTTGCTTTTGGTACTGCAGCTATGTTCCAAATCCAGTGTTGGTCATTATTGATGTCCAGCCTAAAGAACTTGGAATCCCCACAAAAGCTTACTATGCTGTGGAGGAGGTCAAGGAGGTAAGATACATTCCCTTCCTAATCTTGTCCATTTTGTACAGTTGTATCCTTATATATACTCATGCCGATTAAATACTTATTTGTCTCTTCAGAATGCTACTCAGAAAAGCCAGAAAGTATTTGTTCATGTGTCTACAGAAATTGCTGCTCATGAAGTTGAGGAAATCGGTATGTCCAAATTTGAAACATGTCCTTTAATGGTTTGATCTACCTGGATTTGGTGTCTAAAAAGAAAGTAGTCTTCTGACACTTACCTGCTTCATTCTTGTTCTTGTACAGGCGTGGAACATTTACTCAGGGATGTGAAAGACACAACAATCAGTACACTGGCGACTGAGGTTATTGTCTTTACAATACTTAAACGTTTCATTTTCATCCCTTTAACATGTCTGCTGAAATCGTGATGGGTGTCTTGGAGAATTTGTATTGATGTTCTTGCAAGGCTTTTTAATGAACATTATAGTTTCTGTCCGAGGACTTAAATAACATGTGTTGTATTATGCAACAGGTCACTGCAAAACTTACTGCTTTGAAAGGGTTGGATGCACGTCTTCGGGAGATCCGGAGTTACCTTGACCTTGTAATCGAAGGAAAGCTCCCTCTAAACCATGAGATCTTATACCATCTGCAGGTTAGAACTTAAATATTTTCATTTAGTGTTTTGGCTACAAACTATTTGATATTGTCCAAATCTTTGTGATCATTCCTCTTTACAATATCCTAGTCTGTCTCTGGATTGGTGGATCTCATCTAATGAAATATTCCTCTTAAAATCGATAGGACGTTTTCAACTTGCTTCCTAACTTGAATGTAAACGAGTTGGTGAAGGCCTTCTCAGGTGAGTTCCTTCTATCAGTTTTGATATTGGGCTGCTTTCGTGAAGCATTTGCTTCATTAGTCTTACTGCATTTATAATGTGCAGTGAAAACAAATGACATGATGCTAGTTATATATTTATCATCCCTCATTCGGAGTGTAATTGCGCTCCACAACTTGATCAACAACAAGGTTAGATCTTAACTCTCTCACGGCACACAATAATGTGAAAGTACCTGACTTTTGATTGTGAACGTAATCTTGGGATGCTTGATTCAGTTGCTGAACAAGGAACATGAAAAAGCAGAGGACTTAAAGCCTGTGGCCATACCTGCCACCAGCTAGATCAGGTTTTCTCGTGACTTAGTCATCATTGCCACGCGATGAAGGCAGCTGTTGTGTGTTCTCTTCCCCCAAAAGAAGGGACAAGTCCGGGGGACGAGCGAGTTTAGTTTGATATCGGCTCTCTTTCCGAGTGTTGATTTCTCAATTGTTCTGATTCAGAATGTATCAAAGAGTCTTTTCATTTTATCTTTCAAGTTCGTTAGGTTAAGGCCTCTTCTGAGGGTTTTAAGATACAAAGTTTCACGTCAATGTGTCGAAATCTCCACAAAGGGTCTTTTATCCTATTGAAATTCTTGAGATATTAGCATATGTGTGTTTTTAGTTATTTATATGTTTACTCGTTTCTGGTCGGCAATAGCTTGAATTATATAATCCTCTGTTATGCAATCACATCGTCACTGAGTATATAGCCCCGTTTGGTTCTTTTGTATATCCAAATTTAGCATCTAGATTCGACATTCAAATGTAGATGCTATCATACAATTCGGTGATTGTTCGTTTTTCAAATTCAACCTATTCTCCATATATCATACAATTGAAGCCAATAGGAAATTTCTAGACGAAGTGAATAATTTGCATTATTGTTAGATGTAAAAAGGAAGACTAGACCTATTAATGAGCTTTTCTTATAATTGAAAAGAAGAAACAAACAACAACAAAAATTAAAGTGAAAAGATTTTGAAGGAAAAAAGAAAGTTAATAAATGGCGTAAGCTTCGTGAAAAGGATATTTGATGATGAGGGACAGAAACGAAAACAAGAACGTCCTTTGATATGCATTATGCTTCTTTTGAACATCTTTTTTTTTTAATGTGTATTATGCTACTCCTTGTTTAGGATAAACTATTCGCTAATTAAAATTAGGAAGAATAAAAAACGATTACAAATCAAATAGTTGTTTTCTTAGAAATGGATTAGGTCTTAAGCTTGGTGTTTCCCGTAATTCTTAATTCTACAATATAATTCTGTGATGTAAAAAGAGATTCAGAAATCCAAACCGTTACATATTCTGTATATACCAAAAAAAAATCATAATAACATAACCTTGTGCTACGAAAAATAATACTGTAGTTGTATATTATACAGACGTGACGTAAGCATACAAGAAGGCTTTCATATTAGTATGTTAGTGGTTAGGTTGCATATCCCATTGAGGTGACCAAATCCAAAGTGACGAAGTAACTAAAGTGCTTAATTTATTAACTATAAACAGTATTCTGAGTGTTAAATTGACATGTATAAAGGTGTCAAAGAGTTAATATAAATTGTTGACAAAAAAAAAAGGGTGTCAAAGCAAAATTTCTCATTTCATGATCCATAAAAATTATACATGTATACAAATAGACCTGTCATTGGGTTTCATTCAAACGCCTCATCAAATGAGGCCAGGAAAAAATGAATTGTGTGATGCCACTTTCGTTAATAATGGTTCATCAAAGTTACAGAAATATATATTCACCTATTTGAATGTCATATAATGGTGGTGGTAGACTTTTATCGACTCCAGGTCTCCAACCGACCGACCTACATTATTAAGTAGTATCTTAGGTTTTTTTTTTCCCCGCATGAAAAATAAATAGGGTTCTTATTCTCTTAAAGTGACTATATAGTATATACTATTCACTATTACTCAATAAAATAAATAAATGGAGATGGCTTAATATTACGTAGTTACGTACTGTTCGTGATTAAAAAGTGAGAGGCTTTTGGCCATGGTCTGAATGTTAAATACTTCAGAATATCTTTTCTTTTATTCTCAAATGTTTTGATTGGAAAACTGAAAGTTCTCAAATACAAATAAAAAGCGATTCAATATATCTTTCTTTATTTTCACAAAATAAGTATCTTTGATAGAGTACAGAAAATCACATGCATTTTATTTATCAAATACATCAAATCAAAAGAGATGATAATGATATGTTGTCATATTTCTAAAAAATTTAAAACATATTGTGAAAGAACAATAATTGAATCATGTTGTAAAGCATTATATATTATCAATTTTGTCCACTGATATACAAAAATTAATTCTTCCACATCTGTTAGTTCTTTTATCAAAATAATTATAACATAAAACAGAAAAAAACATCATTTGTTCCGGACACTACAAGGAAACATGGCTGTTTCCGACCGATGCAATTCCGATGAATTTCCGACCAAATTCCGACGAAAGAAATTTTGGTCGGAAATTGGTCTGAAATTTCAAATATTTTTCGACTAAAATTTAATCGTCGGAAGGTCGCCGGAAAAATCCGTCGGAAAAGGAAAAATTTCCCGACTAAAGTAAATGGTCGGAATATGGTCGAAAATTCTGTCGGAAATTAGTCGGGAAAATAATTTAAAACTTGCCGACGAGTTTCCAATAAAATATACCAATATTTCCGACGAAATTCCGACCACATTATTAGGTGTCGGAGGTTCATCGGAAATCAAAATGCGTGTGGTTGGAAATTCGTCGGAAATGTACCCTTGTTGTTTCGATTCAATGATTCAACTATAGTTTCAATGAATTTACGTTTCCGACCAATTTCCGACCACCGCGTTTTCCGACGAATATCCGACCACCATATTTTCCGACGATTTTTTTCTATATAAGCCTCCCTATTCCTCACAAATCACAAATCAACAAATCGTGTCAAAAAAAAAAAACTCAAACTTCCTTCTCGCCGGAAAAAAAAGTGTACAATATAGAAAAAAACAATATGAATTTCCAAAGATCTCGGTTTGATTTGTAGTTTTTATTTCCAAAATAATATTGTAGGTTTTTAAATATATTTTTAGTTTTTAATCCTAAAATATTATTAGTTTTTTTAATTATAATTTGTATTTTTTTTGGTTTTTATAATATTTAGTCGGAAATTGGTCGGAAAATATTTTCCGACCAATTTCCGACTACACGCATCACTGTGGTCGGAAAAAAATTTCCGACCAATTTCCGACGATATTTATTCCGATGATTTTCTGACGAATGTTGCCGACTACTTCCCGACGAAGCATCCCGACCACTTACTTAGTCGGCAAAATTCCGACCATTTTCCGACGAATCAATATTTTTCGACCAACCTGTATTGGTCAGAAAACGCTATTTTCGACCAGATTCCGACCAATACAACGGTCGAAAATAGTCTTTTTTCTTGTAGCGAGAGCTTATACAAATGTTCCACTTGTACTAAACTGTTATATTTGTTTGTTACGAATAATAATATATCCAAGGACACCCTTAAATTTTATAAACATAACAATATTGAGGGAGCAAAGGGTCGGTGTACTATAGGTGAAAAGAATGTGATTCTTTGTGCATGAAAGTGGAATGCAGACTCAGCTTCTAATTATATACCGTTTACGAGTTAGTGGTCAGCTTTGCCACCCATACACACCCATACAATATATCCAACCCTCACTTTTATTCCTTTTTACATATTGTTTTGTTAAAACATAAAAGAAAAAAAAAACTTTATACATTGTTATTGGAAAACGCATATCAATTTTTCTTGACAAATATTCGTGTGAATCTCATATTATATGTTTTGAGACGAGCAACTTTGGAATACCGCCGTGATCAAAAGAGTCCAAATAAAAAGCGACAACCTCAACAAAATTAAAGCTAAATGAAGCTTAATGCATATGTTTTTCATGTAGAGGTTAGGAAAACTAGCTAGGGTACTAGGAAAAAAAAATCATTATTTATTTGGTAAAAATATCTAAGGTCACAAAATAGTAAAATAAATTAATATATAAAAGGTCTTAAAGAAAGCATATACAAAAGTAAAATAAGATCTTGTAATGATATGAAAATGGCTTAATTTGGTAGACTATTGGTTTTAGTGGCGTTAAAACGCTTTACATTTCTCATGTCTGAAGAAAATCTTATTAAATTTAAAAGTGTAAAGCAGATTTAGTCCCTAAATTTTGCGGTCTACGAGAAAAGAAAATAAGTAAAATCACCATGTTTGATTTTACTTTAAGTATATGTGTACATTACTGTGATAACGTGAAAATTCGATATATGTTATTAATACTAAAAAATAACATAATTAAATTTTCAGAAGGTGAAAAAGTGGTATACCAATTCATTATCTCAATTTTATAAAGTTAATCAAATGTTTTGGGTTATATTAAAAAAATTTCAAAGAAAATGACTTACCGTTAAAGTTGCAAGTAAAGGCATAAACCAATCAATTGGTCCTTTTGGGCAAAAAGACATGGGCATGCATACTAGCTAATCTCTGTTTATTCCACAAACATAACATACATATTCACATAGTCACATTCATCTACTCATGTAACATAACCATAATTGTAAGTTTAACCATAAAACACAATTCTGGAGTTTTTCCATAAATGCATTAACTACAATTTCAAAATTCGACAGTTTCTCGCTCTGAGTTTCAGAATCTTGTGATAGTGTAACCTCCGTCACTGTAAACATCTGCTCCGGCGAACTTAACGGTAGGATCGTAGGGAGACAAGACCGAGGAAAGATTCTGACCAAGAAACATCACTCTCTCCTCTGCATTATCCCTGTGGGTGAACCCTTGTTTCGGCTTGGCCTGTTGTGAAACGAAGCAGCCTTGATCAGACGATGGACGGCTGAGATTGGCGTTCAGAAGATTGACGGTGGTTATGTCGTGAATGCTAGGCCGACGTTTGTCTTTGGCGCCGGAGAGCTGTCTCTGGTAGTACTTCTGGGCATGGCTTGCAACCTGAGTCGGTGTTTTTGATCCCACAAAGTTCCTCGATATGTTTCTCCAATCTCCTTTCCCGTACTTGAGAAGCCCTAACAAGAATCTCCTGCAGAGAACAATTAAAAAAATGAAAAACAAAGCATCAGCATACCAATCAACCAAGAAAACAGAAATGTGACTTGCAACTTAAGAAACTAAGAAGAGTGACTTGTGTGACAAGGATCACAGAGCTCAAATAGTTTCTTCACCTGTGTTCTTCCTCCGTCCATGGGACTCCTTTCCTAAGATCTTGATCAAATCCTCTGGCTCCATTAGGCAGTTTACGATACGCATCAAAGTCACGCTCACTCACGAGCTGATCATCGAATCCACATGGAGTAGAACGGTAACCCGGGATTGGGACAAGTCCTGCTTCGATATCGAAGAGGTCTTCTTCAAGCTTAGAGTATTGCCTCATGACATCTGATATGGTCTTTCCAGGGATCATAGCAGCAACTTTGAACCAGCGGTCAGGTGTATCATCAGCATAGACAGCAAGGGCTCCCTCAAACTTCTTGTTCTCTTCTTTAGTCCAGCTCGAGCTTTGCAAGCACATCATCTCTTGAACGACGAACCGGTAATCAGAGGTTGGCACGTGCGAGAGTAGTGGATGCAGAGTCTCCATCGTTTAAAGTCTACGAGAGAAAAGTTTCACCTATAAAGTACTTACGAGTTTTGTTCTCTCTAATTTTTTGGAAGCTTGAAGCTTGATTTGTGGGTGTAGTGAAAGACTGAAGCTTTTTATAGTATCTAAAGATATATAGGAATCAAACAGGGAAAACTAACGAATAGTTTAACGATGGAACCAAAGAACCAAATTTAGTGAGAGATTTTGGCATAAATTGAAGAATCTGGAAAAAACACAAAAAGACTAAAACTTTGAAGAATCCTTGAGAATCTGCAAAAGTGGGTCGTCAGAGGAAAACAAAACAGGCAAAACCCAGATGGTAGAAAGAGAACCAGTGCAGAAATTGGAGAGAGAAAGAGAAAGAGAGGTGAAGCAGGGCAAGAACAAGAAGGTATTTGTGGATTGTATTATAGAGTGTGTGTAAAGTTGTAGCCAATGAAACCACTCCACTCTCCTACTGGGCTTCATTTTATTCAAAGAGGATTCTTCAGAATGAATCAAATAATTGAAATAACAATAAACTTCAATAAAAAATATTCTTACCAGGCCAAACATTTCATATCCTTCCAAAATTTTGATAACCACTAGAATTCATCGTTTTTTTTGTTAGGTAATTTTTCTCTTAATATTATTCAAAATAAATCGACAACACATAAAGTTGTTCGTATTTAATGATAGTTTACGTGTGATACGTCGGCTTCGTCTAAGGCTTAACTAATCTTTAAAAAACACTTAAAATAAGGAGAAAATCTTCAAACTTACTTGAAAAAAAATGTGATTGCTGCCAATTTTGTTATAAATTAATGTCACTTAATAAGGTTATTCAAGATAACATGTTAAGCTTAAACTTAACGACACTTTTTAATTCTTTATGTCTTTTTTGTGTGTTACGTACCATTATAAAATGGAGAAAAAAATGATATTTCTAAGAAATTTAACAAAAGATCATAAGCCGCCGGCCGCCATAAAAACAAGAATCTGAAAAGGAAAGAAAAAAAAAGTGAGTGACGAATATGACGTTAATTAATATGTGATAATGTCATTAAATAGCAGTATAAGCGCCTGTAGCTCAGTGGATAGAGCGTCTGTTTCCTAAGCAGAAGGTCGTAGGTTCGACCCCTACCTGGCGCGTTTATTAATATTTTAGCAAATTACCTAAACTTGAAAGGGGTTATTAATTAATTATTGGGATGCGACTAAACCTTTTTTTTCTTGTTTTGCCCACTTTGGTACTGTTTTTTGTCGTCACTCGCTTTATCTACTTTTATTCAAAAGATTCTAATCAACTCTCAAAAGCCCTTTTCACACACTCCATTGTCGGTGGCTCCAAACTTGTTCTGCTCTCTCTCGTGTAAGGTGCATAGAAATTTTCAAGAAATATATGATTTTTTTGTTTAAAGTTTTCATTGCATTAATGAGAAAACTAACCACCCTGTTGCTGGTTTATTTATCAGACAGAAAACGAAACAGCTCACAACTGTTACTTGTACACCAAGTTCATAAAAGATTTGATACAAAATTTAAAATATCTTCTCCGAATGAGTGAGAGATAAATTCTAGGTTTTAGATCTTTTGTGGGAAGTGGGGTTTGACTACATTATAGACTAAAACAAAATGGTTAAAGCTTGTTTACTAGTAACTTACAAATGTTGTATAATTCATTTGTCACACAACCCAAAATTCGAAGGAGGTTTATATTGTAAAAAGATGCCATATAACCTTTGGCAATTCAAAGGTTCATCAACATGATCTCTACCTATCTGTTTTATATATAATCCAGATATAGAACTAACAAACAAAGATTCTTTTGGGTATAAAATCAGACGGCAACAGAGATCAAAATTAAAAAAGGATGGCTTATAAAGAAAACTTGAACCTATGTTGTAGTAACAGAAAGCGAAGCAGTGTGAAGTCTCTGCAACCATGCGATTCTCAAACTGGGCTTCTTCAGCTCTAAGAAGATCTCTCTATACTCTCTCTTCAGAAACAGATCCAACGCAAACAAGTAGAGCTCACTACCTTCTTCCACCTCTTTCATCGTGTCGAGACTTTGAATGCATTCTCCAATGCTGTACATAAGCTTTGCCGATTCAATCTCAACGCATACCGGACTTTCCTGCAACATACTGTCACTCATTAACTTCATGACATCCAATGGTTGAGCTGTTTCGCTTTCTATCCGATCTTCTTGCAACCGAGACTCTGCGTAACCGCCATTTAGCCTGGAGGTTTCTGCTTCATCTATGTGCAGCTTTGATAAAGGAGTTGGGTCATTCCATTGTGGTGACTCAGAACGATTGTAGAGGAGCTTCTTGCGCGAACGCGAAGGAGGAGTGTATGTCTCTCCAGGTTCTATAACTCCGTTGAAAATGATAGCTAGTTGATCAGCATGAGGAACTTCCTTGTGGCGGAATTGTCCTGCTCTTGGGTTTTCCTGTGATAAACAAAAGAGAGAAGCTTTTTAAAAATGAAGTCCAGTGGAAGAAGGACCAAAGTTAAACAACTAGCATTATTATACCCGAATATAGATTCGCCAGTCTTCTTCTGACGCACCGAAACTACGAGTTTCTGGGTCCCATTTCATGCTACTAGCTCCAACGAGTTGACACCAAATCTTCCAAGCCTTCCTAGTGCAATCCCAGTGGTTTTTCAGCTGCGCTCTTGTATAACCAAGGCCGGTATTATCATTAATTGTCTCAAGAATCGTCTTCCACCCTTCCTTGTTAAAATGTGTGTCGGGTCTGTTTCCTTTCAAAGTCTCTTGAACCAACAGATCAAGAAACAGCTCATGTGTAGATGGAGACCAATATCCTTTTGTTTGAGGGTTAGATGAACTACACATGCTTTGGTTATCTTCATCTTCATCCTCGTAACAACTTCTTCGCCTCTTCCTTACACCCGAAACTCCCTCATCTTTGACCTCTACATTACTACCCGCAAAGATAATCTCTAGCTTCTTGAGATCTGGCGGAACACTCAACCGATACTGTCCAGCATCAGGATTCTCCTGCAGCAAAAGCAATCACCTTTTAGCCTCAAGAAAACAACAAAATTATCTTAAAAAATGTAACAACTGGTTTTGATTTGTAACCTGTAAATAGTTAGCCCAGTCATCGTCACTGGCACCAAACGTGTTGGTCTCAGGATCCCAATTCATATAACTGCTTTCAACGAGTCTACGCCATATTTTCCACTGTCTGCTCATTGTATCCCAATGGTTTTTAAGCTGCATTCTATCGTACATGGCGCCTGTCTTCTCCTGAAACAAAGTCAATATATTCCTCCAACCTTCTTTCGAAAAATGTGTCCCGGGTTTATTCCCTAACATCGTTTGCTCCACGCATAACTCAAGAAATACTCTGTGGTATTCAGGCTCCCACACAGCTTTTGGCCTCATTTTTTCACTTCTTTTCTTCAAACTCCTAACACAAAAAACGATTACATAAGTGTACATGTCTTAAATCATTATAACAAAAACAAACAAAGAGACACACATTGAGGATACACAAAATCCATACTATAAACAGTCTCCTATAATTGCATAAACATTAACTGAACACAAATCAAATAAACATAATGTTGTGAACTGAAGACAATTAGATCAAGAGTTCTAGAGCTCCAAAATGCTGATGATGTACAAAATCTATGGATGATTAACTAGACATTGAAACAGAGAACGCAGACGCAATTACATGAAACGTGTTTCAGGAAAAAATATGATTTTGCGACCTAATACTTCCTCCCCAATTCAAAATCACAGTAACCGAACGTGAAAATGGGGAATTTGCACGGAACCCTAAAATCGAGTAATCGGAAGATTGATAGATTACGGTAATGGTTAGGACTTCGCCGGCGGTAATTGAGAAGCTGCGGAAACAGAATAAGGAAACGGAAAACGTTACCGGAAATCTGATAAAAACGCGACAGCGATTGCGTGGCCACACTGTGACGGGTGTGGCTGAAGAAGCCGATCGCGATTTTTCCTCGCTTTCTCTGTTTTTTTATTTTTTGCGTTTGTGCCGCACTGTACGGAGTTACAAGGTCTTTTTAGAGATATGGGCTGGGCCGAATTATTTGGTCATGCGTCATGGACCAATCAATCAATTAGACCGGTTCTTGCCTGATCTTATTTTTTACTAACCTATTTGTCTCGTTGAAGAGATACTCTAATTGGTTATGAAAATTCAGACTGGTTTGTGTTGGGGTCCGGTCCTGATTTTATCCAATTTTTACTCGGTTTAGATATTTTTTGCTTTTTGTCAACAAATGTTTATTGCTGATTATATAAATGGGTCCCCTTATATAAATGGGGAATTGAATACTATAGTTTATCAAAAAGAACATCAAGGTGATTATAGTTACAATCATATATTTAGGTGACTATCGGCATGATTGAGTATATAGATAATTTGTGGGGGAGGGTGACCACGATTACCAAAATTAATAGCAAGAAGATTTGCTTTAAATGGTGCAGACCAAATAATAAATAACATTTGCTTTAAATGGGCCGTAACGAATAAATCCAGATGCAAAAAATAATGGAAATTGGTCCAAAAGATTTACATAAAATTTTAGAAATAATGGTGCAGCAATAGCTAGCTCCAGGCTCCAGCTCCAGCTCCTAAATCGTCACTAGGGAACAAACTGCTTTCTACTTTTTTTTTTTTTTTTCTTTTGCTTCTTCTGTTATCGAAATATCGACTTTGTATTTTCTTCTTTTTACTCGTGTTTCCTTTTGGCCGGACGGCATAACATAAAGCACAAAATAGTATCATGAAGACATATATTATATTCAGTATATACCTTTCATTATAACCTTTCAGAAAATGAAAATTTGAAATACAACAGTTTGATTATTCTAATAAATAACCTACTTGGATGCTAGATTACAGATTTGATAATGACAAGGTTTTATCACATGTTATATAATTGATTGATGATATTAGTATATTTTAAAAAACTTTGATGATTCGAAGACTTTGTATTTAGTCTTTTAGGTTGAACACTTGAACAGAAATAGATGAGATACACTAGTTCTAAACACTCTCATAGACTTGGTGATAGCCGCTGGGTTTTCTTTTTCTAATCAGCAAAGAAAGCTACATCATGTCGTTTTGTGAAAGTTTAAGAAATATTATTGAAGGCTTAGCTGCAGGCTAACCAAATTTGTCACTAAAAGAATCCGATTATTTTCCATTGTTGTTTGTTTTGTAGTGGGTATAAGAAGAGAGCAAATGGCAAAACAAAAAAAAAAATGTTTTTTACTCAAGTTCGAGTGATAAGAGTTTGTTTTGCTTGGATTAATTGGAAACCAATATATATTAGCTAGCGACTTTTCAGGATCATTTTCTGGCATGACTAGCGTCTCTCTATACTTTAACTTTTTTTTGTGTTATTTAGAAAATCTTCGAGAGTAAGATTTTGAAGCAAAGTGTGACTTAAAAGTTGAGATTCTACACGCAAAAAATGTTGGCTTGTATGAACGGTTAAAATGTGACTGGCACTCTCTAAACCTTCAGTGCATCGTGAGAAAACAAAATACACAATGAATAGAATATTAACATTTCACTTCATAAGATAAGAGGCATAATATCAGAATGTTTAGTTGAAATTAATAAGATATCAACACTTGGCAAACGATAGTTTGACTAAGATTTCAAGAGTGCGTAAGCTTCATAAGCTTTGTAGGGTTCACAATTTTACAAAAATTTGCAACGTTTTAAGTGCAAAAAGGAAAATCAGAATAATAATCATTAAAGAAAAAACTAAAATCCAAAGTAGTCAAATAGTTTAAATAGAAAAGACTAATAAGAGACATGCATTGATGATTTGATTCTAGTAGAGGCGCTCTCTTCGGCTCTGTGCTAGCAATTAGATTTATTTTTAATCAGAAAAAGAAAAAGAAAAAAAAAACAAAAAGCGTTATTATTAGTGTGAAAATTCCAAAAATTTGAAGTATTCCATGAAATAATACATTTGAAACTGTTCAACTTTCCATATATAGCTCTGACATTTGATCTCAATTAGGACTAGAAGTAGCGAATTAAACACATGCAGTCGCTGCAAATGCACTGCATGAAACCAACCTCCCTTGTAACTAACTAGTAGCCCTATATTGAATTATATACTCCCTCTGTTTCATATTATAAGAAGTTTTAGTACTTTTTTTTGTTTCATAATAATTAATGTTTTCATTAATTTTGCTATTTTTACCCTTAGTCAAAAACTCAATTCAATATAAGTATTTAATGTGCTTCCTAAATTCAAGATAGAATATGTGATTAATATAGTATTTTATGTGCTTTTTAAATTATTGTGTAAAACTCTTAAACTTCTTATAATTTGAAACAGAGGGAGTATAAAAAAAGGGTTTCAATTTTTTTCAAATGAACGATTTGAATCATTGATTTGTCCCTATTAATTTCCATTAATAAATTCCATGTTTTTAAAAAAAATATTTGGTTAGTTCCTAAAATCAAATTTAAGGCAAGAAAGATGAAAGAAGGGGAGTCATGTTTTTAATGCATACTCTTTGTCCTTATTCACTTTGTTTTCTTTCCCTTTAAAATCTCTCTCTCACACACACACACTCAGAAAAGTGTCTCCCTTATTTTCAGGCACTTCATCAATAAATATAAGAAAATAAAATAAAAACCATTTCTAAATCTATAGACCTTCTCTTTCAACTAGAAGCCTTTAGCCATGTCTTCTTCTTCTTCTTCTTCCTTGCTACTTCTCTTCTCTCTTCTCTCTCTCTTTCTCAATGTCTCACTCGCACACAATAACCATTACAATCACACGACGGTTGTTATAACAAACTCAGATATTCCGCCGCCACTTCCTCCGCCTTGTCCACCGCCACGGCATAACTTAACTTCCTCTTTCATGCCCGGAATCGCCGTAGTTATCGCCGTCCTCACCGCTTTTTTCTCTCTCACTTTCTTGCTCCTTCTCTACGTCAAACACTGTAAACGACGAAACGGCAGCGTTTACGTTAGTCACCAGCAACGTTTCGCAATCTCAAGATACGGAGGAGGATATTACGGCGGTGGAGTAGTAGGGAGGAAAAATTCCGGTATAGACCGCTCCGTGATTGAATCTTTACCGGTTTTTCGGTTTGGTGCATTAAGCGGTCACAAGGATGGTTTAGAGTGCGCCGTGTGTCTCGCTCGGTTCGAACCGACGGACGTTTTGAGGTTACTGCCGAAATGCAAACACGCCTTCCACGTGGAGTGTGTTGACACGTGGCTTGACGCTCACTCCACTTGCCCGCTATGCCGTTACCGGGTCGACCCGGAAGATATACTCTTGATCGGTGATTGTAACTCCTGGTTCGAGCTCCGTTTCTCTAACCGTCAAGAAGAATCAAACAGTATTAATAATAATCCTCCCGGTTTAACCCGGTTTGTTCCGGTCACTCGAATATCCGGTCGTCATTCATCAGCTGGTGAACGAGCGAGTCGACTCAACGAGATTAGAACATCGTGGTCGTCGTCGTCTAAATCGAATCCGACGTCGTTTCGGAGATCACTGGATAGCTCTTTGAAAATCAACTCCGGCGAGGAGAAATCGGAATCCGTCGCCGTTAATTGCTTGGATCGGTTACAGAGAAAAGACGGATTGTTGTTAATTCCGAATCGGGAGAGTTTTGAGGGGAGATTCCAGCATCGGATAATAATCTCCGGCGGGAATCAAGATGATCAGAGATGGAGCGAGGTTAGGCCGTCGGATCTTTTGTATTTACGATCGGAGATGATACTTAGCGATTGCCGGAAATTAGCTGCGGCGGAGGATGGCAGAGATGTAATTAACGGGAGAAGTGTGTCGGAGTTAACGAGTATTGAGAGACGGAGGAGATGGGGAGGAGAGCCGAGACAACGACAAGCCACGGCGGTGATTTCGAGGTGGCTCGCTTGGTCCCATCGTGCCTCCGCTTCGAGCATTGTTTAAAATTTATATCTTTGGTTCTTTAAATCTTGTTTTATAACATTTTTGGCCGGTTTAGTTTTGTTTGATAACATTTAGCCCAAAATTAATTTATTCGAAAAATGCAACAATGGCAGGTAGGGGAAATTAGTGTTGTTTTTATTTTTTTAAAAATTGTAGGAGTTAAGTAATAGAGATGCACGGGTGCGAGGAAGCACAAATCATTACTTTTTGTATTTTAATTTTGAGGAAATTTTGAGGAAAGTGCGAATATTGGGGATGTTTTTTTAAAATTAACGTCTTGGTGTAATAAAGGGCGAGTATTGGGGATCTGATAACTGAGTTTATTAAAAAAATAAAAAATTGGCTCCTATTTTGTCTTTTATACATTGAACTCATAACACTGAAACATTATGTGCTTGCAAGACATTTAGTAATGAGTTTATTACTGTTTTGATAGACTAATCAATGATATTTGATAGTATTAGCTTTGTATATAATAATGGTAAAATGGACTCTGCTCTTTAAATTTTATACTCCCTTTGTTTCAAATTATAAAAAAATTTAAAGGTTTTGCACAATAATTTAGGAAACACATAAAATACTCATATTAACTCCATATTCTATCACATTAAATACCTATTGAATTGAGCTTTTGACTAAGAGTAAAAATGACAAAATATGTCAATTTTTATTTTGATAAGTAAAAACACCAATTATTATGAAACAAAAAAAATGCTAAAACTTTTAATAATATTTTAGTTTTTTGGTCTTCAAAAGAAGGTTCCAATTCAAAATTTTAACATAAAACAATGCTCTGACACAACTCATGATCCATCCACATACTTCTATGATTTTATGTATATACATCTAATTGTTTATTTTGTAATTTAATCACATGAAAACTTATGTACAAATTGATTATCTCGATACTTCCAAGTAACACTAGTCGTTTCTTTATGTAAAAACCAAGAATTGTCCAATTCAAAATTTTAACTTGTGATTTTTGTAGACACCCCCATCTCTTTCTATGAGACTTTGGGAAGGCGCGATTTATGTTACTTTTACAGTTTTCTTTTTACCCTTTTCTACATATGGAGTATTATTAAAGCAAAGAAGTCATAACGTGCTAGACTGCTAGTAGAGAGAACTCGTTTCCAAATTGAAGTATGTGGCAGATCATTTACTTTCAAAGTCATTGTTGATTGATACAACCAATTTGGTATACAATTAATAAGATGATAGTATTGTATTTCATTGACTACTTTAATGTTTGAATTAATGATTTCTCGTGCGATCACTTTACAACTCATCATTTTCAAGTTCCAACATTCTCAAAATTTTATTTATTCATTTTGTGGGTTTTCGACAGCTGATCTTGTTTCTTGTTCGTAACAACCACTTGTGTTGCCCACTCCCTTACTAACTAGATAGTAAGAGAAAAGAAGGGAATAAAGGATTGTAGTAGCAGCACACGTAGTACAGGCAAAAATAAAGTATAACAAGTTTGGTTTATACATTTAGAGTAATCGGTGTAGTTTGGATAATTGATGAATCAAGATCATTAAAAGTAAGTAATTTTTGCGAGTATTAATTAGTTTCATTAAGAAACTTAAAGGCTCATTGGGCAGTACAAACTTACCTTGAAAAAATTGTGAAACAAGAAGGAACAGGCTAATGAAAACTTGCCCTAAACAATGATTTGCTAACTCGAAGCGGCCCAAGTCCCACGCTTCTGAAGATAGTTCGCCCTAGCCGCCGAAAACCTTACCGGAAGGGTCAACATCAGGTAATCCGAAGTGAAGGCTGCGAGAAGGTAGGACATCAAGAGTCTCGGTGATCAGAAAGGAATCCAATCCCGGAAGTTACTGAGAAAGATTTCGAAAAACTAGGCTGTTGTCGCCGGTACTGGTTACTGAAGTAGATCTAGACAGAGACAACGGGTGATCATCTTCTTGAATTGCCCGAGAGATAAGTTAAAACGAATCGTAGCCTCGTTTGATGCGAATTTTCCTCGGTTGAATACCGGGAGAGTTTGATTTAGGATTACTTCTCGGCAGATTGCCGGAAGAAAAGGAATAACCAGATCTTAAGCACATTTGCATCCTCTTCTCGCCGATTCTTCCTTTCCCCCACCAGCCCCGATTGGACCATCTCGCCGTTCTTCATGACTCTCAAGACTTTAGCGGTTCCGATTCAGCCAAGAACAAAGGAAGACAGAAAAACCAGTTAAACACAAAAGCAACACCACCACATAAATCAATTGCTATCTAAAAAATGAATAAAAACAAAAAGGGAAAAAGAGGAGGATAAGAAACGATGGCGGCGGAAGAGGTGGAGGAGCGGAGAGTTGGAGAGAGGAATGGAGGAGATGAAAAAGGAGATGATTCAAATGTGGCAGGGAACGATGGTGGCGGAAGAGGCGGAGGAGCTCATTGGGGGATGGTGGATAAGGCGGCTAGGGTGAACACTTCCTTGGTAACAATTATTTACTTTTATTTCGTAACATATTTATCCATTCGAATTTATATGAGTATTGCAGATCTTCTACGGTTAAAAATATTTATAGTTAAAATCAGATAAAAATTTAATAGTTACGTGCGATTATAAAATATTAACTCATTAAAAACTATTAATTATCATAATATATATAAGTAATATATTATTTGTGGTAATGTTGTACATATGTCACCATCAAAATTATAAAATATTAACTCATTAAAAAACTATTAATTATCATAATATATATAAGTAGTATAGTATTTGTGGTAATGTTGTACATATGTCACCATCAAAATTCAGATTCATGTAACTTGCATGAGTTCCATAAAAGAAGATAACCATGATCTTTTATTGAGGCAAAAGCATATGTCACATTGAGATTCTTGCTTAGGGGCTGATTGGTTGTCGCTGTAGATTTATGGCTGTAAATTTTTCTGCTGTATCTTTAGGATTATGGCGGTACAATTTTGACTTTAGATTTTTGTGATGTAGCTTTAGGTTTATCTGCTGAAAATATAGGATTATCTGCTGGAGCTGTAGAATTAAATGAAAAATGATTGGTAAACATGGCTGTGACTTTTAAAATATCAAAACATTTGGTGAATATTAGTGTATATTATATATTAATATTTTATCTATACATTAATAAGTAAAAAATAAATTTATTAAAATTTTATTTAACTAAAATAAATAATAAATTAAAATACTAAAAATGCAAACACGACAATCATGTATATATATATAAAATTTATCAATTTATTTTAAGTAAAACATTTTTAGAAAATAATGCAAATTTTTCTCTTTTCTAGTGACCACACGACAATTATGTATATATATATATATGAATTATCAATTTGTTTTAACTAAAATTTCTTTAAAAAATAAGAAAAATTTCTTTTTTTTATTAAATACACGACATGTATCAATGAAAAGCCAAAGAAAATTTTTCAAAGTCCAAAATTTATGGTTTTAGACTTTTATTCTAAAAATGGAAAAACTCCATAAAAGTGGCTGTAGGTTTTTAAAAGTGGTTTTGATTTTTGAAAATATTTATAAAACATGATTACTTTCAATTCAAATATTTATAAAATATGATTGCTTTTAATTTAGGTATTTAGAGCAAAATATGGCTTTAGAAAAGTATAAAGCTTCAACCAATCAGCTATTTGATGTTATCCTAAATAGTACTTTTTGTTGTCATTTACATTTTATATTGTTTTGTTTGGACTTACTATGAGAGGAATGAAATGGTTGAATAAGTTGCGGTCTGTTAATTACATGTCGAGAGAAAATTGTTAACAGAGATAAATTATTTAAATCTCATCAGCCTGTGGACACATAAAGGAGAACATTCCATGTGGCCTTTGCCTGTGTTATCTCATGTATAGTCCTTCTTATTACTAACCATAGAAAATGACATTTTCAAAGAATAAAACGAATTTATTTTGTCTACTAGCCCTTGCCATGATTTCATCCGCCTAACGTTACTATTCTCCTCTAAGTAGCATAATGACTATAAAATATATTAAAGTTCCGTGGTAATCTAACACAAAAGAGCCCAATTAAAAGGTGTAAGAAAAAATTAAAAAAACTAAACAAGAAAGCAATTAGACGATAACCATCAAATTAACCAGTTCCAAATGGTTATATTTGCTTATAGTCCCTTTTAATATATTTTTTAAAGTCTATATACTGTATTACAAGTTTAATTGATAACTATTTAACGTGAAGGTAAAATGTATATTGTTTTGATTTTTATTAAGAGAAAATTCCAACAGAGGTTCATTAAAGATATTTTTGTCTTTTCTTCTTCACCATCAGTTTTTTTTTATGGCATATCTCCATAGTTTTTCAAATTATGGCATTAGGTGAAAGTTTTTAAATATTTTTGGTATTTTTCGTAAAATCCTTTTATTAATCATAAAAATGAGAGGAATTAACTGTATCAAAAACAATACCATCATTTTTTTTTCAATTATCACTAACTTTTACCTTTATCGTAATTGTTTATAAATAAAAAAACATTTTAGCAGAAAAATGTATGAAGTATACTATTTTATCTGAATGATTTTTTTTTATTTTTACCATTAGCCCATTCTAGGAGAAGTGAAGAATGGAGTTCCATAAGAATATGGGCATATCAATCAACTTTTGGGAAAGAAAGAAATAATTCATTTCTAAACAGACTACGAAATCTAAAATTGCTGACAAATCAGTGTTCAAGAAAAAAGTGGCCCACAATAGAATTTTTGAAATTAGGAGAGTTAAAAGCTACATAGTCACTAGATATGTGAAAAAATTGCTAGATAAAATAACTTATATTTTTAAATTTTATTACTAAAAAGATTTTAATATTTGGATATTACTCAAACGATTTTATTCTATTTTTAATGGCCGTTTTGCCCTCAATTCATTTGGTGACAAAAACGTTATTACGAAAATGCCATTAATGAATTTCTGTCACGTTAGCGCGCGAAAACTTAAGTCTACCAGAACTATGACGGTAGACTTAAGAGCTCGGACGGTAAACTCTACCAGAGAATGACGGTAGACTTCTATTTTTTATGAAGCGGTAGACTTACTTGGACAAGTCTACCAGCTTTGACGGTAGACTTATATTAAACGAAACGGTAGATTTTAGTTGAAATGTAACGGTAGACTTTGGCTTTGTTAGTTATGGTAGATTTACGCTGATAAGTCTACCATATTTACAGTAGAGTTTAATTAGAAGACATAGTAGACTTACGTTTTCATGTTACGGTAGATATTATTTTCTATGTAACGGTAGACTTATGTGTTGTTTAACGGTAGATTGTTAAACCAACGTTGACTTGTTGACTTTTCTTTGGTAGACTTTAGGTTTTCTGGTAGATTTAAGTGATTTCGATGGTAGATTTTATAATACGTGGTAGATTTATCTCGTTATTACGGTAGACTTTATGGTCAGTTAGTTATGGTAGACTTTAGTCTCACACGGTAGATTTATTCTGTTTGGTAGACTTTGTTCACATAGGAGAAGACTTAATTTGGTAGATTTCCAGAATTTTGGTAGACTTTATATTTCCGATTATGGTAGATTTTAATTTGTATTATAGTAGACTTGTATACCTCCCCATGGTGGTTGACTTTGTTACCTCCCATGGTGGTAGACTTTTTATATATTTAGTTCTCTTCAGCTTTGAAATCCAAGATTTCATTTCCTTACAACTCATGAATTTGTCAAGCCTCTCCTCATCAAACTTGTTTGTGTGTTTAACTATCAAGTTGTGCATAAGTCTTAATTTTTTCTTACTTAATAGAGGACATACGAGAAGTGGAATCAATTTGGAGGAGTGGATGGTGTTGCTACACTGAGTCAGTTTGGAGGAGGAAGAAGTGGAATCAATTGGAAAACTTCATTGCGAGAACTTAGGTGTTTACTAGAACTTTGTACCTTCAGTCTTGTACATTCAAAAATTCATAAGTCATTACCGTTCCTTACATAGCATAGAATACCGACCGACAACAAAAAAATAACAGACATAACATAACAATATCTACTTAAACAAACAAATAGACAAGGACGACCACAACAATCACAGCAATACCAAGACCGAACAAAAGTTTCATCTCACTGCTGTCGTCGCTCATCCTCGCTCATGTAGATAGACCTGTAAGTCTATCATAATATATAGTAAAATCTACTATAACATACAGAAAAGTCTACCATAATATACAGTAAAATTAGTCTATCATGACATACAGTAAAGTCTACCATAACATACAGTTAAATCTACCATATTTGTAGACCAAAGGTACCAAAATATCCAACAATCGAGCGAGAGAGAGACAGATAAACAAAACGATAAGAGATCTTACGTGAGAGTCGCGAATAATGTATATGCAGGATATACACTTGTGTTCAAAGATGAGATGGCACTGTCGTCCCTCATTCTCGCTCAAAAAGTCTACCCCTGTAAAGTCTACCATAACATATATCAAAGTCTATCATAAGTCTACTATAACATACAGAAAAGTCTACTATATGTAGACCAACGAAACGTGCCTGCATGTGTTTAAATTTCATTTTGATGTCTTCTGTATTGTATACAAACAACGTCACAAATAAGACATTATTATAAGAAAATCTACCTCAAGAGAAAGGCATTATCACGTGAAGTCTCAAAAGACTTTGAAATGGAGTCACTCATCCACTCGAAGAAACTCTTAACATAGTTAATTGTGCTAGATGACACATACGTGAGCAAGTAAATGGGAAAACTGAAAACTCTTTGTGACCAATGATGTAGGTTTTGTTCAATATTCAATCTCTACATAAATAGCTGAACATTAGCTGAGAACAAAATACATTCAAAGTGGTTCTCTTACCTGTTTAAGTATCAAGAGAAATTAATACCATAGAAGAGATATAATACAACAATAATAAGATCATCCTGTTAAAATGCAGCAAAATTGTGCAAAACAACCACTCCTACAGTTAACAAACGTATTTGGATGAGAAAGCAAAACTGCATCTATAGTAGAAAACAAACCTCATACCTTAAAAGAAAATGAAGGTAATGTGATACCAATAAAAGTCCCATACATTATTCCCAAAATAGTTGTGATAATAACCTTTGCGTTTTCATTCGTTCTTAAAGAGCACCACTGTAAAACTAACCACTAAGTAGTAATCTTCATATTGATAGCAAACTAAAGAAGAACAACTCTTTTTGTATTACAATCAAACAGCCAATAAACATACCTGTGGTGCATTGTTCCCATTTAGTTCGTAATATCTCTAATATCTACTTTGCAAATTGAGTCTCCCCAAATACTAAAAATTCAATCTTTTCTTTAGCTTCAAGCACAAATTAGTATTAATTCTTCAAATCTTGACTAAAACTTCATGTTTAAGCAATAAACCACACTGAAAAATACAGACCAGCAATAAAAACAAAACAATAGATGTAGGGGAAAAAAACAAGAAGAAGTTCTATAATACTAATTTTACAGAAAAGTGTAAGAAACAAACATACTTACTCAATCTAGGGAAAGAAATATGTGACGGTCTTAATCGATTCGTGAGATCGTAATACTAAATTAAACTATAGTTGAAACAAGGCAATATAGAAGAGATAAATTAGCAAATTAATATTGAAAATAAAGACGTGAAATGAAAATACGATTACTTTACAGGATTAGATCTCAGAGATCAGAACACGTCGGTGACAAGCTTCTGATAGTAAATGCACATATCTCCCGAAATTAGGGTTTCTAGCGATAAATCTCGATGCAACAATTAGATCCCGACTAATTCCGATCAAATCCTGACAAACTGGGTTGAATACACTACAATAGAACGGAAAACAAATCAGGATTAACAATCGTTGAACTTTGGGATCGATGAAAACCTAAAAAGAACAGTAGAAAATGAAACCATAGGAGGTAATCGAAGAAGCTTACCTAATCGAGGGGAAGAACGATTTTGAGAGAGATGTGAGGAAAAAAAAAGATTTGGAAATCAAACGTGAAGTCTTTTAGGGTTGATAAGAAAAAAAAATGTTATAGCATTTATGTAATAAAAAAGAAAGGACTGGTTTTTATGTTTTTTTATCAATTCTTTAAAAAATAAATTGATCTAGTAATATCAAATATAACGAAGAATGTTTTATTGCATTTTCTATACATTATGACAAGTTATAGTAGGGGGGAAAAAAAAATAGTATTAAACAATTTTTGTTTTTTACAGTTTCTTTAATAAACTATGTCTGTGGAACTTCAAGTCAAATAGGTACTAATTATATTTTTTGATGTTTTAGAAAATCAGACATGAAAAAAAAATGATTGTTTCTCTCCTCCAAAATTCGAAATTCATATATTAGACAAAATAAAATATAATAAAAATGTTAATCTTGCATGAAAAAATCTTGGAAAATCTCCCATTTATCAATAGAACGAGAGTCCTTAGGATAAAAGCGTAGAAACGTGTGTGTACAATATACATCGTCCTGCAAAAGAGACCTCCCTTTTCAATCTTTTTTTTTCTCTCTCAATTCATGAAAAGCCAGCCACACGAGTACTTGAAAGAGTTTATAGACTCGACTCGACTCGACTGTCACAATCTCCAACTCCAAGCTTCCAACTTTTTTTGGTTTCTTTTCAGCTTTTTTGTCTGACTTGTAAGTGTATTATTCATAACCAATTTACTCCAACATCTCTTCCCTTTTTCGTTCGTCTTTTTCTCCATTCATCTCTCTCTCTCTCTCTCCGACCCCATTTTGGCGTTTTCCTCTTTCTATATCTCCTGAATTTTCACTCTTGCTTTTTCCCTGTCTCGAGAGTTATTATCACATTACAAGTTTTGGTACCAAGACCAAGTGGAGTCTTCTCCATCACACACTCATGTTTCAAATCTCTTTGTGGTGAAAACTGTTGATTCGGTTTGGGATTTTGAGGGAATTGGGATGAAGAAATCCCAAGTTCCATGTTTTATGTTTAATAACCACCCTACAAAGAGTGAGCTTTACACTTTTTGGTCAATAAATCCTGAAAATTTACAAAATATATTTGTGGATTGGCCTACTTAGTAATGTGTGGATTAGATCATGAAAGTGAGATATGCTGCAGTGAATTCAGATCTACAGCTTGATATGATAATGGCAGCCGTTACCAGATAAAGAAATGAAGCGAGTGATTTGACAAGACAGGCTATATTGACAAAGACAAGACTGTGTCTTCTTAAGTAAAAATAACTCGTTTGTCCCCTTCTCTCTTTTAGCTCTTTCTCCTGCAACTGTTATCACTTCCAATTCTGATTCTCTGCTCTGCTCTGCCACAACAGTTACTACACAGCTTTGTGATCTGAACAACTCAGAAACCTTGAGATAGCATAATATTGAATTGAATTCTCAAAGAATGACATTAAGAAAATATGGGTTTTAAGAAGAAAAGGATTAAGAACTTTCTCTCTTTCGATTAATTAATCGGTGTTGTTGTAAATGTTGACATTACGAAACTAAAATGTAAAAGAATCGAAGAAAACAAAAGCTAATTCAACAAACAACCTACGAGAATAGGCAAGAGAATCCGAGAAAGAACAAAAACAAAAAAAAGGTTACTTATTCATAGGAAGTTCTCTAAATTCTTGCCTTTGGTAATCAATCATCCTTGTGTTGCTTTGCTTCTCGTGTTTCTGCCAAAGAAATCCATGCTTTTGGCCCAACTTTTCATTAAGACAAGAGTCCGTTATGCTGTGTAAAATTTTGGTAACAGCAAAAGAGACTACTTGCCTATGTTTCCATATGGGAGAAAATATAAAACATATATATAGGAAGGAACGATGAAGAAGAAGAAGAAGCTTGCTGTGTGTGTTTGGTGTTCTCATTTGCTTCGTTTCTTGGCTTCGCTGTAGAGGATAACTCCACAGACGGTGAGGGAGTAACCCAGCATTCCGGTTACTGAAACCGGATTCTTGAAGATTAGAATAGAGACCACCACTGCTACTGCTCCTTTGGCGTTTCCTAGCACCTGTCACAGACCGATCAGAACGGGGTTGTATGAGTTTATGTGAATCACATCTTAAAAAATTCATTTTGAAACGTAGGGAACACCAAGCATTATCATACACATAACAAAGCAAATCCAACTGAACATCCAAGAAACAGGACACTAACAGGACCAAGCAGATAATTGTTTCTCAATAGTTCTACACTTACTTGGACTGACTTTGTGCCAACCAAATACCATATCATCTTTTCTACCATAAACAAGGATATAAAAAGAAAATGGATTGTAATTACCTGCAGAGTGAGGGCACTAGTGTGTTTCGTGACTAAGAAATTTGTCAAGTTGACGAAGTAGGCGAGCGCTGAATTGAATAGAAGATACCAAACGATCCTGAAATCATCTCTTGCAAGTGCAATTGTAATGCCGACAACATTTTTCTCCATGATAAGAGTAGCAGGCAGAAGGAACACGACAGCTATTGGCGCCATGTAAAGGAGGAGATTCATGGAGTTCAGCTTTTCCCTTCAATACAGTTTAGAATCTTTTTAGCAACACTCTTTAGGATATTCAAACTATTGCTACATAGACCTTTTAACAATCACACTGGGATAATGTCAGCCATTTCTTACCCTTCAGAAGAAAGTAAAATTCCTTGAAGCACTGATTTAAGTGCTCTCGCAGCTGTGGCTGCAATGCACATAAGGAATCCAAACAGGTGAAAGCTTGGCTCACCCTGAGACAACCAGAAATTAAGAAATATCAAACAGAGAAAATCAAAACCTATATAAAAAAAAAGGAAGCACTCAGTGAAATAAAGAAGATCCCAGAGGAAGCAAACACATGACAAGGAGAAAGAACAACATCTCCACTAATCAAACTTTATGAACAGAAAAAGTTCATAAGGTGGAGAGAGGATGAGAGAAACAAAGAACTCAGCGAATCCAAGCATAAAACAATGCCAAAAATTTCTAATGTGAAACGTAATTCAACAATGTCTGAGCTTTTCCCAAAGATAAAAGCTCGTAGCATTGGCCAAAAATGAAACTGAACCAACCATATTCAGCTCATAATAATATATAGTTTCTTGTTCCAGAACTATACCTATGATGGCAACATATGAATTGAATGATCCAGATTTAGCTCGTGGACTTGTATTTCACAAAGCAATTCAAACAGTAAAATTCCCTCTAATTCATGCTTCTACTACACAACTATATCAATCTCTCTAAGAATTCATCATAATTTCATCAAAATACCTGGAAATGGGATCAGAACCAGCATAAAAATGCATACTTAAAAGGATTCAATATTAAGAGTTGGAGAAAGGGAAATTACCCCACTGGCAATAACAACTCCGGTGACAACAGGCACGAGAGTGAAGTAAGTCAACCAAGCCTCCCTCTTAAGCGTCATCAAGTAAGCAAACACAGCGGTGAAAAACGGCGTCGTAGCACCGATCGCTTGGTTAAACGAAACAGGAAGAAACCGAAGAGAGATGTTTCCAAAGACCACCGACACACAAAAAACGAGACTTAGAGCTGAGATCTTAAAGAACTGAACTCGGGATCGAATCGTTTGCATCGGAACCATCTTCAACCAAGCAATGGCGACGTAGCTGAGTAGCGAACAAGCCGTCATGTGACACATGGTGAGAAAGATCGGGTATTTGAATCCGTAATTGCTAAGCAAGTACTTGTTCAATAACAAAACTCCAATGTTCGATGAGTACCAAGACGTGACTAGCCCGATTGTGGAAAACCGGCCATTCGTCGCCATCTTCATCGCTTTCTTCTTCTTGGGTCGATCTGATGAGATTCAATCTAAAAAAACCCTACCGAAATTTCACAAATTTGGGGATGAGTTTTTGATTTGGTGGAAATCGAATCTGGACAAGGACACGGATTTCGACGCGTGATGATAACGTTATTCCATCGATCGCTGAGATTGGATTAGGTTAGAACACGCGAATGTGCTGGAAACGAAGAACCCGGAAATGAGAAAGTTGGGATTTTGGAGAAAGATGATGATGATGATGATGATGATGAGGAGAAGCTACAAAAAGAAGAGATCTTGCTTGTGCTAAAGCTGCAACGACACACCTCTCTCTCTCTCGTTCCTGTTTTTATGTAAAATGTTTATTAACTTTTATTTTTATTTCAGTTTCATGATTTTGGTGCGTTATGTATTTATATATATATATATATAAATGTCGGTTTCTGCAATGTTTATTTCTCTGATTTAATTTACGTTTTTCTATTGTATTGACTTTTATTTTAGAGTGGTTACTTGAGAATTCAAAGTGTGGAGATGTGTTGTAACAATGAAGGAAAGGAGCCTTTGACTTGTTAGTATTACACTTTTGAAAATGATTTACGTTTTGTGTATCAAACTACTATAATCCTTGGCATTTCCTACCTAACCAAATAAAAAAATCCGTTTCAGTTTTAACCATATTTAATTGACTAATTGATCAATCGACCACGATTCTTAATTAATCAACGAAGCCTTTGGTTAATCGGTTAGATCATTGTCGGTTCTATTAATTCGGTTATACATCCATTTAATTAGTTAGGCAGTCGATTATACATCAATTTTTCTACAAATACAAATTTTCCAGAAAAGCTCATCTAGTTGTTTATTAGCAGAATTATGATGAACTAAATAAATTTAGCAAACCTTTGACCAAGTGGGTGTTAAGTCTAGTGGTGAAAGACCAATAAAAAAGCTTTATTAGTGGTGTAGCAAAGGGAATTATGTATATACAATAGTATAGTAAGTTTAAAAACGATGCTTGGGTCTATAAGTCAAACAATTTAGAAAAAGATAGTACAGCAATTGGTAGGATGATCACCTGCTTTCAAGATTTATCTGTATTTCTTCAAGCCAAAATTCGACATCTTCTTCTATCTTGATTGTTATGATCATTGAGTACAATACTATTTTTCAAAAACACGTACCTAACCACTACAAACATAGCTCAGTTTGCCTCACTGTTATACATTTTGGTTTGATATTATTAGCCGTTAGCACTTGTGAAAATGATTATAGAGATACACAACTCGCACATTCATCTAATTTGACTTTTATGAGATATATACAAGTGTTGTTCACTTCCTTTAACTGGAAGCTTTGTTTATCATTTTGTTGGGATTAGTGTATTATCCCTCGTGAGATTGGGCTATACTTGATCAAATTCTCTATTGTCACAATTCCTAGAGACTATGGTCATCCCAAGATTCCCAACGGTTAAATTGCACGTAAACAAGTTGATATAGACAATATATCTACAAAATGGATGCTTTTTTTTTTTTTTTTTAACACGAAAGAACAATTAGGTATATTACCGAGAAATGAGTCTATACAAAAATAAAAGTCCGTAGCCAATTCGAAACAATATTATCAATTCGGAACATTGTTATTATGAATCACGACTCTTGTAACCTTTTATTGAAATAGGTTTTCCATTTTGTTGAAGAGTTTTGGAATATATCAAAGATATAAACGCCATGGAAATGATTGTAAACATCGAGCAAAAGATGGATATATTCTTTTAGTGAGATAACTATTAAAAATATATAATTTATGTTAGTTTATGTCGAATAACTTTAAATAGTTATGAAATCAGTAGAGTTATTTGTGTAGTTATAAGAAAGTGAAAGTTGCTAAAATAACCCAAAACAATATAGAAACAGCCAAAATAATCTCCAAACATATTTTTCTCCCAAATAAATATAACTTTCCACTTAATCCTTAGATTTGCTGATTACAAGTTTTCCATCGTTTTTTAATTATATTTTAATAATATTTTATAGTAAACAAAAACGTAAAAATTGTCATTATGGAAATATGTTGTCGTTTTCATTTTTCATTTCAATATGTTGACAATAAAAAAAAATATAGCCAACGATATTAGATTTCTCATTAATTAGGTTTGGGAACCTAAAGAATATATAATTCATATCTTAAAAATTAAAGTGACGGTAATAACAAAAAATAGTAAATTTAGAGGTGGGTCTGTCTCGTGTCTTGTTTGCTTACAGACGAGTCCCAGGTGAAGAGGAGAGAGTAAATAATTGTCTGAGAGAATCTGACGATCACTTAACTCCAAATTCCAGTGGCAAACATGTAATTTTACTGTAACGTTTCAACAAGAAATCTCTTTTCTTTCTCTCTCTTTCTTCTTTCTTCAAGCAGCTTGAAAGCATTAATGATCATCTTCCCAAGTCTCATTTCGTAATTTACATGAGGATTCCTCATCTGGGGTCTCTACGAAAATGGAATCTGTACAGCCACATCTCGAGACCATTGTCTCTGTTCAAGTATTCCATGGCTCAAGTGGCTGTGATGATGGCTCCAACGAAGACGGAGAGACTCGTAGGAGCTCCGGTGCGGTGGAGGAGGAAGAAGAGATAGTTAAGGATGAAGAGAGGATATCCAATGCGTCGGAGTGTTCGGTGGAAGTAGATCTGGAGCTTGGATTGCCTGAGAAAGTCGTACATTTGTCGCAATCTGAGAGAGATTGCAGGATTTGCCACATGAGCTTAGATGCAGCGAATCTTGAATCTGGTTTTCCCATTGAGCTTGGCTGTTCTTGTAAAGCTGATCTCGCTGCTGCTCACAAGCACTGTGCTGAGACTTGGTTCAAGATCAAAGGAAACAAGTAAGTTAAAAATCCCCAAATTCATAGACATCTTTCTTGAGAAAATGATGGTTTGGTTACTTCCACTAGGAGGACATAAAAATTTAAGCTTTAAGATAGTTTTTAGAAAGGCTAAAATGGCTAATATTTCCATAAACTTAGGAAAGTTTACCTTTTTTAAGGGTTTCTGGTTATTGTCACTTTTGGCTTTCACTGTCTGTTTGATAAGTTCCAGTTTTGAGGTCATTTGTTTTCAGTTTAGAGACAAAGCTTACCTTTTTTTTCCGTTGTGGTGAGATTCATGGTTTGGTTGTTTTGCAGAATCTGTGAAGTATGCGGCTCGATTGCGGGTAATGTTGTTGGAACTGTTGAGGTGGAGTCTGAGGAAAATCTGAATGAAGCAAATGGTGTAGTGAATCAAGCTCTGAGAACATCTGGTCCACGATTGGCGGAAGCTAGAAGCTTCTGGCAAGGACACCGGTTCTTGAATTTCCTTTTAGCTTGTATGGTCTTTGCCTTTGTGATCTCATGGCTCTTCCACTTCAATGTTCCCTCTACATAGCAAAGAGAGTAATGCTTATTAACCTTCCATAAGAAGAAAAGATTCAGAAGGTAAAAAATGAAAAGGGTCAAAGCTAGTAGGGATCTCTGGGAAAGGTATTTCAATCTTGTACCAATGCCTTTTTCCCACTTAAGTTTAATGTAAGTTTAGAGACCTAGAAGAGCGCATAATGCGATTTGCGGGTTCTTATTTATGTCTTGAAAATGTAAATATGTTTTGTGGTTGAGGATAATGTATATAGCTCTAGTCACTCTAAAGGTTAATGTAATTGCAGTCTTGTGAAAGTCTCTTCTCTTATCTCATTGTATTATGAAAAAATCTGATCACCTGCATTGCATTTTGCATCCCAAGAGTTCAGTGATTTACAGAGGATTCCAAAAACCAAAAATAGAAAAATATCCTCTGTTTCGATGTCGCAATAGATTAAATTATGTACAAAAACCGAAACTCAGGGCCACGCTTTTATGTCTCTTCAGTGACCTCTGATTCATCCTCTTCTTCGACAATTGCTAGGATTTTAGAGGAACTAATCCTCAAAGAAGCGCTCCGAATCTTCATAGGCAGCTTCTCATTGTTAGCAGCTAAACCACATTCGACTTCTTCTTCTTCGTCATCATCCTTCTTGAGATCAGAAGGAGGTAAGAAACAATCCATAGACAAACCCTTGATGTTAAAATCCATTTCCTCAATCTCCCAAGTCTCTTCCATCCGAGTCCTCGAGTGATTATCCGAGTTCTCACCAAACCGAAACAGAGAAACCGAGCTTTTGCCAGCATGTGCTACCTGGATACCATCAATGGTCCTGTAATCTTGGATCAGAGACTCCATTGTTGTCTCCCAGAAGATGCTGTTATCGTCTTGAGCTTTGATTCTTAGAAGGTGAGAGTCTTCGAGTTGAATCAGAAGACCTGTTTTCTGGCTGAAACATCCCCACACAGTGTGCCGTATGATCTCTACATTGCTGCTGCTTCTCGCCTTAAGTGCCGATGGCTCGGCATCGAGTTTGAGTATGAAACAGTCTTCATCATTTATCTTCTTCTCTCCCATGCATACAGATCTTGCGAATAGATTAGCCGTTGATTTTGGATCAAGACCCTGTTTTTTTTTTTGTATCAGAGATTTATGTCAGAAATTTTTGTCTCGTATCAAGCAAGTAAACACAAAAAAAAACCTTGAAACAAGTCAACGAGAAGTAACTTAATTCATCATTATTTCAAATTTTCGAGAAAAAAAACAAATGCTATTGTTTTGGTGTCATTAAAAGAATATCTTAGGTTGTAAATAACTATACTTGGTAATGGGAACAAAAGTCTACTTTGTTAACAAAAGATATCTCTTTGGAGATAATCTATTAGTGGTTGTTGTTAGTGGTGGACCATAGGTGGTTCTAACTTTCAAGTTCCAACAACCTTGGTAACTTGTAAGCATCTTCTCCACGTTGAAATGTGAAAATAAGAGCTCAATTCCATGGGACACGTCACACTTTATTTATGGTCATATCAAATATCAAAAGTCGTAAGTTTACACGGTAAAATATCAAATTTTTTTCTTTCTTTTTTAGGTCAACCAAAATATCAAAATTTTAATATAAAAAATCAGTGGTTTTATCTTAATAGACAATAACATTATACGATGAAACTATGGGTGTATGGTTCTCTTGTATACTTTACATAAGATAAATTACTCACTCCGGCATTTTTAATATGTAGTATTATTTGTTCGTTATCAAATTTTCCAAATCAAAATCCAGACTTATCAACGAACAAATATTATACGATGACCACACAAAAAGATGACCAATTCTGTCATTTGACAAAGTTGAAGGTAGGTTAGCTAGACAAATTGTTTTAGAAATAAGTTCTGGAAAAGTAAAACAATAGAGGAAGTTGATGATTGAAAGATCTTTTTGCCAGCAATCAAGGAAAAGTAAACTTGAACAACTAAGAATCATAAAAATCAGGATGGGGGAATATAAGTCATTGAACTCCAAGTGGAAAAACTCTTTCAATGTCATAATGATCAGTGGATGCGTATGCTTTATGAGATATAAATGATCTTTCGTGAATCAAGTAGAGACTAGAAATGTAGCATTACCACAAGAAAAATATCCACATCAATTTTCCAAATAATATTATTTCCAAAAATTTCACTAAAAACATATATTGCCGTAGAAACATAATGAAAAAAATAAAACCAAAAATATTGAACGTAGAAAAAGGACTTATCTACTACATTAAAAAATCAATGTTCAAATATATTTGTCAAGTAAGTTATTCCAAATCCGTCATAAATTTCTTGATATAACGTTTTAGGATTTTGTTTGTTTTACCAAAAAAAAAAAATGTCATCGCAGAAGTTGTATTAAAATTATCCTCAACCAATTTCACCCTAAAAGAATTGATTACCTGGAGGAAACGGCGCAATGGTCTAGGAGGACCACGAGAGGCATGAGAAGGATGCCATGGAGTTTGTCTCCAAGCGACTTTGGCATCACTACCGGCACTGATTTTGCAGCCTGAGACGACTAGCTCAAGACACCATAACTCTATTCCCTTCTGCCACAACACAAAGCCTCCCACTTCTCCTCCTCCGCTCTTGATACTCCTAGCCTTCACCATTTTGCTGTTTAGGCTTCCTTCTCCTGTACAGAACTCTGATGCTGTCATCCTCACTTTTCCCATCGCGTACATGCTCTCGACCGCGTTTAACGCCCGATCGCCTCCTACCGCCGCTATGTATTGCTTCACTATGTATTGTGCCATCGACATCTCCTGCATATTTCCAATACAAAAAAAAAACATTCTTGTATATAATGACAGATTTATGAATCCGATAAAAAAAATAAAAAATACGAACTAGATATTGCAATTGTTTTATAAGTCAAATCTCCCTACGCTACGTTTACATGTAAATTTTTCACTAAAAGTATATATTCTTTTAGTTTTTTGTCAAATATTTTTGCACAATGTAAAACGCAAACATGATTTTTCCTCCGGTACTAACCAAGGACGTTTTGTTTTTAAATTCGTTTGGAAATATCTAATAGCAAAAGCAAATGCAACTTAGAGTTTAGTATAAAATACTTAGACCACTCAATGTTAATTGGTTTTGAGATGAAATTTTGACCGATGCGAAGGAAGATGATGTACTTACGAGAGGTTGATCTTTGATGTCTTTGTGGATGGGATTCTCGTAATCATTATGGTGGTCAGGCTGAACGGGGAGAGGGATCAAAGGAGCTCCAACGACTCCAAGAAGGAGCTGGATCTCTGCGTTACGACCACCAAAGAGTCGCGTCATGTTTGTGGCTGTTGCGGTTCCGGTTGCAGTCGCGGTGGGTTTTGACCAGTAAGACTTCATTTGGTTCCATCCTGGTTTTGTCTTCGACGCAGCAAACAACTCCTCAGGCATTGGAACCTCGAGTACGGTTTCTAACCCGTCTTCGAGGTTGTAATTTGGACATAGTTTCCTCATATCGGCCCCAAAAAAAAAAAAGATGTTGATTGGAGAAATTAAGTTGAGTGAAGAGAGAGAGAGAGAGAGAGAGAGAGAGAGAGAGTCTATCTGTGGAAATTTTGGATTTGATGAAAACTTAAAAGAGATTGAAATCAAGAAAGAAACATTCGTCGTTGTCACCAACCGACCGGAACGTGGGGAGGCCTTTTGTTTTGTCGTGTCTGCACGCTCTCTCACTCTGCTTACGTCTGTTTATATATACACAAGAAGACATGGGATCAAGATATGCTTAAGTGCAATATCTATTTTTTCGTTTTAGTTCATAATAGCATTCTTTAATTGCTAACAAAATTATGACCATATCAACCTCTAGCCGAATCGAATATGACTTAACTATCATATTGTTTTTGTTCTTTTTTTGGGACCAAATAATCGTGCAACAAATTTATTAGAAGCACAGAGTATTGACCTGTTTGATACCATTCTAGAAAAAATAGCAGACATTAATTACGATAATTTCTAAGAATTCTTTTTGTACATTGTCTTTAAAGATCGGAACATTAGATTTTAGGATCAATAATAGGTTTACCAAATGATTATGAATTGAACAAATTAATATCTTGGCTTTGGCAGTTTTGTGACATCGGTTTCCTAAACTCGTAATCAAATAGTCTCTCTGTTTCAAAAAGAATGTCATTCTGACAATTTTCACACAAATTAAGAATAAAGATAAAAGTTCTTTTATACGCCTAAACTATTTAGTATGTAATTACAATAATTTATTTAAGTTTCTTTTGATTGATTATTTATTGGAGTAAAAACAATTGTAAATCACAAAAACTCTTGCACTTCTATTTAATTGAGTCAACAATCATTATCATAATTAAATGCACTTAGAATTACCATCGACATAGTATATATTTTGGAGGCAAATATATTTGTCAAATTCTGTCTTTAAAAAACATTAGAATACAATAAAAAAAATGGAGGCAAAATTAAAGTGGAGGGAATCAAACCAAAATTTTTAAAAATTTGGAGTATAATTTTTAATACTACTATAAATGACGTTGACTGAATAGGGATTAGAGAAGATACACCACGATGATTTTTCATATTTATTCACAATTTTATAAACAATTTTATCATATTTATTTGAGGTTAAAAAATGAATGTTTTGTCAAAATTTGTATTAATATTAGAGAATGACACTTTTTATGTAACAAATAAAAAGTGCTAGAATGACATTTTTTTTTGAAACAGAGGGAATAATTTATTTTCCAAATTACAATCTATAAATAGTATTAATAATTTTTAACTTTTGAAATAGTATTGATAAAAGTAATACACGAGTGCATCAAGTTCTATACTTCAATGTCTTGACTCTTGATTATCAATTAGTGGCATGTAGAGCGGGGAGTCGTTAAATGTGAACCGAATTTATTTATAATGACTAAATACTAAATAGGAACATTCTGGTGTAAATGTATCTCCCAATTTAATGAAGAAATCTTTTCATCTAAATATTACGGGACCCAAATTTGAAACATTATTTTAATTCTAAGACTAGGCTAAAATCACTACCAAAATCGATGGCTAAAATCAGCTATTGATTGTATATTTGTATATGGTTTTAAAAATCATTATATGGACTTGCAAAAATTATTTGTATAGATCTTTTATATAAGGAAGCGAGGATTATAGATTGATTATTTTTTTGTGTTTTTGAAAAAAAAAAAAACTATATGTATTGCACGTCCATCTGAATCAGTATTATTATGATTATGTGTCTGTCGTTTTTTCTTTTTCTTTTCGGAATATAAAATCAAATACCATTATCGTTATTGTTTACAATATGCATCTTTTTTTGCACCGTAGTCCGTATATAATATCTATTTAATTTTATATTTGATAGTACTGTTGAGTCTAATATTAAAATTTGATTGAATCCGTCGACTTCAACCCTTCGAAGCCTAGACAAAAACTTGCTTTGTAATTTGATTCTCTGGCAGTCAAATAGAAAAATAATTTATGGTGATCGTAAAATACATGTTTTGATTATTTTATTTTTGAATACCGTATTATAATTTTTTTTCTAAATATACTATGAAATAATTAAAATTCTTTCTAAATTCTTACACATTTTATATATCAGTTGTAATGAAGCTCCATACATTTTTAAACTTAATAACAAAACTTTCTGTTTCCATCGCTCAAAATTGTTGAAGAACATACATTAAAAAGGAAACAGTTTACTATTTTAGAAAAATAAAATATAGTAAACAAACAAATCTTATGAGAAATATAAGAAATATAAGGATAACATAAAAAATCAGAAACAAAATAAATAGTAAAATCTATATACCGAAACAGTGCAGCAGGGGAAGGAAAATTCAAAACTGAAGAGGAGCTTCTTGGAAACTGTTTCTTCAGACATCATCAAGAAAATGTTAAATGAAGCTCAAAGCCAATTCACAGCTGCTGGTCAAGGTAAGGATCTCTAGGCGAATTTGAGCCAAGATACTCCGAAACCTCGGTAACATATGTTTTCAGCTTCGAGGTGGTTCGGGTGAGCCAATCGGTGTTTGTCTGATCCATCTCATCCTTCAGATTCGCCATCTTCTCTTCCTCTTCCAACATACTGACCCATCTCTTACCCATATACATTTTAACCGCATCCACGCCTTGTTTCACGACTTCCTCGGGCGGGACAAAGAGCGGGTTCTGGTCCAAATTCAGTTTGGTCAGGTTCACGAGCGTGCCAAAAGCGTCTGGAAGAGAATGGATTTGGTTGTTACTCAAGTCGAGTTCTTGGAGGCTTATGAGGTCGCCGAATGAAGCAGGAAGATCTTGGAGATCGCTGAAGTTACTGCTTAGGTTAAGGTACTCAAGGTTTGTGAGCATCCCGAAAGAATTTGGAAGACCGTTGAGTTGATTAAAGTGCGCATCGAGGTAACGTAAGGATCTCATTTCGCCAATAGAAGTTGGTAAAGATCTGATTTTGTTGAGATGGATCAAGAGCTTTTCAAGTTTCACTAGCTCGAATCCAATGTTTGTTGGTAAGTATGTAAGATTGTTGTAGCTCGCGTCCAAGACAACCAACGATCTGAAATTCGACAACAGAAGTAAGAAAGAAACAGAGAGCTTAATACAACAGAGGAAAAATAATCAAACTTCGAAGAAAAAAACACTTACCCACAATGGCAGATGGAATCTGGTAAAGTTGTGAGTTTGTTACAAGAGACATTCAAAATCTTCAATTTAGACAGTAAACCGATCGAGTCGGGTAATGTCTCCAGAAAATTCGTGGAAACATCGAGTTCAAGAAGGTTTTGCAACCCAGCTATAGAATCAGGAATGGCCTGTTACGAACATAACCTTTTGATCAAGACAAGCAACATACACTTTTAAATCTATCTCAATCTAACATCACCCACAAGAACAAATCCAATTCTCCAGTACCTAATAAAAATTTACCTATATGACGTACTAAAAAGACTCGAAAATCAAAACCCAGAGCAAAGTTTACATCTTTGACAAGCAAACACACTTTTGAATATATCTCAATCTAGACATCACCACAAGCACCGACCCAAATGCCAAAGAATTACCCCAAAGACTCAAAATCCAGGGCAAAGTTTACATCTTTGACACATAACAATATCAAGAATAATTCTAACAGATTTGATCAAAGATTACGAATTTGACTTTTTGGGATTTAGAAACTGACCACAAGATGATTGTTATAGAGATTAAGAACAAGGAGACCTTGAATCTTTCCAAATGCTTCAGGGAGCAATTTCAATTTCCGACCAGACAAATCAACTCGGTCCAATGGATTCTCCGAAGCTTGTTGCAATATACTCACAACCTCTTCATTGACTTCAACCTCCGCAGCTTCCTCCTCAGCCACCGCCGCAGCATTCTTCTCCGCAGACTCGTAGATCCTCACGAGCCTTTCCTCTGCTTCTTTCAAAAGCTTCTCGTAAGATTCATGAAGCTCGTTAAGCTTTAAGATCGAGTTATACCAAGTCTTCTCTTGATCCACAGCTTCTATCCTCTTCTGTTCCTTCTCCGCTACGTCATTATCGTTCGGAGAGAGAGCGATCTCTTCGAACGATTCCGATAACGGCGCGTCGATCTCAGCAAGCTTGGCACGAGCTTTGTCGACGGTTTCGTGATCGGGTCTAGGCCCTAGGGTTCGAAGAACAGATCGGGTCTGAGCAACGTCGGCTATTGCGTTTGTCATGGAGGCAAGAACATCGGGATGAGCCAAGTGAGGCATCTGAGTCACGATCTCGATGGAGTTGCTTAACGATGAAGAGGGATCGGATTTGGATTTGGAGGAAGAAGCTGACGATGATCGGTCGACATCTAAAGAGGATTTGGCGGGTAAGGAAGGGAGACGATCCAAGACGTAAGAGAGAACAGGGAAATTCTTAGGGTTGAGCTCCGTCGCCATTGTTGAAAGCTTGAGGGATGTAACAATATTTGGAAACTGGGGAAAGAAGAAGAAGAATAAGTGAATATTTCTTCGTCTCTCGTTTCTTTCCGAACTATTTGCGTCTCTATTGCTAAGTCAAAGATCCATAATTACACGTGGATATGTATGAACACAAGGCAAGTGTCAATGTTTTCCTACATAAACGAGAAAAAAAGGAAAGAAAAAAAAAAGCAAAGAAGGAAAAAAAGAATTAATAGCAGTTTCAATTATTATTTTTTTTTTATAAAAAAAACCTAATTTGATTGATGCAAAGTGCAAATAAATCCACAGAAAAAAGGACGTTAAAAATTACATTTTACTTGAGATGCGAAAAAAGCGGTAAAGACGTAATGTTAAGACAAACCATCCAACAAAAGCATATCATTTGGTGAGACCCAATATTGGTAACAAAATGGTTTTATGGGCTTAAAAGGATCTTTAGAAAAAACAACTATTGTTAGTTATTTTCTTAACTATTGTTATAGCTATTGGGTCGCCTCGAATTTTGCTATAGCCCTTTTTTCTTTTGAGACTACGCAATGGAGACTATTTTTTTGAGACTACTATGTTCAGGGCTAGTGACTGGAGTGAAGTCGTAACAAGGTAGCCGTACTGGAAGGTGCGGCTGGATCACCTCCTTTTCAGGGAGAGCTAATGCTTCTTGGGTATTTAGGTTTGACACAGCTTCACACCAAAAAAGAAGGGAGCTACGTCTCCCATATAATCGAAAAAACTCTCAGGAAGCTGGTTCTAAGCATCAGCCGAGACATCTGATCTGAGGATTGTTGTTGTTGATGTTAATGATGGTTTAGAGACCTCCATGCATAAAATCTCCATATACGGCCAACGACGAAGAACTTCGGCTCACCATCTTTCTTCTTCCTCTGGTTCTAACTTCTGATATCCCACCCCACATTTCTTTTCTTTTTTAAGATTTAAAAAGGTAAAAATCAACCGTTTAACTAAAAGTCACTACGGTCGGATCAAATAATATATGTCATAAATGCTACGATAGATAAAGAAATCTATTAAGTTTGGTTGATTTATTTACCTACGATAGATTTTTCTTTTTTTTGACTTATTAAGACAAAATAACTTGTAGACTTGTAGAAACAATTGACATGGATGTCAAAAACAAAAACAAAAAAACAATTGACATGTTTAAAATTTATATTTTTGTAATCTCAACTACATAAATGATTCATGATGATGACGACGATGTTATACCTAAACACTTGTTTATTTTCGATGTTATCTTCAACTTAAAAATGTATTTACTTTTAAATCCAACTTTAAAGTATACACTTTTCGTTAAAAAAAAAAAAGTATACACTTAAAACTCAATATCTCTGATAGTGACCATATATACAGGGAGTATTAAAATCGAAAACGTCAACAAAACCGGTGGAAAGTTGAATGGGTCTAAACTAAACACACATAGCCATAAAAGCTTTGTCTCCATTATAGATTCTCCATATCTGAATAAAAACAAACGATTGGATATAAAGTACATAGAACTTCGATCTTTTCACAAAAACCCAAAAAAAAAAAAAGACAGAGCTTTTCAGTTTCAATGGAGGAGAAGAGAAATGGTCTGCGAGTGATTCTCTTCCCTCTTCCATTACAAGGTTGCATAAGTCCTATGCTTCAGCTCGCTAACATCCTTCACTCAAAAGGCTTCTCAATCACTGTGATCCACACGCGCTTCAACGCGCCAAGAGCTTCAAGCCATCCTCTCTTCACTTTCTTACAGATTCCTGATGGCTTGTCTGAAACTCAGATTAAAGATGGTCCTACTTCGAATGTTATGTCTCTGCTTGCGCAAATCAACATGAACGCTGAGTCTCCGTTTCGTGATTGTTTGAAAAAGGTGTTGCTGGAATCGCAAGAATCACAGAGGGTTAGTTGTTTGATCGATGACTGTGGATGGCTCTTCACACAAACTGTTTCAGAGAGTTTGAATCTTCCCAGGATGGTTCTATGTACTTTCAAAGCCACTTTCTTCAATGCTTATCCAATACTTCCACTTATCCGAACCAAAGGATATCTTCCAGTTTCAGGTAATTCTTCGTGAAATCTTTATTTTTAAAGGTCAATTTGCTATTTAGGAAAAAGTTAAATAATTTGGGTATAAAATTCATAATTTTTAAAAAATATTGCATACTTTGACTACAAATGCTCGTCGTACTCTCACCTATGATGATTATGTTAGTTTTTCTTAAAAATGTGCCATCCAAAAAAAATAAGGAAAGTAAAAATTTTGCATTTGACCAGAGTGGTATTTGTATTTATTCATAATTGTGAGTTTTCATTTTAAAAAACAAGTGTTATCGAATAATATGGCGTGATCTCTAGTAAAATAGCATTGGCATGTCAATAAAATATATATCAATTATTGTTTCTAAACTATGTTACGTAAACTAATAGCATGTAATGTAGAAATAATGTTATTTGTTTAATTTTTGCGCGTACACTCTAGTCATCTTTTAGGAAAAATTTGTAATCATACCTCATTTGCCACTTGAAGTTACTTGTCTAACAAAAAAGAAAAGTTAAAATTGTTCACCTAAGTAATGAAAAGAGTGGGTTTATTTACTATGAATACTCTACTTTAAATTGTGGTTATCAAAATTATAAGATGGTTTTGAGCCTTTGTGTCTTAGATTCGGAAGCAGAGGACTCTGTTCTTGAGTTCCCGCCGCTTCAAAAGAGAGATCTTTCAAAGGTTTTCGGGGAATTCGGAGAGAAACTAGATCCGTTCTTAGATGCTGTAGTAGAAACGACTATGAGCTCTTCAGGGCTGATATTCATGTCCTGCGAAGAGCTCGAGAAAGATTCGTTGACTCTTGCTAACGGAATTTTCAAGGTTCCGATCTTTGCGATTGGTCCATTTCACAGCTATTTCTCTGCTTCGTCAAGCAGCTTATTCACACAAGACGAGACTTGTATTCCTTGGTTAGATAGTCAAGATGAAAAATCCGTTATCTACGTGAGTCTGGGAAGCGTTGTGAACATTACGGAAACAGAGTTCTTGGAGATTGCTTGTGGTTTAAGCAATAGCAAACAGCCTTTCTTGTGGGTGGTACGACCTGGTTTGGTACTCGGCGCGAAGTGGATCGAACCGCTCTCTGCAGAGCTCGTGAGAAGCCTTGAAGAGAAAGGAAAAATTGTGAAATGGGCACCACAACAGGAGGTTCTTGCGCATCGAGCCATTGGAGGGTTTTTGACACACAATGGTTGGAACTCGACGCTAGAGAGTATATGCGAAGGGGTTCCTATGATCTGCTTACCTGGAGGTTGGGATCAAATGCTGAATTCAAGATTTGTGAGCGATATTTGGAAGGTCGGAATTCACTTGGAAGGTCGGATTGAAAAAAAAGAGATTGAGAAAGCTGTGAGGATGTTAATGGTGGAGAGTGAAGGAGAAAAAATTTGTGAGAGGATGAAGGTTTTGAAAGATGAGGTCGAGAAATCGGTTAAACATGGAGGCTCGTCTTTTCGATCTATTGAGACTCTAGCTAATCATATACTGTTGTTGTAAGTTGAGAATATTTGCTAAATATACCTCAACGTTTCTCTAAAATGCAAAAAGAAGGAAAATTGTCGAAAATAAACCCTAAAATTCAAAATAAACTCATATTTTTTTTTCCCGATTTAATTTAAGATGTCTAATTTGGATATCATCCAGACTAGGTGTTTCCGCGTTATACGCATGATAGATATTTATAATATTTTTTAAAAAATTAATAAATTATATAAACATTTCTAAATATTTAATAAAATATTATTGTAGAAATTTAAAATTAAGGTTTTTACATATTTATGTTACTAATTAATTATTTAGTCAAAACAATATTTTTTTAAAATAAATTTTTAAAAACCAAATTTAGTAAACAATAAAATCAGCTATAATTTAATGAAATATTTACTTACTCGATTTAATCAAATTTAGGAAACAATAAAACCAGTTATGATTTTATGGAATATTTACTTATTCAATTTTACATAAATAAATACAACTAATTTAGGTAAGATTATAATTTTTAAAATAAAGACAGTTTATATATAATTGATCTAATGACATATTATGTAATTAATCTAGTAATTAATGTCCTATAAAATATATTTTCTGAGAATCACTCTGGCGACGACACGTAAACATAAGGTTATTTTGTTAAAATGATTCTAAATTAATATATAGGGGATTAAGATGGAAAACAGATAATTCGGGTATGAGCATGAATACTACATTAGAGTCTGAAACGGATAATTTAGATATGGGGATGAGTAATACAGATTAGGCAAGGAAATATCCGCTAAAACAAAACGTAAACTATTACTTTAAAACAATTTAGATTCATTACTGAACTAAAACTCAACTGCTCTTTGTTATCTGACCTCTGGAAAGAGAAACAAAAGACATTTTGGTGTAATAGTCATGTACACTTGTCACTTGTCGTTTATGTTTTTCCTTTTTTTAGTAGTGGTAGGCCAGTGGCTCAAGTCTCCAAAAACGTTATCATATCATCATAGTTGTGCTTTCTATAGATAATCAAATTGCAGAGAGACGAAGAACGAAGAATCTTGCATGGAGAAGAGAAACGAGAGACAAGTGATTCTCTTCCCTCTACCATTACAGGGTTGCATAAACCCTATGCTTCAGCTAGCAAAGATATTTTTTACAAGAGGCTTTTCAATCACCATCATCCACACGCGCTTCAACGCGCCCAAATCTTCAGACCATCCTCTCTTCAATTTCTTACAGATCCCCGACGGCTTATCCGAAACACAGACCCAATCTCGAGATGTTTTGCTTCAACTCACGCTTCTCAACAACAATTGTGAGAACCCATTTCGAGAGTGTTTGGCTAAACTCATCAAACATGGTTCAGATTCAGGAACAGAGGAAAGGAAGATTAGCTGTTTAATCGATGATTCTGGGTGGGTTTTCACAAAATCCGTGGCGGAGAGTTTCAATCTTCCGAGATTTGTCCTCTGTGCTTATAAATTCTCATTCTTTCTCGGACATTTGCTTGTTCCTCAGCTTCGCCGTGAAAGGTTTCTTCCAGTAGCAGGTACGGCTTCGACACATTATAGATCATTGTTCTTTTTGGTAATTGAGTCATCAAGGAGACAATTTAAAGAGGTTTGAGCAATCAGTCAAAGATTCAAAGGAAAATATTTGGCCGTATTTCTTGAACTTTTAGTAGTTTTGTTTCAGATTCCGAAGCAGAGGATCTAGTTCCGGTGTTTCCACCGCTTCGAAAGAAAGATCTTTCGCGAATTATGCGCTCTCAGAGTGAGCCTCTCGATTCTTACTTGCATAAGATACTGGAAACGACTAAGGCAGCTTCAGGGCTCATAGTCATGTCCTGCGAAGAGCTTGATCAAGATTCACTTGCTGAGTCCCATAAAGTCTTCAGCTCTCCGATATTTCCCATTGGCCCATTTCATATCCATGACGTCCCAGCCTCGTCTAGTAGTTTGTTCGAACCGGACCAGAGTTGCATTCCATGGTTAGATAAGCACGAAACGAGATCAGTAATCTACGTGAGCTTAGGAAGCATTGTGACTCTCAGCGAGTCTGACTTCTTGGAGATTGCTTGTGGACTAAGAAACACCAACCAATCCTTCTTGTGGGTTGTCCGGCCTGGTTCGGTCCATGGGAGAGATTGGATCGAATCGTTACCATTAGGGTTCATGGAAAGTCTCGAGGGTAAGGGAAAGATAGTGAGATGGGCGCCGCAGCTAGACGTTCTTGCCCATAGAGCCACGGGAGGGTTTTTGACTCATAATGGATGGAACTCGACGCTAGAGAGTATATGCGAAGGAGTACCTATGATCTGCTTGCCTTTTGTGTGGGACCAATTGCTAAACTCGAGATTCATCAGCGAAGTTTGGAGGATTGGGATTCACTTGGAAAGCCGGATAGAGAGAAGAGAAATCGAGAGAGCTGTGACAAGACTAATGGCTGAGTCGGAAGGAGAGGAGATTCGAGATAGAATCAAAGTCTTGCGGGATGAAGTAAGAAGATCGGCTAAAGTAGGAGGCTCGTCGTCTCGATCTCTAGATGATCTGGTTGATCGTATATTATCATGCTAGCTTTTTCAATTCAATCAATTGTATCCGCTTTAGAATTTGTGAATCCTGTGAATTTTCTAAGAATAATACACTTGGTATTGTTTTCGCCGATTTTGTTAGTTGTCTGTCCTTTTATCATGTGTGTATGAATGGTTACAAGAATCTTTGGCCTTCGTGGGCTTGATTGAGTTTGAATCTGTTATGATTTAGCTATGTTATTAATCAAACGGAGATATGGTTGGAAAATTGGACAATCAAAGTTTGATGAACGACTTTATTGAACAAAATGCAAGATTTTTTAAATTTTGGTAGATTATGATAGTTTTAGAAGTCTTTTATTTGATACGGCCACGTTTATAAACAATACTTGCGACTAATTGATACGGACTTTTTTATTTATAATGCAACCTACAAGTACAACGGATCTGGTCATTCTTTCTAAAACCAGAATAAATAAAATAAAACCACTTGTTATGGTGCTTTGTTAGTTGTAAATCGGGCTTACTTTTTGTCCACACCCGAGAGAGAAAACAGATCTGATATTTCTTTATTATTACATCGAGAAGCGTGGAGTTATATTAATCTTGTATGTTATATATTTTCAGTTTTCACAGGATTTTTTGCATTTAGGATCGAAAAAAAAGAAGGAGAAAGCTTTAATGGAGAAGAGTAATGGCCTGCGAGTGATTCTGTTTCCACTTCCATTACAAGGCTGCATCAACCCTATGATTCAGCTCGCCAAGATCCTCCACTCAAGAGGTTTCTCCATCACTGTGATCCACACGCGCTTCAATGCGCCAAAAGCTTCAAGCCACCCTCTCTTCACCTTCTTAGAGATCCCAGATGGCTTGTCCGAAACAGAGAAAAGAACTAACAATACCAAACTTCTACTAACGCTTCTCAACCGAAACTGTGAGTCTCCGTTTCGTGACTGTTTGACTAAACTGTTGCAATCTGCAGATTCAGAAACAGGGGAAGAGAAACAGAGGATTAGCTGTTTGATCGATGATTCTGGATGGATGTTCACACCACCCATTGCTCAGAGTTTGAAACTCCCGAGATTGGTCCTTGGTACCTATAAAGTTTCCTTCTTTCGCAGCCAATTTGTTCTTCCTAAGCTCCGGCGTGAAGGGTATCTTTCACTGCAAGGTTTTATATTTCTAACTTTACTGTCTAATAAAATTAGCAATACTTTCCTATATTGTTAACTTTCATATTCCGATATCTTTTGGAAATATCTAAAAGTTTTTGTTAAGAAATAGTGAATAAATTTACATGCCATCATGAAAAATGACAGACGATAATTAGTGACTATATCTATGTAGTAAAATAACGTGGAAGTGATAACATGTAAAAAATGTATTATTAGAAAATAGGCTGTTATTTCTTTTTATCACACTTGAAAATGTTAATCTTGATGAAGATTAAGTTGAAATTTTATCCTCACCCACTTGAGATTATTTACGTAATTGAAAAAGATCTCATAGTAACTTTGAGCAATATGGCCAGTTTGTGATTATTCATTTCTTTTTATACCTAGACGAGTTAGTTTGGGGAAGTTTCAGATGTTAGGTATAGAAAATTAACTTTCCTACATATTCGGTAATAGACCAAGCAACTCGTTCTTCTAATTTTTTTCTTACGGATTCAGAACAGGAGGATCTAGTTCAGGAGTTTCCACCGCTTCGAAAGAAGGATATTTTACGAATTCTTGATAAAGAAACGGAGCTATTAGATCCATTCTTGGACAAGGTTTTGAAAATGACAAAGGCATCTTCAGGCCTTATATTCATGTCATGTGAAGAGTTGGACCAAGACTCACTGAGTCAGGCACGTGAAGATTTTGAAATTCCGATCTTTGCGATTGGCCCTTTTCACAGCCACTTTCCAGCCTCGTCTAGTAGCTTGTCCACACCGGACGAGACTTGCATTCCATGGTTAGACAAACAAGAAGACAAATCCGTGATTTACGTGAGTTTCGGGAGCATAGTGACCATCAGCGAATCAGAGTTAATGGAGATTGCTTGGGGTCTAAGAAACAGCGACCAACCGTTCTTATTGGTCGTGCGTGTTGGCTCAGTCCGTGGCACAGAATGGGTCGAGACAATCCCTGAAGAGATCATCGAAAAGCTTAATGAGAAGGGAAAGATAGTAAAATGGGCCCCACAACAAGACGTTCTAAAGCATCGAGCCATTGGGGGATTCTTGACACATAATGGCTGGAGCTCGACCGTTGAGAGTGTTTGTGAAGGCGTCCCTATGATCTGTTTGCCTTTTCGTTGGGACCAAATGCTAAATGCAAGATTTGTTAGCGATGTATGGATGGTCGGGATACATCTAGAGGGTCGGGTTGAGAGGAATGAGATTGAGGGAGCGATAAGGAGATTATTGTTGGAAACTGAAGGAGAAGCCATCCGAGAGAGGATAGAACTTCTTAAGGAAAAATTAGGAAGATCGTTTAAACAAAACGGTTCCGCAAATCAATCTTTACAAAATTTGATTGATTATATATTATCTTTCTAGCCGTTTATATGTGTTTCTTTGTGTTTTAATTTTTCAACCGATAAATTGTTTGTGTATCATAAATTTCTTCCTTTGTGTTTTGCATTTTTGGAATAAAAACATCTTCTTAACTTGGAATACATGCTTAAATAAATACATATATCACTTTTATTATATTGATTTGTAGTAGGACCAGATCGACCTGGTGGTTGGAAATTTTTTACGGTTCTTCTTTCGTTTCAGATTTAAATACGTATCCTTAGAAATCTAAAAAAATTGTAAACAAATGACTTATACAAAAATGTAAGAAAATTATTATTTTCGCGCGGATAAATCCATTTAGTTTTGATTTCGATTACCGGTGTTACTAATAAGAAAAAAGTCAAACTGAACTGAAACCAAAAGTATTCAAAGCACCATATACTTACCACAATATTATCAGCAATTTTTTGTTATTATCTTGCAACCTACTAGTACAACGAATATTGTCTTTTATTTTTTAATTATTAATTTCTCTTAGTTAAAATCAAATAAAATTAGACCACTAGTTACATGCCCTAGAGGGAAAACGAATCTGGTCTTTCTTTATTAGCACATCAAGAAGAGTATAGTTTTGTCTCACTCTGGACGTGATAACAATATCTTAAATTTCTTATGTTATATCGATATCTTATAACAATAATAAGAGCATTCACAGAAATATCAGGAGGTCTGCATTTGCATAGAAGGTCAAAAGGAGAAAGCTTCAATGGATAAGAGTAATGGCCTACGAGTGATTCTGTTTCCACTTCCATTACAAGGCGTCATCAACCCCATGATTCAGCTCGCCAAGATCCTCCACTCAAGAGGTTTCTCCATCACTGTGATCCACACGCGCTTCAATGCGCCAAAAGCTTCAAGCCACCCTCTCTTCACCTTCTTACAGATCCAAGATGGCTTGTCTGAAACAGAGACAAGAACTCACGATGTCACACTTCTCTTAACGCTTCTCAACCGAAGCTGTGAGTCTCCGTTTCGTGACTGTTTGACTAAACTTTTGCAATCTGCAGACTCAGAAACAGGGGAAGAGAAAGAGAAGATTAGCTGTTTGATCGATGATTCTGGATGGATCTTCACACTACCCATTGCCCAGAGTTTGAATCTCCCGAGATTGGTCCTTAATACCTATAAAGTCTCCTTCTTTTGGAACCATTTTGTTCTTCCTCAGCTTCGGCGTGATATGTATCTTCCGTTACAAGGTATTATTTACTTCTCACTTTACCAAACGGTGTCTTATATGGTTACCAACATTTTCCTAGATTGCTTAGTGTTGACTTTTTTGGTCCGATCTTCTTTTGAAATATCTCAAAATAACAATATTTGTTAAGTATTACAGGCAAGGTCATATGAATACATCCGACATGGATCTCTACTATTGGCCTTTCTATGATCATTAGACATCTTATTTATTTATTTTTTTCAACAGATCATTAGACATCTTAAATAGTAAAAATATCGGATTTGTATAAATTTTGAGGATTAGTTTGAGTCTCAGTCTATAAATATTATCATGTGGACCACAGAAAAAAGCCATATGAAAATATTATCTATCAACATCTGTTCACATATGAATTTACATTAAAATTCTTGGTTCCAATAGTGAGTACAAGTCTTTTTGATTTACTAATTACAAAACAAAAGTGTAAATATATATATAGAATCTTTTGGTCACATTTATATACGAATTTCTAGATTTAATAAAATTATTTTTCGTGGTGAATTATATTACCTCCAATAATATCCATCCAGATAATTGTTTTACAGATGATTCAGAACAAGATGATCAAGTTCAGGAGTTTCCACCGCTTCGAAAGAAAGATGTTTTACGAATTCTTGATAAAGAAACGGAGCTACTAGACTCATACTCGAATATGATTTTGGAAACGACAAAAGCGTCTTCTGGTCTTATATTCGTGTCATCATGTGAAGAGTTGGATCAAGACTCACTGAGTCAAGCACGTGAAGATTTTCAAATCCCGATCTTTACAATAGGGCCTTCTCATAGCTACTTCCCAGGCTCGTCTAGTAGCTTGTTCACAGAGGACGAGACTTGCATTTCATGGTTAGACAAGCAAGAAGACAAATCCGTGATTTACGTGAGTTTCGGGAGCATCTTCACCATCAGCGAAGCAGAGTTCATGGAGATTGCTTGGGGTCTAAGAAACAGCGACCAACCCTTCTTGTGGGTCGTACGTTCAGCCGTCCATGGCACAGAATGGATCGAGGCAATCCCGAAAAAGTTCATCGAAAGGCTTCATGAGAAGGGAAAGATTGTGAATTGGGCCCCACAACAAGAAGTCCTAAAGCATCGAGCCATTGGAGGATTCTTGACACACAATGGTTGGAACTCGACGGTTGAGAGTATTTGTGAAGGAGTCCCTATGATCTGTTTGCCTTTTTTTTGGGACCAATTGCTAAATGCAAGATTTGTTAGTGACGTATGGATGGTAGGGATGCATCTAGAGGGTCGGATTGAGAGGGATGAGATCGAGGGAGCGATAAGGAGATTACTGTTGGAAACTGATGGAGAAGCAATCAGAGAGAGGATTGAACTTCTTAAGGAGACAGTAGGAAGATCGGTTAAACAAAACGGTTCGGCATATCGATCGTTACAACATTTGATCGATTATATATCTTCCTTCTAGCTATATATATATATATATATATATATATATATATCTGTTGTTTCTTTGTGTGTGTGTGTGTTTTTCTTTTTTTTTTCAGTTGAAAAATTGTTTGTGTATTCAGGAAATTCTTCCTTTGTGTTTGGCATTGTTGGAATAAAAAGTGTTTTTTTTCGGGAATAAAACTTGATCTTAACTTGGAAATATGCATATATATATATATATATATAGTGATGGACTATGGTTTACAAAAAGATAATGTTAGTGGAATATATAAATATATCACTTGTATTACATGGCTGTCACACTACCAGTGTTTAAGTCCCCTGCATATTTTTATATATGCAACTAGGGTCAGCCAAGATATTTACAAAAGGCTTTACGATGCAATAAATATTCTTTTGCTCTTGATCAGTTTAACACTAAAATTTTGAGATTTTTAGACTTGTTAAAGGAAAACAAAAAATGGAGTATGCATGGATCCTTATATATGTGAGATTCTTTTTGTAAATATCCATGGACCCTGCATCTTGGAACCTATACACCTTTGCTCTATATTTACTTGGGCCGGACCTGCAGAGACGTGTTTCCTCTTATGGAGAAAAGGCAAATATGCCTAAGACCACAAAATAATAAAATTAGAGGATCACATGTAAGAAAAATTATGCTTATCTATATTTAATTGGTTTGATATAATGTGTTTTCTTTAATTGAGAATAAAATGTGTTTTCTTTAATGTAAAATTTTCTTTATTAAAAATAAGGCCTAACATTCTTACTAATATTTTTCCTTTAATTGAATTTTATTACTTTGAAACTCATGTGTCAATAATATTATTATGTACACAATAGTCTAAGCGAATAGAAAATAAACAAAGAATAACTACAAATGAGAAACCTAGAAGATTAAGCGAGTGTTTTGAGTGAAACAAAATTGTGTAATAATTTTTTATTCTTATTGGTTTCAAAATATTTACTATAATTAGAAAAAAAATTATTACAAGAGCCACATTTTTCAAACTCGTCTTATAGGCTTTTATGAGTCAAAACACAATACTGAGGTCATGCAACCATCTAGTATGTTAAGCTCCAATCATTTATTCAACATGCAAGTGATTTGCCAAACTAAATCCCATGGCAATATCTTAAACATCTATTGATCACTCTTCTCACCTTAGATCATTTTTTTCATCTCCTCAGTTTTGATATTGGCAATATGATGGCCAATATCAACATGAGTTCTTTGTTGATTTTTGGTCTCATATATGCAGTATATTAAATCACTTTCATGTAAATCATCTTTCCTTGCATTCTTTTTAGGAATAAACATGTTTGCGGTTTGTCTGTTAAGTGTTTTTAAGAAACATTCACAGAAAGGAAAGTGCATGTTAATGTATATATAAATATATATGTGTAGTCAAATACTATGGATCGATACCGTCGTCTATTTCCTATACATAAGTCCCTAAAATCTGAATTACAAAAGTCTAAGCTTATCGGGAAAAAAACAAAAAGTCTATGATTATCACGAGGAAATATTGTGGAAACAGAAGAAGAGAAATACATGAAATCCAAGATGAAATTGAAATCAACGTCTGCGTGCTGTAAAAATAAGAGACGGCGGACATATTCAAAAATTACGGATTTTTTGCTTTCTTTTATATTGGTAGTAAACATCCGGTTTTTCGGTACGGTTCGTTTTTAGATTTGTGTTTGGTTCGATTTTATATAATCTCTCTATCATATTGAGACCGAGAAAATTATCGGTTTTGTTCGGTTTAGCTTAAGTTTGGCTTAAGTTTAATCCTAGTCATTGACACCTCAGCTCACTTAAACAATTACACGATCAAATGGATATGTGAATTTGAATACTTATCAAAGTCTTCCTATTTTGGCGCAATATTATCCGGTGGAGATATTCCAATTGGGCCTAGACTCATGAAGGGCCTATTTAAGATCTAACGACCCATTAAGTTCACAAAATCGTACACATAAGCTGCATATATTTACACATGTGAGAGAAAATATTATTATTTTCATCCATTATGTTGGGAAGAAAAAAAAAGGAAAGAAAGAAGGTTAATCTACTAAATTTCAGAGGATTGAAACGATTGCGTTGTCAAATAAATTAGGAAAGCCCCAACCGTATGGGATGGGTTAGGATTCCAATTTTTGATATTTAGATTTATAATTATATAAATATAAATTATATAAATATTGGAGACACCACATCAATGTCAGAACACGGTTTGACCTTGTATGCATCTTAATGCTCACGGTTTTGTGAAGGTGCATCTTAATGCGAAGCAGAACAAATAGCCAAAAACGAAAAGTACACTGAAACAAGAGGAAGAGAAAAAGGTTACTAATATTTGTAAATCTAATGGACAAATCATATAAAAACGAACTAACCAGAAAAATGAATTTTGATGCGTGTGCATTCTGAGCTCTCCTTTAAAACCTGTCTCTCTCTCTCTCTCTCTCTCTCTCTCTCTGGCTTTCTATTATAAACCTCTTAACAATAGATGTGTAATGGGAAAGCAAGACAACAAAGAATATATAGTTTCTTTTCACTTAACCTGTTTGTGTATATAGATGTTATATCAACACACACCAAATTAACTTTGGGGTACAATGAATATATTGATATAAGCTTTTAAGGTAACAATTGAAATATATATTCTTAACTATAGCTAGGTTATTTGAATAACATGTTTGTAATTATTGAGACTAATTCATCAGAAAGAAAAATTACTAAATCATCTCAAATATTTTTATGGCCTCTTTCTTTTTTTTCATATGTAACATCATTATCAGAAATATTTGATTTAATCCTATAGAGATGATAGACTAACTGCAACATATGCGATTACGATGAACAATTTCCACAAACAATGATTCCACGACGTAGCTCTCCCCGCAACACTCGGATCCACGACGGACGATTCTGCATGTACGACATATGATGGACATACTCTCCCTGCAACACACAAAACCTCGATGAGCGGCTCTGCCTGAAGTAATCTAGAACTTTCGATATGTTCTGCATCAATAATATATAAGAAATTGCGCTCTATGATAGTCGAACCCTAAACTTTGTGTAGAAGCCTTTAAACTCTTAGACCACCGGGTCAAATGATTTCCATAGTTCATAATCTTTTTAGATCTGATAATATTTGTAAAATTTGTGCTGGTTGTACAAAACCTAAATCATCCATCCTCAGCAGTCCAATGAGATTCAAATTCGGGTATAAAAGATCACTCTTTTAACCGATACCAACACTTGGATATCTCTTTTAATATGTTTTTCAAAACCAGCTATGTCTTTATATATATTATGCCTAAAATTTTATAACTTGTTTACAAATACAACCAAATAAGAAAATAATTTAGTGTGGGAAACTGAAAAAAAGTATTATCATGAAAACACAAATATATGTATAACTGGATTTCTTCAATGGTGCATCAAAAAACTAAAAAGTATTGTTTGCCTAGAAATTTTTTTTTTTAAAAAAAAAAGGAAACCACCAATTTATCTTCAAACTTAAGAAAAATAAGTGAGAGGAAACCAAATAGAAAAATATATAAAGTAAAGAATAAAATTGAGAATGAGAAAAGCACATTGAATACTCAATACTCGGAAGCAGAATTTCCTAAAGAGGAACTGATGTTACAGCTGGTGGTTACAAACAGGTTACACTTTGACTTTGTATACCATAAGGTTATATTATTGAGTTAATTCCTTTTCTCTTTTCTTTTTTATTTTATTTACAGAAAGGAGGTTTTCTTACAGTGAGATTAAATAATTTTGAGTTCAAATATTTATGTTTTAGAAAGAAAAAAAATATTTAGGTTATAGTTACCCAAAACAGTTTTGAATATATAAACTAAATTATTATTATTTTAAAAGATAGATGAAAATATTGAAAAATAAGATAATTAATTTGATCAAGAGTGCTTAAAAAAGAGCATCGATTTGACGTGTGTTTCACGTTATTTACTTATTTTATATAGTTGTCCATCGAGATCAACAAATTAGTAGAGAAATATAGAAATGATAAATGAAATCAAAAGAAAGTAAGGGGAAAGAGAGGTTAATGCAGAATCGTTCAGAACCTCCAGTTTTAAATGTTTTATAACAAGTCTGATATTCTGATAAGCAATTTAATTTACATTTTCTCTATGAAGTTTGCCTATAACTTACTTTTCCAAGCTGTTCAGCACTACATGGTTCATTTCCATAAAAGATAATCGAGAAAATGGTCAGTCTTGTGTAGGTGTTTACGACTTTACGCTAGGACTGGTCAAAATATCTGTTAGATCCGCTTCGATCCGCTATTTGCTTTGATTCGATCCGAAAAATCCGGATATCCGTAAATTTTTGGAGCAAAGCAAATACTAAAATATAGTATCCGTTAAAAATGGAGCAAATCGCAAATATTGTTTTGAGAAATACCGGATATCCGCTCCGATTCGTATAAATTTTACTTGGACACATATCTATATATAATTAATTCATTTCTAATAAGTAATGTTTTAAAATATTAGATCAACAAATCCAAGATGAAATGGCTCTCAAGGAAATACTTGTAGACGAAATGAAGAACGTCCGCCGTCGCCGGCCGGTCCGCCGTCGCCGGCCGGTCCGCCGTCCTCCGCCCTTCCGCCGCCACCTTCCTCCGGCCATCCCTCGTCGCCATCCTGAAACCGGCCGGTCCACTCGGGTCCGTTTTCATGCTGATAAAGGTACGTTTGCGGCAGGGTACTATATCATCGTCAGCCTTAAGGAGATTAGGGACGCCGGAATGTTGAAAGGCCTGCCTAAAATTATGAAGACAGCTAGCTCGTTTGTGCTCTTGGGGGCACTACTGTTGCTTATTATTGCCCACTTCTATATTCTAAGACATTTTCCTCGAACTGTCCGCGCACTAGACCGTATAGGAATTTCATTGGCTCTCTATATTTACAATATAGACATGGTACCCTCTGTTACTAGCCCCAGTGATGTTTGCGTTTTGAGTCTGGTATTTGTGGGAATGTTAATCCTATATGGGTTTGTACACAAAAGACACTTTATGGAGTTTTTAGAACAGGAAGAAGAAGAATTCATCCAATTATCATTCAAAAAGCTTACAACCGTACGAAGAAACAAGTAGGCTGAGACAAATATCCAATATAGATGTGTTTTTCAAAGTAACTAACTAAAGAGTAAGGTGAAAATACATGATACTTACATTTTGAGAAATGTGGAATGAAAATTGACGGATCGAGACGCCTTTCATAATCCCGGTGTTCAGGAATGTCCAAAACTTCAGAGAGTTTCAAGTAGACGGGACCTAACTCATAACTGCACAAGGTTTGATGAAGCAAAAACCCGCATTATTTACCACAATAGACTTAATCAGTAATATGACTACAAAAGAAAGAGAAGAGTATGAAAATAAATTAAAAAACTCATCTTACATGCTAACTGTAAGGTGGCATGAAAAATCAATAAGAAGAGAGAGATAAGAGGAGAGTATTGATCGTGTGTGACGCAGGCGGTATGTTAACGAGCATAAGATTGAGTTGAAATCAAAGAACAATCGGGAATAAATCGTACAATAATCACTAATTGATTCTTTCTAGAAACGGGAAATAACATGTAAATTGTTTAACGTTTTGGTTTATATTTGTTTATGTTCTAAAGTCGATCTAAATTAACGAGTTGTATCTTCACGTTGTTTTTTTTTTTTGGGATAGCAACGAATCCTGAGATTGTTCTCATTTAATTTTCTTTTTTGGTGTTGTTGTTGGAGTTGTCTTGTTCTTATTCATCCTTGAACCCTATTCAATACTTTCTTGCCAAATTGCAACAAACTTTTCAAACAACTTTAGAATGTGCTTTTTTTTTTTCACGTTTTCAAAGACTTGAAACGTGAATTATCAATATTTTCACCATTCAGAACATGGATGCTATGAATGGTTTATTACTTTAACGTTTTCACGTTTCCAGACATGATTCTGATTTTTTCTTAAGAAAATTCATCCAATTGTCATTATAATATGGTTGTGTTAAAATAGATTCGAAAGAATTAACGCGTTTATGATTATTTTGTAGAATTCTAAAAGCTAAAATATTTTTGCTATTCGATCATAATATGTGATTCTACTATTCATATAAGAATGTCGTTGTTATGTCGAATTTATACAGAGCTCTTTGGTTGTTGTAGTTCAAAAAAAAAAAGGTTTTTGGTTGTTAACTCTTAGAACAATGATATATGACTATTAAGATTGATTGGAGTGAAATTTTTCTTATACTACGTTGTTGAATTGTTTTAGTGATAACTTTTCTTTGACCTGTTTCATAGTAAATGATTAGAAAATGTATTGCCAAAGAGAAATACAGTTTATTTCAAGGAAATCGGTTCATTAGTTCGACATAACAACCATATTCTTTTAGCTTTGTTTTCTTTTCTATTTTCTATTCTTACAAACTTTATGATTATCTTTATCCCCTATATATTATTTGGAGAGTACATTTATACAATTAATCTTACAAGATGTGGATATTTACATCACATTGCTATTATAAGAAAGAATAAATTATAATTTCTCATTAAAGGTAGTTTAGTCATTAATTATTTTCTTATCACCAATAAAACTTATATTAAATTATGAACGATTATAAAATCTTAAATGCTTTTAAATATCTAATCGAATATTGTGGTTAGTGAAATCTAGAAAATTGGTTATTTTCTGAATTAAGTTTAGCCATTAAAAATAAAATTCATGATTGATATATTAATAATATCATAATGAATGAATATTAATAAAAATAGTTTAGTCATTAAAATATATAATCTAATATTGTGGATAATGAAATCTAAAAAATCGGTTATTTTCTTAATTAAGTTTAGTAATTAAAAATTATTTTCGTAATTGAATTCAAAGTTATTAGAAGATGCGTATTGTTAGTTTAGGAAACTAAAAAATCCGAAATTCATTATTGATATATTAACAATATTACAATGAATGAATAATAATAGAATGTTTTAAAGAAATATAAAATCGTGGAATTGGTTATATATGTTAAGTGAGATATAGGGATCCATTAAATAATATATTGGGATTCTAAAAATAAAGTTGATGATTTCCAGCTGGTTTTTCACTGGGCGTTTCAGAGTTCTCATAGCAATCCTCTGCAAAATAGAATTATTTTTACTAGATGCATAAGAAAACACACTTTTAAGTTAGTATCAGAAAAACTACCTATAATGTGCATACAAATCGCAGTTGGGTTCTTCTGAGGTCTCAAGCATGAGGCGAGTAGTTTCCCAGTGTTGCCATCCAAAAGAATGGTCTGTCCATCCTTGGTCATTGCACACAAGATTAAATCTTCTTCAGAATTTATGGAATTGTGATCAGTTGGATCACTTTTTGAGTCAGCTGAAGCTGAAGAGGATTTCACATAGAGTGACTTGATTGGGGAACCTGAGTCAGATAAGCTATTTGTAACGGACATTACTGATGGCACACCAATGTCGAGCATTGCAACCTGAAATATGAAACGCAAATTAGAACTGGTTTACAAATCATTGTTGAAACTTTAAATTGTTTACTTTTAATTAGAGAAAGCGGCTGTATACCGACACCAACATAGGTAAAGTCCCTACCTTGCCACATTTAAATCCCACGGCAAGCCTTCTTGTAGACTGTACAAATCGCAGAGTGCATATTGGGGAATTCAGGAAGGAAAACGCAGCCAACCATTGAGGACCATCTTCGTGATGCAAATGGTGAGCTACAAGTAATGAACCTACAGCATGAGATAAAGCAGAAAAAAAATCCATAGTGTCAACGTTGTAAAGATGAATTGTGACAATAGCCAAACCTTTCTTGTCAGTGTTGGTAACAACTTCCAAAGTTCCTCCACTTTTATGGCCGACCAGCTTGAATAGGCGAACCTACAGAGTCAGAAATGCGAGGGAGAATCAGATGCACATTAAAATCTAAGCTGGAATCAAGAAGGTATCAACAGAAACAGGTCTTCTTACCATACCACATTCGTTACCAACAGCCAAACAAGAAGTCTTAGAGCAGAAGGAAAATGCCGTTACTGATGCATCTACTCCAGTTATGTCAATAACACTTGCCTGATCATTGGTGAAGGATAAAATATTAATTGCAGGCAAAAATTCTCATCAAAATATCAACTAGCTAATACACGAGTTTTCAAGCTGAAGCTCAAAAGGAGAGTTATAACATTAATACCTTTGGCTCCAAAACATAAATAAGAGACAGGCATGGATAGGTTGCATCCCATATTCGCACCGACCCATCTTGATATCCTGCCACGTACAGTCTTTCAAGATTGTAGTCATCAAGGTGGCTTGGAACACCACCTGTCAGAGGCCATTGTGCACTATCTCCGGATGGAGTACGTGGGGTTCGAGCTTTTGCAGCTAAGACTATCTATCAGGAATAAGATCTAAATTAATAGGCATACAATGGGAAGCACAACTAGGGAAATTTGTGGAGGAACTACCTCAGAAAGAGCTAGTGACGTTTTATCATTCACATTTAATGCAGCAAATGTTGCCACTGTCATATTTGGATCCATCGTTGGTACAGCCATCGGATATGGCAGCGGAGAAACGGAAATCTTATTCTCTTTCTGAGACATCAGAGAAGCCAGAGAGGTATCGTCATATGCTTGCAATTGTCCTGGATTTGTCAACAGAAATAAAAACATCCCACTTTGCCTTGAACTGGCAATTGGAGACAAAACCATATCAGCAAATGAACCGCTAAAGGTCAGGTCAGCACGGCCAACACATTTCAGACCTCCCATACCAGAAGACCAATCAAGACCTAACATCTGCACATGGTGATCAGCAAAAGGACATCATATTAGGCTATACATTTGCATATACAAGGTAAGATTCATGTTTGGGATTCCCTTGAACCATGAAAATGCAACATCTTTAGAAGAAAATTTGTGACTCTTTTTCGTATGTTTCTATTTGGAAAGAAACTCGGTTTATAATTGGCCCAATATAACCAATCTGTGCTACGAACGTTTTGATTATTGGAGTTAATTGAGTTTCATGTTCGTATAAAGTATAAGTCATAAAATGCATATTATATTATATTTGTTTTTAATATAATAGAGTTAGTATGAAAGAGTACGTAACGTTTCGTAAGGTTTAACCGCTAAACGGTTACGTCGTAAGTTTGTGTCTTATAGAAGAGTTTTGTCTCTTCGTTAGTGTCGATTCAATGTAATATATATACATTGTTAAAGTATCAATAAAGTGTGTGCATTTTTCATTTCATCAAACAATCAAGAATACATACGTATTACACAAAGAGTGTTAAGCAAGAAAGCTATATAAGCAAAAGTATACGGGAAACAGAATTCTCTGTTTTCTTCGTATAATCAACTTGATAGAGGTTATCAAGTCTTATATGGTATCAGAGCCATGGAAGGTTCAATGCAACAAGTGATTCCTATCTTTAATGGAGAGGCCTATGGGTTTTGGAATATCAAAATGAAGACAATTCTGAAAACACGGAAGTTATGGGACGTAATCGAAAATGGAGTTCCAACGAACAGTTCTTCATCTGAAAGCACACCAGCAGGTCCTAATAATCAAGAAGATCTATCTATGAAAGATATGATGGCACTGCAGATAATTCAAACTGCAGTTACGGACACCATTTTTCCTAGAATTGCACCCGCATCTAGTGCTAAAGATGCGTGGAATGCCTTGGAAATGGAATTCCAAGGAAGTCCTCAAATCAACTAAGACTTCATGGTGAAGAAAAGTCTGATTATCATTTGGTTCAAAAGATCTTGATTTCTCTTCCGGAACGATTCGACAGTATTGTAGCCGTGTTAGAGCAAACCAAGGATTTATCAGTGCTATCAATGACGGAGTTAATAGGAACATTGAAAGCACATGAGAAACGTGTGGAAGCAAGAGATGAACGCTCATCGGAACGTGCTTTCTATGCACGATCAAAAGGAAACAAGTTTGTTTCAAAAGAAGGAAACAAGTTTGTTTCAAAAGAAGGAAACAAACAAAGTAAAAAACGTCAAGATAAAACCAAGAGATGGTGTGACGTTTGCAAACGGAACAATCACAATGAGAGTGATTGCTGGAAAAAGAAGAACATAGGTGTTCTTTCGCAAAAGGTTGCGAGCAATGCTAGAAAGTGCTTCGTATGTGATAAGTCGGGGCATATACCAAGGTACTGCAAATTCAAGAAGGCTGAAGGAGCAAACTTGAGTTTAGAAGAAACGAATGATTTTCAAAGAAGTGCCAATGATGCTGCATTGTATGTGAAGAAAACCATGAAGGACGTGTTAGTAGTGAGTTTATACGTGGATGATATAATCATCACGGGAAGCGATATGAGACTTATTGAGAAATCAAAGAAGACATGAAACAAGAATTCGAAATGACGGATCTCGGCAAACTCAACTATTTTCTTGGAATGGAGATTATCCAAGATGAAGAAGGAATATTTCTCTCTCAAGAGAAATACGCAAACAAACTTCTAGAGAAGTTTGGTATGAAAAATTGCAAAATGGTTAGAATGCCTCTCACTCCTCACGACAAAGGCATAGAAGAGAACGTTGAAGAATTTGAGGATGTGACTAAGTACAGAAGTATGATAGGAGGACTTCTATACTTATGTGCTTCAAGACCAGATATTATGTACGCTAGTTCGTATCTATCAAGATACATGTCATCTCCATTAAAGAAGCATTTCCAAGAAGCAAAACGTGTGTTAAGATACATTCAAGGAACGAAGAACTTTGGAGTTAAATTTAGAAGCGTAAAGGAACCTCAACTTATTGGATATTCAGACAGTGATTGGGGTGGATCGATTGAAGATAAAAAGAGTACATCCGGTTACGTGTTTACTCTAGGCGCGGCAGTTTTTTCTTGGCAATCAAACAAACAAAAGACGGTGGCGCAATCAACCGCCGAGGCTGAGTACATTGCATTATGTTCTGCAGCAAACCAAGCCATTTGGCTACAAAGATTGGTGAAGGAAATCGGGTTCGAAACTGAAGAAGGAGTGAAGATATATTGTGACAACAAGTCAGCCATCGCAATTGGTAAAAATCCGGTTCAGCACAAGAGAACCAAGCACATCGACATAAAATATCACTTTGTGCGAGAAGCTGAACAAAAGGGTCTCATACAACTCGAGTTTTGTCCAGGAGATCAACAATTAGCTGACATTGAAACGAAGCCTCTGAACGCAGCAAGGTTCGAAGAATTAAGAATGAAGTTAGGTGTTAAGATGAAACTCAATTAAGGGGGAGTATTGGAGTTAATTGAGTTTCATGTTCGTATAAAGTATAAGTCATAAAATGCATATTATATTATATTTGTTTTTAATATAATAGAGTTAGTATGAAAGAGTACGTAACGTTTCGTAAGGTTTAACCGCTAAACGGTTACGTCGTAAGTTTGTGTCTTATAGAAGAGTTTTGTCTCTTCGTTAGTGTCGATTCAATGTAATATATATACATTGTTAAAGTATCAATAAAGTGTGTGCATTTTTCATTTCATCAAACAATCAAGAATACATACGTATTACACAAAGAGTGTTAAGCAAGAAAGCTATATAAGCAAAAGTATACGAGAAACAGAATTCTCTGTTTTCTTCGTATAATCAACTTGATAGAGGTTATCAAGTCTTATATTGATTTGAGCTGAGTTTATCGTAAGTACTTCATCAGATCCAATGATATCACCACAATAGATGAAGAGTTTTCCACCACTACTCTTGCGGGATACATCCAAACACCAATGCATAACAATGACAGGAAATCTTTTCTCAGCCGAAGACAACTGTAACTTAACAACGTGATTAGATGGCTTCCCCTTTTGCCCATCAGAAAAGTCCCAAAATAATGTATCCCCATCCACATAGCCAGCAGCAAGAACTGAACCATCAGTTGATGCCCAACACAAAGAACTTATCTCTTTTCCATCGAGTTCAAGATCAGAAAGCTCATCATGTGAGGCTTCCAGAGAATCACCGACTGTGTTACCCTCCACAGGTAGATCTTTGTTTCCTCGGACTAACACGACACGATCTTCTGATGCATCCCAAAGAAAAAGCAATCCATTTGAAAATGCAATCAACAATCTGCAGTGTAATTCATGAACATTAATTATAAGAAAGATAGTATTCTTGCTTATAATACACTTTAATAGCATAGCAAAATGAAGACTTATAAAAAGAGGCACTTGAGTTCAATGATTAAATTTGAATTAATGAACTTATCTAGAAATGCTTTCCATTCATAGGTCAAAGAACAAGCATAATATCAGAACAAATCTTGTCTCACCTAGTTCCCCTCGAACAAGGTTGAGAAAGAAGTCCAACAACCGGATAATCAATAGGAGATGAAAGCCCCGCTGCTTCTGCACAAAGAGGGAAATGGGAGAAAATAAGTTTGAAAGAATAACTTAAATGCAACATTGGAGGTCTTTATGTTTGCATTAAATCTGAACTACCAAGTGGTTATGGCTCCCTGCTAAGGATTTACTCTGCAAAATTTTTGGTGAAGGTAGATAGACCACTAATAAAACAAAGTAATGACTAAGAGCTGAAAACTAAAACTTTCTAAACTCAGTAGTGCTTCTAAACACATTTGATCATCACATTGAAAGAGGAACCTCATACCAGCTAAAGCATCAGTAGGAACATAATAAGGAAGCTGCAGTAATTTCCCTTCGTCAGCACTGTAGTTTAGAACAGACACCATACCGTACTCATCACCAACATACCTGTGAACGAGATAAGAAACGCAGTTTATTATGCCATAGTAAGTGTCAATGGAATATTATTGCTCCAAATTGTAATCCTAATTAGCTCAATACATGTAACCAGTGCCATGAAGGATTGCAGACGCAGTAATGTTTGACTCCCACTGTAAGCTTGATGCTGGTTGCCTAAGATCCAAGTCCCAAACCTAATAAATAGGAAAACTTCATTGATGAAACCGATCAAATAGGTTGTTGGGAAAAATGAAGGAGTGGATGATTATAAGGTTAGAGTCAAGAAAGTCAAACAGAAGTGACGACATCAGCTGATAATACAGAAATTTCGAACATCACTCTGAACTGTTACGTGAATCTCGTTTTCATTTGAGATGCTGACCAGAAAGCCTTGGTTCTGCATGAACTGTAAAAAATACAGATAAAATGTCAACAAATAATTGGGATCATAGAGCGGTTGGACTATAAGATATATGTCCCAAGTTCACAACGTAAGTTGATCTATCCAGAAAGGGATAGACTAGAGAAAAACCATTTCTGCCCACTACAGCACTCAAGTAACATCGACTCAAAGGATATTTGAACATGAAAGTTAGTTTATTATGTGATTGAAATTCTTGTAAACCATTATTAAGAAGAAAGAGATTTAAGCTAGCAAAGCACGTCAGGAAATAGAAAAGGAACTACACAGACGCTATAATCAGACACCAATATTTTGAAACTGAGCATGATTATAGGCTCTCAAAATATCAAGAGGTGAACAGAATACCACAAACCTCTAAGTTTTTGAAAGGTAACTGCTTAGGAGATGCAAGAATCGCCTCGATGTTATCGCCACCGATCACTTTTATCCTTCCATCTCTGCAGAGGGTTAACAAAAAGAACATTACTTTTTAAAGTTCAAATAAAATAGAAACAAGGGAGATAGTTGTTTCTCTCATCATAGATATTAACTATTAAGGTAGCTAGAAAGACTCAAGAATGATTCAATTAGCCAAACTTCTTATACAATTCCTCCCCTTCATCTCAACCATAATTTCCTTCGCATATACGGATGTTCGTTTTGGACTGAGTAACACTGGTTATTCAAGTAAGAGTGTTGAAAAAAATACAGAGTCTTAGACAACAACTTACATTGTTCCCACAGCCAAGAGGCATTGAATAGGATCAAAGGCAAGAACAGATGCCGTCAAAGGTATCCCACAGTTGTTAGAATATAATTGAGTTTCATATGTTATATTATAATCGTTATGTATAAGTTATATCAATAGACATGTGTATAAGAGTATAGGCATAAAGGTGTCAACAAAGAGATGCGAACGAGCAGTTACGTTTCATGTCGAAAAGGTGTAACCGTTTAGTTGTGATTATTTGTAACTATATATACACTATGTTGTGTAAATGATAACACATGTTGTTGGTCATTAATAAAAGAGAGTGTTCCACTTTTGTTGAAGAGACAGAGAATTAAAAATCTCTTTCTCTACTTCTTTTATTTCTTGGGTATGAAGAAACACATAGAGAATAAGCATGAAATCGTTTAGAGCATTACAATTTCCAATATGGTATCAGAGCCAAACGATCAAGAGAGGATCAAGAGAGAAAGGAAATTGATGAGAAGAATGATTCCAACATCGTTTTCAACCGTTGGTTCCGTCATGGCGTCAAGGAAATTGATGACAGGTGATGTGTCGGGTCCGTTTGGTGTATTAATACGTTGCGTTATCTTCGTCTGTTTACATCTCTTGGAACGTCTCTGGTGACCATGTGAATCCAGCGGTTATGTTTGGGATGGCGGTTGCTGGTCGGATTAGTGTTCCAACTGCTTTGTTTTATTGGACTTCTCAGATGATTGCCTCTGTTATGGCTTGTCTTGTCCTTAAAGTAACTGTCGTCGAACAGCACGTACCTATCTTGAGAAGTTAGAGAAAAGAAACTGTGAAAAATTAGGGTTTATAATGAGGATCATGATAAAAAGAAGAAGAAGAATAAGAATACGAAGAGAGGAAAGATATTTACGCCATTGTTTATATCATTGGTCACTCGCCTTTCTTCTTCAACGCATCGTTCGAAGAGAGCCTTCACGACTTCTTAAGATACCTTCTTCACGATAATGTGCTTAAGATCAGCGGAGAGAGACATGTGGAACGATGGAGAAACCAAAGTTCGTATGGAACGAAGAACGACGGAGAAATCAAATTTCGTGTGGAACGAAGGGAGACATAGATTCGAGACGGAGAATCACGAAGCTTTCATAGAATACAAGATGAAGAACGATGGTCAAGTTATGGCTTCCATGGAGAACGGTGTGTTTGACTGTGATGGTACCTAAGGTGGAGACAAAGAAGAAGGCTTAAGAGAAAAACAAAAGTATTACGATGACGACAACAACATCGAAACAATAGAATGTGAAAACAGAGAGGTTTTTACGGGAGACCAAATTGATTTGAGAAATCAATTAAGAGTCTATGGTGGAGAGAAGATGGACTATTGGATTGTCCAGAAACTTCTCATATCTCTCACAAGGAGAGGTGACAGCATAGTGGCGGTGATGAAGCAAACAAGAGATTTGACTTCATTGAGAGTATTAGAGTCAAGGAGAACTCTAAAGGCACATGAGAAGCGTGTGTCGTCTTATAATGAAAACATGACCAAAAGAGCGTTTCATGTTTTACGAGAAGGAAGAATAGTTGTCAAACGTGACAACAAAGGCAAACAAAAGGTGGTGTAAGAGACAACCACACGAAAGCCGACCGTTGGAAGAGTACGGCATATTGGAACAAAAGTTCCAGGAACAAAGAGAGAATGCTACAACCATGGAAGAGTTGGCATTTCTCAAAATAGTGTCATAGGAAAAGACACAAAGAAGCACCATTGAGTTTGAAGATGATGCTGTCGGAAAGCACACGCTCTTTAGTGTAAATGAAAAATCACCAAAAATCAAAGTTGAAGATTGGTGTTAGACGAAAACTCAATTAAGGTGGAGTGTTAGAATATAATTGAGTTTCATATGTTATATTATAATCGTTATGTATAAGTTATATCAATAGACATGTGTATAAGAGTATAGGCATAAAGGTGTCAACAAAGAGATGCGAACGAGTAGTTACGTTTCATGTCGAAAAGGTGTAACCGTTTAGTTGTGACTATTTGTAACTATATATACACTATGTTGTGTAAATGATAACACATGTTGTTGGTCATTAATAAAAGAGAGTGTTCCACTTTTGTTGAAGAGACAGAGAATTAAAAATCTCTTTCTCTACTTCTTTTATTTCTTGGGTATGAAGAAAGACATAGAGAAGAAGCATAAAATCGTTTAGAGCATTACAATTTCCAATAACAGTGGGTGACAATATGGGGATCCAGGTCTTCTGCTATCAAACATCCCTGCAAAGATTCATACTACATGTGAACGTCTAAAGCAAAAAAAAAAAGCATTCCTGGAATGGAGGAGGGTTTGGAGCTGTCTTAGGTGAATCATGGAATTTAAAGAATTAATGTGAACCAATGTATCTGTGATGCATAATAAGGTAAGTAGCATGCGTTCAATCCTAAACGAGACATCTCTCTCTGAAGCCATCTCAATGATCGAAAATTTAAGTATTGTAAATACATTTCTTTTTCCTGAAGTTCTAGTCTCCAACATATTCTCAATCCTAAATTCGTGGCCATATATGGGTGACATCAACTACATTTAAAATAGAACAAACTATTCACCTGGTTGTGCTGTCAACTCCGTCAAGTGGAATCATACTACGAGTAAGTAATCTCCGATCAGTCGCATTCTCTGGCTTGCTTTGGTTGGTGAGAGATTAGGAAAGTAACTGAAGTAGTGATTCACCTTTTCCACTTTTGATATTAGGTATATGTAATGATTTCGCTGAGTTTTAGACTTATTGCAATTCTTGTGGTTATTTCCATTCCATTGTCTCTCTTGTTAATTTTTAAAAGCTTTTAGGAAATTTTATTCTGTTGGTGTTTTACGCCTTATTGGGGGAGTGGGGAAGCCAATAAACTTTTCTCTGCATTTACAGATATCACAAATGTAAAAACATAAGTCAGACGAGTGGTTATATTTTTTTAATGCTTCCCATTAAATTTCTGGTATAAGTGATGATTTGCTTTCAGGGTTTTTGACATTATGCTTCAAGGTTTTTTGATTAGACGGTCTGGCTTAAGTTTAATCCTAGTCATTGACTGTAACATCCGTGTTCCTAAGTCGTCCTCTCGAGTTGTATTTATTTATGTTGTCGTTGTGATGAACCCTCGGGATATTGTATTTTCGATGTTGATTAGCAATATGATGACGTTTATGGATTAATGGTGAGTTATAATACATGATGTGTATTTCATGTATTGGGTTGTCGAGTACATGATGCGGGATTTCATGTATCGACGGGGCGACATATGATGTGGTATTTCATGTGTTGCGGGATTGAGCGAAGTATTCGTTCCGTCTTGGTTCGGGAATTTTTGGGTTTACGTCAATAGATCCTACTATGTGGTCGGGGTCGGTAGAATTATGTGATGTTTAATTCTATCGACGGGGTCATTAAGATTATGTGGTATTTAATCCTAATAACGGGTCATTAGAGTTATGTGATATTTAGCTCTAATGATGTGGGTTAGGATTATGGGAGATTTAATCCTAACCGAGTGGTTTACCAATTAGGATTATGGGTGATTTAATCCTAATGGACGGTGAACCAGGGGTGGGGTCCGGTATTATTGGATCTCACGGGGACTTAGTATATTAGGATCCGGGGCGATTGGATTCTAATGTACTAGGTCGTTTGACGACTTAACTCGTTCGAATCCGGGGTTGATTGGATTTCGACGGGTTAGCCGTTGGGTGACCACATAGGATCTTGCGATGTAGACCCGGGGTGTTATTGAACCGAGTATGGAACGGTACCGAGCTTGATTGGTGGCCCTAGGGGCGGGAAGTGAGGTGAAACGATCAAAAGAGTGATCGTTGTAGAGGAATCCCGAGCGGTTCGGTTTAGCGGAATTATGCGGTAATTCCGGGGGTTTGGCAGAATTTAAGGAAATATTTTGAGACGGGGTGAATGTCTCGAATATTTCGGGATATTGGACGGAATTACTAAACCGTGTGGAAAGGAATTAAGAAAAGAATTTAATCGTTGCGGTTTAGTAGAATTGTATCGGTTTGGTTTAATTGAATTAAACCAACATATACATACACATATATGTATGTAAAAATATCTCCTCTCTCTCTAATATTCTTGAAGCTTCTTCTTCCTCCTCATTTTGGCAAAAAGGATCGAGTGAGAGAAGAGAAAGAAGAAGAGAGAAAAGGAGAGAAAGAAAGAGAGGAAGAAGGAGAAGAGGAAGGAAAAGAGAAAGGAAGAAGTGGAAAAGAGCAGAGTTTGGTGTGCATTGAGAGGTTTGATCGACCAAGCAAGAGAGCTCGGTTTGAGCTGAGAATTGGTGGGTAAGTTCTTCCTTCTCTTGTGTATTTGTCTACCAAATTTCGTCGAGAATTGATGAGTAGTTTAGGAGTTATGAATTTTCTCCCTAGACTACTCTGTTTTCGAGCTGTAGCGGCGGGGTGAGATTGAGTGAAGGGTTGAGCACTCAATTCTTGTTTGTTTGGACTGAAATTTGGTAGATAGGTTGTTAAGAGGTTGAAATTGAAGTTCACCGAAGGGTTTTGTCAAATTCGACCTATAGCAAGAGTTTTGAGCATTTGAAGTTGCCCCTGTTTTTGAGCAAAGGAAATCCGAGTTTGGGGATAGGGGTAATCCGAGTTTGAAGGGTTGTTATGGGGTTTTGAGCTAATGATCATCCAATTGAATTGTTGTTGGTCTCTTGCTAGGCAAGAGGTGAGACTTTTGGTGAGTAGGAGCTAAGAGGTTTAAGGGAAACAAGCTTAAAGCTTGGAATTGTCAGGGACGAATCATCAACCGAGGTGAGTGCGTGACCGTGGTTAGACTATGTGATCATTGCTTTTTCGTGATTGTTGTGTGCTTAGGAACTAGACCAATTGGGTGTGATTCATGGCTTGGCCATGTTGTGTGTTGTGTTTGTAATGGGGCTCTATTACGGTATGTATTTTGGTTATTCATTAAGTACATTTCAATTACGTCTAAGTTTGATCACTTGTGTTTATGGCGTGAGGCGGAGGACCGCCTCACTAAGCATTATCAATGCTTACGCGCCTCCTTTGGTGCAGGTAAGGACAAAGAAAAGGCTTAGATGTGGAGCGCGTGGAACCAAGGCCGAGGAGAAGGGATAATCTCGGGGTTGAAAGTTTTTGGGTTTTGATTCCCTTATGTTTTGTGTTCGTGTGTTTAGAAGTTTGTTGGTGGGTTAAAATGTTATATGTAAGATCATTTTGAAGTCAAGAAATGGTTATATTTTGTGATGTGTTTGATGTGATTTGTGTCTTGCTTAGTGTTATTTTGGGTTGCAGGACAGGGGTGAAGATCGACCGATCCAGTTAGGATCGATCGATCCTATGGGGTCGTTTTTGTACAGAGAGCCTCTGGTCGATTCTTGGGGGTAAAGATCGATCTTTCTTGGGCAAGAACGATCGATCATGAAAAGTGTTGATTAAATGTGCTTTCTGGACGAAATTGGGGTATCAAGATCGATCGTTCCTGGGCAAGAACGATCGATCCTGAGGGGATATTTTTGGCCAGAGAGCTCTAGAGGAAAAATCGGGTTCTCGAGATCGATCGATCCATAACCGATCGATCGATCGATCCATAACCGATCGATCGATCGATCCATAACCGATCGATCGATCCTCTATCTCTAGATCGATCGTTCTAAGGAGGTTCGATCGATCCCGAGGATTCGGGCGAGAGTAGGATGGTTTTTGGGAGGCAAACGAGATCGATCGATCCTGGGTGAGATCGATCGATCCCGTAGGTCACGATCGATCGATCTTGGGTTAGATCGACCGATCCTTATGGTATTGTGGTGTGAGGTCGTTTTGTTTGAGAAAAGTTTTAAAAATTTCGTAATTTCCGCCTTTTCTTCGGGGTAGATCGTTTCATTGACACCTCACTTAAACAATTACAGGATCAAATGGATATGTGTATTTTAATACTTATCAAAGTCTTCCTATTTTCTTGCTAATGAGATCTTGCAACACACAAATTAATTAATTAATTACCTAACGTTCAATATATATGTATATAACCTAACTGACACAGGATTTAATTACTTTTAGATACCATAAATTATTTGCACCATTTCTTTAAAGCTTACCCACTCCACTCACACAATCATGCGATCTTTCCCGCCGTCACCATCTCCCGCATATATCGAAAACAATACTCCTCATCGTATCATCATCATCTACATGAAGACTTCACTCTTATGATCGTCTTCGTTTTGTATGGCATCGTTGCCATACGGTATGCAACCATTAATGATGGTCCTCGTGGAACTAATCTTAGATTCCAAAGACCGCAACCGCCTATGCCGCTGCCACCACTGCAGTCGCCTATGTGTCCCCGGCAGATTGAGGCGATGATTAAAGATATAGTTGTTGATGTGGAATTGTGTTGTCCTATATGTCTTGAGGATTTGAAGAAGGTTGATGACGATGACGATAATGATGATGATGATGATGATAAAGTCGTGATTTGTTTATCCAAGTGCAATCATAGTTTCCACATGAATTGCATTTTTTCTTGGCTTAGACAAAGTCAATATTGTCCCATTTGTGGTAGCTCTGTTTATAGAGGTGAAGTGACATAAACTGACATTGATCAATAATGGTGTACAATTCTTTAATTCCTTAACGACATAGAAATGGTCGTTTTCCATATTTACCTATTCTTACTGTGTTAGATCAAAAAGGAGTACTGTCATAATTTCTTAATCGATTTTTTTATTTTTTATTTTCTGTCGGTTTTGAGAAGTTTTAGCAGGTACACGTACGATCACAAGCTACTCTTTTAACTTTTTGGAACCATGAATTGTGAGGTTCGTGTGGGTAAAGTATGAACCAGATCATGTTTGAGGCATAAAAGAAACGGTTCCATACGGGGGGCCCATCCCATTGTATTTTGTTACAGCACAAAACAAAAACATTTGGAGGCCTAAATCTAGAACCAATATTGAACCAGTTTTAGTAAACCAGGAGGAAATTAATTAGGAAAACCAAACCAGTCGTTGTGATCAGTACCAACCAACGAAACCAGCCATTGCTAGAAACGTATCAGAGATAAAGACAGTAGGAATCCTGATGTTGAAAATATATAAAATAGAGTTACAATATCATTAAATCTCAAATAAATAATAAAAGCTTAGTATATAAGCTACTAAACTAAAATCTTCATCATAAAATAATTCAATAAAAAATTATAAAGTACTTGATACATGATAATAGAAATAATTACGCATGATCAGCAGCCGCATCAGAACTGTTGAGTTTGATTTGTTTTTAGTCAAGGACGTGGCGTCGAATAAGGCTCCGCATGTGCTGGAGTCAAGAGTTGTTTTAATTTGTTTATCTGTTTCCACTATTTTAGGATTACTTCCTTAAGTTTCTCATTTTCGTTTTGTAGAAGACTGCGTCTTCCTTTGTAGGCTATTTAAGCCATTGTTCTGCATCAATAAAATCTATCGAAGCTTTCAGCTTTTGCTTGAGTGTGTTATAACTCTGAGACAACAAATCTGGTATCAGAGCGTAATTTCTGGGTTAAGGGAAACACGAGAGAGAGAAAGAGAGTGAAAACACAGGTGAGTGAGTGAGTGATTAAGAGAGAAATGGGAGATTCAAGCAACTTTGCTCAGCCGAGTATACCAAGGTTCGACGGTGACTACGATCATTGGAGTCTTCTCATGGAGAATCTCCTCAGATCGAAGGAGTATTTTGGAGTGGTGAAAGACGGCGTGGAAGAACCAGCTAATGAAGATGCGTTAACGGAGACACAGAAGAAAAATCTTGCCGACGCCAAGCTAAAAGATTTGAAGGCGAAGAACTACCTGTTTAGTGCGATCGACAAATCAATCCTCAAGACCATCACATTGAAGGAAACCTCGAAGTAGCTATGGGATTCAATGAAGACTAAGTACCAAGGAAATGCTCGTGTAAAGAGGGCTCAATTGCAGACGCTGAGGAGAACCTTTGAGCTGCTTGAGATGAAAAATGGAGAATCTATCTCTGACTATTTCACAAGAGTAATGATGGTAGCAAACGACATGAGAAACTGTGGTGATGATATGCAAGATGTCAAGATTGTGGAGAAAATCTTACGCACCTTAACAGAGAATTTCAACTACATCGTTTGCTCCATTGAAGAATCCAAAGACATTGACAGCTTATCGGTGGATACTTTGCAAAGTTCACTATTGGTACATGAGCAGAAGATGAGAAGACCAAGCAATGGTGCAGAAGAGCAGCTGCTTAAAGTTTCGTATGAAGGAAGGGGAGGTAGAGGCAGAGGAAGAGGATTTGGTCAAGGAAGAGGGAGAGGTAGGTTCAACAAGGCAACAGTTGAATGCTTTAAATGTCATAAGCTTGGACATTTCCAATATGAGTGTCCGGAGGGAAACAAAGCAAACTACGCAGAAGTAGATGAAGAAGAAGGGGATGTTCTTCTGATGGCATTTACACCAATCAAAGAAGAAAGGGAGGAAGCATGGTTTTTGGACTCCGGTTGTTCCAACCACATGTGTGGCAACAAAACTTGGTTTTCCAAGCTTGATGAATCCTTTAGATGTACGGTGAAGCTAGGAAACAATTCTCTGTTGTCAGTAGTTGGGAAAGGAAGTGTGAATCTATTTGTCAATGGAAGATCACACATCATTTCAGATGTGTATTGGGTGCCGGAACTTACAAGCAATCTGGTGAGTTTGGGGCAACTTGTGCAGAAGGGATGTGAGATTTTGCTGCAGCATGAAATATGCAAGATTTATCATCCAGATTTGGGTCTTATAATGCAGTCAAAAATGACAGCAAACAAGTTGTTCAAAATCATGGCACACAAACGCATCAAGAATGATATAGAAGAATGTTTAAAAACTACTGCAACAGATGATTTGCAGCTGTGGCATCGGAGGTACGGTCACTTAAACTACAAAGGTTTGAGAACCTTAAAGCATCAGAACATGGTGAGAGGGTTGCCGTATATTAGCACAGAGGAAGCTGAAAAATGCTTTAGCTGTTTGGTAGGAAAGCAGCACAGAGAAAGTATTCCGAAGAAGAGTTTATGGAGATCATCTCGAAGGCTGCAACTGGTTCACTCGGACATCTGTGGTCCAATCTCTCCAACGTCAAACAGCGACAAGCAATACATTCTCACTTTTATTGACGATTACAGCAGAAAGGTGTGGATATACTTCCTGTCTTTAAAATCTGAGGCTTTTGTTTTCTTTACTAGATTCAAAAGTCATGTGGAGAGGGAGATAGGAGAATCATTGGTGTGTCTAAGAACTGATAGAGGTGGTGAGTACACATCAAACGAGTTCAAAGAATTTTGTGAGGAAGCAGGAATAAGTAGACAGCTCACCACTGCATTTACGCCGCAGCAAAACGGAATAGCTGAGCGCAAGAATCGCACCATAATGAATATGGTTCGCTGCATGTTGAATGATAAAGGTGTCCCCAGGAAGTTCTGGCCTGAAGCAGCAAAGTGGGCAGTTCATGTGTTAAATAGAAGTCCAACTTCTGTAACACAAAATAAAACGCCTGAAGAATTATGGAGTGGAGTGAAGCCTACGTGTGATTATTTCAGAGTGTTTGGGTGCATAGCACACGTTCATATTCCAGATCAGAGAAGGAAGAAACTTGATGATAAAAGCACCATATGTGTACTAATTGGTGTCAGCAATGAATCAAAGGGATATCGTCTATACAATCCATTAACGGAGAAGCTTATAACAAGCAGAGATGTGATCTTTGAGGAAGAAAAAGGTTGGGATTGGGGACTGAAAACCGATGATTCAAATGCTGAGCAACTGATCTGGGAAGATAGTGAATCAGTAGAAGCAGAGGGGAACAGTGTAGGGGAGGCGACTCAGGAACCCGAAACAGAGCAGATTGCAGGGACTGAAGCAGAGCAGACAGATGGTGGAGATGCTCAGCCAGCCCCAGTTAATCCAATTCCTGCAGACCAACGTACCAGAAGACGACCAGCTTATCTTCAGGACTACGAAACCGGAGAGGGAATAGAAGAAGAAGAAGATGATGTTACTGGTTTCGTAATGTTTGTTGCAGATGATGACCCTGTAACTTTTGATCAGGCGAATGAAGAAGAAAAATGGGTAAAAGCCATGGATACAGAGCTGGAATCAATTGAAAAAAATGGCACTTGGTTTCTTACGGAGCTACCGTCAGGTGCGAAAAGGATTGGAGTGAAATGGGTGTACAAAACAAAATTAAACGAGAAAGGTGAAGTCGACAAATACAAGGCCAGACTTGTAGTTAAAGGGTATGCGCAGGAAGAGGGAGTGGACTATAACGAAGTCTTTGCTCCAGTGGCAAGATGGGACACCATACGCATGATTCTAGCTGTGGCGGCTCAAGAGAACTGGTGCGTTTATCAACTAGACGTTAAAAGCGCGTTCTTATACGGAGAGCTGACAGAGGATGTTTTTGTAGATCAACCACAAGGCTATATCAAGAAAGGGGAAGAACACAAAGTTTACAAACTGGTGAAAGCTTTATACGGTTTGAAGCAAGCCCCTAGGGCTTGGTACAGCCGCATAGAAACCTATTTTGCAAGAGAAGGCTTTCGGAGATGCGAGTATGAGCATACACTTTTTGTTAAAAATGGAGAAGGTAACAAGATTCTCATTGTTTCTCTTTATGTTGATGATTTAATATTTACCGGGAATGATGAAGCAATGCTTGAGAAGTTCAAATCATCAATGAAAGAGCAATTTGAGATGACGGACTTGGGAAAAATGAAGTTTTTCTTGGGAGTTGAGGTGACACAAAACGAAGATGCAATCTTCATCCACCAAAAGAAATACGCAGGAGAGATTTTGGAGAGATTCAACTTAAGGGATGGCAATGAAGTCAAAAATCCAATTGTGCCAGGAATGAAATTGTCAAAAGAAGGTGATGGAGACAAGGTTGATTCCACGTTGTACAAACAGCTGATCGGAAGTCTGATGTATATCACAACTACAAGACCAGATCTAATGTATGTGGTGTGTCTTTTAAGTAGATATATGGCAGATCCAAGAGGGCAACATATGCAGGCTGCAAAACGAGTGCTTCGTTACATTAAAGGAACTCTGGAGTTTGGTGTGTTTTATAGGAGAAGATTTGCAGGTGAATTAACTGTCTACACAGACAGTGACTATGCCGGAGATATTGATGATAGACGAAGTACAAGCGGTTATGTTTTTATTTTGAGTGGAGGAGCTGTTGCTTGGGCATCAAAAAAGCAATCGGTTGTGACATTATCTACAACGGAAGCTGAGTTTATTGCAGCAGCATTTTGTGCTTGTCAATGTGTGTGGATGAGGAGAATTTTGGAAGAGTTCGGTTTAGTGCAGTCAACATGTACAACAATCTTATGTGATAACAGTTCAACCATTAAGTTGTCAAGAAACCCAGTTCTTCATGGTCGAAGCAAACACATAGATGTCAGGTTTCATTTCTTACGAGATCTCACCAAGAATGAAGTTGTTAAGTTGGTTCATTGTGGTACTAATGATCAAGTGGCAGACATTTTAACTAAACCTCTGAAGTTGGAAGTCTTTGCTCGGCTCAGGGAGAAACTTGGAGTTATCGAGAGATTAAACTGAAGCTATGCTTTCAGTTTAGGGGAGGCATTGTTGAGTATGATTTGTTTTTAGTCAAGGACGTGGCGTCGAATAAGGCTCCGCATGTGCTGGAGTCAAGAGTTGTTTTAATTTGTTTATCTGTTTTCACTATTTTAGGATTACTTCCTTAAGTTTCTCATTTTCGTTTTGTAGAAGACTGCGTCTTCCTTTGTAGGCTATTTAAGCCGTTGTTCTGCATCAATAAAATCTATCGAAGCTTTCAGCTTTTGCTTGAGTGTGTTATAACTCTGAGACAACAAGAACATGGTTCAACACGGTCGGCATGAAAGAGAGATTCAAAGAGATAACAAACATAGTAATAGATGCCGATGATCAATTCGCTGCCACCGAGTACGCAATATACGAATAATTCATAATTCATATTGTTTATTCACTACACTAAAACTTTAAACTTGTGCTTTCTAACTTTTTCTCGTGTCTTCCTTTGTATAATAATGTTAATCTCACGAGGAATATATATACAAATCCTAATTGCCTTATCTCGGCAATCATAGTTAACATAACCAAAAAAGAAAAGAATAACAATAAGATGTAAATATACAATTCTTTAATTCCTTAACGACATTAAAAAAAAAAAATGATCGTTTTCCATATTTACCTATTCTCGCTGTGTTAATTAGATCAAAAAGGAGTATTGTCAAATTTCTATAATTATGGCTTTGATTGAGTGAACGACCGGAACAGTCGAATAATAGCCGAAGAAAGATAGGGCTCCTTGTAAACTACATGGCAATGTATGTTATAAATCGGAAACATACTGAGAAGTGAGAAACTAGTTGGGTGGTATTTAGTGAATAGAACATCATATACAATACTAACCCCAGAACTAGCCATGTTTACGACTCTACCCGTTTGTCGATCACATCTCCGTTTCCCATTGCCGCTGAGTAAACAAACAATGGAGGCTTAATTCGAACAAGATGACAATATACGTAGGCTCTGTTCTTCCATTACCATTTTATCTTGGTTGCTTTAAAAGATTCCAAGAAATCATCTTTCTCAGTTTCCCAAAAATTGTGGTAAAAATAAAACCAAAGTTTTGATCTTGGGCATGAACATGTAACAGAACCACAGTACATTGTTGATACTGAATATTGTTTAAAGGCAAAGGATCATTGACCACAAGACTCTTGTGTGTTTAATCAAAGACAAATCTTAATCATTTTAAAGGAGGAGAAAACTAAAGTACAATTTGCGTCACAGCCACATCAATGTGGAGTGTTTTATGGGTACTATTCACCAGAGTAAAATCAGAAGGCGACGTCTTTAAGAATCCAAGGCCGGCAGTCAGTTCTTACATCTTAGACTCACAGGTTTGTTCTCTCTTTGTGGCAAATGTTTCAGCCACCAACAAAGGGAAAGCTATGGTAGCATCACAGTATACCTGCAAGAAATGATCCAATATCATATATGTACTCAAAACCACTGGGTGAAAAATTAGTTAGGATGTGAAGAAATAAGAAGCAGGTTTGAATCCGACCTTAACGGTCTTAGCAGATCCCCTTATTTTACCCCAAGACACGGCTTCATCAGGGCGTGCACCCGAGTCGCTCCCATCAAATTCCTGCCCGGTGTTTATGAATACAGCGTAATCTGCACCGTTACGCATCATATTGGCATTACATATGTGGTGCTTCGGTATGCCCCCTCCAAGGATTATCATCCCTGTCTTTCTTGGAGTTGCATGGACAGCTTCGCTATTCATAGCTCTGATATCTGTGTTCATAAAGCATTAACCAATTTCTTACAATCCAGCATGAAACATTGTGATAAAATTCAAACAGATAAACTCCTTTATTCAATTTACCAAACGACTACACCAATAAAGAAAAATTGATTAACAAGAGCATTCTCTAACTCTCGACCCAGCCCCAAACCAAAACCAAAATGCCTTAATTATCCTAGCTTCCGATTAAAGCTTTAGCTATCAACTAACTGTAACGTCTGTTGCTGAACTGGAAAAGCTACAATTTACAGCTACTTACAATAGTCTTACACTAGATTTACAAGAAAACTCTATGAAATTGCCTCATTGAGTGAAAGAAGTACCTTGCACTACATCAATGACAAGGCCAGAGGTACGAAAGGAGTGAAAATACAGCATATCGCCGAGAGAGCCATCTGTTAACCCCGGGCAGAATACTGGAATATTCATCTACATACACCACAAGAGGCAGAAAATTTTAATCTCTGAGTTCCTAACAGGATGGTAAAAAAATTGTTACCTTGTATGCCCAATAAAGGTATGAACTCTCATTGTTTATTTCTTTTCCCAGCCGTGCTAATAGTTTAGAAGGTGTCCACAACACATTCTACAAGGAAAAACCAGAGAAAGAAGGATTCATCAACGAAGTTATGATGCAAGAGAGAAAGCAAATCTAATCTTTGTGTTCCATATAGAATGAAAAAGATCGAGCGATACCTCTTCTTTCTGTTCCTTCAACATCTCGTCAAAGATAGGAATGATCCAATCCTCAAACTTGCAGTAATTATCATTTGGAACTAACAAGTTCCCAATTCGGTTCAATCCCTTAGACCGTAGATAAGCTCCAGGTAGAGAGAAATCACCTTTAAATGTGGGTGCAAGGCATTTTATGAGATCTTCCTCTACCCCACCAGTTGTCGTGACTATAACATCAACCTGCAAGAAGCATTAGAATCACACAACTTCCAACTAAAAGATTCAAACTAAAGCTCGATAATTTCACATTTATAAACATGGCTGAGTTTTTCGCTAACCATATGATGCTGAACAAGATATCGAATTGTATCTCTAACACCAGATGAAACAAGATTCGAAGTGAAACCCAGAAAGATTTTACACTTCACAGACTCTCTGTACGATGGATCCTTCTCCTCTTCACTACAGTCTTCAGCTACTGTAGTTTCATCAGCCAGTCTCCAGTCTAGCTTCAATACAATTCAAACCCTTTGTTACTGATTGACCCAAAACGAAAAAAATGAATTTTTATTTTATTTTTGATAAGTCCGAGAATCGAAGGGAACAAAAACCATTTGATTGACGACATCAATAGCTTCGCCGAGATTTGAAGCTTGAAATCCTGTGGTGAGCATGGATCGGAGAAGCTTAGGATAATTTATTCCTTCATTGAAATCGTATCCTTCGATTTTGTCACATTTCCCTTCTAGCGATTCGGATTCTTTGAAAACCGTGGAGTGAACCGAAGAGAAAACACGATCCTCCATATTGCTCGAAGAACAAAATCGATTTCCCTGGATCTGCAAGTGTAGTAGAGGGTTTTGGGAGTTGTAGGGTTCTTCTAGTAAACGGAATAAAGATGAACCATCTTCAAACGAATCTCTTGCTGACAAATTTTTATTTAGTTCGGTCCGAATCTAAACTCGGTTTAATCAAATTCAAATCAAATTTGACGGTATGACGCGATCAAGTCCGGTATTGGTATTGTTCGGTTCGATTTTACTCGGATTATTTTCCATTGCTACAATAGCTTGGCCAACACATTGAGCTGAATCACTCCGACACTTGAATCAATCAAATCTTACACATTCACGAGAAACCAATTTGTACAAGAAGAAAATATAACTGCTCAGAAAAACATAAATAATCTGATAAAATGACAAGCCTATACTGAGTTGATTCATGATCCATGTACATTTATGTATATCCTTTTTTTTTTTTTTTTTGGCAGCATCCATATACTTTTGACCTTATGTTCTTCTGGGAGAAAACACTCAGGTTTCATTCCGATCCAGAATTGATTTGATGATGATGACAACTATTCTAGTATTCGTTCTGGTTGCTTTATATGCTCCAAGTTTATCTGCACAAATCCAATAAAAAGACAATACATGAACAACAGGGCCATTACACAAGCCAAAATCAACAATTCATGTTTCCTCAGATTACCAGGAGAAGATCTTCGTCTGTGCCAAACGATTTCCGGGCATTCTCCAGGCATTTTGACGAGATCCTCTCATGTATCCTGCAAGAAATTTCTGTGAATTTTTACTAGTATTGAGTAATGGCAATTGGCACGTTCCAAGATGATGAATAAGTGTTCTTTCTTGCTTCGCGAAGGTCTCTTCCTCAATAGTAATGAAAACTCGCATTTAAAAAGACTATATGTGATGGAATATCTTAGTATAAACCAGCTTACTAACCTGGAACACATTTTTCCAGTGCGTTTAAATTGTAAACATTCCTAAAACAATTTCAATGTTTATGCTAATACATGTACATGGCAACCAGATATAACATCTCAGGAAAATGTTGGAGGGGACCGATCTGTAAGTATTGAAACAATGGGATAAAACAAGAAATTACTTGGAACTGGCGGGATCTCTGATCTCGAACTCATCCCTAACAGCATCATAGCCACATATCACGATATAATGACCTATTGGAAACATGAAGGAAACAAATAGGTGTAAGAAATTTTGAAAATGTAGTCTTTACCGTTTGAACGGGAAGTTTTAAGCTTTTGAGTTTTGTTAGTTAAAGAATGATCCTTTTGTCTGATCTTGGTTTCATAAGTTTCCGGAGTTCCAATGACTATAACAGAGATTATCGACATAATAAATTCAAGGATGTGAAAAATGGGGTTCCCATTTTGGAAGAGAAGAAACAGAGTCTAAGGCTAGGGGACAATTCTCACCAGTGTAGCATGAATTGCTACTTTGTAGACCAGCGACAATCACTTCCTCCAACCAAGACTTGCTGCAACAGTAAAAGACGAGCATGAACACTATGCAACTTCTTTATCATACTTCTTGCACAAACACTTGAAACAAGAAAGGCACATAAATACTTAATCCAGGGAAAATAATATTCTCGGAAAAAGGCCCAAGATATGTCAGTGAGCAGGTTTTGTGAAGAACATGAAAGAAGCCGCACACATCCAAAATTTGTTGATGAAGGGATCTGACTAGAGGGAAAATCTAAGGAAAAAAGAGATAACCGACCTTAGCTTGTCCTGGTCGACTAACGCAATGGCAATATAGTTCCCCGACAATAGCAAACAAGAAATCTCATGGATACTAACTGATCTGCACTGCGAAAGCGAAGAGGTTGATTGAATTTGATTTCCAAATAATTAATGGATTACACAAGGGAATTTGATGACAAGTGACTTTCCGCAGAAAATCCTAAAACAATGCACCGATTTAAAGGGGAGTGTCTACACCAAAAGATCACGTCGTGGTAACATCTCTGGGTAGAAGAATTGGCCACGTATTTCAAGCAAACTAATGGAACAAAAAATAGCCAGCACTTTTTTTTGAAGGCAAGAGCAATTAGAAACGTTTGGCCAAACAGTTTTACCTTTATAATAATACCAGATTCATGTGCTTTCCTGAAGAGCAAATCCACACGCACCAGATCTTCAGGGAGCTGCTCCTGCATCATGATTGCCATAAACAAACATCTTGAACGTTTTCTACTAACAAAAATCAGGCATGCTAAGAAGTTTGGAAAAGCATCAACATTTCACTGCCATACTCGATGAAGCCACAGCATCACATGAAGCATGAGAAACTATCAAACAAGAAGTTAGAGGTCTTTGCCATCTATAGTTTAGATACCTTGTAAAATTCCTCTATGGAATAATTCGGGTTTGCTCCAAATGTTATTGTGTAATAGGAAAATTCCACACAGAATTTGTGCAGTAGATATGCGAGATCTACAGTCCAAATGCTGCAGAAATGTCAAAAGTTGATAAGTATCGTATTGAGATAGCATTCCCTACCAAATGTTATCATCTTTAAGAAGAAGACAGGCCACATAATATGTATAATGATATTACAATGCTGATGACCATCGATTAATGTATAAACAGACCTATTTGTGGAGCATATCTCAGCCAAATCCTCAAGAGTGCAGCTTGCAATGCCACTTGCTCTGAGAACCATGAGAACACAAGCAAGACCACAATCCCATGAAGCTAACTGATGTACATGAGGGACCTAATAGCAATATAAAGGACCAGCAATGTGGCAAAGAAGACGATAAGTTGCAGCAAATATAGATTTCCGACTTTCTATATCCACTAAACGTAGAGAGACAAAGACAAGGAATATAGATCGGTCGTACCTCCATGTGGGTAGAGGATGGCAACCCTGCATCTCCGTACTTTCCATTACTCACCAACGGATCATCAAATTGGCAGTAGTTTGCAGAAGTCGAACCTCCATGTCCTTGTGATCTTCCCTGATTCCTCTCTTCAACTCTCAAAAGCTTGTTAAGCAGAAAACAAAGTGGCCACATCAATTACCAGGTGCGCCGTTACGCAGCACTAGTAACAGCTTTTTCTAATGGTCTTGTTGTGGAACCCCAAAATTGCTTGGATAATACACCTGAATATACAACACAATGGAAGAATCATTCATCAAAAACGACGAAGAATAAAACAACACAACGAACTATAAATCCTACCAAAAAGCATATTCCTTTACCAGTCAAAGCGAAATCCGAAACTGAAGCTACTTCAAACCAAACCTCTTAAAAACAATGACTTTTCTTCGACAACAGAAACTCTACCTAAAAGGGTTCAACGAAAAGCAACCAAAAAAACCATTTTGTGAATCCCAAAACCCAGTTTTGTTTATCAATTATGCTTAAATCTCCAGTGGCACAAGAAAGTCTCACACTTGAGACCCAATGACGGTGAAATTCAAACGAGATACGAATCTAAACGACTCAACCCAATCAGACCCCAACATCTAAATCGAGAAATCTGCGATCGGGTTCATCAGGATTGTACCAAACGATTGGAGGGAGAGAGAAGAAGAATATACCTTTGCTTAAGATGCAAGAGAGAAACAGCGAGTGAGGGATGATTCGAGGGATACTCTGGGATCTACTGCGTGTAATTGACGCTTGTAGGCTTTTATAACCCAGATGAAAGGAAGGAAACAAGAAGAACTTTCTGAGGATAAATTTTCCTGGAAAAAAATCAAATGATTTGGATAAAGAAGACGACTGTATCTTCACGTTTATCGTGTTTTTTTTCTTTGGGATAGATTGTTCTGATTAAATATTTTTTGGTCTTGTTATTGGAGTTGTCTCGATCTTATTCATCCTTCAAATCCATTCAATAGTTTCTTGCCAAATTGCAACAAACTTTTCAAACTAACTTTATAAAGTGATATTTTTTTTCACGTTTTCAAAGACTTCAAACTTGAAATTTTTTTCACCATTCAGAACATGGATTCCATGAATGATTTATTACTTTTAATGTTTCCGGACATGATTCTGATTTTTTTTTTCCCTTAAAAAAATTCATCCAATTGTCATTATAATACGGTTGTGTTAAAATAGATTCGAAAGAATTAACGCATTTTATGATTATTTTGTAGAATTCTAAAAGCTAAATTATGTTTGTTATCCGATCATAATATGTGATTCTACTATTCATATTAGAATATTGTTGTTATGTCGAATTTATACACGGTTCTTTGGTTGTTGTAGTTCAAAAAAAAAAAATTTGGTTGTTAACTGAGAAATCAAAATCAAGAATCACAATTGCATTAAAGTAAAAATTCTAACAATCCAATGGGTAAAAACAATCTAAAATGCAATGAAAAAAGAAATTAAATCATCGAGATGAATCTAAGAACAGAATGTATACCTGAATCGTCGATGGCAAGGTCAAGATCATCTTCTCGTAGAGAGTTCATCAAATTGACAAGATCAACTTCAACCAGTATATGTATCATTCTAAAGTTGATCTAAATTAACGAGTTGTATCTGCACGTTTTCTCTTTTTTTTTTCTTTGGGATAGCGACGAATCCTGAAATTGTTCTCATTTAATTTTCTTTTTGGTGTTGTTGCTGGAGTTTTCTTGTTCTTATTCATCCTTTAACCCTATTCAATACTTTCTTGCTAAATTGCAACAAACTTTTCAAACAACTTTTCAAACTTTTCAAACTTTTCAAACTTTTTCATGTTTTCAAAGACTTGAAACGTGAATTATCAATATTTTCACCGTTCAGAACATGGATGCTATGAATGGTTTATCACTTTAACGTTTTCACGTTTCGAGACATGATTCTAAAAAAAATTTTTCAGAAAATTCATCCAATTGTCATTATAATATGGTTGTGTTAAAATAGATTTAAAAGAATTAACGCGTTTTATGATTATTTTGTAGAATTCTAAAAGCTAAAATATTGTTGTTATTCGATCATAATATGTGATTCTACTATTCATATAAGAATGTCGTTGTTATGTCGAAATTATACAGAGTTCTTTGTTGTTGTAGTTCAAAAGAAAAAAAAGGTTCTTCTGCTGTTAACTCTTAGAACAATGATATATATATGGGTATTAAGATTGATTGGAGTGAAGTTTTTCTTATACTACGTTGTTGACTTATTTTAGTGATAACTTTTCTTTGACCTGTTTCATAGTAAATGAATAGAAAATGTATTGCCAAAGATAAATACTGTATATTTCAAGGAAATCGTTCATTAGTTCCACATAACAACCAATTTCTTTTAGGTTTGTTTTCTTTTATATTTTCTCATTCTTATCAACTTTATGATCGTCTTTATCCCTTATATATTATTTGGAGAGTACACTAATACAATTAACCTTACAAGATGTTGATATTTACATCACATTGTCATTATAAGAAAGAAAAAATTATAATTTTTCATTAAGGGTAGTTTAGCCATTAATTATTTGCATATCACCAATAAAAATTATATTAATTATGAACGATAAAATCTTAAATGCTTTAAAATATCTAATCAAATATTGTGGTTAGTGAAATCTAGAAAATCGGTTATTTTCTCAATTAAGTTTAGTCATTAAAAAAAATTCATGATTGATATATTAATAATATCATAATGAATGAATAATAATAAAAATAGTTTAGTCATTAAAATATATAATCAAATATTGTGGTTAGTGAAATCTAGGAGATCGGTTATTTTCTTAATTAAGTTTAGTCATTAAAAATTATTTTCGTAAAAGTTATTTGAAGATGCGTATTGTTAGTTTAGAAAACTAAAAAATCTGAAAATCATGATTGATATATCAACAATATCATGAATGAATAATAATAAAATGTTTTAAAGAAATATAAAATCGTGGAATTGGTTATATATGTTAACTGAGATATAGGGATCGACCATTTAATATTTTAATTATAGTTTCCATTAAACAATATATTGGGATTCTAAAAATAAAATTTATGATTGATATATTAACAATATCACAATGAATGAATCATAATAAAGTATTGTTAGTTTAGGAAACTAAAAAATCTGAAATTTATGACTAATATATCAACAATATTACAATGAATGAATAATAATAAAAATGTTTTAAAGAAAGATAAAATCGTGGAATTGGTTATATATGTTAATTGAGATATAGGGATCGACCATTTAGTTGTAGTTTCCATTAAATAATATATTGGGATTCTAAAAATAAAATCAATGATTGATATATTAACAATATCACAATGAATGAATATTAATAATATTAGTTTAGTCATTAAAAATTATTTTCGTAATTGAATTAAAGGTTATTAGAAGATGCGTATTGCTAGTTTAGGAAACTAAAAATTCTAAAATTCATGATTGATATATTAACAATATCACAATAAATGAATAATAATAAAAATGTTTTAAAAAAGATAAAATCGTGGAATTTGTTATATATGTTAACTAAAATATATGGATCGACCATTTAATTGTAGTTTTCATAAAATAATATATTGGGATTCTAAAAATAAAATTCATGATATATATTAACAATATCACAATGAATGAATAATAATAAAAATAGTTTATTCATTAAAAATTATTTTCGTAATTGAATCCCTTACTATTATTTGGGGAGTACAATTAAAAATAAACCTTACAAAATATTAGTAATATTTACATCACATTCCCATTACAACAAAGAACAAATTATAAACTCTCATTAAATGTATTTTAGTCATTTATAATCTCTCAGCAAAAATATTTATGTTATTATAAAGATATTCCGAGATGTTCTCATTTACCTAATTTAACTAATTAAATACATTACCAAAAACATATATAATATACATTCAATCCGAGATTTTTTTTTTTTGCCAAATCCTAATATTTTCTAAATTTGAGATTTTATTTCTTTTAATATTTTGGTAAGCGTAAAATTAATAGTAACTATACTAAATAATATATATATATATATAATTCTTTGAAATAAACATCTCTTTGTGGGTTGGTAAAACTATAAATATTATAAATTAGTTGCAATAATTACAATTTACTGATATTTAATGTTTTTTAATGTCCATTTTTTAATATGACTAATCTTCTCAAATTAAATTTAAAATTTTATAATTAATAAATATACTCTATTTAGATATTTGATTAATCTTTATGACTATTAAAATAATAAAAAAATTATTAACATATAAACAAAAAATATATTCAAAATATGAAAACCATAATTAATTTTAATTTAGCAAAATATATTAATTCGAAAAATTGAGTTAGTTACATTATGTTTTAAAATTAATTATTTTTTGATTTAAATTATGTTCAAATTTGGTTAATCTCATTTTGTAAAATTAAATTTTAACCATAGAAATAGGAAATTATTTTCGGATTTCTTATTTTTGGTAAATCCACTTTGAAATTGTATGTTCATAAAAGAATAAATCTTAAATAAATAATTAAGCTTGGAATAAATAATATTTGGAAAGTACAATAATATAAATAACATTTATAGATAATTTTTGGAAATCATACTATCCATACATTTATAGAAATTACATTTATACATACTATCCATACAACCAAACACAGTAAAAAGTTATAAATAATATTTGGAAAGTACAATTATAGAAATAACATTCAAAACAATTATAGAAATAACATTTAATTTTTGAATGACAAATAATAATCTAACTCAAAATTATATATTAAAATCATTGCAATGTTATAATCAAAAATTATAATAAAAATTAATCCGCGTTATAGCGCGGAATAATATCTAATTATGATTAATTAGTGAACATATTTTATGGGTCAGGGTTAGACATATGATTGTAAACCCTATTGGTTTAGATAATCAATATAGTAATTTTCCAACCTATTTAGAAATATTATCCTATAAGAGCATATCACACCCACCTGAAATTTGCATGTTTCTTTAGTTTTCTTACCTTAGATCTCAACACCAACCAACACATAATCATTCGTTTTAGCTTTGTCATATTTTTATATCCATTTTTTAATTTAGGGACCGAAATGGGAAGAGATGAGAACGAGGAGAGATGGGACGTGGATTCATGATCGGGAATAAGAAAGCATGGAGCTGAACTAGTCAGGACCAAAAGTTTGTTCCAATCTCTATCAAGATCCAAATAAAGAGTCTATAGGTCGGTCGTTTTACTTTTAATTCAAACCTCTTACGAGATATTCAAATTATAAAGAGAAGAATATTTCAATCATGAATTCTATAAAGGTGTATATATAAACAGCAGGAACTAATAAAGTACGAAGACAATACACTAAAAAAAAAAAAATTTAGACAAGCTTTTGAAAACCCAGATTGAATGTAGAAGGCGGGACGTGGAAAAGTACATTACATGACTTGTGTGTCCAAAAAGTCAAAGCTGTTACTTTAGTAAAAGTACTATACACACAACACAAGTCATTTGAATTTTTGGACAAACACAGCCCGTTTATGCTGTTAACAATTCGAATTTAGATAGTCCATACTTTATGAATACATTTTACTTTATTTTACTAGTAATGGATGATAGTATATCGCTTTATTGAAGTTCAAATTTAGATTTGTTAGATGTGATGGTCTGATGGACATGACGGAACAAAATATGAAAAACAAGATTGAACAACATTTATAATGTTTTTTTTTTTCCTCCATAACTGATGATCAATCATCCTTTAAATATTTTCAACTATTTTGGTAATTAAACAAAGATTATTTCTCTGCTTAAGAATATTATTTTCTTAGGGTAAAAAAGGTAGAAGAAAACTAATTCCCTAAAGAACTTGTACTTTAATTTAGTTAAAATTACACATTTCTTCGAAAACTAACAAACATTATCTTCAGAAAATGATATTTAATTGTTATTATGAAAACATAATTTCAATCAGATAAATAACAGATTTTTTGTTTGTTTTGGTCAACACAGATTTTACTCTTTTATAAATCAAAGAATGGTCATAACTTCATATGCTTAAGAGTCATTAAGCTACGCCTACTTGTGGGAGGTTAGGCCTTAAAACGGCTACAAACTTCAAACGAAATATCAATGGGACCATGCGTTTGAATAAGATGCTCATATTACTTACTATATTGCATACTACAAACATCCATATTAACGGAAATGCCACACACTTACACCCATTTGCATTATTTGCATTATGGCTGCGTTAAATCACGTAATCCTTTTCAACTCCTAAATCTTAATTAATATTGGCGGCCTATATGACATTAGATTTTGGTACTCTCCAAGAAGAATGTCTCCTCTTTTTTTTTGTCGTATCTGTTTTCATTTTTTGGTTTTAATTTGATAAATCTCAAACTGAAATTCAAACTTATTTTAGAGCCTTTAAAAACAGAAAGAATTCTACACTCAGATAGTTAGATCATCTACATGGTCCAACATAAAAACACACTAGACGAGGTAATCAGTTATAATGAAAATTCTGTAAATTGATTATCTTCTTCAATGATAAATATCATCTAAAACAATAAAACTTATTTTAAATTTATTTCTTTCAAACAATAAAACTCACTTATCTTTTATAATTTTTGTTAATATGTCAATTGGGCAATTCACCGGTCTCATTTGTATAACTAATTATTGCCTCATAAGTCATAATTAAATTACAACACCAACTGCCATTTGTGGTAAATTACTAAATCCTTGATTTAACACAATAGGCAGAACCGTAATCTTCCACACCATTCGAGAAATTTGTCCGCCAAAAAGTTATTTAATGTTTTGAAAAAAGCAAATAAATTATTACACCTCTCTCTTTCTCTCGGCTCTCGTGACTGAGCAAGAGAAACAGAGAGCATAACTTTATATCGGCCGATTTTTTTTTCAAATTTCTTACCTTTTGCTCTTACAAAAGCCATGTTCTTACCTTTATAGTGTTATCTATACTCTTTTGGGGTCTTGCAAAAGAAACCAGTTTTCAAAGTTTAAATTTTTGTTTTAAAAATGGAGAATTTAGTGAAGAGCTGCGCAGGGATCGAGAAGAAAAGAAGCAATTTGACTCAACCGGTGGAAGATGTAGTAACAGAGTCAAAACAGAGAAGCAGTACAAGCGGATCAAGCTGCGAGCTCTCCTCCACCGGCACCACCGTCGCTTCGTCTTCTCCGCCACCACCGTCGCAGATTCTGGGCTGGCCGATAAGGAAAGCTTCATTTCGAAAGAATTCGAAGGAAAATGTTAAGTTAGATCATATAAAATCTACCCTTCACGATGATTCTGGGTTTAAAGGGAAAGAGATGGATATCGCAGGTTACTGAGAAATTAAAAATTGAAGTTTTTTTTTTGTCTAGGCACTTTTCAGAATTTAAGTTAAGAAAGTTCTTAAGATCTCACTTGTTTTTGTTGATCTGATTTTGAATTAGATGTGGATATGATGAAGGAGAGATTTGCAAAGTTGTTGCTTGGTGAGGATATGTCAGGTTCTGGCAAAGGCGTGTGTACGGCTTTAGCCATCTCCAACGCCATCACCAATCTCTGTGGTAAGTTAAAAAAAAGACTATCTTGTGTTTGTTAAAATGCTTGAACCAAAATATTTCAAAGTGTTAAAATACATGTTTCTTGTTTTAGCTACGATTTTTGGGCAACTATGGAGATTAGAGCCGCTTTCGAGGGAAAAGAAGGAAATGTGGAGAAGGGAAATGCAGTGGATTCTTAGTGTTAGTGATCACATCGTTGAGTTAACACCTTCAACACAAACTTACCCAGACGGCAAAAAGTTTGAGGTAATTAAGTGTTTGATTTTGTAAATTATTGCAATTGCATTTACTGGAGTTTAAATGAATCAATTCGTGGATCTTCTTCAGGTCATGACTTGTCGACCAAGATTTGATATTTTCATTAACCTCCCTGCTCTCCGTAAATTAGACAATATGCTTCTCGTGAGTCTCACTCAAAATTTCTTACAATATGATCCTCTCAAGTGAAACCTCGGTCGATCTCAGATTTAATTTTCTTTTTGCAATAGGATATCTTGGGGAGTTTCAAGAAAACCGAGTTCTGGTATGTTGATCAAGGGATTGTAGCTTCGGAAAACGATGGCTCAGCTTCTTTCCGCAGAAAGGTTCAGCGCCAAGAGGAGAAATGGTGGTTGCCTGTTCCTCGTTTAGCACCTAATGGTCTTACTGAAGAAGCAAGAACAGAACTGAATCACAAGAGGGAATGTGCGATGCAGATACTTAAAGCTGCAATGGCCATTAACAGCCTTGCTATAACGGAAATGGATGTTCCCGAATCATACCTTGAAACCCTTCCAAAGGTTTGTATCTTTAATTCAAAAACATCATTATAAAACAATCCTGAGAAATTCTTTGTTCTTACATTAAACTTTTGGTGCAGAACGGTAGATCCTGCCTTGGGGATGTTATCTACAGGTACATAACATCTGAGAAATTTTCTGCGGAGCGTCTTCTCGATTGCCTTGATCTGTCCTCTGAGCATATTGCTCTTGATATCGCAAACCGTGTGGAAGCTTCGATATATGTTTGGCGCAGAAGAGTTCAAACAAAACTTGGAGTCAACAACAATAATACTTCAGGCTCTACTCCAAGATTATCATGGGAAATGGTCAAAGAACGTATGGCTGCTGGTGACAAAAGGGGATTGCTTGTGGAGAGATCTGAAACTCTCTTACGTTGCTTGAAGCAGCGGTTTCCATCTCTAACGCAGACTTCTCTAGACATTAGCAAGATACAATGGAACAAGGTCCAAACCCCATTTTCTCTAAATACATTACATTATAAAGTGGCTTTGCTTGTTCCTTATACTGTCCTTTTGAAATTTTCAGGATATTGGGAAATCAATCCTCGAGAGCTACTCGAGGGCACTTGAGAGCTTAGCGTCAAACATCGTAGCACGAATTGATGATTTACTCTACGTGGATGACTTAACAAAGCAATCCGAGGATAACAATCTGTTGCCAAATCCAACGGTCAGCAGCATTATAGCTCACAAGAAAGTAGTACCAATCCCTTATCTAATATCTGCATCAGGAACTCCATACAGAACAAGCTTCTCAACAACACCAGGCTTCTCACCTTCAGTGATTAGCCCCAAGAAAGGAGAGAGGAGGACACCTTACTCCAGCAAGGACACTAACAAAGTCAATGAGAAAGGTCTTCCTTCTCGAGGATTTGGAGTAAGAAGAGTCTTGAACAATTATCTTGGCATGGAATCGAAACTGAAAATATGCGTGAGTCCGTCAGATAATTCAGATACAGCTGTGATGAACCAGATCGGCAAAGAAGGTGAAGAAGAGAAGAAAAGAAATTCAACATCAGTTCATCAAAAAGGTCCTCCAAAGTACACTGTCTCTTAAGTTATGCAGACATGGATTGATTTGTTTGATATTACTTGTAGTTTTTGTCTTATTTTGGACTGGTAAAGTGTCTACTTTTGCAAACCAAAGCAGATCAAAAATAGGCAAAAAAATGGAAGTAGCCGTAACAAACATTCTTACCAAATTTGTTCTGGTTGGTTTACCAATCAATGTATTGGTTAACAACTTCAACAAAACAAAAGATTAGAGTTTTCCATTATAATTATGATTTAGGTAGCGTGTAACAACAAAGTCGTTGTAGTATAGTGGTAAGTATTCCCGCCTGTCACGCGGGTGACCCGGGTTCGATCCCCGGCAACGGCGATTAGATTTTTTGGAACTTTGTTCTTTTTTTTTTTCCGGAAACATCCAAACTTTTTTTTTTCCTCTTTATTTCCTTCTCTCGACGAATCTCTCGGATTAGCTGGATCTACCGGAGAGAAAATGACGACGAGTATTCACATCACAGCTCTGGACGGAATCGTCAACGTGAACTCTCTCTTCACCCTTGCCGTATTCATCGGATTAGCTTGGAACCCTACCGATCCAGACAACAGCCTCGTAACAGACCCTAATTGCGTCCCTACAAATCGTATGGCTGAGAATCTCGTCACCTTCCATGTCTACTCCTTCGCTTCATTCCTATTCTCAAGTCTCATCGCTCTAGGTCTAAAACAAGCCATGAGGCTTAACATAGCTTCTTCGTTTCACTTCTCTACTCGGATCGATCCTGTGGTGTACTATGTGAACAAGACGGCTCTTAGATTTGGGATGGTTATCTCCGGTTTGGGTTCGGTTTGTGGATGTGGGTTTCTCATGTTGGCTTTGATTAATGTTGTTCAGATCAAGCTTGGGACTTTGGGTTGTGGTGCGAGTGGTCATACTTATGCTGCTGTAGTGCCTCTTCTGATTTTGGTCCCTTCTGCACTTTTTATCTATGTGTCTCTTATGCTATATGCTTTTACTCGTTAGAAACATGGTTTTGATTCCATGATTGAATATTGATACAATTAGGATTATGTCTGTATTATGATATGATGGAAATGAGAATGATTCATATGCTGATATGGTTCTTGTAAATCTTTGATTTGGCTTCTGATTTAAGTTTATTGTCTGAGTTTTGGATAGATGATATTCTAAATTAGATTGGAGTTAGGCACTTGTGTGTTTATCAGGAATATTAACTGGTGGATTCAAATGATTCGATCCAAGGAAATGGGTATGAGATTATGCTTTTTCTGATGCTGGATTCTGATGCTTGTTTGGTTTGATCGATTCTCTTGGATTATTGATAAAGCAGAGTTACTGTACAAAGAAAGTTTTTTTCCCTGCTTGAAATCAAACATCAAAAAGAGAGAACTTTTCTATGTTCCTCATTTGGATTAGAGAATTTTCAGTTGTTTCTAGTTTTGTGTCTTCTCACTAAGCTGAATGATTGGTTTCCTCTGTCATACTATCCCACTTAACTCCGGAACTGCTTCAGCTGAATTGTATGCATAAATAGCTATGGGGACTGAAGAAAAAGTTTCTAATATATCTAGATCTCATGTGGTGATCATTGATCTTGTTCTCACTGAAGGCTCATAATACTACTGCTGGTATACAAGTGGTTGTTAGAAACAGATAAGCTCATAAGACCATAATTTTGAAGTTTATCCTTTGGTTTGTCATGTAAAAACACCTCTTTGCTTTCAAGGTTCAAATGATTAGCTTAGAGACTAAGGGCAGCTGACCTTACTTTAGTTTAAAATAACTCTGCACTTTGAAGCCCTTAATGCGACTGATTAGGTGAAGTAATTACTATGTTCCTTTAGTGCTTCTTCCACTAATCTATGTGGATTTTTATCCTGCCAAATCCTCCGGCCATTTCAATTGCTATAATTGTCAGGTTGCACAAGTAGTATATGCATAATCAAGTCCTCTTCGAAATGGAAACCCATGTTTTATCTCGCATTTTCTTCCTAATTCTCTGCATCTACAGCCTTAAAACCATGGTAGATGGAGCTGGAGAATGCGGGCGAAATCCCCCAGATAGAGAAGCCATCAAGCTGGCTCCTTGTGCAATGGCTGCACAAGACACATCTGCAAAAGTGTCTCCAACTTGCTGTGCTCGAGTGAAACAGATGGGAAAGAATCCGAAATGCCTTTGCGCTGTCATGCTTTCGTCCACAGCTAGGAGCTCTGGAGCAAAGCCGGAGATCTCAATGACCATTCCTAAACGCTGCAACATCGCTAATCGTCCCATCGGTTACAAGTGTGGAGGTAATAATTTAAAAGCTTATTTAACTTTTCTGTTTCATTGCAGATGCAATCAACTGTTTCTTTACTTGTTCTCTTGTAGCTTATACTCTGCCTTGAAGCAGCAGACAGAGAGCAATAGACGTGTTCTTTAAAACCAGTCTAAATTGTCACATGTTCACAAGTGTATGACTTGATTTCAATAAAAATTTGGATCAAAACGATGATTGATCATGAAATGATATGACTTGTTACTGAGATGATTGTGAGTATTTAATTACTTGTTGTATGCGATACATTAGTCATAGATGCGGTCCATTAACATCCCTCTTTAACTATCAACCCCCAACATATGGGATTACAAAAGAAAAAGATGAACATATAAACAAAACCCGAAGATCACACTGCAGTCGATACTTATGGCCATTGCGAAAATCAAGTGGAGTAGTAGTTAGGTTGATCTTAGTAATGGAAAGAACCTACATTAATGAAACAATACATTGATGAGTTGAGAGGGATTACTAAGCAATTAATTACTGTAGCAATTAATTACCTTTCCACCAATTTCCTCTAGAAGCAGAGGCGGTTGAGTCAGTGCGATCATCAGTTTCTTTGGACTGATGAGATGGAGAAGTGGAGGAGCCATCGGTTCGTGGAGGTGAATAGTGTTGCTGGCCTCCGTAGTAAATGGAGGAGCTGAAATAAGAAGCTTCTCTCTTTTCATGGCTGCTTCTCTCATCTTTGGAAACACACCAAAACAAAGAAGAAGAAAAAACCATAAATCATCAACATCTTCCTACTTTTAACTTTTGAAGAAAAGAAGAAACAAAAAGGGGTATATAATTTTTAGAAATAATTATCGCAACCAATATTTTTGTAAAACAAATGGTTGAAAACTAACAAATCTAGTGATTTTTAACTCAAATAACGTCTTTTTATTACATCAAAGCTTAGCCTTCGAAAATCATCAAATTGTTTGATGTGTACATAAACAAACTAGACAATGACAAAAAACAACAACAACAACTAGACGGATGGCTTGAGATTGATCTTATTCGGGTTAGAACAATCGTTTGATGCAATTAATCCCAACATAATTAATTTATGCCTTGCTTCAATACATATGTACTACTTAAATTAAAATGGAGAAAAGGGAAATATGATTCTCTTTCTAGTAAAATTACTAGATTATCCATAATTAGTTTTCTAATATTTTCAAAAATAGAAAGCTATATATATTACCAGTGGCTTGAGAGATGTTGCCTTGAACTTCAGGAGCAGTATAATTTCCCTTCTTCCTTGCTACCTACATTATAAAATGGCTTCAAATTAACTATATATATATTTTATAATAATAATAAAAGTATAGACCACATACATACTCATGCACACAAATATATATAAAACATATGTATATATTCACCCCCCATAAGAAGATACATGCATGGGTTCTGGTAGTTTCTATGCGTTACACAACCGCCATATATATATGTGTTCATTAAATGAAAGATCATCGAAATATAGATGTATATATGCACATACTAACACTCAACATATATATACTTACATATATATATATATATATCTACATATGTGTGTGTAAATTAAAGTAATTTTATAGATACCGGAGGAGGGAAGATGGAGTCGAGTATAGTTGAACAAGAAGAAGCAGATGAAGCAGAGCTGGCTGATCCTTTCGGACCAAACAGATGATCAAATGAAGTCGAAGATGATGATGAAGCAGCTTTGGTTTTCTTGATGTCCATTGATCGGTATATGTGTTAACTAAATTATGACTAATTTTTTTTTTATATATATATTAAAAACTGTCACAATGGGAGCTTTCAAGAGAGAGAGATAGAGAGAGAGTTGATGGTTAGAGACTTAGAGATATGGATGTTTGAAATGTTGAATGAGATAATGATAAGTGTGTTTTGATGATGATGAGTTTTGGTATTTTGCCCTAACGCCCCAACGGTCTGTTATATAACCAACTTCTTCTGATGAGATGGAGATGGGTTCACGTGATCCCCACGTGGCTCTGCTGCCGTCTTCAGCTCTCTTCTCACTGCCACGTGTCCTTTCTCATAGATGCTTGTGGATAAACTTTGCTTTTACTACTTTTGTACTCTTTCTTCTCTTCAATTTAATTCACTCTCTGTTTTGTCATTTGGATAAGTTCTTTTACCTGCTTCTTTTTCATCCTTTATACAACAATTGAAGAAAACTCGTTTTTTTTATTATTGATCTTTGGCATATACACTGACTACAATCTCTATCTTCTTCACCTTTTTAAAAAATTAAATAATTCGATCATGTGACTCAATATCGACTTATTATTCTTGAACGGGTAGTTTTTAATTTTATTCTATGACTTATAAGTTTCAGTTACATTATTATGGAGTATGGACTCAAGGTTTAGGAGATGGGGTTAATGTTCGATCTTTTTATGTTTAAAATAAGATAATATTTGGGTCCGAGAATGTCATATTTATGGATAATGTTGGATAGGGAGACAAATGTTATGCCCTTGATGTGGTTTGCAAGAAAGGAGACAGCTACATATATACATGACTAAAACATAAAAGATGGTCAATCTAAAATCTTCAGAGATAAATAAAATCACATTTGAGATGAAAGATTGATTAGCGAGTTACGAGTCCACCTTTGTTGGGATTTTATTAATTATACAAAATAAATTTTCTCATAATATATGGAATCTATTTCCCATTTATTATTATTATTATTATTATTATCTTTTGTATGAATGTAAAATTACATTCATCAAAAAACTGTTTTACAATAAATTTAACTTATAAAGTAGAGAATTTTGATATTGATATTAGATTTTTACATCAAAATGTTAATGTAGATGCTACGAGTATGAAATCAATAGCGAAGTCCTCCTTCATAAGTTATTGGTCTCTTCATATGAATGGTGCTGAAACGATGTCTCACACATATTTGTCAATGATTATTGTGAGTCGAGACATTTATGATATTGATATTTTTACCAGCTATATATTGATATTTTTATCTCTCTTTTTCTATTGACATTTGGTCTATGTTTAACGTGTTAAAAAGGTGTATTTGATCTTTAAACCGGATATTATTCCGATCTCAGTCAATTATATATCTGCTAATTTTTTGACGGTGTGAAGCTACAATCATATCAGAATAGATCTTATGATTTATTCCCCCTCAAAAAAAAGAGAGGTCGCAAAGCAAGCTGAAATCAAACAGTAAAGCATATTCCACGTCAATCTCCTCTTTAATCTTGATTGCATTTTATGTTCTCCAAATCTAGTAAGATTCGCCGCATAATACTTTTTTGTTGTTGTTGTATTGATATAAGAATCAAAATCACTTGCCACTCTTATTTCGGCGGATAAATTTGATATTCCAACCATAGGCATGCAGACACATATATACCGACATCAGATCAAATGAACAGAAATGGCTGTCACATGTTAACAAGAAAAAAAAAGAACAGAAATGGCTGTTCTTATCCAATATGTTGGTCCTAAACTATTAACATCTTATACGCTTTATGTATATTGCTTAACTTTCATCTTATGCAAAAAAATTTGAAGTATAACTTACGAACTTAACCTTTGGATCCAAAGGTTTATATGCTTAATCATCTGTCGACGGAGAGATCATAATAGTCTATGGTTGCGTTGCGAATCCGATCATACTTTGTCGACACATTAAGTATACAATTCTTTTTATCGGAGATTAATTTATCAAATCTCAATACTTTTTAAATTTGTTATTTTCATTTAAAAATCACATATTAAATGATTACTTTTTTTTCTGTTTTATTTTCTCTGTAAAAAGATGCTAATACTAGAGTCGAATAAATTTCCAAAAAATATACGTTGAAGAAATAATATTAGTAGATTAATAAAATTCCATTTTTTCTAGTCATACTTTCAACATATCCGTAATATATAACGAACATACTTTTCAAAAACAAATAATTAGATGGTGGTTTTATCCAGATAAATCGCTTCAATCCAAACCAAACTAAATTGAAATTCGATTCGAAAACTAAACTATAGTTTACTTTTTTCCGTATCCAAAATATTTAAGAACTTATGTTTTAATTTTTAACATTTAGTATATAGCAGTGCTAATTTTCAAAAAATTAAAAAAGTTAATGAAAACTTTTAATAATAAAAATAGTGTTTCACTTTTCAATTTTGAAAATGAAAAAAAAAAATTGATATAATATTAATCGCCATTTTCTTCAAAAAAAATTTGAATAAAGGAGGAAGGCCTTTTATCATTTTGACAAGTGCTCGATATTTTAATTTTATTAAATACCTTTTTTTTTTTCTCGCATTTCGAATCTCTCTCTCATCTCATAGGGTTCAAAATTTTGGTTTCTGCTGCTCTCCCGAAGAAAAGTAGAGTTCCCGCATTGTCCAGATTCTGAGAGATTCATTGAGTAATTTGAGTTACTCGGGAAATTTTGTTGACTGTGAGTCTAAGCGAAGCCAGCGATGATGTCAAACTTGGTGGAGCCTTCGTGGCGCCTTCTGGCAGCGAGCGGCGGAGATACGGTTAAGCTTTTCGACGTGTCCGCCGATTCCGGTGATCCCTGCGTTTTGAGCTATACACCGTCACCTGGTTGTGCTGTCAACTCCGTCAAGTGGAATCATACGAGTAAGTAATCTCCGATCAGTCTCATTCTCTGGGTTGCTTTGGTTGGTGCGAGATTAGGAAAGTAACTGAAGTAGTGATTCACCATTTCCACTTTTGATATTAGGTATATGTAATGATTTAGCTGAGTTTTAGTAGAGCAAATCTGGATTTTCTGTGATCTGCTGTTCAAAATTGAGTTTCTGTGTTGAATTGGTGTGCTCTTTAGGGATCGTATTTGGGAATCTAATTAGTCAATATCTGCTGGAAGCAAACAGGTTTCTTGGTAGATCGTTTTGTTTCAGATACTATTTGATTCAATCTGGCGGAACTATTTGGTTTTAGTGAAAGGAGAATGTTTGTTCTCTTTCTTTTCCATTTGTTGAAGTTATGTTTATTTGGGATGCAGATTTAGTTGTTGCGAGTACGGGAGAAGATAAGAAGATATCTTTGTGGCGGAAAAATGGGCAGAGTTTCGGAACAGTTCCAGTTACTGGGAAGGACGGTGGTGATAGTGCCGAGGTTTATCCCTTTCTAGAGTGATTCTGATTTCCATGTCTTGCATCTCTTGAATGATACTATTCTATTTATATGCTTGTGTCATAATGAATTCAGGAATGTTTATCGGCTATTAGCTTCAGCAAAAAAGGGTCCAGGTACATTTGTTCTGGAGGAACTGGTCAAATTGTTAAGATATGGGATCTGCAAAGAAAGCTTTGTATTAAGAAGTTGAGGGGTCATACAAGTACAATAACTGGTGTGATGTACAATTGCAAAGATGAGCATTTGGCATCTGTCAGTGTTGGTGGGGATTTAATAGTCCACAACCTTGCATCTGGAGCCAGGGCTACCGAACTCAAAGATCCAAATGGGCAGGTTGTTCAGTTTGTACATGTATGCTTCTATCCATAGCTCAGAGCACTGGTCATCAAACTAATTGGCTTTTTAATCGATTCAAGACACCAGGTATTAAGGTTGCTTGATTATTCAAGGTCCAGTCGACACCTTCTACTTACTGCAGGTGATGATGGCACTGTGCATCTGTGGGACACAACTGGTCGTAGCCCGAAGGTGTGCTCTTTTACTTATTGCAATTCATGTGGAAAAGACTACTATTTCCATTCCATTGTCTCTCCTGTTAATTTTTAAAAGCTTTTAGGAAATTTTATTTTGATGGTGTTTTTACCCCTTAGTAGGGGAGTGGGGAAGCCAATTAACTTTTCTTGCATTCACAGATATCACAAATGTAAAATCATAAGTCAGACGAGTGGTTCTATTTTTGCTCAAGACGTGTTAATGCTTCCCATTTAATATCTGGTATAAGTGATGATTTGCTTTCATTTCCACAGATGTCATGGTTGAAGCAGCATTCAGCACCAACTGCTGGTGTTTGCTTTTCTCCATCAAACGAAAAGGTAGCTGAATCCTTACCAATCATTCCTGCTACACATACGTAAAAAAGTCAGATAAATGTGATTGCAATTTTTTTTTATCTCTAAACATGTGCATGGCACTCTCAGTTTTGATAAGCCTGACTAATTCTCTTTGACATAGAGTTTATAAACATAGTATCTAAGTAATCTACAATCTATATTATCTACTGTAACAGATAATTGCTAGTGTGGGAATGGACAAAAAACTTTACACTTATGATTCTGGGTCCAGAAGGTCTTCGTCCTGCATTGCTTATGAGGCACCTTTCTCCTCTTTGGCGTTTGGGGATAATGGTTACATACTGGCAGCTGGAACCAGTAACGGTAGAGTAGTGTTCTACGACGTCCGTGGAAAACCGCAGCCTGTTACTGTCCTGCATGCTTTCAGTAATTCAGAGGTCAATACATTTTTCATATAGTGCAATCTATTTAACATGTCCTATCTAATGACTCTGATTTCGTGGATTATTACTTTTTTGCACTTATCACTATTGGTTGTTTTGTTGTTTGGCCCTATCCTGGTTTTCCAGCTGCTTCACCAATTTAAAAATCCAACAGTAGCAGCAAAAAACCTTCTTTGGTGACATGATGCATATTGTTAGGGTCAACTGACTTATGCTATATGTTTACTTTGGATTGCAAAGTTAACAGCATTTGTTTTTTATTGGTCAGGATGTAACAAGTTTATCATGGCAAACATCAAAACCAGTTATTGTGAATGAGAAAAACTACACTTCTGAGATGGCTCTTCTTGGTAGTACTGTGGAAGATTCAGTTGTCATTCCGGATCCACTTCCCTCAACAACACCCTCAGCTTCACAGTCTGCTTTGGCACCAGGTTCCCGTGGAGTTTCCGCAAGTACTGTATCATCAGTGGAACAAACACCAAATAGAACTCATCTATGGCCTGGTGGGCCACTGGGCAGACTACATGCACTTCGTGCCAGTGACAGTTTCAATGATGATATGGGTGTTTTTTCACCTATTATTGACGTATCATCTGTTGAGAAGTGGGCTGATAGTGAAGGATTCAATAATAAGGATCATTTAGTTGTTGACAAAAAGCCTTCCACTTTGCTATTTCCTTCATCTAGCAAGGGATTTCCATTCGGAGACGATGGAAACAAAGAACATCCGATATTCGACTGGAAACCAAGTTCTACTTCGAAACAGGTTTGTGTTTCTTTATCAAGCAAGTGCCATTATTATTTTTATAAGTCATTTTCATAACTTCATTCTCCAAAGACTCTGTTATTAGTGGTTGTACAGAATACACTATCTGGACTTAATTTAACTTGCTCTCTAGTATATTATCATCTTATATATGTTACATCGGTTTCAAACGTGTTCTATCATTTACACAGGATGACACAAGGGCTGCTTTTTCGCCTTTTGGATCTACTACGCCAACAGCATCATCCAAAAGTGAAGACTCTGCCTTGACACCTCCAGAAGCATGGGGTGGCGATAAATTTTCTGAGAAGTTTAACCAATTGGCCAATGAGAAATTTAGTCACCTGCATGCACCTTCACGTCTTGCGGTTTCAAGCACAAGTGCTAGTACATCTGGATCAATGTTCTCTAGCTCTCGAGATTTCCCCTTGTCGCTTGGTCAGACAAACCTCACAAACGTAAGCTCAGAATTCCCACGGATCATCAGAGACTTCTCTTCAACCTTTGAGATATCCTCAACACTGACAGACAACAACATGTCTTCAAGCCCACTGTTTACAAAAGGCATCGCAGCTCCGGGTAACATTGATTCATTGAGGCTATCACCAAATTTTACTCGTAGGTTCTCAACATATGCTGAGAGAATCAGCACCACTTCTTCATTTAGTGACGGGGCCTCTCTCACTTTGGGTTCACCCAAGATAAAGAAAACAGGTGCAGAAACGAGAGAGGAAGTTTTAAATCATATGTTGCCAAGACCAGAGACGGTGGCTGCAACAGAAGCAGGAGCTATTCCGCTTATGAATGTATTGTAACAGTTTCACAAAAACCTGAAAATTTATCTCTTTAGGATATCTGTAACTTCACTAAATTGTGCAAATCTGTAGCAGGGAGGGTTGAAGCAATCCCAAACGGATCAACAGCAAATGATGGGTAGTAGCAATTTCACGCTTCAGCTATTTCAAAGAACGCTCCAAGGAACTCTGGATTCTTTCCAAAACTCAATTCATGACGATGTGAGGAACCTTCACATTGAGATCCTCAGACAGTTCCACATGCACGAGGTAGTGTTTGCTCTTGCTTGAATCTCATCCTTGTCTTCTTCAAATGACTTGAAACTGTTTCTTTTTTAACAGATGGAGATGTCGAAGGTGTTAAGCTCAATTTTGGAGAACCAAGCGGAGCAGATGAAGGAGTTAAAATTGTTGCGAAAAGAGAATCAAGAGCTCAGACAAAGGCTTTAGAGGAGACCGTTGTGAGTTGTGTGTTCAAATGTTGTGGATTCTATCATTCTCTTTGGTACTCTTCATGTGTTCCCCTCCGCTTTGCCATCAAATCCATTTTGTTTTCATATATGATTTGATTCGTTTGGGTTTTGGTAGAGATCTTGTTTACATTGGAACATTGCGTTTCCATTAATCTGGAGAAGATGCAAATCATTAATCATGTCACATTTGCTAACATGTTTCCTTTGTTTTTTTCTGTCAACTATTGCTCTTGGATTTGAAAAAGAATAACACAACTTTGTTAGTACATAAGCTGGAAAGCAAAATCGAAATACTACAAAATAAGATCTTAATAATAAACGCCATCCTCTTCCACCGTGGGTAGTGATTGGTGGTTCACCGCTTTCGTGCATTGAAATTTCAAGAGTGACGTGTTTGTTTCTCTTCATTTTCTGATTAATCTCAGTACATCGCCCACTAGATGTAACGAACCAGTTACAAGAACCTGCACACACACACTAGAGTCGCTGAGCCATTTTATATTGCTAAGTAACTATTCATCATCCCAAAAGTCCGAAAAACTGAAAACCCCGAACTGAATCCCGGATTGAACACTCATCAAGAAAAAAGGGGTTTGTGTTATACCTGGAAACGTGTGGCTGAGCTACTCTCATGTACATTATCCCTTAGCCATTTTATTGCCATGGGCAGTGAAGTAAACACCTCACTGTTCCCACTACTTTCACAATCTTTTCCTTCTTCTCCTTCTGCGTAACCAAAAATGAAGACTTAAGTTGAGATATGGATCGTGACGAAGTGTGTTTATTTTGTTCCATATCAGAAAGATTTAGGACTACTGAATTTTTGTTACTACCTCTTTCACTCTGGACAAGACTTTCCCACACTTTCTGAAGTGTGAACTGCCATGACAAGTCAACCTGTGGATCATTCTCTGGCAAATCAGCCGCTGTACCAACCTTGTGATACACCGACATGTTTGGAACAAACAATGCCTTCTTGAAATGGACACCTACATCAACCATTATTCAGCTTTCTCTAACTATCTGTTTTAACTCGGACCAAGTTTTTTGTTTCTACATTTCGTCTTTTGAAGACTTCTCCGTTTCAAAGAGTTTGTTTCGTCAAGGACAAAGTGCTACACACTAAGACACAAGGCTCAAGAACTTACCGTAGTTTGCGCATGTATTCTTTAGATGTGGAAGCAGCAGATTTGGGTCCCGAACTGACATGCAATTGAACAACAATATCTGCAAAGCAGCCAGATGCTCTCGTTCAGATATTTACAAAGCTTAAAGAAAGACAGGTATAGACATTTAAGAAGATACTCTTAACCCAATCCTTTTACTGTGAATTAATTGAGTCTCTCATGTGATTTATAAATCCAAGACAGAACAAGAAACCCGGACCCCTTACCTGTTGGCAGGATTCACGGGATAATATATCATGAGAGGATCCTGCGGAGCCATTAACCAAATTTTCTGAACTCTCTGACTGGTCGTTTCCCCTAACAGCAAACGAAAACCATTTGGCGCATGCTTCCATGCTTTCTGGACTGTGAGCTCCATCCAGATAAAATACTAGATCTCCTGAAGTCCGAGATTCAGTAAATTCATCAGGGACAACCTCTGCTCGCCCATGCAAAGTCGCTGTAGCTAACCCTTTGATGAATTGCTCAGGCAAAATACTCTAATTCGAATAAGAATGTGGACAAAGGATGAAATTCACAAATGAGGGAAGGGCCAAGATACAAACTGTGAGTTAAATAAAGACGAAAAAGAGCAGTGTACCATCTGAGTCCGACTCGGAACTTCAAGTTTACCAATTTGCTGAAGCCAGGTAGAGGCAAGCGAAACTGCTAGACCAGCATTGAGATATTGGTGCTCCCCATCAAGCCCAAGTTTCTGACCACTTAACAGCCTTGTGGTTAGTGGTTGCACCACTTCGAGATTCACCTGTCAATATGATGTTAAAGCTTCTCAAAACACCTACCATTATTTTCATGATCTCAATAGAATGTTGAATCTTTTCCGCAAAAGCACCCACACTTACTTTCACAGATAAAAAAAGCTAGAATGGGACTATAACTAATGCACCTATTTGTGGACACATTGATTTCTACATTTTCACCGTAAAAGAATGGTACATCTAAAACACTACAATCAACCATGCAGCACATAAACAGAAACTATATATATGCGCATTCATTGTCTGCCAATTTAATGACCATAGTGTTCAATAATTGAAATTGAGCGTACATCTAATTCAGAAGCTTTGTCTTCAAGGACATGCATGGCTTCATCAGGTTGGGGCACCGTGAAAGCTGGAACTCCAAGCTGAAATATGAACAAGAAAGATGAGGCAACTATGGAGAGTATTGCTAAGTTACAAAAAGGAATGTTCAATTTTAGTTTTAGATATCTAAGAGTTATAGCCACCTTGAAAATTCCAGCCTTCTCACCAGCAATTTTTCCAAGTGTATCACCTGTGATGCATCCCACAGAGAAGAAAGAAATCATGATATACTATTAGACAAAAGAAATGTAACTCAAAATATGTTTGCTCATGACCTCATGAAATTTTTTAACATGAAAAGTAGAGGCATGGACAGCGATAACGTTTTCAAAGCAGTATTGGTATGGCATGCATGAGAAGATTCCAGTTACAAACCTAGAATTTCCATGTGGTCATATCCGAGTGAAGAGATACCACATACCACAGGTTTCTGAACCTGTAACAAGTCAACGGTAAATGCCCATGAGAACTTAATTAGTTAATTAGGCACAAGAAAAGCTACTTACAACCTTCCTGAAAGTTATTCATATTGTAGCAGTTGGAGTCTGTTGAGGATGTTACTATACTTCCGTTTTTGATTAATTAAGGATTTGGGTTCCAATATTATCTAGGGTTTTCATATAATTTTCCCTTGACCCAAGAAAAAAAGTGAAGATAATCAAATTTCAGGTTTCCTCTTTCGTAATAAACTTTAATCTTGGATGTTAGGTAAAGGGATATGTTCAGACAAAAGCATTTCAGCTGAGAAAAAAGGTCAAACGTACCGCATTAGTGGCATCAAACTTCCCACCTAATCCTACCTCCAATATAGCAGCATCTACCTGCATAAAGAAGCAAAGAGCAGCACCCCTTATATCAATAAAAGATGTTTCTATATCTATCATGTCACTGAGTACGAAAAATGGTCAATCAAGGTACAGATTGGTATAAAACCTCTTCTGCAGCAAATATTTTAAAAGCTAGCAACGCAAGGAAGCGGAAATATGTAGGCATTGGTATCTCCTCGTTAGTTCTCTCCTGCAAATTAAATAGTCAGCAAATTTGTATTTTGAGTAAAAAAAACTAAAGCTTCCATTTTAATTTGCAACTATGCACACCATTATAAGTTCTTATGAGTTCATATCATGAAATTTTCAGACTGCAACACAAAAGGTGATTTCAACAAGATACAGGGAGGGACACTATACATGTGCTCTACAGCATCACTACCCCCTCGAGGAAAATAGTTCCAATAAAGATTTATGTTGATGGTTTATTAAGTCAGGTGGGGAAACTTAGTTCAGCAGTAAACCAATAATGCAATTTCTCTATGTACCACAACTTCAGCACAGAACACCTCAGTTTTAAGCTAACATGGAAAGACAAAAAAAAAGTGTTCATGAAAAAAGGGTGCTCTACTTGTTTAGCACATTCAATATGGCTTTCATCACTAAAATTTCAATACAGAACGTTAGTGACAACTACTAGTCAATCGAGAAACCCAAAATACAGATATTTAGTTCAAAACATATGATTCAAGTAACTGAATCTTCTTTTGTTACGAACATACCTTAAGCCTGTTATAGCACCACCAGAAATAACCCAAAAATTTCTCCTCGCTTATATCCACACTGCAGCAATAAATAGAACATATCAGATAAAGCGAATATAAGCAATTCTCAGTAAAGAAGAGTGCAAAGTAAATATAAACTGCTTTCTTTGTTACTTTTGGTTCTCTGCTTGTTAGATCGAGAATTAAAAGGAAGTAAGTAATACAAATTCCAAAACTTAAAACAATAAAAAGAAAATAGGCTCTGGAAAATGGGAAAACAATTGTCAATAAGAGGATTATGCTAGCGAAGTATTGATGGTTCCTGATTCTATGAGCGCCGATATATATATTTTCTCAGAATTTTCAACAAACTGAGAAAAACTTACCCATCCAAGCGAAATCTTTCCCGGACATCAATGAGGTGAGGTGAAGTGAAAAGTCCAGTTCGAAAGCCATAGTTTCGTATTATAGATTCTGTAAATGCACATGTGGATCCCTTCAGGTCACATAAGAAACAAAAAGAATACTGTTAGCTGCTGGATCAGATAATTATCAGCCATGCAAACAATGAACCACTTTCATCAAACAGATTAAAGGTTTAAACCATATCGTAATCAACCATGCAATATAAATACTAGTTTCATAACATTTTCCTTTGTGCTATCACGATCTAGATGAAAGACTGATAAGAGACATCAACTATCTCATAACTGATATGAACCAAGATTTTTATAGTGACAACTTTGCAAAACTGACACTCCATCAAATGCATCTCCTGGCATGTACGGATCAAGCCAATCTCCTTCTCGCACCTGAACCTTAATATTTACAAGCCGGGCTCCAACTCAAATTGGGAAAAGCTCAAGATAACTGAGTCCAGTAACGTATCTCAAATCTCCACAGAGTAAAACCTTAGGCTTCTGGCAAAGCAGTTATAAGGACGTAACGGTTACAAGTAATGTAGAACTATTACACGATAGATTTTCAAGAACTGAGAAGGTATATAACTAACAAAATCAACTCCTCATAATGACCAAAAAAAAAAAAGAAGATAATTTAGTACCTCCAGAAAAATTAAAGTTGATGTACCTTGCCTTTGGTTCCAGCGACATGAATAACTTTCATCTTTAAAATGTCTTCTTCCAGGTCAAGTAGCTGGCAAATTGATTAGAAGAAGCGTCATATTCAGCAGAAAAAAAAAAAAAATCAAAACTTTTAAGAGAAACAAACCTTAAGGTAATCAAAGACTAACTCAAACCGATCCCCTTTGTTGCTCTTATCAGCACGACTTCGCTTTGTAATCAAAGAAGACAAAGCAGCCAACGCTTCCTCATACGAATCTTCTCCTGTTTTTTGCTTCCCCACTCCATAATCACCTGTAACCAAAAACAAACAAGTGAGCTCGATCCGATAAACTGTAGCATTAATTATCCGTTCCCTCGTATCCAAGTGAGTACGAGCTTAGAGAAGAAAGGATAATCAACAACAAACCTTGAGCTGCCATGTCGATCTGCTTTCTTAACGAACGAATCTGAAAAAGGTGAAAAATATCAAAAGATGCCGAAACGAGAATTTCTCGGAAAAGAGAATATGAAATGAGAGAAACCTGAAAAGAGAGAGATGTTAGGTGCGGCTGTTGGTGCTGGCAGTGATGGTGGAGCCGAAGTGTGAGAGGAATCGAGAGGTCACAGAGGAACGCAGAGCTCAAACGGCACGATGTGGTACGAGGTACTAACGAAACTGCAAACATTCTGTTGTCTCTAACATTGCACTACACTCGTTGCTTTTGTTTAGTCATTTTCGACAATTGGATGAGTTCAGAATATGATAATTTTCAAATATTAAGTTACCAAAACCGTCTGGGTGGTGTAGTCGGTTATCACGCTAGTCTCACACACTAGAGGTCCCCGGTTCGAACCCGGGCTCAGACACTTTTTTTTTACCTTTTTTTTGGAATTTTTCGGCACGTGCGGGGACTCACTCCCACACGTGTGTACTAATCTCCATTACTTGGGCAAAAACAAAACTTGAGAGGAGAACCAAACGTACAATCATACAATCACACCCGAACTTTGAATCAGGAAAAAAAACTCATCGGAGCTTCTTGAATTCGTCGATATTCATCTTGTGGCTTCAGATACAGGAACAGACGAGGCGAGGGAGATATGGATTGGGACAACGTAGCTGCTGAGGATGTGATTGAGGCGCTGAGAGAAGTTGAGTGGTCGACTCCTCCTCGTTCGTTTGGCGAGTTCTTCTCTAGATTCGCGTTCCCTCGCTCTTTCTCTAAATGGAAGAGCCGTCTAAAATGCAATCTATACTAGTATTAGATCTCTCTGTATCTTGATTTTTGTCTGCGTCTATAGGATTCGGGATTATGATCTTATGTTGATTTTTGCTTGTGTTATCTTGCAGCTATAGGACAAATTACTTTATCTTGGTGATTTTCGTTCTGGGTAAGTGAAAGGTTTGCATAAATTTCTTGCTTTTTAGTTGTATTTTTGGGAATTTGGTGTTTTAATGAAGATCTTCTGCAGTTTGTGAACAGATTTTTTTGTTGAATCAGGTCTTGCGCTTATCACAAGACCTCTGGCTATTGTGGGTGCTTCTCTTACAGCCTTAAGCATAGCTTTTCTTAATGACAGGTATTATCTCCTGTGACTTCTTTTAGTTTCAACTTTTATATCTCTACTCTGCAATGCGTTTAGGCTTCATGGTAATGTGAAGCTGGTGTAGTTTCGCATATATTGGAAGATATTAGGCTACTTTGAGTATAGTGGTTTTTCTTGAACCGGATTAACAGTAGTGGATTCAATAGGTTTTTGAAACCTGAGTGTTTTTATGATGACATCTTCCATTTGTATGCGCATGATGAATTGGAAGATATTAGGCTCCTTTGTATATAATGGTTGCTCTAGAGCTGGATATTAGTATTGGAGTTCATAGATTGTATGATTTTGGATCTTGAAATCTGAGTTTTCAAGGTGGTTTTTACCATTCCTGCGGTTGACATTAGTTACTTTTTGCTTAGCATTGGATACGCAGTATTGTAGTATGTGGTTGTGTATGCGTGCGTGCTTCCTAGCAGAATCTATTGGATGTTCAGGCTTGAGGGGTTTAACTGTTGTCTTTTGCAGTTTTGCAGCTAGTTTTAATGAAAAGTTTATAAGGACTATTAGGCATTTCTCCCCACACTTGGCTGCAAAAATGAGGCCTCCCCACATGTGAGTTTCTTTTTAATTTATTTTCCATGGAAGAGATAAAGAGGGTTCTTAGTTACATCTATATATTATGTGAGGACTTGCAGGCCTGTCATCCGTGGAAGATCAGCAGCAAGAAAGACAGTATACATCTGTGGGAAACCACGATGGGTATTTGTTGTTATTTTCCTAACAGGTACTTGAATACTCACAATCTTTTGTTACGTAGCTGATGCCATTGGTGTTAAAACTGTTCAATTTGTTGATTTCCTTGTGTATATAGCCAGTCTTGTCATGTGGTTTTCTTCCTGCGGTTTGTTGTGGGTCCTCTATGCACTTCTCACTTCCCTCGTTGGTAAGTCATTCCATTTGTTTGATCGTAGATGTCCTTTGATGGAATTTTTTTTTTGACATGAGAATTTCTCTCCACAGTTATCATTCTTCATGCAAGTGTGAGAACACCAAATCTCAAGGCACGCTTAAACACTTTCCGTGAAGAATTCCGGGCTGTCTGGCGTAACTACAGTGAACTTTGAGTGACAGGACTGCTACAACTTAGAAGCAAACCAAGGCCGTTGATCTGAAGTGGGTATCCCTTTGTTGTGTCAGATGATGACATATACGGCTCTCAGTTTGATGGTTAACATGGGTTATTGGCTGCTCAATCGCAGACAAAATAGATTCACTTGAAATACTGGGCATACTTGACCAAGTTACTTCTAATTGTTGTAGTGATGTTTATACTTTTCAAACTGTGTTAGTGATTTGACTTTCACAATACTCTTTTTTTATATATAAATAGATCCAAACAGAACTGAATGGTGTTTCAAGTACAAAATTTGGAAGAAAAAGAGCATTTGAGAAAATAGAGTTTTCTTTTTCTCAAGACTTGACAAAGTTCTTGAGAGTTTTCAACCACAGCAAGTGCTCTCTACTATCTTTGTTGATCATGTACTCGTGCAAGAAGTTGATCATGCTCGGCTTTATCCCTCTAATCTCAATGTACCTATGAAACGCCTTCCTTAGCTTTTCATCCAAAACCCTGCAGAAAGAAACCATCAAAGATCATAACTTTGGTTCTTGTAATCAAAATTTAAAAGGTTTTTCGGTTTTTACCGAAAGGAAGGGCCTTCATACGCAAGCTCATCCTTGGATGGATCATCAGGAAATGTAACCCACATGTCCTTGATTGCAATCTTGTCTGGAAAGGCAGTACATCTGAATTCCAAACTTGGTACCGTCTTCTTGGAAAGAGTTACTAATAGAGGCACATTGGATTGCTTCGGCTTCTCTGGCTTATCCTCATCTTCATCTTCTTCATTCTCTGCATCTTCCTCATCATCTTCATCATCTTCTTTGTCACCAGTCACAAGATTGGTCATGTGTACTTCAACTTTAACACTCTCTCCTTCATATTCTCTAGTCAATGTCACGATCTTTCCTCCAGGTTTGTCTTCCATTTTGAAAGGGAAACCAATTGGAGTTTCTTCAACCTTTATTCAGACAAAAGATGAATCAGAGAGATTACTTATCATTGACAATGAGATAGAGCTTTACGAAACCCATAAGATCTTAATAGGAAACAAAAATTCTAGAAAATGGTACTCGATCGTAATCATCAGCTTTCTCGGCGTATCCAATCTCCGTTTCGATCACTCGGAGAAGAGGATCGGTTGGAGAAGCTCTCTTTTTGGTCGATGTGGTAAATGGAATATTACGACAAAACGACGGCGTCAGATGTCGCCGCCGGCCATGAGCGGAGTTGTCCAGAGATGAGTAAACGAAAGAACGGTTTTTGCAATAATTTCCGACAAGCCGAGAAGCTGCGCGACGTACAAGAGTCGCCATTTTCGTGTTGGAGCTCAATTATCTCCGACTCCGAGGGTTTTTATTTCCTTAAGGGTTTAATAGGGCAAATTACAGATTTAGCGGGACTTAGATTAAAAATCAGAGAAAATTAGGACCGTGCTAAAAATACGGGCCAGGATGGGCTGATTGGCCCATTAAGACATCTCTAGTAAAACTTAAAAGACCGTTTCCATAATCTGAAACCCTAGTTTGTTTCTTCTCTGGTTGTTGCCTTTTAAAGTTACAAACGAACACAACATTAAAGGGATCGCAGCATATCTAAATCCAAGAAGAAGATGGCGATTGATTCGATGCAGAGAGCAAAAAAGCTCCGATGGGGAGAAATAGACAAGGAAGACGACTTTGATTTCCTGCTTCCGCTTAAGCAGGTGATTGGGCCGGACCAGAACGGTGTGAAGAAAGCGATTGAGTACAAGTTCAACGACGAGGGCAAAAAGGTCAAAATCACTACCACGACTCGGGTTCAGAAGCGAGCACTCAACAAACAGGCCGTGGAGCGACGGAGCTGGATTAAGTTCGGTGACGCCGCCCATGAGGAGGATGCTGGTAGCTACCTCACAATGCGTTCAACCGAGGATATCATCTTGGAACGAATTAGAGCTCCTGGTAAAACTTTATTTTTTAATGAATACTTTGCATTTTGGATTGTTAGGATTCGTTGTTATTATGCTTCGTTTTTGATTTTGTGTTATGTTTCGTTTCGGGTAGCTAATTAGCCAGTTACATGTTAGCCTTATGGCTGGTGTTTGTGTGAATGGTCAGTAAGCTCACCTATAACAACGTCGTTGGTGATTCGTTTCAACACTAAAACAGGATTAAACCCAGTTTTCGTTATGGATCACCAACTATATCTTGATCATTAACTATATGTTTTCTTACTAGTTTCTTGTAACTGTGTAACATAACAAAGGTGCCCAATTAGCCGATCACATATTAGCCTTATGGCTGCTTCTTTCTGTGATTGGTCAGTATGTCACCAATATAAGTATCTTGTTGGTAGCCCTTTCTGAATGTGAGCAAATTTGTGTTCTCCTTTCTTGGCTGCTAACTGTACACATAAAGTTCTCATTTTTACTCTCATTATGAACCACTTTCTCTTAAGATCTGTGAGTAGTTCATAAGTATTTGTAGTTTCTCTGTACAACAGCACAACAGTTTGATATTTCTTAGTCTTGATGCTGCTTGCTTGTGAAACAATTCTTTCCGATCTTTGTTAATGTTTCCTGTTTACTTTCTGCTTTAGAAGTCAATTGTGTAAATCTCTCTATGGGTGGACACGTTAGTCAGCTGCATTCTTCTATATGCGGGTGGCCGTAATGCCCACCCAGATGTTTTGTTGGTGGCTTCTTCCACGAAAGTAGATTTCTGCTTTCACTTCCTAGCTACCAACTACACTTTGAGTCTAAAAGTTTTTGATGAAGAAATATCTTGCTTTTACCGTTTTAAGTATACCTCTATTTTGAAGTCTGACATATTTATTCTTTGGTATAATTCAGGTAGCAAGGTGGAAGTAGCAACTTCATCAGGAGATAGCATGTCTCATTTGGGCAAACCGGGTGCGGTCCTCATGGTCTGCAGGTTATGCCACATGAAAGGTGACCACTGGACATCAAGATGCCCACAGAAGGATCTCTTATCCTTAATGGACGAGCCTTTAACAGCAGAAACTTCTACATCGACCGTAGCTGGAACTGGAACTGGCAGGGCCGCATATGTCCCGCCAAGCATGAGAGAAGGTGCTGGTTCAGACATGAGGAGTAGAAATGATGAGAACTCTGTCCGCGTGACTAATTTGTCTGAAGATACCCGTGGACCGGATTTGATGGAGTTGTTTCGTCCGTTTGGTGCTGTAATCCGTTGTCATGTAGCCATTGACCAGAAGACGAGCATAAGCAGAGGATTTGGTTTTGTCAATTTTGTCAGCAGGGAAGATGCACAGCGAGCAATCAAAACATTGAATGGCTATGGTTATGATAACCTCATCCTTAGGGTTGAATGGGCCACTCCTAAACCGAGTTAGGTCCGTTATCATTTTCTAATTATAATATTCTTTGTTAAGATGCTGAATACGTTGACCAAAACAAAAAAAAAGATGCTGAATACATAAAGATTCGTGATTAAATTCTCGAGATATTCGTGTTAGTCTCTGAGTTTGATTTACACGTGCATGTACCATGCGTCTAATTCCTAACTCGCACTCGCAGAATAAGTGATATCATTCTAACTTCTGTACTATTTGCATTTCTGGTGAATACGTGCAAAAAGTATGAAAGCTCTTTAATACGGTAAGCATGTTAAGGTTAAAACTGGTTTATAATGGCCAAGTCATTTTCATTTTCCATGATCGTTTTACCAATAATCAAGTGAAATATCAAATTCAAAGAGATGGGAAACAAGAATTCGAAAGAGGAGATTGTGGTTGCACCTCGGCCTCAGCAGCAGCCGCAGTCACCGCTATTTCACCGGAAATCGCAACCGCAGCAGCCATTACCACCAACTTCATCTGAGAGGCCTCTTCTGTATCCGTATTACAAAAGACAAGACTATGAAAATGCTACTAGTTGTACAATAGCGAATATTATAATCATTACTTTTATTCGAAAACCATTTCTGTAAAATAATACTAAAAAAATAAAAATCCAAGTTCTAGTATATTATATGAGTTCAAGCTTTGCTTTTTTTAATTAGATTTTTAACACAACCACATTATATTGTAAAATTACTTTTCAAAAAACGTGAAAACTCGATCAATACATATTTTTAATGGAGAAAAAATTGAAAACATTAAAAAAAAAAAAAAAGTCTTGTACAATCTATTCCGTAAAATACGTTTTTAAATATAAAAAAAAAAATCCATATAATCGATAATAAAAAGTCCCTGGCTCTGGAAATTGAACTTATAAGTTAATTAGGTTGGAGATTTCTTCATCACTACCAGATTACCAGTCTTGAGGATTCCCGGGAAAATAAAGAAACTTCCACTGCTAAACGTAATGTTTCTGAGAATCCGAAGCTAATGAAGCTCTTCGTCAGTAGCCATCTGCTAAGAAACTCTATTTTCTTTAAGATCTCCGCCTTTGTTTTGATCTCCGTTGCTTGTTTCTTCCTCGGTAAGCATTGGTCTGAGGATGGCTTCCGCCGCCTCATTTTCTTCTCCGCCGAGCCTTCACGATCCCCCATTGTCGCACTCTCACCTGATTTCGGAAAAACGTATAATATCTCTGTTTTGATCTACCAGAGTCACCCGATTTTGCCTCCGTCTCTGCCACCGCCGCCACCTCCAGATTCTGTTGAGCTGAAGGTGTTTGGGATCGTTAATGAGAATGGAACAATGTCTGATGAGTTCCAGATTGGGGATTACGACGCTGAGTCGGCGGAGACGTTGGAGAATCAGACGGAACTTGAGAGTAGTGATGGTGATAACGAATCTACCACGGCTAGGGTTAGTGTGAGGCAATTCGAGATGTGTTCGGAGAATATGACGGATTACATTCCTTGTTTGGATAATGTTGAAGCCATCAAAAGGCTCAATTCGACGGCACGTGGTGAGCGATTCGAGCGGAATTGTCTTAAAGAAGGGATGGGATTGAATTGCACCGTTCCAATTCCCAATGGATACCGTCCTCCGATTCCGTGGCCGAGAAGCCGTGATGAGGTATCTGTGAATCTCTCTGTTCTGATTTTGTTTTTGGTTGATTTTGTATTCCCAAAGGAAAGTTCTGATTTTGGTTTACAGGTCTGGTTCAACAATGTTGCACATACTCGACTTGTTGAAGACAAAGGTGGTCAAAATTGGATTTATAAAGACAATGACAAATTCAAGTTTCCTGGTGGTGGTACTCAGTTTATACACGGAGCTGATCAGTACTTGGATCAGATCTCTCAGGTTAATTGATTTTTATGACTCAATGTGAAAAATATTTACTTCTGTGTTCACTTCAGTCTGATGTTACTGTATTTTTTTGGTTGTATTTGTAGATGATTCCTGATATCAGCTTTGGTAATCATACACGAGTTGTTCTTGACATTGGATGTGGTGTGGCAAGTTTTGGTGCCTACTTAATGTCGCGAAATGTCTTGACTATGTCCATAGCTCCAAAAGATGTTCATGAGAACCAGATACAGTTTGCTCTTGAACGTGGTGTTCCTGCAATGGTGGCAGCATTCACAACACGTCGATTGTTGTACCCAAGCCAAGCTTTTGATTTGGTTCATTGTTCAAGATGTAGAATCAACTGGACTCGTGACGGTATGCAAATCTGCTATGCCACTGTTTTACTTATTACAAAGTTATAGACATAAATCTTATTCCAATTCAGTTGCACAAACTTTTACCCGTTTAGTTCTTTTTGCACAAACAATCTGCTATGCCAATGTGTAGTTCTTTTTGCTCTTTTGTTTTATAAACAAAGTTATCGCTCTTTGCCCCCTAGAGCTAAAACTGAGCTCTGCTGGCTGCTGTGTCATTTAATATCAAGCTTTTAAGTAAAAGGTCAAACTGAACACCAAGTATTTCTAAGCTTCTACTGACAGATTCTCCTGTATTGTCATTGTCTTTCATATGAAGATGGGATCCTGCTCCTTGAAGTCAATAGGATGCTTCGTGCCGGAGGATATTTTGTTTGGGCAGCACAACCTGTATATAAGCATGAAATGGCCTTGGAAGAACAGTGGGAAGGTATCATCCATGCAGCTTAATAATATTTCATTTCTGTGTTTAGGAAGTGTCAGTTTTGGTGATACAAGCATTCCAACCAAAGCTCTTTTGGCTGAAAACTCTCGAATTTTATAGGGAGAAAGCTCTGAAAGCTGCTACCTACACTACACTGCTGAATTTAAATAAATAAATTTAAAAAATAAAAAAGAATCCATATTCTTGGTTCAGTGCCTATCAGAAGGCATTTAGAGCAAGTTTTTTCGGTCTGCAAGGATAAAAATAGAGTCTATTATTTGAGACCATTTAGTAAGATATATTTTTTCATTTTTCCAGAGATGTTGAACCTTACCACTAGGCTGTGCTGGGTTCTTGTAAAGAAGGAAGGATATATAGCTATCTGGCAGAAGCCTGTAAATAACACTTGTTATCTAAGTCGTGCTGCTGGAGTCATTCCTCCTTTGTGCGATTCTGAAGATGACCCAGATAATGTTTGGTATGTTTGTGATACCTTAAATTTTCCACTTTTTTTAGCTGCCAAATTAATAATTAACATCGAGACTGCTTTGGTTCCCATTCTTGACATTAACCATTCGACTTTACTTGGTGGGGCTTGCTTCTGTTCCTTAGGCCAAAATTTGTTCGATTCCGCACTTCTTGTATCCTAGGATTTTGTCATCTCTAAACTGATTTTGTGATTAAGTTAGGTACGTAGATCTGAAGGCATGCATCACTAGGATTGAAGAAAATGGATATGGAGCAAATCTTGTTCCTTGGCCAGCCCGTTTACAGATCCCTCCGGATAGGCTGCAGACAATACAAATTGATTCTTACATTGCCCGAAAAGAGCTCTTTGTGGCTGAATCAAAGTACTGGAAAGAAATAATATCAAACTATGTAAATGCCCTACACTGGAAGCAGATAGGACTTAGAAATGTCTTGGACATGAGAGCTGGATTTGGCGGGTATGTTTTCTTCCTGCAGTGATATATCATGAGACACAACCACAATGGCTGCTTCATATCTTACTGATTTTTTCTTCTTTTTTTTGGCAGATTTGCAGCTGCATTAGCTGAGCTAAAGGTTGATTGCTGGGTTCTCAACATTATCCCAGTCAGCGGCCCCAACACATTGCCTGTTATTTATGATCGTGGACTACTAGGAGTAATGCATGATTGGTATAAAAACTTCTTACTCCAAAAATACAACCGCAAACTTATAGGATCGTTATACCATGCCATGGTCTTTGATTGCTGTCACATTTTCCTCGTTCTGAATCCTTTTTGAGGCCATAGATCACACAATAACATTGTATAAAGTGGCACTGCATAAGACATCGATATTTTTCTTTTCAGGTGTGAACCGTTTGATACTTACCCAAGAACCTACGATTTGCTGCATGCCGCGGGTCTATTTTCCATTGAAAGAAAAAGGCAACAGTCACTTTTTTCCAAAATGAGTTATATTTTCCAAGCCTTTTCCCATTGAAGTATTACAAACTTTGTTTTGGTTGGTGGCCTTGTTCAGGTGCAACATGACAACGATAATGCTAGAGATGGACCGGATTTTGAGACCTGGAGGGCGTGTATACATACGGGATACCATCAATGTAATGAGTGAGCTTCAAGAGATTGGAAACGCGATGAGGTGGCACACGAGCTTACGTGAAACTGCTGAAGGACCTCACGCAAGTTACAGGGTGCTCTTATGCGAAAAGCGGTTTGAATCGTCAGAGAAGCATCATACCAAGAAGAAGAGGAAGACTAAAGGAAAAAGAGCTTGACATATCCATAGGATACAAGTGTTGGGCTACAATTTTCTGGGGGTCTTTGATCAATGGTTAGTATAGTTGGGAGGCTTTTGGAATTTTAGAAAAGTTAGGGACTCTAGAACAAACTCTGAACTGTTTGTGAGGTTTAGGCGTTTAACCCTCTTTCACGTTGATTGAAACCGGCTTAAACTCACTTAACCCAAATATTTCACCTGTTGTTTTACATAATCTACGAAGAGTCGACAAGACAATCCTGGTTGATCCATGATATTTATATGGAATGTTTGTCCATGAAAATACTATATCTAAATCAATCACAAATATTGCAAATCTATATAAACTGTTGCATAACTGTGCCTTGATTTGTTCAATGACTATTTTTAAAATACAAATGTGAGGATATTACTACAGCTTTAAAGACGTCACAAAAACAAATTAATGAAACAAAAGTATCAATTAGATCCGTTGCAATACGGACTAGTCACTTGTGTATAAATTGTCTAATTGATACAAGCAATTACAAAAGTATGTATTGATAAAAACAAAATTGCGACGTCTTTAAAGCTGTATCTCCAACCTACAGCTTGTATTGCAACGGAGCAATACATACTTTTGTAATTGCTTGTATCAATTAGATCGTTTTGATCATACAACGCAATTTTGTTTTTATCAATACATACTAAGACTCTTAGTATCAGTGCCTCCATTATCATGATTTTTTTGAACTCCGAAACGATCTAATTAGTTCCAAAAAAAAAAGTATCAGTTTCTCCATTATCATAATTATTATATTTACTTGCAAAATATTAGCGGACTATTCTTTTGTTCATAAATGGTGTTGAGTATTATTATTAAATGTCTTTTGTATAATTGATACAAGCAAATGACAGAAAATATTTGATCTCCTTACATACATTCAAACCATATGCTTTAATTTCACTACGTATGTGGCTACTGGCTACAACAGTTAACACCTGTAAGCCATGCTAATTCAGTAAAGTAGACTAAGTAGTGACATGCCTTCACTCTATATGTATATATATACATATATATTTAGATATTTATAATTAGGTGGCGAGCTTTGATTCGATAGTAACTAAATTAAGGGAGGTTTATTCAATCATAGATTTTTATGGATTTGGAAATCTTTATAAGATTTGGAAATCCATAGATTTTCATTCATTTTAAAATCAAATAAAGTGGATTTAAAAATTAAATAATTTGGATTTAAAAATCATACAAAAGAGATTTCAAAATAACAAAACAGATTTCAAAATCATATAAAAAGGATTTCAAAAATAATCATTATGATAAAATAGAAATATAGTATATAAAAATAATAAATAATTTTTTATGTCCTCATTTATGACCTCTCAATTGAATTTCTCCGCATATCTGATGTTATTGTTTCTCTCCACTGATTAACATATTCTCTTTGTTGGTCTTGGGTTGTAAGAACTTCAGCTTTATTATCGTTAATTTGTTCAAAAACTTTTTTGCACTTTCGTTTTCTTCTGGAAAATTCTATATAAGATGTTTCTATAGATGTCGAGGAAGATCATGAAACACCTTCGTCTTTTTTATGCAATAGTTCAAAGAACTCTTTAGAAAAAATTTCTTTAAAAAAGAAGCGTATAAGTAATACAAACAATATAGGTGACCAACCATTCATAGTGAAAATGTAGAAGAAATTCATACTGAGATGAATTCATTGACAACAATCACTCAAAAACATTTCAATCTAATACAAGAAAGAGAAACAAGACAACAAAGAGAAGCTGAACAAAGAAAGACTAAGAAAATAAAAACGGTATGGGAAGCTATCAAAGAAGACTCTAATTTGGAAGAAAATGTTCGTTATGATGCGGTTAAAGTGATTCACCAATTAGGAATGAAAAAGTCTTTGTTAGTATGTCTACTGATGAGTGTTATGCTTGGATTAAGCGTAACGTTAGAGAGTATTAGAAATTATTATTTGTTAGGTTGGATTAATTATTTTTTGTATTGGTATCACATGCTTTGGTTCTTGGTATTTTAAAATAATAATATATTCTTTTTTTACAAATCCACAAAAATAACATGTTGGGACTACGGATTTCAGCCTCTCTATTTTAAAGTAAAACAGATTTTCAAATCTAATGTGAAATCAAATCCATATTCAAATCTTTAATATTGAATAAAGGGTGATTTTAACTAGTATTTGTAAATCATAGAACCAATAACATATGATTTTGATAAAGATTTTAAAATCAATGATTGAATAACACATGATTTTGATAGAAAAATTTAAAATTAATGATTGAATAACACATGATTTTACAAGGATTTTCAAATCCATTAAATCCATGATACCCCCTAAGTAAAGGACGTAGTCTTTTTTGGCAATTAGTGAAGCATAGATATCTTTAGATTATATAAATTGAGGTTTTAACTACTTTATAACATAAAGCAGTGAGTTTATTTTTTAACTTCAAAATTCTGAAAGTTCACAACATCCTCATAAATAAGGGAACGAAAGCTCAAATCAGCTCACAAGCAACTTCTCGAGATAGAAGGGATTTGCTCCCTTTGGTCAATCTATTTTACAGATTTGAATGATAAAAAATATGAAAGAGAGTTTTCACCTGTGGAAAACAAAAGATAGTTAATTTATATACGAAAGAACCCACAATGACTGCAACTTTCTCATATGTTCCACCATTTTCGCTTCTCCATTTGCTTAGCAAGTTCACGTGCCATGGATGCAAAGTTCTCAGCCCCGTCTTGAAGCTCAGCTGTGCGTTGGCTGATTCTCTGGCAGACGAAACAAGTAAAGAGATGTTTTGTAGTTAGGATCAGTGTGTTACATAGCTTGGAAAAATGTCAGTTTAAATGAAGATGAAATCTCTGCTGCATAAAATATGACCTCGAGTTTTTCTCCACGCTCAAGAAGTTTGTCCTTTGCTTGTGAAGCTATTGCCGAGGTTTCCTGGAAAAATTACCCATGTTAGAGATAGAAGCATAAAAGCGCTTTTGGGTATATCAAATTGGTCTTGACTCACCCCTGCTTTTCTGTATTTGGACTTAATTTCATCCACAGTTCTCGTTTTGGGTTGTGCATTGCTGGATGCACCGTCAAAAAGTTTTTCCTTATCCGTTCTCTTATCTGCAAAGAAACCTTATGATTCGCTGATGCATTCACAATGATACTAGAACTTGAGGCGAACAGATCTATTCACCTTTCTTTTCTTTTTTGTCTTTCTCCGTCAAAGGCGAGATGATCACAGGTTCATCTATCTCGATGTCATCTACAGAAAACCATTTTTAGTCAGAGGCAGGAAACCGGGGAGGAGTAACTTAGTATAGATATTACAAACCTATGTTTAGCTCGACAATCTTTTCGTCGTCGCCACCGGTATCAGAAGGCTTTAAGTATGGTGGATTAGAAAAGATGTTCCCCAGGTGGAAGAAATCTTGTACTTGGTCCACCTTCTGTTCACTGCTTGATCTTAAGCCTTTGATAATGTTACTTAGGAATTTGGGAGCGGCATCCTGTGATCACAGACACTTTTATAGCAAAACCATGGAGCTTACGAAAAAAGGGTTCACACGTGAAACAGAACATACATGATTTTTTTTATGAGCATAGATATGGCTAAAGGTAGCGTCAGCAGCTGCTGCAAGGACTTTGTCATGAAGCAAAGGTAAAGACTCTGGGAGCCTGAGATGAATGCAGAATTAAGTATTAGTAACTTAACTGCTACTTTGCTAGCTAAGCATGCAAAAGTTCTAGTTGTAGTCACTGAGAAACAAAGTAAGGAACAGCAAACAATAAGCCAGTACCTGAAGCTGTTTGCATTGGCCAAAAACGAAAGGATGGCGACTTCACAACCATTTACCCGTAGATTTAGTTTTTATTAGTCCTTAACATCTGAGATAACAAAAATATTCTCTCATGATGTTATACATGCCAACTCATAATCAAGATTTAACTTGGCATACTTAGTACATCACATGTTGAAAGCTCTTTTCTAAGAAGTCTCACCAGAGAGACTTTTAAGTTAGTATCAGAAAAACTACCTATAATGTGCATACAAATCGCAGTTGGGTTCTTCTGAGGTCTCAAGCATGAGGCGAGTAGTTTCCCAGTATTGCCATCCAAAAGAATGGTCTGTCCATCCTTGGTCATTGCACACAAGATTAAATCTTCTTCAGAATTTATGGAATTGTGATCAGTTGGATCACTTTTTGAGTCAGCCGAAGCTGAAGAGGATTTCACATAGAGTGACTTGATTGGGGAACCTGAGTCAGATAAGCTATTTGTAACGAACATTACTGATGGCACACCAATATCGAGCATTGCAACCTGAAATATGAGACGCAAATTATAACTGGTTTGAAAGTCATTGTTGAAACTTTAATTTGTTTACTTTTAATTAGAGAAAGCGGCTGTATGCCGACACTTCAATATAGGTAAAATCCCTACCTTGCCACATTTAAATCCCACGGCAAGCCTTCTTGTAGACTGTACAAATCGCAGGGCACATACTGGGGAATTCAGGAAGGAAAACGCAGCCAACCATTGAGGACCATCTTCTTGATGCAAATGGTGAGCTACAAGTAATGAACCTACAGCATGAGATAAAGCAGAAAAAATCCATAGTGTCAACGTTGTAAAGATGATATGTAACAACAGCCAAACCTTTCTTGTCAGTGTTGGTAGCAACTTCCAAAGTTCCTCCACTTTTATGGCCGACCAGCTTGAATAGGCGAACCTACAGAGTCAGAAATGCGAGGGAGAATCAGATGCACATTAAAATCTAAGCTGGAATCAAGAAGGTATCAACACAAACAGGTCTTCTTGTTAGTCAAAAAGGGTGTTCTTCTAGAAGTGCAATGCTTGTCAAAGGAGCAAAGAATGCGACATTATGTAACGTTATTTGTCATACATCATGACACCAACCCCTCCAACCTTCTATAAAAAGAGTAGTGACGCACTTCATAAATCATCCCAAAAACAATTAAGAGAAAGAAGTGTAAGAGTGAGTGAGTAAAAGAGAGAGAGAAAAAAAAAAATTTGTGAGAAAATTATTTTTTCTGATTATTTTGATCGGTTATAAACACGCTGTAATCTTCTAATAAAAGAACGAGTCTGCAGCGTCGAGACGTAGGCATTTTGTCAACTCCGTTATCAATTTTCCGTGTCGCCTTATTCCGCTATTTTCACTTCCGACAAGTCTCCGGCGAAATACGGCTTATTTCCCAACAACCGTATCGAGTCGGGTTACTATTCCGACAGTTACTATTCATCGGCATCGTACTGTTCAGGTCGGCTCCACGGCGAGTACTATTCACGGCGAACACTGTTCACACCGAAAAAGTACTATTCATACCGGAAGTACTATTCACGTGAATAGTGAAAAATTTTGTCAGTGTTTGTCGATAAAGGCGTTATTATGCAGATCAGTGGAATAGTTATAAACGATCCAAGAAGACCGATAGAGTGGAAGTGATGGCTATAGAAGACGAAAGGTGAAAATCGGAAGTTCATGAAATGACTTCGCTCGGAAGACGCAGACAAGATGCGTACTGTAAAAACATGATCTACCTCTCTGGAAGAAACCCGAGGCATGAAGGATGACGAATGGACTTCTCTCGACCGGCAAGCTCGGAGTCATCTGGCCGACGTTGTCCCGAAATGTCGCATTTAACATCGAAAAGAAAAGACCACGATCTTATGAAGACTCTCTCAAATATGTAGAAACCATCAGCCTCAAACAAAGTCCATTTGATGAGGCGGTTGTTTAACTTACGATGGGAGATTAAGCTTAAACATCTAAACGAGCTCAACACAATCACAACTCCCCTGAGTTCTCATGGAATCGACTCGACGATGAAGTTCGAAAGACTGATTCTCTTGTCATCACGCGCATGCTGAATGCTACGTTACAAAGACTCAAGAGTTCATCTGGAACTTCAAAGCTAAAGTTTAATGATGTTCAAGACCTCATATGAACGAGGAAATACGGCGAAGAGAATCGAGAAGGCCAAGCTCCTCTCAGCATGCAGCCTGGGAGTAAGTTCGAAAAAGGTTCGAATCATAGCAGATCGGTGTCAGAAAGGGTAAATCAAGATCCGGGAAGAAAGATCTCACTTGCTATCAGGCAAGAAGGGTCATTTTAAAAGAGACTGCCGAGCCCGAAGAAAATGTTAGCTCACGGATTCTCGCAAACGTGATGTAAAATGTTCGATGCTATGATTCTAAGCCAATGCACCAATCTTGGATCTTGGATTCAGAGCTTCCTTTCATGCCACCCCATGCGAGAAATCATGGAGTAACTACGTTAGTGGTGATTTCGAAGGTTCATCAGCGATGATGAAACCTTAAAGATCGCGCATAGACATCCGATCAAGTCGCAACCAAACGATATAAGCGTAAAAGGAGACACATTCTCGGCCTTAAAAGGAATTTGATCTCTCGAGGCTCTGATGATGAAGGTTACGTACAACCTTCTCAGATAAAAAATGGCGGATTACAAAGGAGCACTCATCGCCGTGGTATGAAGAATGGTACTCTATATGACCTCAAGCCAAAGAATACCATCGTGGAGACGCCGATAAAAAATCAAACTGCACCAAAGGCTGGCCATATGAAGAGAAAGTGGATGAAGACACTTACGTCAAAGGAAGCTGCCGCATCTAAAGAAGAGATGTCGCTTATGTGAAGATCGCATCTTTGGAAACAAAAGAAGGTCGCTTACAAAGATCTGAAGCACTGAAAGAAAAGGAGTGGTTCATACCGATGTGGGGACCATCTCCTGGCTCCATCTCGCAGCTCATTGACTATGTCACCTTCATTGATGATGACAAGGAAGGTGTGGATTTATTTCAAGAAGAAATCGAAGTCTTTGATACCTTCTAAAATGGAAGCATCATGGCGGAAAAAAACAGTTTGTGCAAGCTGCCTAAGGTCCGACAATGGAGGAGAGTATACGGATAAAAGATTCGAGAATTTGCGCAAGTAACTGGATCAAGATGGAGAAAACAGTCCCATGACGCCAAGAAAGCAGAATGCGTAGACGCATGAAATGTAACTCGAATGAACGCGCTGTAAGCATGAGGATACATGCCGGTTTACCTAAGATAAGAGGGCCAAGCAGTTAACACAGCTACTTGATCAATCGTGGCCTCGCCTTTGATGGTGGAATACCCGAGGAGGTGTGGAGCGGAAAAGAGGTAAACCTATCACACTTGAAAGTGTTTGATGTATCTCATACGTGCACATGATTCGCAAAGAAGTAAACTGAGCAAGCTCCAACAAATGTGCTTTGCGGTTATGGTGGGATGAGTTCGCACCGGCTGGGATTATAAAAACCGGAAAATCATCGGCAGAGAGCCATATTCAACGAGAATGTGATGCATAAAGACGCATCAAGCAGGATCGATATGATACCGAAGCTGAAAAGAAGTGACTTGAGTTCGAGGAAAATTTCAAAAGTTGCTGAGAGCTCGAAGTACCATGAAGAGCCATCCACACCGTAACTCAGCGCTTCGACCTTCTAAACCAACACAACGTTATTCGCCTTCTTGCATTATTTGCACAATGACAACGGAGAACCGAATGTTATGATGAAGTTGAGGAAGACTCAATCAAGGAGTCGCCATGGAAGATGAGATGACTCGCTTATGTCAAACAAGACATGGGAGTAATTACCACCAAATAAGAAAGCTCCATAATAAGTGGGTTTATAATCAAAGAAGAACATGATGGAAATGTCTACAAAGCAAGATTGGTGTTAAAGGGTTTCAAAGAAAAGAATGTTGATTACAATGAAATTTTTTCTCCGCCGTGAAACCGACGACAATCAGTCGGGTGTTAAAATTGTGAGAATTTACATCTGAGCGCTAGATGTAAAGACATCCTTCCTTCATGGCGATTGGAGGAAGAAATCATGAGGCAACCGTGCTTCATAAGGGAAAGAAAGACCTGGTACGCAAACCAAGAAGAGCAGTTGGGAAAACAAGCTCCAGTGCAAAGGGTACAAGAAGTTTGATAACTTCATGAGCAAGAAGTTTCACAAGATGCCGTTGATCATGTCTACATCAAAAGTTCGAGAGCGTTTCATTATTCTGTTATTATATGCGACGACATGCTTCTGGCCGGTTCGCATACGCAAGAGATTAATAATCAAGCAGAACTCGTCAAAGAATTTAGATGAAAGATCCGGGCGCCGCAGCAAATTCTGGAACGAGGATCAGCAGACACAAAGTCAAGAACTTTGTTGGTATCACAGAAGAGTACATCAATAAAGTACTCGAGATTCAACATGCAAGATGCAAAACTGAGTACACCTTTGGGTGTTCATTTCAAACTCTAAAGAACAATACCAAAGACTGAGGAGGAACGACAAACAGAAGGTTCCGACGCCAAAGAATCGAGTCGACGATGCCATGGTTCAGTTGCACTGCATATCAAAAAGTTGTTAGTAGTACAACGAATCATCCAAAGAACTGGAAGTTACAAACGATCCTCGATATTCATGGGTACCACAAAGAAGCGCACTATATTTTAAAGGTGGAGATGATATTAACAGTTAAGGATGACTACCGGAATGTCGATGGATAAGCAAAGACACAGGCACGCCACTCTAGTCGCAGCGAGTGGTTTCTCAACCGCAAGATGCGCTCTCCACCACCGAAGTCGAATATGTCGCAATAACGGAAGCCGCAAAGAAATGGCGTGGCTACAAAATTTCGAGAACTAGCAGAAACAGAAGACAATGCTCAGATTGCTGCAGCCGCTATCCATCCGCAAAAACTGCCTTTCCATTCTGTAACGAAGCATACGCACGCCGATATCATTTTATCCTACTTATGTAAGATGATTAAACTGGTAAGACAATGAGCTCAAAATCCGCAGATATGCTAACGAAGACGGTGATGATTGACAAACCAAGTGTTCAACTTCGCGGCCTCCACTAAACGAAAGGAGAAAAGAGTCGCCGCATGATACAAGACATTAAAATCAGTCTTCGTCGTGACATAAAAAAGTGTTCTTCTAAGGCAATGCTTCCAAAGGAGGCGCAAAGAACGCCGACATTACGTAACGCCATCATTACATATCATGAAATTACCAACCCCTCCAACCTTCTATAAAAAAAGAGGGACGTATCTCATAAATCATCCCAAAACAATTTAGAAGGTAAGAGAGAGAGAAAAAAAAAAAAATTGTGAGAAAATTATTTTTTCTGTTTTATTATTTGATCGTTATAAACACGCTGTAATCTCTCTTAATAAAAGAACGAAGTTCAGCTCCGAGACAGCATTTTGCCGAACTCCGTTATCAATTTTCCGGTGTTGCCTTATTCCGCTTTTATTTTCACTTCCGACAAGTCTGGTCCGAGGGAAATACCGGGGTTTATTTCCCAACACTTCTTACCATACCACATTCGTTACCAACAGCCAAACAAGAAGTCTTAGAGCAGAAGGAAAATGCCGTCACTGATGCATCTACTCCAGTTATGTCAATAACACTTGCCTGATCATTGGTGAAGGATAAAAATATTAATTGCAGGCAAAAATTCTCATCAAAATATCAATCAGCTGATACACGAGTTTTCAAGCTGAAGCTCAAAAGAAGGAGAGTTATAACATTAATACCTTTGGCTCCAAAACATAAATAAGAGACAAGCATGGATAGGTTGCATCCCATATTCGCACCGACCCATCTTGATATCCTGCCATGTACAGTCTTTCAAGCTTGTAGTCATCAAGGTGGCTTGGAACACCACCTGTCAGAGGCCATTGTGCACTTTCTCCAGATGGAGTACGTGGGGTTCGAGCTTTTGCAGCTAAGACTATCTATCAGGAATAAGATATAAATTAATAGGCATACAATGGGAAGCAAAACTAGGGAAATTTGTGGAGGGACTACCTCAGAAAGAGCTAGTGACGTTTTATCATTCACATTTAATGCAGCAAATGTTGCCACTGTCATATTTGGATCCATCGTTGGTACAACCATCGGATATGGCAGCGGAGAAATGGAAATCTTATTCTCTTTCTGAGACATCAGAGAAGCCAGAGAGGTATCGTCATATACTTGCAGTTGTCCTGGATTTGTCAACAGAAATAAAAACATTCCACTTTGCCTTGAACTGGCAATTGGAGACAAAACCATATCAGCAAATGAACCGCTAAAAGTCAGGTCAGCACGGCCAACACATTTCAGACCTCCCATACCAGAAGACCAATCAAGACCTAACATCTGCACATGGTGATCAGCAAAAGGACATCATATTAGGCTATACATTTGCATATACAAGGTAAGATTCATGTTTGGGATTCCTTTGTATCATGAAAATGCAACATCTTTAGAAGAAAATTTGTGACTCTTTTTCGTATGTTTCTATTTGGAAAGAAAATCGGTTTATAATTGGCCCAAGATCACCAATCTGTGCTATGAACGTTTTGATTTGAGCTGAGTTCTTACCGTAAGTACTTCGTCAGATCCAATGATATCACCACCATAGATGAAGAGTTTTCCACCACTACTCTTGCGGGATACATCCAAACACCAATGCATAACAATGACAGGAAGTCTTTTCTCAGCCGAAGACAACTGTAACTTAACAACGTGATTAGATGGCTTCCCCTTTTGCCCATCAGAAAAGTCCCAAAATAATATATCCCCATCCACATAGCCAGCAGCAAGAACTGAACCATCAGTTGATGCCCAACACAAAGAACTTATCTCTTTTCCATCGAGTTCAAGATCAGAAAGCTCATCATGTGAGGCTTCCAGAGAATCACCGACTGTGTTACCCTCCACAGGTAGATCTTTGTTTCCTCGGACTAACACGACACGATCTTCTGATGCATCCCAAAGAAACAATCCATTTGAAAATGCAATCAACAATCTGCAGGGTAATTCATGAACATTAATTATAAGAAAGATTGTATTCTTATAATACACTTTAATAGCATAGCAAAATGAAGACTTATAAAAAGAGGCACTTGAGTTCAATGATTAAATTTGAATTAATGAACTTATCTAGCAATGCTTTCCATTCATAGGTCAAAGAACAAGCATAATATCAGAACAAATCTTGTCTCACCTAGTTCCCCTTGAACAAGGCTCAGAAAGAAGTCCAACAACCGGATAATCAATAGGAGATGAAAGCCCCGCTGCTTCTGCACAAAGAGGGAAATGGGAGAAATTAAGTTTGAAAAAATAACTTAAATGCAACATTGGAGGTCTTTATGTTTGCATTAAATCTGAACTACCAAGTGGTTATGGCTCCCTGCTAAGGATTTACTCTGCAAATTTTTTGGTGAAGGTAGATAGACCACTAATAAAACAAAGTAATGACTAAGAGCTGAAAACTAAAACTTTCTAAACTCAGTAGTGCTTCTAAACACATTTGATCATCACATTGAAAGAGGAACCCCATACCAGCTAAAGCATCAGTAGGAACATAATAAGGAAGCTGCAGTAATTTTCTCCCAAGAAAAAGCCAATATCCTGAGAGTGACATAATAAGGAAGCTGCAGTAATTTGCCTTCGTCAGCACTGTAGTTTAGGACAGACACCATACCGTACTCATCACCAACATACCTGTGAACGAGATAAGAAACGCAGTTTATTATGCCATAGGAAGTGTCAATAGAATATTATTGCTCCAAATTGTAATCCTAATTAGCTCAATACATGTAGCCAGTGCCATGGAGGATTGCAAACGCAGTAATGCTTGACTCTCACTGTAAGCTTGATGCTGGTTGCCTAAGATCCAAGTCCCAAACCTAAATAGGAAAATTTTGTTGATGAAACCGATCAAATAGGTTGTTGGGAAAAATGAAGGAGTGGATGATTATAAGGTTAGAGTCAAAAAATTCAAACAGAAGTAACGACATCAGCTGATAATACAGAAATTTCGAACATCACACTGAACTGGTACCTGAATCTCGTTTTCATTTGAGATGCTGACCAGAAAGCCTTGGTTCTGCATGAACTGTAAAAAGTACAGATAAAATGTCAAGTGGATTACAAATAATTGGGATCACAAAGCGGTTGGACTGTAAGATATATGTCCCGAGTTCACAACGTAAGTTGATCTATCCAGAAAGGAATAGACTAGAGAAAAACCATTTCTGCCCACTACAGCACTCAAATAACATCGACTCAAAGGATATTTGAACATGAAAGTTAGTTTATTATGTGATTGAAATTCTTGTTTGTTCAAAGTTAGTTTATTATGTGATTGAAATTCTTGTGAACCAGTATCAAGAAGAAAGAGATTTAAGCTAGCAAAGCACGTCAGGAAATAGAAAAGGAGCTACACAGATGCTATAATCAGACACCAATATTTTGAAACTGGACGTGATTATAGGCTCTCAAAATATCAAGAGGTGAACAGAATACCACAAACCTCTAAGTTTTTGAAAGGTAACTGCTTAGGAGATGCAAGAATCGCCTCGATGTTATCGCCACCAATCACTTTTATCCTTCCATCTCTGCAAAGGGTTAACAAAAAGAACATTACTTTTTAAAGTTTAAATAAAATAGAAACAAGGGAGATAGTTGTTTCTCTCATCATAGATATTAAGGTAGCTAGAAAGACTCAAGAATGATTCAATTAGCCAAACTTCTTATACAATTCCTCCCCTTCATCTCAACCATAATTTCCTTCGCATATACCGATGTTCGTTTTGGACTGAGTAACACTGGTTATTCAAGTAAGAGTGTTGAAGAAAATACAGTCTTAGACAAGAATTTACATTGTTCCCACAGCCAAGAGGCATTGAATAGGATCAAAGGCAAGAAGAGATGCCGTCGAAGGTATCCCACAGTGGGTGACAATATGGGGATCTAGGTCTTCTGCTATCAAACATCCCTGCAAAGATTCATACTACATGTGTACGTCTAAAGCAAAAAAAGCATTCCTGGAATGGAGGAGGGTTTGGAGCTGTCTTAGGTGAATCATGGAATTTAAAGAATTAATGTGAACCAATGTATCTGTGATGCATAATAAGGTAAGTAGCATGCGTTCAATCCTAAACGAGACATCTCTCTCTGAAGCCATCTCAATGATCGAAAATTTAAGTATTGTAAGTAAATTTCTTTTTCCTGAAGTTCTCGTCTCCAACATATTCTCAGACCTAAATTCGTGGCCAAATATGGGTGACATCGACTACATTTAAAATAGAACAAACTATTCATTGCAAAGAAAATATTTGCAAATTTAATAACTTCAGGACCTATAGGCATCAAATTTCAACAAAAAAAAAAAAAAACAGTTGAGCCCAGAACGCAAAAAGCCTAAGCTAGTATACCGAGTGTGAAACTCCAAGCGGGAAAAGCATCAAAATGGAACTTTTATTTCGTCATGGATAGTAGAATTAAAAGAGCTGAGGATGGAATACCCGAGGCGGAGGAGCTGTAGGAGGAGGAGGATTCTGACCGCTGGAGGATTTCTGCAGAAATTTTCTGGGGAACATGGAGCCAAATCAAGAAAGATGAGAGCCGATTGCTCACTCCTCCGGTGATCAAATTGTCGCTTAAACGAGGATAGAATATTCAATCGAGTCGATGCATCGGACGGAGAAAACGGCGGAAGCAAGAGAATTTTGCTCGTCGGAATTCGATCGCAGAATAAAAAGAAGCTTCAGATTCAATTTGAGAGAGTCAGAGAGGATGACCGATGATTTGAATTTCACTGAAGTCGTCCGAGTTTTTGTGTTTTCTTTAACCGGTTTCGGGTTTTAACCATAAAATTCGGTTCGGTTCGTATCCTCCAATGGTTCGGTTCATTTTTTGGTAAATTGGAACCGGTTCTCTTGTTAAATATTTTATTTTTGAGATGTACAATTTCATCCACAATTATATATACGTACAAAATGCAAGAGTTTGGTGGCACGAAGAGTAGTGGTTACAGAGTGGCTGGTGGATTACATGGTTTAAGTTGTTTATCAGTTGTGAATATTTGTTTTGTCAGTCTGAGGTTACAATGTTGTTATTTTTACTCACATTGTAAAATTCAAAGATGTAAGCTTGTAATGATATTCACATAACATCATCCAATGTTTCTTTTTGGTAAAACCAATCGGGTTACAAATAAAATTTGATTCGGTCTCAGTTTAAGCATTTTGGTTCGCTTTAAATTTATATGCAAACCCTACTCTTTTTCTCCTACAACTTACCAATCTAAGAATCTAAGTGAAACAATGTACCATGTGCATTAGTTTAGGGTAAAGTAGAGTATAGGAAAAGATACCGATTCCACATGTGAGGTCTTGATGTACCACGGCGCCACGCAATTGGTTCTGATGCTGTCGCTTGCCCACTCGCAAGCTAGATTTCTTGTAAGCTGATTAAGTGCTCCTGAAAAACAACCGTAGTTTTATCTACTTTTACCTTCCTTTATTTTTGGTTTCTCTGAATAATGAAGAACATAGACTCACCTTTAGTTGCACCATATATAGATGGATCCACTGCAACTCACCAGGCCAGCAACGGAGGAGATGAACACAATGTTTCCGGCCCCAGAAGCATTTAGAAGAGGATGAGCAATTTGGGATAAATGGAAAGCGGATTCTAAGTTAGTCGACATGATTCTTGCATATTCCTCGCTTGAGTATTCCACTGTTGGTTTCTTGATATTAATTCCAACATTGTTTATCTGAATACAAAATAAAAAAGTTGAGAAATTTTCAGAAGGGCGAAAAATGATTCAAACCCCTAACTGATGCCAGTAATGTTAACCATGTTATATAACAGATCATGCGTAATAGATGGAAACTTACACATGAGATCCATCAAGAAAATTCTATCCAACCTAATAAACATCACTATATCGTTCAACAAGAACTGTAGCAAGCCTTGCATTACAGGTAGTGAAACGACATAAAACTAACGTACAGAGCATTTAAGGCAAAACCACCAAAAGTCTCAACCATTTTAAGGCTAAGACAAACCTAATGAAAAAACCTGATAAAAGCGTAGCCAGCAAATAGATTGGTATGAGGATGGTTTGATGGAGAAGGAACTTATAAGAACGCTGAGTTAATGCAATAAACCAGAGCGGTTTTTCCGGCGAGGGACCATCTTTTGTCAGTCTCCATTGTCACGCTCACGCATTCTCCTCCAGGAATCTCACACTGTATCTTTCCGGGTGTCCGAGTCAACTCCGGTGGAGATATTACTATTGGGCCTCAACTCACGATGGGCCTATTTATGATCTCACAGCCCATTGAGTTCACTTCCGTAGCCTTTGAAATACACCACATAGGGTGCAAATATATTATAAAAGTTGAACTTTCACCATTTATTTATGGATATATAATAAAAGTTGTGGGCAGATAACTCTACCGAATTTATAACATTTATAACCATTATCACTTCAAAACATTTCTCGCAAGTCTTAATATATTAAAAAAAATACAAAGAAAATGGTAAGACTCCAAAGTTCTTTAACCTGTTGTTTACTTATGATACAAATGTTGTTAATCTATATAAGCTGGTGCATAACTGTGCCTTGATTTATTTACTGACCATTTTTATAATACAAATGTGAGGATATTACACAGCTTTAAAGACGTCGCAAGAACTAAACCAAACCAAGGAAACAAAGACAAACGAGACCAACGAGCAAAAACCTCAGAGAACGGATTCTTGCTTTATTAGTAAAGTGGCGATGAGAGATTTTGGCTACTTAACATAGCTGAAACCGTTGACTGTGAATCCTCCATCAACAGAAATGACCTGTCCGGTAATGTAGGAGGCTGCGGGAAGGCAAAGGAAAGCAACCAGCGACGCGACTTCCTCTGGTTCTCCAACCCGCCCAAGTGGGGTCCGCGATACTACCGCCTCCACAAATTCTTTCTTCTCAAGCAGCTGCATAACAACATTAAAAAATATATATAATCTTTGATTATCTTCTGATAATCTGATATCCACATCACATCATCCAATGCTTCTTTTTGGTAAAATCAACCGGGTTATAAATGCATTTTGATTTGCTATTAGTTTAAACATTTTGGATCAGTTTGATTAATATGCTAACCCATACTCTTTTTCTCCTACAACTTTATCAATCTAAGTGAAACAATGTTCCATATGCATTATTCTAGGGCATAGTAGAGTATAGAAAACGATACCGATTCCACCAGTGAGGTCTTGATGTACCACGGTGCCACGCAATTGGTTCTGATGTTGTCGCTTGCCCACTCGCAAGCTAGATTTCTTGTAAGCTGATTAAGTGCTCCTGAAAAAACAACCCTAATGTTACTTTTACCCACCTTTATTTTTGTTTTTCTCTGAATAATGAAGACGATAGACTCACCTTTGGTTGCACCATAGATAGATCCACTGCAAAGATGCACCAGGCCAGCAACAGAGGAGATGAACACAATGTTTCCGACCCCAGATGCTTTTAGAAGAGGATGAGCAATTTGGGATAAATGGAAAGCGGATTCTAAGTTGGTCGACATGATTTTTGCATATTCCTCGCTTGAGTATTCAACTGTTGGTTTCCTGATATTAGTTCCAACATTGTTTATCTGAATACAAAACAAGTTGAGAAAATTTTCAGAAGGGCAAAGAATGGATTCAAACCCCTAACTTGTGCCGGTGATGTTAACCATGTTATATAACAGGTCTTGCGTAATTGATGGAACTTACATGATGAGATCAACAAATCACTATATGGTTCAACAAAAAACCGTAAGTCTTACATTACATGTATTGAATTGACAGATAGCTGATCATTCAAGGCAAAACCACCACAAGTCTAAACCATTTCAATGCTAAGACCAAACAAATATAGAAACCTGATAATAGTGTGGCAGATTGGTTCGAAGATTATTCTATTGGATAAGAAACTTACAAGGATGCCGAGCTAATGCGATATATGATTTCAAGATTGGTGAAGATTCCAATGTGTAGAAACCTCATCAAAAGGCATAGAAAATAACAAAGTCTTTTGCAGTAGAAGGGAACTTACAAGGATGTTGAGCTTGCCGCTGAAGGCAGAAGAAACTTCCTGAATCAACTTATCCCTCTGATCCCTAACCGAAGCATCACAAACCGAACCAGACACCACTAAACCATTGGATTTCCAATCATTCAAGCATGCATTTAGCTCTTCCTGGTTCCTTGAACAAGTATGAACTTTTGCACCGAATTTTGCTAGTTCCTCCACCACTGCTCGCCTGAAGAATACACAGGAATTAAAAACAGAGGTTATGGATTCAATAATCAATACTAGTCATGCAACCACATTTATGCCTTAAATTCGATTCAAATCTTGTTATAAAATGACAACATAGAGGCTCCAACAGGTTTATCATGCACACCCAAAAATCAGTATACAAAATCACACAATAAACCAAATCATGCAATCAAAAACAAAACAAAACACCGCCTTTCATTTGTTATCGCCATTATTAGGTGACGATAAGCAAATCATTCTTAGAAATTGGGGAATTAGAGATAAATTCGTGATTTCCTCATCTCAAAAAAAAAAAACAAATTGAAATTGCGTTGCAGAACTCATAGGTCTTAACCCAAAGAACTTGACGGTGGTGCGAGAAAAAAAACGAAGAAAGGCAGAGTTTTGTCAGCCTTGGGATAATGGAAGCGAATTGAAAAAGAGAGGAGAGACAAACCCGATTCCACGAGTCCCGCCGGTTACCAGAGCGGTTTTTCCGGCGAGGGACCATCTTCTGTCAGTCTCCATTGCCTCAGTCACTCTCTCCTCCTGGAATCGGAACAATTGCTGGAATGAAGGTGCCAGTGATTTCAATTGCCCAAATAACTTATTATAAAAATTAATTTAGTTTTTGTTATAAAAACGGTAGTTATATTACCGAAAGAAAATTTTACTGAATCCGTGAAACTCGGATATAATAATATAAAGATAAAAGGGAATAGTATATTTGATCGTGTTTATCTTCTCTGAAGAATGAATTGTGTTTTACATCGTTCATATTAAATAGGAAAATATATTGAGTTTCTTATATAGTACGATGGTGCAATAAATTTAATTTTTTCGGCAATTGACTTTCAAACTGCTCGAGAGGCAATGTGCTTGCGTTGAACATTTAGCGTCTTTGTTGTGCTTAAAACCCTTTATGAGGTGGGATAAAAGCCGATAAGGTAAAAAGAACATGCAGCCCCCAAAAGGTCGTATCTATATATCTCGTTGATGGCGCATTCGATGTTGTGAACATGTTTCTGAACATCGAGGTGGGTAGTGATTTTGTGAAGAGAGATCGCGTTGTCGCGTGATCGACATATCTTCTTGATTTCTTTATTCTTCGAGTTCTTGGGTGTATGAGAAGAACTTGGAGGATATGTTTGGTTATCACTTTTGAAATATCCTTCTTTAATCGAGCACAATGCGGCGTTATCTTCATAAAGAATTGTTGGCTCCTTGTTAACATGGATTCTGCGATTGAATGTGTTGTCGATCGATCTCACCATACACATTCTCTACTTGCTTCATGGAGGCGATGATCTCGGCATGATTTGAAGAAGTAGGCGTCTGTTTACGCCATGATATAGCATTTCGATCGTAAACATATCATGCGTGATCGAGCTTTTGTGGATACGATAAATATCCTATCTGCAAAACCATCATTTGACCATTTGAATTGTTAGGATAAAATAACCAAATTCGACCACTTGAAGATATCGAAAGACATGTTTAATCCCATTCGATGTCTTGAGTAGGAGATGAACTATATCTTCGCAAAAGATTAATGGCAAATGATATATCTGGTCAATCGATTAGCGGATACATAAGGCTCCATTGCGCTTAGATATGACACTTCTTGGCCAATATCTCTTCATTTTCCTCGGATGGTGAATAGATCATTATCGACATTGATGTTCTTACGACCATGAGGTGTTAGAGGAGTAGCCTTATCCATGTTAAATCTTTTACACTCTTTTGGTATATGTGGATTGATGCGCAAATATGCGCTTTGAGATCTCTCGATTTGTAGAAGAAACTGTACTTTGCTGCGAGATCTTTCATCTTAAATTCTCCTTTCAAGTAATTTGATGCTTCTGTATTTCTTTTTGAGTTCGATCATATTTAGATCATCAACATATACGCGATTATCACAAATCTGGATATTGTTTTCTTGATAAAAACACATGGGCATAGGATCATTCATATCCTTCTTTTATCAGTGATTACTTAGATTATACCACATACGCTTGATTTTAGTCATATAATGATCTTTGCAATTTTATTGCAACTCTTTGGGTTTAGATCTACTCGGCATTTGAACCCATCGGGACTTTCATATAGATATTAGTATCTAAATGATCCATCATAATGTGACAACATCCATGAGACACATTTAAATTATTTTTAGCTCTTAGATTCATCGAGAATCTAAACGTTATTATCCATAATGGGAGAATATGTTTCCTAATTAATTCGGTCTTTGAGAAAAACATTGAGACACAAGTCGAGCTTTATATCTCATAATCTCGTTTTTCTCATTTCGTTTTCCGAATACCCATTTATATCCGGTTTCACATCTTGGTGTGAGTACAATGAGTCGAATACTTTTACATTGAGCGAATCAAGTTCGACTTGTATAGCATCTTTCCATTTTGGCCAATCATGTCTTTTGACATTAATACTGACTTTGGCTCGATATTATCGTTTTCAAATTTTTTCCTTTATAAGGTATGAAAGCGTCATCGATCTTATCAATTTCATGTCGATTCCATGTTTTCCCATTGATGGCATAATTAATGGAAACCTCATGATTATCTTCAGGATTATGAGTTTCCATACTATTATCGATCTCATGATTTGTTTCTTCCAAAATATTTTGTTATTTTGGGATCATCATACTTTTCACTTCCTTTCTTTTCTAAGATTTTTATCCTTAGAGCCAACGGGTTTACCACGCTTGCGTACTTTAGACTCACGTGTATCATCTGCTCTTCCACCTTCATGTGATATTTCAATTCGAGCATGAACATTTGCAGCTGGTATGTGTGATTTAGTTACCGTTTTGGTATCTACAAATCAGGTAGGCGATTTGCGAATTCGAGATTTATAATTAGAACTTCCGTTCCATGTTTGGTAGGTGGGTCAAGGTGTAACAGAGATGGTACACACCATTTGAAATCTTTCTCTATTTGTTTATTTTCTCCCTGAGGCAGGAATGTTTTCTCGTCAATTGATCGGCAGCGTGTAAAACATCTCACTGCGTGTTGGTATCGTATAATTGATGGAGAATCACAACCATATATATTCCCAACCTTCTTTGTGGTCCCATCTTTGTGGTTGTGGTGGTCTTCTTGGCGTATACCGCACAAAATTTCTTAGATGAGAAATATTTGGTTCCGACAAATGTTAAGCTGTAATGGAGAATATTTATGGTATGCACTTGGTCTTATCCGAATTAGTGCCTCTGCATGCAAAATAGCATGTCCCCATACAGATGTTGGGAGTTTTGATCTCATTATCAATGGTCTCGCAATTAATTGCGGCCGTTTAATCAATGATTCAGCTAACCCATTTTGCGTGTGAACATGAGCTACAGATGTTCAACTTCAATTCCCAATACCATACAGTAATCATTAAATGCTTGCGATGTGAATTCGCCAGCATTGTCTAGTCTAACTCTTTTAATAGGATAATGAAGCGTGCCTCGTTTGATTATCTGAATTAGAAATCTCGCAAATGCTATATTACGAGATGATAATAGACAAACATGTGACCATCTGGTGGATGTATGGGTCCACAAATATCGTCTTGAATTCTTTCAAGGAACTTAGGTGATTCTTTATCAAACTTAAGTGGCGATGGCCTTATTATTAATTTTCCAAGAGAACATGAAACACATGTTATTTTATTACCCATATCAATCTCCTGGATTTTTAGGGAATGACCATGTGAGTTCTCATTATTCTTCATCATTGTGGTGCTGGGTGGCCTAGGCGTCATGCCACAATATGAAATCTTCATTTCTTTTTAGCTGATGTGATAGAATCACATCTATATATATTTCGAGCAAGGAAGTTTTGGCAATCTTTCCTTAATAACCTCGATTCGGAAAAATATACATATCTTCTTTCCATTCTCGGATGAGTATCATATCCTTGAAGATATATGTCTTTAAAACTTCAACAAATTCTTTTTAGAATTTGGAGAATATAAGCGTTATTAATGGAAAATTTTGTTCTTTGGACGAAACATGACTTTATCGTTCAATCACGTCTGATTTGATATTGTGTTGACAATGATATTCTTGAATTTTAAATCGAGAAATATCTCTTGTTTTAGAATAGTGTGCGTTATTACTATCGGTATCTACGATTTCTCTTATTTCTTTGGATGTTGTTTCCTACATGTTGTGAGTCATTTCTAATAAACATTATTATTAAAAACAATAACAATTATTATTAATAAAACACACAATAATTATTAATTAAACAAACAATAATTATTATTAATAAAACACCATAATTATACATTATGTTGAAGCTACCATTATTATTCAAACAACGAAATACATAATTATTTATGGCATTCTTGAAGCGTTCGGCGTTTCACACGTTTACATATTCATGTACGAGGCTCGTTGGCAAAGTCGGAAGAATAGAATGCGTTGTTCCCTCAAAATTTTCAGCGAGATTTACTTCTTTTTCTTTCCCATTGAGTGACTCTTTGTATAATTTACAAAGATGTGGAGGTGTACGACACACTCGAGACCAATGTCTTTTGGATCCGCATCGTAGAGATGCCTTCACGGTGGTATTTTCTTGAATTTCTTTCCTTGGGAAGATTGTTGTCGGATCCATTTAAATAACTTCCTTTCTTGTGGATGAGTGGATTTACGTCGATTTGTTTGATTTTTCCGTTGTGGATGTTTTATTTTTATTGCATTCACTTCAGGGAATGTTTTGGTTCCAGCAAGCCATTTGATTTTTATCGTTTAATATGAACCGAATAATTTTTATTAGAATAATTTATTAAACCGGTTACATGTTAATACATAAAGCGATTACAAGGAAAAATAAACCAAAACTAAAAAAAATTCTCCGGGAGTAAATTCCCCAACGGAGATGCCATAAATACAAACAATAATTAAAACTAAACAAAACACTAGAAATATGCGAATCATTTTACAAATGAAATCTAAGCAAATTTCTTATATGAATGAGATGAGGTGTGAATAAATGAGTGAATGTGTGGGTGTATTTATAGATTGAAAAACACTGTTCCGGACCGTTGGAAAGCATATGACCGTTGGAGATTTTTGAAAAATCGATCGAAATTATCATCATGCGATCGATTAATTTACGATTCAGATAAGCGATTTACGATTAACATAATAATATTAACAATAATATTATCATGACATGAATAAATTAATTATGCAAATTATAAGGTGGTTCAGCCATCTAGTAATAATAATCAGTAATAAAGAAACATAAAATAATTCATTTGGCGGCTTAGCGATCGTATTTTGACAGTTCATGTGGTGAAGCGAGAAAATAAATTATTTGGCGATCGGCCGACGATTACATTAATTAAATTCCGGTGGCATGGCATCGCGGTAATATTAAATAAAGCGTAAAGCGGCTTAGCGCCTAAATAAATAGTGTGCGTTAAGCGACCACTTTCGATATTAATTTTAGGAGGCGCAGGTTACATAATATATTTGTTTTATTGAACAAAGTAACTTACCTCCGGTAATAACCGGATGTCTTACCGTTTGTTTTAAAATCGGCAATGAACAGTGATTCTGGTAATGAAAAGTGATTCCGGTAATGAACAGTGATTCCGGTAATGAACAGTGATTCCGGTAATGAACAGTGATTTCGCAGGGAATAGTAATTATGGCGGTGAACAGTACTTTCGGCGTGAATAGCGTCTCACGGTGGTAACGGTGATTTTGGAAGTGAATAGTAAGTTAAATGGAGCAGTAAATTCCGACGTCGGCACTTAAATGAATGAATAGTAACTAGCGGTATCAGCGGTAATATAACAATCATAGTGATCGTGCTGATAACGTGTTATAAAAACGGTGTTTATATATATAGTTATATTACCGAAAGAGAATTTTACCGAACCCGTGAAATTCGGGTATAATAATATAAAGATAAAAGGGAATAGTATATTTGATCGTGTTTATTTTCTCTGAAGAATGAATTGTGTTTTACATCGTTTACGAAACCATTTATTTATAGGAAAATATATTGAGTTCTTACGTAAATGCGTAATTAAGATGATAAATTTAATTTTCTTGAGATGCTACATATGACTTTTACAACATTTTTTATATTTTTTAAGTCGAAAATAGCAAAATGATCAATAAACCATGTTCTTCTTTAAAATTACAGATCCAACCAATACATTGGATCCAAAACCATTATAATCCGATCCGATCCAACAAATTCATCTTTTATCCACCCAAATTTACACTCATAATTTCAGAAAATACCAGTGCCATGTGACAATTATTCCTGGTGTCACGTGAAACATGAAATTGAGTATTTTATTTATAGTTTACGGATTAAATGAGTTAAATTAGTTAAACTGGTTAAACCTGTTAAACTATGTTCCCAAATTTGCCGAGTTCTTCAAATTTGGAAACGCAGTTTAACATATTTAACCAGTTTAACAGATTTAACCAGTTTAACTATATAGTGTGTTAGGAATATAATATAACATAGTAGAACTGGGTTAATTTATAAAAGTAACTTAACTAGTTTATCTAGTTTAACCACGTAGTGTTTAGGAACATAGTATGATTTAGTGGAACTAGGTAAAATTCTAGTTTAACTAGTTTAACTAGTTTAACTATATAATATTTAGGCACATGGTATGATTTAGTAGAACTGGATAAATTTATTAGCGTAGGTTAACCAGTTTAACTAGTTTCACAATATAATGTTTAGGAACATAATATGACTTAGTTGAACAAGGTAAGATTTTAAATGTAGTTTAACTATGTTTAACTATGCAATGTTTATGAAAATGGTATTGAGAGCATCGCCAGTTCCGACACCTCTTTCACATGCATCTTAATAGGAATAAGAAAGTGATGGGACTATGGAGTTTACTTCTTCGTATGGTAGAAACAGAGAAGAAAAAGGAGTTTTGGATGTTTTTTTGTATTTATGAACTTGTATTTATGGACCATTTTAACTTGTTTAACATAGTTGCTAGTTTAACAAGTTTAACATAGTTTAACTTGTTTAACCAGTTTAACATAGTTTAACCCATTTAATCCATTTATCGATGTTGGTGTTGTTGTTGTCGCTGCTGCTGCTGCCCTTGAAGTCACTGCTGTTAAACTAATTTAACATGTCTACCGCTGCCGCTATCGTTACTTCTCTGTGAACATGAATTACTCGAGCAGACAAAAGAGATTGCTTGAGGATTACGGTTTCAAATGTGACAGTGACATGTGCAAATTGGAATCTAGTTGGTCAGAAGGTGAGGAAGATGAGAATGAGGTTTTGGAAAAGATGGACAATGAAGATGAACAAGAAGACATGGAGGATTCAGAGGGTGAGAAAGAAGAAGAAGAAGCTTGTGGAAATGGGGTGGATGATGAATTCAGTTTTCCTCACACGTATTTCTTTGTAAGATACATGTGTGAAAAGGAGAATTTTTTTGGCACTCTCGCTCCGGTTCTGCCAAAGATTCATGATGCGTCGAGGGTTCTTGAATGTAATGTTTGTGGAAGCCTTAAGGAGGATGAAGTTGGCGTAAATCAATGAGACTCAAACTGATTATGTGGTTGATGTAGACAAGAGATTTGTCTTGACCACGAGACAATGTTTGTTCATGTTTGGTTCCTTTACTCAGTTTCAGAAATTGGATTAATCATGCTTAAAAGTAGTTTAACCGTTTTAACCAGTTTATCTAATTTAACTTTACAAACATAGTATTACTTAATAAAACTGAGTAAAATTCTAAACGTAATTTAACTAGTTTAATCGGTTTAACTAGTTTAACTAGTTTAACTAGTTTAACTATATAATATTTAGGAACATGGTATGACTTAATAGAACTGAGTAAATTTGTTAAACTAGTTAAACTTAGTTTTTGTACCGGTTTAACTAGTTTAACTTGTTTAACATAGTTGCACCGTTTAACAAGTTTAACATAGTTTAACTACCGACATTAAAGTACTCAATTTCGTGTTCCACGTGGCACCAAAAATGATTGCCACGTGGCGCCGACATTTCCTGGAATGATTGTCATGTGGCGCTGTCATTTTATTACACATAGTTGCACCACATAGTTTAACTAGTTTTCTAGTGTAACAACTTATAACATAGTTTAACTTTCATGGATAAACCAATTTAACTAGTTTAACTTTATGTTAAACAAATGATAATTAGTTAACTTATAAAAATAATGGCTTAATATATATTTAACAACTTATTATGACGTTATATATAATAAAATACATGTTTATCTGATTGACATAGTTATTTGATAATAATTACTAAATGACCATAAAGGTATAAGATAGATAAGGGAAAGTATAAAGGTTTATGTAATAATCACATAAATATTATAAATTATTTTTTTTTTTCAAAATTATATTGTTATATACGTTTACTTATGTATTACTAACGTTTTCTTAAAAAAAATTATTGAAATACGTACGTAATACTTTTGTTTTTAAATACAAGTACGTAATAACATAGTTTAACCAGTTTAACGAGCTTCACATAGTTTAACCAGTTTAGCTAGTTTTACCAGTTTAAATTCATGTCATCTAACTTTTAGTTATCTTTTCTATAATGATTAAAATTATCAATAAAATATTTATATTTAATACTATTTTTAGATTATACAAAAATTTTCCTAAGATTTCTACTATAATCTAAGGAATGTACTCGCAGATGCAACTAATCGCGGTGTTCCCTTTTTTTTTCTTGGATGTACTTGCAGTTACCCGACAACATGTATGTATCTTGTTGTAAGTTCTAACTGAAAAACGATCTGAATCCTTACCTCTTGCAGCTCGTACAGACCATTTGCAATCTTTGCCACGACATTTCGCCACAAACAACTTAGTTGTCGACTTGGCTGTAGTATATTCAAAACAGTTCGATGTCGCTCGATTAAATCTTGCACTTCCGCTTACTCGAAAATTTTTGCTTTACAGCCATATCAATGCCATCATCCCATTCAACAACCTTAGTTGCTTCTACATCACATGTATCTTCATAGTCACCGACACCGATATCATAGTTTTCACTAACGAGATATAAGGAACAATCTCATTCAGCGCCACGCTACGGGTTCAGAATGCGTATGAACAACTATACCGTTATTAACTCTCACTGCTTGTCAAAACTTACAGTCACTTGATTGATCTCTTGCTTCATCATCTCTTAATAATTGGGAACTATCCGGTTTTCTTCACCCCCTTACCTCCATGTGCGGATATAGGCGCATCCTTTTTACATGTAATATATCCTACGGTATCCTCGTCATCCTCGATATAAGATATCATCTTTGGATTCACCATCGGCGTTGATAGTAACTTATCTTCAGCAGCGTCGATTCATTTTACTTTGCATATTTTACCAAGATGAATAACTCATTAGTTTAAATTTACATCCATATATGGTATAACAGATGTTATCTTATTCCATTGTATTTCATCTCGAATCGAATGAGTAGTAATGTAATTAAAAGTTATGTCGATCATCGCGAAAAAATAAGCGACATCGGTATAGTAATTGCTAGTTTAACTAGTTTAGCGTATGTTTAACTAGTTTAGCTGTACGTTATAGTTTAAGCTAGTTTAGCGCCTAGTTTAAGCTAGTTTAGCTCATATATAGTTTAACTAGTTTAGCTTGTTTGTACATAGTTTAACTAGTTTAATTGTTATGTATAGTATAACTAAATCGGAATCTAGTTATATCCGATTAGATCGAACCTAAATTCGATCTTTCTGATCAAACTCAAATCCTGATAACGTATAACTTTGAATAGACACAAGTAAAAACACGAATCGCAATCAAATCAAATCAAATCAAATGGATTTCTTTGATTCAAGCAGCGGCAGCAGCGATGGCGCGCGGCGATAGCGCGGCAGCGGCATATTGGCAGCGGCGGCAGCGCAGCGCGATAAGCGGCAGCGGCGATAAGCGGCGGCAGCGATAGCAGCGGCGGCGATAGCGGCAGCGGCGGCGATAGCGGCGGCAGCGATACTGGCAGCGGCAGCGATAAGCGGCAGCGGCGGGCAGGCGATAATGGCGGTGGATCAGCGGCGTCGAACTCTTTCTTGATTTTTCTTTTGATTTGGGAGATGAGAAAAGAGGAGAGAGAAAGTAAATCGAAGAAGAAGACAATTTTAATTTAATCTTTAAATTTTTTAATTATTGTGTAAAAGGTAAAATAGAAATTATAGATTTGTTTGTTTAATGAAAGTCATATAGCACAAAAAAAGTTAATGTAGTCATCACTTTCTCTATTTAGGTTAGTAGAGTAACTCACTCCCTGGAATCTAACCGTGCGACTTTTGTGGTGTGTGAGTCAAGTGTTCGGCTCTCTCTCCGATGGAGATATTCCGATTGGGCCTAGATTCATGATGGGCCCATTTATGATCTAACGGCCCATTCACTTCACAAAATCGTGGCTACTTTGAAATGCACATAGGGTGCAAATATTTACACATGTGAGAGAACATATTATTATTTTCATCCATTATGTTGGTAAAAAAAAAGAAAAAAGGTGATATATATATATATATACACACGAAAGAAAAAGGTTAATCTACTAAATTTCGGAGGAATGAAACGATTGCGTTGTCAAATAAATTAGGAATCCCCAACCGTATGGGGATGGGTTAGGATTTAAATTTTTGATATCTAGATTTACTTATATAAATCGAGACACCACCTCAATGTCAGAATGGAAAAAGAAAGTAAACTAAAAAAAAAAGGATATGGTGATTCTCCCATTTGACTTTGGATGCATGTTAATGCACACGGTTTTGTGAAGGTGTATATGCGAAGCAGAACAAATAGCCAAAAACGGAAAGTACATTGAAACAAGAGGAAGAGAAAAATGTTACTATATTAGTAAATTCTAATGGACAAATCATTAAAAAATAACTAACCAGAAATATGAATTTTGATGAATAATGTGAGGGGAAGCAATGAAGCATGAGCATGTGCATGTGCGTTCTGAGCTCTCTCTCTCTCTCTTATCTTGTTTTACACTAAAGAAGTCACCTTTTTGCCACTCTATCTCCAAACCTTTCACTTTCCTATTGTATGCATTTTGATATAAATAAGACCTCTTAACAATAGATGTGTAATGATGTTATGATGGTGCAACTTCAAGTTGAGTTTCTTGAATGGGAAAGCAAGACAACAAAGAATATATAGCTTTTTCACTTTACCTGTTTGTGTATAGAGGTATTATATCAACACACACCAAAATAACTTTGGGGTACAATGAATATATTAATATAAGCTTTTAAGGTAACAACTAGCTGATTTCCGCGTGTATAACGCGGGATAACATGTTTATAATATTTTTTAGAAAATTAATAAATTAAATAAACATTTCTAAATATTTTAATATTATATTATTGTATAAATAATTGAAATTTAAAATTAAAGTTTTTACATATGTTACTAATTAATTATTTAGTTAAAACAATATATTTTTAAAATAAAATTTTAAAAACCAAATTTAGGAAGAATAAAATTAGATATAATTTTAGAGAATATTTACTTACTCGATTTAATCAAATTTAGGAAACAATAAATCAGCTATAATTTTATGAAATATTTACTTATTTGATTTTTCATAAATAAATAAAGCTAATTTAGGCAAGATTATAATCTTTAAAATAAAGACAGATTATATATGATTGATCTAATGACATATTATGTAATTAGTCTAGTAATTAATGTCTTACAAAATATATTTTCTGAAAATCACTCTAGCGACACGCAAGCATGACACTGATGTAATATTTCATGTAAACATAAGGTTATTTTGTTAAAATGATTATCAATTAATATATAGGAGATTGAAATATATATTCTTAACTATAGGTTATTAGAATAACGTGTTTGTAATTATTGAGACTAATTCATCACACAAAAATCATTAAATCATCACAAATATTTTTATAACCAATACATTCTGGATTTTGTTTTTGGTAATTATTAGAATAACGAATATATCTTTTAATATGTTTTTTAAAGCCAGCTAAATCTTTATATATATTATGTCTAAAATTTTATAACTTGTTTACAATCATGATACGACCAAATAAGAAAATAACTTAGTGTAGGGAAACTGAAAAAAAAAAGTATTTCATGAAAACACAAATATCTGTATAACTGGATTTCTTCAATAGTGCAACAAAAACTAAAAAGTATTGTTTGCCTAGAATTTTTTTTTTTTTTTTAAACCACCAATTTATCCTCCTCAAACTTAAGAAAAATAAGTGAGAGGAAACCAAATAGAAAAGATATAAGAGAAGTAAAGAATGAAATTGAGAATGAGAAGAGCACATTGAATATTCGGAAGCAGAATTTCCTAAAGTGGAAATGATGTTACAGCTGGTGGTTACAAGTTATATGACATAAATTCCTTTTATTCCCCTTTTTTTTACATTCTCTTTACATTTTTTGTTGAGTTAAGTTCTCCTTCTTTGCAGTTGCAGAGCAGAGTCTGAGGGTTTTTTTTTTTTTGGGTAGACTTTTAGTTCAGTTTGGTTTCGAGGCTTCGTAATATTTCATGAGGTTTCCTCTTTTAGACTACGTTGGAATTCGTTGCCTCTCCTTTTTAAAACCATTTTTTCCTTTATAACCATCGGTTTCATTCTTGCTTTCTCTTTTTTTTTTTTAATCTTTTCCTAAATGTTATTTATAAATTTATTTTCTTTCTCTCTTATATAATCGAAAGTTAAAACGTACACAAACAGGTTACACTTTCACTTTGTATACCATAAGGTTATATTATTGAGTTGATTCCTTTTCTCTTTTCTTTTTTATTTTATTTATATAAAAGGAGGTTTAGAGTGAGATTAAATAATGTTGAGTTCAAATATTTATGTTTTGGAAAAGAAAAAAAGAATTTAGGTTATAGTTACCCAAAATAGTTTTGAATATAAACACTAAATTTTTTTTTAAAAAAGATAGATGAAAATATTGAAAAATAAGTTAGTTAATTTTATCAAGAGTGCTTAAAAAATAGCATCGATTTCACGTGTGCTTGCACGTTATTTACTTATTTTATATAGTTGTCCATCGAGATCAACAAATTAGTATAGAAATATAGAAATGATAAATGAAATCAAAAGAAAGTAAGGGGAAAAAAAAGGTGATGTAAAAAAGTTCAACATACAAACGTTAGCGTTTGTTTATATTAGGAGCTGTAAATTGTGAAAAGACCGCTCTCACTTCCTTCAATTAGATTTTACCCTTCTCCTCGTAGTCGCTACTAGCTAGTCCCACAGTCAGAACAGAATATATGTATATAACTCTATATTACCATATATATGTATGTGTGTATAATATGTTCATATCTGTAAAGTTGGTGTGAACAAATAATAATCATCTGTTCCCGCATATGCTCATTACATTTCTATTTAATTCGACCATTAATACTTTGATAGTCCATTTTCCTGTTTACCAAGAGAAATAATGAAAAAATATTTATTACTGTTCAGTATATGTTTCCTGATACAGTTTTATTTATTTATATAATTACAAAGTTAACTAGGTAGAAAGGTAATTTTCGAAGTTCCTACTATTTCCACACATAAAAAACACAATGATTATACTGTGTGTCATGTGCCAACCACTGATATAGCAATAGATGTAAGAATGTTAATTTAGATGTAAACATTGATTATGTTGCCGCTCTTCACAAGTAAAACCCAGTTATAGGCTATATATACTGTATATCAGCTCTTAAGATTACAGTTAGGTTAAACAATTTATACTAGTTTGTTTCTTATTTTTATATTTCATTGTAAGACTATATGATAATTCGTCTCTCGGCTATTGGCAGTTCACATGGAATGCCAGGGTAATTTCACCAACGATTATTATTATTTTTTTTTTTTTGCCAACCAATGATTTATTTAAGTTTGTCAACACCAAGAAACTCCAATCAACAGACCTTCTCTTATTATTACGGCAAACTCCAATCAACAATCTTTTGAAGAGGATATGCATAATTTTGAAAACCAAATCGTGAGAAAGTTACATCATTCGTAAGAAGAAAAAAATATATATATATATCTTAGGTTGTCTAATGAATAAGAGCAAAGACTTTTTCCAAAAGATAGAAATATTACTATATCAAAGCCAATACTACAGAACCTAGTCTCTTTTTACTCTTGAGATTAGAGACAGTTTAACTTCTTCTTTTTGGCAATCACATTAACTATTATTACTTTTTTTATTACTTAGGCTAGTTAACCTTTGGCGGATCAGCTCCTAGCCTTAGCTCAAGATCCAACTCCTCATGATGACCGTTGATCTTGGAAACTCCAATGACCAACCCTAACATCATTGGAAATCTTGAAACATCCGTCTTTGCCCTCTTCCATGACGAAGATGATCCGTTGATTAGTTGCTTCTTCCGAGGATCAATCTCAGAACTCAGTAGACCGACCGATAAGTCAGTCTTGACTTCATCATTGTCATGCTCAAATCTTTTCATAGGACTTTCTAAAACAATGTTATTACAAACATCACTTATCTCCCTCTTAGTCCCATTGGGCTTTCTTGATTCTTCTTGGACAAGAACCTTCGATCCCGCATCAAGAACTTTTTGCAGTTGTTGTTGACGATCATATTCAGGAGGTGTGGCTTGGTCAGTTGATGAAGGTGATAATGATAATGATTGTTGTTTGAGTCGAGCTCGGTCTCTTCGATGAACGTTCATATGACCGCCTAGTGCTTGTGCCGACTTGAACTCTCTCCCGCAAAAGCTGCACGAGTAAGACCTCGGCGGCCACATGCAACCGCCTCCGCCTCCATACTCCTCAGCTGCCGCAAACGCTCTCTCTTCCCCAAAAGGCCAAAACAAAGTCCCATCCGAAGATGTCCTGGTCACCATCGGTCTAAGCTTCATCGACATCAAGCATTCTCCTCTCTCCATCACACACACACGGGGAAGCATATGTATACAAAAATATATAAGAAAGATTTGTATATTAGTAGAAGAAATTACGAGGGTTTTTATTTTGTTTTGTGGGAGAGAAGTATGTAGATTTACACGCACGTAGGCATATATAGAAAGAGAGACGCATTATATGGATATATGTGTGTGAGTATATGGTTAACGCATTGAATGTGAGAAAGCAACGTGGAGAACCATGAGTAAATAGGGAGAGACTTTGATGGGGAAAGTTCTCTTTACTTTAGTTACTCGTATGTCTTCACTCTCTATATATAATATACACATATTATATATTTAGATGTTAATAATTAGTTGGCGAGCTTTGATTCGATAGTAGCTAAATTAATGCCAAACACAACTTAAGTTTTCCACGAGTCTACAAAATTAATAAGTTAGAGTCGATATTTTATAATAACCCCTAATATATGACAAAAACTATGGTTTAATTTGAATATTTATATTGGACAACAATATGTTAGTTTTATGGAGTCTAAAACATACACCATCTTCGGCTGTGTGGCTGTGTGGTGATGACTACAGTGGACCAAGAAATTAATTTATTATTTATAATTTTATATGATCTAGCTAATAAGACAATGGAGCCGGGGGATACTGACATTAGTTATGCTATCATGTGATTATCTACAATTATAATACGGATGATAAGTAGAGATCTTCGCCTGAAATTTATATTATTTTTATAAAGATGTTAATTGAAGGACTCATATGTCAAGAGATTCTACCTAGAATTTGTCTCCATATTACGGGTTTTCAGACAGTAAGAGAGAAAAAAACAAAACGAGATTGGAGTACAAAGTATCCAAACTGAAGTGACTTAATTAGAACGCCAAAATATAAGAAAATATAAGATTATTATAAGAAAGATGTGATAAAACGCCAAAACATGAATTTCTTTCCGATTGTATATTGTTTTGTGCAGTTTAGTGATTTTGTTGAGTGTGTTGCATCAAAACATTTTTTTTGTTTTGGTGTCGTAACAAGACGCCAAGACCTGTTCAATAAATGAAGAAATTATCACATTATTTCTAGAATACAAGTAAAACCCACTTACATATAGGACTACATGTCGCTGTAGAGGATTTTGGGCTTAAGGTGGTTTGCACTTAGATGAGCCAATGGGCTCCTAAGAAAATATTAGACTTTGATATTGGATCTAAATAGATATTTCAAGCACACTAACTAAGAAAGATTCAAGCATTCCCATGAGCAAACGTTTCGTAAGTAAAATGTAAAAAAATCAGACAAAGAAAATCACACAAGCTAAACTTTCACTCTTATACAATAGATTTAAAGTTTGGAGTAGAACTTGAGAGTATAATAACAACTATCTTCTTCCTAGGATATCTTGGGTAACCATTATCCAGGGTAAGATACTGTCAATAATTAGATAGGCAACTATCACGCACCTTATATTGATTGCAACAGAAGAAAATGGCCACATCTTAGTAGCTTATTCAGTCATTTGACCTGGAAAAATCAAGTAAAAATATGTTTGCAGTTAGAGAAATTTGGTTCATCTGCTGAGAAATCATTTGCGTGAGTATATTAACTCTCTCAGTAGCAACAAGAAAGAGAGAGCCTGTAACAATTCTGCAAAAACACACTATGAAATCTGTTAGAAGAATCTCTTCAGCATTATTTCCCTGACTATCAATAAATTTGATGAGAATAAGAACACAAAAATGTTGTGGAAGAATTCATTAAAATTTACAAATTACATTATCTTATATAAAGATAGAATATATCTTAAGTTTCCTAAATTAAGATAAATATAAATATAAATTATACATTTACAATCAAAGGTAAACTTCTTAAATTATCATATTGATATTTATCAACAAATTTCTGGCTCCTAAGAAAATGTTAAGACTATGATAATCGAGCTAAATAGATATTTCAAGCTCACTAACTAAGACAGATCCAAGCATTCACATGGGTAATAATCATCTGTTCCGTCAATATGTTAAAATTAGCAACAATACTAGTTATAAATCAGATTCAGACCCATTACTATCCATCATTTACTAAAAAATCTAAATAGTGAATGATCACCCAATAAAATATTCAAAATGATTACCATCTTTTTTTTTTCTTGTTTATCATCACAAAAATTCAACACGAGAGAAGAAGGTTAAAAAGCCCAATATTTCTCATATTAAAGATAAATTGTATATTACATCAATTAGAACTTGACCCAATGATACACAAACATTTCTACATATGGAGAGACCCCTCACATGAAAAACTAAATACATTTTTTTAATACTCTAAATTTAACTGAAGATTTAAGAATCTACTTAATCCTTAGCAAATTGCATATGATAAATAACGCGAATGTAAATAAAACGACCGATACAGGAAACAAAACAAAAATCAGATTTATCATAACAACAAAACCATGCATGCTCCCCATCTGTTAATACATAGCATTTTTTTATGGATCGATCATTTCTAGTTCGCGTCTAAATTTGCGGTGCGTAGTAATAATAATCCATGTTCTGAAGCCATTGATGATTCACGAGCATTTCCTCTGAGTTCGTGCAGAACCCATCAAGGCAGTTTCTTCCGTCGTCATTGTTCAAAAGACTCTCGTCGACGAAATTGGTCGTATCCACTGTCACCTGATTCATAAACTCCGGTATGTTGTTAAGTTGTGATCCGTTTTGATTAGAGTATGAGAAATTCGTCATCTGTGATCCAAGAAACTCAATTTCCTCTTGCAAAGTCACAACCTAAAAAAAAAAACCACGAAGCAACATGATCAGACTGTTTAAAAAAAAACAAACGCAGATTTATACAAAACGAACAACAAGAACAGAATAATCTTGCCAAAGTTTAAGAGACCTGTTGATGAAGAGCGAAGATGTGAGCAACGCAACCATAAACAGGATCACGCATGCGAGAGAGAGCTTCGTAGGATATGGTGATCGCAGCAACGCTTCTTTGATGTTGAGGCAATCGAAGTAAATGCTTCGAGACATTACTTGCGCCGAAGACTTTGTGGACCGCTGCAAAATGGGATGAGGCTTGTTCGTAGCTGAAGTAAGGCGAGAAGACGCAGTCGCAGTTGCACTTTCTCCTTAGGAACTTGCATGCTCCACAAGATGATCCATGACCTGCCATTTTTTTCTTTTGCTTTTACTCTGTTTTGTTTTGTGGTTTTACCTTTTTTGTTAGATTGAGACAAATCACGTTGGTTTTTATAAGCCCCACCACTAAAAGTTCTTGAAAGACCGGCAAAAGAGTTTTTGAGATAAACATCAATCACTTTTGTTATTTTATATCTTTTTTTGTACTTAAATGATCATCCTCCTAGTTGAAGGGTACAGTTTCATAAAAATTATAATTAAATCACAGTTTTCGTAGAATAGTTGTGAAACACTAAAACATATGGTTTTAGTACATGTATTTTATATGGAAGTTACTGACAGATACCCGTGGTATATATATATATGGGTATTCAAAATTTTAAATTTGAACATGACCCAAATATAATTTAACATGTTATTGATATCGTCAAAGATATTACAGGAAATATGTTTTTAGATGTAAAAATAAAATAAAATTGACACGGTAATTTCTTTTGATCAATATTTTCCTGTGATTTTCAACTATAACAATCTAATGCTTGTCATTTTCTTAAATAAAAGCTTCTTGATTGTCATCCTCCAAAGTAATTCTTATTTTATGTAGATTAATATCATATGTGATATTTATTTATACATTTTCATGATACTGATTGGAAATTCCTTAAAGTGAATAATTCGTATGAAATTAAGTTTACTTTTCATGTGTTTCTAAATAAATGAATCCTCAGTTATATTTAATACGTATTTTTTATTAATTAATATTGTATAAATGATTCAGGTCAGTTACATGGCCGCAGTATTTGGATTTTCTTACATATATACAAAATGTAGGTACCTGAAATATTTGAACCGGATACGGGTAACAAGATCCACAACCTATTCGAGTACAGATTAAATACATGTACGTCTAACTTTCAGAGTGTCTACTCCTAATATAAGGTTATCTTATTTTCTTGGGGTCTGTGGTCGTGGCCTCGTGGGTACCTACACTTTCATGCTTGTTTTGGGCAAGCACTTATATTATTTAATGGCTCAAAGCGCCTTTTCTTTTTTCTCCAAAAGTCATTATAATAGTTATGTTTTGGCTAAACTCGTCTTTTTTCCTTATTCCCCAACTGTTAACTAGTCTTTAGCCTTTGCGGAAATGATAAAGTATTGGTTGGGATGCTAATGCAGCCATTTTGCATGGTGATACAACAAAAGGTACAGTATCTTAGAAAAGGTTAATCTCCCATTAATTTGTTGTACATTGAACTTATTGAAGCCAATCTAGGTTTTTCTTACGCTAATAAACCGAGAGATACTACCATCAAATCCAAAAAAAAAACTAGTTGAAACTCTTATGTTATAAAATAAACAATATAATTGTGATTTCTTTTTCTATGAATGAGGAAACTCTTATGTTATAAAATCAATAATAATTAGCAATACTCGGCACATAGAGTTTCTGGTGTGATCCGACCGAAGAAAGATTTCAAGAAGTTGTTGCTCCTTTCTCTTTTTCAATATAATCTTCAATTAAGGAGCTTATTGCTAATTATTTTATAGATCTCACAAGATTAGATCAACTTTATCATTCAAAAAAGGTATAATTATTTAATAGTTCTATGTATATAGTTTTAGTTTGTATTGGAATCAAACTCTGTTTGAAATCGAAATTAATCAAGCCCGCATCTAGATGCCAGCACTGAAGCAGCTAAATTAAATATACATATTTGAATTACTAATTTCGAAAAACTACTGTTCGGATTAAATATAGAGGTCATGAATCATCCTCCCCTATATCTGCGTTGTCTTGATAGATCAATAATTATTTTAAAGCTACGTTCAGTATCCATTTGATATTTTATTTCATAATCAATCTGTGATTGTGATTATAATAATTATAGATAGCGCTTTCTTTGTTTGCCACTTATTGTATTGGGCGCGCAATATAAGAAAATGAAACACCAAAAAAGACGGCGACTATGACCCAAGTGCCAATGATATTGAACCTACTGGTCTAAGTGCTCCCAAACCTCAATTAGTTGTGGGAAACCTTCTTCAATTCCTAAACATTTTCTTACAGAAATGATGTCATTTCTTAAAACAATACACTTCTAATAACGTTTTCATAATAATGGAACTCGAAATACCAAATGAATAAAAAAAAATGCAGACAATGACCCAAATGCTAATAACATTGCAAAACATATTTTGATACAGCCTTGCTAAGATGTAGTTAAGCACAGAAGAAAGAAAAGAGACACAAAAGGTAAGAGTTGATGCATTGGGATTGGGATGAATGAGGCGTTCACAGATGTTACTTTCGACTTTCGAGCTAGCTACAACGTTTGTCTATAATCACGTATTCACGCATGCAATCATATAATTAATGGCACTATTTTAATAAGAATTATAACTTTAACCTTTTATTCTTCATATATATATGATGTTATATGTGAACCCTACGAGTCCTGTCTTCCTGTCGGTGTCATTAGCCTCGCTCATAAATTCTCCTTTTGTTAATCTTTTGGTTTTGGTGGGTCTTAAGCCTATTGCGCAACCGGTGTCCTCCACGTGTTGTCTTATGGACTCAATTATGAAAACATTTATATATTTGTATCTTCTAGAACTGCCTTAGTAGTTATAATTAAACACTACCCAAAAAAGAAAAAAAACAACTCCATAAGTCAGAGACAAAAAACTGCAAATATTCTTTTTGCTATCCTAGTGACGGGTTGCGGATTGTTGAAATATTATTTGGTGTAGTCGACCCATTTTTTCACAATGCGATTATTTCCAATGCTTTTGACATTTCAAATATGTGGGATATATATGGCTATGTGTTAGTTGACCGATCTTAACTGGTCTTGTCGTCGATTATTAGAAGAATGAGTTGTGTATGTGTCTTTATGAAGCATATATATATCGTTTGACTAGTATATAGTATAACTACATAAGCGCGAATTTTTGTCCATATATGTTTTTCATGCAAGTTGTTAATTTTCCAACCAAATTTCAGCTAAAATAGTTACACATGAATGAGATAGAGAATAATTATATAACCAAACAAAGAAAAGATAGAGAACAATTGGAAAAGAAAAAACTCGTACGAAGTCTGCGTCAAAGGACTAATGAAATATGGGAACTTTTAAAACTAACCCTGTTTCAGAAGAGATAAGGTGTGTGACACTTTTAGGAAAGGTCATGTAGGTAACAATACATTTTTCATTTTATTTTTGACCAGTATGCCTCGTGCGCCCAGTGATAAGGCAAATTTTAATGTAATGATAAACTTTTGAAATTAACAAAACATATCAACAATGTAGCGGAAACATTATGGACGTGTATTACTTATTGTAGACGTCAACTATACACAGTTAACATAATAATTTTTTAATAAAAATATTAAATGTTTGGCAAATATTTGTTCAAATTAATAAATAGAAACATTCTTATATTTATTTTACTTTTTTATAAAAGTTTTCTATTATATATACTTTTAAGCATTATTATATAGAGATTCGTAGTACCAATTGAGGTGAATTTACAAAGTCCACCATAAAGATTACAAAAAAGCCCAAGAGAACCCACATACTTGATAAACAAAACTGAACCAACATAATAATTTGATGGGATGTGAAATCGGTCTAATCTGTTAAAATAAAACCGATCGATCATTCAAAAAAAGTACTGTATGATGTGACGGGATGTTAAATCTGTCGATCATATTTAAATTTCCGTAGCTATTAATACATATGCCAACAAAAAATAAATATGTTCTCACAATCTCCACACACGTACACGTCACACGTGTGGACATATATGAACATACATTCCAAATGTAAGCGCATACATATATAATAAGGTCAGCGACCTATTTCGTGTATTTAGGTGTACACGTGACCTAATAATATTGGTGCAGCCCGACCAAAATTCAGAAAAACAAGTTGGTGAAAGTTTAGCCATCAAAATGTTTCGATTCGTTGATTGTAATTCTTACGAGTAGCATTTCAATTAAAAAAAAAGGAATTAAAAAAAAATCAATAAAAAGGGAAACTGCAAACACGTACGTGGAGTGCAGTATCTTATCTTATGTGTTAAAATTATACGTATAGAAGATACATTGACTTAAACTAATTATTAAATTGACAAACAAATTAATGCGTTCATATACCCAAAAAAAAAAAGTAGTTGCGAAACTGATAAACTGCCGTGTTATTGCATTAGAGACAAATCACTCCAACCAACCTTATAAAAACGAACTTTATAATCCACTATTTTTCATATTCAAACAAATCAAAAACTCAAGAAACCACACCCTCAGAAAAAGAAACAAATTAAGTTGTGATGGAGTCATCGACGACAACATCGTATTCGGTTGTGTCGGAGCTAGAAGGAACACTACTGAAAAACCCAAAACCCTTCGCTTACTTCATGCTCGTGGCTTTCGAGGCTTCAGGTCTAATCCGTTTCGCGATCCTGCTGCTTCTCTGGCCAATCATAGCACTCCTTGACGTTTTGGGTTACAGAAACGGTAGCCTCAAGTTAATGATCTTCGTTGCAACGGCCGGTTTGCATGAATCAGAGATTGAATCAGTTGCTCGAGCCGTTCTTCCCAAATTTTACATGGAAGATGTCAGCATGGACGCTTGGAGAGCGTTTGGTCCGTGCGAGAAGAGAGTCGTTGTGACAAGAATGCCAAGAGTTATGGTGGAGAGATTCGCTAAGGACCATCTTAGAGCCGATGAGGTCATCGGTACAGAGATTGTCGTAAACCGTTTTGGTTATGCCACTGGTTTAATTCAGGAGACCGATGTGGATCGATCTGTTTTCAACAGTGTGGCTAACTTGTTTGCTGTTGGGAGACCTCGAGTAGGTCTAGGACGACCGGTAATCTCAGCTTCTCCAACTTTCCTATCGCTATGTGAGGTAAGTACAGAGAAGAAAACGTTAAAATATTTTGTTTTATAATTTAGGAAAACGTTACAATCATTCTTCTAATATTAATGATTGCATATGTTATGTCTATGTAGGAGCAAGTTCGCGCACCGATTCCAACAAACTACAACGGTCATAACCAACGGCTACATGTGCAACCGCTACCGGTTATCTTCCACGATGGACGTCTGGTGAAGCTGCCGACACCAGCTACCGCACTCCTTATCCTTCTTTGGATCCCCTTTGGAATAATCCTAGCCATGATTCGGATCTTCGTTGGGTTCTTGCTCCCGTTATGGGCCATACCTTACGTCTCACGTATATTCAACACTCGATTCATCGTAAAAGGAAAGCCTCCGGCACCAGCAACCGCCGGAAACCCAGGCGTACTATTTGTATGCACTCATAGAACCCTAATGGATCCGGTCGTATTATCCTATGTGCTCGGACGTAGCATCCCAGCCGTTACCTATTCCATTTCTCGGTTATCTGAGATTCTATCTCCGATTCCAACATTTCGGTTAACTCGAATTCGAGATGTAGACGCCGAGATGATCAAGAAAGAGTTGTCTAATGGGGACTTAGTGGTATATCCCGAGGGAACCACTTGTCGCGAGCCGTTTTTGCTGAGATTTAGTGCACTTTTCGCAGAATTAACGGACAATATCGTCCCCGTGGCAATGAACTACAGAGTTGGATTCTTTCATGCGACTACCGCTAGAGGCTGGAAAGGTTTGGACCCGATTTTCTTTTTCATGAACCCGAGACCGGTTTATGAAGTGACGTTCTTGAACCAGCTCGAAGTGGAGGCCACGTGTTCGTCAGGGAAGAGCCCTTATGACGTTGCGAACAATGTACAGAGAATCTTGGCCGCTACGTTAGGGTTTGAGTGCACTAACTTCACGAGGAAGGATAAGTACAGGGTTCTCGCAGGGAACGACGGAACCGTGTCGTATTTGTCATTTCTCGACCAAGTCAAGAAGGTCGTCACCACTTTCAAGCCTTTTTTCCATTAATTTTCATTTTTTTTTTAAAATTAAGTATTTTCTAAATCCTGTGATCACTGATTACAAACATGTTTTTGAGTTTTCATTCTTTAGATTTATTTTTGTTGAAAGTATATGACTACGGGTTTGTGTATTTTCTTAGTTTATCTATTGTCGAATGTAATCGCAACTAGAGATAACCTTTTCATTAAAAGTTAAAATTAAATAAATGACAACGTTTTTACATGTCGTCCAAGAGAGAGCCCAATAAAATAATTGAACCATTACCGAATAGTCGGACTCTTGACCAATGTGGATTTGGACAATACTGTATATCAACTTTATGTATATAAATGGTAACGACTACCGATCACACACGTCTAATTTTCAGGTTGTCAATGTGGATACATTTATTATAAGTAGGTGTTATCACTTTAAAAAAAAAACTAAACAAACGTAATATACTAATACGGATAAATACAACTTTAAAACATATTATTATACATACAATCACTCCAACATAATTATTCTACAAAAAAAAATTTCTTGTAATATTTTTGTGTAATGAAAATATGCGTTGAGAAAATGTAGTTTTCTAACTATCTTGTAATTTAATTTGGTTGTGTAGACATCACATCTTTAAAAATGTATAGCATTGTTTTTAATCATATAATTAAGGGTGAGAAAATAATGGTTGGCTTTGCGCAGACGATTTGTAGTTTGGTGGGGGTAGATTAGAAATTGATTAAGGAAGCTTGAGCTGCAAATACGATCTTATAACTTTTTGATCAAATATTAATTGCTTATTTGGTTGGATGACGACAAACTCTTTGACCGCAAGACTTTTAGCTGCCGCCTTCTCGTTAGAGTTGGCCAACTTGGGATTTGCCACACCAACAAAATAACTTTAGTATAGCTTCAGAGACCGATTTTAAGATAAGAGCATTATCTAGATTAATTAGGTGGATATTAAAGAAAAATGTTTTTTTTTTCCTTCGTCTAAGAGCATCCTAGAATCCCTAATGGGGTTCTTAATCATTTATTTAATATTAAAATAGATTAAAAAATTTAGGTAAGAAACTCTTATTTTTTGGTATGTCCAATGGTAGAACTTTCTATAGGGTTCTTAAATATAAAAAAAATATTTAATAATTTTATTTTATTTTAAATAGAGTTTATAATTTTTATTTAAACATAATTGACATAAAAACATAATATTTTAAACATAGAATTTGAAAAAAAAAAACAAAAGAAAGCTCAATTATTATCTTGATCACGTCCAAATTTTTCTTATATATCAAAAAATCAGATTTGATTGTTGATGCGGTTATCATCAAATCTAGTTCGAACACATTGGCGAGATTTGTAGGCATATTTGTAGAATAAGTGAGATCGCATGTCTTGACTTAGTTTTCTCTTGTTGGAATTAAAATTAAATTGAGTGTATCCATGTTGTCCTGATCGTATTATGGAGTAATGCTCTCATGATATTTCCTATTTTCTTTGTCCCAAAAAGGGTTTTTAACGATGGCAAATCGAGCTTGACTCAGCTCGGCGTCTTTTCGGTACCGGCGTTGAGTAAATAAAGATGTTTTTGGGACTTGTGGAATTGGAATAGATTGGATAAAAGTTGCCCATTTCGGATAAATCCCATCTGTGAGATAGTAAGCCAAATGATACTCTCTTCCGTTGACGAAGAAATTCACTTGCGGAGCTTGACCTTTTATTATATCATTAAAAGCGGGTGACGATCAAGAACATTGATATCGTTTAAGATACGGAGGTCAAAAATGTGTGCCATATCCGAGATCATATGAAGCTACGACCAGCGATTGTGGGTTTTCGAACCACGTGAATATTGGCCTTTCAGCGGTGGGGCAATTCTTCCATTCCCAATGCATCTGATCGATGCTTCATCATCAGAAAATCCGCGTTGCTCTCCATATTAAGTAGTCGTTGAAGATCCTCGGTGTGGGTCTTAAGTACTCATCGCCGAACAACTTTATTATTTCTTACAAAATTTATCAAACATGAGCAGGCGTGTTTCACGAGGAGGTATTAAGTCATCGGAGTACCATAAGCGAGGCAATTCTGCTGCACTTTTGAAGTGGAGAGACCAGGCCTTCAAGAGCATCTTTCTTACGTCGAAAGAATCGAACTTCATTGGAGAGTCGATCCAAACGCTGAACAATGACTTGTTCATTAAAAGCACGTCGGAATAAATTCGCGAGGGTATGTTGGAGCTTCACTGAAATAATCGTTATCATATGTGGCCTTCTTGCGATATCTTTCGATAAAAACTCTTTTTTTTGGTTGCCTCATGATCACCATAATCAATGAATAGATTATCAAGCGTTTGATCGAATATTTGATCAAAATGTTGATCGAAATTTTCATCAAGTGATCCGACAAATGTGTTATGGGATGAAGATGCCATAATTGATTTATATTTTGATGAAAGAATTAGATTTGATCAGAATAAAAGAAGGAGAATGAGAGAAGAAAGAAGTAATAAGAAGAGTTGATAAAAAATGTAAAGAAGAAGGTGAACTATATAAAGAGACTACACTTGGTTTATCTTGTATACTTGGTTTTTGTGTGCGTGGTGTCGATAATGCATCTTGTATACTCTTCTTTTGGTGTCTTTGTCTTGTGGTGTCATAATGCAACGTCACATCTTGTGGTAATTCACGGGCGGCCTAAAGTAAAAAGTTTTTCAACGCCGAGTGATTACAAAGGAAGATCGATTTGACTTGTTAAGGGCCAAAAAAGATCATCACTCGATCATGAATATTTTTTTAGAATAACACAAAACAAACATAAACAAATAGAGAACTTTCAATAGAAAAATCAAAAATCCTTGTAGTACCATCAAATATAATAATTAGCCATAACTTAAAAGCGTAATATAGCATAAAACTCATAAAGCAGAGAATGACAAGCGGAAGATCATACCTAAAACAAAGGAGTGAACTTAAAAAAAAATATAGATGCAATAATTCTCTTCTTTAGATCATTCCTTTGTTACCCTTGTTGTAATGCAATAATTCTCTTCACCATCGATTCACGATATGGAGCATTGCACGCACATGAAACAAAAATCATAAAGTTTACACTTTGTAAGTCAAAATTGAAAGATTTTCCTCACATATTCTCACCGAAGATTTTCCTCACTAATTAGCAACATATACGTAATGAGCTTCTTCTTTGAGCTTCTTCATAGTCGAGATAATGATTCTTTTTGCAATAGAGTCATCAAGTATACCCATTTTAAGCGTTTTTTCTTCATAGTCAAGTCCCTCTTTAATCACCCATTGTATGCCTCGCCAGAGCCCCTTTCCTCTATGCTACTCTTACCCGCCTTTTGCTGCCACCCAAAGGTCTTTGTTTTTCTGCAATGGAGCTAGATGATTGTGAACCATCCTCACACCTTCTTCTTTCGAGCTTCCATCAGTTTAGTTGCTGAAAAGTCACACCATTTCTGGTCATTGCGGAGCTCCTTCCAAGCATGTTGAGTGTGAACTTCTTCTTATGATCGTTGTAGAAGATTTCATGCGCTTTGAGAATATCATTCTCATTCGACCACTGGCTTTCTCTCTTGTTGCGACTCATATGATCAGTAAAACTTGCGATAAAGGTCGTTAATCTTCGTTGCTTACTGCTTTGCATTGCCTCTAGGTTTTTTACGTCCTGCGGCCTTGGGACTTCTGCCTTACTGCAATGCATTTCGAAAGTACCACATTTTGCTCATTGCCAACGGGTCCTTGCTCGTGTTTAACCGGGAGGCGATGAAAACATCATCGTGGAGTCCATTTCTTCCTTTCTCCTGCAGTGTGTCTTCACGAGGTTGAAGCATCTGACGTGTCTTCATAGAGGCTTGAAGCATACGGGGACACACCTCTTGTTGGCAGTTCAAGTTCACAAGTTATAGTCCATATAGTTGAAATAAGAGAGAGAATATCAAAGTGAGAGAAGAAGGTCAGATTAAGAAGCACAAACAAAGAGAAGAAGCGAAGAAGAAGAGAAATGTGTTTAGAAAGAGAAGAGGAAGAAACACATACACTTATCTATGAAAAGAAAGAGAAGAAGCACCGGCTTTAATAGGTGAAAAAGGAACATTGAAGAAAATCTAAAATTTTTTGCAGCATTCATCCCATTATAACCACATTGAGTTGACATATATCTAACACTAACTAAGCATTCATTCATCCACCAATCCATTTATTACCTAACCAAACCATTATCTAACACTAACTATGCATTTATTACCTAACCAAATCATTATCTAACACTAGTGATTTGTTTTCTAATGCTATAGTCTGCAAAGAAACAAGTGTACTTAAAAATGTACAAACAATGACCCCATTAAAACTAGGCAGAGAGAGAAGGCATCTTCTTTAATTTAAAAATGTAAAAACAATGACGCTCACGATGATCACTTAAACCGAAAGACAATGTAAAAACAATGACCCCACTAACTAAGCATTACAATGCCACCCAATTAACATTAACAGCTCAAATGAACCAAGATGTGTGTAACAGGCTTGATTGTAATCAAAGACTGGAAATTATAAACTGTGATGTCATTTAGGTGTGGGGGTGGGGACAAAGTGCATCCTGCCTAGCAATATAATCTAACATTGAAGCCGATAAACAAGGCATTGATTTTCTCCACGCTAATCAATGAAGGAARGAAAAAAAAAACAAAGGCCATTATTTCACCAGGCGATGATGAAGTGAACAGTAATGAAGCTTCAGAAAAAAGAACAAACATTCAAATTAAAAACTTAACATTCAACCAGAATACGACCATAAGAAAAATTAGAAGAGGGTAAAGGTAAAGGGATGAGAACTCACATGTTGTGTTCCAACCGAACCAACACTTTCTTCAATCAGTTGAATATCCCCACTTTTCCACTCACTAACCTGAAATTGCATTCATAAAAGCGGTGGACCAATGACAAATAAAACCTAAGAACAGAGCCTAATTGCTGCTGTAAGCTTTGCTACCTAATTGATCATTTCACAAAAGAAAGAAAAAGAGAAGAAATCCAGAAAACAACTTATTTGTTTCCTCAACAATCTCAATAACAAAATAGTCTCCGACCCCTAAAAACCCTAAACTTTCAGTCGAATCGATTGAAAGAGTAAAGAAAAATCGAATCTTTTAGATGGCTTCAAGGAGCAAAGAAGAAATCCATACCTGACTGACTCTCGCTGTCACGAGCTCGAAGGTCAACGTCTATGAAGACCGATGAGAGGCAAATCGGAGAGCTATACGTCTGTGAGAAAAAATGGAAGGAGATCTCGGATTTGACAAAAAAATGGAAAAAGAGAGCTCGGATTTGACAAAAATGGAAGAATAGATCTCGAGGGAAGAAGAGATTTCGGAGAGGACGGAGAAAACAAAGAAACACACGGGGAAGAAAGAAAAAAAAGAAAAAAGAAAATAGTGTGACACGTGGAATTAAGAAACGGTTCTTAAAAGTCCCATATAAAAACCGGTTCTTTTTATTTTAATTTAAAAAAACAACTAAGAAACTCATTAAAATCCCGCGTTAATCATGCTCTAAAGAAGTGAAGAAACGCAATGGGCTTTCTTCTTATTATCTATCTTGGTTCATATTGAATTCTCTTGTGGGCGTTTTATTAGGATCATATTATAACTATTGTGGCCTTGTGGGTCTATTGTAAAATACAAATGGCGTAGAAGAAATTTTGCATGAAATATATTCTTTTTTTTTTTTGGCATGAAATATATTCCGTCTTAATAATAAGTTAATAACAATGGATTGGACTTCATAACAGCCATACCAAAGAGAAGACAAATTTTGATCTCTAATCTAGCAAAAGACTATTTTGCTGATTCTGTTATGAATGTCTCCACTGGCATCATCTAATGTCAAGCTTTCGTAAGCCCAGTGTTGTCCTTATACGGGAATACATACATATATACGTATAAACACATACGGCATAACATGAAATGAGATAAGAGAGTGACCAAAGAAGCCTGCAAAAACTGATAAATCAGCCCACAAAAAGCCTGCAAAAGGTGACCAAATTCTAGTACCACGTCTTCTATTTCTTTCTTACAAGTTACAACCCTTTCAAATCAATTATTCCATGTCACTTTTTTTACTATTTGAAGGTATTTCAGTTAAATCAAAAATATTGTTTTTTAGTCGGGTTTGATTTGGTTAAGTTTAATTTATTAAAATTGATACTCCCAATCCCATACTAAAATACCATCCGAATCCTAAATCTTAGACCAGTACTAAAAACTCTGGTAATTTTTTATCATTATACTATAATTACAAATTTACAATGCTAATAACAAAAAGAATTAAATTAATATTCACATATACTATAGTTTTATCGTTATCAAATTAAAAAAAAAAACCGTTTCCTATTATAAATTTCCGGCAAAAAGGTAAATAAGAAAGTAGAAAAGCGCAAAGGGAATGAAGAGAAAGAGCTTTGCTTCTTCATCCTTCCATTTCCACTCGATGTTCAGCAGCTCAAGCTAAGCTTGGATCTCTCAATCAAGCTTTTGGTATTTTCTTCTTTCTCTCTTCTTCGTTACACGCAGATTCCCTAAAAGAATCGCCTTGAGCTTCTCTCTGCGTAATTTAATTTTGTTTTTTTTTTTTATTATCCTTCCGTTTCTATCTCGAATTGCTTTTCTTGGATCTATGAATTAGTCTTTAGGATCTTTGAAAAGCTTGAAAATCTTAGCTAGTCTTTTCATAATAATTCAAATCAGGTTTTTGTCTGTTTTCAAATCCGTAATCGGTGAGAGTATTCTCTTTCACCTGATCTCTCTAGCTGCGATTTCGATTGAGCATCGGCTTTGACGTAGATCTTCTTCGCGATAGACTAATCCTTTCGTATGCTGTTTTTTGTCTTCAGGTATCCAGCTGCAGCTTCAGCGTCTGACAGTTTTGGATTTGATTTTTTTTTTTCTTTATTTGGGGTTTGTTTCCTTTTTCGTCTCTTTTAATTCTTTATGATTACGAATTTTCGATTTCAAGTTGGAATTTTTTGGTTAAACCATGTTTAGGTGGGAGCTTCAATGTCTAAATTGTTGCTAGAGTGCTTTAATTAGAAACGAGATGAGTTACACGACCACTGACAGTGACCATAATGAGTCACCAGCTGCTGATGATAATGGAAGTGACTGTAGAAGTAGATGGGAAGGAAATGCTCTGAAGAAAGGGCCATGGAGTTCAGCTGAAGATGATATTCTTTTTGACTATGTGAATAAGCATGGTGAGGGTAACTGGAATGCTGTGCAGAAACACACTGGCCTGTTCCGTTGTGGTAAAAGCTGCCGCCTAAGGTGGGCTAATCATCTGAGGCCAAACTTGAAGAAAGGAGCGTTTAGCCAAGAAGAAGAGCAGCTCATTGTTGAATTGCATGCCAAGATGGGAAATAGATGGGCACGTATGGCTGCGCATGTAAGTGTGTTTTTTTTTTTGTAAGGATATGGTTCCTTTTGTAAATTGTTTCAATCATTTTAATGTGTGCGCGGAGAGTCGGAGACTAATTTCATAGAGTTTTTGTTTCCCCCAGTTGCCTGGACGAACGGATAATGAAATCAAGAATTATTGGAACACTCGCATCAAGAGGCGACAACGAGCTGGTTTACCACTTTATCCTCCTGAAATGCATGTTGAGGTACTTGAGTGGAGTCAAGAGTATGCCAAGAGTAGAATTATGGGAGAAGATAGAAGACATTCAGATTTCTTGCAGCTGGGGAGTTGTGAATCTAATGTCTTTTTTGACAATCTTAATTTTATTACCAGCATGGTACCTGGTGCTTCTGACCTAGTAGATATGACTGCCTACAAAAATCTGGGTAATGCTGCAAGTTCTCCTCGATATGAAAACTTCTTGACACCAATACTGCCGTCCTCGAAGCGACTTTGGGAATCTGAATTGTTGTATCCTGGGTGTAGCAGTACCATAAAGCAAGAATTCCCGTCGCCGGAACAATTCCAGAACACATCTCCTCAAAAGATTTCCAAAACTTGCAGTTTCTCAGTTCCTTGTGATGTTGATCATCCTCTCTATGGAAACCAACATTCACCTGTTATGATTCCAGATAGCCATACCCCTACGGGTGGCATTGTTCCTTCTTCGAAGCCCTCATATGGGGCAGTGAAGCTGGAGCTCCCTTCATTCCAATATTCAGAAACAACATTTGACCAATGGAAGAAATCGTCATCTCCTCCACACTCTGATCTCCTTGATCCCTTTGATGCTTACATTCAGTCTCCACCACCACCAACGGGGAGAGAAGAGTCGGATTATTTTTCAAATTGTGATACTGGTCTGCTCGATATGTTGCTTCTGGAGGCCAAGATCAGAAATAATACTACAAAGAACAATTTGTATAAGAGCTGCGCTTCAACTATTCCATCAGCTGATCTAGGCGAGGTTACTGTGTCCCAAACTAAATCCGAGGAGTTTGACAGTTCCCTTAAGAGTTTGGTCCATTCCGAGATTTCCACACAACAGAATGCAGATGGAATTCCACTAAGTGAGTCACTGTTCTCCTTACCGGTTTCCACCTCACTTGAAGTAGTTTGTTGATTAGATTTCATCTTCTCCCTGAGAATTCTACTTGGTATCCAGACTTTACGTTTTGAGAAATCATCCCTTGCATCAATTGGTTTCTTATAGCTGAGATTTTGAGCCTGATCGAGAACTCACCCAAACTTATAAAATTATGCAGGGCAGAGAGGAAAAAAGCAGAAACCTCTCTTGGATATAACACGGCCTGACGTTATGCTTGCATCGAGCTGGCTTGACCATGGTTTAGGGATTGTAAAAGAGACAGGTAGCATGAACGACGCACTCGCGGTTCTCCTCGGCGATGACATAGGAAATGACTATATGCATACGAGTGTTGGGGCATCCTCAGGAGTTGGGTCTTGTTCTTGGAGCAACATGCCTCCTGTCTGTCAAATGACAGAACTACCCTAACGAGCCCGGGAAATCCTCCACTCCATTGGTTGTGGATTGTGTTAGAGCCATTCAAAATCTGTCAATTCTGGTGGACTAGCAACTGCCAATGCAAAATAAAATCTTTTTCTTTGAGCCTTTTGATCACGGCCGACACTTTGTTGGCTTCTGTACCAATAACCAGATCACGATTCATCAGGAGGATGAAGTGTATGATTTTGTAGAACTGGCTTTTTAAGGACTACGATATGTTAAACCGAATTCTTTCGTTTAATATTTCTCTCTTTGGATTTCTTTGATTTGGTTTATCAACGACTCTCTTAAGTCAATTCGTTTGAAGTATAGAAAAAGGAAACCAAGACTGATACCGTTTAATAATAAAATATGATCAAGACAGAGACGGCATAAATAAAATTAGAACAAAATAGATAAATAAGAACAGATTCGGTTGTCAAAAACTCTATGTAGAATCTCAGTAGCATGATGATGTATATGAAATGAATTGTAACAAAAATTGAGTCTACGCTCTTCTCTGTCAAAACAAAATCTCAGAGCGTGCAGCTCGAGGGGCTCGGATAAGTTAGGCTGTGGGTTTCTTGGTTCTGATGATGTCCTTAAGCTCAGCAAACTTCTTCTTGCATTGGCTCATCGTTTTCCCTGGAACAGCTGTTGCTACTCTCTCCCATCTTTGGTTTGTCTCCTTTGGGAACGTCTTCAAAGCCTGAACCAGAGCTCTTTCTTGCACAGCAGACCAACCGTCTGGGTCTGAACCAGCAGCAGCATCTGGTTCAGAGTTGTTGTTTTCTTCACCCTTACTATTCTGTTCTGTGGTCTCTGTTTTGGTTGAGTTGTTGTCTTCATGAGGTTTGGTCGGTATAATAGGTTCTCCGAGTTCCTCTCGTGTAGAGAGAGGAGAGTCAATTGAAGCAGCGGGTTTCCTCTTCTCCAAAAAAGAATCGAATGCTTTAGCTGAGTCAGGTTTCTGGAGAAGTACTGTTTTAGTTGCCTTGAGAATTTCCTCCACAGATCTTCCTGTACCAATGTACTCTGATATGACTTCCCATCTTTGAGATGTTCCTTTTGGGAACTTAGTTATTCCTTTTCTCAGCATGTCAATCTCTTCCTTGCTCCATGGTTTCTCTTTCTTCTGATGAGTAGCAGTATCTACTTTGGCTTCTACATGACCATTGGTTTCTATATGACCATTCTGCTTAATAGCAACTTGAACTTCTTCTTCTTTACTCTCTGTTTCATCATCATCACTGCTGTTCCCATTCTTGATCACCTTTGCCAATGCCAGTCCTTCCTTGTTTTCCATCTTGTCACACAGCTTTCGCAACTGCTCGGTGTTAAGTGACATGCATAGATCTTCTACATGTTCATCAGTGATACCAAGCAGACGCTGGGACAGAACAGGCGTGGAGAGAGTTCTGAGCCGACTTCGTTCTTTGCGCAGAAGCTTCTTCTCTTTTTCCTTGGCTCTCTTGTGCAGCTGAGCAGCCTCTGCTGCACGTTTTGCTTCTTCTTCTTTTCGCCTTTTCTCTTCTTCAATAGCTGCAGCAGCCTCTTCTTCCTGCTTCTTCTTGGCCATAACTTTTGCTTCTTTCTTCTGAAGCTTCTTTGCCTTCTCGTCCTCCTTTCTCTTCAATATTCTTCTGTCTTTTTTATATGCATTGTCAACAAGAGTCCTAATCCGAGCATATTCCTCCTTTCTAGCCTTCTGAGTTTTTTTTGCATTCTCTCTCTCCATCCACCTCTTTTCCTCACGGGATTCTGCTTGCTCAAGATCATGCTCCTCCTCTTCAGGAAACTCTCTCCAGCTTTTAAAAGCGTACCAGTAACTGTAGAAGCTATCAACCTCTTTAAGTGGTGTATTTTCATCTCCCAAATCTGGTACACGCGAATTAACTGACCACCTTGCATTTCTCTTAAAAGCTGGACCAAAAACCTTGAAGAAGTCTTGCGGAGCACAATCAGTGGGGACTTCATCATCAAACTCATCCGTAGAGTCAAATATTCTTCTTTTTGTCGAGTCCATCAAAATCTCATATGCTTCTTGAATCAACTTGAAGTGAGATTCTATCTCATCCTTTTTAGCTTGTTTTGCTTCTTCTGTCTCCTCAGCAAGAAGTAGAGTAGCAAGTTTATCAGGGTGATGCTTCAACGCAGCTTCGCGATAGCTTTTTCTAATCTGATCCTCTGTTGCAAGATATCTTAGATTGCCCAAACCCAACAAAGCATAGTGATCATGTTGTTGCTTTCCTGACTTCTTCTTTCCTTTGTTGTTATGCGAGTCATAGGAAGGAATATATTCATCATCCTTCTCCTTTGGGACTTTTTTATCGGTATCTTCATTGTTGCCTGTGGCTTCCTTTGCACAACCACGCAATTTGAGAGCAGCAGAATGGAAGGCATGGCCAGCAGGTTCACGGTTTAAAGCCTTCACAGGATGACAATTGGAAGAAGCATAGAAAGCTTGTCCATCCGAAAGTTCATTGGAGTATGTAAGTAGCTTAATAGCAGATTTAGTTCCCCAACTCTGCATGATGGAATATGCGTCAGAGCTTCAAATCCACCTTACTTCAAAAGTGATCACCAATGTTTATTCCTGTCACAAAGAATCAAAGGAATGCCGCAAGCTCCTTAGTCATCAGTATACACAAGTACAGTTATTCAGAAGCAGACATAGACAAAGCCAAATATCCAAATCAAATAAAGCTTTCACTGGAACATAGATACAAAAGATACAAATAAACTTATATATATGAAGATAGAAACCTTTTCTACTTTAGAAGGTCTAACGTAAACTCTTTTACAATCCCAGGATATTTCAAAACGGCTGTCCTTAATTAGAATAAGGGTCACAGAGTTGCTATATGCAAAATAGAACCAAGCAATTAAAACCAAGAGAACAGTGTCATAAATCCAATTAATCCACAAGACTTAAGGTATTCACAAGAAAACATTTATAAAACACCACAAGCAGTAAATACGTATTACAACATCCTCTGAAACTTGTCAACGGAGGTTGAAACAGAAGCGAGTCAACAAACAATCAATAACTCAAGAAATAGCACCTAAACCCTAGTTATAGTATTCCTACTTAAACATCATCAACGCAAACAATAAACATAGAAAAAAAAACCTTAGATTTCGTCTTTTAGGTTTACCTCTTCAAGCACAAACACAAAAAAAGTAAGATATTTTTAAAGCGATCTCAAAAACTCAAATCGACCTTACTCAAAAGAATAAACAACCAGGTTTCTTACCAGAAATTGAGCTCGCCGTCGCCTAGATTAGCCTGCCGTAAGTTTCTCCTCCGAAGTTCTCGCAGTCGTAAAGAAACGACGAAAACAAGAAGAGTTCAATAAGTTCGGGAGGAAACGGCGGCGGCAGCTCAATGAGGAGGAAGAGAAGGAGAAAGAAAAACACAAAGAAGTTTGCTTAAAAGTGGGGAAGTCGACTAAACCTGTTTGACACACTCTTTTTGATTTTATACTTCTCAATACAACCCAGCCCTTATTTCTTTTAAGCCCGATTTAAATATGGGCCTAGACCCATAAGATATCCGGATTTGGCCCATATTGAAACATCTCGAGCCAGTTAGAGAGGTGAGGGAGCATCTAAACCAAAAAAGAAGTTTATAATCAGCAAATGCTTTCTTCGGCGTCAAAACGCTGTCATCGCCTGATCAGACTGCACGTTTCTTCGTCTTCTTCGTTGTAACCATCGACGCTTGGCTTGATCGAGATTTTTAGCTCGCCGGAAAAAAAATCACCGAACAATAAATCTGAGTAGCTACCAGCTCAATCTCTGGTAAGCCAAAGTTTAGTTTCTCACATCGTTGTTTTTTCCGAGTTTTTCTTTTGCTCGATGGTTTATTGTTCTCCATCTTGTGATTCTTGAAGTTGTGAAGATCGATGATAAATCTTCTTCTTGTTTGTGTTCGCGAAATGATTAGGATATGATTGAAATACGAAATCTAGGTTTTCTATGTGCTCACATTTCTCCGTACTGGTGCCGTTTTTTTGTGTGTGTTCGAGTGGATATGTTTGTCCTTGCACAGTATCGAATCTCTTAAGATGATTTAGTGTACCAAAGATATTGTTCACATACTTCGTTTATTGTTTCATCAGCACATTTTCCGTGCGCTTTCATAAAATCAGATAGGATTTAGCTATGGAGGAATGGTACTTTAAAGTCTGCGCTTAATATCTTCCAAGTATTTTGTTTCGTGTTCACTTCTGCTGGAGTTAGCTTATATTGTCTGACTTACCAAGCTTATTGCAGCATTTGATAATGTGTGGCTTGTGTCTCATATAGAGTTGTAGCTTTCATCCTTAAGTAAGTCCGGCGTTTTGTATGACTAGTGTGAGTATTTACATGGGTGGTTTGGCAACTGAAGTTTGATTTTTGACCTTTTAAACAGAAATCAACCCGAGTACTGAGCTGGAGTAAGGTGATACACAGCTTGAATACATTTTCCATCATGCAGAGTTAGGAACTTATCTCTGCCATTAGGCTATTACGTATTTTTCTATTACTACTTGTGTACTCTCTCTCTTGCACTCTTTGTTGTATGAGATCTAAATGATATTTACAGGTATCTCACTTATGGTGTCCGTTGTTAACTGATACAGCTCTTTTGTCATTGTTAATGTTGTTTGATCTCTGTCTGGATCTTGGTGTTTCATTTCATTGTTGCGGTTATTGAAATGTATCATTTGCTTTTTCTCTAGCTACTTGTTTGACTTATTGTGATGTTAAATTTTCAATCCAGTTCTAGAAATTTTGATTGAAAAATAATGAAGGCTCTCTGAGAAAATGTTATTGTAACGATTCATTCCCTTTTTTTGTTACCACTTTAACAGTTCTAAAATCAGAATACTTTGTAATAAAATGAAATCTTGTCGAAATATTCTTGTTAAAACGGTAGTGGTATCTATGGTTTTCTACCTTTTTGGTCAGATTCTGCTTTGTTACCAATGGAGAGCTTGGCGCAACTTGAGGCAATGTGCGAGAGATTATACAACTCACAGGATTCAGCTGAGAGGGCTCACGCTGAAAATAGTCTGAGATGCTTTTCCGTGAATACGGATTATATATCTCAATGTCAATACATTCTCGACAATTCATCAAAACCTTATTCCTTAATGCTCGCTAGCTCGAGTTTGTTAAAGCAAGTGACTGATCATACCCTTCCGCTGAATCTTCGCCTTGACATCAGTAAACTTCTTATGCCCTCCTAACAAAATAACTAGAAATATCTCTTTCTGGCCTTTAATATCTTACTTGTTTCTGGTGTTCTTTCCATTTTCTGTAGGGGCTTATATTGTGAACTATCTGGCTACAAGAGGACCGAAGATGCAATCATTTGTAATTGCTTCGCTCATTCAATTGCTTTGCCGGCTCACAAAGTTTGGGTGGTTAGATGATGATAGATTCAGGGATGTGGTCAAAGAATCTACAAACTTCTTGGAACAGGTGGTGCATCTTCTTGGGGAATATAGTTACTGTGTTTCCATGGTTTCTAGTGCTTTGTGGACACTTTTATCTCAGAAACCCATGTCGATGATACTTTTGTGGAAGTTTCAGATATTTTTAACAAGAGCTTGTTGATTACGTTGCTTAATTAAAATTTATTTGAATAGGGTTCTTCGGATCACTATGAGATTGGTTTAAGAATTTTGGATCAACTTGTGCAGGAGATGAATCAGGTTAGTGATGTATTGTGGTTGATTTTCCATGTCATATAAATGTCTTAACAAAGGCTGGAATAACTCACTTTTAAGTTTGAGTTTCTTGGCATGGATTGCTCATTGCTTTAGAGTCATAGTTTCTTATATCAGCTTTGAGTTGCATCATCTTATTGTTTCTTTTTTTATTTAGAGTATTAGTCTCTAATAGATACAGATAAGAGGTTTGTGCTGTATATAAATAATTGTCTGTTTCCACCATTCCTTTGTTTATTCATTAAAAGCACTTAAAGATTTAAGATGGATGTTTTGTTAGGCTGGGTAGAATATGTTCACAGTATGCATGTTTTTGGATAGATACTGTGTCACAAAAAAATATTTTCTCGAGGGTATTGATTTCTAGCTTTATACTTTTCTTCTGTGCTTCAACTTACCAGGTTTCGTCCTTTTTTTTTTTGTTTGAAACGCTTATTGACATTTCTTCATCTATTTTTTCGTAATTCTTAGCCTAACCCAGGACAGCCTTCTACACATCACCGGAGGGTTGCATGCAACTTTAGGGATCAATCCTTATTTCAAATATTCCGAATAGCTTTGACGTCATTAAGCTATCTGAAAAATGATGGTAATATGAGTCATCTTGTCAGCCTTTCCCTTATATTCCTGCATGCCAAGTATGAAAATTTGTAAATACCAGCTTGAAAATTTATTCTATTGGAATGTTTTGTAATCATTAAGTATTTGCTATCTTTGTCGATGTCTATCTGTTGGTCTAGGCATAGGCATGGAAATTTTCATTAGTAATGAGTCAGATTTTCTTTTAACCAGCTGCAGGTCGTTTACAAGAACTGGCGCTTTCTCTTGCACTGAGGTGTGTATCATTTGACTTTGTCGGAACTTCAATTGATGAAAGCACAGAGGAGTTTGGTACAGTTCAGGTAGAACATTGATAATTTTCTATCTTCAACCTCTTTTTCAATGCTTAGTGCCTATGTTTTTGTGTACTCGTTTTTCCAGGGTGTTATAACTTCTAGTATTACTGATACTTTTTAGATTCCAACTTCCTGGAGGTCAGTATTGGAGGATTCTTCCACGCTGCAGATATTTTTCGATTATTATGGTAGTACAGAGTCACCTCTTTCGAAAGAGGTATGTCCATATTGTTTTTTTTTTTTTTTTTCAGTTCTTGAAGAGAAGAAACAAAATGGCATCTTTTGCATCAAAGAATGTGACTATTTTTTTCTGTTAATTTTTATTCACCCTCATTGTGAGGAGAGATGTTTCAATTGCAGTAATGTCATTGAGGATGTGATTTATTTCATGTACACTTTGGACTCAATATGTAGCTAAAGATGACTTACATTTTGTTATTTATTAATGTTCCTCTGTTTTAACTTCTAGGCACTTGAGTGCTTGGTGCGATTGGCTTCTGTAAGACGCTCTCTGTTCACAAATGATGCTACACGCTCGAAGTTTCTAGCTCATTTGATGACGGGAACCAGAGAAATTCTTCAAACTGGAAAAGGTATGTTGATGTATGATACTGCGGATCTTTCCTAGGTCTGACTATAAATATTTTCACTTAAGGTGTTGCATTATATGCAACTTTTTCATTTACAGTTTTTATCTCTTCATGACTGAAATTCCAGCCTCTCACTTATGCAGTCTGTTAACATGTTATGTACAGTATGTGTTAATCCTGTGTTTTATTGCAAACTTTACACCTCATTGATCTTTCTTTAAACTAAAATATCTCGCTGATTCCTGTTTTTCAACACCAATTGCTTTTGTTGTATCAGGGCTTGCTGATCATGATAATTACCACGTGTTCTGCCGTCTACTTGGGCGTTTTAGGTTGAATTACCAGGTAAATGTCTCGATTAGATTCCTTTCTAGTTTACACCTTACTGTTTGTAGAATTTTGATTGTGCGGTAGCTTGAAATTTATGTTATGATGCCATGTACTTGAAGTAAATACACACATGTTCCTTTTTTCTGTATGTGACAGTTAGACAGTCTTAACTATTTGTAAATAGTGATGCTATATGTACTTTAGACTTCAGTGCTAGTTCAGAAACAGTTTGGACTTGAGTGTCGGTCTCTTTAACCGCTTCCTTGGGAGGATACTTATCTCTCTTGGCTAAATGGTATTTGACAATCATGGATCGAAGCACTTGGTTTGTACTTTCCGGTGCTTTGTATTGCTTTGGTTTCTCTCTGGATGTTCCTTAGTACTGGTATAATACAAATAAACCATATCATCCTTATACCAGTATCAAGGAACATCCAGAGAGAAACCAGATGTACTTGTTTTGTTGTGCTGAGCCATGGTAATTTTTTGGGAGGATATCATCTGGACATGGTTTATTGGTTTATATGGCTGATAAATTCAGACATTATGTAATAGCATGTATGAATTAATCTGCAGCTTTCAGAGCTTGTGAAGATGGACGGTTATGGTGAGTGGATACAGTTGGTGGCGGAGTTTACACTTAAATCTCTCCAGTCATGGCAGGTTATTTTCGCAAGTTTATGTTAGCTGAGATGGTATCTAGTTTGCAAAATCCATGATTTTTTTTTTCTCACAGTGGGCCAGCAGCAGCGTGTATTACCTTCTTGGAATGTGGTCCAGATTAGTAGCATCTGTCCCATACTTGAAGGGTGATTCACCAAGTCTACTTGATGAATTTGTACCTAAAATTACAGAGGGTTTTATCATCTCCAGATTCAACTCGGTGCAGGTATATAACACCACATTCTGGAGGAATTGCAGTAGTAATTTGTAGTTTTTCTTTGATATGTTCTTATTTGAAATCCCCTTTCCAGGCTAGCGTCCTCGATGATCCGACTGATCATCCTTTGGATAAAGTTGAAGTCCTGCAGGATGAGCTGGATTGCTTTCCGTACCTATGCAGATTTCAGGTTAGTCTTTTTCTTCATATGTCTGTCATGCAGTACCCTAGTTTTGCTCACATGTTTCGGTTGATTATGTTGTAACTTAATACAATTGAACTGTATCTGAGATTCTTATCATGCAGTATGAAAGAACTGGTACGTATATAATAAACACAATGGAGCCTCTTCTGCAAACATATACGGTAAAGCCAACTGTTATTATGTGTTTGTTGTTCTGTCGATTCTTTAATGTGTCTTCTTAATCTTGAGCTGAGTGACTGTGTAACAGGAAAGAGGGCAACTACAGTTTGCTGACAATTCGGAACTAGCATTTATTGAAGCAAAATTGTCATGGGTTGTTCATATTGTTGCCGCTATTGTTAAAATAAAGCAGTGCAGCGGTTGTAGGTAAGTTGCTATCATATTTTAGGGTTTCTTTGCATTTAGGTCTGTTTGTAGAACAAAACAATATATGAACATTGGAATGGAAATTAAACATATTCTGCAGTGTGGAGACGCAAGAGGTGCTTGATGCCGAACTCTCCGCTCGTGTTTTGCGGCTAGTAAATGTTATGGACAGTGGACTGCATAGACAGGTACATCTGTAAGATGCAAGCAATTAAATTAAATCAACATAAAGTGTTTGTAGATAATCTCTTTCGATTGACTTCCATTATTGAGTGAAAATTGGATTTAGCCATGAAGATGGAAATTATCTAAGGTTGTTCTTCCATTTTATGTATGGTACTATTTCTGTCGATCTGAAAATAAACCATCAATACAGCTGGAAGATTTAGCCAAGTGGGCGTAAGCCTGTATAGCCACGTTATTAACATAGAGTGATTTCATTAATAGTTTTGAATTTAATGTTATGCGTGAACTGCATAGGATATTGTGATAACGTTTCAACAATCCTGTGGCCCACATTTTGGGTTGTATTTTCTTCCAGATGAGTTCACTACTTTAATCTCATCTGTAAATTAATCAAATAACATATTGTTTCTGCAGAGATATGGTGAAATAAGTAAACAAAGGCTTGATCGTGCCATTCTTACCTTCTTCCAGAATTTCCGAAAGTCTTACGTTGGTGATCAGGCCATGCATTCATCAAAAGTAAATGCAAACTTGTTTCTTTTTTTCTTGTATACTTTTATCTGATCTATGTATGTTTCTGATACTACCATTCTGTTGCAGCAGTTGTATGCCAGATTGAAAGAACTCCTTGGACTGCATGATCATCTAGTTCTGTTGAACGTTATTGTTGGCAAGATTGCTACAAACTTAAAATGTTATACAGTGGTAATCTTGTGTTCTTTACTTTTTCTAACATGCCGCTCTAAGCATCAAAGTCACCTATTGTCCAAACAATCTGTCTTTTGTTTCTACAGAGTGAAGAAGTCATTGGTCACACGCTAAGTTTGTTTCTGGAGTTGGCATCTGGGTAACACTGTTATAACCTGATTAAGTTGATGTTATATTAGTTCATATGCATTTTTGTATTGATTTTTTTTTTGTCTGTTCTCGTGCAGATACATGACCGGGAAGTTGCTTTTGAAGCTGGACACCGTGACCTTTATTATTTCTAATCACACTGTAAGTCTTCTCCAAGTATTCTCTTTTGTGGACATCATTGTGCATTGTAATTTATCACTAGCAATAATCTCAGTATGTGAGTTGTCTAATTCCAGAGGGAGCAGTTTCCATTCTTAGAAGAATATAGATGCTCTCGCAGCAGAACAACATTTTACTACACTATTGGCTGGTTGATTTTCATGGAGGATAGCTCAATAAAGTTCAAGACTTCTATGGAACCCCTTCTGCAGGTTATACTTCATTATCTTTCAGCATCTTATCTTTGCAGCTTTCATTTAGAAAAACGATTCTGTCTGTATCTGCACTGCGTACTGTTCACTGTTCTCTGTTATGACTTATGATGATGGGCTTGCATGTTTTGTACGGAAGAAGAGATAAAATAAGTTTGTGTTTCTTTTTACGCATTAACCCAAGTGAAACATACGGAAGACATCTCCACGGTGAAATTTGCAGTGATATTGCAGAATCGTCACCCTATTAACAGTTCTAGGCATAGCTTGATATCCTGTAAACAGGGATTGTTCCATATCCATTTTAAAATATCTTATATGCATATTCACATAGTGGGCGTGTTGTTTGCGTAGTTCCATATCCTAATATTAATGGTGTATTACGATCTACAGTTTTTATAAATGGTTAACTCTTCAATTTTCCGACAGAATTTTGGTTTAGCCAGTAAACCACGTTTTTATTCAATCATTCTAGGTTTTCCGCACCCTGGAATCAACACCAGATTCGATGTTTCGCACTGATGCTGTGAAGTTTGCTGTGATCGGATTGATGAGGGATTTAAGAGGAATTGCAATGGCTACTAGCAGGTTTTGACTTCATCTAGTTTCTTTGACATCTATAGACGTGTTACAATCTTATGATTTATTGAAGCTTCTCTTTTGATTTCAGCCGGAGAAGTTATGGTCTTTTGTTTGACTGGCTCTATCCTGTACATATGCCACTTCTTTTGAGAGGGATCTCACATTGGTTCGACACACCAGAGGTATTTAGTTATGCATTCTGCTCCATTGGGTTGTATGAAAGATCACTGACCTAGTAATAACCTGATTCTAATCCACTGTTAGTGAATTTATGCTGTCTGCCATTATTGTGTGAATAGTGGTGCCGCCTTTATCTCATCTTCTCTTCTTTGCACGTTGATGTAGGTTACGACCCCGTTGCTGAAGTTCATGGCTGAGTTTGTGCATAACAAAACCCAGCGCCTTACCTTTGATTCTTCTTCTCCAAATGGCATCCTACTTTTCCGGGAAGTCAGTAAATTGATTGTGGCTTATGGTTCAAGGATTTTAGCCCTTCCAAATGTTGCTGATATATATGCCTTCAAATACAAGGGGATCTGGGTTTCACTGACAATTCTGTCAAGAGGTTAGAACATAATTTTGACATTATAGAACCAGTGAGAGTTAATCATTCGTTGTTTAGTTTATTATTTTGTTATGGTACTTAATCACCATCTAATGGGCAGCGCTCTCGGGAAATTATTGCAACTTCGGTGTGTTTGAACTCTATGGCGATCGGGCTCTTGCGGATGCACTTGATATCGCGTTGAAGATGACCCTAGCAATACCCTTGGCAGATATATTAGCATATCGCAAGGTATGTGTGGCACTGCATCTTTGATTTTTTAAATTGTTTGCATTACCTCAATTAACTGATGCGTACTATGAATTCTTTCTTTGTCGATATGAAATCTCAAATCTTTATCGTCTTCCTTTCATCCTTCAGCTTACAAAGGCATACTTTGGTTTCGTCGAGGTTTTGTGTGGAAGTCATATTACCTTCATATTGAAACTGGATACTGCCACCTTTATGCATCTCGTAGGTTCCCTTGAATCTGGACTCAAGGGGTTGGACACAAGTATTTCATCACAGGTGAGAGAATTGTGTCAAAAATGTTAAGACCCATTTATCAAGAAATATTTAAAGTTTTAAGCTGCAAAATATATTCCTTAGAATGCAACTTTCTGAAGCAATATCTATTATCGTTTCAGTGTGCAACAGCTGTCGACAATCTTGCTTCATATTATTTCAATAACATCACAATGGGTGAGGCACCTACTTCTCCTGCTGCTATTCGTTTTGCACAGCACATTGCAGACTGCCCGAGTTTGTTTCCCGAGGTAATTCATTACACTCCTCAATCTCTCTTTGGTAGACGCAACACAATAATGATAAGCTATAATACCTTTTAACAAATTTGCTCTTACTAGCAGATATTGAAGACACTGTTTGAAATAGTTCTATTCGAGGATTGTGGCAATCAGTGGAGTCTCAGCAGGCCAATGTTAAGCTTGATTCTTATAAGTGAGCAGGTATGTGTAAGATATATTTATTGCTGTTGTGCAGTTCTCTTTTCAGAATGAGCTTTGTTGTTTATTCATCTAACTTATTCCAATTGCTTTCACCAGATTTTCTCTGATCTGAAAGCTAAGATCCTCTCATCACAGGTGATGATCCAAAATTCTTATATTTTTTACCATTTTCCCTGAGTGTTGCATTTTGTATATTCGTTGAGACTTCTTTTAATTGTGCAGCCCGGGGATCAACACCAGCGACTCTCTGCCTGCTTTGACAGTCTTATGACAGACATTTCGAGGGGATTAGATTCAAAGAATAGAGACAAGTTCACTCAGAACTTGACTCTCTTCAGACACGAGTTCCGCGTTAAATAGAATCGCCTCCATGAGCCACAGTCTACTACATTAGGGTCTCATCAGAAAGACCCACATGACACAGTGAACTAGAAGTTCCCACTTACTAAAAAAAAAAAAATGTCTTCAGATTTTCAAAATGGGAAAAAAGTAGTCGATAGATTGTGGTACTGTACAGTTTGATTCTTCTCAGGGTAATGAAGAAGAAAAATTACGTAGCTTATGATATTTGGTGGTTCCTCGCAATTGTGGCTTATTCAACGTTGGGAGTTATTTTGTCTCATACCAAAAATCTTGCCAGCTCCAGAACAAAGTTGATGTAAAGCATTGAAATCTAGGGTTTACTTTTGGCAATTGTTGGGAGCAATTAGGTCACATATTCTTTGTAATTTGATTGTGATGGTAAACAAATCTGGAAGAAAATGCAATATTTGTTCTGTTTTAACCATCATGTTTACGTTCTTGGATTTTCGTATTATTCTCAAAAACAAACTTACCATTGGCCTAGTTAACTTCCCATTAGAAAAAGAAGCAGATTCTCGAACTTGGATTCTATTTATCACACAATATTTAATGTTAAACACTAAAAACTCCAAACAAGAAAGATTTGAATTTAAAGCTATCTATTGTTCATGGATTTCTGCATATCCCAACATAGATGCCAGACGAAAATCCAGTAATCTAAGACAACTTGCTTCTTTAGATCTGGGAGTTGACCAGATCGACTCATCTTTGCAGAAAATGGGAGTTAAGAGACGAGATCTTACAAACTTTCAAAAGACCTTGAGATATTGAAAATCGACCTATACGTTCGAAAACTAGATTTTGAATTGGGGTGATCCGAGAATCGAACTCGGGACCTCTCGCACCCGAAGCGAGAATTTAACACTAGACAAAACACCCGGATGTATATTTAATGAAAGTCAGATTTTAGTCAAACCTAATTATGGATACCTTACAAATTGATCCAAATAAAAAAAAATAACCGGCTGCTCAGCTATATATGTCAAAGAATACAAAAGTAAACATTTATCATGGGTTTTCAAGGCATTGTGTAACATAATTCTGTTGTTTATAAAAATATAGTTAGATAAACTCTGAATTTATAAATACAACGAATATAATAATTAAAGAGGATGAATATATACACCTTTTGGGCCTCGCCTTGAAAGCCCAATGATATTCGTTTCTAGGGTTTTCAAGATTTTATATACTTGGATCTGAAGCTTGCTTTCTAACATGCTTATTCAGGAAAAGACAAAGAATGTTCAAAAGATACATTATTTTGGAGAACTTTTATGTCCAAAATAACGACAAATTACCATAAAAGAAACCAAAGTTTACGTGTAGTTAACGAACAGAAGCCGTTTTTCTTGTCTCTCTTGAATCATTCTTCAAATAAAATTATTCACTGCTCTTGTATTATATACTGATGATTTTCATTTGTGCCATAGGCGCTTGTAAAAGATAACCACGACAGAAAATAAAAGGCAAAATACAACGTTTTTGTCATCATCTTGTAATCCATTTCTTCCTTGATAAATTTTAAAATGCTAACGTTACACCGATCAAAGGCAAAAGTCTTGAAGAAAGATTTAGTGAATGTAAGTACAAGGACCTAACGGAAATTGTGAGAATTGTGAAAAAAATTCACAGACGCCTTCCCCTTCTACCACCCTTTCTACGGGTACTATCGGTCGGAATTGGAGTCACATCCTCTGCAATACATCGGAAATTTTTTTCCAATGGTCATGAAAACAAAATTTTGGCAGGTCCAGAAGGTAGATGGAAACTAGTTTTAGGCTTTACAACAAGAGATAGAAGTTACCTATGCGACCAATTTTCATGCCTGAACGAGCAAGAGCTCGGAGGGCTGACTGAGCGCCAGGACCTGGAGTCTTGGTCTTGTTTCCTCCAGTGGCACGGAGCTTCACGTGAATGGCTGTGATGCCAAGCTCCTGATATAGGTAAATTGCAATCATCAAACCAGAGGATCGAAAAGCGAAAAAAAAAAAAACAAATGTCTGAAAGAACATCTCAAAGTATAATATAAAACCTTGCATCTTTGAGCAACATCTTGAGCTGCAAGCATAGCAGCATAAGGAGAGGACTCATCACGATCAGCCTTTACTTTCATTCCACCTGCAATTTCACAATATTAAGGATTCAAGCTACGAAGATTACAACTTCAACCTACACCATCTACACTAACAAGTCAAATCTAGTGAATCACAAGAGATCAAAGTCCACTATAAGAAAATGATGACTAGGGCATGGAAAAAATATAGATTGCAAGCACAAAAAAATCCACCTTTGGATGTAGTAGAGAAATGAGACTTACCAGTAATACGAACGAGAGTTTCTCGTCCAGAGAGATCAGTCACATGCTGCAAACATAAAAAGGAGTAAGTTAAATGTAATCTAACACAAGAACATTATAAGGAGCTCCCAAAAGAAATGATGCGAAACTTACAATGAATGTATCATTGAAGGATGCAAAGATATGAACAACTCCAAAAACTTGCTCTCCCTCACCAACAGCTGGTCCTAGAGTGACATTTTCCTCCTTGGGTTCTCTGGTCTTTCTCCTCGACGACTATAAACAAAATGACTAATACTAGTTACTTATCCACAAGCAAAAAACCAATGAATTATAGACATTGGTAAACACACAAAATTAACTTCAGAAAATCGTATGGCAATCTTGTGACTCCCCAATTTGAGATAGAAATCACAAGGAAGAAACACAATTGGTTGGAGTATCGGAATCTAGCTACAATACGAAATTGTAATCTAAGAAGTTCAATGGAGTGGATAGATGGAGAGAAAGAGATTACCATGATTACAGACGGAGGAGAAGTGACTGTAGGGTTTAGGGATCTTCTTCAGTGAGAGCTGACACAGAGGAAACGAAAGAGTAGATTGCAGACGACAATTAAAATTAGGGTTTTGATGGAAACACTATAGAAATTGACGTATAGACCCCTAATTAAAAAACACGAAAAATAGTAAACTATTTGACAGCTGTGGGATTTGAACCCACGCCCTTTCGGACCAGAGCCTAAATCTGGCGCCTTAGACCACTCGGCCAAACTGTCTTATTGTACGTTAGACTAGAGTTTAAAATTATTAATCTTCTTTAGCCAAGTGACAGTAGGCAAGAAGAGAAAGTAATGATGATGATTCCTCGCATTATTTGTGAATAAATTTTCTATCGTAATGCTGTTATTCATTCATATAAATTTTAATCACATGAATGACAGTCTTGTCCTAAACAAGTTGTCCGAAAAAAGTAGTTGTAAATTTTGTTGAAATTCTTGACTAGGTAAAGCTCTTATCTCTGCAATGGCATGAAATACAGCATGGAGAATTGGAGATGCTCTCATGTCGAAATAACTGCTTGGAAGTGAAATCATCCCTCCAATGTTGTCTCATTTGGCGATAACCGATGAGTGTTTTTTAACCCGTTGTGTGTGAGGAAGCATGATTACAAGCTGCCTATGGCTATCTTCACCAGAGATCGTCGTTGGATTTTTTAGTTGGTGAAGAAGAATTTTGCATAACCAATACTTTCCGAAATTTACTATAGCCAGAAGTTATAAATTCTAATTTTCTTTACCATGTAAACATTTATATGACGAGGTTTGGCTCTCCTCAGTTCAGAGTCTTGGCTTAGCCTTTTCAAGGACAAATGTACATAGAAAAACACCATAAATTTCAAAGGAAAGGTCATCGTTTTCTAATCAAAAGGGTCAAAGCGGGGGTCATGCTCGCTAGCTGTGACCATCCCGGTGCAAAGACATGTCGGACACATCACCTGATTCATATACAACAAATACACATCTCAGCATTACAAGGACAAGAATGTAGCATAGATACTCAGATCATATTGTATGAAAAGTTGTTCAGACATCTTACTTTTCCTGCGCCGGAACAATTTAGACACCTTTTTGTTGTCGCGACTTGCAGAAGCCCGTTTGAAGCTCTAGGTTTAGTTATGGGATCAATGCTTAAGCACACACCACTAGCTGAACATCGAGCGCATGGCAAGTATCCTATTATCAAGTAAACACATACCGATTTCGAGAGTTGTTGTAATGAATAGTGAGTATTCTCTTACTTATTTTAAGAAGTGTTTTAAAGAAAAATCAAGAATTTTCATGATATCTAGAATAAAATTACCAGTCCCAAGGCAGTACTTGCACCTCTTCTTCTCTTGTTGTTTAACATTGTTAACTTCGATGAGCATTAAGGTTGAAATGACTCCCACAGCCCCGCCAGAAAAAGATGCCACGATTGGATCTACTTGGCTACATTACAGAACGAAACATAATTCTTTCTATGTTGCTGTTTCAGATTCAGGACAAGTAAGTTGACTAGTTTGATTATATTTTCAATCATACTGGTCCTCAGGCAACTGAACTAGTATTACCTTAATTGCAAGGGTAGATGCAAGCTCCTTATAAAATCTTCATAAGAGGTTCCTCCAAGTCCTACCTTTAGTTCCAGCTGCAATTGTAAAATTATAAATTTTTCATTCAAGACTAAGAAAAAACCAAGAATAGCTATAGTTCTTCTGGTACAGTGGCAAAACTCAATAGAAAACCATGAAACTGTACATCCCACATATAGAAAATTACTAATCTCCACAAATTTCTATTGCTATCAACAAAAAGCTTATAATTTTTTCACATTGATGTGCCAATGGTTGCATTACCAATAACTGCAAAATAGCCAGGAAACTAATTGCATCTATTTCAAAGAGCTCAATATTGTGCATTCTTGTAATATTAGTAGTATTCCAAGAGCGGTGGTAAACTGAGATGACAGAGTGAAAAACATTGACATAAACAAGATTCACAAACAAAGGAACAAGTAACAAATTCTAGAGCTTTGATATTTGTAATAAGAAAACATAAGGAAGGAAACGTGGAGTCTACTCTTGTACTTACATTAGGTGCAATAAGACCACCAAAGAAAATTATTCCCGATATCAATGCGACGCTGGTCAAGTAGAGTTGTTTCAAAGTCTTTGGTGTCTATTTCAAAAGACAAGAGCAGAGAAAAGAGTTACAAAGTAGAAAATATCACAACTGAAACAAGAGAACATGTCATAATTATAACTGACCACATTAGGGAGAAAGGGAATGGAAGATGTGATTTCGGGCATCTCGGTTGCTTCAAGCTCACTGTGCTCATTGATGGCTTTAACACTCTTAAGCCGTTGCTGCACTCGTAACCTCCTCACTTCTTCCATGAGAAGAAAGATCTTATTGCGTCTACTCCTTATGCTATCTTGGATTTCCTGAAGCTGCATCTGCACGAAATCTTGAACTGTCTCTGATCCTTCAATGATACAGAAGTTACTGTAACATCCACAAAACGAAAAATCATTAACAATTAGAATCGAAATAACTACAAGGCTTCTGATAGCATTTTCTTAATTCCAGTATCATCCCTAATCCGAATACTAGCTGGCGAAACCTCGAATTCGAAAACTATAGATATCGAATTGAAAAAAATCCAGGTGAGAAAACGCAAGAAGAATCAGAGGAACTTGCTTTGGAACAGCGTCACCGGAGGGAGGAGGTCGGTTGTTGCTGCCGTCTGAACAGAAGAAGAGAGAACGAGATGAGCCATGAAAGAGAAGACTTGGGATAGGTTTGAGATAAGATGAGGGAAATCGGAGTAGGGATTTGGAAGCTGAGGGAGGAAGAAGAAGATGATGGCGATGAGGAGTAGCACAAGAAAAGCACGTCATCTTCTTCTCGCCAACGCTTTTGCTGTCAATCGTATTCGGATAATCATTTAAAGCTATGCAACTTTTTTGGCTTTGAGGAACCTCCAAAGTCCAAATGATCATTTTGGGCTAAAGAAGACTCTTACGAGCTAAGTGTGACTTTAACAACTTTAACTCAGTTGTTACCTACAACACTTATATAAGATTCAATATATCATGTAATTTCAAGTTATATGAACGTTTGGGAGTAATGCATATTATATATCTTTACAAGTGGAAACAAGCCAATTTAACTAAATTTTAAGTCGACAAAAACACCAGAATTTCAGAACCAAAATAACAAACTGCCTCTAGACACAAACCCACTCATGAAGGAACACACAGAGATAATTTTAGATTTAGACAGAAGAAGAAGCTTCAAGTTTGGGAAGAAGGGATCTCCAAGCATCAGCAATACTGTTTGCTAAGCGAGCCTGTCCTTTCGCAAACTGATGGAATGCGACTCCCATCTCTTCCGTCTTCTGCTCTTGAAACCTCACTATCTCCTCCTCCATTCTCTTCACTATCCTCTCAAATCTTCTCGTTGCTTCCTCGCTTTCTGCTTTTATCTGCATTGTTGTGATAAACACCAAAAAGTTCAAGCACCAAAAAGCATTACTACAAAATTTTCAAGGAAAGTTTTGAGTTGTTGTTACCTCTCTGTACTCGATCTCAGCTTCTCCTACTTTGTCTGAACGTGTGAGCATGAGTTTGTCACTACAATAACAGAGGAGAATCTAGATAATGTTCTAAGACGATTATTGACAGAGAGGAAAATAAGGGAGAAGAGAGAAGCCATCATACAGATTTATTTCTTTTAACTTTGTTGTTTCTGCCAATTCACAATGTTGCTTGAAAGCAGTGCCTCGTTCTGCTATTGTCGCCTGGATAAACACAAAACGATTGAAAAAAAAAAAACAAGAGGGTAGAGTTTAATACCAGCAAAACGAAACCAGGCAAGAGAAATCAATCCCAACGGCAAAGTCTAGAGAACTCGCCTTAATCGATTGCACATAACGAACATAGTCCTTCAAGGGTTCCTCGAAGTTCATCAGGACTTGTTGAGCCTACAAATAGTGCAGGGTAGGTTGATATAAGCATCTAAAAACCTATGTACATGCTTTCACGGAGCTTAATCGATAACAGTTCAGATTTAGTTCCAAGATCGGAAAATGCTTTTCCTGTAGGTTCACCCTCACAAGCCCCAAGAAGTTTTACAGCCTTGCCAAAATCCAACAGTGACTGACCCAACTCTGCCATCAGGTTGATATAGCATCAAAATTGAAGATTCATCCATGCGGTTGGGAAAGAAAAAATGGAAAACATAGCAGAAATCATATAGATCAAATTCTGACTTGTGATATATTGGTATTACCTCTATGCCTCTTGACAAGGCGATATGCATGCTTCTGCGCCTCAGCCAAGTGGTTCTCGAGCTCGAAAATATAATGTTTAAGCTTCTCGTATGCAGCAGTAGTTTCTTCAACAGGTTTTTCCTTTCCAAGGACAGCATCACTAACTTTTGACTGGACATCCTGTCAATAGTGCAGATATGGCAGTGAGATGATGGCGCACCGCAAAGTTAATTAAGAGTATGGAGCAAAGAGTGAAGGATAATAATAAATTTCACATTTAAGAAGTATTGATCTTGCTTTACGGATTTCTAACCATGGTAGAGCCAAGTAACCAATATAATGGGAGCTTTCAACTCTTATAGTTACAACAATGTGAAGAATTATATAGGCAAGAAATTCTAAGTTTCACCTTGTTAGATAATTTAACTATTAAACACTGTCAGAGAATAATGGTATACTATGTCCAGCATTGTCTCCACAAGCTAAAATTCATATTAAACTTCCTAGTAGCATACCAACAAGTATCCGCTACTGGATCTTGTATGATGTTGAAAATATTGTTCACATGGTCAGGAAAATTCATGCTTACCCTAAACATTTGCATTAGATCTGCAGGCTTCTTGAATATACCAGTTTCCTGAAACCTGAATCTGTCCATTGTCTGACGAGAAAAGTAAACTGTCAAACAAAGAAAAGAACCTTCTGAAATGGAAAGTGCAGTTCTTGGTGAGGCAAATAATGCAATTTATGAGCATTTTTAAGTGAAGATGATGTGGAGGAAAGTAAAATAACTATAAAAAAAATCACCAGATATGTAAAGTTTAAATATCCTACCTCTTCATCTGCTTGCAAAAAGGTCCTAAGATCCTCACTCTGCTGCAGCTCAGGGTGTAATGCTATTCGATTAACAAATATATCCAATGCTGCTCGCCTCATTTCAATAAATTCGGCACTAAAGCGGAATTTTTCTGCCAAAAGGAGTATTAACAAACGTTATTCCCAATATACTCATCTCCGTCAGATTACAATTATAAGAGGAAGGTACTTCCAAGTGTACAAGAACTTTCTTAGAGTTCATTTTATTTCTTGTGCACTTTCCAAAGTCTCAACACCTAATCAGAAACCTCTAACTGACAACTAATCTAACTATATCGACCAAGGATAGCTGGATGGGCTGATATCAACTTCGCAAAAAGAGATGGGCGATACATATTTATGACTCAGTCAGATAATGTGGTCAACAAGACAGGGAGCAATAGAAAAGATACTGAATACAAAATCAGATAATCAGAAACCTCTAACTAGCTGACAACTAATCTAACTAAATCAAATAAGGATAGCTAGATTGAGTGACATAAACTTAGCAAATATAGATGCACGATTTGTATCTCTGACTCAATTAGATAATGTGTTCAACCAAACAGAGAGCAATAGAAAAGATACGAACTTCTAAATTGATTACAAAAGATTCAGATTAATAAGCTAGAACGGGCAAAGCTAGCAAATTTACCTACAGCACTCTTCTCTGGGAGAGGAGGAATGAAAATGCCCTTGTATTTCTCAAAAAGCCGATCCCTTAACCAAACGAAATCGCTGTATCGTCTGATAACAATCTTCTCGGGTCCTTGATACTCCGGCAGGTTGGTCTGCCGGGAAAAACAATCTTATTGTCAGAAATTAATCCCTAGAAAATCAAATTCACAAAACACCATAACTACACCCAAAATTATAGCTGCTCAACATACAATTAGATAGCTTCGCAACACAACAACTCAGCGAACCATCTTTTGGTATTACCCATTTTTTCACATAGAAACCCTAGACTGAATCAGGGATGAAGAAAAAGAGGAGGATCTACACCTTGGTGATAACTCGGTAAGAGATGTAAGCTTGTACGCCATTGCCTAATTTGACAGGATCCGTGACGGAGACTGATAAATACGGCTGCGAAGACGGAGATCTAGGGCTCTGCATCGATCCCGAGATGCTCCTCGGCTGCTCCGTGTTCTCCATGAGACAACGACAACCCCGTGAGATCGAAAAACCAATTTAGTCAAAAATTCACCTCTAGAGGCAAATTAGTAATATTCACGGGTTTGTGTTGTGTACAAGTAAGAAAACTTTCAAAATAGAGGTGAGACCGTGAGATCAGATTTTTAGCTTTAAACCCAATTTTACTGCTCGACAAAATAAAATTATCATATTTAAATGAAATCAAGATAAGCTCTCTTTTGATATGATCATTAAGATTGTTGACACAAATTTAGATGAGATCAAAAGATGAACGAACGATGTTTGATATATTTAAGATTGGGACAAAAGTAAAATGAAAGTTTTTTAAAAAAACTTTCATATCTCTACCTAGATTTTCATATCTCTACTTTTAAAATAAGATAAGACAATATTTTATTAACAGATTTTTTTCATTATTTTTATTCTTTTCATTGTCAAGTACAATTTGTAGTTTGGAAGCAAATGCACGCATCATTAACACTGCATTGATGCACCAGACACAACCAAACATTATCTACTCTGATCAGTTAAAGATATAGAAAAGTTGAAAACACTGATAAAAGAGTATTAATACGTTTTGAACACATAAGAGTATTTCAACAAGTCGAATCCAGAATTTTGAATCAGAGAGAGATCTGATGAAAAAAAACAATATTCTTCCCATCTAAATCACTAAGAAGAAACAGGCTTCTTCAAATCAGCAGCAGCAGCGCTCAAGAGAGACTTGGCTGGTGAAACCAAAGCAACACCTCCATTCTCGGCCTTCGAGTACTTCTTGTACACTGCACGTAGCCTGCTCTCACCGCATCTCGAGTGAAGAAAAGCAAGAAGCTTTGAGCAGTCCCTAGAATACAGCACAAACACATATAAGTTTCTACAATTAAGAGACAAAAAAAAAACAAAACAGATGATATTTTGAAGTCTTTTCTTCTACTTACATAATCTCAGATTCTGTGTAGCCGGTGTGGAACTTCAATGTATCAGTCCAAGCAGGGGACTTGTTCAGAGAGCACCTTGCTGTGTAAACAGCTGAAGCAGCAAGGATGGAGGGACAGAACATCAAGGTGTCGTAATGCATCATTCCCAATTCAGCGAGAAAGTGTACCATATTCTCCATCTACATGATACAACAGCAAAACCAAAGTTAGTCTCTTTCCAAATTACATTGTTTTAACAGAAATCTGAACTTTGAGCAAAATTAGACTCACTTCTGGATCAGACATCGAAGCTTTGATAAAGCGGACAAGGAAGACGTATTGAGTCGGGACTGTCAAATACCATTCGAGGTTTCCAAGAATAGTCTTCTCCATCACTAGGATCTGTTTGCTATTGTAAGCATTGTCCGTGACATACACCAGATCGTTAACCTACACAATGCCACACATCACATAATCATCATCATCAGCTCAAAGCCTCAAAGTAACAATACAAAACTCAGTCAAGTTGTTATAAAATATGTACCTGAGGTGGCCAGATTTCTTCATATTTGGAAGCAATAAGCAAGGCACTAATTCCCACTAGCTGTAACTCTCTTTTGGGGACAGCTTTCACTGAGAGGAATCGATCAATGATGTTGACAGTGAGGTAGAGAGTTTCAAGGTTAAGCTCAAACTTGATGTGAACTTCTAGTAACCAATCAATCAAGATCGCTCTCATCTTCTCGTTCATCTCAGTTTGAATGTGCATGTACATCTTAGGCTGGCTCTCCTTCTCGACTTCTTTGTAGAACGAGTACATATCATCAACATACTCCACTGCAGCCAGATGGTTATCCTTGTCAGATTCATCAATATCAACAATCTTTGGTTTGTTGGCTATACCACACGCAGCTTTGCTCCGAGCACTAAGAACAGACGAGTATGTCACTTTCTTATCTTTAGATGACACTGCTACTTCCTTTTTAGTCACTTCCTTCTTTGTCTCGATCACTTCAGCAGGTTTGGTCTGTTGCTTAACCACTAAGTTCTTCTTCTGAACCGCTTCTTGGTTTCTTGCAGCAAGAGGCTGTCTCTTTGGGCCAAGAGCTTGAACCTTGTTGTCTCCATTGATTGGCTTTCTTTCGAGTTGGGCATTCGCTAATAGCTGAGCACGGAAACTTCGAGTAATGGGTCGATTAATCGGAGGTTGAGCCTTTCCTCCTTGAACTCCAGGAACAGAAACAAGATTTCCGATGTCACCGAGAGCACGCCGATTCTTCACAGCACCGTTTTTGTTCTGAATCTTCAAACCATCAACGAGATGAGCACCTGTTTCACATAATTCAAAAGAAACCCATCAAGATCTCATCTTTATTTCATACCACACAATCCCATCGACTAAAGATTAACAAAATCGATCCTAGATAAAGACTATTACGAGAAACTTCATATCAAATCGGGTCTGTATCCTCGACGAGTTATCATGAGCATAATTCAAATCGGGACCGAGTTAGGGCAAACGAGTTGTATACACAAACAAAACGAGTAAAACAAAACCCAGATTTTATAACGACGAAATACCAAAAAAAAGCAACGATTTCCCACGCAGATCGTTTCAAATCAAACACCACCCAGTAATAATCAAATTGATCCAAATAATTCAAATCAACGATAACCCAGATAAATCAAATCGATTAATAGAATTCAGAACGGCAATATCAAATCAATAAACGACGCGGAAAACAAACCTCTGACTTGTTCAGGTACGTTTGCTCTCGTCGCCATGATCGATCGCTCTCCGACTGAATCTTAATCTTCTTGTCTTGGTCTTGCTTTTCTCTTTCGTAAAGAGTCTCTGAGAGATTATGACGAAGAACGGCAAGAGAGCGCTTCTTATGAAGAGGAGGAGCCAACGGTTCAATTCCAACGGTCATATTTTTGGGTCTTTCATTTGTAGCCGTTGGATGATTTGGTTTTAGATCTAACGGTGGATAGGTTAGTCTACGAAGTTGGAATGCGCTGGCACCGTAGGATTACTATACTAGTCCGATCGTCTCTCTAATGTGGCCGTTGGACTGTGAACCAAAAAGGTAAACCCATTCCAACTTTTGTTTCTTACTTAAAATTCTGTAATATAATATATGTATTTACTACGCTTAATCTTAGCCAATTGGTCAAGAAAGGTATATTTCATTATTTTTTTCGAAATGAGATTTGTATGTTCAGGTTTTTTGAAAATAAATAAAATTGTATGGTCTTTGTATTACATAAACATGGATATAAGTCTGACCAAAAACAAATGTCTATTTAAAATTTTTGACAGTCGTATGAGATTGTATCTGTTTATTTTTAAAAATTCTAGACACAAATGTTAAATTTTATAAAAGAAAGTAACTTATGATTGTTAGGACACGAATAACAATTAAGGAAATTAAAACATTCCAATTTGGCAATTATCAAAAATCAAAATATTATTCCAAAAATTGTGAGTCATTATCTGAATAACAAAACGAGAAGAACAATAATGAAAAACTTTAGTGAACGATTTTTACTTTTTTTAGTCGAAGTAAAATACCTAACTATTCGTTTTTGCCATTGTCCATCAGAACAATTTTTATATCCTGGATTGTGATAGTTAATTCAAAAAACATACACCAAAGTCGAGTCGAGCTTACCTAAAACTAACAACTGTTTGAAGGTGACGATACTTCACAAAAAGATGAAGAATGGTATGATGTTACAAAGTAGAAAGGTAGATATGATTTAAAGTGATATAGTAAAGAGAGAATATCTCATCAAAGTAGAGACCCTCTAAAACCCTGAGGATGTGATCAATCAGATGAGACCTTGGCGCTGGAGATCAGAGTAAGTCTTCTTGTTGTAAATGTTACCTTCACGATCTTCATATTCTTCTTCAAGTTCTGGCCTCCATTTGTTCACTCCTTGCCTCTCCTGTATCCTCTTCCACAATTCTTTCGCTTCCTGAAACATACCAAATCAACAAATCACAGATCAAACAAATGACCAAACTATTGCGTTAAGCTACAACAAAGTCTTTGACAATATATATAATACCTCAATTGAAGTGATCTCATTGAAGTTCTTTGTGTTAGGGATTCCTAGGCAACGCATTCCGTGTTGGTGTCGCCATTCTTTAAAATGTCTCTCAAAAGCCCTTCTTCCCCAGTAACTATAGTTCCCACATATCTCGCATTTAAACTCCTGCAAGTGAACAAGAAAATTTAATGTGAATCTGTTTCTTTAAGAATAATGGTCTAGTAACTAACTACATACCTGGCCCAGGCCATGAAGTTTGTAGAGCCAGTATGGTATAGGCTTCCCATCCCAACCCATTGGCAGCTTTAGCGGATTGTAAATCTCACTGTCCTCGTCATCACTTTCTGACTCGGCATTAGCTTCCTCGCCTTCTCGTTCTCCCTCCATTTCTTCATATGTCAAGGACTGTTTCTTTACAACGTTTTGTTTTGTCCTTTCGATTGTCTATAAAAGTTAAAAGAAAAGTTAAAAGCACAACTAGATATCTGGGGAGGAAAAAAAATGTATATAGGAACTTCAATCAACTAACCTCATCAAGTAAATTACAGAGTTTCTTCACTTTGGCCTCTGTTAGTACAATCTCTTTAGCATTTTCAGACTCCTGTGTTGATTTGGCATCTCCGTTTTGTTTCCCATTGTGTAGAGGTTTGGCAAAATGTTTCTTATCCAGCTTTTCCAAAGGCGTATGCTGTACAAAAGTTAAATTAATTAAGCGAATAAGACAACCTCAAGGGTCAAGGCAATAAGATAAGCTTCAAACAGAATTCTATCCCCACAGACGTGAGCTATGCCAACAAAAACTTTAGTTTCATAATAGAGGTAGACCTAAACTGAACTACCAAAATAGCTTTCATAACAGCTAATTGTTCCTTCGAAACCCAGCATAAACAACACGGACGCTACAAATTAGTAGAAATACCCACTCTCATAAGACAAACTGAAAACACATGTGTAAATAGGAGATTATAAGCAAGTGTACCTTTGTCAGGAAAAGTCTCTCGGCACGCTGCTGCGGAGTACCACCAACCTTCAGTCCTAATGCCCCCAATGCCTGAATGACATAAAAAATATATATATAATTAGAGGAATGATGGTTCAAGATCCATATGAACATGAAGCATGTCGTTACCTCCTTTAGCTTTTCAGGTCCCACATCTACCAGTTCCTCGACTGTAGTGTAATAATCCAGATCTATGACAGTATGCTGAGATGGAATAAGTTCATTTTCCTGGCGATGGTTCTCCCAGCCTTCTACTTTTCCATTTGCATATTGCTCTTCAAAATCAGTCTCAACCTGCAACAAACCAACATATTAATTGTACCAGATCAAACTATATACATAGCATTGACGAAACTAGAACTACCAGAATGCCAAACTATAATTTCGTTCAACACTGTCCGAGGATATAAAATCTCTACAGTTGGCGTAAACAATGCACTTATGAATTTTAAATACAACCATCATCTTGTTATGGCCATTTACTTTCCGAAACATGTATTATCATTCAGGGTGATGGACCACTCACAAAGCAACAAGTCGTTGCATAGATACTTGGGTAACTAATAGAGAATTCTTAAGCACGAATAACATACCAGTTATGTACTAAAGCATTCGTTCAAAGCGCCCATAACATTCCATAAGGTAGCAAGTTGAACACAATAAAACGATAAGTAAAGGAAGGAGCTTAAACCTTAGAAAGTATCCGGTCAAGATCTTGCAATGGCTCGGTTCGCTGGAAAAAGTCGACCAAGTACTCTAGCAGAGCTTCCATATACTTCCTGTATTGCCTAAAATGACAGATAGCAAGACATAAAGGAAGCCATTCAGCTGCAGGTAGAAACAAAGATGGAGGCTTTCTAAGTAAAAGACTCAATGAAATGTTTACCTCGATAGCTTTAGTTTACGCGGTATTTTCTCTGGTTGAGAAAAAACATCAAGGTAAGCAGAATAATCAACCCTTTCCCCAAATTTAGAGTTGATGTACTGGTTATATATATCATGTAAATCCAAGTACCGACCAACACCTTCCTGCGCAACAGACAAGAAGATTTAACAATTGAAGAAAATCTATATATACCTTGAAGCCAGCAATGTAAAGCAAAGAGGCTTAAAATTGTTAAAATGTGTCAAACAAATAATATGAAAATCCTCGTCCAGCAACAATAAAAAGTCAAGCAGAAACTTACCTCTCCACTGAATGCAATAACTGGTTCCTCCTTCAGGAGTGCTTCGTAGTCTTCATTAGCATCAACAATACGCCCAGAAGGATGCCTTTTATGATATTCACGTATCTGTAGGTTTATAAAAGAAGTTAAATAGTTGCAAGTCTGATAATTTCATCAGCGGTATGAGTAAATCAAAGAATCCAGACAATAAAAAAACATCAAATTAGCAATTTGAATCTTATTCAGGGCCTGCACTCTACTTAGTCATAAATCCCTATCTTCTCATGAAAATTTGACCGCTTAATACTAATCTGCAAAAAGCAACGCGTATACAGCTAACCAAATTGTTGATGGAACAGAAATACTACATTTTCACTGAGATTTTGTACATAATTCTTAATTCTCCATCACCAGTGGTTCAAGACAATCAATGAAACTATAAAAGAAAGATCAACAGCTAAATCTCTCAGCCTCAATTAACCAATTGTCTGGTAAAGTTAGCTGCTCAATCTTTAAAAAACTACCCAGAGAAATTAAAGTATAACCAAGTTCTTGGTACAGAGAACCATAAGCAAGTTTTTGGGATAAAGACCAAGGAAAATGCAAAAAGGTAGCAAACAAACCTCTTTCAAGCGATCATAAAATGCACTATACACATTTGTCCCTGTCGCAGTCTGGCCACCAAGCGCTGCTATCTCATCTTCCCTTAACCCATCCTTATCTTCATAGGTTTCAACCTTACAACCAACAAGAATCAGGGTTAGCATTATTCCAAGGCATCTACTGATGAGAATTATCAACACTCTTAAACTTGTGAAATAATACAGAAGCATGCTTAGCTCAAAACTTAGAACCCCTACATACACACTTAAGACCCCAATGATAACCTAGATTCAACACCAACCTCTGAATTTTCTAATCCATTTAACACACAATACAGAGATATTCAAACATAGCCTAAACTTCCACATGATAGCCAAAAAAAGCTTAGGCCATCAACAACACACCATTTGATAAGATTAAAGTGCAGAAAGTGGCACACTCAACACGAACCTGTTATTTTTGAAAAATTCAGCTACCCAAGTTTCTCTGCACTGATCTTACGCATTCAGAAGAGAAAAGACATAAAAACAAATGTGGAAATTGAGGAGAAGAAGAAAGAAAACGTACAAGTTTGTCAGTGGTGAGCATGATAGACTCAATCATGTGACGAACACGATGTCCCTGAACCAATCTGTCCTTGCTAGACGGTGGCTCTGTTTGTAGATCTTGCACAACCAATCGCTCCAACCTTTCAATCTCTTCGTGATTGGAGCGAGTTTGCTCTAGGAGAGTCGACGACATCTTCTCTGTCTTCGACGCTTCCTACTCTTCGAAATCTTCTTCTTCGCCAGAGTCTAAACCCTAATCCCTATCTCTTTTCTTTTTCTCAATCCGAATCTCGCCGGCAAAAATTTTAACGCCAATCCAATAAAAACGAAAATCGGGTGGTTTTGGGCCTTTTACACGGTTTGTGTTTTGGTTTCGGTTTACTATATTCTTTTTTATATATATAAAAAATTATTGAAATTAAAATTTTGTTAAGTACAACCATTTAGTGATTTAAGTATATACTAATTGATTTCCGCGTTATACAGGAGATAAAGATGTTTATAATATTTTTTAGAAAATTCATAAATTAAATAAACATTTCTAAATATTTTAATAATATATTATTGTATAAATAATTGAAATTTAAAATTAAAGTTTACATATTTATGTTACTAATTAATTATTTAGTTTAAACAATATATTTTAAAAATAAAAGTTAAAAACCAAATTTAAGAAACAATAAAATCAGCTATAATTTTATGGAATATTTACTTACTCGATTCAATCAAATTTAGGAAACAATAATTCATCTATAATTTTATGGAATATTTACTTATTTGACTTCCATAAATAAATAAAGTTAATTTAGGTAAGATTATAAATTTTAAGATAACAACAGTTTATATATGATTGATCTAATGACATATTATGTAATTAGTCTAGTAATTAATGTCCTATGAAATATATTTTCTGAGAATCACTCTCACGACGACACGTAAGTATGACACTAATGTAATATTTCATGTAAACATAAGGTAATTTTGTTAAAATAATTTTCAATTAATATATAGAATATTTTTTCTCTGATTCTCTGTCTTTCGTGGGGAGGGGAAGCGGTTAAAAAAATGTGATTAGAAAAGATGGTTGTAAGAGAAAAAATGGGCGGTTGGAAGAAGCAAACTAACACAAAATCAAAAGTCATAATTGTCACAGCGGCTAAATAAAAACAAAGACACAAACAAATGTGAAGAAAGAATTTTACATTGAAAGTTAAGAAGGTTTTACAAGCCATTTATTTATTCACTCTTTTCAAATTGAAACTAGAGATTATCCCGCGCAATTGCGCGGATTAATTTTTATTAGATTTTATTTTTGCTATAAAATTTAGTGATAATATTATAATGATTTTAATATATAATTTTGAGTTAGGTTATTATTTATCATTCAAAAATTAAATGTTATTTCTATAATTGTACTTTCCAAATATTATTTATAACTTTTAATTGTGTTCGGTTGTATGGATATTATCTATAAATGTTATTTCTATAAATGTATAGATAGTATGATTTCAAATATTATCTATAAAATTTATTTCTATAATTGTACTTTCTAAATATTATTTATTCTAAATATTTTTTGAAAAATAAAGTACTTTTTCTTATCATTAAAAAACTCACATGATGTACTATTCGAAACAGATTGACTAAAAATAGTGATTTATTATTTGGCTCATGCCAGAGCTTCCCCAATGGAGTTTTTCAAAGATTTCTTTCGACCAATCTGTAACATAAAAATTAAGTAACAGTTAGTTATTTAGGAAAAAAAAACTAAACATAATTTGAAAAACATAATAAGAGTAGTTTGATGAAAACAAGGCATATAAATTTATATTTATGAAAATGTCAAGCATTATGTATTAATGGTTGAAAGGATCTTCTTTATATAGATGGATGAAGAGTACTCCAGAAGTTTAAGTTTGACCAAATAAAATCTAAAAAAATAAATGATAATTTTCTAAATACTTTTAAAATAAAATATTAGATTTTTTTTTTGGGTTGTAGATTTTTTTGTTAACCACAATATCTCATTATTAACAAATCCAATTTTTTTGGAATAGTAAAAAATCTTTTTTGAAATATTAACAAATTAGTTTTTTTTGTTAACCACAATATCCGATTATTCACAAATCGGAATAACAAATCCGAATTTTTTGGAATATTAACAAATAAAAACTAAACAAATAAATGTTAATTTTCTAAATATTCGTTAAATTAAATAGTTGATTTTTTTTGGGTTGTCAATTTTTTATCAACCATAATATCCGATTATTAACAAATCCGATTAACAAATCTAATTTTTGTGGAATATTAACAAATTCTTTTTAAAAGTATTTTAAAAACTCTATTATCCCATATTTTTTATATTAACAATAATAATGTTAAATCCTGTTCCACGGATTGCATTCAAAAGAAATAATAATGTTCGGATTCAAATTATCAAACATTATAAGTCCTAGAATTATCAGAAATATACTTTGTGTTATTATTTACATAATATAAAAAAATAGAATGCGGACTATCTAAGGTTTACGTGTTATTTTAAAATATATCACTCCATAATATACTTTTTTGTAATTTTATAAAACAATATTTGGGGATATAGCACTCACACAATTTTTATATTTAATTATCATTTGATAGAATAAGAAATTTAAAATTTAATGATAATCTAGATTTGAAATATTAACAAATCCGATTTTCGTGTTACAAAAAAAATCTGATATGACAGATTTGTTAATATTCCAAATCTTGATTAAATCTCATTAATAATTTTTTAAATTTCGTTTATAATTAATATAGTATTAATTTGTGATAAGAAAATAACTAATGACTAAAATACCTTTAATGAGAGATTAAAATTTGTTCTTTGATGTAATGACAAAGTGATGATAATATATACACTTTTTAATGTTTATGTTATAAATGTATTTTCCAAATAATATATAGAGGATATTTAATTATCATTTGATAGAATAAGAAATTTAAAATTTAATGATAATCTAGATTTGAAATATTAACAAATCCGATTTTCGTGTTACAAAAAAAAATCCTATATGACAGATTTGTTAATATTCCAAATCTTGATTAAATCTCATTAATGATTTTTAAATTTCCTTTATAATTAATATAATATTAATTTGTGATAAGAAAATAACTAATGACTAAAATACTCTTAATGAGAGATTAAAATTTGTTTTTTGATGTAATGACAAAGTGATGTAAATATATATACTTTTTAATGTTTATTTTATAAATGTACTTCCCAAATAATATATAGGAGATTCATGATATCTCACTTTGTATAAGAGCTATAACAGTATATAACTTAACCATATATAATAAGAGGAGATGAACAGTCCCGGCCTCTCGGGGCTGGAAGAGCTCCACGTCTTCTCGGATTGCCAAATTTTATAATCAAACCGTTGAACTCCTCTGAATATCACACCGAGGTTCACACCATTGTTGGTGATATTCGAGCTCTTTGCTCTCCGTTTAAGACTTTTCATGTTTATCCAAACTAACGAACAGGTCCAATTTGAGCTAAATGTTTACAAGACATTAACAATTTAGATTTTGTTTATTTATTTAGCAGCTACGATAAAATTATACTCAATTTTTTTCCTTAACTACTTATGTCACTCGTTGTTCAAGTTCACTAATCTTGTACTCTGTAGCATTTTTGGTGTCATTACGTCATTTAGCCATCACATAAAATCCCTCAAATGGCCTCAACTCAAAGTTAGATTGATTTAACATTATTTCTCAATTTTTGTTTTTTTAATATACTGGCAATATTAGTAAAACGGCTAATTGTAACTTGGTTGAAGTAGTCCACTTTGGAATCCTTACGGAAATATCACATAATTATTTTAGTTCATCTTCTAATGGATGATTTGTTCATGTTAAACACAAAAAAAAACCAAAAAAGATAAGAAAACAAAGCCAATAAGGTATTTCAATGGTGGAATCAGAATATCAATAAGCAAAATTTGGTTCATAAAGTTCCGATTCACGGTTGAGTTATTTGTTCCTCATATTCCACCATTCAAACAAAACAAAACAGTAAAAAAACTCAAATCTTCTGAAAAGTGGCGATGTCAGAAATATGAATATGCCTCAAAAAGTTTTAAGCTCATAATAAGGAAATTACCCCTCATTCGCACATCTAATTGGTTCATCATTCTCGCCGACTGATTACAAATCCAGAAAAACACAAATCACCAAGAAAAAAAATATGTATCCTACCCAATATTAAAGCACGAGATACTAAAGACACTAATTAAAATCTGAAAATCCCCAAACGCTAAGATCTCTAGCAGATAAGAGAGATTAACTCTTATATCTGAAGAGTCGGCGAGAAAGGACCTTGATTCCAGATTCTAATGCAAAAAAAAGACTCGGGCAATATTAATCAGGAAGGAGAATAACGGATTTATTCTTAGGAGAACCCTAATGAAAAAACCCTAAATAAAATTCGATTTAGCGCAGCTATGACTCGACACGCTTCCATTGAGCATTTGTGGAAGGCGATCTTAAGGGTTGCGCGAGATTGGAAAAAAAATAAAAAGATAAATACGAAGAACACGATTGAAAGAAACAAACCCTAATTTTAAGAATTGGGATAAGTGGAGAAGATGCAATATATAGTGGAGATATGTGTTTGTTACGCTATTCGAACAAAGCTAATTCACCTCTATTGGCCATTGGACTTTAGGCCCATGTTATTTTAGGCCCGTAGCTCACACGACATAAAATATTTACGGGCTCAAGGTGGGTTTTGAGATTTTTTTTTTTTTCCTAATCATATTTACCTGTTTTTCTTGTGGAATAAGGAAAAATAATCTGTATCTGTAATGCGGTTTGATGCAAACAGAAAATTCTAAAAATGGAAAATGAATAAAAAAAAAGTTTGACAGAGAAATGGAAAAAATCTGTCACGATCTAAAATAAATGATAAATAGATAAGATAATAAACTGATTTCGGTTATATTAACGTTAGTCTTGTCATTCTTACAAAAATCCGATAAGGATATATGCGCGTTATACCCATAGTATAAAAGATTTAGTTCCCTAAACTATTGAAACACAGAATCAAAACATTTATAGAAACAAACATCTCCTTCCTCTTCTTCACCTTGTCTTTAATACCACCCCGTTTCTTTCATCTCCTTCATCACCACCAACACAAACCTTCTAAGATAAGGTGAAGAAGATGAGTGACATCCAAGCAAAAAACAGTGCAGCGGCTGTGGATAAACATTCTTCTTCGTCGTCGGCGGATCTTGATGGGCCATCGCCGCTGAGAAAGATGATATCGGTGGCTTATCGCCGGTATACAGTTGGGCTCTACAGCTGTCTGCTAACCGACGTGCAGCTTCTCGGGTCCCACACAAATGGTCATCTTTCATCTGGCTCCTGTCTCCTGCTGCTTGTCACCAACCGTTCTTACATGATCGATCAAGATTCGTCGTCGCTGCCTTACATCGCCACCGGCGCCTTTCGTCGCCGTTGTTATCCTAATCGGTTATGCGGCTGATTTCGCCACAGCTTGGGAGACAAACTCGTAACAGTAAAGACACGAGCCGTCTTTATCTTCGCTCTCGGTTTCTGGATCCTTGATGTGGCTAACAACACTCTTCAGGGACCTTGCCGTGCTTTCCTCGGCGATTTAGCTGCTGGAGACGCTAGGAAAACGCGAACCGCAAACGCGGCTTTCTCTTTCTTCATGGCCGTTGGAAACGTTTTGGGATACGCGGCCGGATCGTACACTCACCTCCACAAGATCTTTCCTTTCACAATGACTAAAGCATGCGACATCTATTGCGCAAATCTAAAGAGCTGTTTCTTCCTTTCCATCACTCTCCTCCTCGTTGTCACCATCATATCTCTTTGGTACGTCGAAGACAAACAATGGTCACCGAAGGCAGACTCTGAAGACGATAAGAAAACACCGTTCTTTGGCGAGATCTTTGGAGCTTTCAAGGTGATGAAACGTCCAATGTGGATGCTACTAATCGTCACGTCTTTGAACTGGATCGCGTGGTTCCCTTTTCTTTTATTCGATACCGATTGGATGGGTCGTGAAGTTTACGGTGGAAGCTCAGAAGGAGATGACAAGATGAAGAAACTTTACAATCAAGGAATCCACGTTGGTGCGTTGGGATTGATGCTTAACTCAATCGTTCTTGGATTCTTTTCGCTTGGTATGGAAGGGATTAGTAGGAAAATAGGAGCTAAAAGGCTTTGGGGAGCTGTGAATATCATCCTCGCCGTGTGTTTGACAATGACGGTTTTGGTTACTAAAAAGGCGGAGGAGCACCGGAGAACCGTCGGTGCGATGGCCCCTCCTACCGATGCCATCAAAGCTGGAGCATTGACTCTCTTTGCTCTTCTTGGAATTCCTCTTGCTGTAAGTCCACAGCTTGTCTTTTATCCAATTTTTGTTACTATTATTATCCATGATTTATTAATTTGTTAACATTACTAATCCATTTTTTTGGTATTTCTATAGATTACTTTCAGTATTCCGTTCGCACTAGCTTCCATAATCTCAAGCAGCTCCGGCGCCGGCCAAGGTATTTAAACTCTTGTTTTTTCTTAAATTTATTTAAACCTACATTCCTATAGTAAATGTTAATTAAACGTGTGTTAATTCTGATTGTAACATAAATATTGAAGTATCAAATTAATATGGATTTTTTTTTTAATGTCATCTCTACAGGACTCTCTCTAGGAGTTTTAAATATGGCAATCGTAATACCACAAATAATTGTATCGTTTGGAGCTGGTCCTATTGATGCGTTATTTGGAGGTGGAAACTTACCAGGATTTGTGGTCGGAGCAATTGCAGCGGCAATCAGCAGCGTTGTGGCATTTATCGTTTTACCTTAAAATTCTTTGTGATTTGTTTATATATGCGCATGTTTAATATTAATGTGACATGTGGCGTATTTATTATTCTTTGCGGTATTTATTTAAAAGTTAATTTTTAAATTTCCATTTTTTATGTTTTGTTTAATTTATAAACCTACGTCATCATCAAATTACAAAAATTGAAGTATTAAAAAACCAATAAATATAATTGGATGTTTGCTCACTTTTTTTTCACCATTGGATATTTGCTCACTTAGATATTATATCTTTCCATTTTTTATTAATTTTTTTAAAGTCCGAAAATAGTCTAAAGATGAGTATTATAGTGCAAAAACAGTCCAAAGATAAATGAGCATGAAATATAAGCTCAAAGCTTGGAATGACATTCACACCGTGGTGGTTTTTTAAGTTGGGTCTAAGGACGTTTTCTTTCTTTGAACTCTTTACCTGCACACCTTTCATACTACTATTTGATTTAGGAAGGTCTTCATAAGTTTCTTCCCTATATAAGAACATGCCAAGTCGAGCATCATCATCATGGAGCGAAATCGAAGCAATTTACAAAATTGAGCATCATCAGCGGAGTTTTTAAGCACTTTATATTTGATATCGATCAAGCATCATCATGAATCCTATAAACCAAAAGCATCATCATCATCGATCAAAAAAAAAAAAAATTGATCAAAACTTACAGCTCAGGGTGTGGAGAAGAACGAAGGTGGAACCACCATATAGCCACCTGCTTGTTCGATCTGCAGGAGAAAGTAACTCTGTTCCCTCATCTGCTCAACCTCCAAATAGAGTTCTGACATATTTCTTCGTCGCCAGAGCCGCTAAAGCTCCACCAGAGAGTTTTCTGAAGAAATTTTTTGTCGACATTCTTAGTTTCTTACTTCTTAGAAGATTTGAGAGAGAGAAGATTCTAGAAAAACCAACGGACGAAACAGGGAAGAAAAAGAAGTGAGTCTGTCATTTTTTTCTAGTTTTATTTATTTATATACTAAATGTTTTTGGACTCTCTTTCTTTGAGTATTTGTTACTCCCTCTCTTCCTAAATAAATGACTTTTAGAGTTTTCACACATATTAAAAAATAATATTGTTTAGTTATAACTACATTTATTATCTAATATTAACAATTTTCAATAACTATGAACCAATAATATTTGTATACATTTAATTATGTTTAGTTAATGTTTCTTGAAAACTACAATTGAATAATAAATATGTAGAAAAAAATCTAAAAAATTAAATTTTGTGGAACAAGAAAAAAAACTAGAAAATTAAATATTTAGTAACGGAATAAGTATTAATTTATATATTGCCACATCATCGTCATCGTCCCCAATGTTCATTTTCTCTCCATGGTAGTAAGCTACAGCGACCGAGCTGATTTTTGCGTGTGTGGTTTTAGTGAAAATGGTTTTTGAAATCTCCGGATCGACTTGCCCATTTGGGTGAAATTTGCCCTGACATTTAGAAATCCGGGGAAATAAAATGTTATTTTCTGTCCTAGGAGATTTTTTGGGTGATCTCCCCTGACATTTCGTTCAGTTGTTGTTGCATTTCCTCTGAAAAATTTGGTAGCTCTGTACGAGTCGTGGTGGTAGTATATGGTAGAGACTTGGTTACTTCTTGGTTCAAACAACAAAACTGGAGCGTATAGGAGATAGACTAAGTTTATGTGAAAGTATATATGAGTTTTATGTGATCCTAGTTGATTTACTGTCTTCTTATTCCTAAATCTTGTTGTTGTAGCTCTTAGTAAGTTCTGTGAAACCCTCGTTTGTCTGTTAGATTTTTGGAAAGTGACAATGCTTTATGGTTCCAATTCCAGCTATATCTAAGGCAAGTCACCAGCTGCAAGCAATGAGATTGAGGTGTCACTTCTCATGTCTGTGCTGAATAGCATCACAGCAGTCACAAATTCCTTTTCCGGATCCATTTGGGACAGCCAATTCCATGTTGGATATATCATTTGCTTTGTCTTATCTTGTAAGTGCTGCTTTCTAAAGAGATTTGGCTTTTCTTTTTTGTAGAGAGTCGAGCTCATTTGACAAGGTTTGTATCCTATGAATTGGTCATGAATAAACACTTCAGCTTTCAGTACACTATCTGAATCCAGATTTCAGGCTAAGAACCCCATTCACATTTTGTGCTCTTAAACTAGTAGAATTTTTTTTTTTTTGGAAGATAATGCAACAAAGTATTCTAGGGATTTATTGGTTCATGAATTTTAACTGATTTAGAAATCCAAAGCAAAATCATGTGTTATTGGTTCATTGATTTTAAAATCTTTGTCGAAATCACGTGTTATTCATTCATTGATTTTTAAATACTAGTTAAAATTATGTGTTATTCGTTTAATGATTTAATGTTGTATTTCAAAATCCACATTAGATTTTAAATGGATTTGAATGGATTTAAAAGTGAAAAATAGAATGATTCAAATCCGTGGATAAATCATGTTATTTTAAAATTCATATGTTTTGATTTCAAAATCAATAAGTATTTTTAAATTCCATATGAATTTATAATTCAAAGGCCTCTTAGTTTGAGATTTATGTGGTATTATTCGTTTGATATTTAATTCCCAAATAGTCTTCCAAAGAGTTACCTTTTCCTGTTGTACCAGTCCTTAGTTTCGAAGTTTGTGCATCCCAAGATTAGCTAACTTTGGGCCAGAAGCCCAACATATGCTTCAAAGTATAATCCGATCAGTCCCTCCATTATTGTCGGACTTGTTGTTAGGCCACAACTCAAAAAAAAGGTTACCATGAAAACGATTAAAGTCATTTACTTATTTAAAAGCCATCTTTTATTATTATTGTCTTTTGATTGAGAGAGAATCTCCCAAAATTCTTACTAGCAACCGTTTCAAATTTCCCAAATTTATATTCCACTAACAACTGACACGACGCGACAGTCCATCACATAAGTCTAACCATATTTTTCACCACTGTATTTTTTACTCTGTGTTATTGATTTTCTGGAGAGGAGTCGAAACGGAGGTCGGAGAGACTCCATCTCGGAAGGAAACCAGATTGATTTCACAGAGCCTTAATTTCCTTCCCTTTTTGGGTTTATTTTTCAATTTCGGTTCGGTATAGCTGGTTTGTTTTTGTCTCGGTCTACTTTTCTTTAACCAGAGAAGAATCTTTGAATACCTTCACTGAAGACTGAACCTTCTCCTCCTACTCTGATGCAACGAACACAGCCACCGGAACTGGCCGTCACCGGTTTATCGGAGATTCTCGACGGAGGTATCTGCGGCGCGGTAAAACGAGTTATTGTGATCGGGAACGGCTGCGCCGGCGCGGAGAATCAGTGCATCGGCCTTATTCGATCCTTAGGCCTCTTCGATCGCCACCTCTATTATGTAAGCTCCGTTCAAAACACTCATCTTTTTCAGTGTTCTTCTATAGGTGAATCGAAGTGTGTCTGTAGCCATTTTTAATGCTTCCGAGTTTGTTTTTCTCTGTTTAGAGTGTCGCTAGGCCAAGAGGTGGAATCAATAGGTGCCTTCAATGGCTTCCTATCTTTCTCTACAAAAGAATTCATTATTTTATCAGCAGTATCTGTGCCGGATTCTCCATTAACGCTACTGGTAGAACTTAAATTTTTATTGAATGCTACTGCAGTTCACACTTTGAAAATATGTTTTCAAGTTGTTTTATCATTCAATTTGAGTGAAACTAAGACCTAATAAGAGATTTTTACCAGTATTTTGTTTCCTGAAAATGGCTGTAGGTTTCACGGATGTGTTTGAGGTTGCTGATGCGAAGCAGATTGCTACTATGGCTCGTAGTACGTTTGACAAGTATTGTTTTTTCTTATCACAAGTTTATTGATGTGATCTTGCATCAGCACACTGGTTGTCTACTTAAATGTCTTTGATTGAACATTTATGACCACATTTTTGGCCTTATGATAGGAATGGACCGTTGTTAGTGGTGGCATCTGGTAGTGATACTATTTCCGTTGCAAGCTCCATAAGACGACTAGCTATGGAAAATGTCTTTGTTGTCCAGGTTAAGTCTGTTCCTTGAAAACCCCAAATTTCTATGGCTTTTTTTGTTTTGTTTTGTATGATGGTTTTAGCATATCTTTCCATTTGACTGATATCTGCAAATGCCAAATCTTGGCCTCATAGTCATTGTTTTCTCGTTGTTTTTACTTGTTTTTTTGTGTGGTTGCATTACCAAATTTTGTTAGTTGTTCCGTTGTTTTTCCAGGTGCAACATCCAAGGTCGCGTCTCGAGAGATTTGATCTAGTGATCACACCTCGTCATGATTATTATTCTTTAACATCTGAAGGGAAGAGGCAAATTCCTTTCTTTCTCCGGCCATGGGTAACTCCACGTGAACCTCCAGGTAGAAATGTGGTATGTGTCTTTTGTAATGTTCATCAAAAGGAATTTGATGGCACGGAATTGTCATTTAGTTGCTGGTAACAAGCTTGAATGCTGAAATCCAGTTTCTCACTACCGGAGCTCTTCATAATGTCGATGCTTCTACTCTGAGAAATGCTACTTTGGAATGGAAGGACGTGTTTGCTTCGCTGTCAAAACCTTTAGTTGTAGTTAATATTGGAGGACCTACAAGTAAACACATCGTGCCTCTTCATCTTTGATATTGTCCATTGAGGTGTATTTATAACTGTGACTAAACTTGCTACGCTTTGTTGTTAAATTTTTTGTAGGGAACTGTTTGTATGGTGTTGATCTAGCTAAGCAATTGTGTGGCATGCTTCAGAGTATCCTCTGGAGCTGTGGAAGCCTAAGAATATCCTTCTCAAGAAGAACACCTAAGAAGGTAAGTAAAAGTCTCTTTAGAATGTTACGGTCGTGCGGAGCGGATGGTCATCATACTTTCTCGATCTTTATACAGGTTGCAGAAATCATAACTGGAGAATTAAGTTCTAACTCTAAGGTCTACATTTGGGATGGAAAAGGTGACGATTTTTGTTATTCCCAACTTTTCCGTGGCAAAGTTTGATGCTTTCTTTTCTTCCATTTCTCAGACCCTAATCCGCATTTGGGACATCTAGCTTTAGCCGATAGTTTTATCATAACTGCTGACTCTATAAGTATGCTGAGCGAGGCATGTAGTACCGGGTATGTTTAAAACAACAACCTTTTCCTTTTCTCAATGTTTAGATGATATCGAATTCTCATTCTCAACACAGGAAACCCGTTTATGTTATGGGTGCGGAACGGTGTACATGGAAATTTTCTGACTTCCAGAAGACTCTCCATGAAAGAGGAGTTGTTCGACCTTTAACTGGCAAAGAAGATGTAATTCTAATGACTCTCTTCCAGTCTTTTGTTTATCCACGACAGCCTTCTCTTATATTGTTTGGTGAATCCTGACATTTGCTTTTACTTGGATTTTATATCTCAAGATGTGCGAGAAGTGGAGTTACTCTCCTCTTAACGATAATGCAGAAGCTGCGAGGCGCGTGATTCAAGATCTGGCCAAGCGTGGCTGGAAAATTGAGGCATGATCGTTCTTTCCCTCCACAAGTTTTCCATAGTAACTGTCCTTTCCCTATATAGACTACAGTTATTATTTTCGGACTGGGAATTACCAAATTAGAGCGAGGTTTTAACAATTGAATCCTCTCCGTGGAAGCTTAGTGCTCTTAGTCGAACTCAAGGTCATATATACTTAGCTCATCGTTTTGAACTATTAGCGATTGGATTTTGTTAGTTATTTGGTTTTTCTTATTTGGATATATTTGATCTACTGATTAGTTGGAATAAAGTTTTTGAACTTTTTTTTGGTACGATAATATTGTAAAGTCTTTAATACTCGATAACTGATAAGAGTCTTGACTTGCGCATATATGATCTGCTGATCCAATTATTATTATTATTATTATTTTATTTACTTGTTGACTCGTATAATTTTGTTGCCAACTCCACATCTTGGGGAAAAACAAAACAACAACTACTCTTTCTCTACTCCATTAACAAAGTCCACCACCAGAACCTAAACCCTATAAAAACCCAACCCCTATTTACATCACTCACAACAGCAAGAACATCCAATACCATTCCCCCAAAACAAATCCTTCAAGAAGATTCTTTAAAAGTCAAAAAGAGAAAAGATGAAGAGTGACTCGATAGCCGTTGATGTCCCTGCAGAGTCTAGCTCAGCAATCAAAGGCAAAGCTCCTCTACTCGGTTTAGCCAGAGACCACACTGGCTCAGGAGGTTACAAGAGAGGTCTCTCCATTTTCGATTTCCTTCTCCGTTTAGCCGCCATTGTAGCTGCCTTAGCTGCTGCTGCCACAATGGGGACTAGTGATGAGACCCTCCCTTTCTTCACTCAGTTTTTACAGTTCGAAGCTAGCTACGATGATCTCCCAACTTTCCAGTATGATACATACTGTTTTCTTCTTCTTCTTTCATCTTGTGTTCCTTGTTTACTAAGTTATCCTACTTCCAATTCTCTCTCTTTCAGATTCTTTGTGATTGCCATTGCAATAGTCGCAGCTTACCTTGTCCTGTCTCTTCCCTTCTCAGTCGTCACGATTGTTCGTCCTCTAGCCGTCGCTCCGAGACTCCTTTTGCTTGTTCTTGACACTGTACTCATCTTCCTCAATTTTTCAAACTCTTGATGGTATATATAGTCATATATCGAAATAAAATAATTATGTTTTCTTGTTGATGTGTACAGGCGGCTCTGGCTCTGGACACTGGGGCTGCTTCCGCGGCGGCGGCTATAGTGTATTTGGCACACAATGGGAATACGAACACAAACTGGCTTCCAATCTGCCAACAGTTTGGAGATTTCTGTCAGAAAACGAGCGGAGCTGTCGTCTCTGCCTTTGCCTCTGTTACCTTTCTAGCCATCCTTGTCGTCATCTCTGGCGTCTCTCTCAAACGACCCTAAGTCGACAATACATACTCTTTGACTTTGAGCGCAAGAAGAAAAATTGTGCCAAGGGTTTAATTAGTGTTTGTGTGAAATGTTTATATGGAAGATTATATTTTGTACTTGTGTGCTCTTGGTGAAACTATATTGTGTTTTGTATTAATCTTTGGAAATATTGAAAATTAATGGAAGTTAATTGTCACTTTTTCTTGTTTAGATATATAAAATTTGAAATTTTGTTTGTTAAGTTGTATAAACCCTTCTTTCTACATGACAATGAAATAGAGAATGTGCACCCAAACGTGTAAGATTAGTTTATGATTTTGTGCCAGATCTGGATCTTCAGTTCCAACTTGTGGAGAAGGTAAAATTAACAACCTTCATTTATTCACACTAATTAAACCAACAAACAAAAATAATGAAATAAATTAACAACCCTTTCCTTCTCCAGTATGGACCGGGCCAGGCCCATATAGCCCGATTCACAACATGCTTTTTCGTAGTCTCTCCAGCATTCCTATCGCGACATCAGTTCAATGGCGGCGCTCGCAAGGATCAGTGGCCGGCACCTGAAATCCGCCGGCTTAAGTAACTCCTCCGCCTCATGTTTCTTCACTCAACGCCGTGGCTTTGCGTCCAAACTTTTTGTTGGCGGTAACTCTTATATCTCTGTTTCGGTTTGATTAGCACAATTCAATATCTGGAGAATTGATTTGTAGGTTCTGGAAATTGGAGGTTTAAGTTTACAAGAGTCAATTCGCTAGGTTTTTAGAGGATCGTTGACAATGGATATAAATTTCTTGAAATGTGATTCATGAACATGCAAATTGTTAAACTACTTTGGTATGAAATGCTCTTCTAAATCTTATAAAGCCTTTTATTCTACGAGCTATTGTTCAGTAACCATTTCTTCTCATGCTATGATCGTATGAATAATGATTTTTCAAAGCCATGTGCGAGCTATGTTACTAGTTCCTGTGAGTCTGTGACATGTGATGTTTTTTGTGCTCACGTTTTGGTATTAAGCCTCGTTGCTTTGTAGCAAATCGATTATTGGACCTGATGTATTCTACTTTTTGAACATTTTGAACTGGCCCTTTCTTCGTGGTGATAGTGAAATTACAATCTCCAGTAATGTCTAAATTCCGAACTATACAATCATGTTTGCAGGATTATCGTTTTACACTACAGAGCAAGGTTTATCTGAGGCATTTTCCAAATGTGGCCAAGTTGTTGAAGGTACTATATATACTATTATCATCGTAATTGTTCGCATCAGATGAATATCGATCCCACATTTGATCCTCTTGTTGTATCTGAGAGTTTTTGAGAATGTTTTCTGCTTCTCCCTCAGCCCAAATAGTTATGGATAGAGTCTCTGATAGATCGAAAGGTTTCGGTTTTGTGACATTTGCTTCTGATGACGAAGCTCAGAAAGCTTTGATGGAGTTGAACAAACAGGTATAATAATGTTTATGTCTTTATTGTTTTCACTTGTCACTTGTTAAAATTGTTTCTCTTGGTAACAAAAAAACAGTTTCTTTCAGCAATTAAATGGCCGTGTGATATTTGTGGACTACGCCAAGCCGAAGCAAAGTCTTATAGCTAGAGGACCGCCTGAGCCAGTGGTAGTAGCTGCTACAACAACTGAAACATCGAAAAGCGACTAAACAGAATCGAAAATAGCAAAATGCCGGATACTGCTTATGCTATATTTCATGGTCTGGAAGCACTTTTTTGTAGTGTTTTTGGATTCTACTTGTGTATGATGAATGAGCAAGCTTCAATATTAATTAGCTTTCTACTTGCTCTTGCTACTTTATGTTCTCTGAATCATTCATTCAGTAGATTGCGTGGAATTAAAGCATGAGTAATTATTACAATAGCCATATTTGGATTGAAGAAATCATTAAATTCAGATTCGTAATAGATGAGAGGTGAGAAATGATAATCTTACAGTGAGCAGCAGAGAAGGTACATACGTGGCATGATATTACGTGCAACGAAGAAGTCCCTTCGTTTGAGTGAATTTTGGGAGCTCCACGTCTACTGGATAAAGATCCTCGTGGTGCCACGTCATCATCTCCCTTCTCCTCCCCCAAAAACTTGAGTATCAATTCGAGCCCAGCGATTTTTCGTTTTTTTTTTCTCTCATCTTTTACTCCTCACAAGCCAAATTTGGAGACAGCTGATTTTCGCAAGCTTTCATGGTAGATGGCAGTTAAGCTACATCGGCCGGGTCTTGTATCGTCAAGGTAAACTAAAGCTTATAGTTATCTCCTTCTATTTGTCTCGCGCATCTTTGATTTTTGGGGCCCTTGCCGACTGTGTTAGTTTGTACAGCAAAAATAAAAACTTTTTTTGTCTCGCGATGTTCTTATTTATGAATTATGATCTTGCGGGTATTTAGTGTAAATGGTTTTGGGTAAAATTTCCCCGATATTTAGTTCACTTGTTGTTGCACTTCCTCTGAGAAATTAAGTAGTTGTAATTGATGGTAGAGATTAGGTCGCTTCTTGCTTCAAATAACAAAGTGGAAGAAACTATGTCAAAGCATATGGAAGAAACTATTTTTTTATTTATTGCCTTCTTATTTATTAATCCTGCTTTTGTAGCCCTTCAAATCCTTGTCTTTCGCGGATGTCCATTGGAACCTTTATTTCCTGCAGAAGTGTGGTACAATTGGATTATATATCAAACTGCTGGGGATATTCAAGGAGCCGATTGTTTGTAACCTATGATGTTCTGGAAAGTAAAAACTACATCCTTCATAGGAAATTGTTTGGAAACAAGAAGATAAGTTGGTATAAATCGCGGAGGACAATGCAGCCTTTTCTCCTTGCATCTGCGGAAGACGGAGTGGCTGTTAATGGGAATCCCCAGTCAAGATCTAGTGATGATGTTGAGGAGATGAGGGCCAAACTTAGTGGATCACTACAAGATGAATACAGCTGTGGTGAACTCATTCAGTCTTTGCATGATGCTGCCAGAACTTTTGAACTGGCACTTAAAGAGAAAATTTCCTCTTCCAGATTACCATGGTTCTCAGCAGCTTGGCTGGGAGTCGATAAAAATGCATGGGTTAAGACATTTTCTTATCAGGTCCGTACCATTTTAGTTCCACTTCCGTATTTACCATCAATCCATCCGTAGTTGGTTTGTTTGCACCTCCATGGTACCATGATTAAGCAACTGGGTTTAAAATCAAGGCTATAACAAAAAGTTATCTTCCCATTGCATATTTAGCTTGCACTAAGTACTTCTTGTCATATTTTTAGCTATAATAGCTAAAGTCATGTTCTGTTCATCATTCTCAGGCTTCCGTATATTGCTTGCTACGAGCTGCAAATGAGGTTTCATCTAGAGGAAACAACAGAGACGATGATCTTAATGTCTTTGTACAAAGGAGGTACTGCACGACTTTTTTAGCCTAAGAACTATGGCATTCAGCGTTACTGGGTTGTCAACAATTTGTTGTGTTCTAAACTAGTAGAATTGTTTTGTCCTTGTATTTGAAAGAGGATGCAACAAAGTATTAGTTTGAGATTATGTTGTATTGGTTTGATATTTATTCCCCACATAGTCCTCCAAAGAGTTTCCTTTCACCAACGTTGAAATTTTTCTAAACTAGCAGTTGCTGTCTAATCATAATCCTATGTTGCTGCTTCATGGTTATGCCTGTTTTCGATGTTTAAATAATCACATCATGCAGTTTATCACGCCAAGCTGCTCCTCTTGATAGTATGATGCGGGATAAACTATCTTCCAGTCACCCTGAAGCCAATGAGTGGTTTTGGTCTGAGCAAGTTCCTGCTGTGGTGACATCTTTTGTGAATTGTTTTGAGGGGGACCAACGATTTGTTTCTGCTACTTCTGTGTATGTCATTTCTTTTGACTATCTTCATATTAGTAAGTTCTGTAAAACACTTGTTTGACTGTGAGGTTTTTGGAAACTGACGATGCTTTATGGTTCATTCCAGCTATGTAAAAGGCAAGTCCTCAGCTGCAAGCAATGAGATTGAGGTGTCACTTCTCATGCTTGTACTGAATTGCATCGCAGCAGTCACAAAACTTGGCCCGACAAAAATTTCGTGCCCGCCCTTCTTTTCTATGATTCCAGATACAACAGGACGATTGATGGACAAATTTGTTGACTTTGTTCCTCTCCCCCAGGCCTATCATTCAATGAAAAGCCTCGGTCTACGCAGAGAATTTCTTGTTCATTTTGGACCTCGGGCAGCGGCATGCAGAGTAAAAAGTGACTGCAGTACAGATGAGGTTGTCTTTTGGGTCGATCTTATACAAAACCAACTGCTGAGGGCTATTGATCGGGAGAAAATATGGTCAAGATTAACAACGTCTGAAAGTATCGAGGTAATAAATAGAAACTTGCAAAGGACATTTCTGAGAAGCTTTTAGAATCTCTGTGCAGTATGGATGGATGTGAGCTCGTTTTAGTATTTTAAAATATTAAAGAATTATGTGCCAGGGAACGTATTTGCTTGTCTGGATTCATTTGGGACAGCCAATTCCATGTTGAATTAATTGGATATATATCATTTGCTGTGCCTTTTCTTATAAGTGCTGTTTAGAATGAAAGAACATGGCCGAACCAGTTTGCAAACTTAAGTGACACTATCGAGGATCTTCATAAAGTGGCACTTATTGAATGTTTAGTTTTATAACTCATAGAGTGTGAGATTGTTGAAGTCTGCAGTAAAAAAATATGGTTGCACACTTGCTTGTAAATATCTTGGGAGTTTATCAGGACCTGTTGGGGATGTCTTGCAGGTTTTGGAAAGAGATTTAGCTATTTTTGGATTCTTTATTGCCTTAGGCAGGAGCACCCAGTCTTTTTTAGCTGCAAATGGTTTTAATTCGCTGGAGAATCCTGTGGAAGACCTTGTTAGGTGACTCATTGTTTTTCTTCTGTTTGCTTTCCATACTCTTTGATACACCCACTTAAACTCTCTATGTTCTTTATTCAGGCACTTCATTGGGGGAAGTCTCCTACAATATCCTCAGCTTTCAGCCATTAGTTCTTACCAGTTGTATGTAGAGGTAGGGCATAAGTCATACTATCACTGGTGAAAATTTCTTTTTAAGCATTTTGAAATCTTATCATGGAACTCTATAGCGTAGGTTGTTTGTGAAGAACTAGATTGGATTCCCTTCTATCCAACTAGAAAGGACTCCCAGCCAGCCGAACAATCACATGGGCATAAAAGCAGACCGCAAGGGCCACCTAATTATGATGCTCTTCCTCGAATATTGAACGTTTGCTCTTATTGGCTACAGAGCTTTATTAAGTACAGCAAATGGCCTGAGAATCCTTCTAATGTCAAGGCAGCGAAATTCTTATCCAAGGGGTATCTAACAACATGTTTATAAAATAAACTGGATATAAACGAAGTAATTGACAATCATATTGATTTTCATTCTCAAATTTTCAGGCACAACAAGTTAATTCAGTGCAAGGAAGAACTGGGAATATCAAGGTAAGCTAATGAATAGCTATAAATTGTGTATAAAGAAGCTTTTGTGTATCCATTTCTGTGCGCGTTTTATTTTTGCATCCGTTGTTGTGGAGCATGCCTTTTTAATAAACTAATAAGTAATTTGGCTGTGTGCAATTGGATAATGTGTGTTGCAGTTTGGCAGTAACAGAAGCGGGTTTTATTGACATGAATGCATCGTCAACTGATAGAGAGTCGAGCTTATTTGACAAGGTTTGTATTCTATGAATTAGTTTATGAAAAACCACTTCAGGTTCCGTACACTATTTGAATCCAGTTTTTGACTATGAACTCCGCTGACTATCAGATGTACTATAGTACTAACAACATTTATTTCTCAGGCTCTAGAGAGTGTAGATGAAGCTCTCGTGAGACTGGAAAGCTTGCTACAGCAGTTGCATGCATCAAGCTCATCTTCTGGAAAGGAACAAATAAAAGCCGCTTGCTCTGACCTAGAAAAAATAAGGAAGCTTAAGAAAGAGGCTGAATTTTTAGAGGCATCTTTCAGAGCCAAAGCAGCTTCCCTGCAAGAGGTTTTTAGTTATTACAAATTTTTCCTTTGATGCAGTTAGGATTGATATATAAGTGCTGACGCTTGAGTTTGGTAGACTGTCCATGGCATACACCAATCTTCTCGAAATCTGGCATCAGTCTCAATGGGTGCTTATAATATGAGAAACAAAGAATTGCAGAATGCATTTGGTTTTCTTAAACGTGTGTGGAAGACTAAAATCTCATATGATTCATATAGGGAGGTGGTGACAGTGACTCTCTGGAGTACTCTGAGGAACAAAGCCAGCATCTAAAAGGAAAAGACTCAAAGAATTCAATAAATTCTGTAGATCAAGGCACAAGGTATGTCGCTTGTTCAGTTAGTTAATAATTCCTTCTGTATTTTTGAGTTATAAACGTAGGTTCCTTTTGTTTTCCTCTGTTTGTGGAAACTTATTTATTGTTTTGCATCTACCTTAGTAGGGACCGTGGATTCGGGGGGTTCTTCATACGCACTCCAAAAAAGAAGCCTGGCCCTGAAACATTGGTATGCTTCATTTTCTTATCGTATGTTGTATCCTAAAGCATATCTCAGACCTTATATTTTTGGGGCTATGTCTGCTTAGTACTCTCCGTATTTTATGTCAATTACTTAATATTTTCTAATTTAGTCTACTCAGTGAGGAGAAGCTATATTTAATCCAATGGTGAGAGGTTTCATGATTTTTTTACGATATGCAGGCAGATGAATATTTTGAGAAATCCAGAGACAATGTAGATAGTGTGGATTCCAAACCCAATGAGATCTATCGGTTCGAACTTCTAAGGAACGAACTGATAGAGCTGGAGAAGCGTGTCCAAGGAAGTACAGATGAGTCAGTAAATGAAGAGGTTAGTAAGTAGTAGTCATCGCTGCTGCAAGATGTTTGATTTGTTTCTACATAGTAAATATTCTAAAGCGTTAGTTTCAGTAATGCATGTATCTGCTCGATTAAAAACAAGTACATATAACCAAAAGAAAAAAGTGAATGATGCATTTATGGTTTATGTGGGTTCTATACCATACTATCTTAACTTATAAATGGAGGTTGCCCATTGTTTTGTGAGATCTAACTGATCCTATATTTAAACGGTGGCTTGTACTCCCTTTTCCCTATTTGAGTCATATTTCCATCAAGTTCGTGGACAAATTATTGCAATGATTATTGTGCTCTGTTCTTTCTTTTATGGTTAAAGTTTTCAACTTGGTAGCAGACGGTCAGCTCTTAACATATTGTTATTTGCGTCTATTTCTCAGATGTTCAACTCCCTCCAAGTTAATTAAGTATTGTTATTCATGTCTATGTCTCACGAGTACAAGCTCTTATTCTCTATGTTCTGCAGGGAAGAACCTCTGAAGATCCTCCGAAATCAGGCAGTAATCTGAAAGGTGTGCAGTTATTTCAAAGCTCAAAGAAAGAAAACGTCATTGAGAAAACTCTTGACCAACTTAAAGAAACCACTACGGTATGAATGTCATTCCAAGCCTCATGGCATATGCGTCTTTGGTTTCATTGAGCGAATCAGCCTTTTCTGACCAGCTTTGTTCCTTCACTACTTGCCTGCTTCATGACTTAACTACTAACAGTGCATTTTACCGGGTTATTCTGACAGGACGTGTGGCAAGGTACTCAGCTTCTTGCATTTGATTCAGCTGCTGCAATGGAGCTCCTTCGGAGGTCTGTGGTAGGAGATGATTTAACAGAGAAAGAAAAGAAAGCCCTACGCAGAACCATGACTGACTTAGCATCAGTTGTTCCCATTGGTGTTCTTATGCTTCTTCCCGTGAGTAGAAACTAACCTTATCAAATTCACCAATATCATATTTCCATCCGCGTTGATTGTTCATCCTCATAAAAACGTTTCTGTTCACTACAACTTTATACTGATCTATTGATGTTTGCTCGTTGTACAAAATCCCGTAAGACCAATCACTACATAAACTATTAACATTTGCAATATGTCTGAGTCTATGAGCTAATCTAATGGGTACACCTATGTCTAACAGGTCACAGCAGTTGGTCACGCGGCTATGCTTGCTGCAATTCAGAGATATGTACCAGGCTTGGTAATGCTTTCTTTTGTACATGCTTCTGCTCTTCTGTACATTTCTTCCATCTCTTCGATCAAGTTGAGAAAAATATGTTTTTATTCAGATACCTTCGACCTACGGAGCCGAAAGGTTGAACCTGTTGAGACAGCTTGAGAAGGTCAAGCAAATGCAGACAGATGAAACGGAGCCTGAAGAAGGCATCGATGAAACAGAATCATGACTAGATCAAGAGGCAAAAATATAGTCTATACCTCAAAAATTCACTTTGTTCTATAATTCATCGACAGGAGTTGTGCATAGAGAATCTCATTCCATGTATCAGGTACGCCGGGTAGGCACCAGTGGCTACAGTCTTGAGGAGCATCAACAGGAGTGCCTTGCTCTCGATACCGAGAAGGATGACCATCTTTCCTAAACTCTGTCAGATATGTAATGTTCAGAAATTTAACCTTACTATGTCGATATTTCATATCTTCAATTACTTTATAGATAAATTTATTGTGACTCGCATCAGGTTCCATCTTCTTTTTATCAGTCTCAGGCTCCGTCTCTGCATCACAGAGACCACCCAGATTCCATGTCCCATTTCTGCAACAGCGAAGGATTCTTTACGTTAAAACCCTGGTCTCTCAAGACCATAATATAATAACTTTTGTCTGATTATGTCCTCCTGACCTGTAGTGCACCGGAGAGTAGCTTCTGAAGAAAACATAACTCTTGTGTGGATCAAGTCTCTCCAAGACCCATGACTTCCATGTCTTCAAAGACTTTCCAAATGCCTCCATTACACCCATTGTCTTGTTCACTTTCCTTCCCTCCTCAAAATAGCATCCTCTGCACACGAAAAGAAACCCCCAGTTAAGGAGAATTACGAATTCTGATCATAGAAGCTGAGGGAGTTGTCATACGTTAACACAGTTTTCTCTTCGTTCCACCAGTGCCCTGTGTTGAAGACCAGAACATCTGAGCGGACCCATCTTTTTGATTGCCAGTTGAATTCGTCTACTCTCACTGTGGTTTTGATCTCTTTCGGTGATTTATCCGGTGGCCGACCAATCACGACAAGAAACGGTGTTCTGTGATACTCAACTGTGAGGTTTTGCTGAGGAAATCGCATTGAGAGAAAGCCCTTGTGTTTCGTTATGGGGTTCCCATTTTCTTCATAGATGTCAGATTTATTAGGTACTGCTTGTGAGAGCATGCACATGAGAGATTCCCACTGGTTTCTTCCGATGGAATCTCCCACGAACACTATCCGTCCGTTCCGACTTCTCTCCAGAAAATCACTTGCGTTAAATCTAATCATTCAATACCCCCAAAAAAACAGTGATCATTTAGTTAGTCACATTGACAGATACTAAACTTAGGTCTCAAGTCTTCTTATGAATCTTTCCCTACTGCAAGAAATTAGTAAAGTCGATTCCCTACTGCAAGAAATTAGTAAAGTCAATTGCGAATTGTCGTATACGAGAGCAAGTATTTCTTTTGTCAGAAAAATGTGAATCAAACCCCTAATTAATAACTAGCGTTTAACTTGTAACCCTAAAGGCTTCTCAATGGAATCAATATAACTTAAGGCCTACGCAAGAAGTACATAGTCTCGTTTTCATAAAAGCTATATAAGAAAAGGTAGACTGATGTCGTGGTACAATGTATTACCGTGGAAGATCGCAGCCATGTGGTTGCCATCGCCAATGAAGATAACCAGAATCTTTTCTTCCATTCTTACGACAACGAAAACCAGAATCAAGAAAGCGACACTCTTCTCCGTATAATAATCCATTAACAGATGATGATGATGTTCGACGAACCCATCTTCCTTTGGTGTAATCGCACTCCTCTGTTAGGGTTTGCGAAGACGACGGGAACAATCCGAAACGAGGAAAGCGCGAGCCGGAGAGATTTACGTCGATGAGGACGCTCGAGAATATGAGGAGGCTCAGCAGAAAGAGGCTGACGCAGAGATGTTTCTTGATCTTGAAGACGTACGGAAATGAGCAGAGAGAGAAGAGTTGTTGAAGATGATGATGATCCATGTTGTGTGTGATCTCTTCTTTCGCTCTTTGAACAAGTCTTCTTCTTTTTCTGTTAACGAGAGACGTCAAACTAAGGTGACTATATATCTGTGACCACTATTCGTTTTTTTGCTAAATTAAATAAAATATCATATTGGGTAAGAAGCAATAAAGCAAATAAATTATTCACATCATGGTGGAAGCTTCCGGATCGTGATTAGCTACGACGTCACGACTAACTAATGTTAAAAATTATTACCATTAGATGGTAATGTTTTTTAATTGAAAGGGTTTTTTACCTGAATAAAGGACTTTCCACAACAATAAGAGAGAAAAACATATTACGTATTACACTATATTCTTCTTTAAATGTATAAATTTTTGGGAATTTTACATAATAAATATTGGGAATTGTAGGAGTGATAAAAATGGACAGTGTAAATTACGGATGAGAGAATACAAAAGAATAATTAGAAGTGAAAATGGTGTTGCTTGAAATTTGAATAGTCCTTAAGCTGCTAGCTGCACCCTTTTGTTCTAAGTGTTTATTACATTTCATTATAGAATCATAATTGGCTACAAAAAATATAATATAAGTTTGGTACTCATTTGATTTGGTAGAGACAATGATTTAAAGAAAAATATATCATATTTAAAAACTAATGGTCGTTGAAAGTGAATCTGATTACTTTGTAAAAAAATTTAGCCGGCCAATCTTTTGGTTTACTTTGTAATAGTATTGTTGATGTTTGCTAAAAATAAATTGTTTGATGTAATTTGGGAAATTGTTAGGTTTGTTGGAAATATATGATTTGCGTAAGTATATAGACTTAACCGAAGAAAAGAAGCCATCTTTAAAAATTGTTAGTTGTGTACTTTTGATGTTTGCTAAAAAAAGATTGTTTGATGTAATTTGGAAATTGTTTTATATACAATCGGCTAAACCGAGAAATTAAATCATAATCATACTGAACCGAATCCTAAACCAAACCGTATAAGCCCGTCTCAAATAGATAAACCGGCGACGGTAAACTCAAGAAGCTGAGTACTGAGCTGCGATCGGCGACTGTCTCGTCTCCGGGATAGTAAAAGATGAAGCTGAAGGTTGTGTATCGTAAGGTCTCCGATTACATCCGTTACGATCTCAAAGAAATCGTCTTACCTTCATCACTTCCCGATCCTCCTCACGTCGTTAAACGCCGCAAATTGACTTGGCACGAGCGATTTCTCGTGAGATTCTTTCACTCTCCCTTCCTCTTTTTTCCTTTGAAATTTCAGTTAGTTTTCTATTTATAGGATCTGGGTATTCAAAATTTTCTCTCAAGGATAAACAAGTTCGCATTTTGTCGTGCTTTAAATCTTCTCGAGCTCTATTTGGTTTTCTCTCTGATTTAGAATGAATGAATCCTTCAATTAGGTCTTTTATCAGCAGAGTTTTGATTTCATTATGTAAAATTGTGGAAATTTAGGACAATAAATGTGAGATTTCTCTTGTTTGAGCATAAAGGTTCGTCCTTTCTGATATCAGATTCTTTGATTCTTGTGGGTGTCATGGGTTAAAGAGGTCTGTAATTCCAAGATGAACAGTTCTCAGAATTTTCAGAGTAATCGGTGCTTTCTCCTCTACCAGATGAAATTAATCTAATGCTAACCACTCGGTGAAATATTCATGTTTGTGATTAGGTGTTGAAGGAAGCTTCAAGGCTTTATGCTGCAAGTTGGGTGCGAGATATAGGTCCTGAACTTCGTCCAAATGATTACAAGAAGCAAGGGGACGGTGAACCTAAAAAACAAGCTAAAGAGACAGAGAATGAGCCCTCTGTTTTGGAAGATCTTGGTAAGAACTGTTGTTAAGCTGTTGCCTACTTTCAAAAGAAAACTATTGAATTTGGTAATAACGTTCGTTCCAAATTGTAATCCAGCTAGCACATCTTCTTAAAACTATTAGTAATGCACATTACAAGTATCTAGAAGTGGATTACTTCTCCTTAGGTGTACAAGAGTTTCGTACTGATATTGAGAAGTGCTTTTCCTAACTAAACTTTACTGCCCCATTCATTAGTTTATTGACTTCATGTATTCATAATTGCTTGTTTTTCATTCTTTTTTCTGTAACTCTTCTATACAGCGGTAGCTGCAAGAGGTGGCATGGAGACTTTAAGGCCTGCTTTACATCGCCTATACATGACACGAGCTTCTCATTATAAAGATGCTCTTGCAAGCTTTATAAAAGGTTACCATGAGGGTTTGCAGCAAGTTATGAAGAATAAAGAAGAGTCTAAAGCCCCTGCAGATGAAGCTGACAACTCTAAAAAGACTACCTGACATGTAGTTAGCTCCAAAAGCAGGATTCATTATGTGAATGCGAATTTGTACTTAGCTAGATCTTGGATTCTTTGATTGTACCACAACATCCAAAAAATCCTATCAACTACGTAGTTTTTCATGCATAATGTAGCCTATTTGTGCAGCACTCCTAGAAAACAATACATATAGTTTGACACATGTTCTTCATAGATCTAATTTCCAATTTTGCAGCCTCTTCCATCTAAACTGCTGCAGGGAGGACAGGTTACAAGGAATTTTGTGATAAACTTGATGATATGCTGTGATGGGTTTGATTCCCTTTATAGCTTATTCAGATTTCATGTCCAGGACTTTTGCTGAGCACAAGCTGGCACATTGCAGGGATACCTTTTATTGGTGAAGGACTCTGATGATTGTATGAACCTGCTGAAACAATAGTAAGCAATTCTTTGTAATATATGTTTCCTGTTTCTTCCAGAGAAAGACTTTCAGTTTTCTTTGTTATTCTATATACTCTTGTTTTCTTCCATGTTAAAAGCCTTGTTAGTGGAATTTTAATCCATGCTATCTGTAACAGTCTTCTATGATGCTGTTACTGAAAAAGTTGACTTGTCTCTAGAAGTTGTTAAAAAAGCATAGATATCAGATATCTTTCAGGGGAAAAGTTGAGCAGTCGATTCAGAACTGCACTTTAAGTCTTGTTATGATCAAAACTTTATTGCAGGACAAACCCTTAATGCAGGAGGAGGCCACTGAGCATCTTAACTATAGCCAAAAGCTTCAAGGACTAGTGATAAAGGCACATGGCTGAGGGTCCCTCTCCCACTTGCAGGGCCACTAAACTATCAAGCGGAGATCAATTAGCTTCAAGTCAACAAGCAAGTATCTTTTCTGAATCTTCATGGGCCCTTAAAAAATCACCTGTGGCTAAGTAAGATCGAAACAAAGTAGCTTAAAAACGCATTTTACATTACCTGTTGATTATCAACCTATGCTGTCAAGTCAACAAATGCGCCTGCCTTGAAGATTAGCACTTGCTACTGCACTCAAAATTGGAACATGTGCGCATACAACCCGAACATTTGTAGGTAGTGACTGCTCATGATAAGGTTGTATTGTTTCCATCTCTGTTATGCAAACTTTCTGTCCAATCAAGATTTACCTTTACTACTTTGGTGCCTTACGCAGATAGTTTCGACAGCTTCTTTTTGACAAAGCAACCACTTATTTGATTGTAGAATGGAAATTTGCTTTTCTATTACTCATAAATCATAACCAAGCTATAGCCGTCTCACTACCAATAGTTTCTGAGCAATGGATTCTCCTAACCTAAAGCAGCCTTGGGATTAGGCTTAGAGTCCCTTGGCTGACTAGAATAGAATCTCTTTTCTATAGAGGATATAGAGAAGTTTATGACATAAAAGAGTTAAGCCTATGAGTATCACCCCGTCCGCAAAACTAACAGTTGATTAGAAAGTTAGCTAGAGTCGACAATTAGAGTAAGTAGAGGATTCAGCAGACTTGTTGAGCATGGGGAATTATGTTTTGAGTAAAGATGGTACTCAAGAGTTGAGGATTCTCTCGAACAATTTAACAATTTCTTGGTTTTAGGTAGGTTTAGGTCTGTAAGTGAATATATTGCAGTAGTATGGGAGAGTTATATCAGAAAAGCTGGTATAAACCATGAGATTATGGATGTAACACCCATGTTTAGTGGTTTTTAAAGAGATAAAAATGATGAAGAAACAATGTATCTGTAAAAGATATCATTGGATCATACCACAAATCTCTTTTTGGAAGCACATGGAGGTGGATAACTGATCCAATGATTGATATATTTTTATATGAGAGATAAAATGTTGAAGAGCACTAAAAGAAGCAGTACATGAACGGACAATCGCTTTCAACAGATGATTCACTGTTCATCTGACCTTAGTACATGAAAAAACAGGTTCTTGTAGGACTCTCCTAAAGTCTTATTTTATCTCTCTTTTTGACAAAAAAGAAATTGTAGACTCTCAGTCTTCAGAGATAAATTACATTTATATACGTGTTCATTGATCTGATTTGAACTGAACCATGCCTTACATTTTTTGTTTCTCTCCCAGTTTTACAATGCTATTTTTCACAACAACAAAAGAAAGCGAAACTATCAAAGAAGCTATTATAAAAAAGGTAAAAAGCATGACTATAGTAAACTCCACAACAATAAACATCATTTGATTGGCCCTACTTTTGTTTCTATAATAATCTCAACAATTTCCAATTTCATCTTTAACCAAATAAAAAAGATCATCATAACATCACAAGTACAACTATACATAATGCGTGTATGTGAGTGAATACATCATCATCATCAATGGGAGAAGAGTGAAACAAATTTGCTCTTCTCTGACTTTTGGAAATATAGAAAAAGACTTTTTCCTCAAATTCAGCGATTTTTTTTTTCCTTTTTCCAAATTAGTTACATACAGTACGGAAGCTAATGAGATATTATTAAAATTGCATACAACTTTCCAGAAAATATTGGCCTCTGTGGCTACAAAGTCTGGTCCCATAAAAAAAGCTTTAAGTCAATTCCGAAAATGTTGTCACTTCTTTGGATTTATCATCCTCGTCGATCTCTCAGCTCCCTTCATCGTTCCCCCGTGAAAGCTATATTCTGCTTTATCATTTATTCCAAAATATATCATTATTATTTCATAATAAAACACTCTGTATTGTAACATACATCCATAATAATACCAAATCTGGAATACAAAACATCAATTTTGTACACATTTCCTTATTCATGCTCACAGTCATATTTTCTTTAGCATTGTTAGAATAACATTGCGGCGCCAATTAAAAAAAAAAAAAACAACAGTGATTACGGAGACCAACATATAAAATTTATAAGTAGATTAATTAAACTATGTAATACTAGTAAGTGGGCTCTCAGACAAAAAAAAGAAAATCAAAGGAGGATAAAGTCACTAACAAAGTGGCCATGTGCGACTGCTCAAAAGTCTAGTCTCTCTTAACAGATTCCTGGTTCCTCTTCATTATATTAATCAATATAATCTCTCCTAATCAATCTCGTTTATTTAATTATAACTTCAACTGTCTCGTCTCGAGAAACAGCGTCATCCATCTGTTTATAAATTATATATCTTAAAATCATATAATACTATAGTATATGATGATGTAATGTAACTCTACCTAAACTAAATCAGATAATATAGCTTTAAAAAAGGGTAAAGTACCATGTTATGAGGATGCGAGTAATAATAATACATGTTTTGGCCGTAGTAACCATCGGGAGATTCAACAACGGCGGCGGCGGCGGCAACGGCAACGGAATCATCACCGTCGTTTTCATCCGTTTGACACTCCAAATTCACACCAAAAAGCCTCACCGTCCTTGAGCTCCCGCCTACGGACGACGACGGTGTGGAGTGAGTCTCCGCCGCTGTTGCTACGGCGGCTCCTGTAATCACCGACACGTGCGCTTCTTTAGTTAATTGAAGGAAACAAAAGAAACAAAAAACAAAAGTACACACAACTGAACAAAAAGCACGTTTGTCCCAGGGGATTGGACGGTCTTCTTCACGCGCTATTACATGCGCTTCTATAACTATTATATTGGTTACAACTTGGAGAAATAAAGTAATCGAGGTCTTTTTTTCTATTAGAGAGAAAAACAAAAATTATTTAATAGCTGTATAATAGAATGTTATTTATCTCAGATTGTTAATACGCAAAAGTATTACTATTATCTTGTAGAACCATATCTATTACACTGTTAGCAAGAAAAATATCTATTTGGGTGGTTATGTTTTAACCCTCCGATCCCGACAACATTATACTCCAGACTCTTGAACATGATTAAAAGAAACACAATAAAATGAGAAATAAGATTTAAAACGATATGAAACTAGTTTTATTTCTTTATAGAAAGTTAAAAATGAGAAAAGTAATTTGGTAAAAAAAGAGAAATAAAAAGGGGAATACATACCGTAGTGGAAATACTCTGAGTGAAAGGGAGGATTAGAGTAACTATTAGAGGCGTGGATTTGACGATAAGGAGCTGCCATAGAACTAGTATTCACAGCGGAGTTAGTGGCTGCGGCAGAGGAGGAGCATTGGCCACGTCTGCGCCAGCCAATGAATAGTCTCCGGGAATCAGAACGGTGTCGTTGGAAAAAAACGACGTCGCCTGGGTCGAGTTGTTTGTCTTTGACGAATCTGCTCCATCCTTTAGTCAAGACATAGCTTTGACTGCTGTTCCAGTAAGAGTATCTGAACCTCCAGGACTTGCCTGAATCATCTTCGAAGCTTAGAAGCATCCCTTTCTCCGATGGTGACGTGTCAGCACCAGAAGAAACTACAACGGCATTGAGAGGGAAGTATTTCTCTGCGTGCTGTTTTGGTATGACGAGGCGATTGAGTTTGCCGACGTCGCTTGGTGTGAGAGACTTCTCGAAGAGTGACTCTTTTAGGTCGTCGTGGAGCCACGTGGCGGTGGTGGTTGTCTCCGATGTGTCGGTGGTGTGGCGGTGCTGCTGCCACAAGAGAGTGTGGTGGTCTGTGGAGTAATGGTTGACTGACATTTTTCTTAGAGATAGAAATCGAAAGATCGAGAATAGAGAGAGAGAGAGGGTTAGGTTAAAGAGAGAGGTGAGTACTCGTAGTACTAATATAGTATGATACGAAGGAGAGAGATGAAAAACAAATTGGCGTTTTTGAGGGTTAAAAATTGACGTGAAAACTTTGGCAAACTATTTGAGGAGAGAGCAACACACGACAACCAGAAGACTTTCTTTCTTTTAAGGTTTTGCGTGATGTTTTATCTTTTTCCATCATTATTACTTTTTTGCTACTTCTTGCAGTCCGTATTCTTATGGATTTACTATCTCCTTTTTTTATTCTATTTGTCTATACACATATATATCATAATATATATATGTACAATCACTATTTACATTCTATCAAAATATATATATATATATTTATATACAATCACGTTCGGTGATTTTTCTTAAACACATTGGATCCCAAGATGAAGTATGATAAAGATTTATAATAGGTAGAGATATCTTGATTATATATGTATTATGTTTAAAGTTTTTAGGAGTTATGAAAAGTTATTCTCAGGTGAGATTGGTGATTAGGAGGAAGTTCTAGAGAAGAATGAAGAACCAAAAGGTTTATTTTTTTGAAAAAGAAAAAGTTAGGCTACACGAAAACCCATAGAATCAACCTATTTAGAGTTAGAAGGATCTGACCATTTGAAAAGAAAATGCAATTATTGGGAAAAAGAAATGCATAAAAAAAAGTTATGTCATTTCTTAGTAACATCCTGGAAAAAATTATGTTCTTTGCGTGCTTCTCGATATGTTACCAAAAGAAGAAAAACAAAGATATGGTCCTTGTTATTTTGACGCAATTAATAGAGAGCATATATATACACATTTTATTCGTAAAGATTAGACGTAATTCACAGTCAACTGTGATAAATGATACGTATACACTACAAAAAAAAAAACACGATATTGCAATATTAAAAATTGTTGCTATAGGCCAATATATCGTTGCAAATATAGAATTGCAATGAAGACGCGACCAATTTTACATCGTTGCTGATTGAATGTTGCAAATTAGAATTTGATGCATAGACGTCGCAAAAATTGCAATGAATCAAATTTCTCGCTGTAGATATTGTAGCAATGCAATAATATTTTTGCAGCAGATTTGTCGTATAATTACGACGTACGTTTACAACATTAAATTATCGTAAATCATTGCTACATAAAACATATAGCAAATACCATTACAAATTCGTGATAACTATTTTGCAAAGATACTTTCGTTACAAAGATTTTGTTATGACGAAAAATGCATAATTTGTTGTAAATATTATCGTAACTAATATTTTTGCATTATTATAATAATATATGTAGTCAAGATATTATTGTGAATTGTTTGGTCGACATATATTTTCGTCACAATAATTTTGCTATATTTAAAATTTGACCCATAGATTGTTACTAAATTATAATGATTAATCAATATTAAATTTGTATAATTAAAAATGTGTTATAACAAAAATTCCAAGATTGTATAAAAATTAAATATTAGATAAACAAGGAGAAACATCCAACAAATTATAAATATCAAAATACTTAAAAACATTAAAAGATAAATAAAAGCCAAATAAAATAATTAAAACTTATACTAGCCGATTCTTAAAGAGATAACAGTTTCTAAATCCTTTCATAAGGTTCGTGATCGGTCCTTCGTCATTGCTAAATTTTAATAAAAACGAACGTTGCAAAAATTATGTTGCAATATCGCTATTTTTTTGTAGTGATAGTTAGGCCGTTTTCGATACACTAACGTTAGCATTCGTCATCAGTGTTAGTTTCAGGTTCTTAAAAACTCTTTTCTTTGGTAAATTATACTTTTTCCGTTTTACAAAGATAGATGTTTAAGGTTATACATATTAAGAATTAAAAAAAAAACCAAATACACTTCTTATTTTATAATTTTATATTAATTATTTTATTTATTTTAACTCTCACTAATAGGGGCAAAATAAGAAATGTTACCCAAATCTTTCATTAAAAAATATAAAGCATCTATTATGATGATTTTTTTTTTCCTAAAATACTTTTTATTTTATGAAACGGAAGGGATATCTCTTTTGGGATTTGACGAACACAATCAAAGTTTGGAATTAGCATTACACTAGTACTTAATTGCAGCATAATTTCTAGTGTTAACGAATATTGTTATAAATTTACATCAAAAAATATAAAGGATATATATTAATCCATTACTTGCCAATTGATTTTTACAAGCAGTTTAAGAAGGTGTAGACGTTTTCTTTACTTTCACAAATACTATCGACATTTTTGTTGCATTACCTTTACCGTCCAAGGTAATATACTGTTACGTCATGGATTCAAGTTACAAGATATTTTTCTAACACAAGTTCGACAAAATCTTTGGTGAAGGTAATATACTATTTTATGTTTCTCAAGCTTATACTTTAATTGTTTTTCTTCTTAACGTCACATATATATACATTTGTTTATTGGGTCTATTCTAGGGAAATAAAAGATGACAAACAATTGGGAGGTCTAATAGGTAGGAGGTAAACACTAGCAGTATAGCTGCAGAAAATATTATAAAACCTACTGAATTAGGACAAGCATGTTTGATCGTGAGCTCCTCTGAGAAAGAAAAAAAAGGATAGTTTTAAATAATTATATATATATATATATATTTTTTTTGGTCAACAAAATAATTATATATTTATATTTACTTTATTCAATGTTTCTACATGTACTTGTACCATCCATCTAACCTAACCCCCTGCCCAGGCCAAAATATAAAATAAAAATAAACTCCAACATTTATTAATAATACTGATTAAACATACTTACTGCCTGGCATAGTTTTGGAAGGAAACAATACCAATCTCTATTCATTCTTATAAAAGATTGAGAAAATATTTACCTTTTTGGGAAAATAGTGTAATTTATGTATAGTATTTAATTTCTGTAATAATTGACATATACTATTTGTCCACTCTAATGTACAACAATTGACATATAGTATATGTCCACTCTAATGTACCAGTTTAGCTATCTAAATTTTTAAACTCTGAATGACTTAACTTAAAAAAAAAAAATTGTTGAAAAACGATTGAAAGTTCAAGTTCTATTAGGAAGCCCATCGGACTGACAAATTGGAAGCGATTGTTTTTTCTTTTTAAAAAGTAGAAGGCAATCCATAAGAAAATTTAGTAAAAATTAGTAAATGAATACTATAATACAGGATGGCGTAGGACCAAAGAGGATGACGAAAGCATGATGAAGGAAGAAAGAGATCCAACGGCTGAGAAGGCATAAATGGTTTTTCACCCAAAGGAGATACTTTCCCCTCACGCAACTTGTGGAGTCAATGTGCTTTGCCTTTCCCACACACCATTCCATGCATCTTCTTATTTTCCCTTTTCTTTTTATTCCCCCGGAGATTAGACTACTTTAGATTTCTTAACACCATTTTAATTATATCGAAAATGGACTTGCCAGGGTAAAATTGATATCTATAAGTATCAACTTAGTTTAGTGGTTTTAAACCACTTTTTAGTTTTCATATATAAGAGAATTCGTTTGACCAAAAAAATTATGAGACAACTCGAACCATAGCTGCATTTAGTCCCATAGAATAATATATTAATTGGCCAATCAACTCTGATTGGGTAAAATTGATATATAACACAAAAGAGAAAAGGCGGTTCATGGTCATGAATCATGATAACGATCATGAATCATGATAACGATCATGAATAAGGAATCCCTAAAGTCTAAAATATCAAATAGATTAAATTACATGTATAAAAGATTGGGTTAGATATATATATATATATATATATATGTTTACAAGTAGAAAATAAATCGGTACTACTAGGTGCAAAATGGCAAAAACGAATATATCACCTCTTCACTTCTGATTGGAAGCATTACTTTAGACGACGATAGATTGTTAAAATTTTGAGACGATTGTGCAATGTTAATTACAATTACAAAATCTCTTAATAAGTGGTCCGTTTTCTTCAGCATTGTAGAAGAGTTTGGTTTACTCCATGTCCGATTTCTCTTTTCTTATTCTCTCTAATTCTTTGTCTTTCATATGATAAAACATATTGTTTGACCCGTTTTTCTAAGATTAGTTTTATTGATATTTTGTTTTGTAAACACTTTTCTGTCCGATTGGATTACCAACAAGTGCTATTATAATTAATGTGTAATTGATTAAAAAAAAAACAGTTTGTGTACATTAGCTGGATCTTCAGTATAATTCAAAGTTCAATAATTTTTATGCATATTATTAGCGAGAGTACCACGTAAAAGCAATTCTAGGATTCAGTTGCTTGCTAGCTATATAACTTCGATTATACATAGTACGCGAACGTTTTGCCTATAGCGAAAATCTTATATTTATAATTTTTGAGGTAAGTGTAAAAATGAATCTATTATTTTTCAATTACATTCAATAAAATAAAATAAAATAAAAAGAAGAAGAAAGAAAGTATGCCAAGATTTGGAAAGGATGTACCGCATACTTCAAAAAAAAAAAGAGATAATAATTGATCGTCAAACATGTTATGGAATATACATATTATAGTTATAATTATCATATCATAAAATTAGTTTCTGATTTAATTTAGTTCTTCTTCGTTTTCTTTAATTATTTTCATTAATGTTTCATTTATTTAGAGTTTATTTCAGTTCTAGTTAACAGGGAAAAAAATTTTAAGTATGAAGAGGTAATAATTGATCGTCAAATATGTTATGGAATATATATATTATAGTTATAATTATCATATCATAAAATTATTATTTTTATTTAATTTAGTTCTTCTTCGTTTTCTTTATTTTCATTAATGTTTCATTTATTTATATATTAAATTTGATTTCAGTTTTAGTTAACAGGAAAAATTTAGTATACAGCAAAAAATGTTACCAATTAATCATTAAAAATGATAAAATATATTCTCATAACAAAATTACTCAATAAATCTACAATATTTACCATATATTTTTTACAGTAAACTACATAAAATCATAATATCTATTAGATCTTAACTTTAAGACCACACGTTATTTTTCTTGATTTTAATCGTTCCTAACTACCTGAAAAATCCAAAGACATGCAAATGGACACCTACGTGGTCCGCTTCTGTTTTATTTGACGACTTTTTTTACCAAATGTTTTTCTTTTTTATCATTTTTCATTTATAAAAAAAAATTATGAAACTATTTGTCACGTGCTTGCTGGACACCATTATTGGTGTTTAGACGTTTATATTTTATTAATTTCGACAAAAGAATATTAAGGTATAACTATGCTGGATTCCGAAAACATTTACATAGACATCCTTTGATTTTTTATCCGCCTGTCTTTGGAATTTTAACAAAACGGAACTCTAATAACAAATAATCGATATCCATTTTTTTTTTAACATAATCTATATATTTATTCATGTGTCTGTGTGTATATTTTTTCTTATCAAGGTTTCGTGAAAGAATAAAATGAAAATTTATTGCTGACCGTGGGCCAACTGCGCTTCAAGTAAAGAGGACCCACCTAAACTGATTATAATATATATATAAACTCATAGAATAGCAAATGATAAAATATAAATAGAAAGTTTGGGCTTTTTCAATTATAGTTATAAGAAGAAAACAGCAATAATGAGATAAGATTTGTATCAGTGTATCCATTTCCTCTTCTTTTCGTGTTTCAATCCTCTCCTCACAGATCTCTGTCGTTGTTATAAATTTCTAACTATTTCAAAATTTCAATAAAAATACATAGTTATTTTTTTTTTGAATTTTAGAAAAATACCTAGATTTCTACCTTTTTGCCTTTATAATACACATTTCTATTTTATCAAATTTTGACATACTAGCAAACTATATATTTAAGTTAAATTTCAGTTATTAGCTAGCTAGGTATTCACCAATTAAGATTTAGATCATCGATCCATAAGAGTTTCGTGGAAGATGACCTCCCACTTCAACGCAAAAGGAAGTAGCACATCTCGCCACCCCACGAAAGCACAACATGTGATGATATAGGCATATTATCATATGATAATAAGGTTGGTGTAACTATGCATTTACAAACAACTATGCATATATAACTTATAGTGCCCGAACATTTTCAATTTTCAAGTTTTTGAGTATATAAGATAAAATATATATAACATAGAATTTGTATTTACTATGCAAATGAATTTTTGTTACAAAACATTTGGATTTCCCACTCTAATCCAATCCCAAAAATCAAGTACGGATGCTCATTTTGGTATTTTTCTTCACCGGGGTTGTAATTATGCTTGTGACATATAGTTTCGGAATTTGTTTCATAGCTAAGACATGTCTTCTTCAGCAAATAATTAATGATTGAATTAGTGTTGCAAAAAGATTGAGTAATATTCCAGGTCAAATTCCGACGACTTCTGCAGCAAATAAAGATTGAATTAATGGACAAAGGCGACATCATTTCCAGGTCGATTTTGAGATACCTTTTTCGCATGTACGTCTGCACCAGTTAAACACACTTTGTTATTTTACTTGTGTCCTTTTCCATAAGTAATTTTAAATATTTTTATAAGAAATTCTTTTAAATTTTCACTATATAGTAATATTGCACATGTTAGGGTCATTTCCTCTCCAATGACAGTAGAGGTTGTTGGGCTCTTGTATGTACTTTGTCTTTTTTCTTTCGCTATATGGTCAGTCTCATAGAGCATGATTTATTATATCGATCCTCCTTTTACTTTCTGGTCTTCTAATCCTATGCAATTTGATAAATACATATATATTTTTTTTCTTCTATTTGTCACAAAATGATTTTTTGGTTATGAATTTGAAACGAAGGGAAAAGACTCGAGGGTATAATAATTTTTTTGCAATAAATAAAGAAGGCTGAATCATGTTATAGATCTATCTCCAATCGGTTAGTCTAACTTTTGTATTCAAGATCAAGTTTTAACGTCTCTATAATAAAACCTACGTTGAAAAGGAATTAAAAGGTGGAATAAATGATTCTTCTGTTAACTACGTATTACATTTATTCATTCGTGAACTTTTATTTCCTCTTTTGTATGAGTGCTCAAAAGTCTTAACATATTTATAAATAAGTGCTGCTATTTTTTCTTTTGTCAACATGATTGCTTCGACTACGGGTGTTGTTTCATGATTCCACATTTGGATAACCTTGGCCCTCTTGTAATAAACCCTATATAAATATGCATAAAATACATAAATACGGCTATATATAATGGGCGGAGTAGTGGACACCTCTCAGAGTTTTCCATGCAATAAATTTTCTTGGTGGTACGTGAATTGTAGTAAATATATTATTATATGAGCAAATTGTTACACACACACACCCACGTATATTACAATACGAACAAATTGCTATAAACACACGAATAACGTAGTAATATATAATGCTTCCTCGAAGGAAAAAAAAAATGGCAGGAGCGGAATCTCAAATCTGCGATGTAAATCGTGGAGGGTTTCTATAATCTGCAAGTTTCTTTATTTAAATGTCTCTAAACGACTACCTCCCTTTGATATTTTTGGTAAGTGGTGCGAGAAGTTTCACGGAGCTTCGGGCAAGTTGCTATTTTTCTATTCTTATTATTCCTACATATATATAGTATTTTCTCAATTCCCTAGTATAATAGCATCACCTCTTTATTTTCTTCTTAAGATTGTGTTCCCTCTTGTTTTTTGTCCACAAATTGTTCCCTTTTAGTTGTTCGTGTTTTCGTAATGAGTGAGTACTTTCGAAATAATAGTATTAATTAATAGAGGATTCACTTGTTAATTGACTTATCATTCAAGTTGAAACCAATGGCGTATATCCTGCATTATACAAATAGGGTATAGGTACATCGACAGGAATCAAGGTAATTAATTTACAATATCTATAGTATAATATTTTAAGATTCTATTTTCTTAGGTTTAGATAAAGTACTTGTACTTCCTAAGTAGGCATTTTTTGCATAATTATAGATAACAACATATAGTAGCTGCTTTTTTAAGAAGAAAACATAAGAACAAATATGGAATACAGTGTTTTCGTTTACTAAATCCCACTTAAACGTTGTTATAAAAAACTACATTTAAAGAAATAGAACAAAAAAAAAAAAAAAGAAGAACAAATGTTCACTAAACTTCAAATTTTCATTAACAGAAATAAAGATTGATATACAATAATAGTCTGCATTACACTGAAACGTTAAATGAAAGCATGCTAATCACTTAAGAAGTGTTGGTAGAAGCTCGGCCTAACAGGCTAACACAATCAAAGCTGCTGAATTATAGGCCTGCACATTCGGATATTCGAATATCGACTTCTAATACTCGAATAGGTACCGAATTTTTTTCGGGTCGGTTCGGATCGGTATTTTCGGGTATCAGGTATGTACGGATCTTACCCGAATACCCAAAACTTTATCCGAATTATCCAAAATTTTACCCGAACTATCCGAAATTTTACCCGAATTACCCGAATATCCGTAATTTCACCCAAAAATTTATCCGAACTATCCGAATATACCATTACTAACCGAACAAACCCTTCTACATCCTACTGACCTACTCTCAATTAAGTTTCGGTACTTCGGATATCCGAACCGACCCGATACCGGAACCAAATTCATCTAAGAACCGAACGGATATTCCAATATATCCGAAATATCCGAAATTTTGGGTCGATTCGGGTAGGATAATTTGGGTCCAGCTATTATGCCTAGGGCTATGCTGAAACATAAAGATTTTTTTTTTCTTTTTGAAAAAGAAAACATAAAGATTTGTTGAAACAAAGATGGAACTCTTGGAACATTTTGTGAGTTATCTCTCGCTTCATGTGTCATATAATATATTGGATCTATTGAGCTTCGAACTAGTCATCCCAAATGGAGCAATCCCTTTTGTCCCTCTTGCATGCTAACCAAATGAAGTAATAAACTATCTATTTTGTGTGAGAATTATGTTTTGGATATGTTGGGTAAGACATTTTGAATTGAGGCTCAATAGACATTTTCATGGTAGTTTAGTGGTTAAATTGTTCACTATAACTGTTGAGAGATTGTGATTCAAATCATTTCACTATTATTTCAATTATGGTTCACTAAAATATTCGGCTTTTATTGGATCACTTATAGTGATTCAAATCATTTCACTATCATTTCAATTATGGTTCGCTAAAATATTCGGCTTTTATTGGATCACTAGAAATTAATATAAGTTTCAGCTCAAGGTATATATTGGGTTATAAAAGTATTTAGAACGACTATTTTAATACATTAAAAGTGAACTTAAAAAAAAAGAGTGTAGATAAACTAAAAAAAAAAGAAGCATTGAGCGCTAATAGTATTTGCATTTTGCATATATATACATCTAGGCCTCGGAATTAGGCCCGCACCCTGCTGAGTCCGCGGGTTTTGACCCGCCGCGGGACGGATATGAGCCTAGGTTTTTCGGCCGGGCGGGTCTTACGCGGATTGAAGATTTGGCGGGTTTAGCGGGCGAGCTCTGCGGGTACGCGCCAATTTTTTTTGTTTTTTTTCTAATATTTTATAGAATACCCTATATTTTTTTCCAAAAACTTTTATATTTGCACAATTTACCCCATACATTTTGGCGGATTATGCGGGTTTTTGGCGGGTTATGGGCGGGTTATGAGGGGTTTTTGGCGGTTTTTACGGGTTTACTCATCACGGGTTTGCGTGTTACGGGTTTGCGGATACCCGCGGGTCCCGCGGATAATTTGCGGGGTGGGTGCGGGTTCGGTTTTGGAAAAAAAAATATGCGGAGCGGATTCGAATTGAGTAAAAATACAAAAACCCGCAGACTTTTATGCGGGGCGGGGCGGGTCGACCCGCATCCAAGCTCTAAAATTACATCATAGATATGTGTGGAAAACTTATTGACTAAGATATTGATATCTCCTAAGCAGGGGACCAAAACCTTTTGCTGTATTTTCTAGTTATTTCTAAACAAAACTGGCCTGGAGAAGGGAGAGGACCACACACTTAAAAAAAAAAAATCTTTAAAATTGTTATAAAATAATTTTTGATCTGGACTGTTTCCACACACTAAAGTTGAGTTGTATGCAGCCGATATATTAGACTTAGACAGTTAGCACCAACAACATTAATTTTCAAATTCATATATTTTAATTTAGTGAACTTCAGATGGAAACAAATTCCAATATCTGGAAACAGGTCATTTTACCCACCTAATTCATAGTTAAAATAAATTTTAACAGAGAAACAAATGTTCTTATAACGGGTAAAGAGAAATTTGTTGGTCCGTGAATCTAATTGACTTAAAAACTATATGCATGATTTTATTTTTTTATTTAAAATTTACTGATTTTAAAATTCATTATGCGGATATTAAATAGTATTCAAACCAAAAACAAAATCGAATCATTCATTAAATTGAACCAAAACCAAATTGGAAACCAAAAACGAGAAAAAGCTGAATTGTAACTAGACCGTAAACTGGATTGACCATCCCACCCACATACACGACTCTCACATACTGGACTTAAGAGAATCTTCACAGGACTTAATAGGCCCATCCCAAAATCTTTAAACACTTAATGGACCCTTCCCAGAATCTTTAACGGGCTCCTCTTTATGATTGGGCTTCGTTACAAATTGCTCTTTCTAAAAGTCACAACAATAATACGATTTTACCCTTCCACTTCCACATATATAAACACTTTCTGATCCACAAAAACAAAACCCTAACCCTAATCTCAGCCGGTACTTAGAAGCAGCGAAGTAGAGAGACTCGGGAGCTTTCTTAACCCTAAATCATAAGCAAAAGATGGGTCGCGTTCGCACGAAGACGGTGAAGAAATCCTCTCGTCAGGTGATCGAGAAGTACTACTCTCGCATGACTCTTGATTTTCACACAAACAAGAAGATCCTCGAAGAGGTCGCAATCATCCCATCGAAGAGGCTCCGAAACAAGATCGCCGGATTCTCAACTCATCTCATGAAGAGGATCCAGAAAGGACCTGTCCGTGGAATCTCCCTCAAGCTTCAGGAGGAAGAGCGTGAGCGCCGTATGGACTTCGTCCCTGACGAATCCGCCATTAAAACCGATCACATCGAGGTTGACAAGGAGACCCTCGACATGCTTGCTTCCTTGGGAATGTCTGATATGCCAGGTGTTGTTAAGGCGGATCAAGTCTCTGCTGCTCCTGTTGCTGCATATGGATTGGGCCGTGGAAGGAGGTACTAAAGTATCGATCAATCAATCACCATCTTTCAGATGTGTGGTTTCTTAGTGTCTTTTATATGCAAATTTTTGTTTGTGCCTTTTTTGTTGGATTGGGTTAAGTTGAACTTCTGTGCTCTATAAGCTTTAATGTCACTTATTTTCTGGATAAATTTCTCTACTTTGTTTTGCTATTGTCGGATTTCATATATTGTTGTTGATCTTTTATGCTTCTTTAGAGAACCCAGATGAAATTTAGGTGAGCGCATCCCAAAATTTGTAGATTAGAACCCTAATTTATAGACCTTTATGCTCATGCTTCTTCACATTGGTGTGAATTAATTAAATTATACATCACTCATTGATACAAAATGTAGTTGTACACACACTAACATTGTATAAGAACACTAGATGTATATCAAAGATTCAATCTCAGAACAAAAATCTCCTTTTTTTCTCAATCATTTGAATTGCCTGCCATGCCGACTAGTTTGAGCATGTTGCGGTCTTCCTTAAACCTTTCCAGAACAGTACCTGTCATGGCGTTATGTTTGGTGTCTTGTTCGTGTGAGGCTTGAACGATTCCCCAACATTCTATCACCTCTGGCTGTATTCTGTTCGTCTTGGAAAGGCTCGGGCTACCAAACGTTGTGCATTCAAATGTCTGGCCTTGATCGAAGCTTGCTGATACAAACAGACCAAAGTGATTGATTTTACCTCCAAATCCTATGCCGTTTGGAATGTTCTCTGATGTGAAATTAGTAGCACACTGCACGCGTTTACATATGTTAGAATATGCTTCTTATCACATTTACATATATGGTAGTAACAGAGTGTCTGTAAAGGCATACCCATTGAATGTTGGTGTTTGCTCCAGTTGGTCTGTAAATAGCTGCTTTAGGGTTTAGTTGGAAAAGAAAAGACTTCATGTCTCCATAGAAATCGCTGTGCCTCTCCCAAGGTTGAGAGGCGTATCCTCCATACACACAGCCTTCTCTGTCTTTGATGATTAACACAGATGCCGACATACCGGTGTTTCTGCAAGATAGTTTACATTAGCAACCAAAATAAGTTCTTGTCTTGATTCTAAACTTTGACTAAGTTGCAAGCAAGGATAATGTTAGGTAAAATGATGTTATGATACAGTTGAAAAAACACTCACGATGTGTGTCCTAGGAATGTGTTGAAGCTTTGACCGTGTAAAGAACTGTGATACAGCAGCTTCCACTCTTCAAGCTCGTGGTGAGGAAGAGCTCCTCCGATATGCCAAGCGTATTCCTTCTTCAACAATAGCCTATCTGAATCCACACCATCTTCATAAAGCAGCTGCGGGACTTGATATCCAGGTCTAACTATACAAGGTTCAGCGGGAATAACAATGTGAAAATTAGGAGAATGTGTACCAGTTTCGTCAACAAGATATAAGTTAAGACGAGAGAAGATAAAGAATAAACCTGGACCCGGGGGCATAAGCAAGCTTCCAAGGAACTTTCTGATAGTTGGAACCAGAGAGCACCAGCTTCTGAAATCTGCAAAAGACATTCCTTTTTCAGAACCATCATCAGATTTTGAGAAAGTGGCGGCATTGAGTAACGCATCCACCATCTCCTTGTCATCACTTGATTCCGCATCAGAACTCTCAGTGGAGAACACACTCTTCAAAACCACCACCAGTACCAACTCTAAATCAGACCTGAAGACAGACTAAAATGTGTCACATTCACAGAATAACAATCTACACTGAGAGTTTCAATTCAATTTCTATCCGAATGGGTTATTAAGTGGATCAAGAGACCCAGTAATGAACATATAACAAACAGGTAATGAAACTTGATCATATAAAGCAACTTAGATCCACAAGAAAATATGTTAAGAGCCTCCATTGCTACCTTGTCAAGACTCCATTGCCAGTTACATCCAAAGTCTGGTATATAAACTCAGCAATTTCATCATCAGTTCCTTTCTCGTATGTTGCCTGAAAGGCAACTAGATTTTAAGTTCATCACAGCAATCTCTCAAAGTTGGAAACCCAGAAAATCAAAATCCAATTTGACTCTAGATTACAGGAGATGTAATTGTAGCTTCGTGATAACGTTGAATCCTACAATCGGAGGAAGCTCACGAGAAAAAGACAAGTACCTTAGCAATAACAAGATCTTCAAAAGTCATTTTATCATCTTTCCTGTGTTGAGTGACCATATCGAAGATCCTTTCTCCTAAAGAACCACTCAGACCAAAATACGCCTGTGAAAAATCGAATCCAACACAACATCGTGAGGCTAATTCAAATCATCCACCACAGAAACCCGATGATGCAGGACATAGAAATCGTCAAACCTGGAAAGCAGGGTACGATACGTATTGGTCATTGCTCTGAGACTTGGAAGCGAGGGAGGCGAATAGAGATTTGAGATCTTCGAGCTTCTTCTGAGTAAAAGCTCTGCAACAAAACAAACACACCATTGAATAAGATCGATTTAATTTGAGAAATTAGAGAGTGAAGGTGAGATTTTTGGTTCCGATGAAGACCTTGAAGCAGAAGTGAAGCGAGGATTTGCCGATGAAGCATTCGAATTTCCCATTTTCGCCGGTTTTATCCTCTCCTCTTCTCCGGCAGGTTTCGCCTCTGTTCTTCTTCTCTTCTATTATTTGTTTGATCTTTGCTTCTTCAAATTTACAACTTCACCCCCTTAAAATCTAAAGTATTCTTTATTTACCCCATTACTTTTTAATTCGTTAATCTCGAAGCAGCAAAGTAAATATAAAGTTTTGACTTGTGTATTATTCGTTGAAAAACTCAGAAAGAACTAAAAGAGCAGAGAGAGAGAGAGAGACTGAAGGCGAAGACGAGGAGCACAACTTCATTCATGCTTTCAGATTTCGACTGGTGAGTCTAATTAGTTAAATTTGTGTAAGCCTTGATTATTGCAATTCGTCTTTCTTATTATCGAATCTACAGTTCTTGTATGAATACTTTTTTGGTGTGTTTTTTTTTCCCCCGGTCTGTTTTGACTTTGTTGCCGAGAAAATTTACTAAACTAGCAAAGCTAAGCTCTTTTGTAATGTTTGATTTGAGTAGTAAATTGTTCTTCTTCCTCAATGGGATGTGAAAGATTAATCCTTTCCTACAGTTCTTGTAAATAGATTGTTCAAAGATTGATTTGGATCCTTTTCTATAGTTCTTATTTGAGTTGTGGTGTTTGGCGTTATGTTATGTACCAGCAGGCTAAAGCCAAGACAAGAAAATATCAAATAAAGAATCATTACCTGCAAGATGACGAGATCGTGGGTGCTTTTGTTTGTTCTTATGTTCATTGTGTTGACTTCTCAGTTTGAGTGGAATGACCAAGTTGAGAGTGAGAGTGAAACTGAGACTAGTCTTCCTCTGATTCTTTCAGATAAAGAGCAACATATACCACAAGGCAAAGAATATGTGCATGAAAAGGTTTGTTTTATTCATTTTATTCCATGTCTCTTACTCTGATGAAAGTAAAACAATGTAGAACTGTTGTGTTTGTTGACCTAAGGAAGGAGATGAGTTCTTAAAAACTGATACTTTATTTTTCCAACACATTTCGTTTCAGTGACTTGCTTAATTTCTTTAGATGTTGAAACACAGTCCATTTCTTATCACTCTAAGTCTAATTGCTTCTTCATGTTTAGTGTGGTGTCTCACTTTGCAGTTTTGTTTTGTTTTCGAAATTGTTTAACCATTTCTAAAGCCGCACATTTTCTTACATATCACTTCAGCTACTCACTCCAGATGTACCTTTGTCTTTTTTATCGAATACAAAGGTCTATCCTACTGAAGCTCTTTTGAAGTTTAGCTATAGTAAGTGTAGAGTCAAAATACTTAGCAAACTTCGTCCCATCCCTCTAAGTAGATCCCAATCACGAGCCCTCCAAGTGATGCTTTCGCAGAAAGAAAAGCATATCAACCATAGTTACCTTAAATTCTACACTCTTACTTTAACTTTACCAAGCCGTTTGATTGCCAAAGGATATGATTCACAGTATATGATCTAATAATAATATGAATATCTATTTATGGCAGAAAATTCTCTCTCAAGAAAAGAAAATTCAAAAGCTTAATGAGCTGGTTCGAGATCTAAGGAGGCAGTTGCTGCAATGCAGAAATGAAAATCAGGTTGAGTTGACGGAGCTAGAAACTGAGCTTGATCAGCTGCTGTTAAGAGGTGTTTAAATCATTTTACAGGTACATTGTTTTCCCGTAGCACATGTTTCACAGTTTCTTTCCTATTTAAACTACTGTGAAAATGATGATGCTTGATTGAAAGCATTAATTGACTTAACAGTTTCTATTGATGAATTTTGACATTACCTATTAATTTAGGCTTTAGATATGGATGGCTAGAATTAAGTGCCAACTAGTTTGATGCACTAGGAGACATTGGTTATAATTAAGACACAATATGGCGCATGCTTTCTAAATTATTATCTGGGCCAGGCTTATTAAAATTAGTTTTCCATATAAATTTCATTGTTAGTTGATCAGCTACATTCACATCATGTTTCACGAGTGCTTTGCTTCCTGTCTCGACATTTTACCTTAAGAGATGTCAATAGATCAGAAGATAGTTAAGAGGTAGTTGAGAACTTTTATAGGCTGGCCAGAGATATAATGAAGGGAAGTACGAATTTGCTTGAAGATGAAAGGTTTCACTCTACTTGATCCTGAGTACTGTAATCTGAATCACATTTTGGTTTGTGTGCAGATTGAGGTTTTGTCTCTCTAACCCTCCATAGGCTTCAAGCGTTAATCCAGATTCTTGATCAATCTAATACCATAGCCCCTCTTTCTAAGCACTACACTTGAAAATTCTACTTTGAAGGAGAAATCAAAGAAGAGTGGTCCTTTTTGAAGTACATCAAGTATGTATAGCTAAGGCATGACATTTGGTTTATTTTTTTTATTTTCTTGTATTTTGTATCATAATACTGAAAGTGTGGGACTAATTGGTAGACTCAATAACTTGGACATTTATGAGAATACCAGAGTCTGCAGAAAATAGGACACAAAAAAAAATAGAAGAAGCCAAAACTCATGAAAAATTTACTTACTGAGTATTTTGTGCCCAAATCCAAATTAAACTAATTTCAGTATATGTAGTCCCCATGTAAATCCTGATGGTCAAGTCAATGTATGTAGTAGATCCATTGGAGATTGATCAATAAACTTGAAGAAAAAGAAAATGAAATAATCAAACATTATAGTTATTTGTTTTAAATGGCATTCCTATAAATAAATTGTCAAATAGTGTTAATTTCTTTTTCACTTGAATGCTATATATGTATAACAAATCAATATTTTGTGCAACTCTATGATCTGTGTAAATCTGAGGAAAACTTAGATGGATATAACAAAATCTGAGGAAAACTTAGATGGATATAACTATTCAAATAGTAACTGTAGTGAATCAAACCAAAACTCAAAATGTTGATTCTGAAGTAGATATACTGTGTAAATTACTTTCTCAACCTTCGTAACATCTTTTGACTTTTAATTATTTAAGAGTTTTGGTGTTTTACACCACATGAAATAGATCCGTTGTTATCGTTTCTATCTTTATGATCATCCTCGCTGACCCATTTTCCACGCTCGTTATTTATGTACTTCCCATATGCATGAATTGGCAACATTATGATTCAATATAATTATTAACATCTCGCGTTTCGTTGAATATGGAAGATATCTTGATTTTAATATTTAGGTTAAATATAAGGGACAATTTTACGTTATATAAAGCAGGGATAATATGACCTAAAGCTAATGTGCTTTGGATGCTTCGTGTTTGGGCTGGCGGTGTAAGTAACGATACAACTAATGTCGTATTTATGTTGTGCTGGTTATATTAATTCGATGCCAATTTTATGTTAAAGACTAAAAAGACATGAAACCAAATGAGAATACGATTCGAATTATAACCTTTACAGTTGTACTATTTGTTTTGGTGAGATCACGTTGGTTTTTTTATCCTTCTTGGTTGACGCGAGGAGCGAGGAATAACTAAATAACTAATCTCTAACGTCAGCAATAGTAACCCTTTACCAAAAGAGAAAAAAAAAGAAACAAGTCAGCATTAGTGTTTGTAAATGTGCCCACGTCGTTTACACGAATGCTATTAATTCGACAAGTCAACTAAATAGTTTTTTATAGCCAGTGTGATAAGATGGGCGATGAGAGGCAATTTAGTTGCTCAACTGGTTGAAACATTGTTACTAAAGATATTCTCAAACATTGTAAAAACAAAAAGAAACTAAGAAGAGAGAATACATATACTCAGCGGTGTGATATCTAAGTGACATGCTATAGAAGAGTAATTTTTTAAGAAGATTGTTTATTTGTCCTTGTGTTGAAAGATACGATCTTCACAATGATAGTATGATCTTTGATGCATGTGATATCAAGTTGCACATTGATTGGTGCAATTAAGGGTACCCAATTTATTGAAAGGAGCCGAATTGTTAATGCTCCTTTTGCTTATTTTCTATGAATTGTTAATGTTGTGTAAAAAAAAATTGGGTAATATTAGATAATGAATTTCTTTTAACAAATCTTATAACTGTTTACAACAAAATTCTCTGTAACAAAAATAAGTCCAGACCATTCACTAGGCAGTTCACACATCCAATTATTGGATTATACTTTTAATCTATTAACTTTTTTTATTATGACATCGTTATAGAGTTTATAACTGCTGCTAAAATGTACGATAGTTTGACTTAGCCACTCGGATTATTATTATTATAAGAAAGAAACGAATTCGAAGCTTCTTTTCATTTACATAAAGTCAGATTATTTTGGGCCAAAACAGAAAGATAACAAAATGGGACCAAAGAACAAAGAAGTAGATTTACGAGGAAGAAGCTAAGCTAAGACTTAAAAAAATAAGGATTGGTCCCACCCAAATCCTAAACACATTCTTTATTTCTCGCATCTCCCACACATTCAATAACATTATTATTATACGAATTCGAATTTAGAAAATAACACAACGGCAATACTATTAACATGAACTACTATATTTTCTATGTTTTAGTTCATTTAAAATTCTTATATCGATTTTTTTTATGGATACAAAATACTCTCTCTGTCTCAGAATATAGAGGATTTTTTTTGTTTTAAAATATAAGAGTTTCTCAACTTTCTATACAATTTTATTGATTATTTTTTAAATATATTGGTGGAGAAAAAGATAAATATTGACTAAAAATTGAAATGACTATTAATATTCTTCTTAATAAATGGTGTTTTAATAAAAAAGAATTGTAAAAGTAGATTTTTTTAAGATGTGTGTTTTTTTCTGAAATAGAGGAAATATATGGTTGATGTAGTCTAGACTAATTAAGCATGATAAACTAGTTAAAAAAAAAGACCTTCTGAGTTTCCATTTAATACTCTAATATATTGATACATACGGGCCTAACATTAATTGTAAATCTAGCCAAACATGGTAATAAATTTATTTGAATGGAATTAATTGTAATGTTGTCAACTTTCATAATACTAGCTGTTGGATATATATCCGTATTCTTACGATTATAAATATGTTATTTAAAGTTGTGAACAAAATAAATCCTAATTTGTTAGACTATTTATTAAAAAAATTAAATAATAGACGTTCTTCCAAATTTCATTAAACAACTTCACATGGGAAATTAAGTCACGTTGCAAATATTAGTACATAGTTTGATTTGGGTGTGAAGCTAAGTAGTAAGTAATTTTGTAGTGTATAGCCATTACTAACCTTGGCATCGGTATATTTATTTTTATATTTGTAATTTTAATTTTATCTTATAATCATGTGAATCGTGAGTAACATTAATGCCCATTTAATACAAACTGTTGTTTTATTAGCATCTAATGTTTTTTAATATATATATATATATTTTTATTGTGTAAACAATCAAGACAACAACAAGCAACCATAACTTTCTTTGAAATTTTTAGTTTTTGCTTTAAATCAAATGTCAAAGTTTAAATAATTTTGTATAAGATTCAGGTATTGTTAGTACGATTCTTCCTTGTATAATAATAGGCAGCCCAAGACAGTCACCATCTATCATCTAGAGACTGAGAACAGTAGCACAACACACTTTACATCTAGAATTTCTCACAAACTATTGGTTTAGGTTGTAGTTGTATAGTGAAATTCCTATAATCAACCAACTGATTTGATATCTAACATATAGACATAATTGAGAGCGTAAGATCAATCACATATCTGCTTATTCATATTTCAAAAACAACTACGAAATTTGACTACCAAATCTTGGACCCACTCTAAATACTTGATGGGGTTTCTCACTTGCTCTCAACTCTCATCTCATCCTCAATTTCTTCCTTGTCCCCAAACTTTCAACAAGCCAAAAATATACTAATAGAAAAAGCAAATCTGAGATTTTAAGAAAACAGTCATGGGTAGTTTCGGAAGTTGCAAAATTTATTCGTTTGTCTCCCTCTCATAAGACTTTTAATAAAACTAAGGCCAGGAGGTGGTTCACTTTTATATATTTGGCTTGTATTTGGGTTCTCTGTACCAATTCTGGTGTGTTGCCATTTAATTTTGTTTGTGTTTCTTTAATTTCAATTAAATTTCTTTGACTGTACATTTTTTACTTCGAAATTATGATATATATTTTTAAAATTTTTTATTATAAACATCTAATTCAAGTTGGTTGCCATTTAATTTTGTTGGTTCCATATATTAACTCTTATGAAGAAAATAAAATAAATAATGGTTGTTCTGTTGAGTATTTAATTTGATTTCTGTGTATTAGCCATTAAACACCTCTCTTGTTCTTTTCCTCCTCTATTTAATAAGCAATGAATTGGATTCCTGCAAAAATCTACAGATTTTCTTGTGTATTTATTAAATACATTTAAGAAAATTAAATTACTGGTTTGAAGTTGAAAAGTTATTAAAATTCGATACTCTTGAGCCAAAATTTAAAATCAATTAACCCATCTGATAGTATCATCTAGTAGTAGTATACTTCAATTCAATCTTTATGATTCTCTCTCTCTCTCAGTCCTTTCTCACTCATAATTAAATTAAGCCTTAATGAAAAATCTATCTATCTCCTCTTTAATTTTCTCTCTGTGTTCTTTCTTGTATATAAAGGCCTAAGCTGAAGCAATCCAAACACCAGTAATAAGACAGAAGACTCTTCTTTGTGATTCAAGTAACAAGTCTTTGAGATCACATAAACCCTCCTTCTCTACCCGCAGGTTTCAAGGTATTTTCTCCTACTAAACTCACTTTCACTTATGATCTCTCTTGTCTGAACCAATCTAATCCAATTCAACACAGAAGATGAGTCGAAGAAGTCCAAAGCTGGAACTGAAGCTGAATCTTTCGCCGCCTACGTCAAGCCAAAGGAGGATGGTTCGATCTCCAAGCCGCTCTGCGACGACTTCACCAACCTCACCGCCAAGCTCTTGCATCTCGTCGGAGATGAACCAAGATGAGCCGTCTGTCAGATACTCGACAAGTCCAGAGACAACCTCGATGGTTCTTGTTGGATGTCCTCGTTGTCTCATGTACGTTATGCTCTCAGAAGACGATCCTAAATGTCCTAAATGCAAAAGCACCGTTCTTCTTGATTTCCTCCATGAAAACGCCTCAAACGCTCCAGCTGCTACTTCCTCTGGTCGCAAGACTCGAAGGAACTGAAAGACCAGTAAAATCGAATTCCTGTCTTTTTTTTTATGTTAAGTTCTTTTTTTTTTTTTTGCGAGTGTAGCTGTTGTATTATGAGAGTAGTGCTAATCACGCTCCACTCTAAAACCCGGAGAAGAAGGTAGGAGATGAAATTAGGGTTACCCTAGTCAAGAAAATTCAAAAAGAGTGGAGCGTGAATAGCACTAACTTTTCTTTTCTTTTCTCAACATTTTTCTACCATTTGAGTTCTCTAATGGAAGAAGAATTTATATATATATATATATATATATATGTGAAAACATGTGGCATTGTCTTGGTACTCTACTCCGTCGAATTTTTGGTTACTAGTCAGATACTCTGTTTCGGATACTCTGTTTCTAGGATATGTCTAAAAGTAAGCATCTCTCTGTTTTTTCGTCTGATACTCTGTTTCTTGGATGTATAAAAGAATTAGACGTTTTGTGTGTTGACTATAACAAAAGTAGACATTCTTAGCGTAGCAGAGAGATTGCTTACATATCACGAAAAGGAAGATCTAAAAATTGACTTGTGAAAGATGTAACTTGATCCTGATCCCCAGAAAAAAAAAGATGAAGAGAAAACTATATTAGATTCCTTGTACTTGTTGAGAAAGCAGTTCTGAAGATAGAAAGAATGGTAAAATCAAAATGGTTAGAGATCAGACAAGAACTTCTTATTGGTCCCACTTGGTAACATTTGAACCCCACAAACCCCAAATTCTCTTTTTTTTTTTTAATGTAGGTTTATTTTTGTTTTATGTTAACTCGAGATAGATCTCTGTTCATTCAAAAAGTCTTCAGAGTTTGTAGCTAATCACAGACCTAAAAGCTGAATTTTCCTTTCCTGCAAAAGAATCAATAACAAGATTGTGTCCTGAGCAATTGCATGGTTGATTAAAGACAAAAGCAGACAAATCTAGAAAATGGGTTTGCAAATGGCAAAAAAATCAGCGCAAAAATGTGATAAAAATATAATCTTTTGTAATAGCTAACTAACATAGTGATAATTAAGTGTTTCTAAACATGAAACAGGACATGATAAAAAAAAAAAAAATCATACTATCTGTAAAAAATAATTTTGCCGACGATGAAGTACAAGCAGGGTGAAAAAAATGAAAGCTGGTTAAAATCAAAGAGGAAAGTAGTTCAGAGCATTAAAATTATAAATAAATAAAAACAGAAGAAGGTGCTTCAATTTATATATATATATATATATTTTTGGTAACAGCTGTTCAAAATGTTAAGATTTAGAGATCATTAAAACCAAAATATAAATGCAATAGTAATTGAGACAGTTGAGAATTGTAATGAGCGTTACGTCAGATTATAAATACGAATTTAATTCCACCTTCATTGCTCTTTCTCGCTCACCTCTTCAAAGAAAGAAAGAAATAATTATTATTATCATGATCATGATGATGCTACGATTTTTTTTTTTTTTTGGGTCATTACACTACTTGCCATGTCTTTAAAAGAACTCCATTTCTCTTCTTATCATTCACTAAATGCCACCTTTCTGTTGCCGCTTTCCAATTTTAGCAATCTCATCTTCAAAGCTCCATGTTCCCTTATTCAATTCTTACTTCCTACCTCTCCTTTTCTCTCAATTATCGCCGCTTCTTTGATTAACGTTCTACCTTCATAGAGTTATAATTTATAACCCCACATAGAACCAAACCAGCTAGATGGTATTAACATCATTTAGGTTATTGGAAATTGACATCAACCAAAGTGTATACATTTTTTTAGTTTCTTGATGTGTAACGTTTGTAAAGAGGGTTATTATAGAGAACTCTAACGCTGGGGAACAGACTATTCGTTAAAGTATTAATCCATTTCGGTTTCTGGTCCGATAAAAACTACGAATCTAAGGTTTCTAAGTCAGAAGAGTGGTTACGACTTATGATTGATTAAATGAAGAATTAGGAGAATTGCTGTGTGAAGGATGCTTGCATGTTAAAACTACTAGTTCCATCTACTAAATAAGTCATCTAATCATACTCATGCTGGATATTAGAGAAGTATATGTATGAATTTCATTGATGACGAGTAGCCATTAGTGATGAAAAGACAGGAGGGAGAGAGAGAGAGACAGGAGGAGTAGTAGATTTGGTGTGGGCCCATTTGTAAGGAAGAGGCCCACCTAAGATATTTGAGGACCAAGAGGAAGAAGAATTAGATCAACAAAATACACAACGCAAAACTATTATCGCATGCAATTGCACGTTCACATATACGAAAAAAGCATGCAAAATCCATCCATACTTTGAATTTGACAACCATGTCTTGTGATAAATTTCTTGAAGGATAAATGTCCATAATTAATTAGTTACGGGTTCTCAGACTCTTTGGATATGTATGAAATACATATATAATCTAAGATAATTACAAATGTGTTAGTTAGATACGTATCTCGACGGTCAGTCCACTCAAGTCCACGTACAAAAGTCTTAGGCCATACAATTCGTTTCCCATGATCTTGTTATATGAGGAGTAGGACTAGTCAGAGTCGTTTATCTACGAAAAATTAGGTATCTGGATCTACTTAAATATCAGCAATTTTAAAACATATTATTCTTCCTTTCTTTTTTGTCGACAACATAACATACATTATGCGGATAGATATGACATATTACAAGTAACGATCATCTAAATTTATTATTAATATAGAATTTATAATGACATTTTTAGTGGTAAAACATGCAGAAGTTCTGCAATTTATACTATATTGAATTTGCCGGATGTTGCCCGGGGCCTAAGCTTCAGCTTTCAAATATTATTCTTTTAAGATGATCCTTAACGTCTTTCCCACTAACATCCCATAAAAAAAAAAACCCCTTTAAAGATTTGACCAAGCTTTAAAGAGGGTATGCCATAGTTTTAATTTCTATATTTGTTTTTTTCTACTTAATCAATTAATTATTGCTTCTTCAAAAGCATTTAAACTTGAGTGGTTGAAATCTTATGATGCTGTTCTTTATTGTGAGTGCAGTACACATTTAAGCTTCGATAGTTTTCTATTGTATCTCCTATTTTCTTCTAAAGTCTCACTGGCAACTTTCATATCAATTTATATGGGGAGCAATACTGTCAGACAATTAAAGTTGAATTGTTGTTATTAATTTCTTGTATCATCATTAATCATCAAAACGACTAAACGATGAATATAAATATATAGATTATAGAAGGTAAAAAAGCACTGGATGTTAAACATTAATATTCGCAATAGTATGTAACTGATAATAAATTTATATATATATGAAAGAGCACTGTTTGGATGGAAATAAATCGACTTTTGTCCTTCGTACTCAAAGTGAACATAATATAATGAACAAGTTATGATAGTAGAGTGAGATTAATAACTAGAGGTTTCAAAGCAAACGCCATATATTAGGCTGATATGTTATTCTCTCCTGTGTATTTTTTGCTCTCTGATGTAACAAACCTAATAATGAAAGCAAAAAAAGAAAACTGTTTACCAACCAGTCACCAAAGACCTTGCTCTGCCTAAACGTTCATCCAAATGCCAAATCCTAATCTGTTAAATCAAGTTCTAACCATATATAAGTACAACATCCCTTTGGGCTTTTCATTGGGCCTATACCTTCATGTAAAAAGAGTACTTACCTCGATCCAGTACGAAAAACTTTTTGAGTTTTTTTTTTTTAATTATAATTTGTGTAGATTTTTGTTTTTGTTTTAATGATCCATTTATTTTCACCTATATAATAGAAGAAAATAAATTTAATAATTCGGGTTGCGTTTGACCCAAAACGGTTACAACGTTTAGGCACAAGAACAAAAATTCGGCATTCCAAGAAATGCAACGTTACTATACAGAGACTTTCTCTAAAATATAAAATATAAAAGAAGCGTCTTATTCAAGCAATTTCAAACGTCCCTTTGCTTCTCTTTTTATCTCCCATTTCCTTTAATCATTTCAATCTAACTCTCTCTCTCTCTCTCATTTGCAGTTCTCCTGAAACTCATCTTAAAACTAATTTGGTTTCTTCTTCTTATTGTCTTGTGCTTTGAACAAAACCGGTTTATCCGGGTTTTGGATTTGATTCAAGACTTTAACCCTAAAGTCTGTTAGTTGATCGAAGATGCTTGGAGACTTCATTACAAGAATCATAATGTGAGACCCTCTCTATCTCTTCTCTTCCTTCATCTTGTAATATTTTGGCATTTTCGTCCTCTCACTTTGATTTTTTGGAAAATTTGCAGATTGCTTGTTGGATACGCGTACCCAGCATATGGATGCTACAAAAGCGTGGATAAGAAAAAGCCTCAGGTTCATGAACTTAGATACTGGTGCAAATATTGGTAAAGCTTACCAGTTGTTAGATAAAGAAGATTCTTTTTTTTTTTTTTTGGATAAGGAATCTTATTCTCCTAATCAACCATCTTATTGAAAAATCCGATTCGATTTGCAGGATCTTGTTGGGTCTTTTTACAGTTTTCGAAAGGATAGGAGACATCATTGTATCATGGTTTAGTAGTAGCAAACTTTAAATCTCCACCAATTGGTTCTTTTTGTTGTTATAAACCTTCTGATTCATCTTGCAGGTTACCACTCTACGGAGAGATCAAAATAGCTCTTCTCATCTATCTTTGGTACCCGAACTCACAGGTACTACAATGCAAAAAAAATACCAACGACCATTCATTGATTCATTCACAAAACAAATCTTCTCCTTTTGGTTTCCGACAGGGAATCAGCTATGTCTACGAAATGCTACTATGTCCATACATGTCAAAGCATGAATTGGACATCGATAAGGGGATTTCGGTTCTAAAGATTAGAGGACATTTTATAATCGTTCAACTATTCCAATGTGGCTATCAGTGGGCTCTTCAAATCTTCAGGCAAGTGCAACAACAATTCTCCATCGATAAGGTATAAAATACAATCTCACTTCTATGTCAAGAAATCCGGAAGCTCTGTTGTATCCAGAGCACTCTTACCAAACTCATTTACTTGTTGTCTGCAGAAAACTAATCGATCAAAGTCAAAAGATAGACAACAAACAAGAACTTGGTTTATGTATCTCCGTTAGCGGTTGCAGAAGGTGCAGCTACTCTAACCACAATCCCAATAACCGGGAATTTAGCCACTGGTTCACCGGAATTGGAATCTACAGAGTCAAACCGGATTTGCGTATGACTTGAGTCACAAGATTTTCGATTGAACACAGATAATCACACAGGTAACCAAACAAAAAAAAAAAACGATTTTGAAGAATTCAGAAATTGAAATGTCTTTGCTTGAATAATTCCAAGTATTATGCAAATACTCTTCGAGAATTTAATCCCCAAATCAAAAATTGTATGAACTATTTAACAATCAAAGGAACACGAATCGATTGAAAAATCCAATCAAACATACGTCTGAGAAACTGAATCCCAGCGGAGAAGTGAAGCCATATACGGCGGAAAAATTGAGAACCAGCCGAATCATCCGACGAAGTTAAAACCGTTGGTTGAAGATAAGACAAAGCAGCTTGCTTAACAAGACGATTACGAATCGAAATATCTCCAACGGTGGATACAACAGGAGAGCAGCTACCGTTGATCGTCGGTAAAGTGAGTGATGAGTTACTCGGAGACGACGACATGATAATATCTCTGAGAGATGTATACGCTACGAAAGAAGATGGTTTGTTTATGGAGATGAGGTCATAATCGAACGACGACGGCGGCGTTGAAGCGTTGTCGAAAGGAATTTTTTCAGGAGTAATCAAACTCGTCATGGTGGCTATGGATTTTGTACGGCGGAGCGGTGTCGCCGGAGATTGTGGCGGCGGAAGCTCCATAAGTCTTCTTCTTTCCTTCTCTTTTGTTTTATGTGATTTGTGGTTGGATTGGGTTTGTTCTGAGTGTTAAAGGAGGTTCAATTATTGATCTCTTTGATATGAACATTTGTCACTATCTTGTGTATATTAATAAAGAGACGTTTACTTTTATTTGTATTTTCTGAATTATTATTTTGGTTGGAAGAGAGACAAATTACAAACTAAAATAATTGTTTACTATGTTTTGTCGATTTTTCTATTTTTGATGTGAGTTTCTCTTCACTTTTATAACATAACATTCAACAAGGACAGATATATATATTTAAAGATGTGAATGTGAAGATTAGATGAAATATAATCGGAATCCAACCAACCTAAAGAACCATTATTTTTCCTAATGATAAATTGATAATGTATGAAATAAACTTTTTGGAACATCATAATGATTTTGTTCAGTCATCGTGAGTCCTTTGACGACATCTCTACACCGGTTTGTACTGACAAGAAGCAATAGAAAGAACAAAATCTTCCAGAATTATTTGACAATGAAGAGAGCTTTCGTAGGAAAAGTAAGAAAATTGAAAGAATATAAAATAACGTTATCTTTAGTAACCTATATAGAATAGAAATACCAGTCAGTTTGCTTAGGGAAGTCAGATTGTTTAGCTTTTTCATCGGAGTTTTTTAAACGAAAATAATGAGGACGTACAGTATTTATAGTGTTTACCTCACTTAGACCGGACACGAGTTTTCTTACCGAACTCTGGATTCTAAATTCCGTCTGAAAGTCTGGCCGTTCCAATCTTGTCAAACATAGGTTTGGTAGAACAACGAGTGCTACCGGTTCATACAACTGCATTTAATGCAAAGTGAGTTTTGTTTGGTTGCATTATTAACACTTCTTTTGAGTTTTGACACGTCTCAACGTTTTTAATGCTCCATTTGGCATACCAATATTGGATCGAACTAATCCATTGACGCAAATCGTTCATGGGCGCTATTGATGCTTGCTCGACGAACCATGGTTAGTTTGATGACATGAGCATGACTAATCAACCACATCAAACGTTAACTACAGGGTAACAAACAATTACCTAAAAAACCGTTTACCTTGTCAATGTTCGTTTAATGTTTGTGGACATGTGTCATGTGTGGTCAAATGCCCTTGGTCATATTTTTCTGCCCAACTCACCGCCTCAGTATGGTGTTGTTCTGGTTCATCGAACATTCCACTTTTTTCTAACTCGGAAAAATCTAGAAACAGCTTTTGGCTTTCTCTATCCGCTTCGTCTCTACTCCCTCACATTTCTCCACCTCGTCCTCAGACCAACCGCAAGACCCCTCTGAGCCAGACACAGAGAGAGAGAAAGAACAGAGTCATGTCAATGGCGTCTAATAGCTTCTTCCACCACTCTCATCTTTTCCTCTAGGGTTCTTAATCCGTCAAAGTCTTCCCTTTTATCTCCCGCTGTGTCTTTCCCCCGAACCTTACCCACGAGTGGTTATTTGTTTTATGAATTCAGGATGATTTACCACTGGTCGGTAACAAGGCGTCTGATTTTGAGGCAGAGGTAGTTTTTTGATCAAGAGTTCATCAAGGTACTTATTAATCCATACAACCTTCTTTAACATGTTTAGACCATTTCTGCTGTTTCTAGTTAGTTAGTGCCATAAGCTAAGGTCAATCCAGTAGAGTTATATTCTGTTGCTGAAGCTAAAATTGGTAATCGACCTATTATGGTTTCAGGTGAAGCTCTCTGAGTACATTGGGAAAAAGTATGTGATTCTATTTTTCTACCCATTGGACTTCACTTTTGTTTGCCCCACAGGTTATTATTGCTCAGGAAGTAGATTCAAAACTGAAACTCTCGCCTCAGACACTGAATTCTAATCTTTGGTCTTTCAATTTTCTCTGTTTTTTTTCTAGCAGATTACTGCCTTCAGTGACCGTTATGAAGAATTTGAGAAGCTAAACACCGAAGTATTAGGGGTCTCAGTCGACAGTGTGGTAAGTCATATTTATATTTTCTCCCCTGAACCAGGGAAGAAGAAGAAGAACCTTGTGGTCTCAGCATTTTGAGGAATGGTTAAGTATTTAATGTACTTTTAGAACTTTGGCAAGTGGCAGTCTGAAAATCAATTGATCTCATTTTCTTTTTGACAATGCAACGTTTGACTCCATTTCAAAATCGTTTGGAGTGCTCATCCCTGACCATGTAAACGATTTCTTCTGACCTAGTTGCATCAAACTGGCATTGAATGCAAACCACTTGTGTTCTTTTGAATTGTTGGGTACTAATGACAAGAACTTTCAGGCACTTTAAATTGAATCATTTTGCTATATATAAGTACAAGGCATTGCACTGAGAGGACTTTTCATCATCGACAAGGAAGGAGCTATTCAACATTCTACCAGCAACAACCTTGGTATTGGCCGAAGCGTTGATGAGACAGTGAGAACCCTCCAGGTAATTAAAGAACAAAACTCACCCAAAAACACCACTGAGAGATAGAGATGCGTTATGTGTGATATTGTCTTTGCAGGCATTACAGTATGTTCAAGAAAACCCGAATGAAGTTTGCCCCGCGGTATGGAAGCCCGGGGAGAAATCAATGAAACCTGACCCCAAGCTCAGCAAAGAATACTTTTCAGCTATCTATAGAAGGCTACATTGAACAAATGTTTGGTGAAAACAAGCAGAGTTGTTTTATTATCGGAGCAGAGTTTGTTATTTTTTTTTTGCCAAAGAACCTTACTTTGTATCTCGTTTTTACCTTGTCCTCATTTCTTCTGTTTTTTGCTATATGATTCTCCTAAAATTGAAGTAAAATAAAGAAATTTTCTATCTTTTCCCTTTCTTTATGTCTTTCACTTGAGTAAATAGTTTAGAATAATGCAAAGAGGCTGAGTATTTGATCATAGCAGAATAAAATAGCATGTGAGGTCAGGTCTCTGGATTTGGATAACTTTCTGATTCGTTCGTGTAATAAATTTAAGTACTCATAAAGCTAATCTCTCCATCTTAAGCCTACAACTAATTTATGTTGTATATACGTATACGTTTTACTCGGAATATTCTCTAATCTAATGGCCAAAAATATACGAGTATCGTATAACGTATGCGATTTCTATGCTGAAAGAAAAAAACTGAATTTTTCAAATAACGTATTTGGCACCAGAGGAAATAGAAGATAATTATAGAAATATAAAATATCCAAAAGAAAAGGATCGTTTTGTCAGTTCTTGAGAATCTGAGATAGCCCTATCCTTTTTTTTTTTTTTTTCCAATTAAACCAAAATGTACAAAGACAAGTGGGGATAATGGGGTTTGGTATAGACGCGGTTAGCAGTTACCCACGTGGTTTATCCACTTCACACATTAACCTCCCCTACAAAATAATGTTGTCAAAACGACGACCCCAATACTCTTTTTTTTTTTGTCTTCTTTTCCGACCTTTCCTTCTGATGTTAAAAACTTCAATTTCCGCTGTACACTGCTTTTACCAAAAAATAAAAATAAACTCCCCCATAATATATCTTTACGTAGCAACCTCCGAACCCGGTACATAACTGAGCCGGTCCACTTCATCCCAAACCAATTTTGATGTTATCTCATCGAACTCCGGTTCATATTCCTACAACAACATTTTAGAGTACAATGAGTCAAAACAAATTACGCATTTGATGTCTTAAATTGGCAAAAATACACGGTTTTTTACGATTTTGATCCTAGATTTTCCGGTTATCATAAAAATTACATCTATTAATGTCGTAAAATTATTATACCTCGAGTTGTCGAACCAACTCTTTAGCGTTTGGTGCAGAGACAATGATTCTACGAGCCATTGGGGATATAAATCCTTCGTCCACAGCTTTATCTATAAACGTTAACAGCGAGTTGTAGTAACCATCCACGTTAAGAAGACCCACCTGTCATTAATTATTGCCCAAAATAATGTTAGAAACCAAATATTTTAAATGGTATAAAAGAGAAATATTACGACATGGGAAGCTTCCTGTCTCACAATCAGGGGTTATGTAGTCGTACGTCGTGACAACACATCGTTTTTTATATTCATGCAAATATCATATTACATGCTTATAGAATGTGTACGATTAAATATAAAAAATTTAAATGGGAATAGTACAAAGAAAAGTTAAGAGGTATAAAGAATCCCAAAAGGAATCTTGTTCCATGTGATTATTACGACGTACCATATGCAACCATTTGTATCTTCATTCAGTCAAATTAAACCGAACATTATATATGTATATAAACACTCTTCAAGGTTTTTAAATAAGAGAATAAATATTCAACACGCATATTCCGGTCGTAACTCATAACAATAATGCAAGCTCATATCATAATTATATAATCCGTAAAAGTTAATTTTAATTTCCCTGATTACGTACCGGCTTACGGTGGATTCCGAGTTGAGCCCATGTAATGACTTCCAGCAATTCTTCCAACGTACCATACCCACCTAACAATTTACCAAAAAAATTGATTCGACATATTTTAGACTTAGACAAATTTTCTAATCGAATTGATTTTTTATTAATAATGAACAAAACTGGACTACAAACCAGGTAGGGCAATGAAGGCGTCGGCTTGACGAGCCATTTCGGCTTTCCTTTGATGCATATCAGCGACGGCTTTCACTTCTCCGATGGTCTCACCGGTTATCTACAAATTGTTACCACCACTTTTTTTAGATATTTCTCTCTATTACTGCCTCTAAAATGTGAACACAGCAAAATATATTATATATTATATTGCATTGTCTTTTTATTGTGGGTTTTACATATAAAATGTATTAGTTGGTCAAGGATATGTATCGTGAAGGAAACCAAAAAACGCTCCAAGTCTCAATCATTCCTTTTTTGGTCCTACCACTATTTCATGTAGATCATTACAAGGCAATTTCTATCTAAATAATACTATATAATACCAAGTCCAACAAAAAAGAGATTTCATTCAATAGAGCTTTATATGGTGCATACCTCTCTTGGCATCAAGGTTTTTGGAATGACCCTACAAGACATGAGAGAATATACCGGTTAACAATGATGTATACCAAAAAATCCGGTTTGGATTTCAATCTACAATTAATTAGAAGCAATAAGATAGTTGACCATTTTGGTATAGATTATTGAAACGGGATTCTCTCCTAGAACAAACAAACACACACATAAGAAACTAGTTGTAGCTTAATTTTAGTAAATAATTAAAAATGCAAAGAGACACTTTTGGACCAAGGAAACATGCACAGATCCTTTTTTGTCGTTGTTATGTTACCTCTCTTATTACACTCAACAATCTCTTCATATAACCAAAGATTAATCAATTATCAAATTCTATGCGACAAACAATAGGTTAATAGGCATCATGTAGATAGTCATAATCAACGGTCAAATGTTTAAAACACAATGATGAGTAATGGGTTACTTGGAACTAGCAAATACATCATATGAATAGATTAGATACATAGAAATGTGTGAATGTATATAGAGAGAGAACAAACCCTAGAACATGGCGACCACCATGATGAACAGCCTGAGAGACGAGACCCATAAGCCCCACGCTACCACCTCCGTATACCAAATCAATCCTTCTCTCCACCTTCAACCACATTCCCACCATCGATTTCTTTAATTATTATTATTATTAGATATATATATATATATATGTGTGTGTATATATGCATTATTTATGATAACAGAGTTTTCATGATGAAAACGAACACGTGTCAAAACCCAAATCCACAATCAACCCCAAAAAGAAGCAACCACATCAAATATCAAATCTCAATTAAGAAAAATGGAAAAAATAGCTCATCATCATCAATCCTAATTTCAATGGTCACCATCCTATTAATACTATTATTATTACCTACAGATAAATTACAAATACTATTTATTACAAACAAGGGGTTCTAATTATTATTATTTTTTAATATTTTGTGTTGTTGAAGAAGTACACCCCACAACACACGCTTTGTACATAGAGTCATTATTCTTCCAACGAACATTTTTGGTTTCTATTGTCCCTCGAGGCGATAAAAAAACTGTCATTATTATTTATCTTCCCCGTAAACAATATCATTGGTTATACTTCGAAACTTAAGTTTTAGGTTTAAGAAAAACCATAGGAAACCTCAGAGTAATGGAAAAATAAGATATATATGTGTAATGATGTAAATTACTGAAAATAAAATATAAAAAACAAAACAAGAGATCATGCAAGAGTGCTGCTCGAGTGACAGGAGGGTAACAGCTAAGCTTAGTAGAAGTTACTATTGTCTCATCTCTCTCTCATGCCAATAACATAACAATAAGCCATAACACAAATTCGATTTCACAAAAAAAAATTGAAAATCAGCATCCACACGTTTGGTAGATTCATCATTGTTCGTTGCAACACACAATCAGAACCCCATAATAGCCAATGTTTCAAAGAAAGATTCTCAGTTCATATCTCAAATCAAATCTTCATTTTTGAGTTCATATTAAATACCATCATAAAGGTTTTAATCAATCAGCCTTTTTAACAAACAAATAGTCAAAAAAGAGATATCTAAACAGCTAGATACTTACAAATGATACAACTAGATGATAACGAATATATCTTTGTGTTAAGTTGGGAATATGAATGCTAATATAAACTTTAAAATATACATATATGTGTGTGAGTAGAGAGAAAGTTGAAGAGAGAACGTACCAACTCGTTACCCAATTGAATGGCAGCTTCTTGGTATGAAGGTTTTTTGCCGGAACTGCTTCCACAGAAGACACAGATCCTCTTGAATCTCGATTTTGTCTCTTCCATCTCTCTCTCTTTCTTTGTCTCTCTCTCTCTATAGCTTAAAAGTTAAATTTTATGATTATTATGATGAATGAGACCACACTTTGGAATTGTGTTAGTATTTATATACAGAGAGGAGAAGGGGGTGATTAAATGCGATTCCCATGCCCTTCTCCTTTTATTAATTATTATTCTCCTTTTCTTTCTATATTTTATTTTTTGTTTTGTGTTCACTTCTCGCGAAGAATTAACCTATGTTTTGTATTATTTTAATTTGTAGTTTGAATATTCCATGGAAACTCTAAAACACGGCTTAAAAATATTTATATCTTATTTATCCAGCTACTGTGTATATACCATTTTTATTATAGTATTTGTTATTACAAATTTCTTACGTTTTTTATATTGGATTCGAATGATGATAGAACCACACCGTAGTTTCAATAGTAATAAAAATATGTATGTATATATTTTCGTTACTATTAAAACCGCACCGTACTTTTTCCACGGTTATTCCAGACGTTGTTATTGTTTAGAACCATTGTATTATAATAGATTTGCTTAAAAAATCATTTGTGTCTGGCCGTAATTTATATTATGATTTCTGATTTTATTTTATTTAGTTTTATGTGGAAGGATTAGATTAGATCTATCACAGGTTGGAAGATCTGTTCAGATTTTGTATCTGATTAGTTCAATACAACCCGATTCATGGATCATGTTTTTATTTGAACATTTCATTTCTCTCAAATTAGTAATGTCCATCTTACCAAAAACTATGTATTTGTTGGATACTGGATGGGAACGGTCTAATCCATTTTTACATCTAAATCATAGTTTACAGAACCACTCGTGTACTGGTCTTCTATTTCATTTGTAAAAACAGCTATATGTCTTAATTTTTCTTTGTCAAAAGGAATTTTGAAACCTTAACAAAAATTAGAAAGAAGTAATTTGGACCATAAATTCAAATTTTTTTATATGTACACACAGATAAAACTCTTTGTATCATACATAGTTACGATGGCTGCACTATATAGAATTTTGATTTCATCCATTGTGCATATGAACATCTGAAAGCTGTCAAAACTATCACTTCCAATATGTTGTATAGAATGTGATGTGAACCCTAAATCGAAAACAATAGAAATTTTTCTTTCAGCATGAGCTCCAATGCGTTTCCAAAAATTAGATATCTAAAATTGCTATTATGCAATCCAAAGCATAAAATTTGGTATGGTTGGGATACGTTATAAAAATTATAACCACAATGCTACTGACAGAAAGTATTCACTTTTTCAGTGATCGACAGATTCTTAGAAAACAACTAAGATATTGCAATTTGCTCATTTAATATAATCTAGGTACACGTTGCAGATTTGACAACTACATGAAGAAAAAAGAGGTTAGTTTTCTAATCGAGGTTTGGAAAATTATATATATAAGATATTGTAAGTTGTCTCAGTGATCTGATTTGGTTCCGATTTGGTTCATTTTTAACTATATTGGTGTAGAGGAAAGGATAGATAGTCAAATAAGTAAAAATAAACCGTTTTGATTTCTATTCCTTTCGTTCGCGGTTTTAAAATTTGCATTCGAGAAGAAAATGTTAGGAAAGTTTGGAATGATAGAGAAGCTATGATCATCACCAACAAACGTCGCAAGCTATGAATAATCTCGACTACAAATTATATTACATAATGATTTTTTTTACTAAATCATTATATTAGATAAATAATTAAATATAAGTTATCCATAGCTATCAATAGCATATGTAAACTATATATTAAATAAATAAGTTTTTTTCTTAAATATCATATATTATTGTTTCAAAGATATATAAAATAGAAAACCATTGGGAAAATTTGGTCTGGAATTATTAGATATGTTTATTATGCAATTGATAGGAAGTTTTGTTTCCGCTACCGTCCTCAATTCTGGGATTTAATGTGTATTTTTTATTGGACTCCCTAATATTAAATCGAGGAATTATTTCATGTGTTTAGGATAAAATGTTGTTTTTATCTTTATTCATAAGAAGTTTTTTTTTTTGGGTCATCTATATTTATTTTCTTACTTCAAATAATTAGTCATCGGCCGTATAAGTAAAAAAATAAAAATAATTCATTATTTGCTGAAACTAATCAGATTACACGGATTAGGAACCTCATAATAAATTTTGATTGATTAATGGGTTTATTAATTTAAAGTCTGGCGAGGTGTCTCGTAATCACTAATTTTAGTTCTTCACGTCTTTATCAAATTTCCACCCTCTAAAGCAATAGTCCCTCCGCGCATTCACATTTCACACCCACAGTTTAAAAATATATATTTTTTGGTTTGTCACATGTATCATTGTATATTTCATTTTAAATGTGTGTGTGTGAGTAAATGGACAAGGCATAAACGGATAGGATAAAACAGAATAAAATCAACATTCTTTACAAAACCCCATTTAGAGTTACATTGTGTAATATTCATAACAATCTCCGTTAAGCAAGGGGTAATTTTAACGTTGAAGAATATAGTAAAGGGCTTGTTACTCTTTAATCTAATGAACATCATCCTCTTTTTCTTTTAATGAATCAAGCAAGAATAGTTTCATAAGTAGATAAAAATATATATAATTACTTATTAGTTTGGCATATATATATATATATATATATAAGATGTTGAATATCTAACAGTTGTCAGCTGATGTAATCACCCAACAAAATTTGAATGATCCTTATCTTATATCGCATCCTTTGACTAAACCTGTTTACATCGCATCAAATTTTGATGATGCTTCTTAGACTCGAAGACCAAAGCAACACAAAACCATTAGAATACAGTAGATTCATTAATAATACAGGTTAACTAAGAGAAATAAAAGTGCTTGTTAGTTGTTAATTTTCTACCTTAGTTTTTCAATAAGGCGTACTCCACAAAATTTTTTTTTTTTAGCCGACAAATCTTTATGAAATTATTTGTAATTGAATACTGGAATTGACAAACAAAATAGAACTGAATAGTGGTACAATCATAGAAGTTTGTTTCTAAACAAATAAGACTGATTTGTAACGAATTAAATCCTACTAAATTTCACCTTGTCATCATAACTCAAATCATAATTAGAAAGTGATAATGTAAGTATCTTCCTAAAGATTTATTATAAAAGACAAGGTATGAATAATCGAGTATCTAAACTTTTATTTTTCTTTTTGTCAGCATCAAGTATCTAAACTTATGGTTTGCATAATTGTCGAACTTATGTTGGATTTTAGATTACAAATAATGTCAATATTTATATGTTACTATTATTAGAAAAGATTGAAGACCTTAAATAAGTATATCGAAGTCGCTTTCGCTAAGATATCACGATGATCAAAAAAATTGTATGAGCTGGTGATACATATAAAATTAGAAAAAAAAACTCATAGCATCTTTGATCACTTATATTTAAATGTTTGTTAAAAAAACAAAAGATACGTCGTTGTTGTTTTTTAATAAGAATTTTAAGATACTTCATTATTTCTAATTTAATTCCCCTCTTCTTTCTATTTTTCTTTCGAACCATATTGTCTATACATATATTTGATGGTGATGTAAGCAAAATCATTAGGAGTTGTGACTTGTGGCCATCCAATCAATTCATGAAGAAACATACGTGCAAGTGCAATATATGTAAACTAGATAATTTCCGTTTATACGGGATAAAATATTTATAATATTTTTTTAAAAATTAATAAATTAAATAAATAATTTTAAATATTTTAATAGTATATTATCGTATAACTAATTGAAATCTAAAATTAAGTTTTTTATATATTTATGTTACTAATTAATTATTTAGTTAAAACAATATCTTTTTAAAATAAATTTTTAAAATCAAATTTAGAAAACAATAAAATCAGTTATAATTTTATGGAATATTTAATTATTCAATTTTCCATAAATAAATAAAACTAATTTAGATAAGATTGTAATCTTTAATATAAAGAGAGTTTATATATGATTGATCTAATGATATATTATGTAATTAGTCTAGTAATTAATGTCCTATGAAATATATTTCCTGAGAATCATTTTGGCGACGACACGTCAGTAATGCAGTGTTGTAATATTCCACGTAAACATAAAGTTATTTTATTAAAATGATTCTCGGTTAATATATAGGATGATATTTACAGTTTAACGTTTCCACAGCGAGAGTTTAACGGCCCATTAATCACTCATATTGGGCCTTTAAGACCCATTTAAACGCCTCAGCAAGTTTCACTAGAGTGGCGCCGAGTCATCGCTTTTGTCCAGTTCCTTCAACCCTTGCAAAAACCCCCAAGGATCACAGTTACAGACATGGAGATTAGGGATGACTACAAATTCCTGAGAATTCAAGACGCTTTCAAGGCATTGCATCTCCATGTTAACCTCATTGGAGTCATCGTCGAGTTAGATTTCCCCAATGGCTCTGGTATCGTGACCTTTGCAATTCAATCTATACAATTCCGAAAAATTCCATTTCATAGCTTCATTTTTATTCTTCCGATTGCTCGAACTTTGTTTCAGATTGTTCATGTACGCTCAAAATCGTCGATCCATGGCATTCGAAATCTGGCCTTCCCGTTAAGTTCGTCGCTCGTACCACTCGAGCGCTTCCTCGTGTTGAATCGGTCGGAGATATAATCGTGCTTTCACGTGTAAAGGTCAATACATCTTTCCTCTGATACGAGAAGATAAATCCTTCATGGCTCTTGCAGATATCGTGAAACAATTTTTTTCTGGGATTGAACTCTTATTTCTTAACGCAGATTGTGCTGATTAACCGGAAAATCACAGCTCTCTGCAATGAAACATCTTCTTCGACGTTTGCTCTATTTAATGGGAAACATGGCGTGGATTTTATACCATACCAGTCATCACCTAAATTTCTGATTAGAGAACAGGATAAGAACTTCTTATCGAATCTGAGAGAATGGATGATAACTTACAAGTTCGAAGATGGTAATTTTGATATAATCACATTACTGATTCAGCATTTTTTTTTCTGATTTCTTAAGCATCCTATGCATTTTGTTCACTGAAATCTCCATATGCAAATGGTTGCTTCTTATTTAATTTCAAAATGGGTTCTGTGTCGTGCTAAGGTTCGATTGTTCTAAGTTTTGTTTTGTTTTATGATAGGGTCATGCTGTTTCACATCCCTGAAAGATATTAAAGAAGGGGAATGCTCAAACCTATCTTGCCTGGTAGATTGATCTTTCCTTAAAGATTATGTTTTGGTTTATCTTTCATAATTCTTTGTATGACGGAACTAGAAATGTCTTAAAGTAGAGATTATGGTCTGCTGTTTCCTAGATTGTTCACATTTTCAAGGACAATAAAGATAGGTGGTATATCTTTGTTTGGGATGGAACTGAGATGCCACCATGCAATATCCCGGTAAAGTAAGTCTGTATTTCCTCATGCAAATACAACGAGAACAAAAAAGCTTCTTTTATGTGTCTTATATTCATTTCCTAGCTTCTGGTGAGATATACCAAACGTATATTGCGGCTCTTAAAAGCTTAGTGTTTTGGCTTGCAATTTGACATCATAACAGGTCAGAAAGGCTTCCTTTATGTGTCGAACCCGAGATGTTACCTACATATATGTTACGTAAGTTTCCTACTTTTGGTTCTGTTTTGAGGATCATAGTAGAGAGAGTTAGTGAGAAGCAGGCCATTCATTGTCTTCAACCTGGTCAACACGTGAAGCTTCTGAACCTTTTTTTTCAAGTAAATATGGGATTATGGAACGTCACTTTTACTCCCTCTACAAAGATGCAGTACACAATGAGCGGAGAGATGCAAGCCTTTAGTCCTCAAAGGTTTCTTCTTCTGACTCTTTTTCTTATCCTGTGAGTTGATGTTATGCTTCATCCGTTTGTTCTTCAGCTTAAAACACACTTTCTTACAATTTCAGAATGTGTGGGGAGAAGTTTTCATCGAGATGGAACCCCATCGCACGTTGTATTAGTCGTTCACATTCAGGAATCACAGGTAATAATCAGCTCATAGTTTTGAATTGTAGAAATTTGACATAACGTTGACAATTTTTTGGTTTTATAAATACAAATGGTTTAATCCTTTTTAGGGGTTGCCCGTGAGGACGCTCCGATTGTGTCTCTGATGGACATCTTGACCTATCACAATGTACTGTATCGCAAAAGCTTGGATTTATCATAAGTTCTAGAACAAGAGTAATGAAAACTTTCTTGAAGTGATGTTAAGTTATGCTTATGCAGGTGACTGCTAAATTCAGGTGTGTTGTTCGATTCATACAAGTGTATCCCCGAGATGTCAGAAAACTCTGCTATTCCAACGGAAAGTTAAAATTGCTAGCGATATTAGAAGATGCAACTGCCAGAATCCACGCTTCTCTATATGCTGATGAAGGGGTAAAATACTAATCATTGTTGAGTTCATGGAAGGATTGTCCAATATTTTATATCTGCAAATCTATTGACAGGAAAAGTTTTTCGGGTGTGACCAATCTGATGAAGAGGCTTTGGTCAAGAAGCTGAATAGATTGTTGGGAGGTGAGGAGATGGAGCAAGTGCCAAGAAATCCTCCATGGGTGCAATGTTGCTTGTTCTCATTCTACAAACACAAAATGGATCAATGGGGAAGCAGAAGATTCAGGATTTTTGATACATGGATCAATGCTTCATGAGCCACATTAAATCAATGACAAATCATAATGTTAATTGTGGTAATAGAGTTATTAACATTAACAAAATGTAGGATAATGATGTTAATATTGTTAATGCTGGTTTAACACCCATTCGAAGGTAAATTAGAAGAAATAAAAATGTAATATCAAAAGTAATTATTTATTTACATGGAACCATACAATAAAAGATTACATAAGACAAATATCTCTCTCACCAACTATATCACAGAAAGTCCCATGTATGAAAAATAACGAAGCAAACAATCTAAACCCAAAAATAAGAATCAAATAAACAAGTGTATATGAAGAAATCGAAGCTATAACAGCATTGACTTTGACTAGCATCAATAGTCAACGTCACACTTGGTCCGCTGAAACCCGGTGGTTGTGGTTGTATTAGAGGAACTGAGAGGAACCTTGAGTTCGCATTTGATCTTGGGCTTGAACCTCCACGACTTGATCAACCCAAACTTAAACCTAACCCTAAGCCTCAGCTTCGCATCGATCCTATAGATCTGAGAATTCACATCCTTGTCCAGATCCTTCCGCTCTTCGCCGTCAAGCACCACCAAGTGCTGGTCTTCAAGTTTAGTTCCAACCACCGTCGTGTTCTTATGTCCCTGGTAAAACGGCGAGATGTTACTGGAACCAAATCGCTGATCGCCGTAGTATCCTCTGACCTCGATCAGGTCATAGTAAACACCGATCCGTCGATTAGGGTTACGGATTGTGAAGTTGAGGTCGAGATTGTATCGGAGGTTGTTGGATGGATCGAGTGTGAATTCGGTGAGCTTAGCATCGGTGACGTGGAATTTGATAGCGTTGGGTCTGAATATGAGCCAGATGATTAAAGCAGCTATGCCTAATAAGACGGCTATGGTTATGAGGATGTTGAAGATGACGCTTAAGATACAGCAGCCGCAACAACCAAGACAGTCACCTAAACAACCGCATCCACCGCCGCGTCTACCGTGGCTGTGAGAGACTTTCGTCGGGGGAGGAATCGATGGTCCGTAATACGCACCGTTTAAGTGCGGTTGTCTGTCCCCCATGTGTTCGATTAAATGCCTCAGATTACGATTTTGAAGATTTTTTGAAAAGGTGAGATAAAAACTGGAATGATGATTCAGTGACGAAGAAGAAGGCGCATATATATACACTGTAGAGATAACGTGTATTAGATAAAACGGTTTAACTTGACGCGGTTTTGTTTTTTTCAAAGTCAAAGATGACGCGGCCGTTTAATTAGAGGTTACTTGCGAGATGCGACACCGTTCTTAGTTAGATATTTATGATTAACAGTTTAATTAACATTTAAGATTGTTTCTCATATTTTACATTTAAGATATTTAGGATTCACAGTAAAATTTTGTTATGCTTAAGCAAGCACTTGTATGTTTTTTTCTTTTTCTTGAATCTATAGATTAATTGGTGATTAATGAGGTTATTGTGGATCGCATACAAAGATATCTATGTGTGAATATTTATATATTCTTTTTGTCATATGTGAATATTTATATATAAGACATGTAAATGTGATGATCCTTATTCCTTAGTGCGGTAGTTGGTTTGTGAAATGTAAAGAGAGTCATCTATACATTGTAATACTCCTATAAGCTTCCGAGAAACTTCCTCAAGACCGACTGCTCTAGGATAGCCATTGTTTTCGAACGAAACTTGACGAAAAGACTTTTGAGCAAAAACTTAGAATATGGGGGCCAAAATACTAATATGTCTATACAAAATTGAACATTACAAGCCAGTCCCGGTCCAGAATTTCGAAATTATATGATAAAATGATGAATATGAAATAACTTTGATCTATTCGTTGCAAGTTGAAACTGAGGTGGGGTTTCCAAATGTTTATTTTATAAATATGAGAAAAATTCTACTGATAAAAGTTATTTTATCAGTTAATGAAAATGTTTAATGTGAAAGATTTCTCAACTTCAAAGAAAATTAAACAGTTCATAGACTTTTTTTTTTTTTTTTTGGTTTTTAACATTGCAAAGACTTGTAATGTTTTAATGCTAAAAGCAAGGAAAACTAAGGGAGGTTGGTGTTGGATGATGTGACCTGTAATTGTAAACGAAGATTAGGTGAAGACATGCTTTCAAATGTTACATATTTTCTTAAATGAGAAAGGTCAAGCAGATTTAATAAAAGAATAATAATACTAGATCGCAACTGAACAATTATATTCAATTTTAAACAACTATGAAGAAATTATAAATAATATAATATCTAAAAATATTCTTTTAATATGAGATGTATGTTTCTTTTATTAAGGTAGTCCTTAAAGTTTAGGAAATTTGTATCTCTTTATAACCAATGTTTTTTTGATTAAGTAATACAATAATTTTAAAGAACAACCTGGTGAACAAACGTTTTTTAAAAACTTACTAGAGTTTAATGCGGTGTCAGTGTGTCGTAATTAAACATTAAAATAAATTAAACAACAAATATTTCACGAAATCCTTCGATCTTAGTTGTTTGGACGAAATAGTTCAGTGGAATGCGACAAATAAATGATGAAGACTTTGGTTGTTTTCAAGGATTTGAAAATGGAGGAAGCGATCTCTATCTACTCGATTTCGATATTCTTCGGAATAAATCATTGAGATATTGCGTCGTATAGATGTCCACTAAAGTTCAAATAGATGTCTAAGAGAGTTGTAGTTAAATAACATATATGCAGACTTTTCATGTAATCTAGTACTAGTTTTGGTTGTCACCATAAGTTTGTGTTGTTAATCATTGTTAAAATTTAGAATGCATCATGACTCGAAAGTCGAAAACTCGAAATTGTATCGTCTTTACAAGTGGACCAATGTTACAAGTTCATGATTCATTTTACTTACGTTATCTTTTGGTTATGAGAATGTTTAGTGTAAAACTGTAAATGTATATTTGTTCATTCTCAGTTCCCTTTATGTCTTCTTATCTAATGTAGAACTAGAAATAGTAAGGGGTTTAAAATCGTATCCACTAAAATTATAAAAATCACACACATGAAAGGGATTAGGAGAAAAGCTAGCAAAAGCTACAGAGGAATTTCAATCTTGACATACAAAATTTAAGTTGCATATTTCTCTGTTGATGAACAAATTCAACTATTACGAATCTTATGTATATTCAAGTCTTTATAATTTACACGCTTAGTAAAATGTATTAACATGACTTAAAACGGCAAAAAGGGAAGTTTGTATGGATAATTGTGTATTTTTATTATCATCTGCTTTCGTACATTATAACTTCGATTCCAAACTAGGATTGTATATTCATGGAATCATGGGCGTAAAGTGTCTCATGTTGATCAATTACCTAGAGTAAGTATAGCAACATATAATTCAAGGTATCGAATATTCTCAATTAAAAATATGTTCAAACAAATTTAGATTCGGTAGCGTGTACTATATCACAAAGGTAACCAAACACGTGGGAGAGTTAGTAGATGAATGGTACTAAGATTTTTTTAAAAAAGCTTAATACCAAAAACAAGTCGTCCCCAAACACATCAAATATTAGTTGGTAACGATCATTGCGCAATGCTCGAATTGGACCTCGCTCTTACGCTATATTTGAATGTTCTTATTGAACTTTTTTAGTAAAAAACTGAACATAATAATAAGAATAGCACATGTAGTGAATCATCTCGCAAGTTTCTTCTCTTGGAGAAAGTGGATTCCAGCTGCAATTATGCCTAAAAATCTATTGCAAAAGAGGCAACCTTTTTTTTTTCTTTTCCAGGTAAAAATAGTCGAAGCAGTTGATTATTATATGACTATAAAAGAGAAAAGACAAATTGACTTCATTATTAACCAAAAATAAAGATGAATATATATTATAGAATATATATTCATGAGATTCGTACGTAGGTAAAAATATTCTAATTCTTGTAAAATAAGCAACATGATTCTGCTTTTTCTCATTTCAAGATCCAAGAATATATAGGAGAAAAACTAACCAATATATTAGGAATAAAGATTTGATGAAGGTTTTCCTTTGAATGTACTTAAGAATGCAAAAAGCCAACTTTAAGATCTAAACTTTTATGGGGAATTGAATAACTATGACAATGGGTCTTTATTCTGCTTTAGGCAAAAAAAAAAAAAAACTCAAGAAAGAAAAAATGATAAAGACATATATGGAGTTAGACAATGACACCGTAACACAACGTCCACGAGCATTAACGAATGGTTATCAATCCTATTAGATATTTTCAATTTCTAAAAATTCAATTGTCGTCACACTGGATCAGCACAAAATCATAATCAATAAAATAAGAGAAGATGCATTATCGTTATATGAAAAACAATATTTAATTCACTCACCGATCATCGATTACTATCAATTGAAATAAAATGATCTTATTCTTTTGTCCTTTACTATATATTGTATCTTTTTGAATCTTTACAGCTCGCCATAACAATAACGCAACCGATTAATGTAAGTCTTGCTATTATTTCTCCGTGACGTAGAAACAAAATTATAAAACTTAACTGCTACGAAATTATGAAAATATATTACATAATTAATAATGAAAAATCCGTGACCTGATATCACCGTCACCGTTAAGTGGTCGCTTTTTTCAGACACTAACGCTGCAAATTGTGGTGAGCGTATATTTAACGGCGTTATTTCCCATAATAACACCGGCGGCACTATTCCCGAAGTTTATATACGCCGGACATCTAACGTGGAGATGATATTTTCCGGTGATAAAAGTTCCGACTTTCCAACGAACTCGGCCGTCGAGATGAAGCATCAACGCGATCATGCCACGTGTATGGTCTTGATCGAGATACATAGCGTTGTAGGGAGCAACAGGGACGGAGTATCCACCGACGAAAGGAGACCAAACATTGACTTCTTTGTGTCCTTGATAAGTATTAGGGATCGAAGTCGGAAAAGTAATCTGTTGGCTATGGTAAGAAGCGTAGACGTCGAGACGGTCGTAGTAGATTCCGATCTTGTCGTTAGGGTTACGAGAGGAGAGAGTGATTTGGAAGTTCGAAGTGAGAAGGCTCGGTGGATTGCCGGAGACGTTGAAGTTGAAGATGGTGGCGTCTTGGAGGATGAAGCGTGGCTTCGACGGTTGAAGGATTGCCCAAATTAGGAGAATTACCAGAAGGATTATGAAGAGGAATATTATTATTGGCCAGATTACACGGCGGATGAATTTACGGCGGCATGATGAGTGGCTGTGGTGTGAGCCACAGTCTTTTGAAGTCATGTCGGAGCTCCGGTGGTGGAGACGGTGGTTATAGGATGGATGGTTTGGTGGTAGAGAGAAAGTGGGAAAGAAAGATATCTTAAAGTACACTCGGTGGCCTTTATATAAGAGAAGTATAATAGTCTTTGTAGAAAATTTATTTTAATAACGATAAAGTATAGAAAGTATCGTAATGCAAGTATTGCGATTTTTGTAATGAAATATTATGAATGGATTACGCATACATTATGTTTACTAAAAAAAAAACTGATTATATTATTGGTATTGTGCGATAGGAAAAAGGAATTTAAAGCAAACAAAAAGAAAACTAATGATAAAAGAGAAGAAAACTAATATATCCTAACAGGAAAAAACGATCTCACTTTTTTCTGTTAAAGGATATAACTTCATGGAAAAGGAATTGATCTACCAAAGATACAAATTTTATAGAAAATAGATTTGTACATTATTCATTTAAATAAGAAGGGAAATTGTACATTATTCCATTTCAAGAATGTAAAAGAGAGGTTATCAAAAACAAGAAAACAATATAGAGGAAATTGTACCCCTTTTTGTAACCTTTTTTTTAATATATATATATATATATAAAAAAAAAAATTTCCCTTTCAAACTCATTTTGTAACTTCATATAGTGTAATCTTGTTGTAATGTCAGCACTTAACCATTTTTTCTCACTACAACTCTTTTTCTTTTGGCATCCAAAACAATATTTTTATAAAGTGAGTTTTTTTATATTTAGAATGTGAGTTACATGTTCTTTTATACTAAAAACCATTAGTTTGATTTGGTTAACATCGAATGTACGTACTATATACTTATATATATAGTATATGTACGCTAAACCTTTATTAAATATAAAATGAACTTCATAAACACAATGTTAATTAATTATGAAGTGTACCTAATCTCCGATCCAACCTATCTAATATGTAGCCTATCTATATTATCATTTTTCAACCAAAAGAAAAAGAAGGTCCGAATAAAATATAGTTCCGATTTAACTAGCCAGAAAATCAACTGATTCATGCCCTTAATTGGACCGTTCTGATTCATGATTTAAGCCCGAATCATGGACCGGTCTATCGTTTAGGGGGATTAAATTTGTAGTGATACTCATAAATTCATAAAATTCCAATAATGTTTCTACGGCATCCACAGACTTTAGTTATAACTTGTCAATTTTGCCAAATTGATAAAATAATTATGAGCAAGACGCGCTTAAAGAAAGTCGTCGTTCTTCGTAATTGTCTTTGGTCATGATTTTCAGAGTAACATGTGGAAAAGACCATAACACTCTTAGCTGACCTGACCTCAACAAGTTTGGTATGTTTACGAGTTCAGGGACTTGAAAACGATAAAAATAATATCGTCCCATACATAAAGTAAAAAAGTCTCGATGTCTATATACCACTACTTGCCGAAAGGCTTGAAACTTCGATTTTCCCATTCTGCCTCTATGTCTAATAATTGTGTGATCAATGGCTTTTAAGTCTTTCAAATGTTAATCTAAGACAGTAAAACCTCTAAGTTGAACAAAAATAAACAAATATAGAATTATTGAATTATGGGATCAAAACAAAATAGGTTTTGGAATTATATTGAGTCATTTCCCAATTGCAACTAAAAGCCAGGCTCTTTCACTAGCTATGGTTTATTATAGCTGTTAATTTGAACAGGTCTTAAGTTATATAATTTCTAGATAGTGTAATGACCACTAATTATTGTTTGGTGATATAACTATCCACTAAACGCGAGCCACCGAGGGTTAATCAACTTTTATATGTGGAAGAAATTAAATAGGGAAATCCCAAAAATTTGATCCTTAACTTTTATAAAAAAAAGAAAAGAAAAAAAGATAGATATTCAATAGGTGTTGACATGTAAAATGAGCCTTATCTCCCACTTTGTACTCCTGAGTCCCCACATTGTATCTTCTTCGAATCTCTCAATTTTATTTTGAGGAAATAAATATCAGATATGTAACGAAATGGCATTTCTTTCTTTAAATTTTGGGTTGCACGACATATTAACTTTTAAGGAGTTAATCAATCACTTTTTTAAGTATTTCGAATATCAAAACATTTATAAATTTAAGCATTGTTTTTTTAGTAATGATGATTTTTTTTTCCACAAGAAACTTTTGGAAAAAATATTATTTTCAAGTGTCAATTATTTAAATTCTACGTTTTCTTGTTATAATTATATTAACATAGTGTGTCTATTTTATTTTATGTCTACAAAACAAAAGAAATCCACAAATTGGGCTTTGCTTTGGGTTAATAGCTTAATGGCCTTTTGAGCTATGGAACTTAGTGTCTTGACTTTTGACCGTAGGGTTGAAACGACGGCGTTTTAATGTCTGAGCGAGTAAGGGTAGTGTCGTAATAATATATTTTATCACCTGTGAGAGAAAATGAAAACCAATCACCGATAGTTCTGAGCCGGACGAAGGAGGAAGCCTAAGAAGTTGCCGTCGTCATGGCCGTGAAGGCTTCTGGATTCATAGGGAAATCAGCAATCTCAGTTCATCTAGATTTCTATTCCTTTCCTGTGAAATTCTCATGCTTGAAACTTCCCGTCTCCTCTCCAAAGCCACTGGTGGTTTTATCCGTGGCCTTATCGCCGCCGGCAAGAACAGTTGAGTCTCCGCCGGTTGGTTACCGGAAAAATGTTGGAATTTGTCTCGTTAGCCCATGTAGAAAGGTAACTTCTTTCTCCTTATATCTTATCGCTCTATCTGATTTGGAACAATTTGTCCACTTGATTGGGATTTGAAATGGTTTTGAATTGGCAGATTTTTACGGCGTCAAAGATTCATGTTCCGGATACATGGCAGATGCCTCAGGTGAATCTTTCATAAGCTCTCTTGTGATTACAAAAAAGGGTTTATTGTAGTCCTTTGTTTTCTGAGTAATTTGATTGCTTTGGAGAGCTTAGTTCTCACTTCTCACCAAAAAACAGCTCCTTTGTAGTGTATTGAGCGATAAAGTTCTTATCTTTATTGCTAAAGAGGTGTTGAATTTCAAGTTTAGGGGATTGTTCATTTGAAAATATTATAACTATGGTAAGGACCAAATGCAATGACGATAAGGATCTCTTAACCGCAGTGAGGATATGAGAAAGTGAAACTGAGAAGTAGGTTAGGCTGGAGAATCACTAGTTCATGATTCTGTAGGGTATCAATTTTGGCCATAGGTTTATTAACTCTGCTTTTACAGGGTGGTGCTGATGAAGGAGAAGATTTGAGAAATGCCGCCTTTAGAGAGCTGAGAGAAGAAACAGGGGTTACCTCGGCCGAATTCATTGCGGAGGCACGCTTTTGACATCTCTCTCATAGTAAATTGTTAAATCTATTTTAACAAGATTCTTTTTCAAGATTTTTGGATTTGCTCTGTGTATCACCAAAACTGAGTTTTTGATTATTTTAAACATCTAGATACCAAACTGGCTGACCTATGATTTTCCCCGAGAAGTGAAGGATAAACTAAACCGGAAATGGCGAACAAGTTACAAAGGCCAAGCACAGAAGTGGTAACAACTAAGCATATAGTCTTATATATCTGTGGAAACAAATCTTAAAGTTGCATATACAGTATCTAAACAACTGTTCATGATGATTGTCTAATACAGGTTTCTCTTCAAGTTCACGGGCAAAGAGGAAGAGATAAATCTCTTAGGAGACGGTACTGCAAAACCAGAGTTTAAGGTGTGGTCGTGGATGCTGCCCGAACAAGTGATTGAACATGTGAGTTTTTAGGTTTAGAGTATTTTTGTGCTTGTGTGTGCCTGAAATGTGTCGGCCTTATCATCATTCGTTCTTTCTCTGACAGGCTGTATATTTCAAGAGACCTGTCTATGAGCATGTCATAAAGCAATTCAACCCTTATTTTGTGGATGAAGAAAAGGATTCCGTGAACTCTTCTAAGGATTGAATGTGCACAACGATTCATCAAGTGAATACTGATTATGAGGAAATCAATCAATTCATTATACAAGTTTCTCTTGAACCTCATCAGAGATGAAAATGCATGAATCTCTTCATGTTAAGACATTGATCTTGTAGTTTTGATGCTATATCAATATTCTTATGTATAGACATTCTTCTCTTTATCTTTGGTTATAAATCCTCACGAATTAGATAATTCTGATTAATTACAGAGGGAGTACAATTTAATAAATATTAAAAACTCCCTAATAAACTTCCATTTTTCTTTTACACGAGTCAAGACGCCCACTTCTTTTTTTTTTTTTTAATAAAAAAGTTTTTATACTTGAGATAACTAAAACAATTTTGAATGGACGAAAAAAAGAAAAAAACAAAAAAAATAACCTTAAACCCTATGTGCCTTGTCTTTTGCCTCTCTTAAAATCGTTGCCGGCGTTTCCTCAGCACCACCGCAAATCGGCGTCGTTTTGGCCGATTTGGTTTAAAGCGTCTAAACCGGTCTAATTAAAAGCCTAGCCTTAACCGATAACACAGTCTTCTCGCCGCTCTTCCGCCACCACCTTTGTCTCCGTTCTTAGGTATTTGTAAAACTCTTGATTGAGTTTTTATTTCTGCGAGATTGTTTATCTCTAAGCTTCGGGAGAAGCTAATTTGAGTTGCTTCTGGGTTTTACGTAGCTGTATAAGATATATAACAAATGGTTCGCTCCAAGGCTCCTGCAAAGAAGCAGCAAAAGAAAGGAATTGATTTCAAGGTGCGTCTTAACATTACTGTCTCTTTTCTTCTTAGTTTCGATGAATCTTCTTCAAGTGTTTGATGAATTGTTCTGATGATATTTTGTTTTATTTGGCAGAAAATTAAGAGAAAGCTCGGGAGAAAATTGCCTCCACCAAAGAATGCAACTAACACTGAGATTAAATCCAAAGGTATCTGCTTTTACCTGCTATTCAAACTTTTTTTTTTTTTTCCCTTATCAGCTTCTCTGCGTATGGTTGAAACTTTCTTTGCTTATATTGCAGCAATTATACTTCCTGAGCAAAGTGTGGCAGCTGAAAAGAGTGGCTTAGCTACAAGTAAGAAAGGCTTGACCTTGAAGGATCTTCTGCAACAAACTTCACATCACAATGCCAAAGTTCGCAAAGGTACCTTTTTTCTGTTGAATTAAATGTTTTTGGTTAAGGAAAATATGATGCTTGCTATGTTGTTCCGTGGGTCAGTTTTGGTTTTGTCTGTGTAGATGCATTACATGGTATCAAAGACCTTTTCAAGAATCATCCAGCAGAGCTGCAGTCACATAAATATGCTATCATACAGAAGCTCAGGGAACGCATTAGTGATGATGATAATCTAGTGAGAAATACTTTTTATCAACTATTTGAGACTGAGATCTTTCCTGCTTGTAAAGAGGTATCAGTTCTTCTCTTTTTTTCTCCACTTGTTATATTCACTTGATCCGCTTACATTGGTTCTCATAGTTTGTTGTGTTTGTTCCTGTTCATATTATGAGTTCCAAGATGTGAATTTGAAATTTATTTTGGTTTATAGTCTGTTTCTTATGCATCCCCTTTTCAAACTTGCATCTTTTCTAGTTAACTGTTGTATCTAACAGCCGATTATATGTGTGAATCGATTCAGGATAACCAGGGCCCTATGGTGTCACTTTTAATGCCATACATATTTAATGCTATGGCTGATTCAGCGATTGATGTTCGTTTGATGGCTTTCAAATTTTTCCACCTTGTTGTGGAGTACTACCCGCCTACCTTTTCCTTGTATGCTGAAAAGGTGACTACTTTGATTTCTTGGATTATGACACAGACTGTTACATTTCCAACTTTTGCCTGTAGTGTTTCGTTTTATACCTTTATTCTTGCAAGACGTTCCCTAAAATTTCCATCTGCTACTTGTTGCAGATTCTCGAAAACTACAAGGATATTATTCAGAAAAACCATTTTTATGTGCAAGATAAAAGCAAGCTAAAGGTAGCTCTTTCAGGGTTGGCACATTGCCTGTTGCTGTTGCCATGTGATGAGAGTGACATCGAATCACAAAAAAAGGTATCTAATCAATTTCCACTCCGGATGACTCCAAAGTTCTTGTTTCGTGCATGCCAGGAAGTAGCATAGCAATGAATATGGTTCTGATTTTTCTTTTTTGGTGTCTATCTTGTTAGAAGAGTGAATATATAGAATGCAGCTATATCTTTAAATCCGAGGGAACCATATAGAGAAAAAAATCTACCTCTTGGAGAGACTATAATATTTTCAAAGAAAGATGACATTTGTCATCAAGTTTCCTTTAATAAAGGCACTGTCTTATGAAATTAGTTCTGAGATCCTTTGTATTTATTAAGATGTCTTTAATTTTAAATACTCGCCTAACCGCTCTGGGAATGTGCTCTGTTTTGCCTATTCTAACTGTTTCGTTTTGCATTTTGTGCCCTTTTTTAAATCTTTTGTAGAGACCTTTACAGAATGAACCGCTACTCGCATATGAGCAAGATGCTGCAAAAGAATGTGCTCGTATGTGCCATCTGTCTTCTTTTCTCATCAATAAGTTATTGGTATATGGCTTGTATCATGTTTTCTTGAAGCTATGCACTTTGCAACTGTACAACTAGTCCATTTTCCTTTGCCCTCTTCCTCTCTAGTACGACCTCTAGATTGTCTCTGCTAAGCTCTGAAGAAATTAGTAGCTGTTGCATATTTAAATTTCCATAGCCCTTTATTTTTTCTTCTGCTGTCTCTCCCCACAATTCATAATCCATGGTTTGGATGTAGAAATGTCGCCACTTAGATTTGATTTTCTGGATGATTTGATAGTACCAATTGACTAATCTCTCATTTGCATTAAATATATATTGGCAATGAATAAATAGTTCCTTTTTCTATGATTTTGCATGTGCTGAAGTATACAGTACTCTGACCATTTTTCTATGGGTTCTTACAGATTTTGCCCATGTCTCCGGGAGATTGAAGGAGATTGTTGGAATCTTAATCAATTGTTTCCAAGATTTCATTCCATTGATTCATGCTCCGCGAGGATTCGATGCACCATCATTTAACTGTATCAACCATATACTTTGCAGCATAGGTTATGCAATCAAGTTTTCCATTCATAGGCACACTCAAAGACAGACTACATGGCTACCCGCATCTGAAGAAGTTACTCTGATGATATTGGATCAAGAAATTGCATCAATGTTATCGAAAAAGTTACTTGGTTCTTTTCCCCTCAATCCAGAAAACAATCTTTCTGGAAAGGTATGAAAATAGTTAATTTGATATTCTTTTATGGGTATCTTTATGTTCTCCCTGCCTAATAAAGTACTCTTTTTGACTTGCCAAATAGTGACATTTGCAAACAAAAAGCTTGTGTCACATGCTTGCTTTACTCTTCTGTCAAAAGTTCCCCTTCCTGCCATCATTTGTATTCTCCATATGATTATATGCTATGCGTTGCTTATTATTATATAGACCTTCCTAACACTAGTTGATTGTTTGTTGACAGGTTGATGAAAGGTACTTTATCCTCAACAGTGGATTGACAAAAATCTTTTTGGAAGTAAGTGAATGGAGCCACCTTCCTACTGATCTTTCCAATAGATTTCTGGAATTTATTGAGAATACACTACTAGGCAAGGTTAGCTCTCACTACTTTACATTAATATATAACTCAAGCTGATTAGTTGTTTACAAACTTTTTTTTATGTCCGTCCCTCTGTCTGCATTGTATCTGATAAACTGCTAATTTCCTTGCAAATCTACACGGGAAAAAAGTTTCTCACTGGGATTTGCGAACATCTATTTTACAGATCACCAGGAGCATTAGGCTTAGTAAACCTATTCACGAGAAGGCTTTACTTGAACTCTTGCCCTTTGTTTCGAAACTTATTTTGAGGGTGGACCGTGATTGGAGAGATAATCTTCTTCAGGTTCGTCTAAGATTCTCTGAGAAATTTTAGTTAGGCAGGAGGATATAATTTTTCAGTTCCTTCGATAGGGTAGCAGTAACATCATTTTATATATGATTGTTGGTATTACGTTTATATTTTCAGGCATTTACTACTACCTTCAGCGACTGCAAACCAGAATCTACACTTAAATTAGCCTGCATTTCAATTGTTAGAGACGTGATTATCCCTGTAAGTAATTTTTCCATGATATGTTGACTGTTTCAACCCGATTTTTACTTTCCACGCACATTGAAATCTAAATCTGTATCTTGTAATATCTGTAGAATGGAGAATTCCGTTATCCCAATGCAAGTGATCCAACGGTAAATAACTACCAGAGTGCTTGGGTCAACAAACTTCCATCACTGCTTAATCAGTTGGGTGATAAGCATCCCGAATCTACCCAGGTAATCCCTAGTACATGGACCCGTTTTTGATCAACTAGGATCACTTCTCTTTTTCTCATTTATACCAATTTTGTAATTTACTTCAGGTTGTTTTGCAACTTTTGCTCGACCTTGGGCGAGTTGGGTGTCTGAATCCTTCCCCCACATTTGAAGAAGACATCAGAAACTTCTTCAGCCCTTGTCAGGGAGAAGGTGCAATTCTTGCTGCAAAACAAAAAACGTGTTATGAGATTCTTAGTGTCCCTAAACTAAAATAGGGCTTGTCGGTTTCGTCACCTTTTAAATTGTACAGGTGATGTACATGGCGGATCTTTTGCAAGTCTCCCTAGGGAAACCCAAGAACTGGCTCTCTGTTTCCTTTACTACTTCACCATAGACAATTTCAGCTCCCCTATGCTGAAAGCAATAGTTTCATGCTGTCTATGTGAGTATCACATTTCATTCCGCATGCTTTTATTCAACTTTTAAAGTGGCTTCTGTTGATGATAGAATGACAAAAAAAGGGTAATTGACCCAACTCAACGTGTATTGCAGATCCACAACTTGAACCAGCTGTGTTGTATCGGATAGTGGAAATTCTTCACACTGCCTATAGAGCTGGATATATCCAGATTACAGATCATTTTAGCTTCCTTATCACCTTAATTGCACGTTTCAAAGTTGTCCCAGGTACTGTTATTAGAAAATACTTTTGAACTTATTTTAACTTTTTGAAAAGAATTTGGTTTTAAGCTTGTTTGAGAGATAATCATGGCTTTTTATGTTTGGTGATAGCTTACCTTATTACTTTATGTTTATGCAGAGAAATTGCAGTTAGTGATGGAGTGTAATGAGCGGGAGACATATTGTGGCACGTTTGAAGCGCTTACAAACCTTGTGTGCGCATGTTTGTCAGAAATGGGTGATAGTTCTCTTGTTCTCCAGATTCTAGAGAAAGTTTTACTCGAACAAATAGTAAGTTTATCTTTTGATAAAACTTATATCTCAATGCATAGTAACATTCTCGTATAATAGCATTGCAAATACTTAATGAGATGTTCTTCTTGGTACAGATTGTGAAGCCCTCGTTGGACAATGGGTGTGCCATACTCAGGATGATCTGCGTGTTGGACTCTAAACCTACCAGACTCTCTGAAAGCAGTGTAACCACTCTAAGTGAATTCTTACCGGGATACTTGATCGACATAGTCAATGTAAGCACTTTCCTTTTATACACTTTGCTGGGTCCTAATTGTTTCATTTTAATCTTGGGATTGACACATCTCTCTGCACTCTTCTTGCAGTGTATACCAGAAGATAAGGAGAACTCTTACCTTTACATACAAACATGTCTCTACTATTTAGTACCTTGCTATATCTTGTTCGACGGAAGCTCCAAACTCGCGGAACAGGTTCTGAAAAGAATGCGATCGATGGTTAGTGAAAACACTAAAGCACTGGAATCGGTCCAAGACAGGGAGAGCGGTCGAAACTCATTGAATTTGATACAATGCATAGTCTCTGTTATCCTGCTGATGCACAACGATGTCAAAGTTAGGAAGATAATATTGTCATCTAAGTCAGAGATCGATTTGATTCTGCAGAACGTTATCACTTTGCAGGTATCATTTCCTACTCTCTTATCGTTACTGCAAACTGCAAAACCTTGGGCTGAGCAGTTTTACCTCTTAATTGCGCAGTCCTCGCGAAGCACAAGCTTGACTGTAGAAGGAAAGCATATCATGAAAATTGCGGGAGAGCGACTTAGGATTGCATCCAAAAGCTTACTCGCATAATAAGTTCCACAACTGTAACATAAAAATGAGTTGCGCTCTCTTTACAAAGGATGCTAAAAAGATAAGACTTTGCTTTGCTCATTTGGGAAAGCACCAATTTTGATGGCAATTATGTAGAATATTATTATCCTTTGGTTTAGAGTTTAATTAAAGTGAAAAGACTTTTTATTATCCCCAAAACTATGATGAGTCTTCTTCACATGGAAAAGGGTTTAACACAAAGCAAGCATCCAACATATGCTTACACAAGCTTTGGTACCAATTGTGGAAGTCTTAAAAAGTGTAAACTAATTTTATCGTTGATTTTGTGATTTAAAACGTCTACAATATCCAACCATATGATTAAAATCGTAATGGGAAGATTTGAACCATAATTCGTTATACTATAATATATGTATCCACCACTACACCATGATAAAGCAGAGTCGTATTCAAAGACAACATCTCTGTGCCCCTAACTTAAGGACGGACAAAAAATCCGAACCAGAACCGAAAAACTCGATACCGATCCGAATCCGTTATTGAGAAAATACCCGAATGAGTCTAGAGACCTAACCCCGAAAATCCAAAAATCCGAACCGAACCCAAAACTGAACCGAACCCGAACGAATCCAGCCCTAATATATAAAATATCTGAATAGGGTTTAGAGGTATAAACCCGAAAATCCGAAAACTCGAACAGACTCTAAACGGGATCCGAACGGCCAGACACCTGAGTGTAAAAAATGTTGAAAGATCAAAACTCTCCCACTTCATTTAAGCATCGTTTGATTTCCACCGTCTGAAGTAATGGGCTTAAGTAACCAATGATGAAGCCCATTAACCTTTTGACAACAATCCGACCCGTTCATAAAACCCTAGCTCGCACTTTCTGAACATCTCTTTCTCTCTTCCCATCTCCGTCTCTCTCACCATCGTCTGATTGCTTTGAAGTAACCATGGTTCGTTCTCTGCCGCCGGAGTATCCGTATCTTTACAGCTTTCGTTTCTCAGATATGGAGATTTGAGTATTTCGATCTCTGACTATTTCTGTGGGTTCTTCTTTTGGTGGATGAAAAACAGCCTCAGGGAGATTACATAGAGTTGCACAGGAAGAGGAATGGATATCGCCTCGACCACTTCGAGCGCAAGCGCAAGAAGGAGGCGCGTGAAGTTCACAAGCGCTCCACCATGGCTCAGAAGGTTTTTATTTCTTCTATTTCTTGTTTTTGTTTTTCAATCTCCGTTCTGCTGATTCGTCTTTTTTTGTTTTGGTGAAATTGCAGTCTCTAGGTATCAAGGGTAAGATGATTGCAAAGAAAAACTATGCTGAGAAAGCTCTCATGAAGAAAACGTAAGTGTTTTTTTTCTTCTCTGAGAGTGTATCATTAGGTCAAAGATGTTTAGTAGTATGATGGATTGGCAACTCCAAATTTAATAGGTATTGTTTATATAGAATGAAATAAGCATGAATTTGCTTACATTTGTTTGATTTTTGGACACAACAGATTGAAAATGCATGAGGAGTCATCATCAAGGCGTAAGGCTGATGAGAATGTTCAGGAAGGAGCTGTTCCTGCTTATCTCCTTGATCGTGAAGAAACCACTCGGGCCAAGGTTAGTTTTTTTTTTTTTCAGTTGGAATATCTATAATTTTGAAACTTGGTGAGGCAATAATTAACAAGTGTGTTTTTGGTTGTAGGTTCTTAGCAACACCATTAAACAAAAGAGGAAAGAGAAAGCTGGGAAATGGGAAGTCCCTCTCCCAAAGGTCAAATCTCTCTTCTTTTGTATTCCTTCAGAGTTGAACTCTTAACAAATGGGTAAAGCTCAAATTCTTCTCTCTTCGCAGCTAATAGCCCTTTCCTTTTACAGGTCCGTCCAGTCGCTGAAGATGAAATGTTCAGAGTGATCCGATCTGGGAAAAGGAAAAGTATGTATTTACTTTCGGGTTGAGATATCTGCTTGTTAACACTCCATGACTCTAGACTTAGATTGAGTTTACTTTGTGAATAGATTTTATTAGTTCTATCTAAATAGTCGCTTACAACTACTGAAATGTTTTCCCCTTTTGAATCAACTACAGCAAAACAATGGAAGAGGATGGTTACAAAAGCTACATTTGTTGGACCTGCTTTCACAAGGAAGCCTCCAAAGTACGAGCGTTTCATCCGTCCATCTGGGCTGCGTTTCACCAAGGCCCACGTCACTCACCCTGAACTAAAATGCACTTTCTGTCTTGAGATCATCGGAGTTAAGAAGAATCCTAATGGTCCAATGTATACATCACTCGGTGTCATGACCAGGGGAACAATCATCGAGGTTAGTCCCCAAGATCTATACATATTAAATTCTCACTTATCTCACCTATGCGAAAGGTGCAAATATCTCAATATGTGAATGGATTTTCAGGTCAATGTGAGTGAGCTTGGTCTTGTTACACCAGCTGGAAAGGTTGTTTGGGGTAAGTGACAAATATACTTAACCTTAGTGCAATCTATAATTGTGATGTCAGAGTCTTAACTCTCTCTTCAATTTGACTTCAGGGAAATACGCTCAAGTGACAAACAATCCAGAGAACGACGGATGTATAAATGCTGTTTTACTTGTGTAAACAAATCTCTGGCAATGTCAGAGAAATTTGGATGGAGGCAAGAGGAAAGCAAGAATCATGTTGGCTACTTTCTTTTTCGTTTTCTCCGGAAACAATTTTGTTTTATCTCAAAGTTTTTATGGATCGTTGTGGTTGGTCTTCTCATCACATTAACTAGCTATTATAGGCTTTCTAAGAATCTACATTATGAAATTTGTTGCTTCTAATGTTCATTTTGAGCCTCTTTACCGTTACTACGGGAGCTAATTTGCCTTGAGAATCCAGATTTGTTATGACTTAGACATATATAAAATCAACAAGGCAAGTCAAACCAAGCTTAAATTACATTCAAGATGAACTAGAAAAATTCAAATCACAATTAAATTTATTTTGATTAATAAAGACAGTAAACTAAGAAATCGAGCCAAAAGCTAAATAGGGTTTCAACAGTGTTTTGTCATTTCAGTAATTAGAAATAATCTGATCATATCTTGACCGTCAATTGTTTTTGTTCCTCGTCTATATATAATCTTGTATTGTTATCAAAAACAATTTTTAGTGTGGTAATAAAATTTGGGATTTTTCAGAAACCATGTCTGTTTTGTAGCCTCTTGTTGTTTTGAGTTTGATTTTATCGCGAGATTCGGTATATTCATCAAACTACGGTTTGAAAGAGATGTTTGTTCATCTCCAAGTCCAACAACTTGCCACTTCATCTAAGATTTAGTCTCTCCTTCTGTTCCTAGTGTTTGATCCTAGTCTCATATACTTGTCATGGTGGCGTCTTTTCCCTGTCCTATTTGTCATTCAACAGTGACTCGGGCTAATTTAAAGTAGACACATAAACCAAATCGACTCATGTCCGAAGGATAACATGAATCAGATGAACTTGGAATGACACAAAATAAACCAGGCTTATGAATTACCAAAAAGTTTTATTTCATTTGAATATCTATAAAACAGATGTATTAAGTAAAAATCCGATCTATAAGCTAGATTGCTTACTCACCTAAACTCATCAATGTATCACACTATGATCAATTGTGCATATAAGAAAAATATAAGTTTGACAAGTAGTGTTCTTATTAGAACATTTTTAGAAGCTAAGGAAACTGGAAATACAACAGTGAGATAAGCTGGTGAAGCTTAGGCTTATCTATCAACTAGTGCTTGGTAAAGCTACGACTGCCAATGGAGGCTCAAGTACTTGGAGAAGTCCTGAAGACAGCCTTCTTGTGAGGTCCTCTGCTTCAACTTTCGCGACGTCAGCTCTCATTCCGATATCAGTAGCATATCTACTCGCACAATACACACCAATCGCTGTAGCCGCCATTCCATAAACGTTTGTTGTCACAAGCCGCATCGGGGTGGACAAAACCGCAGCAATCGGTCCACCTATAATCGACACCGCCTGACCGCTCTGTCCCATTGTCCTTCCCTCAAGAACCAGCAATCCAGTTTTGCAATATATAGCAAAATCCTCACAGTTGTTCTTGAAAACGTCGTAGCATCCAAATCCGTTTTGAAGGAGGTGTTTGGCACGGTGGACAACTATGTCATTAGGGTCAGCGACAGCGAGTGTACAGGTTCCTCCTCGGGCTTTGGCGAGGAAGTGAGCAGCGTTGACCGAGTACTCAAACCGATACAAAACACCACCGGCTAGGAAACAGTTCAGGCATGAGGAAACAACGCCATGACCTTCGTTTGGTGGAACGCAGGTTGGACAGTGGGTGTGGTTTCGGGATGGACCTGAGCTCACTAGTATGAGATCTAGAACAGTCCCGGTTCCAACTTCTTGGCCTCGTCTTGTGAAATGGATGACTCTGTCATCTCCAACATAGACGCCTACGCACAAAAGTAAAAAAACTGTGAACTAAGGAAATTGCTGGTAAAAAAGCAACATTTGTTAAGCTGTCTATGCAAAATTATACACAAAACTTCCAAACAATTCTCTGGTCAGCATTTTGCAACTCTCAGGGAACACAAGAAAGATCTGGGGAAGCTATACAGGGAACAAGAGCGTTGTGATTTATATCAAAGATACTTCAATGACATGGAAACAATCCTTCTGGTGAACAACACATTTTGATTTTTGCGCAGTGATTTCTCGATTTTTGTTACCATAACACTGGTTACTACATACCACCATTGGTGGATTACTGAAGCAGGACAAGTTCAAAACATCAATCCTAATTCATCGACCAAATCCTCACAAACCCTAAGTTTTCTCAAATCGAACATTTATCAAATCGATTCAACACTAGAAAGCTTTAGTTACATCGAAAAAAATCGAACTTTGAAAGAAAAAAAAACCATTAATAGAGACAACAATTGGGTTTTGAAGAGGAATACAAACCGTGATGGGCATAGATATAAGCAGTCCTCCAGGAGTATATATGATCCCCAGGTTTCAAACTCGACCTGTCGATCCTGTTCTAACACAATAGATACACAAAATTCGTGAGAAAACGTAAAATGATCACAAGTTCTCTGGAAATCAAAGAGGGGGGAAGACGAAACCTGTTGGAGAGAAGACCCATCTAATGATATCTCCCCTAACGTTGCAGAAGAGAAGAAGCTGACTTTTTTGTGACACTTCAATCTTCAAAGAAATAATACAAAAGCAAGAGAAACGTATTGTAATTATTATGCTAAAATTGGCTTCCGTTTATTACTCTCTCCATGCTTTTCTTCGTCATTAAGGAAAAAAATAAAAGCAAGAGAGAGAGAGAGAGACAGGACAGGTGTGAACCGCGTGGAATTCGCGTGGCATCGTTTCTTGTTTTTCATAAAACTGGGCCTGTTTGGATAGAGATATATATTGGGCCTTTGATTTCATGGGACTGTTATGTTTTGATGTGGGCTAAATTAAATTTATTGCACAATTAATAGAGTCAAATAACAAATGTTTATTGTTCAGTCAATACGTATTTAATAAGTTGTGATATTTTATCAAAGTCTTAAGTAGTTGCTATATTGATTCAAAATATATATATATATATATATATATTATAGTCTATGTTTTATGAGATTTGGTAATAAATTGGTTTAATCTTATGAAAAATTTCCAATAATTTACCATAGGATCTACATAATATTATTAGATTCGTAAACTGATTCTTATTGGTTAACAAAATTTTGTTAACCAATAAGAATCAGTATTATCATTTATTTATTCATATTTTTAAAAAATATGAATAATGATATTTTTATTTATTCATATTTTTAAAAAATATGTATTTGCATTATCCATTGCCCATTGGTAATGATATTTAAATATATTTTAGCATTATCCAGTGGTAGATATATGTTAAGTGCTAGTAAGAACGCTAGTGTGATAATTATCCAGTTAAGATATTCTTATCTAAAATTTAATGATTAGTCAAAAATAAAGAGATTAAAAATCCTCTAGCATGACTTTTATTCGTAAAATCTAAGAATGAATGTATATTCATTTAACATTTTAAGATTCAATTATAGTTATTAATACAACTGATCAAATAAAAACAATTACGTGAAATATTATCATTTGAAAAAAAATTATATATATAACCCAGAAACTAAATACTAATGCTTAATGATAATAGTATATCCACTGAGGTAATTGTATGTATAAATATATGATTCATGGGCGTCGTCGTCTACTAGCCAACGTAACAGAAACACATATCATTTCTCTGACTTTATAGCTTTTGCTTTTTTAATCTAAAGTGTAAAGACTCTACTAAAAGCCTTAAAACTAGAATCATATAATCGTTACGCTCTCTCACTCTCTCCAGTCTCCGTTTCAAACAAACCTTTGAGATTCTCGAGAAAAAAATATTTCCTTGCTGAGAAAATCAAGAGACTTTCAATATCTTTCATTTTTCATCCTCGATTTTCATTCTGGGTCTTTCTCTTTCTCTTCTGATCAAAAATATCTTCTTTTGGAGAATCTGAGATTTTCTTGGCGATTTATCTCGGAAAAATTCGATTTTTGATATGAATTGGTGAAACCAAAGACGAAGAGATGATTTGATTGATTGATTGACTGTGAGTGATATCTATCTGCATTTGTTTTGATTCTAAATTCTCAGATTCGGTTAACCTAAAAAAACTGAATATGAATCCGTCGACTTCTATAAGCCGGAAACAACCGAGTCTCTCAACGCCGTCGTTATGTGGCGGAGGATCTACGACGGCTGAGTGTTGCGGTGGTACGACGGCGAGTTGCGCAGCCTTATGTCTATGCGGACCTTGTAGCATCGTGAACCTCGTCGTCCTCGCTGTTTACAAGGTTCCTCGCGGACTCTGCCGCCGCGCAATCCGCCGTATGCGACGGAGACGATTAGCAAAAAAGGAGCTTTTAGAGAGTGGAGATTGCGAGAAGAAGCTTAGTAAAGTAGGGAGTTCGCAATTCGCTGTTCATCCATTAGAGAGTAAAGATGAGGACGGTTTAGATAAACCAGTCACTACAATAGATTTGATGACGGAGGAAGAAGAAGAAGATGAGGCTGTGATTGCATTAGAGAAGGAGATGTGGAACAGATTTTACAGTGGAGGTTTCTGCCGAAGCCTTTCACAAGCTGGAACGGCGTCGTCTCCTTAATGCGATTAGGAGATTTTTTATTATAGGTGTAGATTGATTCTAAAGTGTAATGTAAACCCTATGTGAATCGGAGATCGATTGATAAAATGTGTGATTTGTGCAAACGAATGTCCTTTATTGATATATCTTTGTAGCTTTCAATCAATGTTTTGGATTATCACTTTACAATGTGACAAAACTATATGGAATTGATGATAGATTATGTTATCATTAGTTCACATTAGAAATGAGACCGAATTATGTATTGTCTAAATCGAAACCAAACTTTGTTTTTTTTTTTTGGGTTCAAAAGTTAATCTATTACCACAAAACTTGACAGAGGAATGAACTATAAAACTTCCTATCTAAAAGAGGAATAAGCATTTGGAAATGGAATCTATTGAGATGAGGATTGAAAAACTCTGAAACCAAACTTTGTTGGAGGATAGTTTCCTTGGACGAGGTAATTATGTTTAACCTTACAAGTACAGTAGTAGACCGTCCACTAGGTAAAGATCTCTACTCCAACAACACTTGTAGACCACTTTTTTGGAGATACGAAAACAAATAATTTACAAGTCAAATCATACTCACAAGCAAAGTTAAATTTTATTTGATCTAACTTTAAAAACCAAAAAAAAAAATAAACAAAACTATATTTGCATATTCATGATGCGTCAATCATGTAGATTCATGGACTAAGTTAATTGTGTTGGATCAAAAAACGTTGGTAACGTACGTATTCTTGTGTGCATATCTAGGTTACACAATAATCTATGAATTCACAGATATGATAATGAAAGGAAAAAGGAAAGGAGATTTAATTAGTGAGAAAGTGGAGAAAAGACATATTTTAAATTTGGAACGTGGCATACATGCCATGATGAACAGTCTAAGTAGGATCAAACACTGTGAAGAAAACAGTGGTTTGGTATAACCAAAACACACAAAACATAAAATATTTGAGATAGCTAGAGTTTTGTATTAACATTTTTTGAAAGTGAATTGATTAAGACATGCTTTAGTTGGGATCATATAAAGAGAAGGATCCAGTAATAGATTCGGAAGAAGCGTGGGATATGGAATATAGCTGGTATAGAGCTATATAGGTGTGACAGTCTAGGGCTTGAGAGAGAGAGTCAGGTGGTAAAATAATAAATGAGGTTGAGTGAAAAAAAGGTGAATAAAGTTAAGTAATTAGGGTTTCATGTGAGGCGAGAGTACAGTGTGACTCTTCGTGTAAACTGTCCTTTTCTTTCTTTACACTTTTCTTCTGTGGGGGGACCTTTAATTTTTCCTTTACATTGATTTCACAGAGTTCCTACCACACCACTACTTTTCCTCTCCATATTTATTGACTCTTCTTTATTTCCTCTTTTATCACTATTTATAAATACAGATTTGTTTAGTTTCAATTGTCTTACACATGAAATGCAGCTGTGATAAGACAATTCTCCATGGATTTTGTTATGCGTTGAATCCCATGCAATTTTTCTTAAAATGTTTTTGAGTTTTTCTATAACATTAAGGTTAAAAAATAATAATAATCAAATACTCCTACACTTTAATTCCTTTTCACTCCTCATATCACATAAGCAAACCTAACCCAATCGAAAATTTTGTGATCGCTGTATATATTTTGGACTTTATAGATGTACATGATTACTCATTTCTTATTTTTGTACTATTTCACAACTGTGTTTTAATTTAATTTTCTTGTAGATGTGGCCTGTGGGATACAATGTAAAGAGTAGCTTGTTGTTCAAATCTTCATTTGATCATTTCTTTCAAAACAAATTTCTCCCAGTACAAAGGCAACCTGTGCTATAAAGGCAAGGTCGGGATACTATCAAAATGACAATGCCGTGTCATCCCGGCGTAAACCATGATTAGTATTGATTACAAGTCGTAAAAATCGAAAAATCGGGAGAAACTATGAAAAATGTTGGATTCTAGGTCGGGTGGAGGATAATCCATGACCTAATCTGCAATATTGTGAGCTGTAGAGTTGGGAAACATATAAAAGATGAAGAGATTTCAGGAGCTCACTGAAAACCTCACTGTTGAAGATGGAACTAGTTGTTTTTATTAGAAAGGAGACTTGTAAATATTTTTTTATCTATTTTGTTGTGGAAAAGCGACAAGATATTTATAGGATTAACGTGATCCATATTTTTTTCGAAGTTTCACTTCTTTTTTTCATTCAGATGTAATTTTGCAAAACAAAATAAATCATCGGAGCTAAAACGATATAAGACAAACGGGCCAAAAGGCCCAAATTGAGCCCAGAAAAGGTTATCCTTGTGGTGATAACAAGATATTCGCTCTTCCAGTAAAAAAAGTTAGACGATAGAAAAAAAGAAAGAGAAAACGCTATTAAATGCTTGTTTAGTGGCGTGACTTTTACGCGCAAAGATGGCGCGTGGAAGTAAAGTTTTTCGACGAGGGTCATTACACACAATTCACAAACTCCATAGATGGATGTTTACGTTCCAAACCGACAGCTTCCTTTTTAAGCCACGCGTTCTTCGGCTTCCTTCTTTTGCTTCCAATTCACATGCCTCTTTTTACCTTTTTCCTTCTCCTAATTTCACTTTCAAGTTAAGTATATCATCACACACATCATTCATTTCCTATACCAAATCACATATTTTTTTTCCAACTATCTACATTATATTCTTCATATAATGTGGCTTATAAGTCATAACAAAAAAAAAAAAGCGTTTAGAGGAAGTGCAAGCCAAGGCCGAGCCGAGTCGAGAGGTGAAAACATCCAAAGTCAGCAACAATTATAAAATTTTGGGTGGTCCCATCACCAGGCTGGTCCGAAAAGTCGAAAACCCCAAAACTACACAACATAGACACACAACCAAACTCATCTCTCTCTCTTAACACTTCCACTTGCCATCGCCGACACTTCAAGAATAAAGAAAAAAAAAAAGAGAGAAAATTTATTGTTCCATCTTTCTGATAATCGGATCTTACAGAGAGAGCTCCATGGATCGCCGCATCTATGGTGACTCCGCCGTCATTCGTCTCTTTCTCTTCTTCTTCTTCCTAATCTCCTTTACTGCATCTGCATTATCCAAGAACCTGAATCCTTCTTCCGGGTCGGGTCAGATCAATTCCAACTCCGTCCTCGTAGCACTTCTCGACTCCCGTTACACTGAGCTAGCTGAGCTCGTCGAGAAAGCTCTTCTCCTTCAGACACTTGAAGACGCCGTTGGTCGTCACAATATTACCATTTTTGCCCCTCGTAATGAAGCTCTTGAGCGTGACCTTGACCCGGAGTTCAAGCGGTTCTTGCTCGAGCCAGGTAATCTCAAATCTCTCCAAACACTCCTCATGTTCCACATTATACCCAATCGGGTCGGGTCGGACCAATGGCCTTCAGAAGAATCGGGTCGGGTCAAGCACCACACGCTGGGGAACGATCAGGTTCATTTGAGCAACGGAAACGGTAAAAAGATGGTTGATTTGGCTGAGATAATCCGACCCGATGACTTGACCCGACCCGACGGATTGATCCACGGGATCGAACGGCTTCTCATCCCTCGCTCCGTTCAAGAAGATTTCAATCGCCGTCGTAGCCTCCAGTCAATCTCCGCCGTTTTACCCGAAGGAGCTCCGGAAGTTGACCCGAGAACCAACCGTCTCAAGAAACCTGCAGCTCCAGTCCCCGCTGGATCTCCACCGGCTCTTCCGATCCAATCCGCCATGGCTCCTGGTCCATCGCTAGCTCCGGCGCCAGCTCCGGGACCGGGAGGCAAGCACCACCACTTCGACGGTGAAGCTCAAGTCAAAGATTTCATCCACACACTGTTACATTACGGCGGTTACAATGAGATGGCAGATATTCTCGTGAATCTGACGTCACTCGCGACAGAGATGGGTCGGTTAGTGTCAGAAGGCTATGTGTTAACGGTTCTTGCTCCTAACGACGAAGCTATGGCGAAATTGACGACGGATCAGCTGAGCGAGCCAGGAGCACCGGAGCAGATTGTGTATTACCATATTATCCCTGAGTATCAGACGGAGGAGAGTATGTACAATTCTGTTCGGAGATTTGGGAAGGTGAAGTTTGATACGCTGCGTTTTCCTCATAAGGTTGCGGCTAAGGAAGCTGATGGTTCGGTTAAGTTTGGTGACGGTGAGAGGTCGGCGTATTTGTTCGATCCTGATATTTATACCGACGGTCGGATTTCTGTTCAGGGGATTGATGGTGTTTTGTTCCCTCAAGAGGAGGAGATCGTTGAATCGGTTAAGATACCGGTTAAGAAAGTTGTTCAGCCCAGAAGAGGTATGTTTTTTTCTTTGTGTGTTCGTTGCGTTAATTGAATCATTGGTCTTTTATGTGTTTCCTCTAATGGTTTACATTGATCTACTGTTTGATTGATCCGACTTACTGCATTAGTCTTAAATATAGTTTTGTGATCTTGAAAATGTTAGTTTTGTGAATGTTTGTGTAAGAAAAAGGTTAGGGTCCAAGAATGTAAGACCGGTCTAGTAATTTGAACAAGATTAGGGTTCAAAGAATGTAAAATGGGTCTATAGTAATCCAATCCTATGCCCTGGAAAGCTGGAGCCACCGTTTCTGTCATTGGCTTGGTGCAGACTTGCCATGCCAATTGAATAAATTCCGGATGCTGCAATTGCGAGCAAGAGGTGTAGATTTAGAGTGTGTTAGAAAAGTAAAGATTTATGAGAATATTAGATGATATTAAACACAAGTAAGAATCAAAGAAGAGTTAGGCTATTTTGTGTGTGTTTGGTCATATCCATTAACTAGCTGGCTATTAGCATCTTGTCATGTTTCCTACCTTGAAGATGTTTTGTAAGTTAAAAAATTGGGTATTTTATTAATAGCTTTTTGTAAAGTACAAATCCAGAATATTATTATAGTTAAGGTGACAATCATGGAGAGATTAGAGTGTGTGATTGTGATGGACTTTGACATAATAAAGGTGTTACTGTTGTGATCGAACCAAACAGGGAAATTGTTGGAAGTAGCCTGTAGCATGCTTGGTGCTTTTGGGAAGGACACTTATCTCAGCAAATGCCGGTGAATTCGCAAACCCGCCGAAGAATTGATGTAAACACATTCAAAAAGGTTAGGATTTTTGTTTCTTAGTTGTTCATTGATCCGTTCAAGCGATTACCGTTGTAACGGGAATTCATGTTTTCACTTTACTCAGCTGATTGAAGGTTTGGCCTTGGGTGAATAGAAAACGTAGAGAGGACAACAACAACAATGTTTCAAAAAAAAAAAAAAAACAATCTTCCATGGAATGAGAAGGATGGTTTGTCGAGTTCTTTTTTCTTCATTTCTTAAATATATAATTTTGGGGGGTGTTTTGGTATTTGGTCTTTGGATTATGAATACTGTAATTAGATATATCAATCATTTTTTAATTAATTTTGGTGGTGTATGAGAATGAGAGTACAATAAATAAAAGGGAAAACAAAAAGAGAGAACACAGCTTTTTCTTTCATTTTAATGATTTGCTGTTTTGGAGTCCTTTGGCTTTTACTATAGGGAAAGTATAATTCCAGTTGGTATGGTAAAAGAATAATTAAATTATAGTCATCACTATGATTAGATGTCTCTGACTTTAATATCTTGGGAGAATGTATTATATACATATTTGGTAGAATAATAAATTAATCACGTGGATATGGGAAATGAGTTGGCTCAGGCTGTGTTTGTTGATTATTGGAGGACAAACACAAACTTAGCTGTCTTTGTGTTCAAATTTCTTGTGAGAAATCTCAAGTCTTAATAGTGAAGTTTTCTGAAATTTGTTTTCTCCATGTGGTCTCATCGATGCTCCCCTTCGATTATTTGTTTGTTTTCTTCTGATGCCCTTTTTTGTTCTTCAATCCAATAAAAGAGAATATTTCACAGAATATAAATATATGAAGAAAAATTTGATAGTGTCATTACTATATTTTGTGCCATCTAAAGAAAAGATTGTCTATTCATAATGCATAATGTATAGTCTATAAACAGCAAAATCTGATAAATAATAATAATATGACCCATTGTTGTAAATTTCAGAGTTTTTAAGTTGTGTTTTACATTTCACAGAAAAACAAGGCTTTTTGAGTTGTGTTAACTACCTAAATATCTCTGTCTCGACCGTTATTTTCCCTCCACACCTTCGAGTTGATGTTGAAATTGACTTAGGGAATGAATTAGAGCAATGAAAGCCTTGTTTCGATTCAAGTCCTGCTTTTTTGATCCAACCCGAAGGAACCCACTCGTTTCTTTCTCAGGTTTCTCAAACTCATCGAAATCTAATAAAACCCGTCAGATCCTATCGAAGATCCAACCAGAATCCACTGCAATCACCTCACTTTTCAACGAGATTACTGAGATTTTAGGATCGGATGTTGTCAAAGCAGATGAGACTACGCGGCTCAGATCCCATGTGACAGGACCTGTCTGTGATGATAGAGCATTAGTTTCTTGCACGCAAGGTGTTCGTGAAAATGCTGCTATGGGATTTTCAGGCGAGAATGAAGAGGCTCAGAAAGGTGTTCTTGAAGAAGTAGACGTCAGCCCCGTTGTTTATCAGATTACGAGTGTCGTCAGGGCAGATGACGATATAGTTTCCATGGAGGACAGGTTAGAGAAATTGAGTTTTCGGTTTGAACCAGAAATAGTGGAGAATGTGCTGAAGAGGTGCTTCAAGGTTCCTCATTTGGCTCTTAGGTTCTTTAATTGGGTGAAAGACAAGGATGATTTTACACATCGAATCAAAATTTACAACACCATGCTAAGGATAGCTGGGGAAGCGAGGGATCTCGATATGGTAGATGAACTGGTTAAAGAAATGGAGAAGAACGCTTGTGATAAGGATATTACGACATGGACCATTCTTATCTCAGTGTACGGGAAAGCAAAAAAGATAGGAAAAGGGCTGCTAGTTTTTGAGAAGATGAGGAAAAGTGGCTTCGAACTCGATGCTTCAGCTTACAATATCATGATTAGGTCTCTATGCATCGCCGGTAGAGGTGATCTTGCGCTTGAATTCTATAAGGAAATGATGGAAAAGGGTATCACCTTTGGATTGAGAACGTACAAGATGTTACTGGATTGCATAGCGAAATCAGAGAAAGTTGATGTAGTCCAGTCCATTGCAGATGACATGGTTAGGATATGTGAGATATCAGAACATGATGCTTTTGGTTATTTGCTCAAGAGTTTTTGTGTTTCCGGTAAGATAAAAGAAGCGCTGGAACTGATTCGCGAGCTAAAAAACAAGGAAGTGTGCCTAGACGCTAAATATTTTGAGATCTTGGTTAAAGGACTTTGCAGAGCCAATAGAATGGTAGATGCTCTAGAGATTGTCGATATAATGAAGAGAAGGAAACTGGATGAGTCAAATGTCTATCGGATCATTATCAGTGGGTATCTCAGGCAAAACGATGTTTCTAAAGCACTTGAACAGTTTGAGGTTATAAAAAATTCAGGGCATACACATAGAGTTTCTACATACACTGAGATTATGCAACACCTTTTCAAGTTGAAACAGTTTGAAAAGGGTTGCAACTTATTCAGTGAGATGATAGAGAACGGAATTGAGCCTGACAGTGTCGCTATCACAGCCGTAGTTGCTGGTTATTTGGGCCAAAACCGAGTAGCGGAGGCATGGAAGGTGTTTGGCAGTATGAAGGAAAAGGGCATCAACCCGACATGGAAATCTTATTCGATCTTTGCGAAGGAGCTCTGCAGATCAGCAAAATATGATGAGATCCTAAAGCTACTTAATCAGATGCACGCCTCCAAGATAGCTATCAGGAATGATATGTTTTCTTGGATTATCTCTAGTATGGAGAAAAATGGTGAAAAGGAGAAAATTGAACTTGTCAAAGAAATCCAGAAAAAATGCAATTCCTATTGTCAAGAACCAAACGGATCTGGTAAAGAAGAGTTTAGGCATGAGGATGAGCTTGTTCAAGAGTCAGCTCTTCCACCAGCTTCTTCTGCTGTTGATAAAATGAAGGTACAAGAAATTTGTCGCATGTTATCATCCTCCCGAGATTGGGAGAGAACCCAAGAATCTCTAGAAAAATCGACAGTTGAGTTCACGCCAGAACTGGTAGTTGAGGTTCTACGTAATGCCAAGATACAAGGCAACGCTGTTTTACGTTTCTTTTCATGGGTGGGAAAGAGAGATGGCTATAAGCACAGTTCAGAGGCATACAACATGAGCATCAAAGTTGCAGGATGTGGGAAAGATTTTAAGCAGATGAGAAGTCTGTTTTACGAGATGAGAAGACAAGGCTGCTTGATAACACAAGATACATGGGCAATCATGATAATGCAGTATGGTAGAACCGGTCTTACCAACATTGCTATTAGAACGTTCAAGGAAATGAAAGATATGGGTCTGATCCCGAGCTCTTCGACCTTCAAGTGTTTAATCACAGTTCTTTGTGAGAAGAAAGGCAGGAACGTTGAAGAAGCCACCAGAACATTCCGCGAGATGATTCGTTCGGGTTTTGTCCCAGATAGAGAACTAGTCCAAGACTACATGGGATCCTTATGTGAAGTTGGTAACACGAAAGATGCAAAAAGTTGTTTGGATTCTCTCTGCAAGAGAGGCTTCTCAGTCCCTGTGGCCTACTCCATTTACATAAGAGCTCTTTGTCGAATTGGAAAACTAGAGGAAGCTCTGTCAGAATTAGACAGTTTTAAAGGAGAGAAATCTTTACTAGATCAGTATACTTATGGAAGCATTGTTCATGGTTTATTGCAGAGAGGACAGTTACAAGAAGCATTGGCTAAAGTGAATTCCATTAAGGAAATGGGAATAAAACCTAGTGTTCATGTCTACACATCTCTGATTGTTCACTTCTTCAAGGAGAAACAGCTCGAGAAGGTTCTAGAGACATATCAGGAAATGGAAGAAGGCTGTGAACCTTCAGTTGTTACATATACGGCAATGATCTGCGGGTACATGAACCTGGGAAAAGTGGAAGAGGCTTGGAAAGCATTCCGCAATATGGAAGAGAAAGGAACTTCACCAGATTTTAAAACATACAGCAAGTTCATAAACTGTTTGTGCCAAGCAGGCAAATCTGAAGATGCCCTGAAGCTTCTGTCTGAGATGCTGGATAAGGGTATTGCTCCAAGCACTATCAATTTTCGAACAGTTTTCTACGGGTTAAACAGAGAGGGCAAGCAGGATCTTGCCCGGATTGTTCTACAGAAGAAGTCGGCTTTAGTAGCACAGCGAAAGGTATCTGCATGACCTCTCTCTCTCTGACATATTACTGTAATTCTGTATCCATGAGAAGAACCTCATACAAATGGGTCAAATCAAATCTTTTTCTTAGCAAGGAAATCTGTAAATACACTTATTACAAAGTCCTCTGTTCTATATAACTAAACTAAAACATGAAGCTAAGATACTTTTACTTATGAGCCATGATGTGTTCCCTTCAAATGTGACCGGTAAGGCTATAAGGCAAACATAAAAAAACGTGTTCATTTTAAAGGAGGACTACTTGCCTCACAGCTTCTTCACAATTTCTTCACAGGCTCGTTCGTAATAAGTCATTCTCTGTATGCATTTTACAGCTTCATCAAATCTCTGGCTTTCAAACGCTTCGACAAAAGCGTCAGACCATTGCTTCAGTTTCTCTTGTACCTTGAGATAAACAACAAATTAACATTGATTAGATCAGTTTAGTATATTCAACCAGTGCCCAAAGCTGCAGATTTTAAAGGTGTTTGGAAAGCTAACAGGAATTTTAAAGGTACCTGAGATCGGATCTGGTTTAACGCTGTTGAATCATCTGCTTCTGATATGGCCTCTCTGAGTTCCATAATCTAACACCATTTTCAATGAATAAAACTAAGTGAATGTGTTTATTTATGACAGACATGTATTTGCACCTTTACGGTAGCAGAAAAAGTCGCACGAAACTAATATATGGCATCAATACTGATGATCTTTTGCGAGTAGATCCACTTACCTCCATTAACAATGTTGGGTCTGTTATTGTGTCTTCTTCATTGACATTTATGCCATTCAGCTTCATCTACATCACGAAATCAAATAGTTTCAGAAAAAAACTGCAGATTTTGAGAATCCCTAAACAATAGAAGCAAAAACGATAAGGGAAAAACCGGTAAAACGTAATGACAAAAGTCAAGAAGCTTACGATATACATTGCTCTGGACAGCCGCTTGGTTAATGTCCGACATGCTTCAGTCACCTTTGCAGACTGCTCGGCTGCATAATCTCTTTCTTTCTGTTAACAATTAAAAAAAACAAGAGCTAATTTTAAGAAAAGAGGAGAGTAATAACATTGCGCATTGTAAAAGAGAATGTACAACAAACAAAGAGACCTGAGATTTGTTGTGAACTAAATCAGGATGTAGCTTCTTTTGCCAATCTTTGTACTTGCCTTCAAGGATTCCAGGATCTAACTCATACTTCTTCTCCCTATTATAGAGAGAAGACGTTATTGAATGAAATTCAAAAACCCAATTCAAAGGTCTCATCTTTTGCAATATCAGCTATTTGAATCCAACTAAAAATCTAAAACCATGAATTTGTTTGCGCAAAACCCTAGATTTTAATCAACTCGTTAACACTTACAGGCCAAAAATCTGAAAATAATCGACGGAATCATCAACAGGTTGAATGCTACGGCATGAATCACAGAACAAAAAGGCAGCTTTCTCGCCACAGTTCCAGCAGCCGGAGCTTCTCTTCCCGGCGCCAGATTCCGAGCAGAAAACTCTCCCGGAACATCGGAGTCGTCCCGTGAGAGCCTCATCAGCTAAAGAATGATGTTGCAGAGATTCGCGAGGCAAGTGGGTTTGTGAACGAATCGCAATCGTAGCGAGTGGGTTGCACCTGGAAGTAGAAGGATAGGTTCGTCTAAAAAGGGTGGAGATGGAAGCCACCAGCGTCTTAGTCTTCTTCATTTGTAGGTGTTTTCTTAATTAAGGCTGATTTTAGCGCTCTTGAGAGATCGTCGTTGTATTTGATCCTCAATTCGATTACTTCTTCTACTTGTCCCTTATTCGAACCAGACCGGTCTCCAATAATTTTTATTTTCGGCCCTATCCGACCACAAAGGTCGGTCCTAAATGAGCATAACCCCGTTTAGAGCCCCGTCAAAATTTGTGTATTAAGACCTTTCGTAATCAATTTTGCAGTTTTTTGTTTGGTTAATTTTATGATGCTTTGCTCAAAATTGTAAACTTTATTAATAACAATTCTTTGCAAACTGTAAAATTCTTAATTGTTAAAGATCAGGTTTCAATTATGATGTTATGCTAGAAATTATATCTTAATTAAACAAATCCATAATATTCATAAATGTCTAAGAAAAACCTGAAAATATGCATAACATTTGTAAACAAAAGATAATGCAAAGTCCAAAACTCAAGTTTTCATCAATCGATCTGGTTGTCTGTTTTTCCCTGTAAGAACAAAAAATGAAGAATTTCATATAAGAATGGCACACACCTAAAACACTAAAAAGATCAAGATACAACTCGAGGGCTCGATCAAGAAGTATGTTTAATATCTTTGGTTTTACCTGTTGCAGCAGCTGGCTCGTCCTGAGGCTTCATTGTTGGGAAGAGGAGAACCTCCTGCAACAAAATTCAGAACATGAGTAAGACAATATGCTACCCCATTGGATTTTCCTAGACTGGGATTCAGAAATAAAGAGGGACCTTAATGTTCTGTGAGTCGGTAAGCAACATAACAAGCCGGTCTATTCCCATTCCCCAACCACCTGTAGGAGGCAATCCATATTCTAGAGCCGTGCAAAACGTCTCATCCATAGCCATAGCTTCATCATCTCCACATTGTCGATCCTGAAATCATCAAGGTTTCAACATGATAAACATACGCACATAGAGAGAGAGAGAGATAAAGAGAGAGAGAGAGAGAGGGTCTAAGGTTACTAGGAGTGTGGTGATGGCTTCAAATATACCTTGAGCTGATCAGCAAAACGCTGCCGCTGTTCCACAGGATCATTCAACTCAGTGTAGGCATTGCAAAGCTGTAGCCAAATAAAACGGTTTAGTAGAGAGGAACTCTACTTAACCAAATAACTAAGCAGTAAATATATCACGATTCTTATATATAAGCTTACTTCGTGTTGGTTGACGAACAACTCAAATCGTTCAGTCAGGAACTTGTTGGATCTGTGACATTTTGCCAAGGGACTCATAATCTTGGGTTGGTTCATTATGAAAGTGGGGTTAACACATGTCCTTTCCAGAAAGTGTCCAACTAGCTGCACAGTGAAAATATTACAGATATCTTAAATAAGCCTGAACTGATCACATACCTTCCAATTCATACTATTATATAGGGTTTAACAAAATTACTTTATCCAACAAACGAGTTGTCGTCTGAGGAGGTGGGCATCTGACATCAAACCTCTCACATGCATCAATCAGATACTTGTTAGCTTCCTCGCTAGCCAAATCTTTTGGTATATTAAGGTTGGCCATCTTCTCTAAATCTACCATCATGTCAATCCTCCTAAAGAAATAAAGAAGATCAGATCATTCCCAAGTTTAGTTTCACCAAGAAGAGCTCTGTTCAGGAATGATCCATCAAAATATTTCACGAACCTGAATGGAGGAGTGAAGTCGATTTCAATTGCCTCCTCATCGTACCCATTAGCGTGGTATTTGATTTTATAGCCACCTGTTAATTCCTTCACAATACCTGCAACAGGAAGAAAATGTTAAGTTTGGTTTAAAACGTAAACATAGCACTCAGTGCAAGCAGAGGTATTCGACATACCACTTAGCAATTTCTCAGACATCTCCATCAAGTCATTGTAGTCTGCGAAAGCCATATAGAACTCGCAGGTGGTGAACTCGGGATTGTGTGTCAAGTCAATACCCTCATTTCTGAATTGCTTTCCAATCTCGTAAACACGATCAAAACCGCCAACAACAAGCTGCTTAAGATAGAGTTCTGGTGCGATACGCATGAACAGCTTCATATTCATATTATTGTGATGGGTTGCAAATGGACGTGCAGCTGCTCCACCAGCAGTCGTATTCATCATAGGTGTCTCAGCCTAAGAAAGTTCACACATTGTATCAAATTCGCAAACAAACTGAAAAATTTGGTATGGAAAGTTTCCCTTGAGAGAAAAAAGAGAAACAATGTACTTCCAAGAAATCAAGATCGTCAAGGTATCTTCTAATGTATTTGATTATATTAGCTTTGGTCATGAATATCTGGCAGACCTCATTGTGCAGCATCAAGTCAAGGTAACGCTGGCGATACCGAGTTTCCTGACACAAATGAAAAAGTACATATCATATTTGGCTCTGATCGTTTAGACACCAAAACAAAAAAAAACTCGAAAACATTAATAATTGTTTAGTGCAAAAGTTTAATGGTACCTGATCTTTAAGAATATAAGTTTCTGGAGTTCTAGGCTTTCCTGGAACCCAGTTTTCAGTTTTCTGCAAGAAAATGAAAAAAAGATTATTAGCGTAAATGAGACGAGTCAAAAAGGTTTAAACATTAGCCACACCAAATTCTCCAAACCTTAAGAGGAGCTTTATCAGCTCCAGGACCAGGCTTTTGCCTCGTCGGCAACATGTGGAGGCAATGAGACAACACAGTAAACGATCGTGGGAAGATACTTAGCTCTCTCTTCTTAGTTTTTCCTGGAGAGACAGGATAATATATGCGTTCAGATAAAGATACAGAATATGCCGTTCTCAGAAAACTAGAAATAAAGAGGCTTTTGGGAACCTGGAAACCAGTGACACCAACAATATCTCCACGTTTAACATTAGCATGGAACCTCGCAAACTCAGCTTCATCTAATTCTGACGTACTGAGGCATCACAAAGGAAAACAAATCTAGTTAAACTACATATAAAAAACAAAACAAAAAAAATACACCTCGCATCAGCCATAACTTGGACCTTAGAACCACGATTATGTAGATCATAGAAGAAAAGCTTGCCAGAGGAAGATTTCTTGCTCATTATCCGTCCTACAAAATTCGAAAAAAAAAAACGTTGAACAAATATATTCTTTTTCAGTGCAAAACTTAACAAACTTCATTGATTGGTGTATCATACCGGCTAGAGAAACTTGGTCGTCTTCAACATGGTCTCCTTTGCTTAAACTAGTATACTTTTCAATGTATTCAGAGATTGACATGGACACAAAAAAACTTGTGTGGGTATGGATTCTCTCCCTTTTCCTTCTCTGATGCAAGATACGTCAATCTGTTCTCAAAGTATTGCTGCAAATCAAAACCTCGATTGTCACAATCCGTAAGATACATATATAGGAAATTGAATTAATGGATATATATATATATACGTTTGCGTCCATATCTTCAGGATCCATGGATAGTTCAGGCAATGATCACGAACTCAGATCAAATTGGTCTTCTATCGAAAAAAAAAAACGTTTTCTTCAGTGAAATCCGATGACTAGAGGTTTCACGAATTAAATTTGGCTTTGACGTGAAGAAGGAGGCAAAGAGGTCTAGTTTTATATTTTGCTTAGGTCGGCGGTCTAGTCATTAGGGTTTTCTTTTTTTTTGTCTTTAATTTTTGGCACTTTTAGTAAACTACAATAAACTTTGGAATATGCAATATTTGGTATTCATTCTTGGAATACACTAGTTGGAAACCATTTGGTGGTAGAAGATAAGATTTTATATTCATGATTACCCAACTAATACATTCTTTAGAATTTTAATCGATAATGATCGTATTGATTTTCATTATTAAAAGACCCAACTATATACTGTTGACTTCCTTTTTTAATGATAACTAGATTCTGACCGTGCTTATGCACGGGTTGAGGTTTTCATATAAATTGTTTTTAAATTGATATTTTAAAAGTAAGTGATTTTGTTGTAGGAGTAAAAATATAAATTTATGTTTTATTCATATTAAATGTTTATTTTAGTATTTTATGTTAAAAGGTATATTCAGTAATATGATATTGATCAATATATAATTTTTGGCTAATGTCAATCATCAATATATCATATATATATATATATTTATATTCATGTTGGGCCCATTTAGTTGATATTTAATTTATTTTCACATTTGGCCAATAAAATTTTTTTTAGCTTCATTTTGGTCATTTAAATCAACTCAAAACCTTTGGCAATAATTAGAATTAGGTTTAAAAGACTTACCTAGAATTAGAAGATATCCATATTGATATTTTGGAATTATGGATTTCTTGAATTATAATCATTAGAATTAGAAGTTTACAAATTATAATATGGTTACAAATTTATATCATTGATTTATATTATAAACATTCTAGAATCTATCCCGTGCTTATGCACGGGATGGGGTTTTCATATTTGTACATATTAAATTGATATTTTAAAAGTAATCCGAAAACTAAACACAAAGGTAAAAACATTAATATTTCTTAACATTAAATTGAAATTTTGAAATATGATATTTATTAATTCCTGCTTGAATTTTTTTATCCTAAAAATATAGACAAAAATAAACATTAATATTTATCATAATATCATAAATATTGCATTATATTAAACATATTAAAATGCTAGTGAAACTTACAGAATCATCTGATAAAACTATTTCCAAGGATGCTCCTGTTTTTTTGGAATAGTGCATCCAAGAATGTAGTATTTTAACTTTAATACACAAAGATTATTTAAATAGCTTTAATTCTTTGACAGAAGTGTACTTGACCGAGATTGACAATTTTTGTTTTTTGCATTGTCGATATGAATGAAAAAAAAAAAGCTTTTGGTTTGATGAGGTGAAATGAGAAGAATGGTAAAATATATATATAGGAGTATAAATTAGGTTGTGATCCTAAAAAAATATCGTTAAAATATAATTAAGTTTAAAATAAATTTAAATCAGGATTTTAAAGCATTTAAGATTTACTTAACAATAACTTTTTTAAATCGTCCTTAAATCAATAAAGGGATATTAACAAATTCGCTATATTTGGAATGAGGGAATATTAACAAATCTGATTTTCAAATCATAAAGGAAAACAATTTAAACATTTAATATTCATCGTCGATAATCCATTTTTTAAAATACTCGTATTAAAATAAGGGAATTTTTTTTAACAGTAGAGTAATGGAATATTTTGATAGTTGCAAATGAACAAATCCGATTTTTTTTTGCTAATCAATATCCGATTTTGCAAATAAAAATAAATCAGATTTTAATAAATCTGAATTTTTTGGAAATATTAACAAATCCTTTTTGGAATATTAACAAATTGTATATTTTTCTTAACCACCATATCCGATTATTAACAAATCTTTTATGAACTAATCAGATGTTTTTTTGGAATAGTTAATCCGATTAAAAATTCCGATTTTTTTGCTAATCAATATCCGATTGTGCAAATAACAGATTTTAACAAATCCAAATTTTTTTGGAAATATTAACAAATCCTTTTTGGAATATTAACAAATCCAATTTTTTTGTTAACCACAATATCCGATTATTAACAAATCTTTTATGAACTAATCGGATGTTTTTTGGAATACTGAACCCGATTAAAAAATCCTATTTTTTGAAATATTATATTTAATATTTTAATATATCAATATTTTGTTATATGTTATTAACAAATATAACACAATATTTTGGAATTTTAAAGTTAATATATCAATCATGAATTTTAGATTTATCATTAGTAAGAATATGGATTTAATCATTAGATATACGGATGTAATTATAATCATTAGATATCCTAGAATTATAATATGGATTTCTTGACTTCAAAAACCCTAATTAAATTAACCCGAAAATTTTGGAAAGTTTATGGTTACCGAATATGGATACTTATCAATATGGATATCTTCTAACTTTAAAATCTTGTATCCCTTAAGGTTTATGGTTACCAAATTTTTTTCATTTATGATTTAATTAAAATAAGGGAATTCACATTTTTTGGAATAATAAGAAATAGTTTTTGAAATAATAACAAATAATAACAAATAGTTTTTGAAATAATAACAAATATAAAATCATATACAAATTAACACATCTGAAAATTTTGGAAAGTTTATGGTTACCGATACTTATCAATATCGATATTTTCTAACTTTAAAATCTCGTATCTTAAGGTTTATGGTTACCGAATTTTCTTCATTTATGATTTAATTAAAATAACGGAATTCCTATTTTTTTGGATAATAAGCAATAGTTTTTGGAATAATAACAAATAATAATGAATAGTTTTTGGAATAATAACAAATAAGAAATCATATACAGATTAACACATCTAAAAATTTTGGAATATTAACAAATTCTTCAACTTTATGGTTACTGAATTTTTTTGCATTTGTGATTTAATGAAAATAAGGGAATTCATATTTTTTAGAATAATGAGAAATATTTTCAGGAATAATAACAAATAATAAAGAATAGTTTTTGGAAAAATAAAAAATATGAAATCATATACCAATTAACACATCCGCTAATTTTGGAAAGTTTTAAATTCTTCAACTTTATAGTTACCAAATTTTTGCATTTATGATTTAATTAAAATAAAATAATTCCGATTTTTTAGAATAATAGGAAATAGTTGTTGGAATAATAACAAATAATAACGAATCATTTTTGAATAATAACAAATATAAAATCATATATCTTACAAATAGAACAAATTTTAAGTGTTCTCGTTAACAAATTGTATATTATTATAAGGGAATATAATTTTATGGAAAAATTGTTGGAAATATTATGAGAATATTGGAAATATTGTTATCTCTAATTGTTAAGGAAATATTGTTACATTTAAAGTAACTGTAACAATATACAACCATGCATAGTGCATTTAAATAAATTTAAAACTTTATTTAATTTTCTTAAAAAAAATTACAACTTGTAGACAAAATAAATGATTATTCTTGATTATTCTCAAGCTAAATTCTCTTTTTCCATGCATAAAGCTTTAGAACTCAAAACACTATGCAGAAGCACTAAGGTAGGTAGTGCTAAAAGGCATGTTGCCGGGATGACGTAGTCTCTTCAGGAAGATTGAGTATTTGCTAAATCTGGTAACGAGCCTACAAATATTACATGATACAACCATTAACATAATCATTACCAGATTACCAATAAGAAAAGAATTGGTATCTCAAGGTAATCAAAGCTAGATAGAATAAATATATTAAAAAAAACTGAGAATTAAACGTTTAAGCTCGATAGAATCAATATTAAAAAAAATACCTTCTTAGTCGACATAGGTTTATGTCCATCTCGACATAGGTTTATATAGCAAAACGTGAGTAGTCGACCTAGGTTTAGGTTTTAAAGAATCAATGGCTCTGATTAGTAGAAAAAAAATCGATGGACATGATTTAATTAAATGATCACCGAATAACTAAAGACTAAATTACCCTTAATGAAAAATTAAATTTGTTTTTAAAAGTAATGGCAATGTGATGTAAATATTTATAATTTTTAATGTTTATTTATAAATGTACTCCCCAAATAATATATAGGGGATAATGATCTTAATTGTCGAAAGGAAAAAGTCATGATTCATTCTTGAAATCTATTCAAAAGAGGTTATTATTTTTTATTTTTTGCTAAATGGATTAATTTTTTAAAAAAGCAAAAAGTATACAGACCAAATTGAAGAATAAGAATACATGGGAAAAATAGAAAAGATAACAAGGGAAAGAAAGTGGATGGGAGGAGAGCAAGAGACTAGCTGCCTCGTTAAAACCTTGCTCGAAAAACCCAGTTGGACAAAACCGAGCAAAAGAAAAAGAGTACAACTAACTAGGAATTAGAAATAGTGAAGGTGGTGGAAGTGATCACATGGCTGGTGTTGGTGCTGACATGAGTAGAGCGAAGGGCGACCAGACTTGGAGGAGACGAGTGAGTGATGGCGAGAAGCTTGGCCTTAACGATGGTGTATATTTCTTTCAGGAGCTGTGATGGGGGTCTTGATGTGTCAGCATGGATGCGCGCATTCCGTACCCGCCATATGAAGTAAGTCGTGGCCTGGAAGAGAAGATGATAGATCGTCTTTAGAGACAAACAATTAGATAAAGTCGGGAGCCACTGCAAAATGGAATGGAAATCCATATCAGGAGGAATTATTTTAAAACCTTAAAACGTCATTCAAATTATTTGTTACTTGTCATACAAATTTTACGAACTCGATCCACTACACCTGTAAAGTCAAAGTGATAGATTACTTTGTCATTCAAAGTGAAACAATACCACATAATGAGGAGTAAAAAGAGATCTGTATAACAAAAAAGAAAACATCTATTATCACCAGAATCTTCCACAGTATTAGTGAAGTAAGGATTTTTGGCCTACCCTACCAATCGTGATCATCTATGCACATACTGGAATCGTGATTCTAACTTACAATTATAGTTCTTTGATGCACCAAAAACAAACCATCCACAACCTTTTGTAAATTACTTGTTTGCATCAACAGTGGAATCAAGTATCGTTTCACTACTCAGAGGGTGGGCGCTTCATCTTGAGAAGATGAGAGATACCAGCGATGACATGAGCACGACTACTTGGAACTCCTGTTTTGGCCAAAGCTTGTCCATTTTTGTCCAACAAAACAAAGCAAGGAACATACTTTATGTCATAGTGGAGAAGCTGCATTTAAACACAGAGAAAGAGAAAGGTGAAATCTTGAGTCTTACCAATCAAGAAAAAGCTCTGTAATTTGAGTATGCAACGAGAAGAGAGAGAGAACTTTATTTATACCTCAGGAAACCATTTCTCATTCTCTGCGTCTGCCATTGTAATGCTGAGCCAGTTTGAATTCCTCTTCTCTACCTCTAAAACAAAGTTCAGCAACGAATTGCAGAGTCTGCATTTGGGTGAATAAAACTCAAGTACTGTAGCTTCTTTCTGGCTGACTAAAGCAGCTGCAAAAGCCCTCTGCTCTGCTTCTCCTTGCTCACAACTACTTAAAGGCTTCTTCTTTGGTCTAAAGTTTGTATTTTGGCCAAGTAAAGTCAAGGAGCTGAGAGCAATGGAGCCAATACTTTGCATAGATCTGAAGAGCCACGGTCCTTGAAAGTCGCAGACGCTTGAAGATTTGGGTTGATTGTTTGAATCCCATGGCCATTTCAAGCAAAAGAAAGGATCTTTTGAAGTAGAAGCGCTCGTAGTGATCTTTGATTCCATCAAGTGCCCTTCGGCTAGAACTCCAGTGCGATGATAAGACGGTGACTACAAAGCGATTACGAGAATGCAAGCAATTCAGTAATGATTATAGAACGACGAGATCGAGGATTTGGGGATTTGGAAGAATAAGGAAATTAGGGATTTTCGTCTTTATGATTTAAACCAATCTGGTTTTAGTTATTAAAATTTGGGTATAAAACCAAACCGAATTGAGAAACCAAACCAAACTGTAACTCAAAGCTTCGGTTTCATCTTTAATTTTGGCTATAAGCAAAAAAGGTAGGAACTTGTGTCGCCAAATTTGTATATGGATCTTTTCGAAAGAAACAAGTTTATAAAAAGAATGCACACACTTTTGCATGAATCATACAACTGAGAAGAGACTTCCAAGTAAAAAGGTTAAAAACCATCCAGTTTTTCTCTCGTATTCGTGCCCCAAAAACTTTTGCAAGAAAATAAAAACTTTGGGGTTCCTTCATAGCATTGGTGCATTTAGAAATAAATTTCACAGGGATCATACTTAATTTGAATTTTTAATTAAATATAATATATTATTTAATTCAAAAAATATTCTATCTTAAAAAAAATCATTGTACTTAAAATAAATAAAATAAGAGATAAGTCATTTTTATTATATAGTAATTATATATATATATGTATATATACTTTTTTGGTAGCTCATAATATAGTGTAAATTATTCCATTTTCAGATATTTTGTCATATTTTCAATATTATTTTCTTAAAAAACATAAATGCTAAAGAAAAACAAGAAAAAATAAGTAAAAATTATAAAACATTACTTTTAATTTTAGGAAAGAATGATTATTTATGAACTACTTATACATTGATTGTTTCAGGGTTAACTGACCCCCCTCCCATTACTGTACATCTGCCACTGCTTCAGAGCCAGGACCTAAAAGCAAAGCAGCGAGCTTTGCGTTTTCTCTGCAAGCTCGAGCTCTTACCTTTGTTTACGATCCCCTGCTCTTGTCCTGTCTCCTTCTCTCTCTTCTCTTCTTGACTAAAATCACTCGTCTCTTCGTGTGTGACCGTTGAAGTTGAATGATCTTGCCTCTGTGATCTTTGAGGAACACTTATAATGTTTTCTAACAAACTTACTTGCTTTGCCTGGTCCTCTGATCTATCAGGCGAAAATTCCTCGGCTTCTTGGACAGGCGTTATATTTCTAACCATGTATATAACTCTATCTAGGGTCCCTAACGCTTGTTCTACCTCTGGACTTACGCAAAACCGTCTTCTGATATCAACATGAGTCTTGGTACTTTCATTTCCATCCTCTGAAGAAATGCTTACCTCAGAATCTTCTTCTTCCTCGATCTCTGGAACAGTTTTTCTGTAATGGACAGGTTTATTTTCACTAGCATCTCCATGATTCTTGTGTTCGTTCTTTGGCAGAGAATTCTCATTCACTTTACTGGCTTCCAACTTTGGTCCTTCCTCGATTGCTTTATCAGTTGAATACAGAGCTTGACGTATCTTAGTGTACAAAGGATCAGCTAAAGCTCTGCTATAATCTTCATCAAATTTAGCTACGGAAGCAACTGACTGTTACATTCAGTTACGAAAACGGTGTCACACAAGTTACCTTGACACTGCACCAAAACATTGAAACAGCAAAACAAAAATCGTATTTACTGACCTTTTTATAGAGTCTGAAACCATTGCCGATGAGCTGCCTAGTTATAAAATTAATAAGAGATGGAGGCATCAAGTCCAGCTTTATATCCATATCCGCTATCGTTCTACAAAATTTGACAAGAGCTAGATTTTAGGCTCAACCAAAGACAATTAGCATGTTGCAATACTACAATCATCACTAACCTGAAATAACTCCTCTGTGGAGTAACCTTTTGTAAAACAAATCCGCCTATGAGATCCATCCTCACTGCATCCGGTGATTCAGGTATAACAATGTCCTTAGAGGAAACTCCAATGCTATCTAAATCAGAGATCTAAAAGTTGCAAACAAAATTGATTTCAGATAATGTCAAATTTTAATACCAAGGGTAAGATGATAAAACGCGAGAAGGATTTTGCGTTACCGTGTTGAAAAGGATGACGACTAAGCCATCTTTAAAGTATTCAAAAAAGAAGTAATGCACAATAACCTCTCTGTCCGTCAATGGCCATGGTACCTTCATCCTTTCTTCCCACAATACAAAATTTCAAGATTAGCTTCATAAGAGTCAATAGGTTACATAGAAACCGAAAAACAAAGTTCCTCCTCATTCTCAATGTGAACAAACCTCGCTAAACAAATTTGTTCACCAACCCCGACCTTTTGCAAGCATGTGCTTTCTAAGATCCTGAATGGCGGAAATGCAAACTGTGGCCACCTATATACATAAACAATGCGCAGAGTAAACAGTTTACCAGCGAGACAATGAGATATTGTTGTTCACAATCCAAAATCTTAGAGACTCTCACCATTTCTTGTAGAGAGATGTTTCCCACGATACACATAAACCTGCAACATAACTCCAATTAATATCACCTGCAGAAACATCTTTAAACTTTGAATCCGCGGTCTCAATTCTAATAAGTAAAACCTTACATTCGTGGATAGGCCCATCCATGTAACCTTCAACGAGCATAGTGTGAAAAGGACTTCCATCGAGCCCTTCGCGGTACATAACACGGCAATCTTCAAGATCATGTTTCAACTGTAAAACAAGTACTTTTTTGCTACATCGTTACAATCGAAGATCACTGGTGGACAAAAATGGAAATGTGTCTGAAGTCACATACTTTCCAATCACCATCGTTGGTTAATTTAGACACATGATGATCCGTCATGGATACACTCCTAAGCTTGCTAAGTAACTTGGATACATCATCTGTTCTTTTATCCAATATATTCTCATTACAATCTACAAAAATCAATCACACCAAACATATAAACAAAAAAAACTCAGAAGTATATTAATAATTTAATATAACAGTAAACTCCAAAAAGTAAAAATCCAAAAGCGAAATCTCAGATTTCAGAACAAAACCTTTAAGCTGGTTTCTGAGAAGAGATTTGAGAGTCTGGTGATTGGTGAGTTCAGGAGAAGACAAGGTCTTGTCCAATTTATCTCTATACTCACAGATCTCTCGTTTCTTCTGCATAACTCAAGCTTCCACCTAGAAAAAAAAAACAGAAAGACCAATCCACAAAATCAGTGATAAGAATAAAATCCCTGATTTGATCACAAAATTTACAGAGAAAAGAGAATTAGCACAGCAAGCTCCAACCTTACGGAGTTCAAGAAAGCTGATTTTTTAGATACGAGGACAAAACGTGACCGACAAGACGGAGAAAGAAGGTGAGAAAGTTTTTGTATAACCAGTATTATTATTTGTCTCGACAAGAATTCCAGGAAAAGTCGGAGTTTCCAATAAAGGAAGGAGACGATGCGTAATGACGAGATTAATGTTGAGATTAGGCATAAGCAGATAAGCTAGTTGGGAAAAAGATAGGGTTTAAGGGGGACGGATAAGTGTCGGTGTCAGAAGAGTGAAGATAGGTGGGAAGATCTATCTCTTAATTACACTCTTCTTTGTTTTTTATTTTATAAAATTACAGAAAGAACAAAATAGTCCTCCTTCCGATGGTGAGAGTCACCATATTAGTCTAGAACAGAGATCGATTCCCCGCTGAAGCGGAATCACAACAATTAACCTATTTGGCCACCAGAGCATTCACATGGTCTCTCTGGATCCTAGGATTAGTCGGTGTATGTCGGATTTACCTGAGTTACTGATGATATTAATACAGTTGAAACTGAATATTTTTGGCATATCTCCTGATTATTAATTAAACTAGTGGTTTATTCACTTTGGTGAGCTTATGTAGTAAGCCACCAATGAAAACCATATATTTTCAGTTATATGTCATAATTTTCTTTTGAATTTGTATATATTTGTAGTGGAATGAGTGGTATGTTTATTTTATTCCATTTCAACTTATATGGTTATTCATATTTGCAAAAGGTTGATGAATGTTTCATTACACCAAAATTTTATCCTTCTTATTACACATCGTTCTTAGCAAAAAAAGGTTTCTAATTTTTGTGTTTAGGAGGGTTTAATGATTCATGGATTTTATAATATTTTCGAATCCAAATTGGTTTACTTGATTTTATTTCGTGATACACGACTTATAAGTTCTAATCTTGAGCTCAATATTAACTCAAAACCATACCTAAATCAACCCAACACAAAATCTCAGTTTAGCAGAAAAAGCAGAGCCAACATAGTTTGTTTCATACACAATGGCGAATGTTCTAATTCCGAAACTGTCCACTTTTTGTTAAGTGATTGTTGATGATCACATCAAACAACATACAAAGGATCACTTAGATTCAGTCACAAAATCACAAGTCATTTCATCAAAAGAACAAAATAAGAAGCTATCACAAAGCTAAGTAGTAAATTACTCGGATAATTGATCCCAAACATTGACAATGAGCCACCCTTCAATGGTTGCAGCCTCGAGATGTTCTTCAGCCCCTGCCTCCTCCCATTTTGCCTCAATCGAATCCAGCCGACTCAAATCAGACCACAATACTCTGTGTGCTAATTCTCTTGTCCCAAGAAACTCAAGCACCAGAGTTCCACGGGCTTTCGCAGCCAATTTCCCAATGTTAATCGCGTTTCTTATCACAAGACTGTGGTTTTCTCTGAGCAAGTTCAGGTCTTCCTCGATCTGCACTCCAACAAAAGTGACAAACTTGGAAGCAAAGAAACGGTACAGATCCTTGAGATTGTCATGAAAAGGTTTAGGAAGTCGAAGGAAGAGACATAGGTTTCTCGTGCTCAGCTTCACCGATGACAGACTCCACCCTGACGTTTTGGTTTTGGTTTCAGTTTCAGGAAATCCGACATCCCAATACACATCGAAACTCACCGCTCGGTTTCCATTCAAGATGGAATCTTCTCTTATAAGTGAAAGGTATGGAGAGATATCTGTTGATGATCCAACATCAATGGTCTTAGTCTGAACATAAGAGCCATCAGTCATCTTGAACTTTGGTCCATCAAAGGAGGCCATGTGATGAAGGAACACTAATGAATTTACAAATCAAATTAGATGCAAAGGCATTAGATTCAATTATAATTGACAAAGTTCTAGCACAAACTAATCTCAATAGAATAAAAGATACAAACTGAAAATACAAATAGAAGGGGAAAGTAAGATAGCGAATCCAATCATTACGTACGCATAAACATTTGGAGAAATTGGGTGAAGGAAGGACCACACAGTGAATGTAGCAATAATCTAACAATGAATTGATTAAAATAAAAAAGAGTACACAACTTTTTTTGGGTTTGGCTTTATTTTCCCTAGTTTCTAGAATTTAACATCGTTCTGTGCATCAACAGATAACAAGACATGAGCGAACTAATTAACTAATGCAGAAACAATATTCAGCGAGCTACAGTGATCAAATCTCAGTTCCTCTAACCAAAAACGATCGATCTGAGAGATAAATTCCCCTAATTTTCATCTGGAATCGGAATCGGAATCATACGTAGAGACATTAGGTACTGATGAGAATTTAAGATATCGAAGCAAGAAGAGACAGAAGATAACACAGAGATGAAGAAGATGAACCTTGAAATTTCGCTTCAGGCTATGTATCGTCCTAGTAAACGGAGAGAGGAACTGTTCCTGGGATTCTCTGCTTAATCCATGCGATCGACTCATGTCTTTTACTCTTGAGCTTGCTTAACCGTACGTTTGTAATAAAATATAAGATGACTAATCCGGTTAAACCAAAATCGAACCGATTCAGAAAAGCACCAGAGTTGTGTGTTTCTTGGTTTGATATTTGGTATTATTCCATTCATTTGTGCATGTTTTTCTTCTTGTTACACCTTATTTTCTTTAGGTTCCAGGGATGAGTTGAACACTACTAATCAAATCACACTAATCATCAATAATAATTTTTCTTGAGTTAGAACTTAGAAATTAACATAGAATATAAGATTGTGTTTGTTGGGAGAAGTGATGGAGAGAGAGAGAGAGAGAGACCACTTCCCCGTATCAATTGTCAAACACATGTTAGCTCACACTATAACTGTTGATGCCAAAATGGTTGAGTTCATGAGGTATACATTTCAACACAATGCTAAAGTTTCACTATTTGAATACTTCTTTCAATGTCTTATTAATCTTTAAAAGTACGACAAGCATTCAAATATTCAACAACTATTCTTTCTTTATCCATCAACAACAACAACAACAAAAAAAAGAACACTTAATTGATTAACGATTTCAAATTTTAAATTCAATCACACCTAAATTAAAATTTGGTCTAGTGCATAGTCAAATCCGGTTTAGTGTTACAAGACTAAAAGCAGAAATTTATCAATTTTATCTAAAACTGGTCCATCTGAAAAAACAAAATCTTACCACACAGGCTGATTCTGAATTCAGCACAGTTTCAACTTTCAAAGCCCATCAATCATCGCCCATATTGTTATATACCGCCGCTTCTGCACAACCTACAAAGCCAAAGCTTACTCTCCTTTACTTTTAACAACAAATTCGCCGCTTATCGCCTCCGATCTTCACACAAAGGTACGGTTTCGTTTTCTTCTCCTCCGATTCTCGTTTCTTCTGCAGATTCGTTCATCGATTAGCTTTAGGAACCTTCTCATCGGAACTTATTTGTTGTTTTTGTTTGTTATAAGAAGCTTCTTCTGTTTATTTGATACATATTATTCTCTTCAGTTACTATATGGAACCATTCGTTGTAAAGGAGAACGTCATCGCATCTGCTTCTTCACCGAAGAAGAAGCGACGAATCGATCACACTGAGTCTAAGTCTGATGGTTCTGCGATGCTCGCCTCTAACTCTAGTAGCGTCGGTTTGAACAACAGCATCGGTGGTAATGAGACGCGGATGAACATGGCGGAGTTTGGTAACAACAACTCCAACAATCATGAGATCGATGAAGATCTTCATAGCAGACAGCTCGCTGTTTACGGCCGCGAGACTATGAGGAGGCTTTTCGCTTCCAACGTTCTCATCTCTGGGATGCAAGGCCTTGGTGTTGAGATTGGTGACGCTTTTGTACTCCGTTTCTAATTTGCTCATTCTTTCGTTGTTAATTTTCACTTGCATGTTACTTATCTACTTGTCCTGCTGGTTATTAAAGAGCTTTAAGCTTGAGCAAACGTATTTCTTGATTAAGCTGTTTGATTTTGTGTGTACATTTGGGCACTTGAAGTCGAGACCGCAAAATTGGTATATTAAATTGTTAATCCTGATTTCCTGATGAATTAGTGAGACATTATATAATGAAAGGCTTATTCACTAGATTTGTAATGAACTAATGACTGATATCTCTTTATTCTCTTAGTTATTTCCTTCTTTGTAATGGATGATTTTTTTTTTTCTTATTTAGCGAAGAATATTATTCTCGCTGGTGTGAAGTCAGTGACTCTTCATGATGAAAATGTGGTTGAGCTATGGGACTTATCTAGTAACTTTGTTTTCTCGGAGGAGGACATTGGTAAGAATAGGGCACTTGCTTCTGTTCACAAGTTGCAAGAACTCAACAATGCCGTAGCTGTCTCAACTTTGACTGGGAAGTTAACTAAAGAGCAGCTTTCTGATTTCCAGGTATCCAAACCCTTCCTTTATTTGGTTTATCTTCGTTTCCTAGTTCTAGGTTTCAATAACACTATCATGAATCATGGACATACTTATCTGTACAAAAGATTAGAGGTGACTGAACGTGGATGAAAATGTTTCTACAAAAAGTACAGAATGTTTAGCTTTAGTAGCTAATTTCTTTTTCTCTCCTTGATGCAGGCTGTGGTATTTGTGGATATCTCTTTTGAGAAAGCGACAGAGTTTGATGATTATTGTCATAGTCATCAGCCCCCTATTGCATTCATCAAGGCTGACGTTAGGGGCCTGTTTGGGTCTGTGTTTTGTGATTTTGGACCTCATTTTACTGTTCTTGATGTTGATGGGGAGGAACCTCACTCTGGCATCATCGCTTCTGTTAGCAATGAAAATCCTGGATTTGTTTCGTGTGTCGATGATGAGAGGCTCGAGTTCGAGGATGGAAATCTTGTCATTTTCTCTGAAGTTGAGGGGATGACAGAGCTAAATGATGGAAAACCAAGGGCGATTAAAAATGTGAAGCCGTTTTCATTTACTCTCGAGGAAGACACCTCTAGCTATGGGCAATATATGAAGGGTGGCATTGTGACTCAGGTTAAACAACCAAAGGTGTTGAATTTTAAACCTCTTAGAGAAGCACTTAAAGATCCAGGCGAATTTCTTCTAAGTGATTTTTCAAAGTTTGACCGGCCACCTCTTCTCCACTTAGCATTCCAAGCACTTGATAGGTTTTTGTCTCAAGCAGGCCGATTTCCGTTTGCTGGTTCAGAAGAAGATGCTCAGAAACTAGTGGAAATTGCAAATGACATTAATGAGAGTATGGGTGATGCAAGGTTGGAAGATGTCAACTCTAAACTATTGCGACAATTGGCCTTTGGATCCAGGGCTGTTCTAAATCCTATGGCTGCAATGTTTGGTGGCATTGTTGGGCAGGAGGTTGTCAAGGCATGCTCTGGGAAATTCCATCCTCTCTTTCAGGTAAAGACTTTTCTGTTTAATTTTTCGGGGGCACATCTGTTCAGTTTTTGTATGTCCACTCGTTGAGCAATGCTGTTCATCTATGTTATATAGGCATTTACTCTACATGAAGCCTATACCTAGACTAAAAGTTTATGTTCCCTTTTAATTAGTATTTCTTTTGTACTTGGTAATCTGGTAATGAGTTTGTATTACTTGTGCAGTTCTTTTACTTTGATTCGGTGGAGTCACTCCCCAGGGAACCCCTTGATGCATCAGAGTTTAGACCACAAAATAGTCGTTACGATGCACAGATCTCTGTATTTGGGTCTACTCTTCAGAAGAAACTCGAGGATGCCAGAGTTTTTGTTGTAGGGGCTGGTGCTCTTGGATGCGAGTTCTTAAAGAACTTGGCTTTGATGGGTGTGTCATGTGGCACTCAAGGGAAGCTTACTGTGACCGATGATGATGTCATCGAGAAGAGCAACCTGAGTCGTCAATTTCTTTTTCGAGATTGGAACATAGGACAGGCTAAATCTACAGTTGCCGCAACAGCAGCAGCTGGAATAAATTCTCGCCTCAACATTGATGCTCTGCAAAATCGTGTTGGACCTGAGACCGAGAATGTCTTTGACGACAGCTTCTGGGAGAATTTGACAGTTGTGGTCAACGCACTAGACAATGTCACTGCAAGGCTATATGTCGATTCAAGGTGCGTGTATTTCCAGAAGCCTCTCCTCGAGTCAGGAACCCTAGGTGCAAAGTGTAACACACAGATGGTTATCCCTCATCTCACTGAGAACTATGGTGCCTCAAGAGACCCACCAGAGAAACAGGCTCCGATGTGCACCGTGCACTCATTTCCACACAACATTGACCATTGCTTGACATGGGCTCGCTCTGAATTCGAGGGTCTGCTTGAGAAAACACCAGCTGAAGTTAATGCATACCTCTCAAATCCTGTTGAATACATGAATGCGATGAGAACTGCTGGTGATGCTCAAGCTAGGGATACTTTGGGACGTGTTGTTGAGTGCCTCGAGAAAGAAAAGTGCAATTCATTCCAGGATTGCATAACCTGGGCTCGTCTGAGGTACTCTCTGTTGGCGCCAACCATTCATTGGGACTGTATATAAAATGATTCTCTTCTCTTAACATAAGTGCTTGCTTACAGGTTTGAGGACTACTTTGTCAACCGTGTGAAGCAGTTGTGTTACACATTTCCTGAGGATGCTGCAACTAGTACAGGAGCTCCGTTCTGGTCTGCCCCAAAGAGATTCCCTCGCCCGCTCCAGTTCTCCTCAACCGACCTGAGCCATATCAACTTTGTCATGGCTGCATCTATCCTGCGTGCAGAGACATTCGGAATCCCTACTCCTGAGTGGGCTAAAACCCCAACGGGACTAGCCGAGGCTGTAGAAAGAGTGATTGTCCCCGACTTTGAGCCGAGGGAAGATGCAAAGATTGTGACAGATGAGAAGGCTACAACTTTGTCCACAGCTTCAGTCGATGATGCAGCAGTAATCGATGAACTAATCGCAAAATTAGAGCGGTGCAGGCTGAGCTTGCAGCCGGAGTTCAGGATGAAGCCAATCCAGTTTGAAAAGGTAAATCATGATTGTTTCCAACTATTTTCAAATTCTGTATTTGGATTACAAGAGCAACTAACAACATTATGCTGTTTTTAGGACGACGATACCAACTACCATATGGATATGATCGCTGGGCTAGCCAACATGAGAGCAAGGAACTACAGTGTTCCCGAGGTGGACAAGCTTAAAGCCAAGTTCATAGCCGGAAGAATCATACCCGCAATCGCAACATCAACTGCAATGGCAACAGGTTTAGTCTGCCTCGAACTGTACAAGATCTTAGACGGGTCACACAAAGTGGAAGACTACAGAAACACATTTGCTAATTTAGCACTTCCGCTCTTCTCCATCGCTGAGCCGGTTCCACCTAAAGTGGTGAAGCACCAAGACCAAAGCTGGACTGTTTGGGACCGGTGGGTGATCAAGGGAAATCCGAGCTTAAAGGAGTTGCTAAAATGGCTAGAAGAGAAAGGGCTATACGCGTACAGCATATCATGCGGAAGCTGTTTACTGTACAACAGTATGTTCAGAAAACATAAAGAGAGGATGGACACGAAAGTGGTGGATCTTGCAAGAGAAGTGGCTAAAATTGAATTGCCTGCTTATAGACGTCACTTGGATGTTGTGGTCGCTTGCGAGGATCAGAATGATGTCGACGTTGATATCCCTCTCGTATCAGTCTACTACGCCTGATTAGAGAGTTTTAACGACATCCCCAAAGAGAGAAAGCTTTTAATAATTACCATATTCTTGGGATGTGAAAGTTGGGTTTCAGAGATAGAGAGAGAGTTTTGATGTATGAGAATAGTTAACTCCTTAAATTTATAATTGAATTTTCAAATATGGTTTTTCAACTTATTCATTACAAACATAAACGATTAAGCAATCCTAATACAAAACGTTTTGAAAGCTTGAAATTTTTCTCACACATTGGTACTCTACAAAGTTAAAATCAGATAGTTATTATAACTTTAAACTAGGTACAAAGAGGACATTTCACAAGCCCATTCTCGTTACATTCTCTGCATCTCGTCCACATCTTATCATTACTACCCTCTTCATCGTGATGATCCGCAAGCACTTTCGAGCTTCCATTGCAACTAGAACATATCAAAAACCGTTCGTTCTCGCAAGATTCGCAAGGCGAATCAACCTGCGAGATTCCTTCTAGAAGCTTCTTAAGCTTCCCGTTCTCGTTTAATGCCACAACTTCTTCTGCTCCTCCAATGTACCTACCTCTAATGAACAGCCTCGGAGAGGTAACTTTCGCCCCAAGCAACCTCCACATCTCTTCTCTAAACTCTGAATCCATCGAAACATCTCTCTCTCTAAACATCACCTTGTGATTCTCCAACAAGAATCTCACTCTTCTGCAAGCTTCAAATGTTTTCCTCACTCCTCGCAGGCCCGTCGTGTAGAATACAACCGAATCTTCTCCTCCGGGTGGGCAATTCTCTTCAAACTCCAAAAGAATCCCTCTTTCTTCTTCAAGATTCTGTTCCTCTGCATCTTCAAGCTCCAGTAGTGTTGGTGTAACACAAACTTTGCTTTGACCAGATTCAGCGACTATTTCGTCTCTTAGATGATGGATTGTGCGATCAATGTTACTCTTATGAAGAGCTAAGCCTTGCTTCAACGTCTTGACAGTGGTGATGAGTTTGATTTTCTTTACCAATCTTTCCTTCATTCCCTTCATTGCTAGCAAAAATTGGATCTTTTGTTGGAAAAAAAAAAACCAATTCAAGAATCTGAAAAGAGGGTTAAGAGATGAATCCCGATCAAGATAAGATCGGGTACAAGAAAGAAAACAAAATGTAATGGGATTTTCGTTTTCAGGTTTCTTGTTTGGTTAACGTGTGGGTACCCCAGTTTAGATGAATAAAGTTTCAAAAGCCACTTTCTGGGTTAGCTTTCAAAAGTCTTTTCTTGATGGGTTCTCATCAGAACGAAAAGAAAAAAAGTCTCTTTGTTTTTTTTTTTTGTTTGATGGGTTATTGCTTCAATAATGTAGATTATAAAGCTCACACCTCAATTACAGAAACAAAAAACACTCATGAGTAATGATTTTACCCAATCAACCCAATTTGCCAGATGGATAAAAAAAACACAAAAAAGGAAGATGCTATAATGGAGCTTTATGAAATATAAATCTTTCTGGTAAGAGTCATCGATTGATTTAGAAGTTTTTATTCCTTCTTTTTAGTCTGGTAAGAATGATAATGCCTGTCTTGTCTTTTACAGTTCTTGAAACGTGCAATGATGTAATATTGGTAAAGTAGCTTAGCTTTGGCTAGCTTGCAAATTCGAATTAGTCAAATATCTATTTAATCATATACTTAGCCTGATTACTTTTCGCATTACATTATGGTTCAGTTTAATTAATGATGGTTGAGACATTGTCAATTATACCGTTTCAAGCATCTGACTGATGCCATAAGACCTGGTGATAGATTTATATATCTTATAGTGAAGAAGCATTCACATTGGTGTCCCAAAAAAAAAAGGAGCACATTCACTTTCAGGTCTGACATAACTGATATAGCAAGAATAACAATTAGTCTAAACTACCTATACAATCACCAATACAGGTGAAGCTGCTTTAAATGTCAGCCACGGATGATCCGAGCCCAATGTCGAACGAGAATTTAATGCATGTTAACTCCTCCTTCTGCGCATCAAGCATCTTCATTTTCAGCGAGTATGAACCCTGCAAGAGAGGTAAGCGTAGAATCTGTTATCTTCCGGTTTTTTTACCAGATTTTCGATCGTAATATGCAACATTAACACATTCAAACCAAGTCATTTTATGTCTCCATGTGTTGATCGATACCAAGGTAAGCCTTATGTATATCTATTCTGAATAGGCAATCCATTGCGATTGCAACAAATTATTCGAATTGAAGCACGAAACGAAAGCTAATCGAACTTACAGGAGGAGTATAACCAGGAAGAATTTGAGAGTGTGCAACCAAGAAATCTCCGGTCTGTATAGGACAAGTTGTCTCAGTGCAGAGGTCATGAGTCTCAGAGTGAACATGCCATCCAAAGTATGAAACTTCAATCACCAGCTTCCCAAAAGAAATCTCACGGCCTTTAAATCACCCCAAAACAATGAAACAAAAGAATCACATCATAAACAGATTGTTAGACTCTACTAATTAAGAAGCAAGACCACATGAGTACATACATTACTCAGAATCAAATCACATTGTCTTTCTATTATAACAAACACTGATCATCAGCTACATACACAAGATCTCTGTATCATTCATTGGTATCATCAATATAACCCCGAAATCTTCAGATAAAGAAAAGTATTAAGAACAGTAATGAACAAGACCTATGTTGGCAGAGATGGTGAAGGTAGCTGGCTCGCCTGGGGCAATAGGATTAGGCGATATATCAACCTCTTTCACTTTTACTTCATACTCTGCGTTCTCCACTACAATCATATCAGGCAGAATCGAAAAGCAAGTGAGAATAAAAATCCAAAATTTCCCAGAAAATCGAATTTTTACACCAAGCAATATGAGTGAAAAGCAAAAAGCATCGAACTTTAGAACTCAAATCGAATTCAATCAACCATTGTATTTGTCTCAACAAGAGGCCATCACGAGGAGATGAGGTTTAAAACACGTACCACAGTAATGGACATCGATGGCTCGAACAACCGGTGAAACAAGGATGAGAAGAGAAATAGCGAGAGGAAGAATGGCGAAGATCCTCGACATGATTGATAGAATCTCTCTGAAGCTATAAGGAAGATGATGATCAAAGCAGCAGCAGAGTGGGAGTTGCGGAATGAATCTTTGGATTCTTATATTTTCTTCAAGGAGTGTAGGGAGAGATCTGGACCGTTCTTTTCAGCTAGGTCAATCTTTCTGCAAACGGACGGCTCGATTTCGTTAAGCAAGTTGTTTGTTTGGTGTGAATGTGATACTAGATTTAGGATAAACTCATAAACATGAATTATTTATATTTTATTTATATTGTTTATTTTAGTAATTATCCTAATTTAATCAGACTTATCTTTTAAAAATTTTAAAGTTTTTTGGATTTTCAGATTTTTAATTTTTTTTATACAAACAGTCTATAGTTACCATATAAATATTTTTTTTTTCCAATTGTTAGACCATCTCCAACCCTACTTCATATTCATCTTCAAACTCTATTTTGGAGTCAAATCCTCCAACCTTATTTTAAAATAAAAATCTTCAAATTCCTTTTCATATTTGGAAATTTTTAAGTCATTACTCCATTTTAGAGTTGGATTTCTTCATTTTGGAGTTGTATTGGAGAAAAACATAACTCCAAAATAGAGTTACTTCATTTTAAAATAAAATTAAAAATTAAAAAATGGGTTGGAGTTACAATCAATAAAGTTGACCTTAATTCTTATTTTCGATCTTCGTTTTGACGAGTGAACAATCTATTAAAAAAAAAATTATTCGGCTATTCCGAAGAATAGAAAGATTACTGTAGTTTTCTTCTATCGCTTTGCCCTATCAAAATGATTCCACCACATTACCCCTCATAACAAACGATTAGGTAGATTTATTTTTCTTTTGAAATTTCAATTGGTTTGGCACCGAAAAATTAGTAGGACTTGCCAAGTTCGACTCTACTTGCTATTTACAACAGGCTAGCTAGAGCTAAAATACTTCTTTTTCTTATTCTTTATGAATATAAATTTTCGCCTCTTTCTAAAAAATATTAAACGTCTTGCTCCACTTCTTCTTTATTTAATAGTAAGAAGAGTACAATTCATGTATGTATGTGCAGAACCAAATAAAAACCGTGAAACTTTACAGCTTAGATATTTATATACTCCAAAAAAAAAATGTCAAAAATTAGTTTCTTTAAAACGCGACGAAGTCAAATATCCATAACTGGCCGGCGGGAAAAGGGAACTACGTCAGCGACAGGTGTCATCGCCGGCGACGGTAACGGAGACGTACGGCAAACGGGACACGTAGGATGAAGCCTGAGCCAAGGGTCAACGCACTTGTCGTGGAACAAGTGGTTACAATCGGGCAAAACCCTGATCATGTCTGTCTTCTTGTAATCCGCAAGACATATAGAACAACACGACGTCGTACTCGATTCCCTTTGCAAGCTGTAGCTCACACGAGCCTCTTCGTACGGAAGCTTAGGAAAACTCTTGATCATCTCATCGTTTAGCCCCAAGACTTCGACCACAACGGTGTCGTTTTGATCGTCGTCACCTTCGAAGTGGTACCGTTCTTGGCCAGGTGGCAACGTTCCATTGGTCTCTCTTTGCCGGCGTCTTGTCCTTGGAGTGGTCGTGGGAGAAGCGGAGATATGGCTTCGAGTGCAATAATAAGAAGTGAGGGTGATTGTGGTAATTAGCATTAGTATACCAATGGAGACTCCGATCCCGTAAGCTAATCCACCCATCCCATCGGTGGTTGTTAGCCAGTGGCTGGAGCCAGGTGGCACCACCGTCGCGTTCATTGCGGTGGTCAGATTTTGATTTTTAGTCTGAAGAAAATGATGGGTATACGAGGAAAGTAGTGAATGTTTTGGGGAATGTATATGTTTTTGGTCATCAACTCATCATGATGATGAAGTTCCGGAGTCAACGATAAGATGTAGTTTTGTCAAATAGCTTTGTTTTGTTTGGTAGGGTGATTTTACATAAATTGACAAATAATGAACGAGTGCGTTGATTAATAGCTTTTACATATTCAAATTATCGTTAGACTTTAATCGATCATTTAGAGTCTAGTAGTCAATCATATATTTTAATAAAATATATATCCACTATAATCCATTGTTATTCATTAGTTGATTTTAAATTATACACTAAGATTTGGTAATATTGTTGATATATATATATATATATATATATATATTTGGCGTTAATTATTAGATCTAATGTCATTACTGCCAAAAACATGGATTAATCGATGCTTTTTTGTTTTCTAATTTACAAATAGGTTTTATTTTTCAACACAAACAGGTTTATATACAAGTTACGTGAAAAAAAAAAAACAATAAATATATCAAGTTGTCATAGGTGTTGTTAATTCAAGTCTAAGTGTACCCTAATTTCCGTTTTTTAAATGTTTTTTTATATTATCTCCTTAAAGATAATCGCTTTAATTTTTCCCGTCCTAAAACTTGCGTTATTTGCAACTCTAAGTCAATTTGTGTTACGATGATGGGATGAATATTTCGATTCGATCGAATAGTCCATTAGTCCCATAAGACTTTTGTTTAGTCTAAAGAAAAATATCGTAGTCATTAATTATATACGTAATGTAAATCATGGCATGTTGAGTGCTTGAATGAAATGACGTATTTGATCGTCTTGTTGGCTGCTTCTTCTCACCCCTTTGCCAACGGTATTTGCTTTATTTAATAGTTCTTATTTAGCTTTTTTTTTCTTTTCTTCCCACTATTCAAAAAACCAGAAAGTTCACTGAAATACAATAGAATTGGTCAACCCCTTAATAATTTATTTAACATAATCTTGAAACAAATCCTTATTAATTTCAAATGGTTTAACAACACACAAAATGTTTGGCAGTTTTCATAGTAAATGTTATAGCATTCGCTCAAGAATGAAGATTAATTGCGATGATGTATATGCTATATTCCAAAAGAGACATGAGAATAAAATACGGTTAGAAACTGCTAATAAAACATTTGAAATGAAATGATGATCAATTAAAACGAAGACTTTAATTTTCGGAAATTAAAGTGCTAAAAATGACGACTAATTAAAATAGTCGGAAAATCGTCGAAAAAATCTCCGTCGGTTAAGCGTCAGAAATTTGGATCGATTTTCTGACAAATTTAATATTTTCGAAGACCTAAAACTGACAGACGAAATCGTCCTAAATTCGTCGGAAACAACAATTTTTGACGGATTTCCGACAATTTCATCCGTCGAGAATAGACTCTCTTCTTGTAGTAAAAACGCTAAAAAAAAAGCGTATATTTTTAATCCACACTGGTAAATCGCATATAAACGAAACATTTAGTGTGTCCTAGAGGAAAAGCTGCATTTATTCCCTTTTCCCTCTCGGCTGCATTTGTTCTTCACATACAAAAAATGTACAGTATATCTTATTATTAAAAAAGAAAACCCAAAACAGAAAATTCAATAAGAAAAGAAAGTGCGGAATGTTGATGATACTTAAAATTCACAATTGACGTACGAATTGTGAAAAAAGGATAGAAAAGCTACATGTAGGGATTTAAGGTTAAAAAATTTAGGGCTGACCTATCCCTTAAAAAAAAATATAAACTTTGGCCCTAAATTTTTGGTATGGACTAATTTAGGATTAAGTATAAAAGGTTTAGGACTAAATCAGGGCCTCAAAATTAATCCAAGAGATGAACTAAGTTATGGTGATTCATCCTATCAATACTCATGATCTTATCAACAAACTCTTTCGATCTTTGTTGGGATTCGTTCGAGACTCTTTTCACGGTGATCATTTTCTTCGTCGTCGGTAAGAATGTCAAAATGGATCAAATCTTATCGGTCGACCCGACCCGATCCGACTCATTAATTCTAATGGTTTTACTATTTAGATCCTAATGAATTGATGGCTCCAATGAGTTTTGGCCAAAAATATGAGTTCGTATTTTTCCTGCCAAAAACATGAGTCCACATTTTTTCCGCCAAAACCACAAGTCTATATTTTCCCGCCAAAAAACACAAGTCCGCATTTTCCCGCCCAAAAGCGTAATTTCATTATTTTCCTTCCAAAAACGTAATTTTATTATTTTCCCGCCAAAAACGTGATTCCGTAATTTTTCAGCCAAAAAACACGGTTTTATAATTTTCGCCAAAAACTCGATTCCATATTATTTTGCCAAAACATGATTCTGTAATTTTTCGGCCAAAAACGTGATTCATTATTTTTCCGCCGAAAAACGTTAATCAATATTTCACCATTGATGATGAAAGCAAAATGATAACGTCATGATAATAATTATTATTTAGTTATTTTTTTATATTTATTCAGATTGTTTTTAAAAGCTTATAAATTTAAAAAGGGTTACAAATGATTTAACCATGTTTTATAATAGTTGATGGGCTCAAAAGGATTAGAATTTATTTAGAGCCGAGTTTTAAATAAACAGGGCCGGATGGAGACCAAAAAAGCCTATTTAACATCCCTCGCTACATGGAAATATGATAATAACTTGGAGGAAACAAAGAATAACCTAAATTTTTTACTAAGTTGGCAAAACAACCCATTAATGGGTTTGAATATTCAAACATTATTTAAGTATAAAATGGCTTATGAGTAATTAATCCCAAAAAAACCTGTGGAGATAGTTTCAAATTTTCAGATTTGCAATATTCTCACGTCCTTATCTCTTATCCTTGGTTCTTCTTATATAAGATCACCAGGATTTTCTTTTCACATGTGAAAACATGGCAAGAGGAAAGTTGCAGCTTGCACGGATCGGGGGCCAGAGATCCCGGAAAGCCAGCCTCAAGAAAAGGCTGAACGGACTGATCAAGAAGACGAATGAGCTCTCAATTTTATGTGATGTACAATCCTTCTTGATCTTCTTCGATCGTGAAGAAGATCAGTTGGTGGTGTGGCCATCTCCCGAGGCGGCTAAGTCACTCATCGACAATTTTTACTCTTTAACCGACCATGAAAGGAACAAGAAGGCCGTTGATCAGGAGTCATTCATCCAGACCAATATCCAAAAGATTGAGAAGAAACTAGCCGATTCTCGGAAGGTTATGACGGAGTTTGAGATGGAACATCTAATGTTCGAACTCCAACTAGGTCGTGAACTTGCTGATCTTTCCCCAACCGAGGTTGATAAATTAATATCATACTCGGGTAAGAAGATTATGAGTTTCAGTAAAGAGATGGGTCCTACGGAACAGCTTGATACGACTGTCGACGAGGCATCTCTTGGAGATGAGACCCTGAGGGCTTCGAATGTTCCGTCAGCAGGGTGCGGCGGGAATGGTTTTAACGTGATGGAAACTGGAAGTATCTATTATATAGATAAATGGGTCTTCGTTGATCCAGAAGTCCAGAAACCTTGTGATGAGACGACTCATTTACCCACAACGGTCAATGTATTAGACCTAAACATGGAACCATCTGATGTTGATGAAGACTTGGGGGGGACCTATAAAGGAGAGAGCAGCAAGGCTGCTGGTGGTGATGAAGACGATGCCGAAAGAAGCTGCCGTCGAAGTTGGCATGACAATGTGTCTTGAATTTTCTCGAAATAATGTTGTTCTTTTCTATTATTGTTGTTTCTTTCTCGTATCATATCTCTAGTTTTTAATGTTGGTCAAGTTTTTATCATGTCTCTTGTTATGTGCTAAACTCGTGTATTTGCTTGTCTTGTCAACTTAATATTAATCGAATGTTTGTTTCTCTACTATTCTTTGCAATTTGAAGAGCTCATCCGTATTTAACACATGGTTTCTTCTATTAACGAGTTAAAAGAGAAGCGTAATGTTAGAGCATAGTTTTTTTTTTTTAAAGCATCGTGTTTTATAAGATAATCATTGTCATGTACGTACAATTAGAGATATTATCATTCTCATGCATCGTACATAGTTTTTTTTTTCTTCTGTGACGCTTTTTAAAACTTGAAATGGAACATAAGTCACTTGGTTCATGCACCTTAATTTAAATGCATTCAAAACAAGAAACTTCAATGGAAAAATGTTTAAACTTTTAAGCTAATTAATATCATTACTTGTTATTTTCTTTATTTGACATCTCTCTTTATTTTCAATTAAAGTGATAAGTATGACTATTTAAATAATTAAATGTTATGATATCATAAATGGAATGTATGAGCTGTGTAGGAATAAAAATATTAGATGCATGCATATCTTGTTTCTATATAAACCAATATACATATCATAGAAGTAAAAGGAAAGATATCTTAGGGTATATATATAAGAAGTAAAAAGGAAAGATATCATGTTCTTTTCTTTTGTTTCTTTTTGACAGCATATCATGTTATTTTCTTAAAAGAGCAGATAATAAAGTTAGGATGGATAAGGTTAAAAAAAAATTTTTGGTAAAATGTGAAAATTATATTTACCTTAGAACCTTTTACAAATGAGCATTAGTAGACTCATATAGTGGAGTGGATGTGAATAAGAAGATAAGTTCAAAAAGACATCAAAAAGAAATGAAATACAACTAAAGTAAAAACCAAGTAGCGAAGAGGTGAAACCGTCTGACCAGATAAGAGATGAGGCGATCACGAAGTGATAAAAGGCTAAAGATTTATGTCAGATTTTAGAAGCGATGATATCTTATGTCAGATACTTTCCTCATATTGATGATTGTTGAAATGGGTCAAAATTTGATGGGTCGATTTAATCCGACCTAAGTAAATTACCCAATTGAGTTGGTATGTTTTAACTCATTTACTACATGCCCTCATTGTAGCTCTGCTGGGCCGATTTAAATATAGCTCAGTGGCACTTAATGAAAGATTATGGAAACAGACAACTTACTAGCAAAGTTGTAGAAAAATGGCACCTGCGTAAGTTTTGGTGTTAGCTATAATGTCTTGTCTATCTATAAAACGAGGTAACAAAAATCAAACGTCACGACAACCAAATACTGTTACGTAACAGTATTTGATTGACAATGATCGATTATTAAGTGGGATCATTGCTACAGTTAACACGAGCAATAGTTAAATAAAAACCCGCACGAAAACTTAAGATGATTGGTTGATAGAGATATAGTTTCCATTACACTTGTTCACCAATCTCTCTCTCTCTGAATCTTTGTTTCTTTGTTTGGGACCGTCATGGCTCTCAACAAAACGTTGCCTCAGAAGTAGCTGTCAATCCAAAACAAACGTAAGGCAGCAGAGAGAGTTTTTGGCAACCAAATATAAACATCTATCAAAGAATAGTTAAAGAGATTGAAAAGCAAATCCCTGCATCCCACAAGCGTTCTCTATCTCTTTCTCCTACCACCTTCACACGAAGACATTTGTCTCTTTGTGGCTTTGGTTCCTCAAGTAGTAGTGGTAGGAGTTGACGGATTCGAATATATGCACAAATATTAAAATATCAGCGGATATACGGATTCTCAAAAAAATAATAAAAATTAAAATATATTAAAAAAAATATATATATATATATATATTAATTTTTTTAATATTATAATAATATTTAAAATTTATTTAATTTATATGTAAGGTAAATTTACGTGCGGAACCTTATGATTTGTCATGCTAGAATTTGACACAAGAGAATTGATAACCGAGTTTCCAGCCTCGAACCAGTACATCACGGGTGGGAACCGTCTCCCACAATATTCCACTAGATCACCAATATGAATATTATACAAACACTTAAAACGCTCTCTTAGAAACAACACCAATAAAAAAAACAACTCTCTAGAAAGATCCAAGAAACTATCTATTAGAAAAGACTCGAACTTCTCTTTAAAAATTTCTTCTCTCTTGATCTCTATCTCTTTTGCTCTTTAGCTCTTTGTGTTGTTGGTGATGTTGTTTCTTGAACCTTATCTCTGTATTTATAGGAAACCAAAAGACCCTTGTTTCCATTTCCGTAGAGCTCCAATTTTCATTTTACTAAATGGACAATTTTCATTTCTTTTAGAATAAAATAGAAAATTAACATAACCTTGTTAATTTCCCTTTTAATCTAAACAGGACAATTTCCTTTGTTGAAACTATGCATATTTCCAACATTTTTTTTTGTTCACACATATTTCCAACATTATAAATATATTTTTAATATATTAGAAAATTTATTAATATAATAATTTTTAAATATAAATAAAAAGATTCGGATCCAAACCCTAAAATCAGGATATCCGGATCCGTTTTGCCCGGATCCAAAAATTTACTATCCGGATTCGTTTCACCCGGATATTCGAATTTTCGGATCCGAATCCGGATATCCGCTGATCGGATCACGGATCCCAGATATTTTGTCCACCCCTACCATACAGCGCCACAAACTGCGTTGTAAGCTTAATAATACCAAGCTCCTTGAGTGTGATCCATTCAGGAAATGTAAATGAAAGATCACGAGGTCTTAGAGGCGGATCCCTCTAGGGAAGTAGCTCAAGATGATCAGGTTGTGCATCACCTATAGACTCATGAATAGCTGGAGCACCAAGCTGGATACCCTGAGCTCCATCTTGATTTTGACCACGGTAGTCATTAAGCTGAGATCTCAGTGGAGGCTGCACAAGCATACCAGGCTGCATTTGTGTTTGTGGGTTCATCATCATTGAAAGGTGTCCAGGAGATGGCGTGATAGAAGAATAGTCAAAATTCTCCATGTGAGCAAAACAGGCAACACCACCCACAAAAGCATGCAAATCAATCATAGCCTCTCCACTCCCTCCTCCAGCTTCTCCAATTGAAGACGGTTGAAAAAAAAAGTCAACAACTGTCTCCAAATAAGCATCACTCTTCTTCAGCTTTTTGAAATGCCTTAAAACACTTGAATACGCATAAAGCCCATTGAAAAAATTCAACCTCCTACCATAACCCCTTTCTCCATCAAATACGGCCAAAAACACCTCCCGTACCGCGCAATCAACTGCGCTGTGAGCTTAATAATACCAAGCTCCTTGAGTGTGATCCCTTGAGGAAATATAATGAAATATTGCAATGTATTAGCAGACGAGTTATTGGAGGCTCAAGACAGGGTTGTGCATCACCTACACTCTCACGAGTAGCTCAGCCATGAAGGAATAGCCCTGCCGCGAGAACCGCCGTGACTTTGAGAAGAAGCAGAGAAACGAACGACTTCGAGATCTATAGCTTGGGAATCAAGGAAACGAACAAGATCCTCCCGAGAAGAAATAAATCGAACCTAGGCCAACATTTATACTCTTCCAATGGGCCTTTATTAATTGGGCTTATAATGTCGGTGCATGATAATTTGGTAGAACCGACTTTAATTTGATAGAAAGGAGTTGTTTTCTTCTCAACTTTTTTCTCCCTTGTTTTTTTTTTCGTTTTGGCCTATAAAAGCGAGGTCTCACCTCGTTTTTATCAGAAGGGAACAAAAATCAAACTTGACGACAAAGCAGTACTGTTACTTGATGGAGATTGGGATGAAAATTATTATGAAGTGGGATCATTGTTGTAGCTTGTGGAGAGAGCACGTCAAGCCAACGCTATAGTTAACTAGAGCAATAATTCTGTCTATCTTTTATTTTATGTCACCTACTAAAAGAAAATTTATAATGGGAAATAATAAAGATTATAAAAAGACTCGCATGAAAGTTGCAGGTGATTGGTTGATGAAGCTATTGTTTCCATTACACTTGTTCACTCATCTTTCTCTCTCCTTTTCTCTGTGGATCTTTGTTTCTAATTTGGAACCGACATGGCTCCTAACTAATAGGAATCTCAAGCTTTTCACTCTCTTGTGTAAGTCTTCTCTGCTTATGTTTTCTTATCCTAATTTGGATTGTTATTGTAAGATTTGGTCTGTTATTTGATTTCTTCATCTTCTTTTTTTTTTTTTTGGGGTCCTCGAGTATCTATTGAGGATCTTGTCTAGGTTTTACACATTAGTGTTTCGTTTGTCGATTTGATTTTTGGGTCTACTTTTATATTTTCTCCCAAAGTTTCTTTCTTTAGACAACAAAGTCTGTTTCTTGAGTGTGATCTGCAGATGGGTTCGTGTGCTTTGCTTTTAAAACCCAGTCCAAAAGTTCTTTCCTTGTTAGAGTTTTTATCTTTCAACACAGATTTCACTGAGAGAATTCTTTTGTTGTTGACTTTTTTTACTCTTGTTCAGCAGATCTTTCGACTCAGCAACATCGACTTGTGGCTCTCTTTCACTTTTCCATTGGACTTTTGGACATAAGCTATGCAAAATGAGGAACTTTTGTCGGCTCCACAGACTCCTTGGTGGAATGCTTTTGGATCTCAGCCGTTGATTACGGAGAGCCTTTCCGGAGACGCTTCTGATTCATTCCCTGGAGTTAAGGCAGTTATTCCGGAGACAGAACAAGGTGTGGTGGATAAACAAAGTTCTACAACTCTCTTCACTTTCTCACCTGGTATACTCTCAACTTTCATAAATGGAAGCTTTCTGAAATTTTTTTTACTGAAATTCTGAGTTCTCTAAGTGTGTTTTAGTGGAAATGCTAGATTACATAACCGTAACATATATTAATAGCCTTGCAAGAAGACAATACGTCTCTGATTCTTGCACATTACAGAATGAATACAAATACTTTAACGTAATTTTATATATTATGTCTGATCTTGATTTAGGTGGTGGAAAGAGTTCAAAAGATGTGCCAAAGCCTCATGTTGCTTTCGCGATGCAATCAGCTTGCTTTGATTTTGGATTTGCTCGGCCAATGGTACAGTTTTCTTGCAGTGGAAAATCCAAAAAAAAAAAAAAATTTCAATTCCTTTGATTTTTTTCCTGAGTATTTGCTGTGTTTTGTTTTCATTGTAGATCTACACAAGTATTTGCTGTGTTTTGTTTTCATTGTAGATCTACACAAAGCATCCTCATGTAGAACAATACTATGGAGTTCTTTCAGCCTATGGATCTCAGAGGTCTTCGGGCCGAGTAATGCTGCCTCTAAAGATGGAGACAGAAGAGGATGGTACCATCTATGTGAACGAGAAGCAGTACCATGGAATTATTAGACGACGCCAGTCCCGAGCAAAGGCTGAAAAACTGAGTAGATGCCGTAAGGTAACTTATTGAAAGTATTTGATAATTTGTTCAATATGCATTCGAAAATGTTGCCTTATATTATCATGTTGCAGCCATATATGCATCACTCGCGCCATCTCCATGCTATGCGCCGTCCTAGAGGATCTGGCGGGCGTTTCTTGAACACCAAGAAAGTTGATGCAGCTACGCAATCTAAGCCGAGCAATTCTCAGAGTTCTGAAGTCTTTCATCCTGAAAACGGGACCATGAACTCATCGAGGGAAGCAAACAGGCCAAATCTCTCGGGATCCGAAGTTACGAGTATGGATTACTTTCTAAGTTCGTCAGTCTATTCTCCTGGTGGCATGGTCATGCCTATCAAGTGGAATGCAGCAACAATGGATATTGGCTGCTGCAATCTTAATACATGATCAGCAGATAGGGACAAGATAGGATTTGGTTTACCTGTCTTTTGTCTTGTCCCTTATCTTTCAGTCAAACGGAGAGAGAACTTGTGTCCTGAAAAAGGAAAATGAGTTTCCTTGGTTTATAAGATTGGTCCTTTTACCATCCGTTTGGCTGTAAACAGGCAAATCATCTTTGGCTCATCCTTCATCAAGGCTTTTTTATTCGTCTGTTTTCTTCAACACATGTTCATAAGGTTTGAACTTGTGAATAAATCTTGGGTTATGTTTAAGTAAAAGTAAAACTAGTGAATAACAATGATGGGTTTGCTACTACCCTCTTGTTCCAACTAGTGCGTGTGTTTATGAAACAACTGTGAGAATTTCAAGTTAATGTGGTTTATGTAACAAAGTTAAAAGACTTTATTTCGGTCTATCTTATTATTTGCAAAAGCTTTTTGTCTACCTAATGTTTACATTGTAATTTTTATCGAATGAAATGATTTCAAACAAGTTGATGGTTTTAGAACAATTTTGTAAAGCAGTTTAATGATCGGCTACGTGTAATTTGAAGAATAAATATATGCTTGGCTGAGTTAAAAAAAAAGCACCATTTTTTAACTTTTCCAAAGTTTCAGAGATTTTGGGATTGAGAAAATCTGATCAAACCATAAGGTTCTTCTTGTTAATAGACACGAACCATTCAGATGATATCTACTAATACAAACTAAAACAGATAGTTATCAAATCTCACAACATCTTTGTAATTAAGCAAGAAGGATCTAATTAGGACCAATCTCTTAATCGTTGTCAAATGTCAAGCATTGGTCATTGCAATCCCTATGTCTGTGTATTAGTGTTTCTTCTTTGTTATTTTTCTTGTGGAAAATGAAAGGGATATGTTGAGCCTTGAGATCTTCATTTGCCTAAGAGACAGATAAGCGAGGAGGCGATTATAAAATCATGACAACGAGTGTGACCACGTCGGTTAACCCATTGCCTATTCTCAAGATTGAGCGAAGTCCTGATACTGTACTTTAAGAAGAAGCTTGTAGGTGTTATAGGTCAATTTTTTTTCGTTCTCGCAATCTCGAAAATGGATTCATAAGATTACCAGACGAAAAAAAAAAAAAAAGGAAACATAAGAGTATGAATTTTTACGTTAACATTTTTGAATTTCCTTTTTATAAAACTGGAGATTTCAGAAGAGTTTATTCCTTTGGTTCAAGATAAGCTTTTTGTCAAAGGTTAAAATTTAAAACCAAAAAGGTAAATAGCATCGATTTTGCTGAATGTAATGATTAGGATTTGTTATGTATGTGAGTAAGGCTTACTTAATTGGAACGTATTATAAACATGTTGGTTTTAATTTTTAAAATCACGATTCTGAAACTTATTTGTGCAAATTATTTTTCTATGATTTGATCAAATTATAGCTAACGGATCGGACTGGATTAGTCAGTCACAACAACACTAGTGAAGAAGACTCACAAGTCACAAGTAAAGCCGCAACATCTATAAATGATTAAGAATAACTGGATTGGGACTTAAGAAGATCTGATCAAACCATAAGATTCTTCTGGTTAATAGACATGAATCATTGTTAGATTTTCGATCTACTAATACAAACTAAAATAGATCGCTTCTCCAATCAGGACATCTTTCACCACCCAAACATCAAACTCATAAACACTTTTGTAAATTTGTAATTAAGCAAGAATAATCTTAGGACCAATCTCTAAATCGTTGTCAAGGATTGGTCGTGTCAAAATCATCAAGATCTGACGCACTCTTTATGTCTTAGTGCTTCTTCTATGTTATTTCTTCGTGTGGGAAATGAGTTATGTTGCGATCTTCATCTGCCTTAGAGACAGATACGCGAGGAGGCGATAACCGAAAATCATGACAACGAGTGCGACTACTTCAGTTAGTCCACTGTCTATTCTCATCCCGTTGATGGATTCAGCGTAGTCCTGATATTGTACTTTAAGAAGAAGCTTGTAGGTGTGGTAATTGAAAGATAGATAACGTATCCACGAGATGAAAACCGGCACTTTCTGTGAAGAGGGGAAAAAACAAAGGAAATAAATAAAACAGAGGAAGTAAAAAACAGAGGAAATCAAGAAACAAAGGACTTGCCTTAACAAAGAATCCTCCTGCGAGCATGAATGTCATGACAGTTACTGAAGCCAAAGTCGTAGCCTTCTTTAAATCCATTAAAATGGCACCAATAGCAAGTCCCAGTCCCTAGCAAAGAGAAAAAACAATCAAAATCAGCATTATGATACTTTTTCTTGTTAATTAGTGTTTTTAATAATTTCGATCTGAATATATACCTGAGCTGCAATGATGCAAAGGAAAACAGTGAGCATGCTCAAGAAGAAGGGATATGGGCTGAGCCGAAGACCTGTCATGAAATAGACGACGAGAAGGAAGAGAGAAGGTAGAATAAAGTCGAGAGGGAGATCACTTGTGGTCCGAGCTAGGAAATATGCGCTTAATCTGTACATATCCGCTGCTCTCTCCTTATTCAACATCGCTCGCTCTTGCGGAAACGCAAAGATCGCTGTGAAAACAGGGAAAAATCCCCAAAAAACAGCTATGAAGAAGAGCAAACCGGCCTGCAAAGAAAAAAGAAGCATAAGAGTTTCATCTTCGTTGCGGTAAAATGTAGAGGAATGATATTAGGAGTGTGCATAAAAACCAACCCGAACCTTAATTTCTCAAACCAAATCACACTGAACTTTATTTCGAAAGCAAACGACAACAACATACCTGATCTTGTAGTCCTCTTGGAGTCCGAATGTCCGACTGCCACCAGAGAAGCCCTAAAATGACAGCTGTGGAAAGAACTTGCGTAACACGCAACCAGCTGAAGTAGTCGTGTCGCCGTTCTTTGAGTCCTCTGCAGAACAGTATGCAATATTGCTCCCACCAGCCAGCTCCCCATTGGCGCTTTAGACGCGAAACTTTGGCCTTAGCTTCTTCGTCGAGTGGCACAGGATCCATTAGTTTCTTCTTCTCCTGTTCTGCAACCCGAGTCTCGTATGCCTCCACGAGATACTGCTTACAATTTTTTGATATATATTAGAACTCAAGTTGGTTTCAGGTAATCTTAATTTGCCAGAAATGTTGTTGTTTCTATAGTTACCTCATGAACAACAGCAGGAGATGGCTTGCCAGTTTGTGTTTCTCTGCCTGAATTGCCAACTTGAACTCTATCATCTAACTCAGAAGGCACAGAGATATCGTTGATGTTACCATTGGCGAGATCTAGCAAGAACTCCGCAGGGTTCATGGCGATAAGAGGAGAGCATCCAATGGAAGAGAAGTAATCCAAAGCTTCTGATGATTTCCCAAAGTAGAGAAGACTTCCTCTTCCTAGTAGAATCAGCTTGTCAAATCTATGGAAGAGCCTACTCGAGGGCTGATGTATCGTTGTGATCACGGTTTTCCCCCCCTGTTCCGAACACATTTTCCTCAAGATTGAGACAAAAATCAAAGCAAAGATACAAATTGTCTGAACAAACCTGGGCGACGTCATGGAGCATCTGAATGGTTCTAAGAGCAGTAGTGGAATCTAAACCAGAGGTTGGTTCATCAAGAAGTAATAGAGAAGGATTAATGATGATCTCGTTTCCAATAGAAACTCTTTTCCTCTCCCCACCTGATACACCACGCACGAATGCTCCTCCAATCATAGTGTCTTGGCATCTGCAACCATCCAAGTAATTGAAATAAAAACCACCTTTAGTTTCTTAACGTTTGGAACCTCGAAAAGATGTAAAATACCTCTCCAAACCCAACTCTTGGATAACATCTAAAGCTCGTTGCTCCTTCTGCCCTCTCGTAAGAGTCTTGGGTAAGCGCAGACGAGCAGCATAGGTTAGCGTTTCTTTCACGGTAAGATGAGGAAACAGAACATCATCTTGAGTCACAAACCCAATCCTACAACCAAACCAAGAACCAATTGTTAAGTCTCCATGTGTATTCTTACAACGGAGTGTGAGAGTTTTAGGGTAAAGATTACTAACTTGCTTTTCAAGTATTTAGAGTAAGGCTTGTCGTTGTAAGTAACAGAGCCTCCGGCAGAGGATTGAGAGATTCGGCCAGCGAGTAAGCTAAGAAGAGTTGTTTTGCCACTCCCTGAAGGTCCCATGAGAGCAAGAACTTCACCAGGACTCACACTCCCACTTATCCCAGTTAATATCTCTTTCTCCTCAGATGAAGTCATCTTCTTTATTACCACTTTGTATGTAACATCGCTGAACTGCATCAATTTCACAAAAACCACCACTAAGTCTTGAGATTACCTCACTCATAAAATGAAACCTATTTTCAGAAATCTTACTACACATTTTCACTTCTTCCCCCCTTTGTCTAATCTTAACTATGAATATCTGAATTTCATGAAAGTCTTGTACATAAATTTCATGTAAGATGAGATCATGTACAAGACTTGAACCTGATGAAAAGTAGATACAGAGAATGAGAGACAAATGTGTGCTATTCTTTTGATCTCCTCTCAGTGCCTGTGCAAACAGAGAAGACCAGTACCAAAAGAGATCAATCCCATATGTTTCTAACATATTTCTAACATTTCTCTTTTTAACAACCCCATTTGTTTTTTGTTCTTTTCTTCGTCTGCTTTGATATAAGTATTTACCTTGAGAAAGATGGGTAGTGTTGGTTCTGCTTGAAACTTAGGCTTCTTCTTTCCCGCTTCAATATCTTCCGCTGAAACAGTTAGGTTATACCGTTGATTCATCGTTACTCATTAAATTAAAAGAAGCCAGTGACTCAAGTGAATGAATCTTTAAGTAGGTGAACGTTAACACCTAAACACTATGGTAAGTGAGCTTATGTTTGTTGTACGATGTGTAAAATATATGTTGGCCAATCTTTGTCAGCCAACTAAACGTCTTTTGCGTAAGATTTGGACTTTGAGGTACATCATTTACAGATTACAACAGACCAAACACTAAAAACTCCAAAATTAGGACCCATTATATTGACTAATTAGTAGAGATACATTGACTTCTTCTCACCTATTGTTTACCAACTTAGTCAGAAAAGCTGTTAAGTTGGTGAATCAATCACTAGTTTTTATTTTGTTCCTTTTTCCCTAAGTCTTTATTTAATTACGTAGTTTCTACCTATATAAGTATATATGCACTTAACACAAAAATGGTATCATTAAGTGAGAATAAATTTAATCATAAATGATAGTGTACAACTATGATTGACTGATGGTTATCAAAACAAACAGTACAACTTCGAGTTTTATGACAATACACTAGTGGAAAATTATTGACTTTCGGGAATTTTTCTTTTTTCGAATATGGGGCCAACATCATAAGATTTAAAGAATAGTTTGCACTCGAGTTATGTCATGTGTGGTAGATAGAATAAAAACTAAGTTAAACAAATATCATTTCAAACCACTGGGATTGACAAAATAAAATATTTAATACATCAAAGATATTAATGCTTTCTCATTACATATTAAAAGTTTGCCTATATAATAGAAAAGTGCAAAGAAAATGAAAACATAGAAAAAGTTGAAAAGAAAATAAGTGGTGGGATTTTCTTTTGCACGAGAAAGAGACCACGTGGAACAAATTAGATGGCCAATTGTTTTGTGTCTCTGTTAAATAATTTATCCAACTCTCATGCAAAAAAGCAAAGCAACGAACACCAATCATGTATCCGTTGCTATCATTATTATTGTATCATTTAATTTGCATGTCTAAATGACCATACTACCCTCTAAGTATGGGAACAATAGTAACTTAAATGACGAAATACCCTTGGGCTTAAAACAGTGAGATGAGTTCACACGACTTACGTATCATCTCGTCGTCGCTGAACGGTTTCGAGTCGGAGATTTCCTCCGGTGGCATAGCGAACCCGGTGAACGAAAACGAAAGCCCGAGCGATGCGCTAGACGCACGGCTCAGAGCCGCACCGCTGCTCACTTCCTCTAGCTCGAGCTTAAGCTGAGCGCTCCTAGACTTCCTTATGTGTGTTCCGGCTCCGCCACTTCTCCCCGGAGACGCCCCCATCATCAGCCTCCGGCTTGATTTCCTCGATAACGTCCCTCCTCCTCCACCGGCTGCTGGAGCCGTCGCAGGCACACCATTAGCGTCCATGGAGTCGTGAGGTGATTTGATGGCTGCGGCCACCGTCTCATATAGCTGCTCCGATCGTGTTCGAGCTAAACCGGAGGCCAACGGTGGCTTTTCCATTGACATTATGGGGTTTCCTAAAACGTCCGACTACAAACCATAAATCATAATCCATATTTCAAATTTATTACCAATATTTACGTTCAAGATCATATATAGCGCTTATATATATATGTATGGAACATAAACAAATGAACATACATATAAATAGATATAAGAAAACAGGAATGACTATAAGAAGATGGATGTTTTTTTCCCTTATGATATAGAATCGATACCTTTGGGGAACTAAAAGATAAAAAGTGTTTCCACTGTTTGAAAGAGGTTTGTTTTTATGGTAGAGACGATGTTAAAGCTTGAAACTTGTGACACCCTTTCTAAGCTGCTTCATCAACCTTCTTTATATAGTCGCATTTATGAGTGGCTCAACTCCAATTACGATTATACCCTTATGTTTAACTTTCTATATATATATATATATATATATTTTGTTTTTTTTCTTAAATCGTTGAGTCCATGTACATCTCTAAATATTAGGACTAGGACGGATTACAATACCACTTGGTTGACGTTAGCAGTTCTTTTCTAAAGTATAAACAAAACATCGTATTTAAATTGAGATATAATGATACCAAACCTATTATTTCTAATCATTAAAACTGTTTGCACTTAACTCCAACTAAAAATTGACAATAATACTCTTTTGATTGAATATTGGTTTGAGCTAGCTAGGTTTGCATTGAGAGTAATTAAAACCGATCACAATACTTAAATTTTGTACTGAATTATCAATAGATTAGTGGTTAGCACTTCGAGTTGGTGACATTGAACCTCTAGTTCGATCGGATTTACAAAGATATACGGATTTTGATCATGAATTTGAAAATTATATATAAAAAAATACTTGAATTTTGTCTAAACAAAATATCATGATTAAAAATAAAACGTCATGTTTAAATCTGGCTTCAATATCCTAATGATTAAAACCACATTTTCTACTAATTACTCTCTGATCAACCATGCATATATATATATATATATATATATATTGGTATTTTTCAAAATTAAGGTGAATTCATAGTCGCAGACTCGCAGCGCTGAGTACAACTTGACGAGTAATAGCGATAGTCTGTGGACACGATGTTTCCAGCTACGTATGAAGCTTCCTGACATCCTGACCGTACACGTGGTGGGACATACGAATATTCTAATATAAATACATTTTTTCTCGTATATGAATATTAAGCAGTTGTAATAATCAACCATCCTCCGGATCATCTTTTAGTAATTAAGACATAGATCGTCCATCATTCGTGATTAGATATGTACCAATTAACATAAAATCTTATATTCAGATTATCTCAATTATGTGACATTAATTATTCAAAATACATAATTCATGATTAGAAATGCATCAATTCATTTATTTAAACCCTAACAAAACAAAACGTTTATTTGTGTGACCAAAAAAAATAACCCAAATTTAATCATTTTGGCATATAAAATCTTTATGATTTTCATGCATCTGCATCAATATTTAGTAGTGCAATTATGCATTGGTTTCTTTCATAAGTTCACCTGTTATAGAAATACGGAAATCATCTGACTTTTTGTTGTTGTTGATTAACTATGATTCAATCTTATATAATATCACTTTAGTTTCTGCAATTTTAACTTCATTGAGTCGTCTAATTACCTTTTTATTGCATGAAATCGAAACATAACAAAATAATTTTAAAGCAAAATAATGAAAATATTGTTGGGGAACGGAACCTTTCCTCTTTGGATGTAATGAGAGAGCATTTCAAACCCAACTCTGCCACTGATATGACTCTAATAGGGGATTTGCTATATTATAAAGAATAATGTGATACCTTTGCACAACACCATACAAATAAAAATGGATGAATATCTACATAATATTTTTCTTAAAAAGGAAAAGTTTAATTTGTCCGAAAATTTTCCGCTACTTAATAAAAATGATAGTTCCTGTATCGTTTTTTTTATTTTCTATAATTATCGAACAAAATGCTATGCCATTCAATTTATAATTTTAATGTGAATGAGACATGCATGTCCAATTTCTTCTATACAAAATTATTGAATAATCAACCGTAGACGTGTCCGGCCAATTCCAAATATACATTTTGTTTTATAATATATATACGTACGTATTTATCCATATTATAGTTGTGTTGACATTGCAGAAAAAAAGGTATCAATCAAGGGTAATATTGATTTTATTTTTTTCCCCGAACAAAACTTTTAGCATTAAACTTTCTTAACCTTATTAGCTTATCAGATTAGCCCTGACGAAAGACAGCAAAAGAAGATAAAATAAAAAGACAGTTATGTTTTTATATGTTAATTTTGTGTGTTTGGAAAATGTACGAAAATATTGTGAGGCATTAGTTGAATCTCATGTTACCTACGAGACAGGGTACTTCCTAAAAAGCTGGTTTTGGATACTTTCTTCCTGCCAATTTTGTTTTGTACTCAAAAGCTTTTATTTTCTTTTTCTTGTTTTGGTTATTTTTGAGATTTATTTAGCTTTCGTTACGGATTTTTCGTACTTATTATCGTCACATCTTCGTAAATATTACGTCTATAATGGTTATATCGGTTAATCTAGCCCCACATTCGCTTGATGCAATCTCGACTGTGTTAACATCACATAATTGGTTTATTAAAAAAATCACATAATCGACGCAATAATTAATTAATTTGATTGTTAAGTATTGGTAAAACAGGCCGCACATTCATTTTTTTCTGGTTCTTTTACTTTCTTTTTTATATCTTACGAAGCACACATAATGGCTTCTAAAGATTGTTTCCGTCAATTAAATTTGACGCTAGATTATGATTTTTAATAATAATAAAATAATAATAATAATAATAATAATAATAATAATAATAATAATAATAATAATAATAATAATAATAATAATAATAATAATAATAATAATAATAATAATAATAATAATAATAATAATAATAATAATAATAATAATAATAATAATAATAATAATAATAATAAAATAATAATAATAATAATAATAATAATAATAATAATAATAATAATAATAATAATAATAATAATAATAATAATAATAATAATAATAATAATAATAATAATAATAATAATAATAATAATAATAATAATAATATAATAATAGTAATAATAATAATAGTAATAATAATAATAGTAATAATAATAATAATAATAATAATAGTAATAGTAATAATAATAATAATAATAATAATAATAATAATAATAATAATAATAATAATAATAATAATAATAATAATAATAATAATAATAATAATAATAATAATAATAATAATAATAATAATAATAATAACAACTGTGAAAGCTAATTTGGGAAACTTGTATATATCCAATCAATAAGAATCAACCGTTATATCTAACAATTTCTGGACCCATGACAAAGAAAAAAAAAAAACTAAACCTAATTATATGATTGCTATAAGCCTTCTTTTTATGTATTAAAATGTAAAGAAGACCCGAAAAGTATATATTTGCAGTGATTTGTTTTTGTCAAAACTTTTAGTGATTAATAGTTTAAATGGTGTGTATTGGTTTTTTAAATCTGGGATGGTTCAAACCCATGATTGTTTCTGAAGAAGTATTTTCTTCAAAATGGACTTTAAATTGACTTACGCCTACCAAATGTATAATAAATAAATTCCATGTGAGGTCAACACTATAATTGAATGTATAAATTGGTACGTTATGTGTAAATGTTTGTACTGCCTCAATGTGTAGTCACGTACATTGGTGCAAGAAAGCTACGGACAGGTTGTGATTTTGTCAAGGATCGATGTCTTAAATCACAAAAGCCAATAAATAAAGCAGGCCCAACCTTTTGTTTTCTTTTTCATTCTGAAGAGAGATAAACGGCTTCTACTGATACCTACGTTTTGTTTCTTTGTCATTGGATCCTGTATGGCCTAAACGTCTTCGATTGTTTGTTTGCGTTTACATGTTATGATAGAGTGTTGTTTCTTTTTTTTTTTCAAAAGAATCACAGTCTTAGACATCTTAAACAAAGTTAATTTGTTCTTTGTAAACGTAAATACTAAACACAAATAGAAGAAATTTCTATTTGCGTTTACATTCGCGAACGTATTTTATGATTTTAGCCAACTTGAATATGAGGATTGATAAACACGAACACCAGCAGAATCAAAACGTTAATTCTACCATTGTTGGCGTTTGTGTTAGATGTTGGCCAACTCGAATATAAGGATTGTGAAGGTTCAACCTGATCTTCCTTGACCTCAGCGATAAAACGACACCATACGTAAATGATCTAATCAAAATACTTATGTAGTTCAATCAAAGTATTGTGGTGTAATCTCTTTTTATTGTATCTATGGAAATCCACGTTCAGTATAAACCCAAAAGTAAAATCCACGTTCAATATTTAATAATTAAATTATTACAAACGAATATATATAATCAATAGTTTTGAGGATACATGTCTAGGTAGGGACAAACAGCCACAAAGATGCAGGCACGTGGCAAGACAAGTGCGAAGATGAGTCAAGAACTCAAAGACTAAGAGCCCTCTCCTTCCCCACACTGTCTGGTCGGTAGTTGAAACGTTGGTTGTCGAAGGTTTGCTTTTGTTGCATTTATTTTACATTTGTGCTTTGCCATTATAAACTAAACTCAGCTGTTATGAATTTACTTAGAATTCAAACTTGTTAAACAATTGAATGCAAGTGTCAGTGGGAGAGTTTAGTTCAGATATTTCCAACACTCACCGATGTAATAACAATTTGCTTTCATACATTTCGTTTGGGAAATTTCAATCGGATTCGTAATCTTGTTTTAAAAAAGATGTATGTCTTAGCTTCGCATCTGGTGATGGGACCAACAGAAAAGAGTCTATTAGTCACGTGGCTTCTTCTCCTCAAGGACGGCACCGCCCCTCTTCTCGTTTTATTTGGAGTTTATTTGCTAAAAGCCTTAAATTGTTTTATTTTTATTTTTGATAAAGTAAAAGCCTAAAATTGTTACATTAATATATTTAAAGAAGTAGTATAGTGTTACTTATGCTCTTTACATTTATATGTACTAATAATGTACATAAATAATACGATTTACGTTTGTACTTACTCCTTCAACTTACTAGAAGGTTTTGACTGGTAACATCTTAATATCACATAATGTAGATATTATAGTCATATAAAATAAAACAAAATCTTGTTTTGATAATCGACGATTTTGGGTACTATTGGGATTGACGACGATTTTGGGACCATAGTAACTTCAAATCTTAGAGTCTCAATTTTAAACTTAAAAAAAAAAAAATCAGTTAAGACAAGTACTTGTGTTTAGGACGTGATCTCTAAAAGTCTACACTAAAGGGTTAAAGCATAAATCACGGCTTCCCAATTGCTAAATCAATGAAAATAATGTGTAAGAATTTTAGAGATTGATTGGGTCTGAGATTCGAAATCAGATCCAGATTTTTGGTAACATCTCTTTTTCACCTTTGCATAAAATAAAATCAACATTTGTCATAAGATAATTTTTCTTAAGCTAAAAAAAATTACGAAAAATACAAAAAAAAAAAGAGTTTACTAATGTCCTACCAAAAAAATCATGTTTGTTACGAAAATAGTACAAGTTTACTACAGAAAAGCATAAACATACTAATATGTAGCATGTAAACTTGTGCAGTGCTATAAAAAAAAAAAACACAAATCTCTACAAAAAATAGTAAACAAAGACTGTCACCAATAATCTCTGCAGGAACATAATCCATTTCTAAAATGATGAAATCTGTTGCGGTCTCTTACAATAAACTCTCTACCATAAACCCCAGAGATAAGCTTCGTTACTGTATGACAATCCTCACATACCCTCAAGTTCTTCACTATCCTAATAGTTATACCAGGCTTAGTCTTCATCATACCATACGCAATTGCAAGTTTTTCACTATGCATATGAATGGCGCTCTCCTTTTCCTCCTCGTCTACATCGAAAAACGAATCACCTGTGTTTCCTTTATAACCTATCAATCTTATCTTCCCCAAAATCTCTTCCCACTTCCTTTTGATCTTACCCATTTCAGGATGCTTCTGATCATCTCCCATGGAGAACTTATTTATTTTACCATCAATCTCTATTAAGCTCCAACCCGGTGGTTTCTTAATAAGCTTCTCCTTCATCATGTCTCTCAAGCTCTCGATTTTCTCCCATTGTCTTGCACACGCGTATATATTTGAAAGCAAAACATAGTAACCGCTATGTTCTGGCTTCACCTCTATCAACATGTTTCCAACTCTCTCTGCAACCTCGGTGTTCTTATAAATCTTACATGCTCCAAGCAATGCTCCCAGTATAGGAGCATTCGGCTTCACCGGCATTTTAAGGATAAAGTTTTCAGCTTCGGCTAACTTTCCAGCACGGCCAAGCATATCAACAATGCAACCATAATGCTCTAATCTAGGCTCAATCCCATAATCCCTTTTCATGTTCTCATATATTTCTAAACCTTTTTCAACTAACCCGCCATGGCTGCAAGCTGAAAGAACCGCTGTTAATGTAACATCCCTTATGATAAACCCTAATCTAATCATTTGGGAGAAGTAATGAATTGCCTTGTGAGCATGCCCGTGCACCGCAAGACCTTTGATTATCGAACTCCAGCTCAAGCTATCCTTGTCAGGCAATTCATCAAATACACAAATTGCTTTCTCGATTTCCCCACACCTCCAATACATATCCACAAGAGCTGTCCCAAGAATAAGATTTACAGTCATGTGATTTTTAACAACATACTCATGTGCTCTTACTCCATGCTCAAGCGCACCCAAATGAGCACAAGAAGAAATCACACTCACCATAACCGTCTCATTCGCAACAACTCCTTCCCTTTTCATGAGTTCAAACAAGTCAATGGCTTTCTCAAAACAGTTGTTCTTTGCATACCCATTGATCATGATACTCCAAGTAAACAAATTTTTGTGGGGCATTTCATCGAACATCTCTCGTGCATCTTCAACCATCCCGCATTTCCAATACCCAGCTACCATACAAGTCCACGAAACCACATCTCGAAACGGCATTTGCCCAAAGATTCTACCAGCAGCAGCGATCAACCCACAATTAGCGTACATGTGAACAAGCGAATTCTCTACATAAACATCATTCTGGTATCCGAATCTAAGAATCTGTGAATGCGTTTGCTCTCCTATCGTCACGCACTCCATTTCAGTAGACGCCTTAATCAGAAACGGAAACGTAATGTTATCTGGCCAAATTCGAGATTTCAACATCTGGGTATAGAATCCAAAAGCCCTGCTAGGTTCTGCGCCAGTAGAGAAGCAGCGGATGAGCAGGTTGAAGACGAAAATATTAGGGTATTGAATCTGAGAAAATATTCTGTATGCATATCCCAAGAAATTGGTGGGTTTGTTGAAGATGGAGTCGTCAACGCAAAGAGCGAGGAGACGACTGGCAACAAAGACGTCGGAGATGAGATGGGTTCGTATGAGAAAGCCATGGACGATCTTGAGGTCGGAGAACGAAGAACAGGATTGGAGCAAGGGAAGCTTCGGGTGTTTGAAACGAAGTGTGTTGAGCACAATGTTACTCATTCTCTGAAAGAGATACCCGAAGTGTGTTGAGCCAACTTTATAAGAAATCAACAAATAACGGTCCTCTGTTTTTAAAGTTTTGACCTGTAACAAAGAGCATAAACAAACAATTTTAATTTTTAAGTCTAATAAGGATAACAATTTCCTTTATCCGCATTTGTCAAAGGATCTGGAAGATCGTACAAACTTGAAAATTTAAGATGATGTATTTGTCTTTAGAAAGAAAACTTGAAAGCATCAGCTTTGGCAGAGTCCCAGAAAGAAACTCTTTGTTCTTCGGCTCTTTTCGCTTCTTCTGCTTGCTTCTCTAACTCTTGGATAGTCCCGGGGTAAGCTCCTTCAATGGCCGTCTTGAATTTGTCATGCAAATTCTCTCTGTCAGTTGTTCCGGAGACGAGTTCTTTAGCATTCGGTTTCTTCAGAAATTCCAACACATTCAACAAATTCCTCCTGCACAAGTAATGTTTATCCGATTAGATCAAACTCAATGCACATGTACTAAATTCCATTTCTTCAACAGACATGTCACCATATATCAACAGTTGCTGCAACCTATGCACACATTTAAATTTTCCCAATGACGATTATATCTCAAGTGCTATGTATACTCTTGATATTCTAGTTACATCAGTCTGCCTGTCCACTGCCTGGCAGAGCTAAGGGTGCTATTTTGTTTTTAGCTAATCAGTAGATTATAACATCTATAATGACCTTTATCTAGCATATTTAAGTCGTTTCAATTTATTGTTCTTTTCTGTTGTCAACTTTATCTCCTAAAAGAGACATGACAAAGCTGTCAAACTAAAGAGCCAGTAGGAAAGAAATCCTTTACCTGCTAACATAATTCTGAGTAATCGCAATCGATTCCTCCAGGTTAATCACCAGATGCCACCATCCATTAGGTACAAACATCACCTCCCCAGCTTTACATATACACTCAATAGGTCTCTTCTCCCAATTCTTAGTATCATCATAAAAGTTCATGAACCACTCTATTATGGAAACAGGACAGGCCACTTCTGCTCCATCGGGACTTGGATGCACACCCGGAGGAACCACATCTGGCGGGAATAAAACCCATTTTTTCGACCCTGTAATCACCGCATTCCAAGCGGATGTTGAGTTAGGATCAATGTGGAAAGACGATCCTGATCCGGCTGGGCCAATTATGATCCATCTATAATCAGGTCGCTCGTTTCCTAAAACACCAAACAAGTCCTCTCTGAAATAAACAGGAACATCATACTCCGAATCCAAAACCGGAACTTTCTCTGCAAACTTGGGATCAAACAAATACAACGGCCTCTCTTCCCTAGCTCTATCAGAATACCTAAAATAGTTCTCCAGCTTCATTTCAACTGGACCAACCGCGAATTCAACATCCCCAACCACCTTAGTCAGATAATCTCTTGACCATTTCTCAATGGCAGGCCAATTATCCAAACATCCTTCCAACAAAACCGGCTTATTCGGCTCCTCAAACTTCGTAATGAAATCTTCAACAGAAATGCCTCTCACCCGGGTGATATTGTCTCTTCTAAGCCATTTCGGTTTCATTTCGAGATTCGCACACAACCAGCTCTGGAACAGATAATCAGAATAGAAATCTATAATCTTCAAATTCGATTCACCATCTCCAGACAACTGGAATTTCGGGTGGTAAGCAGCTACATAGGTAGATTTCCACGACCCATTAAACAAAAACTCTCCTTTTAACTCTTCTAACACGAGATTTCTCCAGTGAGGCTCGTGATTGGCAAAAATATAGAAAGATTTGGTTACAGTAGCCAAAATACCCAAATGAGTCGCGCCGAGAAGACCTAGAATATCCAAAACGAGCTCATCAGTGAGTATCTGGAGATTACCTAATCCAGTGTTTCGCACATTGACTGAACCCGGATTGAAATACAGGTTTCCGAGAGGTTGAACTCCATGCTCTTGCGAAGGAGCTGCAATTTTCAGCTTGAACCCTATTTCATCTTCATCTTCTTCTATCTCCTCATTTAGTGCCCTCTCTGGAAACAGAGACTCAGGTTCATGCTGAATGAGCTTTTGCTTTTTGGATTTGGATTTGGATTTACGACGCTTCGAGGTTAGCAACAGATTCTTGTACTTTGGCATGTTTGACGGAGCATCAGCTTCAGCGGCGAGGGTGTTGGGTTTTAACAACCGTTTGGGTTCATATCTGCTCACCACGGTTACATAACTTAACCAGAAGATGGAACTGACAATATCTTGGGTTGAATCGGTTCAACCGTAAAAACTAATTACTGAATATAATTTTTCTATTTTTACAGACTTTTGATAATAAATCATTGTTTACATTTTGATATTGCCTTCTAAAATTTGACAAAAATGATCTTTGATCGGCGAATTGAGATTTGAGAACTTGACGATCAAAACAATACCAAGTTCCATTAACCGGAAGTTTTGAGAGAATAAACCGAAAGACTCGTTTTTTTTTTTTCCTGTTTTTTTGTTTCTTTCCAGAGAAATTCAAACAAGAATCTGGAAAAATTATACACAGTTTACACTAAAAGGACGTGCTTTTCGTGTAGCCTCACCCATCTCTTCAGACAATCATCAAACCCCATTCAAAGACATTCCAACCCCACAACAACAAATGAAATATGCCAAATACAAAAAAGGAAAGAAAAAAACTGCACATGAGAAAACATATTTCTCAGCAACCATGAAGATGGACAAAAGTAAGCACAATGCTCCCAATACCTACTTTTTCACAATGTATTCACATTATGCGCTTCAAACCAAACTTGAGAATGCGATCTGTTTCACACTTGCGTGCTTGAGAGACATCTCCATTGCCGTATCCGAGGAGTCTTTTCTAGAAGCATTTGCAACCCCATGTTGTTCCCTTGCATTCCGTTCATGTATCTGCATTTACACCATTTGGAACACGGTGAGGATAAGTGTGTAGTTTTTTCAAGATCTTTGCAAGTTTATACAAGGATCTTAACCATTTATAATACTACAAACTCAAAACTCAGGTCCCATCTCATAGAAGGTATATGAAGCACAAGCTAATCAAGATATGAGACTGTGTTTGCTTACTTGCTTCGACAAGCCTTCTTTCTCCAGAAAACAAAAGATGTGATCCACTGCACAGGAATAATCAGAAGAATCAGTTACGTACAGAGTGTACAATCCATTAGAAATACAGCAGAAAACTTGGCACAAGGAGTATACTATCAGTATATAAACAACACAACCCACTGATTAGTATACGAAACAAAAATCACCTTAAAGAGAGATATGAAATTGAATGCTCCAACAATAGATGCTTTCTGCAGAGGCAATCTCCGTTCTAGGACAACATCCTTTGATAAATGTTGGGCAATTTCTTTCAAAAGAACCATTTGAGCTTTCTCAGTCCTCATCGACATAATCGCCTGTCTCATTGATTCCCTGTCAGCCTCTAGTGCTTGAAGCCTCATGTAGAGTTTCACTATATCAGGATCACCAAGATCCGGCTGATTCGATTTTTCTCTCGGAGACATCGCATAACCATCAGCAGTGTCATTCTTAAACTTTTGCTCAGCAGCACCACTATGAGATACACCGTGATGCACAGAGTCAATGGTATAAACTCTATCATTCAAGTCATTATCTCCTATTTCTGATGAGTCACCCTTTGCCTTTGCATAGGAATTACCCTCTGCATACAAGGCGTCTTCCACTTTCCTGAAGCTCCCACTGTTGGACCTTGGTGACTCAGTGGGAAAATCAGGTCTATGTTCCCTATTTGTTCCCAAAAGCGAACTTGAGCTACCAGTGGAAACCCTCCTGAAATGTCTCTGATGCCTCGGACTCTGACCAACCATCAACTTCTCCGAATAATTTCTACCTCCAGATACATCACCATTGGACTGAGTAAAGCTAGGATTTCTCTCCATCTGAGTGATTCTTCGTTCCAAAGTCATCAAATTTTCTCGGCCATGAGGTGAATCAGCCAGTGGGTACTTTTCAACATCGTCTACATCAATATCAGCTTCCAGGGGACCTGGATTCTCATTCACATTGCACTTTATAGGAGGGTAATCATACGTAGGGAGATCATATTGGTAATCATTTTCAATCATGCTCGGGTTACGGCTAAGCATGCTCTTCTCAGCATCAACCTCAGCCTCAGTGAGCCCGAAACTCATCATTCTATGCTTATAAGCCTGAGCTTCACAAGTCATAGCCTGAATTGTCTGCTCCCTCTTATATATCATATCTTCCAGATCCAAAAGCTCTTGCTGATCATGCTCCATTTTCTCCTCAGCAAATCGCTTAAACTGTCTCAATTCCATTTGGAGTTCAGCCTTCTCCCTCTGCAACCTCAATATCATAGACATTGCCTCACTTGCAGCAGTCGATGCAGCATTCCTCTCTTCGTCGAGCTCCTCATACAAATCTTGAATCGATTGCTGTTGGCTGCTAACAGTCTCCCTTAGCAGTTCCAATTCATTCTTTATTTGGACTTTAGCATTGGAAGACAAGTCCAGCTCCAGCTCCAGCTCCGGTATGTGAAATAGTTTCTCATTCTCGAATTCCTCGTATTTTCTCTTCACAGACCGAAGCCAAGAACCTGGAGAAGCATCATTCAGAGAGCAATCACATCCACAATCACAACATCTAACCACATCCCTAGAGGACGATACAATTGTCAAATCCATAACTTGTAACAGCATCCAATTCACAATCCCAGGCTATGGCACATATACATAGTAACGATCACCAAAACCTTTCTCCGTAGTCCAGATCCACGAACACGAAATTAGCGCCAATATAGCTCCTGTAAAAGTCAATTCTCACCAACATTATTCAATCTAAAACGATCGGTAAAAGAAAAAGAAGCTTCTTCTCCATGCGCAGAGTAGGAAAAAGCAAACAGGACAGAACATCACAAATTAAGAGCTTTACCTTATCGTTTAACCCACCAAGAACAAGAAAATTAAGCCAAAAAGTTTGCTCTCCAACAGGAAATTAAGCTTCTCTCCAACAGGAAACCTTCTCCTTCTATGATTGAATCTCTATGATAACTTCCGGTAAATTAACAGAACCCACCAACAATTTGCTCTCTCTTCTCGCTTTTTCTGGTAAAAACGAAAAGCAAAAGCAAAAAGAGAAAGAAAAAAAGAAACAAAAAAAAATCGTGTTTTTGGAATCAGAGGGAAACAAATCGTGGAAACGAAAGAGAGAGAATTGGTCGTCTACTTCGTTGTTTACCTCTGAAACCCTAAAGCTTTCCCTTTTTTTTTTTATCTTTCAATTTGAAATCGAGAAACAAGGCTTTTTCTTTCCATGGCGTCTCGTGCCCACAATGACGACGACGCCGGCTAAAGGTTGATTTTTGGTAAAACCGAGTTTTACTAGAGAGGTAATATTAACGGTGAAGATGTGTTTTTTAATGATGAGATCAACGGCTGAGATCTTGGTTAGATGAGGTGTCTTTTTACCTGCGGAAAGTACAGGTCAGCTAATCTGGAATTTTTTTTAAAGAGTGTAGATATTCTTAGATGCCTCATCTATCAGGGGTGGGCAAAATATCCGTTAGATCCGCTTCGATCCGGTATTTGCTTTGATTCGATTCAAAAAATCCGGATATCCGTAAATTTTTGAAAGAACATTAAAATATAGATCCGTTAAAAACTAGAAAGAAATCGAAATATTGGCCGAAAGATATCCGCTCCGATCCATAAAAACTTTACTTGGACACATATTTATATATATCTAATATATTTTTAACAAGTAATATTTTTAAAATAGTAGACCAAAAAATCCAATTCCATATATATATATGTGGGTTTATAAAAGAAAAACAATGGAATATTTTGTTAGCTCATTAAAAACTTTGATTCTCTATAATTATTTTTTTTTTTTGTTTTTTCTTTGGTTTTTTCTTTGAATTTGTTTTATATGTCAGATTTTTAGTGGAAGTGATGAAGGATATTTGGTTTTTGGGAGAGTTTTTGAAAAATATTTTTTTTTTTGGGTGTATATATCTGTTTTTAAAAGCTAATGTATTAGTCTATGTTTTTTTTCAAAATTTTAAAATATATTTAACGGATCGGAGCGGATAATTAACGGATATCTAAAAATATTCCGGATATCCAGATTTTCGGATATCCGAAAATTTCCGGATCGGAGCGGATCAAAAAATCAAATATCCGGTTTAGACGGAGCAGATCACGGATACTAGCTTTTTTCAGGATATCTGCTCCGTGACCAGCCCTATCATCTATGAACCAATTACTTACTATATTTGTAATTACACGAATTTGTAATTATCTCATCGTTTCGATTTGTGTGATCTTATATGTTCTTTTCCTTGAATAATCCCAACTAAAAAAGATGTACCATGTTTTTCTTTTTTCTTTGTAACATTATTAAAGGAAGCATTATTAATTATTATCAAGTTCATAAAGATCAATGATCATTAAATAGAAAATTAAAAACAGCATAATTTTGATATTTTAAATCAAGAAGTATTTCTTTCAAATTTCAAAGTGAAAACAAATATTTTAAATGATCACCAAATACAAATTCCGGCTATTCAATTTATGATATGCACTTCTTTTTCTATGTACTTTAAGAATTCAGAAATTAATATCTAAGCTACTATGTTTTGGACATTAAAATAGTAGTTTTAAAAATTTATGAATCTATTTTGTTCTCAAAATGGAATAAAATAGAGATCTATTAGAGAATATTTCACCTAGATGAGTTCTTCAAGGAAGATATGGGATATAGCAAACTTAATGGTGAAAAATCTATTAGAAATCATGAGTCCATTAACTGTTAATGGTTCATTAAATGGAGGTATCAGCTGATGAATTTCTTATCAAGAAGTTTTTCTTGCTTTGAAGAACATCAATCTAATCCGGAAATTTTCGACCTATTTGAAAGAAAAATTTGAGACTAGTCTAAAACTCTTGATATCAAGCAAATTATATGTGAACAGTCAGTTTTAATATTTGAAATATTTTAATTTGAATCTAGTACAATTCTAAACTATACATATATCTTGATGGTTTTGATTAAGGTGACTCGTGAATAGAACAAGAAATCACATTGTAAACTATACATTATAAATAAATGGACAATTGGTTTGATCTGAAGGGGATTAAGTGGTAATGAACTAACCACTTTGACTAAAATAAAACCGTACGAAGATTTTGTTTGGGAAGACTAATTCAATGATTATTGGATGTTTTTTTATTATTATTATTTTTTGGACAGATTAAATGTTTTTATATAGAGAACAATCTATTTATCCACGAAAACTATTACATCGCACTAAATAGATCTCATATTATGGCTTAGTGCTGGATATATTTAAAACAAAGTTTTAAATTATAACTCTTATTTAATTAACGTTAAACACCGTTATTGTGTAGTTGCTTGTGAGTCAAGAATTAAAACAAAACCCCCAATTCTCCTTAAATCTTTAGTTCCCAAATCGAGCTCAAACATCCAGTTATTCTCCATTTGAATCATAAAGCTTCAATTGAATAATTGAAGAACGGTGTTTGCGATTCAAAGAATGGAGAAGAATTGGAGAACGAAGAAGCTCGAACTCGATTTGGGAACTAGAGATTTAAGGAGAATTGAGAGTTTTGTTTTATAATTAAATTAATTATAACAATGTTTAAAGTTAGTTAGTTAAAATTGACTAATTTTATAATTAAATTGGCCAAGCCAACACAAGTTAATATATTTTTTGCCTCACTAAAATGTTTGTATTTGTTTGGTAAAAAAGGTTAAGTTGGTTATTAAATGACCGTTTTTTTATTTGGGAAGATATAGGATGAGAAATTTTTTTTTTTGAGGATATGAACTCTATCTAATGCGATGTAATTGTCATGGTTGGGAAAATAGAGGAAACTTTTCTTATTATTATTGTGGAAAGCTTCAACGGTTATTGGGTGTTTCCGAGTGGGCGTAATGGGCCGTCGACATTGAAGCTTACCAGGTCAACATGGCCTACTTATGTACATTATTACATACTCTCTTTTTCACATTTTTTTTCTGTTTTCTTGCTTATGTAAAGATATCAATATGGAACTGTTTACTTCTTTTTTTTTCAAAATCATGAATTTTTGGCTAAACATGATATATATTTCTTTTGCGTTAAAACATATTTAATTAAACTAAAACTATGAATACAAAGTTGCGATAAAAGCTAGTGCCCTTGCAAAAAGTTTAAGAAACGAACTGAACCTCGTCTAAAAACTAGATTAGTGTGGTGGAGGAGATTCTGTTTAAATGGATAACAAGTTCATGTATTTAGAATATTGGGGATTACTTGATATATGTATGTAGATTCAGATACTTATATTTTAGACTATTATGTCGAAATGGTGTATTTGACACTATTTTCCTATTCAGATTTGTATATACCTATAATATTAAAGACAGAACACCTTGCATAAAGAAGATATATGTAATAAGATAAACTTGGCCATACTTCTTCTGGCAAAGAGTTAATAAGAAAAAACGGGAAAAAAACTACCGAAGAATATAACAGTTAAGGTCGGATAAGATGAAAAATATGTAACTAAACCAAGAACATTGTAGTGTTTGTGTGTGTATATAAACTATAGATATATCATATATGATTCACCAATCACGAAGCAAACTTATTGAGATGCAATCCTTATTGAATTAAACTCTTAATTAGTTACCTTCAACAAGCCAAATGCTAAAATAAATAAGACAAGTTGTTCATAAAGTCTCCAATGATACGAAGAACTTCTTCCGCAGCCTCAGAAGATGGATTGTTGGAGTAGAAACCATGCTCCTCGTTTTCGAATTCAATGCAGTCTACTTTTTTTCCTCCCATCTTCTTTAATTTATATGCATACTCTTTGGCCCTATCTCTCAGGAGTTCTGAGCCGCCGACAATCACCAACATTGGCTCTATGCTAATTGATTCGAGTCTAGGACTCATCGGTCCAAAAGGGTTAGCCATGGGATGATCTCTTGTTGCACCTTCTGGTAGTGACAATCTCCAAAACCTACAAGAAGTTAAAGTTTCACCCCTTTTTCTCTCTCTTCTCGTATTATAATATATTGAAATTGACTATACCAATATTTACTATACATATAGCTTTATGACAATGGCCATGAACAAGACGGGTCGATCATCTCATTGTTCAAACATAAAAAGAGAAACGATCATTTGGAGAGAAGACTTGAATGATATGTGATCCAAATTATTCCACGTGAGTCGATAAACATGAATATGCACATTCGAATATGCTAAATATTAATAAATGTGAGACATTAGTTGCATTCGGATAGTCACGACTCAGGAGAAACACACGCAAATCTCCTTTCCAAATATATTAACTACTGTTCTTGATATCTGATTATCTGTTTATTCCATCAACCACTAATCCATTTATTCATAAATGAAAGATGACCTAAAACTATATGAAGTTGCAACATATATGCTAAAATTACACGTATATATAAAATCAAGTCTATAACTACACGAACTCGCTAAATAGTGATAATGGGTAATTGCTTCGTAAACTCGTCCCATTAAATTTTAAAACCACTTTTAGATTTACAAATCCAATTAAAATTGTAATTAACTTATTTAAATAAAAAAATAAAAAGCTAATATTTAACATAATTATAGTAGTTAACGTTTTAATTCAATACTAATTTTATATTTGTGATGTCGAATTTGACATAGTTGATAACTTATCAATTATCATAGATATTTTCCAGAAAAATTATCAAAAGTTCAAAACTAACAATTTAAACATGTTTATAATCATATTGAACAGTTAATTAATTATAACTTCGTGTAGTTTTTATATATTTTTATAGAATTGGTGTAGCTATAACGGATTATTTGTTCCGAGTTCTTCTAAAAGAAAAAAAATCCTGAATTAGTACAATCATTTAAAATCGTCAAATGGTAGGGTTTCTAATTGGTTGTCATGATTTTATCAAGTATCTTTTAATTTTTCTTATTCGATTACTTTCCATACAAGATACTTTCAAGTTGTCTTCCATCTACTGGATGTTTTTTCAAGACCCATTCGTGTATCCACTGTGATGTGAGACCCTAATATTTGAAAAGTCATTTTTAATGTTGAATGATTTGAGACTAATCAAATAGTGGAGTATTAGTAGATTAAGCACATTGACTAGTTTTTGTGACGTAATATTATAACAATAGTTTTTGTGACGTAATATTATAACAATCATGTCACAGGCAAAAATCATATTAATCAATATTAATATTTTTTCACTTTGAATTTATCAAAAGAAAAAAATATATATGAAAATATATCATTATATATCATTTGTCTGTTGGTTAGCTGGTGAAGAATGGTTGTAATCAAAATAAATGCATCTTTGGTAGGAAAATTCGTTTTCTTTAGACTCTTCGTGTTTTTGTGTCATATAAATGCTTGAACTAGTTGCGAATTCGATTATAATGCTTATCCAATATATTGAAAAAATATGTTTCGGTTTAAGGAAACTTTTTTTATTCTACATCGGATTTTGGAGAAACTTATCTTCATTATACATATTCGACTATGAATAAAGGCAATTTAAAAATAGAAAAACAATAGTCTGTAAAAAATTTGTGAAGTTTTGGAAAAAAGGACATGTATAAAACACACATCTGTGTATTCATGAAGAGGCACTGTGACTCTAGTTGTCTCTATCATGCGACTCGGCAATTCACTCCAACATTTAAATTGGCATTACTCGCATAAAAAGATATTATGAAATTAAAGTCACCGAAAACGACACCTATAGACTATGTTTTTAATAGTTAATAGTTAGGTTATAAAATATGAAGTAATGCATGACTAGTAATTCAATAAATTTATATATATAATGTTTATGCACAAATTAAAAATATTCGGTAGTACGTCTAAAAGAAAATTAAAATATAGAAAGTGTTGTGTTAGCTTACTTGTCAAGCAAATCCAAGTTGAGCAAAGCTTCAGAGGGACCATCCTCGGACTTAGTCCTCTCCTCCCCGCCAAAAAACGGCGCCAAAAGAACGTAACCACGAACCCGAACCGGTGTCAACTCGATTGAACCGGATCCGAGCCGGACAGCGAGTTGATGAGCTATGTTCCCACCGGAGGAATCACCCTCAACAAAAACACGGTCAAAGTCAACGCCCGGTCCACCTTCAAACCAGTGGTCCGCACCACCGGAAACAGCCTGGTCCCGGAGCCATATGAGCGCCGCCTCGGCATCCTCAAAGGCAGCCGGGAGGCGGTGTTCAGGTGCTAACCTGTAGTCGGGTGCGACCACAAGGGCTTGGAGGGAAGATGCGAGGGTTAGACAGAAGTTGTGAAAGTGAGGCCAAGAACGTGAGCCGAAGCAGAAGCCCCCGCCGTGGAAGAAGACCACAACGGGGAGGGCGGTACGGTTAGAGGCGGAAATGGGTTTGTAGAGACGGAGGTGAAGATTGTTTGGTTTGTGATAGATTGAGTCTTTGAAGAGAACGGTTTGGTGGTTTTTGAATGGGATTTGTTGGGTGATAAGGTCAATGCTCTTGGATCTTAAAACGGTGCCGTTGCTTAGAAGTTGAAGCAAACCCATGCAGTCTTCTGCTACTTGTGGTTCTTCTCCTAGTGACCCCATTCTTCTACTTCTTCTAATTAAACACCCTTTTGGTTTTGGATATGTGTCTCAGTGTCATGTGCTATAAATATATAGACGAGGGAAGTAACGAAGGGTACTTTGGTCATATCAAGTCGGGATATAGATGTATATCTCAAAATCTTTGAGGGAGCCCACGTTTTAATCGTTTTGCGGCTGATTCGTCTCATGTGATTTCGTTATTCCTATCGACCTCTTTTATGGTTTGTCAATACTAAAAGTAAAAGATGCATTTAGATATGAGTCGGTGCTTGAAGATACCTAACACGTCCTCTCATCTTTCCTTAGATTTTACAACTTGCAAACAAGTAAACGGATGCAATTTGCTTGCATCAACTGTTTTGTACTTATATGTAACTTTGGGGTTTAACAAACCAAAGAGAAACAGTATGAGACCAACGATACAACAGTGTTACACAAACAACATAACGTTTGTTTTAACTAAGAGAACGTTACTTGAAGAAACACACAAGGCAGTTTAGAAACATACGTGGGGAGGAATTAACTTTCCCGGGTTCATGATATCGTTTGGGTCCAACGTTTTCTTGATTCTCTTCATAGTTTGCAGTGCTTCTATTCCCAGTTCCTTCTCCAGATACTTCCATGACATAACCAAAAAACCCGTTCAAATCACAAATGGACATTCATATAAATGTAACAGAAGACATGATATGAATAGAATAAGCTATACCTTCATTTTCCCTGTTCCAACACCGTGCTCTCCAGTACATGTTCCTGATGACAAAGTTCAGAACCAAGTGGCATCATTAGAATCATGTTTTCTAAATCGGGGAACAAGCGTATACACGATGTAATTAATTGCCACAGGCACACTAGTGGGAGAGAGGAGAGTAAGGAAGATGTAAATATAGTCAACTTAAATCTAACAAGCACCACAACATCACTCTGTTAAAAGGTAATAAATCAAATGCTAGACCTCACTTGTTTGTACAACTTAAGCATCATATCTAACCTATTTGTTGATGATTTTGACCAAATTGGACAGAAACTCTGACTCCTGCCGATCTTTAATACTTTTGCTTTTTCGGTTTTGCTCAGAGAATATGTTAAAAAGTTTTACATCTACTACAGTCTTGCACTTTTGCAAACACACAAAGAATGGGCAAGGCATTTACCATCCATGGACAGTGCATTGTGAACCATAAAGTGGTTCAGTCTTTCTGCCTCTCTTCGCTGCTCTTCATTGCTCGGATCAAACAAAATACATGTGTGAAAATTTCCATCTCCGGCATGAGCAATAACGGTACTGAAAATAGAACAACAGTAGTCAGCATACACTTTTTAAGAAGTTAAGGCCTAGTATGTTGATGATGTTGAGCTTAGGAAACTAAGATACCACAACAACGATGATGCATCAAGCTCTTTCTTGGATCTTGATATTAGTTCTGCAAGGTGAGACAAAGGGACACAGACATCCTGTAGAAGAAATAGTTATAGATGATTCCTTGTTTGACCTTATAAATAAAAAATAAAGTAAATAACAAAACGATTATGGCATAACATGATTTCGAGGTTCCTGTTTGTAGCTGGGAAAGTTCATCTACAACCAAAGTGTATCTAAGGAAAACAACATACCGTAATCATTGCTTCATGCCCAGGAGCCATCGCATAGCAAGCCCACAGCGCCTCCTTTCTTATCTGCATAAAAAATAGAGCCAGAGTAAGTAAATCCTTTGGTAACTCAATCTTATTAGAAGCAAACCAAGCAAAGGACAGTGTAATAAATGTAGAGTTTTATCTTGCCCATAGCCTTATTCTCTACAATGAAAATCACCAGAAAATGGTTCTCACATCTGGTAGTATACCATAACCAGGATAGTCAAAAGAAAAAAATTGGACTATATCTAGAGTCTACGAAGCAAGAACACACTACAACAAGTACATATTTTCCCTTTTTTCTGCTTCTCATTTTATGCTGGAAGCTTGAAGTGTTGGGAGTGGGACTGAGAATTACCTTCCAGAGTTCTTTTTTTGCTTCAGGTTCTTCTGCAAACACAAAATCTGATCCATTGTGTATCGAAGCAATCTGCTGAACAATTTGTGTCTGCTCACGTGCATATGCCTCTAAAAGTGAGAGAGAAAAGAAAAAAAATTGATTCAGAGTATTAGAAGACAATGATTCTCTCTTTATGCGTCTAGCGGCAAGACTGAGCATGAGAATCCTGTGATCGGATAAAATAAAAGATACAGGGGAGTGAATATGATTTCTTTAACATCTGCAGATATTGTTTACAATGAGTAAACTGCTACAAGAGATGTATAATCTTAGATAGCTTGAAATACCACTTGGAAAGTACAAGAAATATGATGCTATAAATTTGAACATGATAGCTTGAAATATCACCTGTTCCTATAAATTCGAACATCAGAGTTGGAGCTTCAGTCAAGTTTTTTCCGTTTGCCATATTAATAGCCTTGATTTGAACCTCGTCAAGGAGCTCCACTCTTGACACCTGATGGGAATAAAGGTATGGCTGAGAAGATTCTTATACAAATTTTAAATCATATAATTCAGAAGCAGAGGTCTAACCTGTATTCCAGACATCATCGTGGCAATGGCCACGTCTGCAGCATCCTTAACTGTAGGGAAATTGCACAGTGCCACCTAAAATTATATCATAAATATGTAAGACACTGAATCATAACGAAAATTGATAAGCATTGCAAATGATGACAAAAGGTGTTCTATCAGACAAGTCAGTATAAATATCTTTTTGGCAGAAACCTGAATTAGAACTCAAAGATAAATGAACGAAATCTACTATAAAGGACGAAGTCAATATACCACTGAATGCTGTGGGATTTTCTGAAGCCGGAGAGTAACCTCAATTATGACTCCCAAAGTCCCCTCACTCCCAATCATCAAGCGAGTCAAATCGTATCTGAGACACCATTCCAACAAGTATCAAGCATTAACCAAAAGATACGTAATCAAACAACCGGAAGCATACCATTCATTTTTATTTACAGTTTATCATTTCTGAGAAAAAGAAATCTAAACAAAGAACCAAGAAAATAGTTAAAGACTGAAGACAAACCCTGCAGCACTCTTTCTGGCACGTGAAGCTGTCTTCACAACATCTCCATTAGGAAGAACCACCTGAGATGAGCATAGCATAAATAAAAGAGAATTGTACAATGGGGCATAAATCAGTGGAAGAAAAAACAAACCTTAAGGCTTATAACATTGTCACGCATAGTTCCATACCTACAAGCTAGTAGCAGGATTATCATAGCCAACCGGATTAAAGCACCCCCACAATAATTAGAAAGATGGGCAAGCAAACAAGTGAACAGCCAAGTTCCAGAAGAACTACCTTACAGCTAAAGAGCCAGAGCAACGCGTAGCACACATGCCTCCTATGGAAGCACCAGGTCCTGCACCAGATTCTTTCTATCAAATTGCTGAACGGAACCCAGAAACATGGAAATTGAAGTTCAAGAGTCAACTGAACACAACGCTAAAGATGTTGAATGAAGCAGCGACAGCAAAAAAAATCTCTCTTAAGGGTAATTGACATTCACATAAAAATAAAATCAGTTCATCTAAAAATCAGTTCCAAATATTAAAGCATAAATTTGAAAATTATGATCTGAGAGATAAGGTACTATCTCAATGTTGTCTAACCTGGATCAAGAGGGAAAAATAGACCGTATTCTTCCAAATATTCATTAAGCTCCAGCCAACCAATGCCAGGCTCAACAACAACGTCCATATCCTCCACATGTAATGCTTTCACCCTCTAAGGTATGAAAGAAGTGTGAGCAGAAGTGGCATAGTTCGATAACATATGTATGTGGACTATAAGTGATGCACATTTTTTCTATTTTCTGATTTTTAAGAAATTATTTAGGATTTTCAATTCCTTATTTCCTTTTCAGAGAGTGTTCTAATTTTATCTTTTATTATAAATAAGGATGAGGTCTCGTTTGTGAGACTCATTCAAGCTAGATAGTGATTTATAGGTTTATCGGGTTAGGCTGAAGTTGGATATGCATGCCAAAGGAACGCGTTACAACATTGAAAATCGTCTTCTATACAAACGTAGCAGGTTCATGAAATGATTTATTGCATGACAATTATTTAAAATGAAAATCAAGGACGCTGATGTCGAACACAAAAGATTAGCACATACCTTCATTAATGACATGTCAATGCATACACCTCCTTTTGGAGCAAGGGTATGACCCTCAATCGATGTTGCCCCACCATATGGTACAATAGGAACCTAATCAAATAGTAAATCTTGCCTGAATTAATTGTTATTCAAGATCATGATATGTACACAAAAAAATCAGGGTGATAAAAGTCTGAAATATCAAATCCACCAGGAAGCTATATAGCCCAAGTAATATAGCATGTTGGCCTAGACTAGAACTGAAAAGACTGAGCACTGAATCTTCCACAGGTCAAAACTTACAAACCTTATATTCATTGCAGGATTTAAGAATCTTGGAGACTTCTTCTTCGGACCTAAAGAATATATAAAAGGATGATGATCCATGCATTCGTTCTTACGACCAGAACCATTCTCAGCTACTGATATTAATCTAGATGGCAAAACCATTGCAGCAATGAGTAGTCTCACCTTGGGAAAACAATAACATCAGGAATGTTTACTGCCTTGTGAAAACTGTTCTGAGGCTTCCCATGGAAGTACCTCTCGTCGTAGTCCGTTGTCAGGTTATCCTTAAAACAGAAGAAAAGATAGGCAACGAAATTCAGAAACAGAAGAAAAGTCGGGAACTTTCAAATACATCAGAACCAAGGAACTGTTTAAAAGAAGAATAGAGTAACAAATGGAAATTTTGGAGCACCTCGAGGATTGTTTTCAATTGAGTAATAAGCTCCTTAGGGACTTCCCTGTATTCCCCATTGACTACAGGTTCAGTGCTATCTTTTCCACCAATAGTTACATCTCTGCAGAGAATTGAAAACGAGCAATCTCACGATTCTGTGGGTACTTTTGTTGACTTCAAATTATTAATTTTTATAGAAAATGACGAACCTTGAATCCAAAGCCGATGATGATTCGCTGATAGAAGGACGCGACTGATACGGGAACGCGAAATAAGTGGCGGAAGCGGCTATCGCACACGGGAGAAGAGAGCTCGACCACCAAGTTGGGAGTCTCCGGCGTCCCTTCTCCGGAGAAATTAGGGTCAAGTCACCGGTTAACTTGGTCGTCGAGTGGAGCTGCCGAGATGGCCAGAGAAAAGAGAAAACTGTTTTAGACCGAGCGAACCTTGAAGAGAAAGCCATGGATTGTGGATTTCACAGTCACAGCCGGAGGGAGATTGAGAATCGGAGAGGATAAGTAATTATAATAATAATAAAAAAAAGGTTTAATGCAAGGAAATCCGCCAACTTCATTTTTTTTGCGTATCGGCATCCACCTCAAAAAAATGCATTGAAATGTCCTGACCCCAAATTAACCCGCTATATAGCCCCTCCGTCATATCGATGTTATGTTTTTCGACGGACTTCACAACGCAGCGTTTTGTTTACTGAGTTTGCGAACAAACTCCACGCTGTTTTAAAAGGGGATATTAGGATTCCTTCACAAACAAAATCAAAAATCGGGATTTGGGGTTTTTTGAACAGAAAATCGAAATCAAAATCGGAAGTCGATTTTCATCGAGAATGAGTGATAGTGATAGCTCATCTTCGAACATAAGTATTAGTTCAAGGGAGCGAAGGGCTAAGCTGCAGAGAGATGGTGAATTTGGAATGCCCAACCGATGTTTTTGTGGTGGGAAAGCCGTAATCGTAACCTCATTCATGAGTACGAATCCGGGAAGGAGGTTTTACACTTGCCAAAGGAGCGATGTAAGCAAACCGATTGTTGTTTGTTAGTTTATGAACTCGATCTGCTTGTTAGTTTATGAACCCGATTTGCTTGATTAATGTTGTTTTTTTGTTAGTTTATGAACCCGATTCGCTTGTTTAATGTTGTTCTTTGTTAGTTTATGAACCTGATTTACTTGTATAATGTTGTTCTTTGTTAGTTTATGAATCCGATTTCAGTTTTAGTTTGTTCTTGTGAGTGTCTTTTAGGATGGAGGTTGCCACACATGGAAATGGTGGGATGAGGCAATTATAGAGGAGTTCAGTGAGATGAAGCATGACATTCTGGATTTTGAGGATTAGATGAGATACTTTTGTCTTGGAGATAATGATGAGTTAGTTGATCCGCCATTGATGTGGCGCAATATTGGATTTCATCGAGATGAGATATTGCATCTGAAAGACTTGTTTGAGGAGATAGATGGTAACTACAAGCAGCTTAAGGAGATTGTTGCCAAACGTTCAGAAAACTTCAATGAGATGAAGCTTATGGTTGGTCTTGGGATTGTCGTGCTTGTAGTGGCCATCATTGTCTACATGTTTGTTTAATTAGATTAGTATATGTGGTATTAGTGTTGTAAGTTCTAATCTCTAATCTAAGAAACATAACAACTTCCAAAAGTAGATCATAACAAGATTGTCTTAAGAAACATAATAACTTCCAAAAGTAGATCATAACAAGATTGTCTTAAGAAACATAACAACTTCCAAAAATAGATCATAACAAGATTGTTTTAAGAAACATAACAACTTCCAAAAGTTCTAATGACTCTTAAGAAACATAACAAGAGTATTAAACCAGAACAATAAAACAAAAGAAAACAAGAGTACTAAAGAGTCAAAGAGTATTAAAACAAAACAAGTAAATCAGGACAATCAAATAGAATTAATAGTCTTTTGTGGTCTTCCATGCCTTTTCTGTGGGGGTGAAGAGGAAAGACTTGGGAGAGCTTCCTTGGACACAACAGGCTAAGAAGTAGACACAGTAATAACATCACTCCATGGCCGCCATGCAACAGATTGTGCAGGCTGAGAAGAAGAGCCTCCTTGGACTGTGTTAGATAAACCTCCTTCAATAGTCAACAAAGCCGAATCGCTGGACACAGTAGATCTTGATTTTGGCCTCCCAATTGGTTTCTTTGGAGGTTTAGGGACAGGAGCATTCGTACATTTGGACTTGTTGTGTCCTTATTGGCCATAATTACCGCAATGCTAGAATCACAAACCATAAAAAATCAGAAAACAAAACATAAGAAACCATAAGAAAAGTTAGAAAATGATACCATTTTGATTCCTCTCTTAGTTTGTTTTCCTGTTTTTCGATTGGACTCGCCCTTTTCTTTCTTCCTTTTCTTCCCCGGTGGCCTGCTAGGCGGCCTCTTATGGTGAGGTGGATTGACCCTCACATCAGTGGTCTCCTTCCACAGGTTCATTCCATTAAAAGGTTTTAAGGCATTATCATAACACTGCCTCCACTTCTCCACTGTAAACCAAGGGCTGATCAAAGTCTTAGGGTCTTGATCTGCATCTTTCTCTAGCTTAAGAGCAAAAGCAATGTGGCAACATGAGATCCCACTTATAAGATATAGTCTATAAGTACAACTTGTTTCATTCCTAAGATGTACTACATATCTCCCAGTGAAGTAATTAACTTCATACTTACCTAGCCCACAAGGTAAACTCCTACAACTTTTTGCTAAATCAATATGCTGATCAATTAAGGCTACTGCCCTAGGAGTAAACTCTTCTTATGCTCTAAATGCTTCAATCCTTTTCTTACTGTTACTAACCATCACCCTCCTTCTAATTTCCTCAAACATCTCCACTATTGGTTTTGTTCTTGCAATCCTAATTGCCGCATTGAAAGACTCTCCCAAGTTGTTTTCAACAGCATCACACTTAGAGTATGGCGTGAATAATAAAAGCAATTAGGACATGTAATAAAAGAAAGAGATAAAGTGTAAATAAAACTTGTATTTTACCTTGACCATGGACAAGATATTGAAATCTTTAAGTCAGCATAAGCCTTCGGATCGTACGCCTTCAACTCTTTCATTTTTCTGTCAAAAGCCTGTGGATAATATGTATCGCAGCAGCCCAAAAAAAGTCTTCTAGTTCTCCTCCAGAATGGCTTTTCTTCCAGTATGCATGAACATGTCTTGCACACATCCTATGTTCAGCATATGGCAAGATATCTTTGACAGCTGCAATCAAACCTTTCTGCTGGTCACTCCCCAAAGTCAACTCATTTCCCGTTTTCAACTCTAAGTCCTATTGCAAATGTTCTAAAAACCACTGCCAGTTCGGCTTATTCTCCACTTCCACAATCCCCCATGCTATTGGAAACGTCTGATCATTTGAATCTCTTCCACAAGCAACTAAAAGCATACCTGTCATTATCCATTTCAGAAATGTACCATCTAGATGAATGATTCTCCTACATGCTGCCTTCCACCCTTCTGATAATCCAGCAAAACAAACATAAAACTTATCAAATCTCCCTTCTCTCACCTCCAACTCCACAGTTGATCTCGGATTAGATCTCTTCAACTCAGCAACATAGTCAAAAAGTCTTGCAAACTGTTCTGCTTGCTCTCTATCAAATGTCTGCAAGCATCTAAGCTATGTCCTTTCGCATTTAGTCCATGACACATTGATGTTTTTGGCCAACAGTTTTTCTTGCAATTGGTTGGCTGAGAAGTCAGGATTTAATCTGAATTCTTCAATGAAAGTTTCAGCTAATCTAAGATTGGTAAGGAGTGACATTCTACCTTGCCATGTGCAGTTATGCTCTTCTTGTAATGACCTGATTACAACTCTAGTGGATGCACTTTCTATGGATGCATATATTCTCCAAGGACACTTGCCATCAGAGCAAATTGCTGATACACTTCCTATCAGACTTTTTATATTTTATGTCCCTCTTCTTCTTCACTGCATACTTATGAAATGCAGTTTTAAAACTATCGATAGTCTTGTACTCTTGGCCAACTTCAAACCCCCGATACTTCTTCTCATCCAACTCCACCTTCCCATGACCATCATTGTCACTAAAATAACCCTCCTCTCCATCAGAACTGTCTACATTCACATCACCAACATCATTATGTCCTCTTCCATCACAGTCAATCTCATTATTAACATTTACATCATCAACCTCATCAGCCAAAGTAGTTACAACTCTATAAATGACCTCATGTCGTTTTAAAGACACAAAAACAACAAAACTTTCGCAAAACATACAGTGCCACGTCATCGATATACAGAGGGGCTATATAGCGGGTTAATTTGGGGTTAGGGCATTTTGGTGCATTTTTTTGAGGTGGTGTAGACGCGCAAAAAATTAAGTTGGCGGATTTTGTTGCATTAAACCCAAAAAAAAAAAATTTCAACCTTTTCAAAAAAAAAAAATAATAAATAAGATCTCAACCTTGATGACATTAAGGGTACCAAACAAATCAGATTATCCCCTATATATTAATTAAAAATTATTTTAACAAAATAATCTTATATTTACGTAGAATATTATAACACCGTCATGCTGACGTGTCGTCGCCACAGTGATTTCAGATAATATATAGTTCAATTATATATAATAAACTGTCTTTATTTTATCTTACCAAAATTATATTTATTTATTTATGAAAACTCTAGTAAATAAATATTTCATAAAATTATAGCAGATTTTATTGTTTCCTAAATCATAGATTTTAATTATTTATACAATAATATACTATTAAAATATTTAGATGTATTTATTTAATTTATTAATTTTTAAAAAAACATTATAAATATCTTATCCCGCATATAACACGTAAATTACCCAGTATAGTTTAATTTGTGAGTGATAACATACGGTAACTCAGATGATTTAGACCCGATGCTTGCGTATAGGGTTTGAATCTTATTTTGTGGTACAACTATTATAACTACGATATTAATTGTACCAACTAATATTAGTGGTACAACTAGTATAACTGATACAAACGGTATAACTAGTATAACTGATATAAATGGTAAAACTAGTTTTGTACTAATATATTGTGGTATAACAAATATAATTGATATTGTAACCGGTACAACTAGTACAATTTTGATATAATTACTTGAGATATCTAATTGTGAATGATGGCAACAAAAATAGGTTGCTTACATGGAATTAAATTCTTATTTTCATTGGTTTTTTCACGAAGATTATAAAAGGATGAGGAGTAATTTTAAATTGAGCCGCGACCAAACTAATCAAACCATTATATCTCTGGTTTACAAATGTCAATCATGATGATTCCAACTTATGTTAAACCGGGGAAATCTATTTCCCGCCGAAACAAAAATCGGAGATAAAAAAGAAAAAGAAAATCAGAAAGAAGAGGAAAGAACAGATCAGAGAAGCAAGACGAAAACTTTTAGCGATGGAGGAAGAGCTCAAGAGCTTGAGCAAAAGCTTAGGAGGATTCTGCAATCATCTTCAAAGTAGCTGTGACGCCTTCAATCACTCTCTCCAGCGTCGCCCTATTCCTCTTGGTCTCTTTCTCTCCTTTTCCCTTTTTTTTTCCTCCAATTTTTGTCATAAACCCTAAAAATTCAATTTTTTTTTCTTTCGATTTTGGCAGATTCGGCTTCATCGACGTTCATCAATAGCCTCAATCGTCGACTCTCCATAGCAGCTTCCGAGCTCAATTTTCTGGATTCAATGTCTTTTGGTACTGTCTCTTTTGAGGAGCTTCTGGGTCACTGTAGTCAGATCTACAAGAATAATCAAGAGGATCTTTTGCATCTCCAGGACCGCCTCATTGACTTTGGCTATGTTCCTGGTGCTCTTTTTTTTTTTTTGTTCCTTCTTTCTATTTTTCGATTTTAAGTTGAGATTTGCTCCTATGTTACCGTCTAATCCTTTCAGAATTTATTGTTTTTGGACCTAGAAATTGAAATTGATGAAGGTAAAGATGAAAATTCTGACTTTGGAGCATCTGTTCATGGGGATTCAAAGCATTTGGATGATGCTTTGGAACCTTATTCATTGCAAAGTTCGATCAAAAAAGGATTAGACGAGGACGATCTGTATCCTTTCTAGTAGATTAATAATGTCAACCAGATAATAAGCAGCTTAAAGCATGTGGATTTACTACACTTTGATGTTTGTTTTGTCCTCCTGATCAAATCCTAACATTTGATCATGAAACAAGCAATGTTGTGCTGGATTCTTTTTCCTTAATGTTTCCTAGACTATATGATTCACTGAATTTGAAGAACCTTGGGCTTTCAGATGCTTGTCTTGCAACTTTAGCTTCGGAAGGTGAGGCACCAACATTTTTCTCCAGTGTTGATAGAATACTGTGATTTGCGGTAATTGTTTAGGATGTACTGGATGGTTTTACTACTTTGACCATGTTCTTAATGTTTCTTACTTTTCCAACTGTTGCCAGTTAATGATAATGTGAAGGATCCTGACACGTATTTGAAAGAATCAGTGAAGTAAGTTTGATGCCTTGGAAATAAATAAATCCTTATGTGTTTCCTTCTTAGTCGCACATCAGCAAGTTTTCTTATGATACAGGGGCAAAACATTTGACACAAGTTCTCTACCTCCTCCAAAGGCATCAGAGCTTTCCAATGGTTATTTCTAAGCCTTTACTAGTGTGATATGATTGTCGGGGAATTTCATTAGTCTCTGGTATATGATGTTAGACTTTGTTACATGCAGAAGATGAGTATGCGATGCTAGAGATGGATAGAACGTCAGGGCCTACATTAACATTGCCAAAAGAAGAATATGAAAGTCTTCCCTCTTTCATGAAGTCTCTAGCATCGTGGGAGGTATTGCCCATAGTTCCAACTTTTTGTATAATTTCCTGCCATCAAAAGTAGTAGCAGAACATGAAAAATTGCTATCCCCTGCAAGTCTGAACTTGCTGGCTGCCTAGTTGTTTTCCGCTCTTTTAAATTTCAGAACCACCAACAGAAGGTTTAAGTTAGTTTGCAAGAATTCTGTGATCAAATCTATGTCCATAATATGATTTGCATCTGTCACTGCCTTGTTCATTCTGCTAAAAACATTCTCCCTGAGCTGACTTTGGTTCTTCATAGCACATCCTAATGTTGTTCATTTATGAAACACGATTCTGGTGCAATGAGATAACCAGAAGTATTGGGAAATTGTGAGGGTTAGTTTGATGCTATGGAACTAACACAATAAAGGCTTATTAATATTATATCAATCCATATATCATATATTCGCGTCACAGATTTTTCGTCTTTCTTTCAAAAACTAGAATTCAGACTCAAGTCTTAATAATCTCTATGCCCAAAAGATTGAACGTTTTTGTTTGTTTATAGTGATTAAACACTTATAGGTTCCTTAATATTTCCCTCAATATGTTTAAAGCCTGCTTATGTTTCCAGGATCTGCTCAGTGCCGTGCAGAAATTCAACTTGGTCCTCGATAGCAAGAAACAAACAAATGGGTCTTACTACTTCCGTGCAGATGAGATTCCGACTCTAGGACTTGGTAGGTTCATATCTCCCACATTACATCTGCTTGTAGCACCACTAAGTTGATCATCTTAAGTCAGTATTTTATTGAACCAGACTATAGACACTAGGATCTTCAATTAATATCTTGGGGTTCACAAACAATAAATACGTAGCATAGACAATAATGATGGTTTGTATCGCAGGCCATAAGGAGAAGGCGTACACGGTGCTGTTGACGCGGATGAAGAGACTTGTGGTTGAGACAATGGACGGTGTTGTATCTTATAGAGTTGCATAGAACTGAGAGTAATCCAATATACAGTGATGTTTTATGAGATCCTTGTGCTTTAAAAATCTTCACATCCTAACAGCTTTTCTATTGATTTGCGTATGATTTGTCTGTTTGAACGAATCCACACCAGAAGAAAAGAATAAGCCTAATTTTCAGTCCTCGGAAACATTACTAACCCATCCCAATCACAATCTCACGTAGTACTTGTGATGCATCCTTCAATAACTTATTATCTATCAATCTGATTTTGTAAGGACATAGAATCAGGTAGGAAGTGGCTGTTTCCCCAAATTTAACATAAGTTTTGTAGCCCCAAAAGTGGGACCCACCACCACCACCACGGGTCGTCTGCATCGAACATTTGGAACTGAAAACCTATTCAAATGATTTAGGCAAAGCAAAACAATAATAATTGGAAAATTGCAAAAGAATACAATCCCCAGTCAAAAATCTTCTTAAACCCCAATCTCTAGAATTACAAATGTTTCGGTATTCTATAAACTCTGAAAGCCAAACTGCGCTCCCGAATCCAAGCGACGGGCTTCCAATTTTTTTTTCTCAAAATAAAAAGTTGCATGTGCCATTGGTCTTCACACATTCCATATATTAACACAAAGTATTGAAGCACGAAAGAAAGAAAGAAAGACGAAAAAAATAGATAACACACTATCAATGCGCAACCCAAAACCCTATCAGACCAAATTCTTTACAACATCCTACGGTCATCCATCACACCCTCACACTCGCTCTTTCCCTCCTTATTTGATGTATTGGTCCAATCAATGCCTTGGTCCAACGTTGCTGCCACAATGTCTCGCTGACAATTGTGTTTTCTTTTTTTTGTGGGGCCTAATTGTATATTTTCACCGGCTTCTCATATGTGTGTCGGTTCTACAAGGACAAAGCCAAAAAAAGAAAAAAAGAAATTAACAAAAGAGGGACTTTGGTTACACCTCCTTAGGCAAATGTATCTAATAAGTAATAACTATAAGAAATTTTACCTGGTTTGCAGCATAAGCCCTCTTAGGAGTAGTGTCAGCGTGCTCCAACCCGAGGTACTGCTCAAAAGCACCATAGACATCTCTTCTCTGTTTTACCATTTTCAATCCCAAGACAGAGATGTTAGATCTCAGATATTAGCATAAGCTTTTCTAGAAAATTAGAGGAGAAGAAGTAAGAACCTGAAATCGATTATATACAACATCTGTGTCCTGCAAGTACTCTGGACGCCCCATTGACATAAACGCAAACTTCCACTAGATAATGAATGAAGTATTAAGAATTGTACCATTTCCGCCAAACAGAGATTTAGCTTTGATCACTACTCAATCGTGCATACCTTGGCAAAGTCCTCATCGGATACATGAAGCTTCTTTTGGATACGGTTCTTGATTTCTTCAAGAGTTTCACCTTCATGGATTACCAAGAAGAAGGGCTCACCAAAGTTTTGCACTTGCTGAGGAACAAACGAACACGATACTGATAAGACCCTTTGCCACACGCCCCACTTCAAGGGGCTAAACCTCTCTAAAAGGTTACATAGCAAAAACTTGATAACTGATTATCACCTGATTTTGTCCAGTCTCCTTAGCAAAGTGGTACACAAGAATTAAGCGATCATTTGGACCGATGTTTTTCTCTTCTTCCGGAATCTGAGAGTAAGGAGAGCATAAGTCAACATCTCTGAAGGATCGATTAAGAACCAGGGACAACTTGCATAAGATATTCAACAATTGGCTACGTGATGTTCTTGACGACATATCAAACTGTTTATTGATCCCCAGACACAAATACTGTCCGCCTCAAGCATTCTGATCTAGAGTGCCTAGAATATAACTCATCCATGGAATAACTATCACATCTCTTTCATTTAATACCCGACTTTGAAAACGAATTGCATTCTGAGCTCACAGGGAAACAAAGCTACTAGAATACTTAGAAAAACAGAACTAATGAACAGTGAGACCATTAAGAGTTAAGAAAATACCAAAAAGCTGTGATGATAGAAGTAAGAAAAAAAGAAGGCGCAGCCTAGTAACATACCTCCTCAGCTCGTAAAGTCCAATACTGGTCATTTATATTCTCAATTCTTTCAGTTGATGGAAAAATCTGCAAGGAACACGAGCACATTGGATCAATGTTCATTATACTTCAGAGGGTTGCAAGAATTTCTTCAGGAGATACGGTAGACAAGAAGCCATCATCTTTAGGTTCATAAAAACATTGACTACAATGTAAAAAATAAGAAGTCGCTTGTTACCTTGTAGATTTTGTGGTAAAACACCTCAAGCAATCTCAGTTCTGCATCTGGATGCGAAAGCTCCACCTGATTCAGGCATAGACCTTAGATTTACTTGCAGAACATCAAATGGGTAACTTTACTGAGAAATCCATTAAAATCTAAAGCCCGGAAAACGAAACTTTCTCAGCAACAAACATGGAGGTCAGTAATGGATGTGCCTAATAATCTGGATGTGAATTTTGAGCCTTCAATATCAGTGGATTGTTAATTTAACGTGGTCCTCTCAGTGATATATAGACAATCACGAGATCAATAAAGAAGAATGAACACCTATTTCTGAAACTAAACTAGCCATTTGACAGAGAAGTTGCAACTGAATTGACCCACCTTTGTTTTAAGCTCATTAATAACATCTCCGACCGTGCTTTGTTTAGGTAGTCTGATATTGTAGATTATCACCTGCAGAGTGATGGTTGAAAGGCTTGAAAGTTAAATTAAATATACAAATGAAGACTATGAATCACAAATAATAATCTACACATACTTCTTCCTTCGTGGCATGATGGAAAGCAACTTTTAAGGTTTTAAGACCTTGCAATTCTGGAAGAGGAATGTCCAGAACTTCATAATACAAAATGTCCGACGTCTGAAAAAAAAATCCAATAAGCAAACATGTATTATATAGCCAGAAAAATATATAATGTATGATGAACTTCACGTCAATTACCTGATTGTAGTGAACTAACATATCTGACAAATGGTCTACTCCACGGTATTTGATAGGCTGAGGCTTGGGTTGCTGGGAATAGCAATTGTGAGATGTGAGCCTAAGTTTGGATGGATCGTCAAGACCAAGTTTCTCAGCCACTCTTTCCACGACATCGTCATAAGTGTGTAGCTTCGACCTAAGAAAAAAAGAATTATGAAATTTCACTGAAATCAGCTTGAAACAAATTCGTTTACAGAGGTACTTACAACTCCAAAACAAACTCATCTTCTTTAGGTTTTTCCAGAGCACGAAACCGGACCAACTACAAAATTACAAATTGAAAATAGTTAATTGCCAACCGAATCATGCCAGCTAGAAACAATTTCACAGGAACATCCTCAAATTTGCTATGAAAACACGATGCTCAGAGTAAGGATTGCACAATATCAGCACACATTTTGCTCTGATAGAATATTTTGATAAGTGAAGTTGAGACCACTACCAGTGCAGCCTTAATTATTAAACACCTATTGCCACTTCAAAAAAGCTTATCATTAGAGAGCTATTCTTAGTCTACCTCTACCAAGCTTAAATTTAGGGAACAGTGCTTAGTAGAATTATACCTGTCTATTCTGGACATATTCAAGAAACGAAGGCACAGCTGGGTATCGGCATTCAATCTCCTTGTTAACTAGAGGTTTCTGAAAGCAAATGATATCTCCATCTTCAATCTGCAAGCAAGAAACACAAATGTCACCAAAGAGAAAAGAGACTGAAAGATTCGGTAGATACAAGTGAAACATTACTTGACACAATCGAAATGAAGTTTTCTTATCCAAGTGTTCGCACATAACACAAGGTTCAAACTTGATTTCCTGTAAATAATCCCCAAAAGCTGTTAAATAACATAATAAATAAACATAAGCATGATAAAAAGGTTAAGAGGCACCAGCAGCTGCAAACCTCAAAAAGTTCTATTTCTTCATCAGGAGCAAAGCCAACCATTTCATTCAGTTTTCCAGTTATATCCATAGGCTTACTGGAACTTTTCACCATCAGCCTGCCAGCATAACTGGTAGTACAAGAAAAAAAAATTAGAAAAGAAACAAGGTATAGTGGATAAAAAAAAAAGGACAAAAGAAGACAAAACGGTTAGAGCTTTACTGATCACAAAAAAAGGGAAGAAAGACCTCATTATTGTAAAATAATTGTTACTTAAGTAGTGGTAGACCACTTTATATAGAAGTTAGAGCGAATAAATAAGAGGGAAAACAATACTACCTTAATACTGCCTTCTCGGGGTCATAAAGCTTAAAGAAAAGAAGAATATCTTCTTTTGATTTTTCAGGAGGAGGGATAGGACGTAAATCCTGAATTATTGAAGAATTAGTAAAAAAATTAGCCCATCTTCTCTGTTGATCAATTAGCTTCTGTTTTTCTTTGATACAGGTCTCAACAATTAAACTTTGCAACCAGAAGTTCTTACCAGGTGCTCTACTTCCAGAAAAAGCTTTAGTTCTGCAGTGTTTGCCTTGTTTGATGCTTCTCTTATTTGTCCAACCTACAAAACCAATTTTCCAAAATAAACACATTAGTACGTGACGCACATAAATTATTAGTACAGGAGTCTTACATAATTCCCACATTACAAGAATAAAGTTTCCTGCATAAATAAGGGAAATTCATTTCAAAACAGACAGATAATCCTGTACTAGGAATTCTGATCTAAAGAAATAACAGGCTCCAAACAACATGATTAAAAAACTTGAAACCGGAAAATCAGATGTAAAGATTATAATATAGAAAATCAAAAGGTAGTGGATGATCAGATTCTATAATAGTTATAGTATTAATTCTATATAAACTCGTAGTCCAGAAGAAAGAGGCAAACTATGTGCATGAATAGCATTTAAAAGGATAAAATTACCGGTTGTAATTCCTCCTGAGGCGTAAGGGGGCGATTGGGACGATAGGTATGATTTTGTCGCTTTGCCCAAATCCAGAACCTCTGTAACTGAACAGGTACACCAAATTCTTTGGCTACCTCCTCCTGTATCAGCATAAAATTGAAGATCAAGTGATCAACGATTGTTCACGTTTAAAGTACAAGTACATAAATAACTTTTTAGTAAGCAGCAATTTTGAAAAATCTCCTGAAATCCAGATCAATTGTTCTTCGTCTTCCAAGGTAGAATCAAGTTACCAGAATGACCGTTTTCACATACCCCATTTCTTCAATAGATGTAATTTTTTCCCGTTTTTGGAAAAGAAAAATAAAAGATACTCAGGCAAGTACCTTAAATTGTTGAAATGGTGTCTGTTTCTGGATCCGGAAACTGCGAACTTTGTCATGATCCACAAGATCAAAATATATATCCTTCCCAATTTGTTCCTTAAGGTCTTCATCTCTTGCAACCTTTCATGTAAACAAAGATTATATTAGTAACGGCAGTATCAAAACTACACTCTGAAACATTTCAAAACATATTATCAGGCCTAAGTAAATAGGAAAAACAAACCTTGATTATCGTAAATAGGTGAGCTTGTGCCTTGTATCTTCTTTTATCTTCCTTTTCTTCTTGTTCTTTCTTCAGCCTCACCTGTCAAAATGTAATGACCGATCAGGTAAAACCAAGACGCAAGTAAACTACTATGAAGATGCCAGAAAATACTTTACCCTTAAATGTTCTGCTATGTCTTTCTCATCAACGTTGCAAATTATTTTATCTTTGTCACTATCCCGGATATATACAAGCATGTATGCATTCGAGTACTTTGTGAATTTAAAAGGAGGGTTATTGAAACCAGGATTAGTCTGTGGGAGCTGAAAAGACACCAAAGCAAATATGTCAGGAAAGAGGAATTGGGATTGAGTGCAAATCATAGAAAATGGAGCAAGAAAATGCAACCTCTTCTTCACCACCATATTGCTCCTCCAATGCCCTTTTCAAATCTTCCTTGGTTACTCGTTCATCATCAAATTTATACCTGAAAAGTAGAAGTTTGAACTAGTTTATGAGAAATATTGCACAAACATGATTTGGACAAATTGCACAAAAGTGTGACCTTGAGAATACCATCAGCATAAGATTGCTAAATTACTTTTCAAATTCAACTACTTCGTAGCTCCCAAAATATGAAACTGGTTCGAGTAAAAAAAACCATGGATGTCATTTCGATAATAGAAAGATGCATACCACTGATCTGAGAGCGTAGGCCTTATAAAAGCGTAATAGTGCCCACCATGTACTCCTCCACTATGAACTAAGACACTGCAGACAAATAACAGCTAGCAGGTCAAGCAGGAAAATGTAACAGCAACCAAATAAAATAATAACATTTTCATATGTCTTTCACTCATAAAATACTAATTAACTGTGCATGTACAGGTGTAAATTTAAGCTACGTAAAGCAGATTCCTTGAGAAGACCTAGCAGATAATCAAATAAATACTAAATCGCGAGACAGCATACCATCTAATAAACGGTGGCATTTTATCGAGAATCTAATCTGTGAATGCAAGCTCCTGATCCATTCACTACATCTGAATCGAAAGATCAAAAGAAAAAATATATACCTGTGAAGTGTATAAAGGTTGCGGACACTCCTGTCAGCATCAGGGGATAGATACTTTCCATTTTCTCTATCAAGATCCAGTTCAAGAGGAAACTCATACCGATCATTTATCTATCAATAAAAGCTACATCAGCACTCACAAATCAAAGAATCACCAAACGCGAAAGTACAATTCATAGTCACAACCACATGTTCACTTCCTAGGCGCATGTGAATTCAAATACTAACCTTCACCATGGTGTCCCTCATAAAGTCATATTCAAACCTCTTGAGCTGGAGTTGAAGAACCGGTGGAAAGTCAATGAAAAGAACACCTTTTTTTGCATCCTGAAACAAAAGACATCAAGTTCCCCCAGAATAAGACTAGATCAGGGAGACTGCATTTGTCATAATAACAGCTAGGCCTGTGGTTATTTAACTTGGCGTAGAAGACAATACTAGTTAACAAAGTTTCACAAGATCTCCTCGTTTAGGTTGCTCCGCATTATGAACTATCCGCACTTTTTAGTATGCGGAATATTAAAGGTGAGAAAAGAGTTGCTACATACCCAAATAGGCATGTTGTGAATAACTAAACCATCCCCAAAATGAAAAAGAAAGAGTGAAGACAACCGACCTGTAAACCATGTCCTTCTGCATGATATTTGTTGTCTCCTTCAAGACGTTCAACTTCAACATACTTATCAAAAGAAGCATAAACATCCTTGCAGCCTTTAACATCTAGCTGAAGGTCTGCCATAAGATAAGAACATAATAATAAAGTTGGCGTGATAGAATAAGATAACAGAATGCAATTGTATAAATAGAATAAGACAACAGAATGTAACTGTAAAAATAGAATAAGACGATAGTGATATTGTATACTACTATACCGTAAAATGATTCTTTCCGTGTAGATTTGAAATCTACATTTATGCACTCAATATAATTCATATGGTGGCCCTCAAATAGCTGTTGTATTGTTCCCTCCACAACAGTTCCCTACAGAGAAAAGGAAAAAAAAAACTCAAAACAAGAAACACCAACTGAGAAGTAAATCATGGCCTAACAACAAAAGAAAAATTACCTTCATTTTGTCCTCAAGCTTTTCGCAGAGAACCCGATTGAGTTCTTGCACATCATGTTGCATGAAAGAATCATATGTATCCCATCCAAACGACTTTGTCAGCTCTTTTGTTGCAACACTAGTGTCATTATATTGGAGCTTGTAAAACAAACTTTGGAGAGCCAAAGGTATGCTTGCTGTGGGTGCATCGTTCTCAGTTGTCGGCATGTGGTATACAGCCTATAAGTTACATGCACAATTCAGTTGTCTGGTTTAGAATTCAGTGAGAACCCGTAGAAATTTCACAAACTGAAGAAAAAACAAGAATAAATCTAACCTTTCTGAAGTAAGGTATGTGGTATAGTGTCTGTAGGAGAGAATTCATGTAACAAGTTGCACCTTGGTTCTTGAGTCCAACAAAACCAGTCTCTTTTTTAGAGTCATATGACCAGTAATCAAGAACCTTACGTACAGCGACTTCAGCTTCAACCAAAACAGTATCATTCACTAAATATCCTCTACTAGGATCATAGAGTTCGCTAAGAGGCATGAATGATGTAAATCCCCAATCACTTTCTCTTGCATTGAATTGATGTTGCGTCTCTGCAAAACAAATAGGAACCACAATATCAGTGAAAACTTGTATCATCAAGGTCACTTACAGCTACAATATGATATACCAAGTTCGCCAGAAACAAGGTAGATATTTCAGTCTGATAAAGTAAAAAAAGGGTGCATAACAGGAATATTTTTGATTTTCACTCTCGGCGTTCAGGTAAAGCTAAAGACAGTAATAACATGATTATATTCCAATAAGTTCAAGTGATTCCCTTCTTCCAGCCCAACATTTGAACTTACGCAAAACATTATTTTCCTGTGCATAGAATTATATGCTCATGTATGCACTCAGAATCCAGGGTTTATATGAACATCATTAATAAATTACAAGTACCTTTTCTAATGGTATATCTGGTGTGGATTTGATTGACTACAGCCAAACTGAACTGAGCATATCTGCTCCAACCGTAGGGCAAACTCGCAGCATCAGAAACATCCAAGTACATGGACAAATGATCGACATTGTTCCCTTTTGGGAAAATTAATATGCGCCTGCACAAGCAAATCCAAATGGTGTCAACCAATCAAAATGCAAATTGATAAAACAACTGCAACAAGAAAGTACACTACAGCTACGTAAACCCCATTACCATTTGTAACCTCCAACGACAAATACATCAGAGTAATGCTTCCTGGTGTTTTGCCTAGAGAAATTTGGGATAGTCCACGTGAATTTCAGAGTAGGAGGATCCTCAGCTGGCTGGTTTTCCACAGTACTCGCAGCAGTCTCAGGTTGGGTAACTACAAATGCATCAACAGTTGATGAAATATAAACAGCAGGAAAAATTGACAAAACCCTAAGCACTGTAATTTATCAATCCAACCCTCGAACACTGCAGTCTAATATCCAAAAGCTCTATCTCATCGATTCCATCTCATCCAAAGCACAAGGATACGAGAAATTGAAGCAGCGGATCAAATTGAATCAAACCAAGAAAGTCTAACCTTCCATGGGCTGAGCAGGACAGTCGACCAAATCTGAATTCGGCACAAGCATCTCCTCATCTTCTGGCTGCTGCGAAACATAAACAAAAACTAAGAATATATACCCAAAAAAAAACCCTAATCTCGCCATACGGTGATCAAAACGAACAAAATAGAACCCACAATCACTAAAACTAAAACACCAAAAACAAAAAAATCGCAGCATCTGCACGATGATTCAACCGCTTCAAATTCAAATCAAATCCAAAAAAAAACCGAAGCGATCAGCTACACAAACAATCAGAAGCAGATTCAAGCGCGAATACACAACGAGCCACGAAGGGGAAGATCAAATTAACAACAGACACAGAGAATGAAGAATCGGAGATTACTTCAACGGGAGGCGGAGTCATCATAGTCATTGGCCGGAAAAGGATTTGACGGTGGGATCGAGAAACGCAAAAGAGACCGACGATACGGAGAAAAATCAAAGAGAAGGCAAAGTGACTAGGGAGAAAAGACAATCGCTCATTCTTACTCTTTCTCGGCTTCGATATGTTGATTATTCTGATATTTCGAGAATTTAAAGGGTCATTAATGTAATTTTACATTACACGGACTCAGATTTATAATTTCTCCGAGGTTGGGTCTATCAAACGAGACAGACCAATGCGAAAGCAACACGTGACAGCCTTACGATGCTACTGTCATACAAAAACTCCCAGACGTGGCTGCTTGGAAGATTAGATATCACCTGACGTCGTGGGACTTCTTTATGCTCTTTTGTTTTTTCTTTTTGCTCTAAATTTTCGTACAATATTGTTTTTTTTTTTTTGGTATTTATTTCTGCCAATTTACTATGTTTTTTTTCCGAGAACATGTTGTTATTACTTTTATAAACAAAAAAGATACATGTTGTTGCTTAAAAAAACAAGAGAACAAAAAAGATACATGTCTTGTTTTCCTTAAAGTTTAATTATCTCTTTTCTAACTTGGGCCTTGACAAAACTGGGCTTTCTGAGAAAGCCACATGTTTGTACATGTGTTTCTTTTGTAATCACTAAAAAATGGTATTTTACCTAAAGTAATTATATAATGGTAATTCATGATCTTAACTCTTAAGAATCCACAAAATCCAAAGAGCAAGAGTTAAGTAAACTTAGGAGTGAGTTCAAGCTACCATAAAAGAGCGAGAGTTTGAGTGAATGTACCTAAAATGTGTGTAAAATGAAGTGCCAAATTTTTATAAAAAAATGGAAGGGAATTGGTGAAGAGTGGTGGATTATGATGAACTTTATGGGTGGGAAATCCTTGTAGTCGTTAGAGAGAACGAGTAAGAAGAGGAAGTAGGTAGGAATCTCAGGATTTTTTTATATCAAGATCGTGGTTTAGTGCGGATATGCCTTGGTTTAGGGTAAACCACGACCTTGATCGAAACGGTTATTGTGATTCGACAGTCCATTCGAGGTTTATCTCTGGTACCAAGGCTTTGGGTGTATGTACCCCGTTCTCAAAATCATGGATGTAAGACCGGTGATTGGTGATGTGTTATAGAAAGTCAATGTTTCTAATTTTCTTTGTGGTGGGAATAATGATCGCTTTAGTTAATGACAAGAAAAAACTATTCTTGGATAGGGCTTTTAGCTATATATATTCTCTATCTACAGAATATGTAAAAAATCTCAATATATGAATTCTAGTAAGCTAAAATTTGAGAACTTGAATGAAGTTACTTAATTGTTATGATTACTTGTTTAATTCTCTCCTTATAATCAAACTTAATTAACTTATGGGTTTATCAGTTTCTTTATCTTCTCTACATATGATTCAACGTAATTCTCCCATCATCAGCAAACTTGGAACTAATTAAGATTAGGTTATACTTGCGTCATCATCAATCGACTTGATTTATCCAAGTTATCTGCTTTTTTTTGTCTCATTTGTGAGATGACCGCCGAACTATATATTACAAATTCTAAGCAGGGAATTAAATCATCAAATCCCAATGGACGAAAATGTTAGACTAACCGGATAAAACGACGTGGACAAGTCACCTCTCATTGCGTCCCTTTTACTTTCATCTTCACCTGACCAAACTTTGAATTTTAATACCATGTTTCATAAATATTGGAAATTTCAAGCGTTTCACTTTGTCAAATTCAGTGACTTTTATATTGGATCACACCCTAAGAGGCTAAGAGGACACTTGTTGAACTAATGTTACACTTGTTGTTAGTGAGGACTACATTTTTTAAAACTAAATTAAGAGTAAAAAATATTATAAATAAAAAAACTTTATGTAATATTATTGTTTTTAAAATTTAGAATTAAGTTCCTAGCAAATTTATATAATTACTTGGTTTGAACTTTGAAATTCTGTTTACAACTTTGTATAGTTTAGAATTTTAAACACAAAATTGACGTACAGAATAACAAAGTAATTAGTGCAGTTTGGGCAGGTAGAAACTTTATTATATATACTATTTCGAGATTCCAATGATTTCATGTGAGACGAGCCAATTTCTTATAAGATAATGTGGATCATAATCATAGAGAATATACATTATTCATCTCAGTAAAATAGGAAGCAATAGATACCGAATACCTAATTAATACTCAATGTGAGGTTATAACTTGATAGCTAACTCACTTGATGATTTATATCGGTTTGGTATGAAACATGAAAAAATAACTCAAAAAAGGTTAGAACCAATGGTGACGACGGACGACCTATGTCAATATAACTTTTCCATAAAGAGAGAAAAAAAAAAACATAACAATAATTAACAAACAAAGAAAACGAAAGGTGAACAAAACGCACTAAGGCTATAAGCTGCGTAAGTACAAAGTGAGAGAAAGAAGGAACCCAAAAGAAAGAAAAGCAAAAAAAGGAGAGAGACAGAGAGAGAGAATGCAGAGATTAGCTCCGTTGATGGAAGAACCAATGGATGAACAAGAACAAGAAGAAGAAAGAGGAAGAAGATCAACAAGATCCAAATCATGGAAGAAATGGATAAAAACACATTTGCAGATCATCATCTTCCCCAAAAAACCAGATATGAAGCTTCTTCTCAGTGTTATGGGTTGTCCTCTCTTCCCTGTCCCTCCTCTCTCCAAAATCTCTCTCCAGCAGGTATTTATACGCCCCGTACATATATGTGATATATATATATATATATTTTTATACGTATATGAAATTCATCTATTTCGACGACTATTTCTATAACTAAAGAATACTATAATTTTGGTGGGTCGCATTAAATTGGATTAGTTTACGATCTTTTTGCATAGGGCTATCATTTTTTTTCGCATTTCATATATCTTCGTGTTTTTTTTTTGTCGTCATCTCTGGTATTAATTAGCTAGATCAAACGTTTCGGACATGCTTTTAATGGTGAGTACTATTAATCTGACATTAAGTTTTTATCCATGACGACGACAGTTGACACCTTATAAATGGTTTGTGGGATACTATTTCTCAGTGTAAACCTTTATGAAAACATGACATATGCAAACCCATTATACCATTAGAAAGGAAATTTGCGGGTATTTGTTGATAATTCAGAAACTAGTCTTCACATATCTTTTTCCGTCTTCATATTTAATTTCAGAAGATAAATACTATTTACAAGATTTATTGGGTTATATATATATATATATATATTAATTATATAGTATAGTCCCGTTTTTTCAAACTCATATCTAGCCAAGTACTAAGCAGATATAAAAATTGTTAGGTGGATTCCTATGAAAAGCCAGATATACTATCTATTTATAGAGTACTCCACTTTTTACATTCAAAAAAATTTCATGGTAGATGTGAGTTTTGCCGAAATCTGTGGACAATAGGTCAGTGTCACATAACATGATTCAACTTCTTATATAAAAAAAAAAAGGCAAAAACCAAGATTCAACTACTTTGGTGTATTGTTAATATAAGCAAGCAAAAAATATACATTGCAAAATAATAAAACAGTAAAAAAAAAGAGAAAGAATAATATAGTTACAGGCCTAAGCATTCGGGTATTCGGTTCGGTTCCAGGTAGAGGAATTTTAAAACCCGTTTAGATACCCGTAGAATTTCGGTTCGGTACGGGTACCCGAAATATTGAATTTTTTTTTAAATGGTTAAATTTTGACAAATATAACTAAAATTTTTCGGATATTATGGTTATTTTGACTATTTGGGTTTTAAAATAAATGATATGTTCGAGTTTGTAATTGTAATTTTAGGTAATTGGGTTATATCAAAACCAAATATAATTAATATTTTGGATATTTTGGGTATCCATTCAGTTCTCGGTTCGGGTTTGGATTTGGGTTCGGTTCCGACTCTTTGGGTATAGGAGTTTAGAACCCGTTCGAATATTTTGTCGGTTCTAAATTTGGTTTTTTTATTTTTAAGATCAGTTCGGTTTGAGATTTTGGTTCCCGTTTTTTCGCCTAGGTCTAATATAGTCGATGCAAGAGTCAATCACGAGATCCATAAATAGTTCCAGGAGACCCTTAAAATATTCCTTTATAATGAGTGTCTGGTTTTCAGATCTGAATTATATATATATATATATATATATATTTGTATCCAGTAAAAGTACATGATTTGTACTAGAAAGAGGAAAAACTCAAATTAAATTGATATTGTGATATTCAAGATTGAAAGTGCATATCATATGTAGTTTCAATTGTTCATAATTCAAAAGCTTACTATTTAAACAAAAAAAATATAAAAGTTTCCGTAGTTTTAATATAATTCACAATGTGATCTCCAACATATTGATAAAGAAAATAAAAGGTTCAGATTCATACTTATATGTGAATATAAATCATACTAATCCATAATTATATTTGTTCATTAAAGGTATCATCATCGGCACAATACATAATACAACAGTTTGCCGCAGCAACCGGATGCAAGAAACTCGCAGGAGAAATTAAAAACACTTTTGTGACCGGAAAAATTACAATGAGTATGGTGAATGACATTAATAGCTCACCCGCGGTTGGTAGTGCCTCATCTGTGTCTCATAAGGGATGCTTCGTCATGTGGCAAATGCTACCTGAAAAATGGCTCATCGAGTTGGTTGGTGGCGGCCATAAGGTTGCAGCCGGAAGTGATGGAGAAATTACTTGGCGTTATACACCATGGCTCGGCGATCATGCTGCTAAAGGCGCTATACGTCCTTTGCGTCGTGCTCTACAAGTAAGTTCATATTATCATTAGTTTTTATTTTACGTCAATCATGTTGGATTTATTTTAAACTAAACTAAGAATTTTTTTTGTTAAATAAATCATTTAATCAAATAATCCCCAAAACAATTAAACTATTAATAATCTATAAAACTCTTGACATAAGACTTGTAAGTTGTAAGGGTAGTTTTCCAAGATTTAAAGTATAGCAAATGCGTCTAGTGAAAGCTGAAGACACATAATTGTATATTTGATTAATTTACTATTGGCAAAAAAAGAAGGTGTTGGATCTGACATTCCACTTTGGGGGATGCTTTTTTTAGCTTTTCATGAGTTTTTTCTTTTTGCCTTAGTCACGTGCTACTATGGACTTTCTCATGCGCTTAAAAAAATTGGATTTGAAGGTTGGAAGGAGAGATTTAAAAGTTGATATTAGTTAATCCCAACTTTATACAATTATTAGATATTTGGTAAAAACATCATGTGTTATTACTTAATGGTCCCCTTTTGTGGTACATTTATCACTAGTTAACAATAATTGTTTATATCATAGGTAAAACTACACCTCTCTTATCGGTCTTAAATTAGAAATATTTACACTAAAGAAGGTTTATGTTTGCTCTTTTCATGTATTGTCATCCATGTGGGGTATTTTTCTATTTTGTTATTTGGTTGTGGTCCAGAGCTTTGTCTGAAAGGGTAACATGATTACAAATCTAAAATCTATATCCGAGTTTAAAAGTAATAATCAAACTAATATGAATATTTTCTAGTAAGAAATTATCTCAACAATCCTGCAAAAACAGTATAATCTACTAAAAAATATCGTTTAAGCAGCCGCCAAGAATAGACGTACAAATTAGTAAATGGGATCTCACAAACCAAAATCTAAACAACTCTTGATATTAATTAATGATTGCTGTATAATTTCTAAAAATGGTGAAAACTAAAAATAGACCTGCTAGTGGAATGAAACCAATACTTTTTAGGTTTCTAGTTAGTATCAAATGTTCATTGTTAGGATCAATCTACTTCTATTTATGGAATTGCTAGTTATTGATCATAGTTTAAAACTTGGTACTTGTAATCTATATAGAGATAGAATGTAGATAGCTAAGGTTGCATGTACTTCTACTAATGGAGATTGTCGTCTATGTGAACACATAACCAGGGGTTGGATCCTCTAACAATATCATCAGTTTTTTCATCGGCACAATTCGTTGGAGAGAAAGAAATTAATGGGAATGATTGTTTCATTCTCAAGTTATCAACCGACCAAATTGATTTATCACGACGTAGTGACTCTACCGCTGAGATGATCAAACACGTCGCATTCGGTTACTTCAGCCAGAAAAGCGGCCTCTTAATTTGCCTTGAAGACTCTTCTTTAACCAGGTACATAACAGTAAATGGCTAATTAAATTTTGATTTGGTTAGGGTTTATGTTAACCGGAGTCAAAATCGAAATTATATCGGTTCAACTTTTTAGATTCACATTATAACATAATTTTTTGTTCTGTAACTTTTAAAATTCTACTTTGTTTGCTTTGGTTTATTTATGGTCTGGTTTAGACTAGTTCATATTGAGTATCCAAATTCAAGTGAAACCAAACTCAACATTAGTTTGCTAAGGTTTGATCATTGTATAGTTTTAGGGTTGATTTTGCATTGCACGTAAGTAAAGGTAGTCAAAAGTATATAGTTTGTAATAACGGAAAAATTATTAGCCGAAATCCAAACGTACACATGTATAAGGCCATACTTTCTAACCATGTAAGAAATACAGTGATTGAGATTCAACCTGTGATCTCTACCAACATGACGACTCCTAAATTATTGAATGAACCATTATATGTTTTGAGAAAAAATATTTGGTTTGTGATATGCAGGATTCAGATACCAGGAACTCTCGCAACATATTGGGAGACCTCGATGTCGTCGTGGATGGAAGATTACCGAGCAATCGAAGGTAGTGAAGTGGTAATCGCACACTCGGGTAAAACAGATGTGTTAATCTCAAGATTTGGAGAAACTCTCAAAGGAGGAATCTCTGTAACTCGAATGGAAGAGAAATGGACCATAGACGATGTTGCATTCGACGTTCCTGGTCTCTCTGATGATTGTTTTATTCCTCCTAAAGAAATGAAGATGGATTTTCACCAACAAGATGGTCAAAAACTTTTGCCAACCTTTTAGATGATGAGAAGCAGAAAGTGTATTCTCAGACTTCGTCACAAAAAAAAAAAAAGTGTAAACAGTAAAAGGGTGTTTTTTGAATCAATTTAAAAGTTGTGGGGCTATTTTCACACTATATATAATTCTACTACTGTATGTTCCTTCTTCGTTGTGAAGCAAAAATTGAGCAGCAAAAATGTCGAGATTTGCTTTACGTCGTTATAGCCGTTGTCTCTCGCGCCTTCTTAAGCCATTGACGCCTCCGCTTTTCTATTCCTCTGCTGCGTCGAATCGAGATGGCGAATTTCAGACCGAGCAGCCACCGATCCGGGTCGGACTCACTGAGTCAGCGGGTCGGGCTGTTTTCGCAACGCGTAGAATTGGTGCTGGAGATCTCATACACACGGCGAAGCCCATCGTAGCTTACCCTTCTCTTGTTTCGCTCGATTCCGTTTGTTATCTTTGCCTTAAAAAACTCATGGGTTCTGCTAAATTTCAAGATCGTGGAGTCTCGTATTGCAGCCAAGAGTGCCAAGAGAACGCAAAGGTTATGTTTTTTCTTACTGTCTTTAATATACTTCTATTATGTATGATTCCCTTTCATGTCAATGGATTGCTTCCCCAATTCGCCTGGGGTGTAAGTATTATCCCCGTGTGAAGTTTACGCTTACAAGGTGTATGACGAAATGCTTCAATGGGATAAACACATCACTTTCTTCCTTTTTTCCTCTAGAGATGAATCATTATCGTATATGGACTTTTTGAGTTCATAGTTTATATGATTTTTTTTTTTTTTAACAGGGTTTTTATGATGTCGAAACAAGAGCAGATTGGTCAAGCTTTGTTGATTATTGTAGGTATGATACTCAACCGTGTTTACTGGTTTCTTTGCTTTTACATATGTGCACATATACTTTATTGTATATCAGCTTCAATGTTTTCTTTTCCGTATGTGAACATTATCAAGTTCTTGAAGTTGTTCTTTGTTATCCCACATGAAGGCTTTTCATATGCATTTGGATTGAATGAATCTGTGTTATTGATGTCAGTTCCCTGTTGAGGGAGTCTTATACAGTCTAGTAATTTCTTGTTTCTATAGTAGTTTCAATGGAATAAGGAAAACTAAGGAAGTTATAGCTTCAGGCATCTGTTAATCTGTCTTGCTTATGCGGAATGCTATAATATGGTTCCTCAAATCTTTCATCTGGTACTTAGTAGAATAAGAAATACATACTGATTAATATCTTTTTTGGCACTGATAATGACTACTCTATATTATCTTTATGTAAGGACGCACAACTTCAAGTACCCGCTTATGGTCAAGAGGTTGGGTTGTATGATAATATCAGGTGCTCTGCCCGCTGACTGTCTTGACATACTTCAACCAGCTGCTTTATCTCCTGAGATGATTTCAAAGGTGAGTTATTGAGGATGACAAATAAAACAATAATAATAGATTTTGAAACTTTGGAGTCAAAATACACGGGCTGATCACATACATGGAAAGTTATGCAAACTTTGGATTACGTCCCCTGTGTTTCTTGTATTCGATTTGATTGTTCATGCATTACACTATGTGTAGCCACCTTGTCGCTGTAGTATTCATTACAGCCATGAATCAGTAAGAAAAATTTCATGACGAATTCATTGGCTCACAGAGTGATTTGTTGCCGTATAGTCACTCGCTTGTTATTGTTTCAGATAGAAGACGGTTATGGTTTGTTATGGAATGCCTTCAGGAAGGCAAATTTCAAGGATGACGATGTTGCTTGTATCCTTGGAACTATATCTTACATCAAATCCATTCTATCTCCAGCGTTCTTGTTTTTATCTCTTTGCTATTTATAATCCTTAACATCTGGAAGTTCTAACTAAACAATGGTATACGGCTATACTCGCCCGGATTCGTATCAATGCATTTCGTATTGATCTGGTTGGAGGCTCGTGTGGCGAAGACCTTCTTTCACTGGCTGCAGCTTCTGTTGAAGGTGAAGGTGCGGTTGGCCATGCCGTTTATATGCTACCATCCTTCTACAATCATGACTGTGGTAATAATATTCACTTATTCTGTTATTTTTTATGCCGGGTTTTCGTGAAGAAATACTTTAATGTACCAACATCATAAGCCAAAGAGTCTTACAATCTTTTCCTGTTAGAAAATTTACAATTTTTTTGAAAAATTGCAAGGTAAGAGAAAAGAGTAGAAGTAGAAGATTAGAACAGAGGTTTGTATAGAGGAAGAGTTATACTGTTAGGGTAAAGAACATGATCAAATGAAGTTTTACTGAGAAACAAGCAAAGTAACTGAAACAGAATTTGAAGAAAACCCAAGAGAAGTATATATTCTCTCCCTCAGCCTAATTCGACAACGGCCTCTATCTATATGAGTTTAGTGATATGAGTGTATCATTTCCTACTAGTAATTCTTACTTTTTGTTGATCTGCAGATTACTTATACGGCTAATTGTTGGAAGTTAATAATACCACTGTCTGACACGAGTTAATCAGGAATTTAAATCTTTGTTCTAAACTCTTCAGTCTTCACTACTTGAGCCAATGTTTTTCTTTGTTTGGTTTTCTCTGGATAATATGGTCTGAGATAGTTCAAATCCTTGTCAGTCTTTGCCTGAATTTTTCTGAAAACTGTTGAGTCATATCTATTAAACATGTATTAGACGCCACACAAATATTCACCTATTTTATGAAAAAGAAAGTGATGACTAGTTTGAATGTGCACAGATCCCAACGCACACATAATATGGTTGCAGAATGCAGATGCAAGGTTGAACACTCTACGCGATGTCGAAGAAGGTTTGGTCTTTTATATTTAAAACAGAGATTTCTAATTAGCATAAATCTCAATCTTGTGTGCATTTCATTTCAATGGTAACACTGCATGCATATTTTTAGGTGAAGAGCTTCGGATATGTTATATAGATGCAAGCATGGGATATGAGGCACGGCAAACAATACTCTCTCAAGGGTTTGGCTTCATATGCAACTGCTTACGCTGCCAGTCCGGTGACTGATTAACTCTTTAAGTAATATAAGTGAGAAGACGAGGAATCAAAAAAATAACGAAAGAAATTTTAAATATAAAAACAAATTCTTAATGGTTTTATGAAACTAAAATACCCATATCCTAACGAAATTTTTTTTTTTTTTATCATTGGATAGCGAAACATATATATATTAGAAATTTCGAGCACGTTGGAACAAATATCAAACAAAAAAGTGCATTTAAATAAAAAGCCAAATTTTATTGCTTAAATAAAAAGTTTAACAAGATAGATGAACAAAAGAACAAAATCAGAAGAATCAAGAGAAAAAATTATAAAAAGAAATTATTGCAATCATGTTTCTTGTTAATGAAACAATTCAAAATCAATAGGAGGGTGTCTTGTAGACATATGATGGTGGTGGAGACTTGTAGTCAACCTTTGGAGAAGGAGAGTAGTATGGTGGAGGTGGTGAGCTGTAGACGTATGGTGGTGGAGGAGATTTGTAATCAACCTTAGGAGAAGGAGAGTAGTATGGTGGAGGTGGGGGAGATTTGTAGTCAACCTTTGGAGAAGGAGAGTAGTATGGTGGAGGTGGTGAGCTGTAGACGTATGGTGGTGGGGGAGATTTGTAGTCAACCTTTGGAGAAGGAGAGTAGTATGGTGGAGGTGGTGAGCTGTAGACGTATGGTGGTGGGGGAGATTTGTAGTCAACCTTTGGAGAAGGAGAGTAGTATGGTGGAGGTGGTGAGCTGTAGACGTATGGTGGTGGGGGAGATTTGTAGTCAACCTTTGGAGAAGGAGAGTAGTATGGTGGAGGTGGTGAGCTGTAGACGTATGGTGGTGGGGGAGATTTGTAGTCAACCTTTGGAGAAGGAGAGTAGTATGGTGGAGGTGGTGAGCTGTAGACGTATGGTGGTGGGGGAGATTTGTAGTCAACTTTTGGAGAAGGAGAGTAGTATGGTGGAGGTGGTGAGCTAGAGCGTATGGTGGTGGAGGAGATTTGTAGTCAACCTTTGGAGAAGGAGAGTAGTATGGTGGAGGTGGTGAGCTGTAGACGTATGGTGGTGGGGGAGATTTGTAGTCAACCTTTGGAGAAGGAGAGTAGTATGGTGGAGGTGGTGAGCTGTAGACGTATGGTGGTGGAGGAGATTTGTAGTCAACCTTAGGAGAAGGAGAGTAGTATGGTGGAGGTGGTGAGCTGTAGACGTATGGTGGTGGGGGAGATTTGTAGTCAACCTTTGGAGAAGGAGAGTAGTATGGTGGAGGTGATGAGCTGTAGACGTATGGTGGTGGGGGAGATTTGTAGTCAACCTTTGGAGAAGGAGAGTAGTATGGTGGAGGTGGTGAGCTGTAGACGTATGGTGGTGGAGGAGATTTGTAGTCAACCTTTGGAGAAGGAGAGTAGTATGGTGGAGGTGGTGAGCTGTAGACGTATGGTGGTGGGGGAGATTTGTAGTCAACCTTTGGAGAAGGAGTAGTATGGTGGAGGTGGTGAGCTGTAGACGTATGGTGGTGGAGGAGATTTGTAGTCAACCTTAGGAGAAGGAGAGTAGTATGGTGGAGGTGGTGAGCTGTAGACGTATGGTGGTGGGGGAGATTTGTAGTCAACCTTTGGAGAAGGAGAGTAGTATGGTGGAGGTGATGAGCTGTAGACGTATGGTGGTGGAGGAGATTTGTAGTCAACCTTTGGAGAAGGAGAGTAGTATGGTGGAGGTGGTGAGATGTAGACGTATGGTTTTGGATGTGGCGTGTACTTAGGACCTTGTCTTCTATATTGTGGTGGAGGTGGTGGGGATGCCGAGTAGTATGGGGAATACTTTTTAGGTTGGTAAGGTGATTTGTGTTCATGGCTCGGAGAATTGTATTGAGGTGTTTGCGGGGATGAGTACGAGTATGATGTCACTGTAGACGCAATGGCACTTAGGACCACAACATAAACCATGCAATGCCCTAATCCCATCGTTCTTGAGGATCTCATCACACCCATCACTGCTCTTTTTATTTCTTTGTTTTGGTTATGATATACTTGAACATGAACGCCCTTTATATAGTCTTTCTTTGTGTATAAATATTATATTATGTTCTCAACTTGGCTTCGTGTGTGGCACTTCCAAAAATATATTAGAGGACGTGCTAAGTTGTTTGTTAAAAAAATAGTGATTTGTGGGAAAAATATGAAATTCTATTAGATTCTCCTGCAACTGCAACCTTCAAAATTTTTTAATATGTTTTCATATTCTTTTGTTTGACAAACAATGTTTGTTTTCTCATTAGTTCAGAAACAAATCAAGAACCTAAAAATAATTGTTGTAGATTAATTTGAGACTCACATCTCTATTGTGTAGTGTTTGGGCCTTATAGATTCGATCATGCTTATGCTACCACACACCTAAACCGTGCAGTTACGGTTAATTTTATCTAGTTAAAACTCGAGACATCAGTTGTTTCATCTTGTGGAACAATGTGATGCATTAAGAAACTGCAAAAATAAAGGTGTTTTGTAATTAAATTTTTTTGTAATGGCTATGTATTTAAGAAGATAAAGGTCATATTATTTTATTTTTTCTTTCATTTTATCTGCTTTTTTTTCTAAAGGATTATAAGATGAAGAATTTTATGGTATAATAGAGTTGCTTAAGCTGTTTATTCTTTGGTTAAGGCAACCGGAGGCGACTCGATCGTGTGAGCAACTATTTAATACTGGTTCACCACCATATTCTTTCCTTATGGGCGACCACGTTCACCCAATATAATATAAGAAAATGAAGAGACATATAACATTGGTCTTTCTAGTCGTTTTTAATCAACGCCGTTTAGACGGAGCAAAATAAAGACCAATAAGTTTGTATCGCAAAATTAGCAATATCAATGAGATGCTCTTTCTCTTTTTTTTTTTTCTTTTTCTTAACGGGTTAATTGTATTAAATCTAGACTAATCTAGAAAAATTAGAATAAATAGGGTTGGGAGATCAGGTTGACGATTCAGCTGCTCGGAGAGCAGACAAACGGTCCATTCAGCGTTTTTTCTTGTTGGCCTTACGTTGAGCTGAAAGGCCTTATGTTGCTCTTTCTCTTACGTTGTGGTCATCAAAGTTTTATCGCACAGTACATTGACAAAAACTTCTTTCATTCTTTGCAGCAAATCACGAGACAACAAATATGACAAACTAACAAATCTATCGTCGATGTTGCATTTTGTCATGGAGAGCAACATTAGTGAAACTTTTGAACAAGATCGTACTTGTAGACGAAAAACAAAATCCAAACTAAAATGAAGAATCGTGCAGATGAGGAAACAAAGATGTGACATAATACATTTTACCATCTAACTACATTAATTTGAGGGATCCACCTGAAAAATTGTACTATATGTTAATTCATGGTTGTTTTATTTTACTTTTTGATTATGTGGTTAGTATTAACTACTCAAAAACTAATTTTTTTGTGGAGAGGATTTGATAAGATGATGCAACATAACGAATTTAATAGGAGGAATATCATTAACTCATGGTTGTTCTAAAGTGATCATAAGAAAATCAAATGGACTTATATCACGAGGGAGATTTAAGCTATAGCCTCACAGGCCATCAAAGTCTTATACAAGCTGTCACTATTTAAAATAGAAACAGGAACCTTAAAGATACATCTATATACTATCTTGACATCAAAATAATGTACTAAACCTTTTCATAAAACCTTGACATATCAATGATGGTAGTTCGACGGGTAGAAATCATCAAGGCAAATCCGAATTTGAATTCTATTGCTCACTAGAATATCTACAAGGAGACACCAATTAGCTAACAATTTCTAATCCGTCACTAATTAAGGACCCTTTTGATAGATATTGATTTTTTTTTCTTTATCTTGATTTTTTTAATTAACAATGGATCGGAAAAATAAATAGTTTAAGTATATAATTTCATTAATAGTAATTGCTAGCGACGGATCTTGGCAGGTAGGCATTCTAGTATATCGATCGACGGTCGAATCGTTATCTATGTCTACATGCGTTGGTCATCAAATGTAGTTTACTTAAATTTTTTGTCTGGCTAATCTCTATCTACATATACAAGACTATAATTAGCAAATTAGAAAGAATGTAGCTAGAAACGAATAAATACATGCTACTTACCAAAAAATAAATGTGCGTGAATACGTGTATTATAGTTAATAGTTATTCAATGCCATTTATCTATGCACATACCCCATCGGGAATTAAATGCAAGAAACATAGAGGAGACCGTACTTTCAAGTTGCAATTTTAACACTAAGTTGAATGAAGAATCTAGACATAGAAAGCCAAAGTATTCCTTTACTTCCACTCGACATTTTTTCTCTTTTCTCTGTACTTAGCCTCTAAAGTCATTACCCACCACTTATTAAAATGAAGACTCATGATTTCATGAACGTCAACTCTTCCTCTCTAAAGGAAAGACCAATTCGCCTCTTTGGCTTCGAGTTTGGAGCTTCTCAAGAAGAATCTGAGTCCAAAGACAATTACAACGAAAGCATCAACGACAATAACAAAGAAAAAAGATTCAAGTGCCACTATTGTTTCCGGAGCTTCCCTACTTCACAAGCCCTAGGTGGCCATCAAAACGCTCACAAGAAAGAACGTCAACAAACCAAACGCTTCAACCTCCATTCAAACGCAGCCGCTTTATTCCACCGCCACCAAGACCACGTTGCTGCTTGTAGGCTCTTCGAGGACCGCTTTATCGTTGAAGCTGCTCAAATCAACGACGCAAGATTAGGGTTATTGCGTAGGTATAACTCATCAGCAAGATTTAATCGCGACGGTCCATCTTACAATAAATATATGCCTTTGTTCATCGGCGATAACCAGACTAGGCCGACGTATGTTGGTGGTAGCAGCAGGCATGGTCTGTTTTACGAGTCCAAGACGAATATA